>OX393555.1:5464299-6724299 GCA_947650365.1 Chamaelirium japonicum | reverse complement strand
AACGCTCGATAAAACTTCTAACATTTGATGCCCCAAGGAGTTTTAGAATGTGCTGATTTTTTGTGGGTGTTCTATCCAAGATAAGATACTTACGCTCACAAAAAATCAGCACATTCTAAGACTCCTAAGGGCATCAAATGGGTGGCTGCCCATTTTTTCGAAATAGGCTGGCAGCTCATTTCCCGTTTCCTCTCTCTCTCTCTCTCTCTATATATATATATATATATATATATATATATATATATATATATATATATATATATATATATATATATATATATATATATAGAGAGAGAGAGAGAGAGAGAGAGAGAGAGAGAGAGAGAGAGAGAGAGAGGAATGTTATAGTGAGCTATGAGCTACGGAAAGTGAAAATGAGCTACGATCATTTTGACCACCCTAGAAGTTTTGGAATTTAGTGAAAATTGGTAGGTAAGTTGTCTAGGGTAAAATGATCATCCTCACCAATTTTCAAGGAATTCGAAAACTTCTAGGATCATCAAATGGTAGAAGCTTTATTCACCGTCCGTCGTAACCGTTAATTTTGCTTCTACCGTTTAATGACCCTAGAAATTTTGGAATTCCTTGAAAATTGGTGAGGATGATGTTGTTACCACAGACAACACACCCACCAATTTTTATAAAATTTCAAAACTTCTATGGTGTTCAAAATGATCGTAGCTCTGTTTCTCCTTCAGTAGCTCATAGCTCACTATAACATTCCTCTCTCTCTCTAGGACAAAAATATCCCACTGCACTTCAAATTTTCATTTCATGCCACTCATTTTAAAACTAAACCGAATCCTTAACCCTAAGATCTATAGGCCAGTTGATGAATCCTATACCTAATTCTAAACATAAAGCTAATCCAAACTGAATCCTTCATCTGTCGTCTACCTCTCATCTTTGCTGCTCGTCGCCGCTAGGGCTGCGGTGACGAGCAGCTGCAACTCGCAGCCACTACCACCCATGTCACCACCTCCGCTGATCACGCCCACCTCCAACACCGCTGATTGTGTTTGCCTTTGCTACCACTGCTCACGCCCCTACCGTTGTCGCCTCTCCCGCTAGCCTCCACCACTGCAAATTGATAGAATCTGGAGAAAGGGAGGCCGACGATGATGTATGTGGCAATCCTTTTCACCGAACCGAACTAGAGACCAGGGACCTTAGGTGATTTTGATTTTCTACCTGTCCTTTTCACCCCACCGATTTGTTATCAGGGACCTTAGCTAGATTACCCCAATTTTCATTCTCTTGGAGGGAAAACCCCATTTCACATGGGATGAGCAACTATTTCTTTAGTCCTACATTGGGGGAGTAGAGTTTGGTTGTTACATAAGTAAAGACCTCGAAGGACTTGTGTCTTTGAACAAGAGAAGGCTATGGTAAATATGAACCCACCGCACGCACGTGCGCGAGGGATTGACGATTGGGTGTTTAGGGTGCATTGAGCACTTTAGAGGCGCACTTTGCACTTGGCACGTGCGTATGTTTTTTTAAACAAATGGGTGTTTCCGAACAAGCAAGTGTTGTTTCGGTGGAGTCTTTAGAATTATATAAAAATCATGATCCTCTTTATTTTTTGATACATTGTTTTCTAAAAAGTTCTTTGTATACCCGAAGTCTATTGTTCTCTGGGCAATAGTGTTCTCGAGTTGAGATTTGTTATGAATTGAATCACAACAAGAGCATTAACACGGTGCTTCGATAGGGATCTGATCACATGGATCCTCAGCAGAAGCATATCACTGAAGCAGAGGACTAATTGCAAAAGATCTACCACGTCATATAGAATAATTCTCCAAGTAGCGCACGCTTTTGAAGTAAGCAATGCACAATTTTGGAGTAATAAGGGGTTGTCAACATTGAGTTCGCAGAGAAGATGATAAGCAATGCAGGCTTTAATTCTTTGGTCCATTGTACCTTGGAAGCGGATTGCTGGCCTGTATGCCTGGTGCATATAGGGTGGCTTGTACTACAAGAAATTTCACCTTTAGCGACGCTTCTCTGTGATGCAGACCTTTTTGTCATCGAAAGTTGTCTTTCCTCGATGCAATATCTTATTCGTTGCAAAATCTTGATGCTAAAGATTTGCATGCATAGTTGAGTACACGCCTAGAAGGGGAAAGTTTTTTGGCAACGATAAATAGCTATTTGGTGATACAATAAGATGTCACTAAATTATTTACTTTTAGCGATGAACTAAATTTTGTCACGAAAAATTAAAAATTTTGGCGACGGAACTAAGTGCGCAGCTTATTGCACTTGGCGACGTAGTTGTGTGTCATGAAATTCCTTGTTTTTAGCAACATTATTTATGACGTCGCAGATTCTTAATTTTTTATGGCGACGTTCTCTGTGCGTCTCAGAATCGTCTTGAAAAATAAGAAAGTTCGCGTCTATAAGGGGAAAGTTTTTTGGCGATGATAAATGGCTATTTGGTGACACAACAAGATGTCGCTAAATTCTTTACTTTTAGCTACGAAATAAATTTTGTCACGAAAAATTAAAATTTTTGGCAACGAGACTAAGGGCGCTGCTAGTTGCAATTGGCAATGTAGTTGTGCGTCGTGAAGTTCCTTATTTTTGGTAACATTGTTTATGATGTCGCTGATTCTCACTTTTTTATGGTGACATTCTTCATGCATCGCAGAATCGTTAGGAGAATGCATGAATTAAAATCCCACAACCATCCGATCTCGATCTGATTACCCAAACCCCAAAACTATCTTGTAGTCCTCTACTCCGTTTCCTATTGTAATCCATCACCGCCCTCCAGCCAAAAGTGGTCAAGTGTAATTGGGCTGAATAGTCTTTTGATTGAAAATTAAATTCCATATTCAGCCAATTTGCTGATATGTATGATCTCTCACAATCTCACATCGTCATGAAGCAATCACTACAAGAAAACAGGCTATTTGTGACGATCAAGAGCGACAAATTACACTCGTCAGATTATAGCGATGATTTTAATCCAATAGAAATCAATAGTCCGTCACAACTCATATCCCCTAACACCCACATTCCAAAATCCGTGCACGACAACCTCTCAAAAAAAAAAATATGCGCGCTTGTAGGAAAAAAAAATAGGCCCTTCAAACAGGGGAAAAATTAGCACGCCCTATGTAATAACCAGTATTCCTAAGTTCTTTTTTGCTAAGGGTAACCTTTTATTATTATTATTATTGTTGTTGTTATGTGCTAATATCTGTTTTGGTTAATTTCATCTTAATTAGCATTGTATTCGGAATATGCATGGTTGTGGATTTGAGTTGGACTGGACTGTGTTCTCCGGGGCCGGGTCGCCAGGTGACGGGAGCTATATTTGAAAGGAGTGAATGTGTCTGAATCAGTGCGTGGGGCATATTATTAATTTATAAAATTGTGTAGTAACTGACTGAGGATTGGGAGCCAGTTGGACTCAACGAGACTCGATGTTCGAGCCTTGGCATAGGTGGATTTTAATGCGGGTCTTGATTGATTATAATAATTATTGTTAATGTATGTTGTCCTTGGCCTTGTAGTCAAACCAGCTTGATCCTGGTATTTAAACCTGAGGTCAACCTATTCTTCAAATAGGACGGATTTGATGATTTAATCAAGTACTAGCCATCCCTTTACGAAACCAAGTCAGTCCCGCAGAGCCATTTGATACCAAAATTCAACCCCTATCTATCTAATACCCTGTTTGCCTGAGATTAATTTTTGCTAAGGGAAACCCCTATTTTTATTAATGTTGGGAGCTTGACAGTGTTAGTTTTTGATTGTGGCACCTTTTATGTGGTATAGTGTTATGGCGTGTGCAGTGCATGGTTGGACTTGAATTGGACCGGACCCTGAACCTCGGGTTCGAATCACAAGGCGATGTGGTGTTGACAGTATGTTTGTGCACCTGAGTGAGTGCAAGTGGTTAGCGTGCATAAGAGCACGAGTAATTAATAACTATTTAGTTGTATGTTGTCGACCAAGTTTAGTCCCTATAGTGAATTAACTGCCGCCAAGTGGCTCAGGTCGAGGACTCGACTGCTCGTTTGACCTAGGGCCGATATGATGACCCAAGCACCGATCCGACTCAATCGGGTCATCTTGATTCCTAATGACATAGGCCGGTATCTCCTATCTCCACCCATGTCTTCCTCTTGTTCTTGGTCATTGGATCATCGATCCAACACACATGATCATTTCCCTTTTCCCTCTCTTTTTTTCGATTGTTGATCTAAATCCGACTCATCTAGAAACCCCTTATCTCTCTCTAGCCTCGACATTGGATATCAATCTAATGTATCACACAATCCCCTTTCAATCATCCACTTCAACAACTCCCTTCTACTAACCTCCTGTACACCATTAAAATGAAGTCAAACAATCCAACATCAACCACATCATTCAAATCATTATAACATCGATCACTACAAAAAAAAATACTATTTTTACTACCGGACATATTCTGTCGGTAAATATAAATATCCATCGGTATATATTTATGGCGACAAATAGAATTTCCGTTACTAACTGTCGGAAAAGATGGCGTCGAGAAAGCAAACAATGACATTTTAATATTTTCGTCGGTAATAAATATCAATACCGATGAACAATTCTATTCCATCGATAATATAAGAATACTTATAAAAATTAATAAATTTTATTATCGACAACAAACAATTTATCCGTCGGTATATATATTATTATTACCGATAGAAGAAGAATACCTGTCAGTATAAAATGCATATATACCGACGGATATCTGATGACAATCGGTACATATATAATAATTACCAACGGTTTAATAAATACCATCAGTAGTAGTTATATATATAACATTTAATAAATTTATTTTTATCGACAAAAATTATTACGTCTGTCAGTAACAAAACTTTAAATTTTTTAAAAAATTATGCCAATATCTTGTTGTTTTCTTGTCATTATATATTTAACAATACACATTAGCACAATACAAAACAACGGACAATCACAGATAATAATACACAATAATAATATTTTTTCAAAATATATTATAAAAATATTTTTACACAATCAAAAAGTGTTTTAACTGCGTACCCTCAACAATCCCTTATGCCGCCGTCCCGACAGCAGTGCTCTTATCCTCCTGACGTCACACCTCTTGCAATTAACAATATATAAATGGCTAACATCTATAATTAATGTAAAAAGATGTTAAAAATATTAAATTAGTTAATCGATAAAAATATTTTTGACATCTATGCCATTAGTTTTCTAGTGCATTTCAATAACTTACTTTGGCACCAAACGAGATGCCCGTGCTAATTTTCGGAACTTTAATTTTAGTAGCTGTTTTACGATTTCGCCTTCCGATGGATAAATTTCGAGTCTAAATCAAAAATCTTAAGTTTTACTCTAATTTTCAAATATTTACTATGATTTATGTGCCATCAGAATTGATAAGTTAATTTGGGCCCTAGCAACATGTCTATGCCTGTTTTTAGAACTTTTAATAGCTAATTTATAGTTTCACCCTTTGATGGACAAATTCCTAAATTAAGTGTTAAAAAATCTTAAGTTTTACCCTCTGATGGAGGATTGTATCTGATAATTCGTACTTGTATGATTTTTTGTATTTTACACTTGCGTACAAAAATTTAGTAGATATTTTAAGATTTTGCCCTGACAAATTTAGAGTCAAAATGTTTGCAAATCATAAGTTTTCACCTTTTGGATTATTAACTTGTTTTGGATTTGATCGGATCGTTATCGTATCATATCTGATAATTCGTACTTATATGGTTTTTCATATTTCGAACTTGTGAATAAATATTTAGTAGATATTTTAAGATTTTGCCCTCCGATTGACTAATTTATAGTCTAAGTGTTTGCAAATCATAAGTATTTGGCTTTCGGATTATGAACTTGGTTTGGATTCGATCGGATCGTTATCGGATCACATCCGATAATTCATACTTATATGGTTTTTTGTATTTCAGACTTGCAAACAAATATTTATAAGATATTTTAAGATTTTTCCCTCTGATTGGCTAGTTTAAAGTTTAAGTGTTTGCAAATCATAAGCTTTTGTCTATTGGCATTTTAACTTGGTTTAGATTCGATTGGATCGTTATAGGATTGCATTTGATAATTCGTAACTGTATGGTTTTACATGTTTCGGATTTGCAAACAAGTATTTAGTAGATATTTAAAAATATTGCCTCCCGAATGACTAATTTAGAGTCTAAGTATTTACAAATCATAAGTTTTTGGTTTACAGATTATGAATTTGGTTTGGATTTAATTAGATCGCATCCGATAATTCATACTTGTATGGTTTTTTATATTTTGGACTTACGAACAAGTATTTAGTTGATATTTAAAGATTTTTCCTCTGATTGACTAATTTAGAGTTTAAGTGTTTGCAAATAATAAGTTTTTGACTTTCAACTTTTGAATTTGGTTTGGATTAGATCAGATCGTTATCAGATCATATCCGATAATTCGTCTTATACAGTTTTTTATTTTTCAGACTTGTGAACAAGTATTTAGTATATATTTTAAGATTTTAGCCTCTGATTGACTAATTTAGAGTCTAAGTATTTGCAAATCATAAGTTTTCATCTTTTGACATTTGAACTTGGTCTGGATTCGATCGGATCATTATCAGACCACATCCGATAATTCGTACTTATATGGGTTTTTATATTTCGAATTTGCAAACAAGTATTTAGTAGATATTTTACAGATTTTGTCATCCGATTGACTAATTTAGTATCTAAGTATTTACAAATCATAAGTTTTCAGCTTTCGATTTTTGAACTTATTTTGGATTCAATCGGATCATTATCGGATTGTATCCAATAATTCGTACTTATATGGTTTTTTATATTTCGGACTTACAAATATATATTTTAAAGATATTTAAATATTTTACCCTTCGATTGACTAATTTAGAGTCTAAGTATTTGAAAATCATAACTTTTCAGCTTTCAGATTATGAACTTGGTTTGGATTCGATTGGATCATTATCAGATCATATCCAATAATTCATACTTATATGGATTTTTATTTTTCAGACTTGCGAACAAGTATTTAGTAGATAGTTTAAAGATTTTGCCATTTGATTAACTAATTTGGAGTCTAAGTATTTACAAATTATAAGTTTTTAGCTTCTAAACTTTGTTTGGATTCGATCGATTCGTTATCAGATCGTATCTATGATGACCAAGATCTAATAGCCAATAACCAAGAGCCAAGACTCCTGAGGCTGTGATATCAAGATGGATGAGGTGAGGTGAGAGCAAAGTGGATAATATCTTATGTGTTTGGGGCGGATATTACGTTATCCATAAATTTATATTTATATGTTTTCTCATATTTATGACTTGTAAATAAGTATTTAGTAGATATTTAAATATTGTGCCTCCCGAATGACTAATTTAGAGTCTAAGTATTTGCAAATCATAAGTTTTTGACTTTCATATTATGAACTTAGTTTGGATTCGATCGAATTGTTATTGGATCACATCCGATATTTCATACTTGTATGATTTCTTATAATTTGGACTTGCAAATAAGTACATAGTAGATATTTAAAGATTTGCCCATCGATTGACTAATTTAGAGCTTAAGTGTTTACAAATCATAAGTTTTTGGCTTTCGGCATTTGAACTTTGTTTGGATTCAAATGGATCGTTATCAGATTGCATCCGATAAATCATACTTGTATGATATTTCGTATTTCAGACTTGCGTACAAGTATTTTGTAGATATTTAAAAATTTTGCCCACCGATTGACTAATTTAGAGTTTAAGTGTTTGCAAATCATAAGTTTTTGGTTTTTGGCTTTTGAACTTGGTTTGGATTAGATCAGATTATTTTTAGATCGCATCCGATAATTTGTACTTGTATGATTTTTCATATTTCGTATTTGCAAATAAGTATTTAGTAGATATTTTAAGATTTTGCCCTCTGATTGACTAATTTAGAGTCTAAGTGTTTACAAATCATAAGTTTTCATCTTTTAACATTTGAACTTGGTTTGGATTCCGCTAATTCGTACTTGTATGGTTTTCATATTTCAGACTTGCGAATAAGTATTTAGTAGATATTTTACAGATTTTTCCTCCGATTGACTAATTTAGATTCTAAGTGTTTACAAATAATAAGTTTTTGGCTTTCCGCTTTTGAACATATTTTGGATTCGATCGGATCATTTTCGGATTGCATCCAATAATTCATACTTGTATGGTTTTTTATATTTCGAACTTGTGAACAAGTATTTAGTAGATATTTTAAATATTTTGCCATCCTATTGTTTAATTTAGAGTCTAAGTGTTTATAAATTATAAGTTTTTAGCTTTTCACTTTTAAATTTGTTTTGGATTCGATTGGATCGTTATCGGGTCACATCCAATAATTCGTAATTGTATGGTTTTTTATATTTCGAACTTGCGAACAAGTATTTAGTAGATATTTAAAGATTTTGCCCTTCGATTGACTAATTTAGAGTCCAAGTATTTTCAAATTATAAGTTTTCAGCTTTTGAACTTGGTTTGAATTCGATCGGATTGTTATCGGATTGCATCCGATAAATCATACTGGTATGATTTTCATATTTTCGACTTGCGAATAAGCTTTTAGTAGATATTTTAAAATTTTACCCTCCGATTGCCTAATTTAGTGCTTAAGTGTTTGTAAATAATATGTTTTTGGCTTTTGGCTTTTAAACATGGTTAGGATTCGATCATATCGCTATCAGATCGCATTCGATAATATGGTTTTTGTATTTTGGACTTACGAATAAGTATTTATTAGATATTTTAAGATTTTACCCTCTGATTGACTAATTTAGAGTCTAAATATTTACAAATAATAAGTTTTTGGCTTTCAACTTTTGAACTTGTTTTAGATTCGATTGGATTGTTATCGAATTACATTCGATAATTCGTAATTATATGGTTTTTAATATTTTAGACTTGCGAACAAGTATTTAGTAGATATTTTAAAGATTTTGCCCTCCGATTGACTAATTTTGAGTCTAAGTTTTTACAAATCATAAGTTTTTGGCTTTTGGCTTTTGAACTTGTTTGGGTTCGATCGAATCGTTATTGGATCGCATTCGATAATTTATACTTGTTTGGTTTTTTATATTTCGGACTTGCGAACAAGTATTTAGTAAATATTTAAAAATTTTGCCATATGATTGACTAATTTAGAGTCCAAGTGTTTTCAAATCATAAGCTTTTGGCTTTTAGCTTTTGAACTTGGTTTGAATTCGATCAGATCATTATCGGATAATATCTAATAATTTATATTTATTTTGTTTTTCATATTTTAGATTTACGAGCAAGTATTTAATAGATATTTTAAGATTTTTTCCTCCGATTGACTAATGTAGAGTTTAAGTGTTTGCAAATCATTAGATTTTGGCTTTCGGCTTTTGAACTTGATTTGGATTCGATCAGATCGCTCTCAGATCATATTCGATAATTCATACTTGTATGGTTTTTTGTATTTTTGACTTGCAAACAAGTATTTAGTAGATATTTTATGATTTTACCATCTGATTAACTAATTTAGAGTATGAGTGTTTACAAATCATAAGTTTTTTGCTTTCGGCTTTTGAACTTGGTTAGGATTCGATCAGATCATATCTGATATTTCGTAATCGTATGGTTTTCCATATTTCGGACTTGTAAACAAGTATTTAATTATTGTAAAATATATAATTTATATTAATACGAAAAACTATTTAATTTTAGTAAAATGCGAACAAGTATTTCATACTTGCGAACAAGTTTTCTAGAACATGACAATCGTGCTAAGTTTAAAGAACATGACAATTGTACTTGTATTAATTTTAGTAAAATGCATAATTTATGTTAATATTATAAAAATTACTAAATACCTGATCGTGAACTCCCGCTATATCGGCTCATAAACTCATCAAATCGATGCTCTAGCACCCTACGAGCTTCTTTTTCCTCCTTAACCTGCCGCTCAAGGACCTACATTTCCTCGCGCTCCTCCTAAACCTTATGCTTGAGGGTCTACCTCTGCTCACGCTCCACGTCTAGCACAAACTACAACTACATGATCACCCCGGTCTAGATATCTTGGGCCCTTGACTGCATACCTTCTCGTCCAAAGTAGGTGGAGGGCATGACTCCCAGACCTGTATAGAGGATGTGGCCGTGCATGGGTGTTCTGAGCACAGTATCCATCGCCGAGTTGACAAATACTGAGCTGGAGGAGAAGCCCTCGCCCGACAGGGTCACCATAAGTCTCACCCTCTTCTATATGAAAATACCCAATATTATTCAATTATATTGATGGCATATGTACGTTATTATTAAAAGTAGCTTAATTACTTATGACTTGCGAGGCAATTCTATCGTCCATAAATGTCCCATCGGTATACCTCCTCCTAAAGGCATGAAAAAAGTTAATCCGATTAGGCTCGTGGCCCAAGGATTGTGTCTGTTTTTTAGCATATAAAAGAAATAGATAAGTGAACATAAGATTTATGGAGTTTTAAAGAATAAAATATTTATATCATTTACTATCTGGTAGGAAAGCTGGGGCATGAAGGTCCTCCCCCTCAATGGAGCAGGTGTAGTCGAGACACTCCTATTCTGCTTACCTCTAGAAGAACTCGCCTGTGTCAATCTATGAAAATTTCAAACATCAATACAAATTTTGAGTATAACATTAAAATAAGTACAAATTAACAAAATAAAAATCATACATGAAACTAAGGGGTGGCCCAGTGAGTGATCAAAAACTATGGAACATATCGCAGAGGCGTTTCTCTCGACTGGGTCGTAGCTCGTAACACCTCGGCCAGCTCACCGACCAATTAGCTGTAGAGCTCGTGGAGATCATGATGATAATCCCTGTACCGCTAATCTATTATCTTCCACAAGTCCTTCTGGTAGATATAGGTTGCTATGTTCTTCCATTCAAACTTCTCTTGTAAAATTAATTTAGAAACAAGTAATTTTATCAATTCAATTTAGAAATATGTGATATTATTCTAAAATATTTTAATAAAACTAACATACGAAAAAGACCTGATACATGCTCTCCTTATAGGATGAATCGATGCCCTTCCACCCGGCCCCTCATAGCCACAATAGGGTCATTTCTCTCCTCCCATAATATCATGCTGACCCACATGGCGGTGTCTGAAGTATGCTCGTCTACAAAGGTCTCGTTGCTCCACTGTAGGGGTACCTTCTCGCGTAAGCTCGCCAAGCATCGGGCCTTGGTTACGTCCGATCGCCTACGTGCTTGGCAACGGTCAACCCTGCTATAAAAGTTCACATCAGTACGGAACAAGTATTTATAATATATTTAAAAATTTAGATCTACGCATTACCTGTGGACGCAGGCACTGTAACCGAGTACTGAACACTTGCACTCGCAGATCCAAAGGGCTTGGCCTCGGACCCTGGGGTGATAGTCAGAGTGCTTCGAGCTGGTCTACCCTTGCCTCTACGAAGCCTCAAGCATGATGCCATCTAAAAGTAGTAATATTTTTTCTATATGAAACAATATGATATAAAGGTTGAAGTGTTTAGATATGTACATATGAAAGCAATAATATTTGAAGCAATAAGACATACTTATGAAATAATTTTCTTGGCCATGGCTAGCCACAACATTCCTTAGAATCTACAACATTACGATTTTGTGGTAAGTTCACTTGTAGATTGTGAGAGAATAGGGTTATGAGATATTATCTCTCTCACACTTTCTCATTCACTCAATCATTCTCTTAGTGCTCTCAAACTCACTTTTATACTCCAAATTGTTCAAATGGGCCAAGACCCAACTCCTTTTAGAACTGAAAAAATAGCGATAGCTTCCGCCCAATTTTAGTTAATATGGTTAGGTCCCAAGCCCGAAGGCTAGTCATCGGATGTGGCAAGCCACACCAGTTCTTAAAATCTATAAGGTCTTAAACGACATTAGGATTTCATGGTAAGTCCATATGTCGAGAATTAGGATTTCGTGGTAAATTTAAACAGAAATCTAACCCTAACCACTAACCCTAACCAGTCACAAAGGTCTCTGAATTTCTCATAAAATCTTTGAATATTCACCTAACCTTAACCTAAACCATAAACCTAAACCTAAACCCTAAACGTAACCATAACCCTAATCCTAACCTAAACCCTAAACCTAAACCCTAAAACTAAACCCTAAACCTAATCAAAACCCTAAACCCTAAACCTAACTCTAACCCTAATGCTAACCTATACCCTAAACCTAAACCTAAACCTAAACCCTAACCCTAACCTAAACTCTAAACCTAAACCTAAACACATAACCAATACCCTAACCCTAATCCTAAACCTAAGCCATAACCCTAACCCTAACCTAAACCCTAACATAAACCCTAACCCTAACCCTAAACATAGAGAATTAGGATTTCGTGGTAAATTTAAACCTAAATCTAACCCTAACCAGTCACAAAGGCCTCCAAATTTCACAAAAAATCTTCGAATATTCACCTAACCCTAACCTAAACCCTAAACCTGAACGTAACCCTAAGCCTAATCCTAACCTACACCTAACCCTAAACCCTAAACCTAATCTAAACCCTAAACCTAACTTTAACCTTAACCCTAAACTAAAACTCCAACCCTAACCTAAACCCTAAACCAAAACATAAACACTGAACCTAACCCTAACCCTAATCCTAAACCTAAACCCTAAACCATAACCTAAATTCTAAACCTAATCGAAAACCTAAACCTAACCCTAACCCTAATCCTAAACTTAAACCCTAAACCTAACATAAACCCTAAATCCTAACCAAAACCCTAAACCTAAGCACTCAACCTAACCCAAATCCTAAACCTAAACCCTAAACCTAACATAAACCCTAAACCCTAACGAATATATACAATTTCTGAAGACAAATGTATACTCTTTCGAAAACAAATGTATATACTTTCTGAAGAATAATATATACTCATTCTGAAGACGAATGTATACTTGTAAAGACCTTAGCTAATATAGCAAATTATGTTGTCCTAAGGCTAATATAGCAAATTATGGTGTCCTGAGGCTAATATAGCAAATTAGTCACCTCGAACCACAATATCATCGTGGTTCGGGGTCCGGGTGTCGACGCCTGTTATTTCGGCCGGCATGGACGCAGAGACGGAACTACATAGAGACCAAAGGGGCCCATGGTCTCCCCCCCCCTAAATTTTGGATTGGGTAAATAACACTTTCCCTCACTGAAGTTTAGCTCAAAAACATAACCCTCCTATATTTTAAAAACTATATTTAGCCCCGTGCAATTCTGTTTTAATCAGATAAAAATGATCAAATGAGGAAACTAAGTAGTTGACAAAGGGGGTATTGTGCTAACATTTCAAACTTTAGGCTGCGATTTGGAACAAAATAAATTTGCTCCCTGCAATTCAGTTTTAATCAAAGAAAATGATCAAATGAGGAAATTAAGTAGTTGACAAAGGGGTATTGTGCTAACATTTCAAACTTTAGGCTACGATTTGGAACAAAATAAATTTGCCCCTACAATTAAGTTTTAATCAGATAAAAATGATCAAATGACGAAATTAATTAGTTGACAAATGGGGTTATGTGCTAACATTTCAAACTTTAGGGTGCGATTTGGAACAAAATTAATTAAAGGAGGAGGAGGAGGACGAGAACTCATCGGAGAGGGAGAGGAGGAGGAGCGGGTGGCACTGGCGGATAGAGGCCGGAGGCACAAGTGGCACAGGGGAGGCAGGAGGCGCACGGGAGGGGAGGGAGATTAGTATACAGGCCGGGGGGGGGGTCGAGATCGACCCTAAATAATAGAGACCTTATACCGACGGATATATTCTTATCCATCGATATAATATAGTTTTAGCAACGGCTAGAATATAATCTGTTGGTGTAAATCAATGTTTAATACCGATGAATCTATATTAATCGTCAGAAAGGACATTAAAAATAACAATTTAAAAAAATATATTACCGATGGACTTTATGACACTCGTCGGTAATATAATATATATTCCTGACGATAAGCATTATTACTGTCGGTATATTATTTATGCCGATGGATATTACTAACCCGTCGGTATAAAATATCCAGAAAATAAGTAAAAAATTAAATATTTTATACCGATGGCTACATATATGTCCGTCGATATTAATTGTCTTTATAATGATGGTAAATAATATTACCATCGGCAATTAATGTCATTCTTGTAGTGATCCAACATCAACCACACCATTCAAACCAAGTCAAACAATCCAATATCCAACATAAAACCACATTATTTTTTTTTAAATCATTATAATTTATTTTTTTAATGAAACCAATTTGTTTAGTTCTTGTAAAAATGATATGAGGCATTTGTAGAATTGCAAGATAAGTGTTCGCAACTTGATGCAGTATCCATGAGTCATGAGATGTCTATTGAAGTCCTTGGCTTGAGATCAGGGTACTTGAGAGGGTTTGGGGTGGGCCCGAAACCCTCATCCTCTAGGACTGCTTATATTTTCTGGGCACAAAATGAGTAGATGAGGAGCCTTAGAGACGAGCTAGCATCATTCAAATGTCTGAATGAAAGTTAACAGCAGCAAATTAAATACCAAAATAAAAAAATTAAAGATTTTCAGGCTTTTCAGTCTTTTGCGATTGATATGCTGCGACAAGCAGGTCTTGTTTTTTAATTCGAAGAGTCAGAGTAGGGGATAGTTCATTGAGTGATGATCATGTGATGCCTTCTTCTTGGTTAGTATCTAACACATTAACATATTAATTTCTAATATAATATAATTCTTTAAGTCAATTTTTATCATAAGAAAATAACTTAACTACTTCATGAAAAACTAATTGATATGTTTTCTTCTTTTTTGACATAGATGAATGTTGACTTCATTGGACTGTGGATGGATAATATTGGCCATCAGTTTTTACCATTTTATTTGGCATTTCAAAATAAATACGGCATCATCTTTAAAGACATGAGTTTTTTTTTATAATCCTTCAGTTAATGTTATGTAAGGTTTTGTGTTACTGATCCTTAATAGAAATGAGTATGGATAAACACATATACTTAGAAGAATAATTTAGTACTTTGATTAGACTTTAAATGAGTTTAAATAAATATTTGTGTGCTTTTTTTTTTATTAAAATTTGTGTTGATGAATACATATGTATAAAGATTTTAAGAAAAAAATTTAAAGTTTAACAAAAACGTATTAAGAATTTGACTTTTGGCGATGCATATATGTAATACATTACGTCACTGAATGTTTTTATCCCGATGACTGCATCGTCTAATGTATAAATTTGGCTCAATGGATAAATTTGACAATGCAATTAATACGTCACTAAAAGTATACATTCTGCGACACCAAAGTATGCATTTTGCAATGCTATTATTTATTCGCTATACATTATTAGTGACGCTATTATATACGTCACCAAATATTTTCATTTTCGGTGATGCATACAGTGCGTCGCTAAATGTTCCATATACAAGCTTAAGTTAGTTGTTTTTGCGATGTGGGAGGTCATTTTAGCGATGTTTTTTGTTTCAATTGGCGACACTTATCGCGTCTGTTACAAAAATTGGTTTTGATAAGAGAATGAAAAAATCGATTTTTGAGTTTAGTCCTATATTTCCCGGGGGGAGATCTTTTAATACATTTATAATGGAACTCTCTTCATTGGGGTTTGTAGCTTCCCAAGAGCCAAGTCATAGCTCACCACACACGAGCGCGCGTGTGTCGAGCCAGGCTGGGTCGAGCACGGGCTCGGGCCGAGGCCGCGGCCGTTGCTCGCGAGCCCGGTGGATGTGAATGGGCTTCGGGCCTTCTTTTACATTGAGTTTTTAATTTTTTTTTTATGGAGAATTATTGCTTCCGTTACACTCTTCATGAGGCTGAGCTAGGTTTATTGAACCTGGACCTCTGCACTGTCGCATGCAACCATTACACTCGATAGAGCAATAAATGCTTATTAGTGCGCTGTATGCAATGGGCTGTGAGTGTGGGAACATTATGGCTAAGGACCTCTATATAAGAGAGGGTCCTTTGAAGCCAGAATACACACCAAAAGCCACAAGCTCTCTTATCTCTCACTCTGTTTTCTCGTTTGTGATTCTGTTCCTGTTTAGAATACGCTGAGAGTTCCAAAAAGGTTACATTCGGTGCTGAAGAGGAGTCCAGTCATTGTACCCTAGGGAGCGTTCGTCGGAGGCCTTGAAGCACCTACCAAGGCGGTAAAATAGCTATCCGGGCACTGTACTAGCACAAGCCTCGACTACTGCTAAGTCCACTGTTCTTCTTCCCCCTCCTCACCTCTTTGTCATATCTGTAGACAACCTTAGGACTCAACCTAAACCTTGCTTGATTGTTGTGCTCAACTTTGCATGCTAAACCCCTCTACTTTTGTTCTACTACTTTATGCACTAGATTTGTAACCTCTCAATATTTTGCTAGTCATCATTTGCATGCCTTAATAGAGTAGAAAACCCAACAATCTGAAAGCTATTTTTCGTTCTATTCTATTCCGTTTAGATCTAGATCCTATACAAGAGTGTTTAGATCTAGTCTCTTGTTAACTGTTAGAATTCCTCTGAATTTTCTTAAGTTTGGCAGTGTCGAGGAAAGCTTGACAAATCGACATTAAATTACCCTAGGAAGCTTGGTATTTAAGCGAGCCAAGTGCTCCACCTCCTTCCTGGAGCTGACCTGGCCGTCAAATTTTTAAAAAGTCAAAAGGAACTCTTTCTAGATGACTACTGAGATGGAGAAGAAACCTAGCAAGTTTAGTGAGAAGCCTGAACCATTCGATGGGAAGAACTTTAAGAGATGGCAGATGAAACTTAGGTTCTATCCGACTGTCCTTAAGGTTGTCGACCTCATCTCTTCGGAGAAGCCTACCCTTACCTCTAAAGATGATGGCTCAACTAACCAAACTGACTTAGACTCCTGGGAGTGGCAAGATTATTTATGTAGGAACTATATCCTCAACTGCCTTGTCCCAGATCTCTATGATGTTTACTTCACTTTCAAGTCTGCCAAAGATCTGTAGAACTCCTTAGAGAAGAAGTACCACAGAGGATGCCAGGCCGAAGAAATTCATCATCGGGAAGCTGCTGGAGTTCAAGATGGAAGATGGAAAGTCTGTGGTCTCCCAACTTGAGGAGATACAGATTATCATCCATGAGGTCCTTGTTGAGGGGTACAAAATCTACGAGGGATTCCAAGTGGCAACTATCATAGAGAAGTTACCTCTCTCATGGAAGGAGTACAAGAATAGTTTGAAGCACAAGAGGAAGGAGATGACCTTGGAAGACCTTATTGTCCGAATCCGTATAGAGGAGGACAACCAAGTGTCTGAACAAAGGAAGCGAGCCTCTTTAATAAAAGGAAAGGCCAACCTTGTAGAGGGGAAGTCTTCCAAAAAGAAGGATCTTGCTCCTAAGCCCTGGGAGAAGAACAAGCTTTCCAATCCTCGATTCAAGAAGAAGCCGAAAGGAGACTGCTTTGTATGCGGTAAGCCAGGCCACCTAGCAAAAGAGTGTCACTTCAATGTAGCAAATCGGCCAAATAATAAGTCCGGGGTGAATGTGGCTTAGAGCGGTTACTTCTCTGCGGTGGTCACTGAGGCCAACTTAGTCAGCAACCTTGCAGACTGGTGGGTGGACACGGGAGCTACCCGACATATATGTGGGGTCGAAGAGCTGCTTCTCTACCTACACACCTGCAAAAGAAGGAGAGTCGCTGTACATAGGGAACTCCTTAGTTGCTCAAGTCGCTGGGAAAGGGAATGTGATTCTGAAGTTTACCTCTGGAAATCTTCTGACTTTGAAGGAGGTGCTGCATGTCCCAGACATCCGAAAGAATATGGTCTCCGGAGCAATGCTGAGCAAGAAAGGCTATAAGCTTGTATTTGAGTTGAACAAATTTGTTCTGACTAATGGAGGGTCTTTTATGGGAAAGGGTTATCTTGATGAGGGAATGTTTAAGCTGAATGTAACCTCTTTCATTAATGATAATAAAGCATCTTCTTCTGCTTATTTATGTGATTCTTTTGATTTGTGGCATGCTAGACTAGGACTCGTTAACTCTAAATCCCTTAAAAGGTTAGTTAACTTAGGTAGTGTACCTAAATATGTTCCATTCTCAAATAGAAAGTGTGGCATATGCGTAGAGGCCAAATATGCCAAGAAACCTTTTAAAAGTGTAGAGCATAGCTTAGAAACCCTAGACTTGATCCACTCAGACGTGTGTGACCTTAAAGGTTACACTACGAGAGGAGGGAACAAGTACTTCATCACTTTTATTAATGATTATTGCCGACACTATTCAATCTTTCTCCTTAAGAGTAAGGACGAGAGCTTGTCCAAGTTTAAATCCTATAAGTCTGAGATAAAAAACGAGTTAAGGAAGATGATCAAAGTCCTTAGGTCAGACAAAGGAGGTGAATATGAGTCCGGAGACTTCACTAAGTTTTATAAAGATAATGGTGTAATTCATCAAACCACTGCTCCATACTCCCCTCAATCTAATGGAGTAGCTGAGAGGAAGAACAAGACCTTAAAGGACATGGTCAATGCCATGATGATCAGTTCAGGGGTGCCTACAAACCTGTGGAGGGAAGCTGTGCTCTCAGCAGCACATGTTCTTAATAGGATCTCATTTAAGGAATCTGAGTAGACTCCTTATGAGATTCTGAGAGGTAGGAAGCCATCCTATAAACACCTCAAAGTGTGAGGTTGTTTAGCGAAGGTATCCATACCTAACCCTAAGAGGACCAAGCTGGGTTCTAAAATAGTTGACTCTGTGTTATTAGGATATGCCCAGAACAGTAGTGCCATAGGTTTTTAGTAATACATTCCGAAAACCCATACATAGATGATAATACCATCATTAAGACTAGGGATGCCGAATTCTTTGAAAGTCGGTTTCCTTATAGAGTGAGGTCTGAGAAACCTCAGGAGCCCAGTACGCTTGAGAGGCCTGCTCCTAGATAGAGAGATGACTCTTCAGATAATAAAGAGATCGAACCTATAAGGAGCAAGCAAGCTAGGACTGGTACTTTATTTGGGCCTGACTTTATCATATATCTAGTGGAAGAGGATCCAACTAGTTATAATGAAGCCATGACCTCAACTGACTCTATCTTTTGGAAGGAAGCTATAAATTGTTAACTTGAGTCTATAATATCCAACAACACTTGGGAGCTAGTTAAGCTACCTTCTTATTGCAAAATAGTTAGATGTAAATGGATATTCAAGAAGAAGCTTAGGACAGACGGATCCATAAAAAGATATAAGACTAAGTTAGTAGCTAAAGGCTATAAGCAGTGAGAGGGAGTAGACTTCGACACTTACTCGCCAGTGACTAGGATTACATCCATTAGGTTGCTGTTAGCTATAGCTGCTATCCATTACCTCGTAATTCACTAGATGGATGTAAAAATTGTATTCCTAAATAGAGAATTAGAGGAAGAGACTACATAGATCAGCCCGAAGGTTTCATAGTGCAAGGTTTGGAGAAAATAGTTTTTAGACTAAAGAAGTCTCTTTATGGTCTCAAAAGAGGCTCTTAAACAATGACACAAGAAGTTTAACCATGTGTTAACTTCAAGTGGGTTCATAATTAATGAATTAGATAAATGTATCTACACTAAGGTCAATAACTTGACTTGTGTGATCATATGTCTCTATGTAGATGATATATTGATCTTTGGAACCAACTTAATTAGAAGTAGTGGTTAAGACCAAGGACTTCTTGAGTAGATACTTCGATATGAAGGACTTAGGAGCTGCATATGCCATTCTTGAAATCAAAATTAAGAGAGATTCCAATAGCATAGCTCTATCTCAATCCCACTATATCAAAAAAAGTGCTTAGGAAGTTCGGTTATTTTGATTGTTGACCTGCTAGAATGCCATATGATCCTTCAGTACACTTGAAGAAGAATTTAGGGCCTAGTGTATCACAACTAGAATATTCTAGGGTAATTGGCAGTCTCATGTATATTATGAACTGCACGAGACTAGATATTGCATATGTGATAGGTAGACTTAGTAGATACACTATTAACCCTAACCAAGAGCATTATGATGCTCTAATCCGAGTTCTAATATACTTAAAACATATATTAGATTATGACATTTTCTATGCTAGTTATACCGCTGTCCTAGTAGGATACAACGATGCTAATTGGATTACGGATTCATCAGGAACCAAATCCACTAGTGGGTATGTATTTACCCTTAGAGGGGGTGGAATTTGTTGGAAATCATTCAAACAAACATGCATTACCCGATCCACTATGGAGTCAGAGTTCATAGCCCTAGATAAAGCTAGTGAAGAGGGTGAATGACTAAGGAATCTTATTATAGATATTCCCTTTTAGCCAAAGCCTATTCCTGCTGTCCCAATTCATTGTGATAGCCAAGTAGCTATAATAAGGGACATGAATAGCTCCTATAATAGAAAGTCACGACATATTCGTCGTAGACATAACACTGTTCGACAGATGTTGAAAGATTGAATAATTGCTATTGACTATATTAGGTCAAAGGATAATTTAGCAGATCCTTTAACTAAAGGACTAGCTAGAGAGTTAGTTCTAAGTACATCGAGAGGGATGGGGCTGAAGCCTATAAGCTAATAAGTCTCCGATAACGGTAACCAACCTACGTGACTGGAGATCCCAAGATCGAGATTCAATGAGAAAACAAGTTATTCGAGGGATTTGTGGGGGTGCTATATAAATTTTTCCCTCCCTATGATGTGATAGTACATTCTGTATCACCGAGAGGTTGAGTGTTAGACTCTTAATGCTAACTATAGCTAGTATACCAGTGGGGCGTATAGATACAAAGCACTCTTGATAGTAAGCACCTATATGAGTGCAGAAGTGTGGCCGCATCTATGAGTGTGGGTGCAAATTTTGGCAAGAAGTCTGCAAACAGCGGGACCTACCGGCCCTGCATGGTGGGCCCCCGAGTACCACAGCGGGACCCACCGGCCCTGCCTGGTGGGCCCCCGAGTACCACAGCGGGACCCACCGACCCTGCCTGGTGGGCCCCCGAGTACCACAGCGGGTCCCACCGGCCCTGCCTGGTGGGCCCCCGAGTACCACAGCGGGACCCACCGGCCCTGCCTGGTGGGCCCCCGAAGACTGCAGCGGGACCTACTGGCCCTGCCTGGTGGGCCCCCGAAGACTGCAGCGGGACCCACCAGCCCTGCCTGGTGGGCCCCCGAAGACTACAGCGGGACCCACCGGCCCTGCCTGGTAGGCCCAAGAGCCTGTGGAATCCCCCCAGGAGACGGTAGCGGGACCCACCAGCTTTACCTGGAGGATCCCCAGATGCTGCAGCAGAAACCGCCATTTACCACCAGAGAATCCTATAAATAGCAGAGCCTTCAAATGTAAATGTATCCGAAATTTCTGATTTCCACTCTGAGATCTGATTTTCAGAATCCAGAGCTCTAGAATTTCTCAGCTTTCCATCTTCCACCTCTCTTAGATCTTCTTCTCTCCTTTGAAGAGATTAGATCGACTTCAGTGATACTCGGCCTGTCGAGATCACTTCAATACAAGTGTTAGTGAATTCGGGTTGCTCCCTATAGCACGGAGACGTAGGCTTCGGCTGAACTCCGAGATCACTTCTCGTGTCAACACTTTCTCTGATTGCATCTCTCTATTTAGATATCAAAAGCTGCAATTCCAATCGATAGATCGAATAACGATCTCTTCAACTCGAACTTCAATTGACTGGTGCTGCGAAGTCTTCGGGTCGGCACGAAGATTTTCCCCCACAGTTTGGCGCCGTCTGTGGGATCCGAGCAAAAAGTCAAGCTCTCCACTACTATTAGATCAGTTGTATCTTCGATAGCCAAACTTCCTCGCCTCCTCGGTTGATCAGACAACTGATCGGACGTTGGCACTCTCGTTGCACCCTTCGCTCTCTGAAATGGCGAAAACTAAGCATCAGGGTCAACCAGAAGGAAGTAACACACAACAACAACCTCGTCCTGAGACTCATTCAATGAGTCAAAGGCTCAACTTCGGACAGCCCCTTGCTGTCCCCGAGATGGGGGTCCGTTCAGGGAGTGGGAGATCTGTCGATCGACCGATCGCCCACCCCGCGCGACAGTCAATTGGGCAAACAGCACCCGCTCCTGCCGAAGATCCTCCATCAACCTACCAAATATCTGCGGTCGACTTCCAGCTGCTCCAATTGGCAAAGCAGAATGCCACCCTCACCGCCGAGAGGGATGCTCTTAAGAGGGCAGCTTCTGAGGCTGGGATCGCTCTTCCTATCCCTTCTACAAGTGAGAGGGTCGATCTTCCTCGACATTCAATTCACTCCGAGCAACGGAGGTCAATGGGCACTGCTGCCCTCGAGAGGATCCGATGCGACCCAACTCCCTCTGCTGCCCCCTGGAAGCAGAGTGTTTGGGATCGCCTCGAGGACGAGTCTTCCTAATCGTCTTCTGGCCGAAACTGCGACAAGAGGGCACCTTCAAAACTCAACATACCAAGGAAGCACCAAATGAAAGGCGCTCCTTCGAAGAGTAGAGTCTCCCCTTCCATTCCATTCCAATGTGGACTTGGATCGGACCTTCGCCATCGACTTCAACCTGCTGATATCCAGAGGCCTGAACAAGACCTCTCGATTCTACCCCTCGATCTACATCTAGGTCGAGGACACGGTCGTAGAGATGGATATTCCTCTGCCGGACCACTCCACCGAAGTCTCTTCGAGACAACGTTTCCAAGGGGATGGAGAACTCCTATCCTCCCCAAATCCAACTGCATCAGAGGAGATCCAACTCTCCATATACTTGCCTTCAAGCAAGCTCTAACGCCACACGAAGAAGAAAACAACGTGCTCTGCCGCACCTTCGCAGGAAGTCTCGATGAGCCGTCACTTGACTGGTACCATAATCTCCGGGCTGGGTCCATCACCCAGTTCGGTGTTTTGGCAAACCTTTTCGTGCAGCATTATCAGCTCAATCTGAAGCCAGAGAAGAAGCTCGACTCTCTCTATCGGCTAAGGATGGGTGCCGACGAGACTCTCCGTAGCTTCACGAGGAGATTTCGCAACGAGCATGCTGCTCTCTCTGGAAGACATCTGGATGATGAAGCCATCATGCTGGCTTTCCAGAAAGCCCTCTGCTTCGATCTATATATCTACAACGATTTCATTCGCAATCCCCCTCCTTCTCTGGGAGCTATGTTCGATCGAATCCAGAGAGAGATCGAGGTCGAAGATGACCAAGTCGCTCGGAAAGGGCGAGAAACAAAGCGAAGACCTGCGGAGAAAGAAGCTCCCAAGTATGCTGCCAAAGCTCATAACGCTGAGGCAGCAGCCCCTCCAGCCAACAAACGATCAAAGAATGATGAACGTCGATCTCCTACGAAGACCACTTTTACTGAGTGGAATTTACCAGTCGAGCAGATACTCGACCGTATTCAACACGAAGAATTCCTTCGAAGGCCCAACCCACTTCAGCCGAACACAAAGTTCATGGCTGACAAAACTGTTTATTGCGATTTCCATCGAAGCCATGGCCATTCCACCGATCGGTGCTATCGGCTAAAGTTTCATCTCGAAGACTTGCTGAGAGAAGGCCATCTCCATCAATTCACCAGAGAAGGACAAGATCAGCGTCGATCCTCTGCAAAGGGGAGAGAGGTTTGCTGGATTCATTAGATCTCTTCCAACCCATCACCTCTCACCGTGAATGCCAATATCTTTGGCATTCATGGATCGTTGCACAATCAATCAGTGACCGGGAAGGAAGTCGATCGGCAGATTCGGCGCATCTTCCATGTTCGATCTACTGCAAATAAAGAAGATACCTGGATCGAGAAGCCCATCGAAGGTCTTGCTTGGCCGTCCATCTTCTTCAACGATACTGATCTTCAAGGAGTTCATACTCCCCATCGAGACCCCCTGGTCTTGAAACTCTTCATCGACGGAATCACCGTCAACCGGATCCTCATCGACACCGGGAGCTCCATCGACATTATGTTCTCAGACTGCTTCAAACGTCTGGGACATAAATACCAAAGCCTTGACGTCGTTCCAACTATGATCACTGGTTTCAACGGCGAGCAAAGCATCACGGTGGGTGAATCGAGATTCACCATCGACCTCAGCCAAGAGACTCGAGTCTCGGTGAGGTTTGCGATCATCGAGGGAACGTCCAGCTACAACGCCATTCTCGGATGACCATTCCTCCACCAGATCAATGCCATCTCTTTTTCGTACCACCAACTACTCAAGTTTGCAACGGGAGAAGGCATTGTCTGCATTCGAGGTGATCAACAAGCTGGGAGATCTTGTGAAGCTGCTGCTGCAAAAACAGATCGCAAGATCAACATCGCTCCTCCAAAGCGGCCACGAGATGAAGCTGGTCCCTCTTCTAAATAGCAATAAAAGGAGATTCCACTGATCGAGCCCCCACCAATCGAATGGGAAGCCTCACCTTCAATTGAAGAAATCATCCCTATTAATATCGGCAGTGGAGATCTCCCTTGACAAACATTTATCGGTACCGGTCTTGGCGACGTAGAAGCGCAAGACATGGTATCCTTCTTATAGTCCAACATCGACGTCTTCGCTTGGTGTTTCGAAGACATGCCTGGGATCAATCCAGATGATGCTTGTCACCGACTTGCTATCAAAGAAGAAGTGAAACCTGTCAAGCAGAAGCCACGCACCATCCGACCAGAGCTACAAATTGCCGTTCAAGAAGAGATCTCGAAGTTACTCGCAGCAGGCTTCATCCGTGAAGTAGAGTATCCTACCTGGATCTCTAACATAGTTGCTGTTCCAAAGAAGAACGGGAAGGTCAGAGTCTGCATCGACTTTACCAATCTCAATAAGGCTTGCCCCAAAGATCCATTCCCCATGCCAAGGATTGATAGACTCGTCGATGCCACTGCTGGCCACGAGCTATTGTCTTTCATGGATGGGTACTCTGGATACAATCAAATTCCACTTCATCCAGACGATCAAGAGAAGACTTGCTTCGTGACTAGCCGAGGTCTCTACTGCTACAATGTAATGCCATTCGGCCTCAAAAATGCTGGATCTACCTATCAAAGGCTAGTCACCAAGATGTTCGAAGAACAGATCGGTCGCAACGTCGAAGTCTATGTAGACGATCTGCTTACCAAGAGCTCCAGTCGAGGGGGTCATCTGTCTGATCTCGCAGAAACCTTCCAAATCCTTCGAAAATATCGTATGAAGCTCAATCCAGCTAAGTGCGCCTTCGGAGTTCAATCGGGCAAATTCCTGGGTCACCTTGTGACCAGGAGAGGCATCGAAGCTAATCCCGATCAAATTCGAGCTATCCTCGACATGCCGTCGCCTACCAATCGGAAGGAAGTGCAACGCCTCACTAGAAGACTTGCTGCCCTCAACCAGTTCATCTCAAAGTCCTCCGACAAGTGTAAGCCTCTTTTCGACAAGCTGCAAAAGGCAGATACATCGGGATGGAGTTCTGTATGTGAAGAAGCTTTTCAAGGCATCAAGAAATATCTGGTGCAAGCTCCTATCCTGACTGCTCCACTTCCAAAAGAAGACTTGTGGCTCTATCTCGCCGTGACCGATCAAGCAATAAGTGCAGTCCTAGTCAGTAGAAGAGATGGCGTTGAACATCCAGTTTATTATATCAGCCATACTCTTCTTCCAGCTGAGACTCGCTATTCAAAAACTGAGAAGGTCATTCTGGCCTTGCTCACTGCATCACGTCGCCTCCAACCTTACTTCGTCTCCCACCAGATCACTGTCATTTCAGAACACCCACTCAAAAATATCGTTGACAAGGCTGGTCGAGCTGATCGAATGACCAAGTGGGTGATCGAAATGAGTGCCTTGGGGATTCAGTTCGAATCTCGCACTTCCATCAAAGGTCAATCTGTTGCTGATTTTCTAGCTGATTTTCCAGTTGAAGACCCCATCACTTGGGAAGAAGATGTCGACATGCGCTTGGAAGATGAGGATAATCCTCCAATCAATCTTGCAACAAAACTTGATCCAAGTCTCGAGGCTATTGCTGCAACTCCTCCATGGAAGCTATACACTGATGGAGCTTCAAGTGCGATCGGTTCAAGAACTGGGATAGTCTTGGTATCCCCCGAACTTGATCATCTCCAGAAGGCCACTCTCCTCGGATTCCCTGCCACCAACCACGAAGCCGAATACGAAACACTCATTTCTGGACTCGAGATGGCGAAATCCCTGGGGGTGGATCGGATCATTGTCTATAGCGACTCCCAGTTGATCATCAGGCAAATCAATGGAGAGTATACAGCTCGAGAAGAAAGAATGCAACTCTATTTGGCCTTAGTACGACGTCTTTAACAGCGTTTTACTGATGCCGAATTCATTCAAATCCCAAGAGCAGAGAACCGAGAAGCAGATGCCTTAGCCAATGCTGCCTCAGTTCTTGGAGACTCACTCGGAGGAAGGCAAATACAGATCGATTATCAAGAAGTGCCCAAGACCATCCTCGATCAACAGATCCTTGCTACTACAAAGAGATCTGGGGGTGGAGATCAACTCGCATTGAACCTCACTACTACAAGTGAGCCTGAAGACTGGAGACGATCAATCTTTGATTTTTTCAAGCATGGCAAAATGCCGGAAGATCCAAATCAAGCCCGAAGACTTCAAAGGAAGCTCCCCTGCTACACTATTCAAGGAGAAGATCTATATTTCAAATCTCATAACGGGATATTGCTCAAGTGCCTTGGCCCAGAGCAAGGAAAGGCAATCCTGATTGATATCCACTCTGGAGCTTGTGGAAATCATTCGGGAGGAAGATCTCTTGAAGCCAAGACGAAGCTACAAGGTTACTATTGGCCAACAATGGCAAGGGATGCTCAGCAAGTTGTTCAAAGATGCGAACCATGCCAACGACACGCTCGAGCTATCCATCTCCCTGCTGATGAGCTTCATCAGCTATCAAGTCCATGGCCTTTCCATCAGTGGGGATTGGACTTCTTGGGTCCTTTCCCACCAACTCCTAGCAAGAAGAAGTATCTACTACTGGCCACTGATTACTTCACCAAATGGGTTGAAGCTGTGCCTCTCTTCCGAGAAACTGACGACGAAGTGATCAAATTCATTGGCACAACATCTTCTCGAGATTTGGTATACCTCAAGTTCTTGTTGCTGACAATGGAGCTCAATTTGACTCCAACAAGTTCCGAGAGTTCTGTCTGAACAACGGTATCAAGCTATTCTATTCAACTCCAAGATATCCTCAATACAATGGTCAAGCCAAAGCCTCAAATAGAGCTATTCTTGGTATACTCAAGAAGAAACTCAACGACAAGAAATGATTGTGGGATTAGGTCCTACCTGAAGTTCTTTGGGGGTATCGCACGACTCCGAGAAGATCAACAGGGTTTTCACCCTTTCGTGTAACATATGGATCGGAAGCAGTACTCCCAACAGAAAACATATCGAGTACTCTGAAGACCAGAGCAGTTGAAAGAGGAATCAACGAAGAGCTTCAGATCAATGATCTAGACTTCTCTGAAGAACTACGAGACCAAGCTTCCCTCCGTGTGGCCAAGTACCAACAAAAGATCAAATGAGCCTATGATGAGAAAGTCTACAAGAGACAGTTCCCAGTGGGTAGTTTAGTTCTCAGAGCAGTCTTCTACAACACAAAGGAACATAGTAGTAGAAAACTACCTCCCAACTGGGAAGGTCCTTACATTGTCGAATCAGTGGGAGGCAGAGGCTCTTATCGATTGATCTCGCCTGAAGGAGATAGACTACCACGAGCTTGGAATGCCAGACACCTCAAGTTGTTCTATCCATGATGTAAATACCATGATGAATAAAGTTCTCTTTCAAATGTTCAAATGTGCAAGTGTTCAGCTTTTCAATTCAAGTTCTGAAGCAGTTTCAAATTATCCATATTCAAGTTACCAGGTCTTTTAACAAGTTTGGGTGTTAGAGTTGCGACTCAACCCCTTACTAGCAAATGTTAAACTGACCCTCAATTTCAATATTCAATTTCAATCAAATTCTATATCATCTAACAGGTTTGGGTGCTTGAGTTGCGACTCAACCCCTCACATACAAGTGTTACATGAATTCAAATTCAAATTTCAAGTTACAACGAGTTTGGGTAATCGAGTTGCGACTCGACCCCTCACGTTCAAAAGATTATATCTATTCTAATGCTATCCAGAACATGATATTCAAAGACATTCAACTCAAGAGACATTCAATTTTCAAATACCAAAAAGATATCTTCTATTATCCAAATTTGCCAAGTACAAATGTTGAGCCGCTACATATCAAAAGTTTACAAGTGTAAACAACAAAGAAAAAGGTAGAAATACATCAGGGTTTGGCTACACTTGGAGCACGTGACTTCTCCCCTTCAGATCCGCCACGAGCCTTGCTCGCAGCCGAAGCCTTGGAAGATCGGACACTGCTGGCATGCGCCCTGAGTGCCTCTGCCACTTTCTCGGCCGTTTCCCTGTAACTCTTGCATTCAGACAGCTCGTGCTCCAGTTCCTTCTTGGAAGTCTCCTCTCTGGCAATGAAGGCAGCATGCTGAGCAGCAAGTCGTTCTTTCAACTCTTTATTCTCGGCTGCGCGATCACAGGACACGTTCTCAACCTTGATGATCCGATTCTTCAAGGATTCAAGTTCGTGACTCTGCGCCTCGCAACGGTCCTGCAACTTCTTGCTCTCCTGCTTCTCCTTACGAAGATCTTCGATCTTGGCCTTAAGAGAGAGCTTCTTCGAAGTTAGAAGTTCCCTCAGCTTATCCCTCTCCTCGTGGGCAGCTTCCAGTTCAGCTTTCAAACGGGTTACCTCAGATGCGGCCTCCCGTTCTCCTGCCTTCCTGGAGAGACTGCTTGTGATTCTCAAAAC
Organism: Chamaelirium japonicum; assembly: GCA_947650365.1. NCBI lineage: Eukaryota > Viridiplantae > Streptophyta > Magnoliopsida > Liliales > Melanthiaceae > Chamaelirium > Chamaelirium japonicum. The sequence continues at coordinate 6,695,401 of OX393555.1, read as the reverse complement.
TGCTGAGCTCTGCAGACGGATAAAGAATTAGAATTTTTCCAAAGATATAACTCGAATAGTGGATCGATTAGATGCACATACCACTATATCTAGCCGATCGAAGGCTTCTTCAAAAGGAGCATCCGGAAGGTTGCAGAGCTTCCGGATCACGCTAGTAGGGTGGTTGATATCAACATCACCCAAGTTCTTTATCTTCACAGTCGAGCCAACAGGCGTACCTGCAATCGACACAAGAGTTCAAAGTGTTATATTTTCAAGCTTCAAAGGCAAGGCAATCAAGGCAAGTTAGAATAGATACCTGAAGCCTCGACCTGAGGAGCCTTTCCCTTCCCACGGTCGGAGCTCTTACCCTTGGGGGTCGATTTCTCCTTGATGGGGGTTGGCTCTGGCAGGGGTTGGGGAGTAGCATCACCCACCCGACTTCCTCTCTCCAATTGAGCGGGAGAGGGAACATCTCGAGGAGGTGAGGCTCCCCCTTCATCCCCGTGCACACTCGAATTGTCGAGCCCTGCCACCATAGCAGCGACCTCCTCAGCCAGAGATCGCGAAGGGGGTGGGGGTTGTGCAACCTCCACACCCCCACTTGTAGTCGCCCCTTCCAGACGAGGAGCATCGAGAGGTATCTGATCGAGGGGTGTAGGGTTGCTTCCAACCCCACCACTCCCTGATATCTTGATCTTGAAACGCAGTGGGTTTTTCTTCAGCTCCCCAAAGCGATAAGCGGGAATCACTTTAGGGCCATCGCCCGTTGCGTCCATAACCCCCTCCATCTTGCGAGCCTTAGCCTCGTCTATGAGGATCGGCTGCGAGTCCTCTTCAGCACCAGTGGGGGTGGGAGGAATTTCTTCCTCGCCACCCCCATGTCCTTGACCACCATCAGTGGGGGTGGGAGGAATTTCTTCCTCACCACCCCCATCTTCATCATCTTCATCTTCATCATCCTCCTCGTCTCCATCTCCTCCCTTGTCACTGCCAGTGCTGTCATCATCATCGCCGCCCTCGTCTTCTTCGCCTCCACCTTCCTCTTCTCTCTCTTTTTCCTCTTCTTCATCTTCCTCTTTCTTTTTCTCCTCATCCTCCATCTGCTTGATGGGGATTTTTCTCTTCTTCTTCGTCGGGCCCCTCTGTATCACCAATTTCTCCTCCGAGGGCAAGCTGCGCCTAGCTCCATAAGCCTTCTTCTCAAATCGAAGTTTTCTAACGATTTTGCCTGACTGAGGGTCCTCTTCATAGTCCGAGTAGATGACCTCGTTGTCTTCATAGCGGAGCTTCGATCGGTGGAGGAGGTTGGCATTGCCATGTCGGACCGGGCAATTCGAGAATTGCTTCCATGACCGCATCCCATATGTTAACTCCAGGAAGAGGTTGTCGAGGGCCCCTACTCGCTCTGAAGGCCACGAGAGAGCTCCTCCTGTGCTGTACATGTCCACCTCTTCATGCACCTTGTACCGAGGAACCTCAGGAACAGACATAGGAGTCCAGGCACCGGACACCGACAACGGCCAGTCCGTGTAGAGTTTGTCGGAGCCGATGGTGTCGATGATCGGGCGCAGGGCAGAGACACCCGTCAGATTGTAGAATGGGCTGTCCTTCCTCCAGGCCCATCGGTAATGATAAAAGAAATATCCCAGCTCGATCCTGGCATCTTCGCCTTCAGGGAGGCTGGAATAGCATTCCCTGAGCTCCTTCTGGAAATCCGACTCTACGCGGTAGAAGGTGTAGATAATCCTCCAGGCGTTCCCCGAAACCTGCCCAGGGCATAGACCGGAGGTGTTCAGCAACCTCGCGGCGAAGGGAGGCAATGGAAGGCGCAGTCCACAGTTGAGCTGGCCGATCGTGATGATGGTTCCCATCACTTGCTCCTTGCTCGCGTACGAGACAAAGATTGTCCGCCTGTCGATACCGAAAGCTGATAGAACTCCCGGAAGCGCTGGCCGGACCTTCCCCTTAGTAAAACTTGCCAGCAACTCCCGCAGCTTCTCCCTCTTCACATCTGTAAGTTTACTGCCAGTGTTGTATCCAAACTCTGGTTCCGCTGACAGAGGCAGCTGCGGGCAGAGAACAAATCGTGCTTTGGGGATATGCTCCGGATGGGAGGGTGCAGAAGCGAACCCCACACCTTGGTGCCTCTTGCCCAGTTGGCCAAGCTCAATCAACTCAGCCTTGCCTTTGCCTCGGCCCTTCGGAGCAGAAGAGACCTCGACAACTTCCTTGCCTTTCTTCTTGGACGGAACTGCACCCTTCTTCGAACTACCAGAAGAAGCCATTTGACTGATCAAGAGGAAACGAAGAACGAGAGATTGGAAACAAGGGTCTGGACTTCGAAAATTTTTGGAAGCGTGAGGCAAAAATGACAGCGAGAAAAACTTTTATACCCAAGGTAAACCAGCACACAGATCGAAAAAGACACGTGTCTTCACCATATCAAATCGCGTGTTTTTGTAGGTACACGTGGCATCCATCCGTATCAAGCGCAAAACCAGGCGAACAGTCGCGACCAGACGAAGCGTCAGACCACCGATCCAAGCAAATAACCGGTCCGAGTGAACCGGACCGCCGGTTTAGCGAAACCATTCAAGACAGACCAAAGATGCAAAAGCGGAAAAAACAAAACTCCATCGACGTCCAAAGCTTCGTCCAAAAATCACAAAGAAAGAACAAGTTGTACTACCTTCTCTGAAGGGCAGGTTCGAAACTTCAAATTGACCGGCTGATTTTAACCGATCGGTCAAACTTGACCGATCGGTCAAAATCAACCGATCGGTCGATTTTCTACTGGATCTGGCAAAAAACCAAGGTTTTTTGCCGATCACCCAAACCTTGACCGGCTGATTTTAACCGATCGGTCAAACTTGACCGATCGGTCAAAATCAACCGATCGGTCGATTTTCTACTGGATCTGGCAAAAAACCAAGGTTTTTTGCCGATCACCCAAACCTTGACCGACTGATTTTAACCGATCGGTCAAATTTGACCGATCGGTCGATTTTCTACTAGATCTGGCAAAAAACCAAGGTTTTTTGCCGATCACCCAAACCTTGACCGGCTGATTTTAACCGATCGGTCATATTTGACCGATCGGTCAAAATCAACCGATCGGTCGATTTTCTACTGGATCTGGCAAAAAACCAAGGTTTTTTGCCGATCACCCAAACCTTGACCGACTGATTTTAACCGATCGGTCAAACTTGACCGATCGGTCAAAATCAACCGATCGGTCGATTTTCTACTAGATCTGGCAAAAAACTAAGGTTTTTTGTCGATCACCCAAACCTTGACCGGCTGATTTTAACCGATCGGTCAAACTTGACCGATCGGTCAAAATCAACCGATCGATCGATTTTCTACTGGATCTGGCAAAAAACCAAGGTTTTTTGCCGATCACCCAAACCTTGACCGGCTGATTTTAACCGATCGGTTAAACTTGACCGATCGGTTAAAATCAACCGATCGGTCGATTTTCTACTAGATCTGGCAAAAAACTAAGGCTTTTTGCCGATCACCCAAACCTTGACCGGCTGATTTTAACCGATCGGTCAAACTTGACCGATCGGTCAAAATCAACCGATCGGTCGATTTTCTACTGGATCTGGCAAAAAACTAAGGTTTTTTGCCGATCACCCAAACCTTGACCGGCTGATTTTAACCGATCGGTCAAACTTGACCGATCGGTCAAAATCAACCGATCGATTGATTTTCTACTGGATCTGGCAAAAAACCTGTGTTTTTTGCCGATCACCCGAACCTTGACCGGCTGATTTTAACCGATCGGTCAAACTTGACCGATCGGTCAAAATCAACCGATCGGTCGATTTTCTACTGGATCTGGCAAAAAACCAAGGTTTTTTGCCGATCACCCAAACCTTGACCGGCTGATTTTAACCGATCGGTCAAACTTGACCGATCAGTCTTTTTTATGCTAACATTCGACAAGCTTCTTCGTGCTTTTTGCGACAGGAGGTTGCTGTTTTTTGCACCAAATCCAAGCCAGCCAGAACGAACTCTAGCTAACTTGGAGGGGGTAACTGTGGGTGCAAATTTTGGCAAGAAGTCTGCAAACAGCGGGACCTACCGGCCCTGCCTGGTGGGCCCCCGAGTACCACAGCGGGACCCACCGGCCCTGCCTGGTGGGCCCCCGAGTACCACAGCGGGACCCACCGGCCCTGCCTGGTGGGCCCCCGAGTACCACAGCGGGTCCCACCGGCCCTGCCTGGTGGGCCCCCGAGTACCACAGCGGGACCCACCGGCCCTGCCTGGTGGGCCCCCGAAGACTGCAGCGGGACCCACCGGCCCTGCCTGGTGGGCCCCCGAAGACTGCAGCGGGACCTACCGGCCCTGCCTGGTGGGCCCCCGAAGACTACAGCGGGACCCACCGGCCCTGCCTGGTGGGCCCAAGAGCCTGTGGAATCCCTCCAGAAGACGGTAGCGGGACCCACCAGATTTACCTAGAGGATCCCCAGATGCTGCAGCAGAAACCACCATTTACCACCAGAGAATCCTATAAATAGCAGAGCCTTCGAATGTAAATGGATCCGAAATTTCTGATTTCCACTCTGAGATCTGATTTTCAGAATCCAGAGCTCTGGAATTTCTCAGCTTTCCATCTTCCACCTCTCTTAGATCTTCTTCTCTCCTTTGAAGAGATTAGATCGACTTCAGTGATACTCGGCCTGTCGAGATCACTTCAATACAAGTGTTAGTGAATTCGGGTTGCTCCCTATAGCACGGAGACGTAGGCTTCGGCTGAACTCCGAGATCACTTCTCGTGTCAACACTTTCTCTGATTGCATCTCTCTATTTACATATCAAAAGCTGCAATTCCAATCGATAGATCGAACAACGATCTCTTCAACTCGAACTTCAATTGACTGGTGCTGCGAAGTCTTCGGGTCGGCACGAAGATTTTCCCCCACAATGAGAATTGAGGCTAATTCTCTAGAACACTCAAGAAAACTGGGGAAGACTCATGGCCATAAAGAGCACAACTGCATGGGACTCTATGATGTATCTGAGAGTATGGGTGAGACTTGTCGACTAGACTTATAATATATAGTTGTACAGTTCAAGACGTAAGTTCACTGTCAGCTAGTAACTCTTGCAGGTCTACACTAAGCAAAGGTTCAAGTCGAAAGACACCTTATGCCTATACATACTTCTTATAACTACTCCAGACCATTTTGTTTCGATTTGTTTTTCGATATTTTCATTCTTGTGGGGGATTGTTATAAAAATTGGTTTTGATAAGATAATGAAAAAAATGGTTTTTGGGTTTAGTCCCATATTGCCTGTGGGGAGATCTTTTATTGCATTTATAATGGAACTCCCTTCATTGGGCTTTGTACCTTCCTAAAAGCCAAGCCATAGCCCACCACACACACGCGCGCGTGCGCCGGGCCGGGCCGGGTCGGGCACGGGCTAGGGCTGAGGCTGCGGCTCGCGAGCCGCGTGGATGCGAATGGGCTTCGGGCCTTCTTTTACATTAAGTTTTAATTTTTTCTTTATAGAGAATTATTCCTTCCGTTACATTCTTCACGAGGCTGAGCTAGGTTTATTGAACCTGGACCTCTTCACTGTCGCATGCAACCGTTACACCCGACAGAGCAGTGAATGCTCATCAGTGCGCTGCATGCAATGGGCTGTGAGTGTGAGAACGTTATGGCTAAGGATCTTTATATAAGAGAGGGTCCTGTGAAGCCAGAACACACACAAAAAGCCATAAGCTCTCTCCTCTCTCACTCTGTTTTCTCGTTCGTGATTCTGTTTCTGTCTGGAGTACGCTGAGAGTTCCAAAGTGGTTCCCTTTGGTGCTGAAGAGGAGTCCAGTCGTTGTACCCTGGGGAGAGTTTGTCGGAGGCCTTGAAGCACCTACCGAGGCGGCGAAATATCTTTCAAGGCATTATGCTAGCACAAGCCTTGACTACTGCTAAGTCCACTGTTCTTCTTCCTCCTCCCCACCACTTTGCCATATCTATAGACAACCTTAGGACTTAACCTAAATCTTGCTTGATTGTTGTGCTCAACTTTGCATGCTAAATACCTCTACTTTTGTTCTACTACTTTATGCACTAGATTTGTAACCTCTCAATATTTTGCTAGTCATCGTTTGCATGCCTTAATAGAGTAGAAAACCCAACATAATAGAGTAGAAAACCCAACAGCGTCGTGGCTGGTTAAGCTTTCGGCGACGCAATTTGATTGCGTCACTGAAAATATTCTCAGACGGGGAATAGGCGATGCAGTTTGAAGCATCGCAATAGATATTTCGCGATGAATATGACCACTTTTGACGATGCTGTAGTGTGTCGCAGAAATTATCTTTTCTTGTAGTTGTCTTAGACCAATTCATTCGAGTCATCTTCTTCTTCTTCTTCTTCATTCTTAAGACTAAAATCTTCGAGGCCAGATTTCAGAACCACTTAGACAAATGAGTATATTTATTCCAACAATAAGCAGTGACCCTAGTAGTCAGACTTGTTGGTTGTTATAGCACATCTACTATTCATATATGAAAGACCAGAGACTACATCCGGTCATTACACAAGGCATTTGCCTAGAGGGCCACATATGGGGATTAAAAGAGAAATAGAAGAGAGAAGATTAAGAGTAGATGAGGAAGAAAAAGAAAAGAGAGAAGAAGACAATGATGACGAGAAGAAGAAGAAGAAGAAGAAGAAGAAGAAGAAGAAGAAGAAGAAGAAGAAGAAGAAGAAGAAGAAGAAGAAGAAGAAGGGAGAACCGAAGAGAGTAGAGAGTAAAGGAGGAGAGAAAAGAAATGAAGGAAAAAAAGAAGAGAAGTCGATAGGGTAGAGAAGAGTAGAAGAAAAGAGAGCAGACAAGGGAAGAAGAAGAGAAAGGAAATAAGAAGAAGAAGAGATAAGAGTTGAGTGATGCAAGTATACTGAAACACAGCTTGACGAGCGGCTACTGTTTGTTCTTTGTTAGTGAGGTGGTTCTGGGTGCAGCTTTTTCCATGTCATCGGATCGATTGTGTGATGGCTGTCCGTGCTGGCTCCCTGGTAACCGGGTCCATCTGGCTGCGCCAAGTTGTCCTTGTTTGGGCTGCTGTCAGGAGGAACAACCTGCAGCAGCTCTCGCCTGGAATGGTGTGGCGATTGCCCAAGTTGTCGGCAGAGAGCTGGTGGCAGTAGTAAAGCAAATATTATTAGTAGGAAAAGGTTGAGGCTAAAGAGCTTCATCCTGAAGGTCAGGTTATTTAGTAACTCTGAGTTGGCTGAGGTGGGAAACAAATTAAGACGGCTGCCGTTTTATAGGAAGATCGATGCTTTTGGTGGAGACCGTGGTCGAACAGGTTGCAAGCAAATGGTTTAAAATATTTAGAGTGCGAGGTGGCCGGTAGGTGTTGGCGAATGGTGATTCATCGCTATCTAAAGCACTGAACCCACTAACAGAGTAATTGATTAAGTGAATGAGAATCGTGTTCCAACTATGAACCATTAATGAATACTCCAATTAGCAAGCAACATGTCCTGCCACTTTGTGGAACCATATCTTAATCCTCTCTCTCTCTCTCCTGCGTGCGCATGTTACTAATTCATCGTTACCTCCCCTTTCGCGCTAAGCTGGTGTCTTTTCAGAGGTGGTGGATCAACTTGGGTGACAAAATGTTGGCCATTAGCAAAAAGATTTCAATTACTGTGCCTAATGATATTTGTTTAACATGAGATCCATATCATCACTGGGACATAGAAGAGACAAGAAAAGAAAAAAAAAGAGTACCGCCGACGGAGAAGGGGAGTTCGATCTACAACTAAACAGATGCCTACATATTTATCCACAAGGACATGGTTGTTGCCCGGCCTGGATTTTTTTTTTTTGATGGGGGAAGGGGGTGGGGGTGAGGGTGGGGGTGGGGGTGGGGGTGGGGGGCGATTTTTTTCTACAACTAAATAGATCCCTACATATTTAATTATTTATCCACAAGGACATGGCTGTTGACATGATTATTATCTTTCAATTGTTTCCACCTTGCAAGTATGGTGCATGATCCGGTTCAAATCGATTCAATAGCTATTCAAAAAGTTATAATCTAAGGTACATTAAATAAATGTATTTGTATGTATACAATCGACCCTTAATATTGGTTCCGGTTTATTTTAGTGCGTTGAACCAAAAAGGATCAATATATATATATATATATATATATATATATATATATATATATATATATATATATATATATATATATATATATATATATATATATATATATATATATATATATATATATCATTTCAAACTTGTCACCAAAGTATATACCAAATAGGACCAAAATGGGACTCAATTTCTCATCTAACGTCACCTCTGCATTGATAATTTCAATTATGTCTTTGAACTGAGATCTCAACTGAGATATCGCGAGTACTGTTCCTCGAGATTCAGTGCCTTGGGGGAAAAGTCGGTGATCTTCGACGATCAGTACGCAGTGGTCTAGTGCTGGGAGATCTAGATTCTTCGGTACCTGTACGAGTCATTCTATCTCGATATCATCAACGAGGAAGGCGGCGGACTCCTTGCAATGGAAGAATCTGACAGTGTGGTCATCGGCAAGGGCGACCATCTCTCGGATTGCCGATGGTGTATGAGAGGGTATGCTTGAGGCCGAGGCTGACGGGGTAGAAGGGGCCGCCGAACATGAAGACGAGGTCGCGAATGGCGAGCATGGAGCACCCAAATCTGCCTGCCTGCCTTCCTTCCTTCCTTCCTTCCTTGTACTCAGGATGGTTCTTAGGTGGGCCCCGACCTTTGGCTCATAGACATTGGCTCAGATTTGCTGTGGAGGGATTTCTTGAAGGCAATCCAAACCCTTGGCATCTCCTCTCTGCGGAGGGCTGTAAAGAAGGGGGCAATTTGGTCACATTCACTATTTCATAATATCCATAATACCGCAATTGTCCTATTTGGTATTTAATTTCAAAGTTCCCGTTTGGTGGTTTCGTAACTTAATCGGTCCTCACCTTTAGTTTTTCTGATCGGAGAGAGATGGGTTTTCCCAGGCGAGTCTCGTTCCGAAGTTAGGAGAGAGGGAGGAGGCTCAGATCTTCTAGCGGAGGTTGGGCTTTTGGCTGAGCTTCTAGGGGAGAGGGTTTTCCCAGGTGGTCTTCTTCGAGGGGGATTGAGAGGCAGTTGGAGGTTGCTGGATCTCGACGCCTGTCGAGATCTAGGGGCAGATCTTTCAGCAGGGGGAGATCTGGGAGGGTGGTGCATCCCTTTCCATTTACTACCCCTACTGATGGCAGGAGATCTTTTGCTCTAGTTCTCAAGGAGGGGCTTGATTCGGCGGCTTCTTCTTTTCCGAGGAGCTTTTATGGTGGGCGCAGGCCCCTTCGAGTGTCGCAGAGATTTGATGGGAGTCACTCGGAGTTTAAATATCGGTGCTTCCGCTGTGGCGGGAGAGGTCATCTGGCTAAGACCTGTAGAGACCCCATTGTGTGCTTTCGGTGTGGGAAGGTGGGGCATCGCTCGCCGGCTTGCCTCATGGGTCTCATAGTGCAGTGCTGGCCTCTAGCCAGTCCAGCGTCCAGCTAGCCTCTCGTTCCCCATCTTCACCGGGTTTCTTTGATGGGGACATCCCCTACGATGATGCGGTCCAGGCGAATGTCAGAGCGATGGAGAAATTCGGAGTTTGCTCGATCCTTCAAGGTTCGACGACCTTCTGGGAGCTCCGGCCGATCCTGGCCGAGGCTTGGGGTGCGGATCGGGACTGGAACGTGAAGAAGCTCACCGCGGATTCCTTCTTGGTTGAGTTCCCATCTGTTCGGGTGTTGGAAGAGACCATCCGGGGGGGGCGCCATCAGGATGCGCCACCTTCTTCTCTCTTTCTCTCGTTGGTCGGTCCGCACTGGGGCCATGAAGACTTGGAAAGGCACTCATCTTTGCCTCCATATCTTCGGGCTGCCTCTGCACGTCTGGCCGGAGAAGAAGGCGATCTCGGAGCTGGCGGGTCATTTCGGGACGGTGTGAGCGATCCTCAACAACTTTGATGAGGAAGATGACATTTCAAATCTGATGGTGCTACTGGAGACCAACCACCCAGAGTGTATTCCTGAGAGCTCGGTGGAGAGGGTGGGGAGGATGCTTTACAAGCTGTGATTCCAGATAGAGTATGATGATCCGGTTGAGGATCGAGATTTAATACAAGTAGCGCCGGGGGCAGCGTGGCTGAGGAGGAGATTGGCCCTTCTGAGGTCCGGGACCATGGGGTGGCGGTCTCGGCCCAGCAGGCTATTCCCCCTTCGGAGGATGTCGAGACGATATTGGAGGATGATCAAGACAGGCATCGGAGCCACTCCGATCCTAACGATGGTGTGGCGGTGGAAATGAAAGAGGGGACCACCTCAGACCCAGACTCAGGCTCGTCGGCCTCGTGGAGGCACCGCAGCCCAGGTACGCAATTTTATGCTCATTTCTTTCGTTATCAGGGTGCAGGGGAGGACCAAGTTTGGAACAGCCTAGATTTCGACCCTAGGCATCAGCTAGTTGGGGGTAGGGTTACCCAAGGTTTTGGATCTTGATGAGACAGATCCACAGATTTTCGGCCTAGGTTCTGAGCCAGGCAGAGTAGGGTGTGGCGCAGGTGATAGCGGGATACTCGAGGTGGATGTGGGGGATATTCTAGTGGACCATGAGCCTGAGGGTGTTGTAGCTCATGTGTCCTTAGCATGGAATTTCTGTATTAACATTAATAAAGATGACTTTGGTTATTGCTTTAATTAGAATACTACTCTGGTATATGATAATAGTCATATAATAAAAGGACTCTAGGGAACACAGTAGGCCACTGAGGCGCATGGAGGATCCATGCTTGGGATTCCCAGTGGACTAGTTCTGTGTAGACCTAGAACTAGTTCACAGCTTAGGTGATGCTGGTCGCTTCACCGAGAATAAGTTGTTGGCAGGTAGAGGATGTGGTGAAGTCTCCACCACGGGAACGTGGGATTCCCATTCACCTGACCAAGCACGATGATCGTGTTGAACAGGAACCAAGACGGTGCACAGTTCAGTGATTCAGACACTGGTGCATAAACCGTCTTACTACTATAGATAATCTCTCCTTAACCCTGAGGGACCATGCATGTATACTGGGCCAACCAGTTGTGTGGTGCTTTGATGTGCCAACGTGTGCGGACCTTCCATAGTCCAATACCACGGTACATTGGGTTACCCGGCTGGCGCTTGAGTGACATGTAATCCCTACAGGTTATCCGACGTCCAATGTTGGATGGGTGTGTTTTGATGAGTCAATCTATCCACACAGTTAACCCAGGCCTGGTAGTTGTCAATAGGACTGACGATGTTCCGGATGCTAGGCATAGCACCGGAAGGTGTGTGATATTATAGATGACAAGTCATCAATTCCTAGTCAGATGATCGATCGGGATCTGACGGTGCTTCCCATCGCTCAAGTCGTATCATGGCACCAGTAATAGGAGGGACTAAGGATTATCGGAGTATAATAGAGAACAGGGTCACGAGGGAGTAATATAAGTTTAGGATCACTAGAGTTCAACTCACGTTGCACTCTGGGTGGCTGCGCGGGTTAATCGGATTAGGGCTGATTAACGGAACTTTCAGTGTGCCACCGGAACAGTTAATCAGGGATCCGGTTGGAGCTAGAGATCCCGAACCCTGAAGGTTCCACCCTGTCTTTGCATATAGGAATTATTCCCCGACCTAGTTGGATACGTTGGATGCGAAATAGCACGATGGAGCGCAAGCCCGGAGCCAAAGAACTTAATTCACATGTGTTACGGGCCGTAGGGATATTTTGGTAAATACTAAAATATGGCTCAGAACACATTGAATATGGATCTTAAAATGAGCGGAATAATTCCAGGAGCTCATAGGCACTGACGGAACTCGATTCCAGGCTTCACGATAGACATTGGAAATCCCTAAAAACTGCCCCCCCTCTATCCTTATCCTACTAGGGCCGGCCCAAGCTTCCTTGAGGCTTTGGGAGACCGGCCCTATAAAGGAATAAGGGGAGGGAGGGGCCGGCCCTAATGGTTCCTCTCCTCCAGAAAATCCGAAACCCCCTAGTCCTCTTCCTTTATGGTTTCGGCCAAGGAAAAGAGAGGAAGAAGAAGGGAGAAGGAAGATGAAGGAAGGAGAAGGAACAAAGGAGAAAGAGGAGAAGAAAATCTCGCAGCTCGTCATCGTCTTCGTAACGGATTCCTCCGTCGGCTCGTAATCCCTGCACTCAGAGACAGGATTTCGAGGATTCTTCAATTCGTAAAGGACAAAGTGCTATCCGACAGTTTCCCTTGCGATTCAAGTGCGGTTCTTCATCTTTCCGTCATCTCCGGATCATAGATCCATAAGGCATGATGAATTTAAACACCTAACTAGATTCATTCATGTCTTCCATAGATCGTAGTATGCCTCTAGGGTGTCCACACATATACTAAGATCATAGATTTGCATGTAGATTGTTTTGTATAATTAATTATAATGAAACATACACCGTATGATCTTTGGATCTTTCTTTCGCTTCCGTTGCGACTCTGATTAGCGGATCCAATTCCAACAATTGGTATCAAAGCACGCTTTGGTGTATGTTTCATGCATGAATTCCTGAAAACATCATGTGAATATATAATGACATATATTTTCGTCGGGGTTCGGCGTAGATCATGCATATGGATTGTGCTATGTATCGTCTTTTTGCAGGTGCCGCGCTGAATAGTAATATGTGATTGCATGCATCCGGGGGTCGGACCCTGGATTTAAATTTTGCATTTATTATTATTGTGCTTGTGTGGGCTCTAGATGGGCGAGGGTGGGGGTTGACCATCCTCGGTTCCCTGGCCAGTTTTCAAGGATTGTTTCCTTTTCTTTCTAGCAAAATTGTAGACGAACGAGCACTTGCTCGGAGCGTATTAGTTTTTCGGTCATAGGAAGAAGGAGATGATGCTTCATCCACGGTTCGGGCAAGCGGTACCATAGCGTGCAAAGACCCAGCGAAAGCGTGCATGTTGGTGATAATGGGGATCGTCATCAAAGATCGTGCAGAACAGAAGAGCAGGATATCTTGGCTGTGCTATTCAGGTTCAAGGGTCGGACCCTGGACTTGATTCAGTTTGGATGTTTTTCTGTTGATTCTCTTTACTTATTGTTTAGAGAACCCCGATGATAATTTTATTATCTTGCTTATGAGTTTGTCTCTAGATCAGGCTTAGGGTTAGTACTAAGCTTATGGATTCATCGGTGTCTCTATATGCTTCTAACACGTGCGAATCCGGTGGCTAGCTAAAAGGAAAGGTGGTAACCACCCTCGTGGTAGTTCAGGTAGCCAAGTACTGTGCACCGAGATAGACGCAGTGTTAGATTTGTTTAGAGATAATTAAATAATGTCTCCATAAGAAGTATGATAACCCTAGTGGGATGCCCTTTCCCCATGTGGTCCTAGCGACCAAGTTAGGTTAGGATTTTACTGTGTGATACCCGTTTCTAGATGACGTTTGATGGTAGTATGAACTCATCACGATTTGGTTATGTCACCATTAGGTTGAGGTCCGACGGAGGTTGTCGGATGTCCCTATTTGGCCAGCATCGAAACATATAATGAGATGAGGTCTACTATGACATCAGGTATCAAATTATGAACGAGGCGTCATCGTAGTGGGAGTCCTTTCCACATTGACCTTAGGCTAGGCTCTAGATATTAGGATTATGGGCAAACTAGTGAAGTATCGGGATCCTTGGAATCTATGTAATATGATCCTCGTAAGAAAGACGAAAGCTGAGTATTCAAGGTAGGGACTATGATATTTTCCGAGGATACTAATGCTTTGCGGGAGGGTTTGTAATCCTAGTGGGAGCACCGTAGACCAGGGTCTCAGTCTAGGAGGTCGTGACCTTTCTAGATATGCATAAAACCTCATAAAAAAGGGATGTGTAAGAGGTTCCCTCCAAAGGGGAGCCCCTGGCCTCCACAATCAACCGACTAAGGGTCTGGGTGGGAGGTACGTAGTTCGATATTCCTACCGGATGAGAGCTGTGTTTCCTTCCATGCTGGTTCGTCTAGTGGTTTCCTTCGAGACATGGAGAATGCCGGTGGTAGTGGGTGATGGTTTTTTCCTGCACCACGGGAGCCTATGAACCCCCTTACCGACACCATCTAGATTTGTGGGAAGCATTCGAAAGCTTGTGTGAAGCCGCTGTTGCTGTACACGCGGGTCACATAAAGCTAGACAAAAGAAGACTGGGAGGTCTTTCAGTTTACCATGGGTAATTCTGATGAAGACTGGGCCGTAAAAGCCCCGTTGGCAGAAGCGGTTGCATGCTTTCATCGAGATGCTATCTCCAATTCAAGGCCGATAGTCTCAGTGCTCGAGCCCAAGGAATTTAGATTCCTGGATGTCTCTACTTGAGGTAGTGAAGACATAGCAGCTGGAGTATACATTATCTATTTCTAAATTCCATGAAATAGATTGTAGTAAACCCTAATTTTGCTTTGAACCATTGTTTACAGAATCATGACCAAGCTCGACCCCCTTGCCTCTATACTTAATGATAACAAACTTACGGGACCAAACTACGAGGACTGGAAGCGTAACTTGATGCTCGTCCTAAGGGTTGGTAAACACACAATTGCCAGTGTTGGATGGGTGTGTTTTGATCAGTCAATCTATCCACACAGTTAACCCAGGCCTGGTGGTTGTCAGTATGACTGACGATGTTCCGGATGTTAGGCATAGCACCGAAAGGTATGTGGTTTTATAGATGACAAATCATCAATTCCTAGTCAGATGATCGATCGGGATCTGACGGTGCTCCCCACCGCCCGAGTCATATCATGGCACCAGTAATTGGAGGGACTAATGATTATCGGAGTATAGTAGAGAACAGGGTTACGAGGAAGTAACATAAGTTTAGGATCACTAGAGTTCAACTCGTGTCGCACTCTGGGTGGCTGCGCGAGTTAATCAGATTAGGGCTGATTAACGGAACTTTCGGTGTGTCACCGGAACAGTTAATCAGGGATCCGGTTGGAGCTAGAGATCCTGAACCCTGAAGGTTCCACCCTGTCGTTGTGTATAGGAATTGTTCCCCGACCTAGTTGGATACGTTGGATGCGAAGTAGCGCGATGGAGAGCAAGCCCGGAGCCAAAGAACCTAATTCACATGTGTTACGGGCCGTAGGGGTATTTTGGTAAATACTAAAATATGGCTCAGAACACATTGAATATGGATCTTAAAATGAGTGGAATAATTCCAGAAGCTCATAGGCGCTAACGAAACTCGATTCCGAGTAGCGCACCTCGCTCAGTCTCTCTTTCAGTTTTTCGCTTTTCGTGAAGGGCGTTTTCGTCCAGGCTTCACGATAGACACTGGAAATCCCTAAAAACCGCCCCCCCTCTATCCTTATCCTACTAGGGCCGGCCCAAGCTTCCTTGAGGCTTTGGGAGACCGGCCCTATAAAGGAATAAGGGGAGGGAGGAGCCGGCCCTAATGGTTCCTCTCCTCCAGAAAATCCGAAACCCCGTAGTCCTCTTCCTTTGTGGTTTCGGCCAAGGAAAAGAGAGGAAGGACAAGGGAGAAGGAAGAGGAAGGAAGGAGAAGGAAGAAAGGAGAAAGAGGAGAAGAAAATCTCACGGCTCGTCATCGTCTTCGCAATGGATTCCTCCGTCGGCTCGTAATCCCTGCACTCAGAGACAGGATTTCGAGGATTCTTCAATTCGCAAAGGACAAGGTGCTATCCGACAGTTTCCCTTGCGATTCAAGTGTGGTTCTTCATCGTTCCGTCATCTCTGGATCATAGATCCATAAGGTATGATGAATTTAAACACCTAACTAGATGCATTCATGTCTTCCGTAGATCGTAGTATGCCTCTAGGGTGTCCGCACATATGCTAAGATCATAGATTTGCATATAGATTGTTTTGTAGAATTAATTGTAATGAAACATACACTGTATGATCTTTGAATCTTTCTTTTGCTTCTGCTGCGACTCTGATTAGCGGATCCAATTCCAACAGAGGGTCCTAAGGGTCTTCGTGTCCTTTCCGACTATGCTTCGCCTTTTGGTGTTATTGACCATAGTTCTCCTTTGTTGTCTGATAGCGCCTGGTGACACCCCCTAGAGATAAAGGGACCCACAACACCGGCGAGGCGAAGAGCTTGCTGGTGCGCAGGAGCGTGTAGAATCTGTACAAACATTTTGGCGAATCGGACCCAGCGCTGGCAGGAGGTGCTTGGAAGGGTCTGGCTTCTGTCCCCTTGGATGCGGACCTGAGCAAGGCAGTCCGTCTACCCCTCAACCTCTTGGAAGACGATGCTATTCTTCAGATAGCGATGGGAGCAGGCTTCAAAGAAGGTGACGCCAACCAGGCTAGGCGTTTTCTGATGGCGATCAGAGCTGGAGAAAGTACGTGGTGATTCGATAGCTTCTTCATGATGCTGGTCCTGTGCTGCTAGGAGGTTGGGGCCAGGAGAGGGCCATCTGTTGCTGTCTTTTTTGTGATGTTTTTTGGCTTAGTGTTATACTCTGCGCGCCGTTTTGGGCTGTTTTTATGGTGGGGTCCCTTTAACAGCTATGCGTTTGCTTTCTTGGAATGTTAGGGGGTTGGGAGTGGGTGATAAGTGGAGGGCTACTTCTGCTTTTTACTCTATCAATATAGTGGATATTCTTTGCCTTCAATAGACGAAGATCTTCGGTCCGTCTGACCGCCTCCTCCAATCCTTGAGGGGGAGGTTGGACTCTTGGGAATCCCATGACGCGGTGGGATCTTCGGGAGGGATTTTGGTTGGTTGGAGCTCTAAAAAATTTGATCTTCTGACAAGCGTTATTGGGGTCTTCTCTGTTACCGTTCAGTTCTTGGATAGATCGGATAATGTTCATTGGCATGCCACTTCGGTCTACGGACCGAATGAGGGCTCCTTGCGCCAGGATCTTTGGAGGGAACTCTTAGAGTTACGTCGTTCCATTTCGGGCTTCTGGGTCGTGGGTGGGGATTTAACGTTACCAGGTTCTCATCGGAGAGGAGTGGGGACCTGGGCAATGCGCGGGATACGAGGGACTTCTCCGTCTTTGTTGATAAGGCGAACTTGATGGACCTGCCCCTATCCAGTAGATCTTTCACCTGGTCTAACAAGAGGGAGAATCCGATTTTTGTGAGGCTGGACCACTTCCTTATTTCAGAGGAGTTGGATGTTGCGTGCCCTGGTACTTTCCAAGTAGCATTGCCCTCTTTCATTTCGGATCATACCTCGTTGCTTCTTTCGACCTCCCAAACAGGATTTTCAAACTGTTGTTCCGTTTTGAATCGATGTGGTCTTCCAGATCAGGTTTCGATGACCTTCTGGCTTCTTGGTGGAGTTTGGGGCCCGTGAAGACTGATTCGGTGCTATCAGTAACTTCTAAACTTTGTCTCCTTCGAGCTAAGCTTAAGGCTTGGGATAGAGAATTCTTTGGCCAGGTCATTCAGAGGAAACAGAGCCTCATTATTGAGATGGACAATTTGGAGGTTAGGGCGGAGCTCAGTCCTCTTTCTGAGGCCGATAGGGCTGCTTCAGATTCGGCGGGGTTGCAGCTGATGGAGGTTCTTAAGGAGGAAGAGATCATATGGAAGCAGAGATCTAGGGTGCGTTGGCTGAAGGAGGGTAATCAGAATACAAAGTTTTTCCATAGAGTGGCTAATGCGATATTCTGAGGGGGGTCTTAGACCACTTCAAGGGCCATTTCTCCATTCCCTCGGATCCTATTACGGAGATAGATTGGGACTTGTTGTGTACGAGGAGGTTAGGGAGGCCCTCTATACTTGATTTGCCTTTTTCTGATGAGGAATTCAAGAAGGTAGTTTTCAGCATGCGGGCAGATGGGGCCCCGGGGCCGGATGGCTTCCCTATCTCTTTTTTTCAACGATATTGGTCTGTGGTCGGTAGTAATATTGTTTGTCTGCTGCATGATTTTTTTGGTGGTGTAGTTTCTCTTCACCCGGCTAACTTCTCCTGGTTATCGCTGATTCCGAAGAAGGAGGGGAAAGTGAAGATCGGTGAGTTTAGGCCTATCAGCCTCTCTAACCGTGTCTACAAGATAGTGACTAAGGTGTTTGCCATCCGGCATGGTTCAATCATTGGGGACTTGGTCAGTTGTAACCAATCGGCTTTCATTCGGGGTAGAAACATCCAGGATAGTGTGGATTTGGCTCAAGAGGTCATCTTTCACCTGCTGGAGAAGAAAGAGGAGGGGTTACATATTAAACTTGATTTTGAGAAGGCTTTTGACTACCTGCTTTGGTCGTTTTTGGAGCAAGTCCTTGTGGCTAAGGGATTCTCCTCCAAGTGGCGATGGTGGATCGGTGCTTGCTTGTCTTCTTCCAAGCTTTCTTGCTTGATTGGCGGAGAGAATGACGGTCATTTTAAGATAAAGAGGGGCCTTAAGAAGGGGTGCCCCCTGTCATCCTTGCTTTTCATTCTTGCAGTGGACATCCTAGACAGCGTTCTTGCTCAGGCTCGCATTAGAGGGATTATTCTTCCTCTGGGGGAACCGGATTGGGAGGTGTCCAATCTCCAATTTGCGGATGACACTTTGCTTTTTTGCAAGGTGGATAAAGTACAAGTGCTAGTGGTTAAAGTCATTCTCTATTCCTTCGAGCAGGTGTTGAGATTATCCATCAACTTCTCCAAGTCGGTGGTTTTTAGCCTTGGAGGGGACCCGAGACTCGATGGACAGTTAGCGGGCCTGCTTAATTGCTAGGTGGGGAGATGACCGTTGAAGTACCTGGGACTGCCGCTAGCCAGGCATGCTCTACGGAGGTGCGATTGAGAGATTGTGATAGAGAAGGTGGAGCGCAGGTTGGCTTCCTGGAAGAGCTTGTGCCTCTCTTCGGGAGGACGGATCACCCTAGTGAACTCGGTGCTTTCAACCATCCCTTCCTATATCCTTTCCTTTTTCTTCCTTCCAGAATGGGTGGTGAAGAGGATTGACAGAGTGAGAAGGAATTTCCTCTTGAAAGGGAACCTTCTAGGCAGATCAGCATTTCCGTTTATGCAGTGGGAGCGGGTTTGCAAGACCCAGGAGCAAGGAGGCCTGGGGATCCTCAATTTTAGGGACTTTAATGTGGTGATGCTTGGTAAATGGTGATGGTGATTGCATTCCTCCCCGGAAGACAATTGGGCACGTATCATTCGAGGTCGTTACTTTAAGAGATCATCAACTTTTTAGGCGAGGGATAGAAGATCCGAAACGATCTATCCCTTCTAGCGAGGGGTGGCGAAGGTCAGAGAATCATTTGCTTGCGGTACGAATATTGTGGTTGGGGATGGACCCACTACGAGGTTTTGGGAGGACATCTGGCTGGGGGACTGGTCCCTGAGGACGTTGCCGTCGGAAGCTTTTGCACACGCTAGACTCAGATCTGGTTATGTCAGCTCTTTCTTCCACCGAGGGAGAGGTGGGACCTAGGCGGTCAAGTTCTTCAGGCCCCTTAGCATGGAGGCACATCATGAAGTTTCTCAGCTGGACATCCTTTTTTCTAGCATTTCTCTATTGAGTAGCCCTGATAAGCTTGCTTGGAGGCGGCACAAGAAGGGAGTTTTCACGGTCCGCTCTTTCTATCGCTTCATTAATGATGGAGGGAGGAGATGCCCGATAGCCAAACATCTTTGGCAGTGTAAAGCCTCCCTTAAAGTGCAGATCTTCTCTTGGCTTGCCATTAACGATAGAATTCTTACGAAGGATAATTTGGTTAAGCGGAACATCCCTATTATCAACCTCGATTACCCGATGTGCGGTGAAGCTCCAGAAGGAGTAGACCACCTCCTCTTGACCTGTCCCTTTACCTCCTGTATCTGGGATTTTCTCCAGGACAAGCTGGGCATCGCTGAGATTCCTTCTTCGCTAATTGCTTTATGGACGCATTGGAGGAAATGATCGATCGCTTCAGATAAACGAGCAGTGTGGGATATGATGGTGGTGGCAACGATTTGGTCGATTTGGCTAGAGAGGAATAGGAGAATCTTCTCTGGCGATCAAGTCTCTTGGGAAGGGATTCTAGTGGAATCTTGGTTCCCTCTACTCAGTCATAGGAGAGCCCCTTTTGTAGCAGCGTTTTTCTCCACCTTCTTCTTAGGAGGGAGTTTCCGTCTGTTTTTTGGTTTTCTTTTTTCTCTTTTTCTTTGTACCTATCGATACTTAGCGTTGTTCTTTCTGGCTTATTAATCACAAGTTGGGGTCATTGCCTTAACCCCCCTCTCTTCGAGGGATTTCTCAAAAAAAAAAATATAGTTTTTCCTTTATGTTAACCGATCGGCTCAAGCGATCTAATTAGTTTAGTGTTAAACTATGTTAATATGTAATATAAAGTCCAATATAAAGCTAAACCGAAATATGTTGCAGATCCTAGACAAATAGTGTCTGACCGTCCGATCAGATTCAATTTTTATGATTTACCTTCATACAACAACACTAGGCAACTCTTATAATTTAGAGGATAAGCATGGCTTGTTGCATATAGAAAAGACAAAAGTGATACTTGTCTAATCCAATAAGAATGACAATGGGGTAGAGGATAAACAAGGTTAAAAATGTTGGCACAAAATATCTCCGACGAGGTCTTGATCCGCAGGCTCACGCTCGGGGAAGCGATCTAGGATTTTCGAATCTCGGACAATCCAAAGAGAATTATCGAATCCACCGACAACAATTCTCAATCACAGAGAAAAGATGGCAAATAAAACAAACCGCACGACACAAACAGATTTGTTCACGCAGTTCGAAAATCCCTACCTCTGAGGGGTGTCAGTCACCACCCTAGAGCAATGGAATTAGAACATAAGAGTTTACAACCCTCTTCTTCTTCCTTGTCTACTGGATCTCAAGGAGAACAATCTCCTATCTCAATCCCTGATCTTCTTCATCTCTCAAACGTAATAGAGAAGCCCGAAGTAAGACCCTAAAACCAGTCATAAAACACAATGACAACCTCTCACAAAAACCTTGGATAAAAACCCTATTTAAAGCCCCCACAAATCGTGCAACCGTAGGTCCAACCCGTGCACGTTTCGTGCCTGGCGCCCAGAGCACCATCGAGCGTCATTGACTTGGAGCCCCAGAAGAAATCGTCGTGAGATCTTCGCCCTGGGCGACAGAAGTGGCGCTCAGGGCGCCAACCCGAGCTGGTGGCGCCGGTCAGTGATCGGGCGCCATATACTTGGTGTTTAGGTCGCCAACCGGCTGACGGGCACGCCCAGATCCCTTGTGCCAAGCCTTCTTTCATGCTCCGTCCTCACCGAAACTAAGCCAAACTCCGACAAACTCCACCTGGAGAACTTTCAACCAATGCTCTTGTTCCAATAAACCTCCACCTTGGCAAGTCTCAACAAGCCTCCAACTCACCTCAGGTGGCGAGGTGCTTTCTCCACTATACTAGCAACAGACAAGTTGGAGTAGGCTTAAGCTGTGCTCAAACTTCTCCCTGGTGACCAGCTTCATGAGAAAATCTAAAGTGTTCTAATCCGTGTGAACCTTCTCCACCTTGATCTCATCATCGTACAACCAATCCCTGATCCTGTGGTACCTTATGTCTATGTGCTTTGTTCTTGCATGGAAGACTGGATTCTTCACCAAACAAATCGCACTCTAACTATTGCATGATACTGTAACTGAGCATAGACTCAGTCCCAATTTGCCAGCTAGGCCCTTCAACCAGATAGACTCCTTCACGGCCTTTGTTAGAGCCATGTATTTTGCCTCAGTAGTGGAGAGCGCCGTCATCGACTATAGCATAGATCTCCAGCAGACCGATCCCCCTCTATACGTGAACACATGTCCTATGGAAGACCTTCTCCTATCAAGATCCGCTACGTAGACAGAATCAGAAAATTCCATGACACTAATCTCTCCCTTCTGCCTGGAAAACAAGACCCCTTTATCTGCACTGCCCTTCAAATACCTTAAGAACTACTTGATCGCCTGCCAATGGACCTTCCTCGGATTCGACATGAATCTAGACACGACACTCACTGCTTGTGCTAGATCCGACCTCGTGCAGACCATCGTATACATTAGATATCCTACCGCACTAGCGTACAGTATCTTTTGCATCCCTTAGATCTCCTTCTCCATAGTAGGACATTGTCTCTTGCTCAAAGTGAAGTGTGAAGCCAATAGAGTAGAGATTGGCTTTGCATTATTTATATCAAACCTCTTAAGACCTTTCGGATATAGGTTCCTTGAGACATCCAAAGCTTCCTGGCCTTTCTATCCCTCATGATCTCCATGTCAAGAATCTTTCTCACATTCCCGAGATCCTTCATCTCGATCTCCCTACTTAGCATCTTTTTGAGTTCAACTATCTTTCTCATCTCACAACATACAATGAGCATATCGTCGATATAGAACATCAATGTCATAGCCTTTCCATCCTCAAAGGTACGAGTGTAGACGCAATAATCATACATCCCCCTCAAGTAACCAATCTGTACCATGAATGAGTCAAAACTCTTGTACCACTGCGTCGGTGATTGCTTGAGTCCATAGATTGACTTCTTCGGTCTGCACATGTAGTTCTTCTTACATTTTTCAACAAACTCGTCTGGTTGTAACATGTAGATCTCTTATCAAGATCCCTGTGAAGAAACACCGTCTTCACGTCTATCTGCTCTAGCTTCATATTGTGATGAACAACATGAGCCAGTAGTAGTCTAATGGAGGTATACTTGACTACGAGACAGAATATCTTCTCATAGTCAATTCCTTCTCGCTGAGCAAACCCCTTTGCAATCAACTGTGCCTTGATCTTTAGCTCTTTATTGAGAACCTACCTAGAACTTATTATCTTCTTTTCCTTGGGCCTCAAAACTAACTCCCAAACGGATTTCATATGGAGACTACTCATCTCATCCTTCATAGCCTTCATTCAAGCTTGCCCCTCGTTGCTCGCTGCAGCCTCACCATAGCTCGCTGGATCATCTTTACTGATGATGAAGGCATAACAAGCCTCATCATCCTAACCATATCTCTGAGGTAGTTTGAAGGTCCTTTTCGACTTTCTCAAAATCGTGCCTGTAAGCTCCACCTGAGCTTGTATCGGAGCCTCCACCTGAGTCTCTAACGGTGTCTCCACCTGCTGTTACTCGTCCAAATCACCCTCGGATGTGCCAACTGCTTCACCCTTAGTTATCTGACCCATATCTCTCAAGATAACCAAAACCTCTGTAGCAATCTTCTCTCCTATACAACATTAATTTTATCGCATCAGCCTTCGCCTATACCATAGGCATGGTAGTCTCGTCAAAGATGATGTCTTTACTGATGATATTCTTTCGGTTCTTCGGATCCCACAACTTGAAACCCTTCACTCCTCGTTTAAAGCTCAGAAACAAGCACTCCTGCGAGTTTGGCTTCAACTTGTTCCTCTTATCGTTTGGGATAAGAGCGAACGCATTTTATCCGAATACTTTTATCATGGAAAGATCCATATCTTTCCTAGACCATACCTCCTTGGCACACCTGATTTCCAGTAGCTTCAAGGGAGATTGATTAACCAAATAGCACGCATGGTTAATCAACTCTGTCCAAAAGGACTCGGGCAGATTTGCATGCACTCGTATTCATCTCTCTTTCTCCATGAAAGTCATGTTCATCCTTTTTGCAGCGCCATTCTGCTAAGGGATCTTTTTCACCATGAAGTGCCAGATAATGCCCTTATACTGACAGAATTTTACGAACTTTCCATCTTTGTAATCACCTTTATTATCGCTCCTCAAGTACTTGATCTTCCTCCTCATTATGTTTTCCACCTCTACCTTCCAGGTTTTGAATTTATCAAACACCTCGGATATCTCGGACTTCTTATGCATGAAGTAGACCCAAACCTTCCATGAGTAATCATCCAGGAATATGACAAAATACCGAGCTCCATCATACGAACAAGTCAGAGCCGGTTCCTAAACATCCAAGTGAATGTAGTCAAGAGCGTCTTTCGCCCTTTTCTCCGTAGATGTCAACTTAAAAGAAACCTTGGACTGCTTTCACATAATGTATGATCGGCATAACTCCAATTTACACTCATATATACTTTTCGACAGCTTTCTTCTGTGTAGTTTCTATAGCCCCCTTTCACTCATGTGGCCCAACCTTTGATGCCATAGCAAAGCTGGATCTTGTTCTGAATTGACGTTATTGAAGACTGTCGCTCTACTCAAGTTTGTGCTCCCTTATTATCTGTACAGTTTATTCGCATGTCTCTCTACTCTCATTACCATAAGTGATCCTTTAGTAACCTTGATCTTCTTATCACCTGATGAGTATGTGTAACCATTTGTATCCAAAGTACCCAAAAAAATCAGATTCTTCTTAAGAGTTGGAAGGTGTGTTACGCTTCTAAGTAAATAAAACGTGCCGTCGTTCATCTTCAATCTTACTGTTCCCATGCCTACTACCTTGCAGAAGGCATCATTCCCCATAAGAATTTTTCTCCTCATTTTTGTCAAACCAATCTCTGTTTGTACACATATGAAATGTACAACCACTATCAAGGATCCAATAAGATGAAGAGTTACCTGAGGATACGGAAAGCAACTCTCCATCGCCATTATGAGAAATGACACCAGCTGTGTCGGAGTTCTCCGTCTTCTTACCCTTCTCCTTTATCTCGTCTTTCAACCCGAAGCAATGTCTCTTGATGTGCCTTTTCTTCCTACAAAGAAAGCACTTTAAATTCTTTGATCGTCTTCTGGACATTGATCGACTCTTATACCGGCTCTAGCTTCTGGCATGCCTGTCCTTTGATCGGTTCCAGTGCTCACAAGAACTCTTCACCACAAATCCCGCACCCTTTGCATCTTCTCCTGTATTCTTACACATCTTTGCATGGGAGACGATTGCCTAGACATCAACCTCCTCTAACTTGAGAGTCTCCTTGTCGAACATCAGGGTGGTCCTAAAGTGCTTGTAGGATGGTGGAAGAGACCGTAGCAAGAGCAGTACCTTGTCGTCTTTCTTATACTTCACCTACCCTCGTACAAGATCTGAAATACACCGATTGAACCTATTTAGGTATTTCATCAGATCCCCGTCTTCATCCATACGCAAATCCTATAACTCATCCTTCAAGAACAATCTGTTCGAGAGGGATTTTTCCATGTACAGTGACTGTAACTTATCCCAAGTAGCTTTAGCTGACGTTTCCTCCATGAAACTGTACATGACCTCATCCAACAGATGAAGCTCAATGGAACTCATCGCCTTCTAATTTGCTTTCGACCAGGTTTCATTCTTCGTCTCCTTCGGTGCATGTTATCTTCCCA
The DNA here is from genome assembly GCA_947650365.1 of Chamaelirium japonicum. Classification (NCBI taxonomy): domain Eukaryota; kingdom Viridiplantae; phylum Streptophyta; class Magnoliopsida; order Liliales; family Melanthiaceae; genus Chamaelirium; species Chamaelirium japonicum. Next base: position 6,670,126 of record OX393555.1, on the reverse strand, counting down.
TAATACACATAAAAAGATCTTGATGTATCAAGATATTCCTCATCTTTCTCTGCTATAGCGTGAAATTGGTCTTCCCATTGAATGGCTTGAGATCAATCTTCATGCTATCCATGGTGGTCTTCTCTTTGGTCATCTCTAATAGATCTGACGCAAAACCCTCCAAAACCTTAGCTCTGATACCAGTTGTTTACATAGAATACCTCAGATGAGGTCTTGATCCGTTGCCTCATGCTTGCGGAAGTGATCTAGGGTTTTCGAATTTCCAATGATCCGAAAAGAATGATCGTATCCACCGACAATGATCATCAATCATAGAAAAAAGATTATAAAGAAAACAAGCCACACGACACAAATAAATTTGTTCATGCAGTTCGAAAATCTCTACCTTTGCAAGTATCGGTCACAGCCCTAGAGAAATAGAATTAGAACGTAGGAGTTTACAACCCTCTTCTACCTCGCCTTCACCGGATCTCAAGGAGACCAATCTCATATCTCGATCCTGAATCTTTTTCATTTCTCAAACGCAATGAAGAAGCCCGAAGGAAGACCCTAAAACCAGCCGTCAAACACAATGACAACCTCTCACAAAACCTAGGGTAAAAACCCTATTTAAAGCCCCCATAAATCATGCAACCGCAGGTCTAACCCGTGCACGTTTTGTGCCTGGCGCCCAGGGTACCATTCGGCACCATCGACCTAGAGCCCCAGAAAAACCCGTCGCGAGATCATCTCTCTAGGCGCCAACCCGAGCCGGTGGTGCCCGTCAGTGACCAGGCAACACACAATTGCACCCAGGGCGCCAACCGGCTGACGGGCACACCCAAATCCCTTGTGCTGAGTCTCCTGTCGCTCTCTGTCCTCATCGAAACTAAGCCAAACTCCGACAAAAAATGTAGGGTGCAATTTAGAGGATAAACAAGGTTAAAATTGGAAGGAAGAATACAAATAGGTTGACTTTCTAAACCAACAAAGATGTACAGATTTTAGAAAAAATTGCCAGTGCTATATTAAACATGGGATAATAGGATGAGGCATATCAATGCATCCTGCACTTTTTGGCTCTAAAATGTACCCCACTCTTGAGATTTTTGCTTTAATCAAATGGCGACGAAACACCCCCCCGGTAGGCCTGTCAATCGAGTTGGGCTTGCTGGGTAAAAGTCTGTCCAAACCCGACCTAAACTCTAGGTAGCCCTCCCAAGCCCAAACTCGGCCCAAAGTTTTACCATCATTTTTAGCCCGATTCAGCCCATTTTTCTTCTCAGATTTCGAGCCGAGTTTGGGTCGGCCCGAATAAGAGCATTGTGAGAGGAAAACTTATAAAAAAAATGACATTCAGGCGTACCTAAAATTGTATGCATACATAGAGCAACAAAAGTTATGAGATTTTAAACAATAGCAACTCTCATTAAAAATCAACTGGTGCATAACTCTCTCCTAAATAAGCAAAATATATAAAGAGGGGATGATTCAATAAACTAATATGGGTGCCGTTAAAAACATAAACATTTCTAATTAAACATTTTACTATTTATAATTTGCATAATCATTAATAGCAAAAATTGGATTTCTACTTCTTGAAGTGCACTTTATACAATTATGAATGATCAATATACTAATAAAATTTTTCATAAATGAAGTTACTAGAACACCCTTACTCTTTCGGGTTCGGGTCTAAAATGGGCAGAGCTTAACACGACCCTAACTCAAGTTCGGACTTGAAATCATGTCCAAGCTCAGTTCAACCTAAGCTCACATAAAGCTTGGCCCAAAATGTTTCGGGCCAAACAAGCGGGTATCGGACTAGCCCAACCCAATTGATAGTCCTACCCCTAAGGCTTTGCCCATGGCTGTTGAGGATCACATTCATGGAGCAGCATCACTTATTGGTGAAGCTACTATAATTTGGATGGTGATATGGGATAACTCTCGCTCGTGTTGGGTTCCTATTCTATTAGCATGCAATGAAGATAACAACATTCTAGCTAAGGCTGGTGGGAATCTAAACATTGTCTACAAAGATGCCAATTTGGGAAAGAGTGGGAAGGTGAATTGATAAAGATCAGTTATGTCGAGATTTGTGCAAGCACAATGCCTTGAAAGCAATTTCATCACCTCTATGGTGCATGAAGGCCTCCAACGATAGCTCACCATGGTAGAATGACTCAAAATCCTCCAAAGCAAGAACACGTTAGAGGGTTGGATTCGAAAATTTTTATGGGGAACGACCTCTATTCATTTCAAATGGGAGGCAGTTTGTAAGCCTTTTGAGGAAGGTGGTCTGGGGATCAGAAAAATTGTGGATATCAGCAAAGGAAGCTATATGAAGCTTGGATGGACTTTTGTAACTAAAAAGGATAATATCTGGGCTGCTTAGACAAGAGCTCGATATCTGGGCAATCAGTCCTTTTGGGAAATTAATCCGAATCACTCTTCTTCGAGCGTTTGGCGAGGCATTCTTTTGCAAAGAGAAGACCTTGCTTCCAATATCAAGTATAGCATTGTCGATGGTAGAGATATTGATCGATGGAGGGACCCATGGGTCGATAGGAGGAAGCCTATTCAGATGGTCGGGATCCATTCATTTCCGGAGCTGCAGCGTGGATGGCCCAAGTTGAGTGATTGGATTGTTGGAGGGAATTGAAGCTTGCCGACTCCTTTAAATAGGGGCTTAGCTAATCTGTTTGCTGCTATTCAGGAAATTCAGATTACTCGTAATCTCCAGGTGGATACAATCGCTTGGAATAAGACCAGTAATGGTAAGTTTACCCTTAAATCGGCTTGGGAGGTTATCAAAAGTGCAGGGAAAGTTAAGGAATGGGCCAAAGCCATTTGGAACTCTTACTCTCCACCAAATTATAACTTTTGCACCTGGAGGGCTATTAGGAATAGACTTCCAACTATTCCTTGGGTTCAAAAGCGAGGAGTTTCACTTGATAATAGATGCTTATTATGCTGTCATGCTGAAGAAAATGTGAAACATATTTTCTTCAAGTCCCCTTACTCTAAAGAGGTGTGGGAGAAATGTTGTGATAAAATGGATTGAAACCATGATGCTACATACCTTTCGATCAAAAAGACTTGTAAGTTTGCATTAACTCTTCCCACTAGGCCTTTAAGGTCGATGGCGAAGGTTATGATCACCACTGTTGTCTACTCCCTTTGGGTAGAAAGAAACAGTAGGGTGTATGAGGATAATTATTGCACTACCGTGGAGATGTTTTCTAAGATAGCTGCTAGATATGCGGGGATTCCCTAGATCATTGCCTACAAAGATTTTGGTCTAGTTGTTGGTCTACAGATTTCAAACTGGACTCCATGTGTTTCAACTACTTCCTTGTTAGCTACTAATTGGGTTGATTCTGGAGGTGGTGGACCTGGCCAATCAGAATTTGATTCGGTCTATTGCTCTTCAGGAGTGGCTTAGGGCTAATGTTGCCGGCCTTTTAGGATTGTCGATTGCTACGGAGGCGTTCTTTGGGGGCGAAGCTAGGCATCTTAGAGATTCCAATAATTGGTTTTCTTAGAGTTTTTTGGGGCCAATGTGCCTTTATCTTTTGGTCTCAGGGATTAGACGCCTCAGGTAGTCTCCATGTTGGGTGAACTACCTTAGGATTCTGTTCTTCTGAGCTTGTAGCTCTTTCGTTCCAGTTATTTATTTATTCATTTTTTACCCCTAAAAAATAAACAAAAAAAAATCCTCCAAAGCACCGAATGGAACCACGTGGGACTCTCAGCATACTCTAGACGAAAGCAGAAAGATTGAAAAGAGTAGACTGATTTTGTGTGTGTTGTGTGGTATCATTGTACCCTCTTATATATGTATCCTCCACCAACTATTACAAGTGAGTAAATCAGTGAGTTATGTCGATGTTACATGTTACAGTTGATGAAGACAAGATCTGCACCATAAGCTTATTAATACTGAAATATCTACTTTATTTATTTATTTTTTAGGCCTTTTTTATGATGTTTTTGGTCATTTATAGACTTTATAAATGATGTAGAATGTTCCCTAAGTCGTAGGGGTTGTTCGCGACCTCATTCGGGAGCTTTCGGATGATTCTGGGCTTTTTCGGATGTGATTTCTGTTGGTTATTATTATTATTTTTTTTGAGAATCCCTCAAAAGAATGAGGGGTGTTCGGCCTAGACCCCTGCCAGTTTATTAAGAAAGAAACAAGTAAAAACAAAACCGAAAAGCAAAAAAAAAAACAAACAAACAAAAAGAAGGACAAGCGACTAAGAAACAATCTATTAGTTGAGAAAGGCGATTATGCGCTTCTCCCTACAGAGCACTCGCCCACGTCTTAAGCAAGAACTTCACCCGACCAATGAGACCATCCACTGAGCCATCTTTGGCATTGAAGACTCGATTGTTGTGTTCCATCCTAATTCCCCAGCAAATCGCAACCACCAGAAGATCCCACGAGGGTCGAAGATCCTTAGAGATCTGTTTCCTACACCATTTGGTCCACAACGATTTGAGAGTCACCAAACACCCACCAATCACTAGAGAAGTCTACAGCCTGCACCGAACCATGCTAAAAAAGGGGCAGTTCAGGAAGAAATGATTGGTTGTCTCTATCAGATGGCCACAGAGGCAGCATGAGACATTAGGCACATTCGGGTGTCTCTCTTTCGAAGGTTCAAGAAGGTAAGGACTCTATTGTGCAACACTATCCACATAAAAATTCTGAAAGGCATAGGAACTTTAGTCTTCCCTAACCCTTTGGCCATAGGGCACACTAGGCCCCCATTGTTGATAAACCGGTAGAAGTAATTAACCATGAAATGACCAGTGCAGGAACACCTACTGCCTCGAAGGGGGGCACTTTGACCCACTGTTGGAACTCAACGCCACCGGCTCCACCTGAAAGCGCAGGAGATAGATGTGTTGGCCCAAAAGGGTCAGTCTCTCTGTCGTGAAATCCGAGGAAATGGGGGTGGAGAAAGTGAGAATAGCCTCGCGCATGTCGTCGGCCACCTCGAAGTCATTCTCGAAGGACTGAATGTTGCCTAGCTCCCGTAACCCTTTCGAGAGTGACTGCAAGTACCAAGCATGGCAGGGGACGCCAGCTACCTAAAGGCGAACAATTGAGTCGGTTCTCGCTCCGACCGTTCCATAATCCACCGACCACAATGTGAATTCCACCTCAAGCAAGCCTAAAGAGAAGGCCCGTCGGTTGAGGGCCCATTGGATGACCGCCGTGTAAGGGAACTCCACCAGGAATTTTGAGTCCAAAAGAGTCCTAGCCTGCCACGGGCGCTTCGGTCCCCATGCTCTCTAACACGCCCGAGAAAGACCTCTACGATCCGTTGCCCCCCCTACAACAGTGCAGATTGCACACAACCTGAGGTTGAAGAGGGTGTCTAGGATATTCTGATCGAAGGGGATGGAGGTATATTGTTTTGGGGACAAGGTCGGAGGCTGCCGGGAACCTAAGGTAGACCAGCGGTGAGGAGAGGTGATGGGGACATCGAGCCTCGGCCCTGGCGAGTGTACCAGCGCAGGAGGCGACATCTGAGCATGTGGTTCTAGCCATGTTGGCTGTTGTTCTTTTTCTGTTTTGTTATTTGGGGTTGTGTACTTTTAGTCCCACCTTGATTAGTGGGCTTTTTCGTCTGTCGTTGTAAGCCTATTTATAGGCCTTTCATCTTTCTCTTCAGTATGCAATGAATAAAAATTTTATCTCTTCCCACATGTGTGAGAGAGCTAAGGTGAGGCGTGTGAAACCCGAGCCTATACCTAGGTGTGTGAAACCCTAGGCCCCCAACTAGGTGTGTGAAACCCAAGTGGGACCATCCACCCCCCCCAATCCCGTTTCCCCCTTCCCCTCTTAGCCGCCGACGCTACCCTCTCTCTCTCTCCCGACCCCTCCCTTCCCGTCCCCGACCCCCCCAGCCGATCCGGCCCGCCCCGGCACCGCCACCACCCGAACCCTCCACCCCGCCTCCCTCTCTCCCCCTCCCTCTCCCGCGAACCAGACCCAACCCGACCCCTCCACCTCCGCCTCCCTCTCTCTCCCTCCCTCTCCCGCGACCCAGGCCCAACCCGACCCGTGCCCGACCCCGATCCCCCTCCCCCCACCTGCTACCCGGTCGGACCCCACCCCTCCCTTTCCCCTCCGCGACCTAGCCGCCCCCACCACCCCTGCCGCCCGAATCCCCACCCCTTCCCCTTCCCTGCAGCCCACCCGAACCCCTCTCCCACCCCTGCCGACCGAACCCTCCCGTGCCCCACCACCGCTGCCTTCCTCCCCCTCCGGGCAACAGCCCTAAACCCCCCCTACCTCTCCACCCTAACAAAGCTCCTCCCCACGGTATGAAGTTATGGCGGATCCCGATGTTGATCACGGCCTGATCGACGACGAAGACGGCTTTCTCGACATCCAGTCTCCCTTCCTCGACTTCCGGTTCAACGCCGGCGAGAGCGTGAAGGATTACGTGGATCGCATCACCTACTTCGTCGCCAAGGACGCGGAAGCACGGCTGGGCATCTCGGAGAACCATCATACCATCAGCGTTGGCATCCCGGCACGCCCGTACATCCTAACGTGCTAGCCCTTCGGGCCCTCGCTCAAGCTCCGGCTCAACCTGAGGACACCGCATCGACTTCGACTCCTCCACCAGTTGAGATCCCTGAGGTTCCCCACAATCCTCAGTAGGTGAGTTTCTTTCCCCGGTCAATATCGGATGGTGACACCAATGATCGATTATCCTATATTTTATCTATGCAAAACTGCTGCCCCGTTGAATGGTGAGTTGTGAGATTCTGATTACCCTGTTTGTTATTAGCCCTGATATTACATCTGGAATCCTGCTGGTATAACTAGGCGTTTGTTGTTCGGTTAATTTAGATTGGTATACCTGCTTGCATGCCTGTTATGCGTTGCTAAAACCATTAGCCATATTATTTGTTTAAATCAACTTCCTGTTTCGGCTCGGAGCAACAAGCGACCCCGTCGCGGCTCAAAGAGTCCTTGAATTCCCTGTCGCACATACTGTTCCACATCATTTTGGTATCAGAGCATGGTTAGAGCTAGGTCATTTGCATTCTATACCTGATCATGCAACTTGCATTCATCTTAGTTCTGGTGCATTAAGTTTCAAAAAAATAAAAATCATTAGCATCATTTTGGGTGTTGTCATTGCATGCCAACCCGAAGGGGTAGGCCATATCTATTAGGAGAGTCTAGCGAGTCGGACAACTACAGTATGGATCCCGAAGCCCTGACTAGAGCACTTGCCGAGTTGACCCAAGGCATAACCGCCATGAACCAAAACCTCGCCGCATATCAGCGCGACACCAATGCCCGGTTAGACCGGATGGAACAAGTGCGGAACGATCCGCATGTTGAATTTCCCAATCCCCCTCAAGGGCACCCGGCCAACTGGCAGAACAATCAGGACCCCGATGATCAGTACCTTCGGAGTATCCGGTTAGAGGTACCGTCCTTTGATGGTAGACATGATCCCCAGTTTTTCCTGGATTGGCTCCAGTCCATGGATCGTTATTTCATGTGGTATCCTTTAACTGAGGTTAGGAAGGTCCGCTTCGCAGCTATGAAGCTCAGCGGACCCGTGAGCCAGTATTGGACCAATGTGGAAGCATTGAGAGTTACGCGAACCCAGGACCCGATTGATACTTGGGTCGCCATGAAAAACGAGCTAAAAGGTAAGTACGTGCCACCGTCGTACCAGGCACGACTGTTAGACCAATGGCACCAATTTACCCAAGGTAGCAAATCGGCTAAGGACTATGTGGCCAAATTTGATGAGTTCCTCACTCGCTGCAACGTCCTTGGGACCGAGACGCCTGTCCAAGTCCTTTCCCGTTTCCGGTCTGGCCTGAGGGAAGACCTAAGGAATGAGCTCCTTGCCAGAGATGTCACGGAATTGGAAAAAGCCTACGCTCTAGTACAAGACCTTGACGCCTCTAGGTCTAGTCACACCTACAGGCATTCTGATTCTAGGAGCTACCCCACAAAGCCCTCCCCTAGCAATTCCAATCGGACCTACCCCAACTCATCTCAATCTAAGCCCAGCATTCCCAACAAGAATTTTGAGAGAGACGCCCGAGGAAAGAGTGTCGAGTGTGACTTCTCCAAAGTCAGCCCTCTTACAAAGTGTTACAAGTGTCAGGGGTATGGCCACGTGGCTGCCAACTGCCCCAGCCCTGTCAGAGTCAACATTGTCGATGGCAACCCCATTGAGGCAGTAGAGCCTGGAGAAGCAGAGTTCATCTACCAGGCAGAAGAAGAGGATGGAGATTTTGATGATGATGATGACGGTGCCATTCTGAGTTGTCTTAGGCAGTCGTCGTCCCCCACCGTGTCAGTTGTTAGGTGCACGCTATCCCAACCCAAGGATCAGGATGATTGGAGGCGCACCGCTATTTTCCACACGTTCACCAAGATTGGGGATAAAAATTGTAAGGTCATCATCGACAGTGGCAGTTGCATCAATGCCGTATCATCTGCTGTCATCGCCAAGACTGGCCTTAAGGCCGTCCCCCACCCTCGTCCCTATCAAGTGTCTTGGATCAACTCCACTGCCATGGAGGTCAAGCAGAGATGCCTAGTGCCCATCAATTTCAACATCTACCAGGACAAGATCTGGTGTGATGTCCTGACCATGGATGTGGGCCAAGTCATCGTAGGAAGACCTTGGCTTTTCGACAACGACGTTCTCATTTATGAGCGCTCTAACATGTGTCTGTTTGAACATGAGGGCAAGAAAGTTAAATTGATTCCCTCCCCACCCAAGAGTGCCCAAGCCGAGCAAAAGACTGCCCCCGCAAAGAAAGCCAAGAGCGTTAGTTTTGTCAGTGCCAAAGAGCTGAGTCACGAGGTAGAAAAGGGAGCCCCTGTCATCATCCTAGTAGCAAGAGAAACCCCTAAGGACTCCGGCCAGTCGATTCCCCCCGAAGTCACCCCTGTGCTTAGGGAGTTTGCTGACGTTTTCCCTAAAGATCTCCCTGACCAACTGCCCCCGATGCGCGACATACAGCATGCCATTGATTTGGTCCCTGGGGCAAGTCTTCCCAACCTGCCACATTATCGTATGAACCCTACTGAACACACGGAGTTGAAGAGGCAGGTTGATGAACTCCTGCAAAAGGGTTTTATCAAGGAGAGTATGAGTCCGTGTGCGGTCCCCGCCCTTCTGACGCCTAAGAAAGACGGATCGTGGCGTATGTGTGTCGATAGTCGCGCCATCAACAAAATAACAGTCACGTATCGTTTTCCTATCCCGCGACTGGACGACATGTTGGACATGATGTCCGGAGCTACCATTTTCTCCAAGATTGACTTAAAGAGTGGCTATCACCAAATCCGTATCCGTCCGGGCGACGAGTGGAAGACTGCGTTCAAGACTAAGGATGGACTATATGAGTGGATGGTCATGCCCTTTGGGCTGACTAACGCCCCGAGTACCTTTATGAGAGTAATGACGCAAGTACTCCGGCCATTTATGGGTAAATTCCTGGTGGTGTACTTTGACGACATACTCATTTATAGTCAATCTCGGGCACAACATTTAGACCACCTGCGTCAAGTCTGTGCCATATTAAGGAAATAAGAGCTGTATGCGAATCCGAAGAAGTGCACATTTCTCACGACTCAAGTCCAATTCTTAGGATTTGTGGTTTCTATCGAGGGAGTCTCTGCGGACCCCAAAAAGGTCAAAGCCATCGAAGAGTGGCCTGAGCCCAAGACTATTCATGATGTCAGAAGCTTCCATGGGCTAGCCACCTTTTATCGTCGGTTCATTAAGGGGTTCAGCACCATCATGGCCCCAGTGACTGACTGTCTGAAGAAGGGTGAGTTCACTTGGTCTAATGCCGCCACGAGAGCTTTCGTCGAAATCAAGAAAAGGATGGTTGAGGCCCCTGTCATGCGTCTCCCTGATTTTTCTAAGGTTTTTGAAGTGGTTTGCGACGCGTCTGGGCTCGGGATAGGTGGAGTCCTTTCCCAGGAAGGCCACCCGGTTGCCTATTTTAGCGAGAAGCTAAATGACACTCGACAGAGGTACTCCACCTATGATAAGGAGTTCTATGCGGTGATCCAATCGCTTCGCCATTGGCGACATTACCTCTTGCCGCAAGAGTTCGTTATTTTCTCTGCTCACGAGGCCCTCCGTTATATTTACTCCCAGAAGAGACTGAATGTGCGACATGGTCGATGGGTCGAGTTCCTCCAGGACTACACTTTTAGTCTGCGCCACAAAGCGGGAGTTGAGAATAAAGCTGCTGATGCGCTCAATCGTCGTGTGTTCATCCTCTCCAAATTAACCACGGCAGTTGATGGGTTCGCTAGGATAAGAGCCGAGTATGAGTCATGTCCTGACTTTAGCGAAACCTATGCGTTATTGAGAGACGGAACCCTGGCCGAAGTTGATGGCTATCTCATGCATGATGGATATCTGTTCCGGGGACGAAAGTTATGCATCCCACGAACATCCTTACGTGAGTTTCTCGTGTGGGAGTTGCACGCTGGAGGTCTTGCCGGATATTTCGGAAATGAGAAAACAATTGAGGCCGTCGAGTACCGGTTCTATTGGCCGAGTCTGAAGCGCGATGTTGCTAGGCATGTTGGCAGATGTCACACCTGTCAGCTAGCCAAACAACACAAGCAGAACACTGGCCTTTACACTCCGTTACCGGTCCCAAATTGTCCATGGCAATATATCAGCATGGACTTCGTACTGGGCCTTTCCAAAACTCTAAGGAAACACGACTCGATTCTGGTCGTCGTGGATCGGTTCTCCAAAATGGCCCATTTCTTGCCCTGCTCCAAAACAGCTGATGCTTCGAGGGTTGCGAAAATCTTCTTTGACGGTATCGTCAGATTGCACGGTCTGCCCAAGACCATTGTTTCTGACAGAGATGTCAAGTTCACCAGTTTTTTCTGGAAAACCCTGTGGCACAAGTTGGGCACTAAGCTCCAGTTTTCTACCGCTTTCCACCCACAAACTGATGGCCAAACCGAGGTAGTGAATCGAAGTCTGGGAAACCTTTTGCGCACCTTGGTAGGTGAGCATGTTGGGACTTGGGATCTAAAATTGTCCATCGCTGAATTTGCATACAATGCATCTGTTAATAGGACCACTGGTTTGAGTCCCCATGAAATTGTGCATGGTTTTAAGCCTAGACAGCCTATAGATCTCATCCCCATGGCTAACTATCATCAAGTCTCTGAGTCAGCATCCGTATTTGCATCGCATGTCCAGGAACTACACAGGGAAATCAAAGACAAAATTGAGCAGAGTAATGCTACCTATAAGCTGCGAGCTGACCTCAGGAAAAGATTTAAAACATTTAATGTGGGTGATTATGTAATGGTCCGGATCCGTCCGGAACGGTTTCCCCCGGGAACCATTAAAAAGCTACATGCACGCAGTGCAGGGCCTTTCCAAATTTTAAAGAAACTGAATGACAATGCCTATGTTGTAGATCTCCCTGGAGATTTCGGCATCAGTTCCACATTCAATATCGAGGACCTAGTGGCCTACAAGGGTCCTGATTTTAACCCTAGTAATCCCCTCATAGGTGAGCCTTCCCAAGACCCATTTTCTGAGAGTCCGTCCCTACCCCCACTTCCAGAAATTCCCCCACATTATGCAGCAGATCAAATAGATAAAATTGTGGATGATGAGATTGTGTCCGGTAAGGACGGTGGCACCCGACGGTATCTGATCCGTTGGAAGGGAAGACCCGCCTCTGATGACACCTGGGTTGACCGCAGCGACCTTCAGCAGTTGGATCCTGACATCTTGGAGCAGTACGAGAGTTTTACAGATCCTCACTCGACGGATTCGAGCTCTCTCCCACCTGGGGAGAATGATGGGGACATCGAGCCTCGGCCCTAGCGAGTGTACCAGCGCAGGAGGCGACATCTGAGCATGTGGTTCTAACCATGTTGGCTGTTGTTCTTTTTCTGTTTTGTTATTTGGGGTTGTGTACTTTTAGTCCCACCTCGATTAGTGGGCTTTTTCGTCTGTCGTTGTAAGCCTATTTATAGGCCTTTTATCTTTCTCTTCAGTATGCAATGAATAAAAATTTTATCTCTTCCCACATGTGTGAGAGAGCTAAGGTGAGGCGTGTGAAACCTGAGCCTATACCTAGGTGTGTGAAACCCTAGGCCCCCAACTAGGCGTGTGAAACCCTAGTGGGACCATCCACCCCCCCCAATCCCGTTTCCCCCTTCCCCTCTTAGCCGTCGGCCCTACCCTCTCTCTCTCTCCCGACCCCTCCCTTCCCGTCCCCGACCCCCCAGCCGATCCGGCCCGCCCCGGCACCGCCACCACCCGAACCCTCCACCCCGCCTCCCTCTCTCCCCCTCCCTCTCCCGCGAACCAGACCCAACCCGACCCCTCCACCTCCGCCTCCCTCTCTCTCCCTCCCTCTCCCGCGACCCAGGCCCAACCCGACCCGTGCCCGACCCCGATCCCCCTCCCCCCACCTGCTACCCGGTCGGACCCCACCCCTCCCTTTCCCCTCCGCGACCTAGCCGCCCCCACCACCCCTGCCGCCCGATTCCCCACCCCTTCCCCTTCCCTGCAGCCCACCCGAACCGCTCTCCCACCCCTGCCGACCGAACCCTCCCGTGCCCCACCACCGCTGCCTTCCTCCCCCTCCGGGCAACAGCCCTAAACCCCCCCTACCTCTCCACCCTAACAAAGCTCCTCCCCACGGTATGAAGTTATGGCGGATCCCGATGTTGATCACGGCCTGATCGACGATGAAGACGGCTTTCTCGACATCCAGTCTCCCTTCCTCGACTTCCGGTTCAACACCGGCGAGAGCGTGAAGGATTACGTGGATCGCATCACCTACCTCGTCGCCAAGGACACGGAAGCACGGCTGGGCATCTCGGAGAACCATCAGCGTTGGCATCCCGGCGCGCCCGTATATCCTAACGTGCTAGCCCTTCGGGCCCTCGCTCAAGCTCCGGCTCAACCTGAGGACACCGCATCGACTTCGACTCCTCCACCAGTTGAGATCCCTGAGGTTCCCCACAATCCTCAGTATGTGAGTTTCTTTCCCCGGTCAATATCGGATGGTGACACCAATGATCGATTATCCTATATTTTATCTATGCAAAACTGCTGCCCCGTTGAATGGTGAGTTGTGAGATTCTGATTACCCTTTTTGTTATTAGCCCTGATATTGCATCTAGAATCCTGCTGGTATAACTAGGCGTTTGTTGTTCGGTTAATTTAGATTGGTATACCTGCTTGCATGCCTGTTATGCGTTGCTAAAACCATTAGCCATATTATTTGTTTAAATCAACTTCCTGTTTCGGCTCGGAGCAACAAGCGACCCCGTCGCGGCTCAACGAGTCCTTGAATTCCCTGTCGCACATACTGTTCCACATCAAGAGGCCATTCGATCAGCGAGCTGAAGGATCTTTGACCGATCCCTTGGAACACCATGCAAACATGGGCATTCCGATAGTTTTTCTAAATGTGACTGAGTTCCCCACACCTAAAGCACCGAAGGTTTTGAATGTGGCCTTTGGTCTAACGCTGAGACTGCCTTCTGTTTGTTATTAATAAAAATAACAAACATGTATCTATGGGAGCGCTGACGATCGAGATTAAAACTTTGAATCGATGACCGGATGATCAGGCAACCACCCTCTAACATCCTTTTTAATGACGTGACACGTCATTTACAACTAGGGATGGACATGGTCAGGGTGGTCGGGTTTGGATGTCTGACTATGTTTGGACCAAGTTGCATCACCTTTGCCCGAATTGATCGAGTTGCCCGAGAAACCCGTAAAGGGTTTGCCCGTGTTCGAACCATGGAAGTTCATCAGGTTCCTCGGGTTTCCTAAATTTAGTCAATCTGGTCGGTTGGTAGAGTTGGTCGGGCCTAGTTTGAGCAAAAAAAACTATCATTAGGCTATTTCTTCCAAATAAGATTGTTTTCCAACTTGCTAAAACATCAGGTTTCCACAAAAAAACAGGACTGGTTTCCAACTTTCTTAAGATTGGCTTGTTTATGCAATGAGTTTCCTACTTCCACAAAAAAAATGGTTGGTGTAACGATCAGCATGCAGCAGGCACTTTCAGAGCGGCTGCCTGCACGCAAAAGATTTCGAGGTCAGGGATAATATTTCGAGGAAGGTGGCAATATTTTAAAGGTGGCAACAAAACATTTCAAGAGCGACGATAATATTTCGAGGGAGATAATAATATTTTGAGTGTGATAACAATATTTTGTGAGTGGTGATAATATTTTGAGATAGGTGACAATATTTCGTGGCCTTCTTCGGTAGCTTTGGAAATTCAACGTTCACCTTCGGCGACAACACACCCCCAAGGCGATACCCGTACTTCTCACATCTTCCATCGACTGTCACCACCACCGCCTCAAAAAAACACATCTCGCCTAAGTAGCATCACACTCCCTAGACAATGCCCGAACATCTTGCTGCCTCCATCGACTGCCACCACCACCATCATTGACCGTTTTCATCACTATACTCGTTCATGTCGGCACTACAGTGACAGCCACCTTCGATGGGGGCGCTCATATTGGACGGTGACGGGCATTTGTCACTGAATATTACTACAATACTACTACAGTGTTTTAGATGTTTGATTGGATGGGAGTTTGGTAATTGGTAGGATACAATCATGCTTGCTTTTTTAGCATTTAAAAGGGTTTCAGTTCAGTTCCTAAAAAAAGGGGGGGAGTTGGCGATAAGTCATTTATAGAAGATGCTTTTAAGCACCAGCCTTAACAAATAGTTTGGTTTGAGCTAAGACCCAGCCTGAAAAGATACATGTACATTAAACCCCTATTAAATTGCATCCAAAAGAAAGATTGCAATTCGGTTTTGGCTCAATCACAACCGTCTGTTACACCCCGCTCGATCTGTGAATCACACTCAGCCCGAAAATGGCATACAAAAGAACGGATGACATTCAGTTTTGGCTTCAACCTATCTGATCATCGCTCATGAAATCTCTCTTTCTCCCTCTCATGCAGCAAAGCATAGTTAAAGGACATACAGAAGTGCAAACCGAAACATCAATTTCAGAAGCATCAAAGACAACATCTAGGACCCCTTTGCCTAGATCGTGTAAAGCACTTCTTCTCTAAACATTATGAATATCTTGATTTGGAATATCAGAGGGCTGAACAAGAGCGGAAAGTTGAAGATCTTCATGAACTTAGCTAGAGAGCAGCAAGCAAAGTTGTGCGGTATAGTTGAGGCCAAAATGTCTGACAGAAATCTGGACAAGCTGAGGCGGAGACTTCCATCAGATTGGGTAGTTAGAGGTAATGGAAACCAATCAACTCGACACCGTATTTTGTTATTTTGGGATCGAAACAATTGGAAGATAGATTGCTTGGCACAAACAGACCAGCATATTACAATCTTAGCAGAATTAGCATGTAAGGGTAAAATTATCTTCATGCTTGTTTGTGGAGCCAATGCGGAATCCAGAAGGAGTCTATAGGAAGATCTAGAGAAGATAGCCAATATTCAAATAGCTCATGATCTCCCTTGGTTGGTTGGAGGAGATTTTAATGCGATAAGATACTCTAATGAAAGGATATGAGGAAGGCCTGTGGTACAAGCAGAGCTAGATCGATTCAATGTAGGACTTCAAAAGGCAGGGCTTAAGGAACTTAACTCCAAGGGGCATCTCTGGACTTGGTCAAATAGACAAGAACCACAGAGTAGAATCTTTAGCAAAATTGACAGAGCCCTCGGGAACACGAAATGGATTAATAACTATCCAGACTCTTGGGCAAATTTTCTGGCAGCGGAGACTAGCGATCACTCACCTATTGTCATCCATTGGGGAGAGCGTAGAAATTGGGGACCAAAACCATTCAAGGACTTTAATTACTGGGGGGGACTTCCAGGAATAGAAGAGGTGGTGGATGATGCTTGGAAGATGGAGGTTGAGGGGCAACCCTTTTTCCGAGCGGCGAAGAAACTTCAACATGTCAAGGGTAAAATCAAGAAGTGGATGTATGATACCAAAGCCAATGTGGTGATCAAATCTGGCGAGTACATACAGAAATTGAGAGCCATCCAATTAGAAATCCAAAGTCGGCCAATGGATGGGGCTCTAGGGGAACTGGAAAAGAAAACTATTTTGGAGGTAGAAGAATTGATTTCTCAAGAAGAAAACTGTTGGAGGCAAAACTCGAGAGTCAACTGGCTCCAAAAAGGGGATAGGAATACCAAGTTTTTCTATTCCTCCTTTAAATCTAGGTGTAATGTAAATTCCCTTGAAGTCATTGCTTTGGAGGATGGGTCCATAACAAAAGACATCACCAGCATCAGAGAAGGGTCACAAAATTTTACACTAACTTGTTTGTTAATGATGCACAGGAATCCAATTTTCAACCAATCATTTTCCGAAAAATTCTCACCGATGAAGCATCCCGATGGCTTAGCCGACCAATCCGTAGAGAAGAATTAGAAGCTGTAATCAATCATGCGGATGAAGATAAAGCTCCGGGGCTGGATGGCTTCAATTTCTCCTTCTTCAAGAGATTATGGGGGGTGCTAAAAAATGAGGTGTGGGTAGCCGTGGATGATTTCTTCAAGTCAGGTCGATTGCTGGCTTCTATTAATCACACCTTCATCACTTTGATCCCAAAAGTCCTTCAGGCCAACGCCTTAAAGGATTTTAGGCCCATCTCTCTTTGTAATTGCCTGTACAAGATGATAGCGAAGATCCTATCCAATATAATGCAGATAGTCATGAATGAGCTAATCTCCCAACCAATCGGCTTTCATCAAAGGCAGGAGAATCACTGACAATATCCTCCTGGCTCATGAACTAGTGAAGGGATTCCACAGGAAGACTAGTGCTAGAAGGATGTGCTTGAAGCTAGACATCATTAAGGCCTATGACTCAGTGAATCGGGAATTTTTACTTTATGCTTTACGAGGCTTAGGATTTGATAATATATGGATCAAGTGGATCCGAGATTGCATCGGCTCCCCCTTCTTTTCCATCCTGGTGAATGGGTCCCCGGCAGGTATGATAAAGGCTAATAGAGGCCTCAGGCAAGGAGAACCCCTCTCAGCGTATTTGTTCACTATTGTCATGGAATGCCTTTCTGTCGAGATTAAGTAGAGCTTACTGAAAGGAGAATGGAAGAGCTTTGGCCTAGGAGGGGACCATCCCATTTCTCACCTTATTTTTGCGGATGACTTGATGTTATTCCTTAAACCCAGCAAGACAGGAACAAATAAGCTTTTGGAACTGCTTCAAGCTTTCGGAGAGAAGTCAGGGCTGGTTATCAACAAGGATAAAAGTCAGGTTTTCCTTTCGAGGTCCTGCTAGAATTTTTGCACAAAGATAGCTGAAATGGGGATAAAGATTGGGTCGCTTCTGATAAAGTATTTAGGCCTTCCTCTCTCCGCATCCAAAGTGAATAGTATTATGTTCAAGCCGCTGGTGGATAAAGTAGCAGGTGCAATCGACTGCTGGGCCATCAAACACCTCTCCATCGGAGGAAGGTTGGAACTCATTAAATCCGTTCTCCAAAGTTACACCTATTTTTGGGCATCAGCTTTTGTGATTCCGGGATCAATTCAAACCAAGGTGGAGAAGCTAATAAGGAATTTTCTATGACAAAACTCTAGCACTCACGTGAGTTGGGAAAAGGTGTGTAGACCAAAGAAGGAAGGAGGTTTGGGCTTGAGAAGATTGACTGATATCTCCAAAGTGAGTTTTCTAAGCTTGGGATTGGGGATCATAAGCAATGACAAAAACATGTGGACCACATGGATGAAAAGGCAATACCTAAGCAAGTTCATCTTTTGGGAAGCATCTATTTCGACCAACTACTCAGCGGTTTGGAACAAGATCCTCCGAAGTAGGAATCAACTCAAATTGAATCTGAAATTTCCAATCTCTCCTAATTCAAAGCTGAAATTCTGGTCGGTTTCATGGATAGATGGGCATAGTCCAACCGAGATTGTGGGGGTCCAATCAATGAGAGATCAAGGCATGTTGGAGGCTACTATTGCTGAATTTATTAAAGAAAATAGGTGGAGCTTCCTAGGCCCATAGATAGCAAGATGGTGCAGCTATATGCTAAAATCAGAGAGGTGGAAGTGCTGCCAGTAGGTTCTGAAATCAGCATTCAGTGGAAAGCTGGGTTAGACAACAAGTTCAGTTTCCGATCGGCATGGCAAGCAATCAAAATTCATGGGCAAGTAGTCGAGTGGAGCAAGTTGATTTGGAGATATCCCACTCCACCGAGAATGACATTCTGTGTGTGGAAAGCAAGCCTCAATAGATTGGCAACAATAGATGTTCTACAAAAGAGAGGACTGCAGATCGTCAATAGGTGTATCATGTGCAAAGAGGATTGCGAATCAATTCAGCACTTATTCTTCCAATGCCCTTTGTCCAACAATGTATGGAAGCAAATAAGCAAGTGTATGAAGATCATAGCTATTCCAGACGAGAGCTTCAAAGATCTATTAATCAGGCTCTCTTCAGAAGGGGGGGCAAAGCATATGCAAGGTAAGATCATCCGAGCATCCTTAGCGTGCACAGTATACGTGTTATGGATGGAACGAAACACCCGCACCTTTGGAAGCAAGGACAATACCATCCATCAGATCCTACATGCCATCTACTACCAATTAAGAGGACTTTTCGAAAGGGAGGAGCACAAAACCCACAAGGAGAGAGACTTAGCAGTTTTGAGAGCTTGGATAGACAATCTTAGATGACTTATTTTGTTTCCTTTTGTTTTGACTTGCTTCGAGATATCCTTATAAGGATACCCACATGTAAATCCTTTTATTAATACAATCTTCTTACCTTCCAAAAAAAAAAACTTGGCATGACAATAAATCATTGTGGCCCTATTATGGCCCGAGTTCCACTCAGACCCAAATGGCATGCAAAAGAATGACTGTGATTCAATTTTGGCTTCAATCACAACCGTCTGTTACTCCCAGCCCGATCGGTGAATCGCACTTAGCGTCAAATGGCATACAAATTAAAGAACTGTTGTGATTCAGTTTTGGCTTCAACCTTTCTGATCTCTGCTCTTCAAAAATCTCTCTCTCATGCTAACTTGACTTTGCGATCGATCACTATTGCCTGTTTTCAGCCCATTAATTTGCTAGATTGTTTTGATGTGTTTGCTTACTGCAAAATCGTAGTATGCCATGTCATCCTTTTAAAGGACATGATGGGGATATTGGATCTTGTAGCAAGTATAGTCCCATTATGATGAAGTGGAACACTGTGATTGGGCCGTAAGCGAACACAACAAATCAATCTAGCAACAAAAATGCAATTCAGGGGTCAAGGTGTGTGCAACCGACGACTGTGAGCATGTCACATCAAGTTGGCTATGCCAGGATGTGAGCAACCTATAACGGTGAAAATCCACTCGTGGCTGTGTGTAAAATATAATCGGACGGCTCTCTATTCCGACTGATAACCACACTTAGTATCCAGAGAAAAACACCTAACAAAAAAAAATGGCACTTCGATAGGCTAAAGCCAAAACTAAATCACAATCGTTCGTTACACCTAGCCCGAGTGGTGAGTCGCACTCAAGCCCAAATGACATTTAAAAGAATGGTTGTGATTCAGTTTTGGTTTCAAACACAACCTTCCGTTACACCCAATCGGATCGATGAATCACACTCATCCCAAATGGCATGCAAAAAGGACAGTTGGAATTCAGTTTTGGATTCCCCAATATAAAGAGATGGCTCTCTATTCTTCCATCAACAGTCCAAATTGAAGACTCACCAAGCATCTGGAGTAAACACACCCAACAATAGGTACGTTTGTCGATTGCAGATAATTAGGGATTGATTTAATAGATTTCCTAATTAGGATTTGACACACGCCGATCACAGTCGATTAGGGTTGGAAGGATCGAGATTGTGGGGTGACTCCCAATTAATTGAGATCACAGGCAGGTGTGGGTGCAAAATCTGGCTAACGCCCAATAGTGGGACCCACAACCCTGCCTAGGCACACAGAGATGACAGCGGGACCCGTAGCTCTGCCTGGGCCCATAGAGATAACAGTAGGACCTGCAACCCTTCTTGGGACCCACGGAGATGAAAACGAGAACCGCAGCCCTGCTTGGGGCCCGCATATGCTATCCGGGGTCTGGTAAATTCCCCCGGATATTTACAAAAATCCATGATATTCCCAAATCTCTATAAATATCAAACCCAACTAATATTCCTGGATCCAGATCCTAGATCCGAAAACCAGAACCAGAATTCACTATTTCAGACTCTATTTTCTGTCTTCGAGAGCTCTCTGAGCCTTCTAGTGATCAGACTCTATTCAAGCCTATTCCACCCTCTGTCTACTTGTATAAGCACTCATCGGCCTGCCGAGAGTAGTTCTATTTTTTCAGAGATAGTGGATTCAAATGTTACGTCTTACCGCACGGAGATGTAGCTAGGCTTCGGTCGAACTTTGTCACCACATCCTGTGTAACCTCTATCTCTCTCTATACTCTACAGTGTCTGTGTGACAGCTCAACATCTCACAGTGCCACATCTCGAAGGTCAACACTTTCCATCAACTATTAGAGAGGGACCATATGACGACCATGATCCTCCCCTATAGTTTGGCGTCATCTGTGGGATCCCTCCCTATCAACTTATAACCTACCGGCTTCCCTACTCCTTCGGTCAAGCAGCAATCACCGATTCCCTAAGTAACCCATTTGTCTCTATTGCCATACCAGAATAGTAAAGACACAACATGTGAATCAGCTAGAAAGAAGTTATCTACATCAAGACATTCGACATCAAGGGCTAATCCTCAGACATCAGCCACCAGCATCAATGATGGAGCAAATGTCCACCGATTGCACGACCAGTTCCCTGCTCCTTCCAAACGATCCATTGTCAACACCTATCAACGGCCACTTGAACCTCTTAATTTGAACCATCCTCTGATCCTTGCATCGGGAGTGATGTTTAGGAACAAGAGACCCTCCCTGAAGATTCAATCGATAATCGAGGCACTACAAAAAAAACAGTTATTACCGACGGACAATATCCGTCGGTAATATTAATATTCCGTCGGTAATGTTTTATAGCGACGGAAGATATTTCCGTCGCTGGCTGTCGGGAAAGAAGGCGTCGGGGAAAACAATACGACGGACCAAATATTACCGTCATAATAAGAATTAATACCGACGGTAATATTAAAGCCGTCGGTAATATTTAATCAATAAAAACTAATATAAGATAGTATTACCGACGTAACCTAAGAATACGTCGGTAATATATAAGCATTTTACCGACGGGTATAGTCTATACAGTCGGTAAAAATATATATATTACCGACGCATATATATATTACCCGTCGGTAATAATATATATATTACCGACGGAATTTATATATCCGTCGGGAATACTATATATATTACCGACGCATATATATATTGCCCGTCGGTAATAATATATATATTACCGACGGATATTATTTGCCGTCGGCACATTATTTATAATTAAAAAAAAATAAAAATATTATTACCGACGGAATAATTAATTTTCGTCGGTAATAAGTATGTTTTTTTTTTAATAAATTTACCTAAATAATGTTATTTAATTCCTGTGATTTACAACAATACCACAATATATTACCACAATTTATCAAATATTACCACAATTTATAAAATATTACCGTAAATTTTAAAATATTACCTAAATTGATAAAAAATTATAGAAAATTTTCAAATATTACCACAGTTCCCGGCCGACAATTATAGACAAAAACAAAAAATAACCACATATTACAAAATAATATTTACACAATCCAGAACTGAGAGAAGATACATGCCCTATCTCAACCACCCCCGCGCGCCACCAACGCCGGTGCTCTCATCGATCCCCTGACGCCGCCCTATCTCAACCACGCCCGCCCACCACCAACGCTGGTGCTCTCATCGATCCCCTGACGCCGCCCTGCTCCTGCAATTAACATGTATTTATTAAAAAAATGGTTTATATCTATAACTGAGTCTAAGCGTTAAAAAATGATAAGTTAGCGTGTTTCGGTTTTGAAATAGGTTTGGATTCGATCAGATCGGCATCCGATAATTCGAAGTTGGAATTATTCCGTATTTCGGACTTGCGAGCGGGTTCTAATTGGATATTTGACCAATTTACGCTCCGATTCACCGATTTAGAGTGTAAGTGTTGGAAAATCATAAGTTAGCGTGTTTCGGATATGAAATAGGTTTGGATTCGATCCAATCGTAGAATTATCGGCATCCGATAATTCGAACCTGGAATTATTCCGTATTTCGGACTTGCGAGCGGGTTCTAATTGGATATTTGACCAATTTACGCTCCGATTCACCGATTTAGAGTCTAAGTGTTGAAAAATCATAACTTAGCGTGTTTCGGATATGAAATAGCTAGGTTTGGATTCGATCGGATCGTCATCGGATCGGCATCCGATAATTCAAAGTTAGAATTATTCCGTATTTCGGACTTGCGAGCGGGTTCTAATTGGATATTTGACCAATTTACGTTCCGATTCACCAATTTAGAGTCTAAGTGTTGGAAAATCATAAGTTAGCGTGTTTCGGATATGAAATAGGTTTGGATTCGATCCGATCGTCATCGGATCGGCATCCAATAATTCGAAGTTGGATTTATTCCGTATTTCGGACTTGCGAGCAGGTTCTAATTGGATATTTGACCAATTTACGCTCCGATTCACCGATTTAGAGTCTAAGTGTTGGAAAATCATAAGTTAGCGTGTTTCGGATATGAAATAGGTTTGGATTCGATCCGATCGTCATCAGATCGGCATCCGATAATTCGAAATTGGAATTATTCCGTATTTCGGACTTGCGAGCGGGTTCTAATTGGATATTTGACCATTTACGTTCCGATTCACCGATTTAGAGTCTAAGTGTTGGAAAATCATAAGTTAGCGTGTTTCGGATATGAAATAGGTTTGGATTCGATCGGATCATCATCGGATCGGCATCCGATAATTCGAACTTGGAATTATTCCGTATTTTGGACTTGCGAGCGGGTTCTAATTGGATATTTGACCAATTTACGCTCCGATTCACCGATTTAGAGTCTAAGTGTTGGAAAATTATAAGTTAGCGTGTTTCGGATATGAAATAGGTTTGGATTCGATCCGATCGTCATCGGATCGGCATCCGCTAATTCGAAGTTAGAATTATTCCGTATTTCGGACTTGCGAGCGGGTTCTAATTGGATATTTGACCAATTTACGTTCCGATTCACCGATTTAGAGTCTAAGTGTTGGAAAATCATAAGTTAGCGTGTTTCGGATATGAAATAGGTTTGGATTCGATCCGATCGTCATCGGATCGGCATCCGATAATTCGAAGTTGGATTTATTCCATATTTCGGACTTGCGAGCGGGTTCTAATTGGATATTTGACCAATTTACGCTCCGATTCACCGATTTAGAGTCTAAGTGTTTGAAAATCATAAATTAGTGTGTTTCGGATATGAAATAGGTTTGGATTCGATCAGATCATCATCCGATAATTCGAAATTGGAATTATTCCGTATTTCGGACTTGCGAGCGGGTTCTAATTGGATATTTGACCAATTTACGTTCCGATTCACCGATTTAGAGTCTAAGTGTTGGAAAATCATAAGTTAGCGTGTTTCGGATATGAAATAGGTTTGGATTCGATCCGATCGTCATCGGATCGGCATCCGATAATTCGAAGTTGGATTTATTCCGTATTTCGGACTTGCGAGCGGGTTCTAATTGGATATTTGACCAATTTACGCTCCGATTCACCGATTTAGAGTCTAAGTGTTGGAAAATCATAAGTTAGCGTGTTTCGGATATGAAATAAGTTTGGATTCGATCCGATGACGATCGGATCGGCATCCGATAATTCGAAGTTGGAATTATTCCGTATTTCGGACTTGCGAGCGGGTTCTAATTGGATATTTGACCAATTTACGTTCCGATTCACCGATTTAGAGTCTAAGTGTTGGAAAATCATAAGTTAGCGTGTTTCGGATATGAAATAGGTTTGGATTCGATCGGATCATCATCGGATCGGCATCCGATAATTCGAACTTGGAATTATTCCGTATTTCGGACTTGCGAGCGGGTTCTAATTGGATATTTGACCAATTTACGTTCCGATTCACCGATTTAGAGTCAAGGTGTTGGAAAATCATAAGTTAGCGTGTTTCGGATATGAAATAGGTTTGGATTCGATCGGATCGTCATCGGATCGGCATCCGATAATTCGAACTTGGAATTATTCCGTATTTCGGACTTGCGAGCGGGTTCTAATTTGATATTTGACCAATTTACGCTCCGATTCACCGATTTAGAGTCTAAGTGTTGGAAAATCATAAGTTAGCGTGTTTCGGATATGAAATAGGTTTGGATTCGATCGGATCATCATCGGATCGGCATCCGATAATTCGAACTTGGAATTATTCTGTATTTCGGACTTGCGAGCGGGTTCTAATTTGATATTTGACCAATTTACGCTCTGATTCACCGATTTAGAGTCTAAGTGTTGGAAAATTATAAGTTAGCGTGTTTCGGATATGAAATAGGTTTGGATTCGATCCGATCGTCATCGGATCGGCATCCGCTAATTCGAAGTTAGAATTATTCCGTATTTCGGACTTGCGAGCGGGTTCTAATTGGATATTTGACCAATTTACGTTCCGATTCACCGATTTAGAGTCTAAGTGTTGGAAAATCATAAGTTAGCGTGTTTCGGATATGAAATAGGTTTGGATTCGATCGGATCATCATCGGATCGGCATCCGATAATTTGAACTTGGAATTATTCCGTATTTCGGACTTGCGAGCGGGTTCTAATTTGATATTTGACCAATTTACGCTCCGATTCACCGATTTAGAGTCTAAGTGTTGGAAAATTATAAGTTAGCGTGTTTCGGATATGAAATAGGTTTGGATTCGATCCGATCATCATCGGATCGGCATCCGCTAATTCGAAGTTAGAATTATTCCGTATTTCGGACTTGCGAGCGGGTTCTAATTGGATATTTGACCAATTTACGTTCCGATTCACCGATTTAGAGTCTAAGTGTTGGAAAATCATAAGTTAGCGTGTTTCGGATATGAAAAACAAAATTCTATCATTAGTTAGCATGATTAAAAAACAAAATTCTATCATTTAAAAGAAAAACAGAGGCTACATCAGTACCATGAGAGAGAGAGAGAGAGACAGAGCCTACATTCATATTTTTTACTAATATTATAAAGATTAGTAAGTACCTGATCATGAGCCACCACTAGACCGGCTTATGAAGTCATTAAGCCGACGCTCCAGTTCCCTGCGAGCTTCTCTTTCATCGTCGAGGGCCTTCTTCTCCGCCTCAACCCTCTGCTCGAGGGCCTGCCTCTGCTCTCGCTCTGCCTCAATCCTCTGCTCGAGGGCCTGCCTCTGCTCTTGCTCCGCGTCTAGCGCAGACTGCAGCTGAGTGATAGCACCGGTCTGGGTGTCCCGTGCCCTCGAGCGCATACCCTCTCGTCCAAAGTAGGAGGAGGGCGTGACTCCAAGGCCCGTACAGAGGACACGGCCGTGCGTGGCAGGTCTCAGCACAGTATCCATCGCTGAGTCGACAGATACTGAGCTGGAGGAGCCGGCCTCGCCCGACGGGGTCACCAGAAGTCGCATCCTCTCCTATATAAAAACAACCAATGATATTCAATGATATTTTATGGCATATGTATAAGAATATATTAACAGTAATTTAATTACTTACCACTTGCGAGGCAACCCTGTCGTCCAGAAATGCCCCATCGATACGCCGCCTCCTAGAGGCCTCAAAAAGGTCAATCCTATTAGGCTCGTGGCCCAAGGACTGTGTTTGTTGGACATATAAAATAAATAGATGACTTAATATAACATGTATAGAGCTTTAAATAATAACAATGTTTGTATCATTTACCAGCTGCTGGGCAAGCTGGGGCATGGAGGTCCTCCCCTTCACTAGAGCAGGTGTCGTCGAGGCACTTCTATTCTGCTTGCCTATAGCAGATTTCCTCTGTGTCAATCAATTAAATTTTGAAATATCAATACAAATTTTTAGTATAACATTAAAACAAGTACGAATCAACAAAATTATAATTATACCTGAAAGCTAGGGGTGGCCCAGTGAGCGACCAAAAACTATAGAATGTGTAGCGGTGGCGCGTCTCTCGTCCCGGCCGCAGCCTGTACCTCCTCAGCCGGCTGGCCGACCAAGTAACCGTAGAGCTGGTAGAGCTCGTGACGGTAATCCCTGTACCGCTCACCTATCGTCTTCAACAAGTCCTCCCGATGGGTGTCGGTTTCCATGTTCTCCCATTTAAATTTCTCCTGTAAAATCAATTTAGAAACAAGTCATTTTATCAAATCAAATTATAAAGAAGTACGATATCATTCTAAAATGCTTTAATGAAACTAACGTACCAAAAACTGCTGATACATCCTCTCCTTATAGGATGCATCAATGTTCTTCCACCCCCTTAACCCCACAATCGGGGCATTCCTCTCCTCCCGTACTATCATGCCGACCCACGTGGCGGCGTCAGAAACATGCTCGCCCACAAAGGTCCTGCCGCTCCACTGTAGGGACAGCGGCTCGCGTAAGGCCGACAAGCGCCGGGCCGTCGTCACGCCCCGGTCGCCTACGTACCTGGTCGACCCTGTAAATAAAATATACATCAGTACTGAAGAAGTATTTACAACATGTATAAAACTTTAGATCTAAACATTACCTGTGGGCGTAGACGCTGTAGCCGAGTGCTGAGCACTGCTCGAAGCTCCGGAGGCTGCGACCACAGCAGGAGCTGGTGTGGAGAGAGGAACAGCACTACCAGATCCGGACGGCTCAGCCTCGGACCCTGGGGTGGTAGCCGGAGCGCTCCGAGCTACCCCACCCCTGCCTCTGCCTCTGCCTCTACGAACATATGACCGTGATGCCATCTGAAACAATTTAATTTACATATGAAATAGTAAGATTTACATATGAAACAATATGAAACAGTTTGATTTACATATGAAACAGTATGATTTACATATGAAACAATATGAAATAATATGAACCCGCCCGCAATATGAAACAATATGAAACAATATGAAACAGTTAGACTCTAAATCGGTGAATCGGAGCGTAAATTGGTCAAATATCCAATTAGAACTCGCTCGCAAGTCCGAAATACGGAATAATTCCAACTTCGAATTACCGGATGCCGATCCGATGACGATCGGATCGAATCCAAACCTATTTCATATCCGAAACACGCTAACTTATGATTTTCCAATACTTAGACTCTAAATCGGTGAATCGGAGCGTAAATTGGTCAAATATCCAATTAGAACTCGCTCGCAAGTCCGAAATACGGAATAATTCCAACTTCGAATTACCGGATGCCGATCCGATGACGATCGGATCGAATCCAAACCTATTTCATATCCGAAACACGCTAACTTATGATTTTCCAACACTTAGACTCTAAATCGATGAATCGGAACGTAAATTGGTCAAATATCCAATTAGAACCCGCTTGCAAGTCCGAAATACGGAATAATTCCAACTTCGAATTACCGGATGCCGATCCGATGACGATCGGATCGAATCCAAACCTATTTCATATCCGAAACACGCTAACTTATGATTTTCCAACACTTAGACTTTAAATCGGTGAATCGGAGCGTAAATTGGTCAAATATCCAATTAGAACCCGCTCGCAAGTCCGAAATACGGAATAATTCCAACTTCGAATTATCGGATGCCGATCCGTTGACGATCCGATCGAATCCAAACCTATTTCATATCCGAAACACGCTAACTTATGATTTTCCAACACTTAGACTCTAAATCGGTGAATCGGAACTTAAATTGGCCAAATATCCAATTAGAACTCGCTCGCAAGTCCGAAATACGGAATAATTCCAACTTCGAATTACCGGATGCCGATCCGATGACGATCGGATCGAATCCAAACCTATTTCATATCCGAAACACGCTAACTTATGATTTTCCAACACTTAGACTCTAAATCGGTGAATCGGAACGTAAATTGGTCAAATATCCAATTAGAACCCGCTCGCAAGTCCGAAATACGGAATAATTCCAACTTCGAATTACCGGATGCCGATCCGATGACGATCGGATCGAATCCAAACCTATTTCATATCCGAAACACGCTAACTTATGATTTCCAACACTTAGACTTTAAATCGGTGAATCGGAGCGTAAATTGGTCAAATATCCAATTAGAACCCGCTCGCAAGTCCGAAATACGGAATAATTCCAACTTCGAATTATCGGATGCCGATCCGTTGACGATCCGATCGAATCCAAACCTATTTCATATCCGAAACACGCTAACTTATGATTTTCCAACACTTAGACTCTAAATCGGTGAATCGGAACGTAAATTGGTCAAATATCCAATAATAACTCGCTCGCAAGTCCGAAATACGGAATAATTCCAACTTCGAATTACCGGATGCCGATCCGATGACGATCGGATCGAATCCAAACCTATTTCATACCGAAACACGCTAACTTATGATTTTCCAACACTTAGACTCTAAATCGGTGAATCGGAACGTAAATTGGTCAAATATCCAATTAGAACCCGCTTGCAAGTCCGAAATACGGAATAATTCCAACTTCGAATTACCGGATGCCGATCCGATGACGATCGGATTGAATCCAAACCTATTTCATATCTGAAACACGCTAACTTATGATTTTCCAACACTTAGACTCTAAATCGGTGAATCGGAGCGTAAATTGGTCAAATATCCAATTAGAACCCGCTCGCAAGTCCGAAATACGGAATAATTCCAACTTCGAATTATCGGATACCGATCCGTTGACGATCCGATCGAATCCAAACCTATTTCATATCCGAAACACGCTAACTTAGACTCTAAATCGGTGAATCGATCGGATCGTAAATCGGTGAAACGGTATGATTTACATATGAAACGGTATGATTTACATATGAATCGGTGAAACGGTATGATTTACATATGAAACAATATGATATACATATGAAACAATATGATTTATATATGAAACAATTTGATTTAAATATGAAACAATTTGATTTACATACGGTCTAGTCATTTTCTGTCTCATCTCTGTCACTCTCATCGCTTCCCTCTTCTATTATTTGATCTGCATTCGCTGTCCAGTTTATATTGTCGACATCTTCATTTTCGTCGTGCACTGCGTCGACAATGATTATCTCATCATTCTGGTATGCATCCAAATCATCATCGACGACCCCCGCATCCTTGTCTCCCATGTCATAAAAATCTCTGGGTGGTGACCTGATTACAATTTGCCAACCTGGAGAGGTATTATCCGGTGCATAAAATATCTGTTGCGCTTGAGAGGCAAGAATGAATGGATCTTCATATTGGGTATTCAATCTCTTGGCAGTGTTGATGCTGATAAAACCGTATTTGTCGACATTATAACCAGTCCCGTAATTATTAACATCATACCAATCGCATTTGAATAATACGATCCGATTTTGGCCAAGGAATTTAATCTCGAGAATCTCGTTGAGGACGCCGTAGAAGTCGATATTTTCTAATTCTTCTTGCTCACCGTTGACGACAACCCCACTATTTTGGGTTCTTCGTGATTTTTCACTATCTTTCGTCCGAAATCTATAACCGTTCACGATATAACCATCGTACGATATTGCGTCTTGCAAAGGACTACAAGATAAGCGCCAGAGATCCTCATTCATCAGCGGATCGTGGTTGTCGTGCAGCTCCTGTGCCTATAATAACCACACGACATTAATGATTTGAACACATAATTATTGTTCGGTAATGGATGTCAATGAAATTCAGTAATGATGTGAATACTTACGTGTTTCTCGAACCACGATGGGAATTCACGATCATGAATTTGGGGAGCATTTCGAGTACCCCGATTATTAATGATGGCTTTATGCTTCCTGTTTTACCGGTTATTAATTAGATTATAATTAGCATATATACTTAATGAATGGACTGAAAGAATGAGTAAAAGATCGTAAAATACTTACTCAATGAATGGCCACACTTCATCACATTGGCGCAACACATACATATGTGCCTGTTGAATCTTATCTACAGACAATCGACGGGTTTTGCCTCCTCCTACAGGTCTACCCATTTCGGCAAATATAGACAGACCCCCATCGAAGTCTATTGGACCACCGTCATAGTTCCGCTCAAGTTGATTGAATCGCGTGTCTATACCATGTAGGTATCTTGAGCAGAATGTTAGACATTCTTCTGCTAGGTATCCTTCAGCAATTGATCCCTCCGGACGACTTTTATTACGAACATATGATTTCAATGTTCGCAAGTACCTAATTTGAGAAAAAAATATTTGGATGAATATATCAAGAACGATCAAATACATTGTGCGAATGAGACGAGACGATTACCTCTCGATAAAATATATCCACCGGTAATGAACTGGGCCGCCGAGTTTGGCCTCAATTGCCAAGTGAACGGTCAAATGCACCATGACATCAAAGAAGGAAGGTGGAAATATCATCTCTAACTTGCACAATGTGAGCGCAATATCCCTCTCCATCTGTTGAAGTTGGTCCACTCTAAGTACCTTCGAGCACAACTGTCTGAAAAAAGTGCTGAGCTCAATTAACGGACCGGACACCTCTTCGGTTAAATTCCCACGTATAGCAAGAGATAACAATCGCTGCATAACAACATGACAATCGTGGCTCTTTAATCCAGACAACTTCCGGCCGTTCTCTTGCACGCATCGTGCGATATTCGAAGAATAACCGTCTGACGTTTTCATAGACCGTAGGAATGCACATAAGGCTGCCTTTTGCTGTGAGCTCATGGTGTAGCATGCAACTGGCAACACATATTTATCCCCAATCTCTTGGGGATGAAGTGATTTTCGGATGCCCAACTCCTTAAGATCGAGACGAGATTTAAGATTATCCTTCGTCTTACCGTCGAGATTCAGCAGTGTTCCTATAATGTTGTCACACACATTTTTCTCGATATGCACGACATCCAAGTTATGCCGCAAGAGTAGGCTGCTCCAGTACGGTAGTTTAAAGAAAATACTCTTCTTCTTCCAGTTATGCTCACGCGTAGAATCTTCATGCGTTCTCTTCTTTTTACCTTTTCCAAGTGCCACGGCATCAAGCTGATCCAATTCGCACAAGACTTCTACCCCCGAAAGCTGCTCCGGGGCCTTTGCAAGTTCCTTCTTGTCGTTGAAAGCTCTTTTGTTCTGCCTCCACTTATGGCCGTCAACAAGGAATCTTCGATGGCCCATATAACAGAACTTGCCTCCGTTCTTCAACCGTAATGAATCTGTCTCCTTATTGCATGTAGGGCACGCCAATTTTCCTTTAGTACTCCACCCGGATAAGTTGGCAAATGCAGGAAAATCGTTGATGGTCCATAGAAGTGCCGCATGCATCCGAAAATTCTGGCACAACGAGGCATCATACGTATCGGCCCCAACTTCCCATAACTCGTTCAACTCCTCAATCAACGGCTGCAAGTAAACGTCAATATCATTACCAGGCGACCTGGGTCCGGGAATGAGCAAGGAGAGCATTGTGTATGGCTTTTTTAAGCACATCCAGGGAGGCAAATTGTATAGAACTAGGACAACTGGCCAAATGCTGTACGACACACTCATATTCCCAAAGGGATTGAAGCCATCACTAGCAAGCCCTAACCTGACGTTGCGAACTTCACATACGAATTCAGGATATGTATGATCAAAATCTTTCCACCTCAGAGAGTCGGCCAGATGTCTCATAATCCCGTCATCTGTACGTTCTCGTGCATGCCACCTCATGTGCTCAGCAGTCTTCGATGACATAAACAACCTTTGAAGCCTGTCCCTGAGCGGGAAGTATAGGAGAACCTTTGCAGATACATTTTTCTTCCTTCGACTGGTACTAGACTCGGCATCCGTCTCTTTATATCTCGTTGCTCCGCATATGTGGCATGACCGCGCATGTTCGTACTCTTTCCGGTACAACATACAATCGTTCACGCATGCATCAATTTTCTCATAACCCAGACCGAGATCTTTAATTGTCTTCTTCGCCTCGTAGAATGATTTCGGTACTGTCTCACCCATAGGAAAAGCCTCTTTCAGTAATTCTACCAACATATTAAATGACTTATTACTCCAACCATTGAGGCACTTCAAATGAAGAAGCTTTACAGTGAAAGAGAGTTTTGAAAACTTCTCACACCCCGGGTATAGAGGTTGTTCGGCATCTTTAAGCAATCTGTAGAACTTATCCGCTTCGATATTGGGCTGATCACCTGACGGTGTTTCCGTGCCTATTCCACCTTGCAAATCATGTATCATACCCTGCATGTCATCGTCATCGTCTGTATTAATATTATCATCAGCGATCACTGTGTTTGAAGTTTCACCGTGAGCTGCCATGGGGACTGCATCTAGCTCCTCACCGTGCGAGAACCAACGGGTATAGGTAATGTCAATGCCACGCATTACCAGATCAACCTCACATTCCTCTCGAACCTTCCTAATCACCCTTCCGCAGTCTATACAGGGACACACAATTTTTTCATCAAGCGGTGCAAGACGCTCAAATACAAAATCCAGAAATTTCCTGACTCCTTCTCTGTACTCTTGGCTCATGCGATTCGAATTACGCATCCAACTCTTATCGATCGAAGACATCTTCGTCTATCTGGCTATACAACACCTGACATATAATTTCAAACAATGTTATAAGACTCCGCATAATTTCGGTTTCGGTTCCCGATTATGGAACACCGAACCAAAGCTTCTACAGACCATCCACATCCCTAATGGATGGGTGTATTATGATGAGTAGACTAGTCACATAGTAAACCTAGGGTTGGTGGCCAGCATTTGAACTGCTGATAGTTCGAATGCTAGGCATAGCACCAAAGTTATGCGATAGTAAGTCAACAAGTCAGGGAGCCTCATCAAGTAAACACTTGGGGTCTGACGGTTCTCTCTGTCACTCGAGTAGATTTATGGCTTTACCATACCTCATATCACACCGAACCGACAAAAACCAACCATTTCGGTTTCGGTTTCGGTTTCGGTTTTGATTTTTCGTAAACCAAAAAAAATATAACCGACAAAACCGACACCGAAACCGACCGACAAAACCGACGCTCACCCTAGTCTAAAAACTACATTTTGCCCCCCATTCCCCCATTCAATTCAGTTTTGATAGGATATAAAAAATCAATGTTTTAATTAAAACACGAAAACTCGACTCGACTCGAAACCTTAATGAGTCGAGTAGACTCGACAACTCGGCTAAAACCCGACAAAACTCGAGTCGGATCGAAACTCAGCGAGTCGGATCGAAACTCGAGTTTTGGATCGAGTCGGATCGAATCTCAGCCGAGGCGAGTCGACTCGGCCGAGTGTAGAGTCGACTCTGCGAGTTTTAAAACAGTGTAAAAATTACCAATTGAGGGAATTAAGCAGTTTTGATAAGATAAAAATTACTCATATGAATGAATTGGAATAACTCATATGAATCGTATGATAATAACTCATATGAATGAATCGTATGAATGGATACATTCCCATTCCCCCCACGCACCGTCGCCATCTTCGAATAAAGTATTTTCTACGGTAAAACCCAAAACATAACTGGATACATTCCCATTCTATTAGGTCAAACCAAAAATATTAGGTCAAACATAAGGAAAAGAGACACAATCAATTAGGTCAAACCCAAAACATAACTGGAATGTATCCAATTCGCGACGGTGCGTGGGGGGAATGGGAATATATCCATGTCACTCTTCAAATCTATTAGGTCAAACCCAAAACATAAGGAAAAGAGACACAATCAAAATTCAAGCAAAATATATCAATATGCATTCAAGGAGGAGGAGCTCACCGGGGGGAGGAGGAGGAGGAGGAGCTCGTCGGCGCGCACAAGAGGAGCTCACCGGAGTCCACAGGAGGAGGAGGAGACGGAGCTTGCCGGCGCGCACGAGAGGGGAGGGGTGGCCGGCCGGCCGAAGGGGGGGAGGGAGGCCAGGGAGGGGGGGGGAGGCCGGGGAGGGGGGGAGGGTGGCCGGGGAGGGGGGGGAGGCCGGGGAGGGGGGGAGATTGAGAGAGAGAGAGAGAGAGAGAGAGAGAGAGGGGCGGGGAGGGGTTTAGATCGAAACACAATAGAAGGGGGGATCGCTGAATCTGTTATAAAACAGGGTTTTTACCGACGAACATTTTAACTTCCGTCGGTGATAATACTTTTTACCGACGGCATACTACTTTCCGTCGGTAAAACTTTTTACCGACGGATATTATAAGTCCGTCGGCCGAATACCGACGGTAATTAAATATCCGTCGGTATAATGTCCCGACGAAACTCAGGGTTTGGGTTCCATTTTTTTTCCAGAGGCTCGGTTTTTACCCTGAGTTTCGTCGGGACAATTTTACCGACGGATATTTAATTACCGTCGGTATCGTACCGACGGTCATAAAATATCCGTCGGTATAATTAGTTATACCGACGGATATATAAAGTCCGTCGGTAAAAATCTCCGACGGAACTCAGGGTTCCATTTTTTTTCCAGAGGCTTGGTTTTTCCCTGAGAATCGTCGTGACCTTTTACCGACGGTCTTTATGTAGCCATCGGTATAAAGTATATTACCGACGGTACATATATGTACCGTCGGTATAAATAATTGTACCGACGAATACTATTTTACCGTCGGTAATAAATGTGCAAAAAAATTTAAAAAATTGAAGTTATATTACCGACGGATATTATTGTCACCGTCGGTAAAAAGTGTATTATTACCGACGGTGATAAAAATGTCCGTCGGTAAAGACCCTCTTTTTTGTAGTGAGGGCTTAAAGATAGCCAATCCTCGAGCACCCTCTGGCACTGCAAATTGTCCAAAGGTCCAACTAACAACCGAGGGCTTGGAGATAACCAACTCTCGGGGATCCTTCGGCGTTGCAGATCGCCCGAGGATTCAACCATCAACTGAGGGCTTGGAGACAGCCAACCCTCGAGCATCTCCCGGCGTTTCAGATCTCCCAAGGATTTAACCGTCAATCGAGGGCTTGGAGACAGCCAACCCTTGGTCATCCTTCGGTGTTGTAGATCGCCTAAGGATTCAATTGCTAATTTAGGGCTTGGAGATAGCCAACCCTCGGGCATCCTCTGGTGTTGAAGATCGCCGAGGATTTAACCATCAACCGAGGGCTTGGAGACAACCAACCCTTGGGCATCCTCCGATATTGTAGATCGCTCGAGGATTCAATCGACAACCGAGGGCTTGGAGATAGCCAACCCTTGGGCACCCTCCGGCATTGCAGATCGCTCAAAGGTTCAACCATCAATCGAGGGTTTAGAGACAGCCAACCCTTGGGCATCCTCCGACATTGCAGATCGTCCAAGGATTCAATCGACAACCAACGATTGGAGACAGCCAACCTCGAGCACCCTCCGATATTGAAGATCGCCTGAAGGTTCAACCGTCAACTGAGGGCTTAGAGAAAGCCAACCCTCGGGTATTCTCCGGCATTGCAGATCGCCTGAGGATTCAATCGATAATCGAGGGCTTAGAGACATCCAACCCTCGGGCATCCTCCAGAGTTGCAGATCGCCCGAGGATTCAACCGTTAATCGAGGGCTTGAAGATAGCTAACCCTCGGGCATCCTCCGGTATTGCAAATTACCTAAGGATTCAACCGTTAATCGAGGCCTTCATGACAACCAACCCTCGGGTATCCTCCGGTGTTGTAGATCGCCCGATGATTCAATCGACAATCGAGGATTCAATCAACAACCGAGGGCTTGGAGACAGCCAACCCTCGGGCATCCTCTGGCGTTGTAGATCACTCGAGGATTCAATCAATAACCAAGGCTAGGGCTTGGAGATAGTCAACCATCGGGCATCCTCCACCATTGCAGATCACTTGACGATTCAATCATCAACAAAGTCTACGAATCCATCCTTGGTACTCGAATACAAAGTCTGAGGCACCCTGGCCGTGTTGGCAGGCAACAAAGTCCAAGGAGATAGTCTTGGCACTTAAATACAATATCCGAGACAGGCTTAGCTATCCCAGCAACTGCCAAAGCCCGAGATATCAACACCGTTTTGGCCCAAGGAGACAGTCTTGGCATTCGAAGACAAAGTCCGAGGTAGGCTTCACCGCCTCGGCAACTGGCAAAGCCCGAGACATCAATACCGTCTCGGCCCAAGGAGACAACCTTGACTTTTGAAAACAAAGTTCGAGGCAAGCTTTGCCTCCTCAGTACCTACCAAAGCCTGAGGCACCGACTATTATTTGAGATATAGTCTAGGGCATGTAAAAAACTTGGTTGATTAATAAATGGGTTGATATTTTGCTTTATGGTGCGTATCTATGTACGTGTTCTGTATACAGGACTTAAAAGAGACATGACTATATAGTAATCCATCTAAGTGGAAAATTTAGTGGATTGGTCATATGAGCCTAAATCATTCGCAGCTCTAATTAGAGTTGGTCGCTTTATCAGATTAAGCTGTTGGAATGGCAGAGCATGGGTTTCTCCACCATAGTCATTGCCAGACACAGTGTCTATGGCCGAATAGAACCAACATGGTACACAAATCGATGAGCAGACATCGATAAACATAGCCATGTTTCTGCTTAGGGTAATCAATCCTAAACCCTGAGGAACCGTGACTGATTGACTAATCCGTTGTGGGTAACTTTGGTTCACCAACGTGTGAAGAATCTAACCACGACCCGATACCACAGTGCGTTGGGTTACCGGACTGACATTGCATCGGTATGTCACTCCTGCAGGTCATCTGCATCCCTACCAGGAGGTATGTTCCTTGGTTTAATATATACCGTACTAAACCCAGGCCTAATGGTCAACAGTTGAGCTGTTGATTGGATCTGGTTGCTTGGCCAAAGCAATCGGAGGTGCGATGAGATAATCAACCTGGAAGGAACCTAGTCAGATGGTCACTCAAGTCTGACGATGCTCTCCACAGCTCAAGTTGACATATGGTACCAAGTGGAGGGGCATCACATTACCAATACTAAGCAGAGAGCAGGGTTATGCAAGAGAGCGTAGTAAGTCTAGGGGGACTGGAGTACAGTCTGTGTCGCACTCTGGGTAGCCACACAGGTTAACCGGGTCATAGTGGATTGACGGAGACACTTGTGTAGTGTGTCAATCGGGCCCGGTTGGAAGCCATGAACCCTAGTCCCTGAAAGTTCCACCCTATCTATAATCATGTCATGCCTTTACTTTCTCCTAATCTCACTATATAATTAGAGTTGAAGAAAAGATCTCATTACCACCCTGCGTTCCATGAACAACATAATAGCTTTAAATATTAACTCATCTAAACGTAAAAATCCTTCAGAAAATCTAACTCTATTGTGGCATATAAGACTTGGCCATATTACCTCAGATAGGATTCATAGGTTGGTCAAGGCCAGGCTTCTAGACACAGATCCCTCGAAGATCCTTCAAACCTGTGAGTCTTGTTAAGAGGGCAAAATGACAAAGAGGGCTTTTAAAGCCAAAGGTAATAGAGCCACTGAGATATTAGAGTTAGTTCATTCTGATATTTGTGAACTCATGAGCGTCCAGGCGATAGGAGGCTATGAGTATTTCATCACATTCACTATGATTACTCTAGATACAGTTTTGTCTACCTTCTACATCGGAAATCTAAGTCCTTTAACAAGCTCAAAGAATTCAGGGCTGAAGTTGAAGAGCAAATTGATCATGTTAAATCCCTTCGATCTAATCGAGGTGGTAAGTATCCATCGGACAAGTTCCTTGGGTACCTCAGAGATAGTGGGATTATATCCCAGTTGACTGCCCCAGGTACACCAAAATAGAATAGAGTTTCTGAGAGAAGAAATCAGACCCTGTTAGCATGGTCCGTAGTATGATGAGCTATGCAAGTTTACCGACCATATTTTGGGGAGATGCCCTAATGACAGTGGCATATATCTTAAACCATGTCCCATCTAAGTCAATGCCTCTAACCCCTAGAGAGTTGTGGTTGAAGCAAAAGCCGACATTGCAATATTTCAAAAAATATGGGGATGTCCTGCACATGTGCGGAAGGACAAGAGGCAAAAGATAGAGACTAAGTCTAAGGTATATCTGTTCATAGGCTATCCTAAGAAAACAAAAGGTGGTCTATTTTATGATCCTAAGGATAAGAAGATACTCATTTCTATGAATGTTATCTACCTAGAGCAGGATTATATTATAAATCACAAATATACCAGTAAGGTAGTTTTAGAGGAGCAACTGGGTACTGGTGGAGGCTGCACATCCAGTAACATAGAGGGAGGAGGTAACGTAAAGGCTAGTATACCAGAGACTGTAGAAACGAGTCGCTCACTACCACCATCACCTCGTCGCAGTGGTAGACAAATCAGAGCTCCTGAAAGATACTATGGAGAGACGTTATTAGTCGATCCAGAGATTCAGGAGGATGATCTCTTGAGCTATGATGAGGCGATAAAATCTTCTGACAGTTCTACCTAGTAAAAAGCCATGGAGGCAGAAATTACATCAATGTCCCAAAACATTATCTGGATACTTGTTACACAATCACCCAATATTAAACCTATTAGGTGTAAGTGGGTGTACAAGAAGAAAAAAGGACCCAATGGTTCCATAAGATTTATAAGGCTAGATTAATTGCTAAGGGTTTTACCCAAAGAGAAGGGATCGACTTTAATGAGACCTTCTCGCTGGTAGCTATGCTTAAGTCTATTCGGATCCTCTTATCCATCGCAGCCTATTATGATTGGGAGATCTGGCAGATGGATGTCAAGACAGCGTTCCTCAATGGAGATTTGAAAGAAGACATATACATGATGCAGCCACCAGGTTTTGAGTCAGAAGGTCAGAAAGATCTGGTTTACAAGCTTTAGAGATCAATTTATGGACTGAAGTAAGCATCTAGGAGCTGGAATATCTATTTTGATCAGACATTCCGTTCATATGGATTTGACCAAAATAAGGATGAACCTTGTGTGTACAAGAGGAGTGATAATACTACAGTGGTGTATTTAGTACTTTACGTAGATGATATCCTACTTATTGGAAATGACGTTAGGACTTTATCTACGGTAAAGGTCTGGTTATCCTCGTAATTCGATATGAAAGACCTAGGTGAGGTGAGTTATGTTCTGGGGATCAAGGTAACTCGAGATCGCCAGAACAAGACACTCTCGCTCTCACAGGCTGCTTACATAGATAAAATACTGGCCAGATTCAGCATGCAGGACTCTAAGAAGGGTTTCTTGCCATTTAGGTATAGCTTGAAATTGTCTAAGGATCAAGTCCTAAGACACCTGAGGAGAAGACAAAGATACAGAAGGTACCCTATGCTTCGGTAGTGGGTAGCCTAATGTATGTCATGTAGTGCACGAGGCCATATATCTATTTTGCAGTAGACATGATGGGTCAGTTTCAGTAGAACCCGAGTCTAGCTTACTAGACTGCTGTGAAGAGTATACTCAAGTACCTTTCTCGGACGAGGGTCTATGAGTTAGTTTACACTTCACAGGACCTGATGCCGATTGAATATACGGACTCTGACTTTATATCAGATGTAGAATCAAGAAAATCAACTTCAGGGTATATTTTCACTTTAGGAGGAGGAGCAGTTAGTTGGCAGAGTGTGAAGCAAGGTTGCATCGCAGAATCCACCACAGAAGTCGAGTAAATCACAGCGTGTGAAGCGGCGAAGGAGGCAATATGGCTCAGAAAGTTCTTATTGGATTTAGGGTGCGTACCAGAGGCTCAGTTACCTATTGTCCTTTATTGTGACAATTGCAGAGCGATAGCACAGGCCAAGGAGCCAAGGCACCACCAGAAGGGGAAACATATCAAGCACAAGTTCCACTTGATCCACCAGTTTCAGAAGGAAGGGCAAGTAGCGGTGACCAAGATAGTGTCTGCAGATAATATTATTGGTCTCTTCAAAAGCATTCGAGCTGCATATAGAAGCTATGGGGGTCAGAACCGTTTTTCTGAGCTAGACCAAGTGAAAAATTGTTGTTTGAGATATGGTTTAGGGCATGTAAAAACTTGGTTGATTAATAAATGGGTTGATATTTTGCTTTGTGCTGTATATATATGTACGTGTTCTGTGTACAAGACTTAAACGAGCCATGGCTACATAGCAACCCATCTGAGTAGGAGATTCAGTGGATTGATCCTATGAGCCTAAATCATTTGCAGCTCTAATTAGGGTTGGTCGCCCTATCAGATTAAGCTGTTAGAATGATAGAGCATGGGTTTCCCTACCATGGTCATTGCCAGGCATATTGTCTGTGGCCGAACGGAATCAATACGGTGCACAGATTAGTCAGTAGATACCGATGTATATAGTCGTGTTTCTGCTTAGGGTAATCGGTTCTAAACCTTGAGGAACCGTGGCCGGTAGACTAACCAGTTGCGAGTAACTTTGATTCATCAACGTGTGAGGGATCTAACCACGACCCAATACCACGGTGCACTAGGTTACCGGACTGGCGTTGTATCGGTATGTAAATCCTGCAGGCCATCCACATCCCTACCGGGAGGTGCGTTCCTTGGTTTGATATATACTGCACTAAACCCAGGCCTGGTGGTCAACAGTTGAGCTGTTGATCAGATCTGATTGCTTGGCCAAAGCAATTGGAGGTGCAATAAGATAATCAACCTGGAAGAAACCTAGTCAGATGGTTACTCGAGTCTGACGGTGCTCTCCACCGCTCGAGTTGACACATGACACTAAGTAGGGGAACATCGCATTACCAATACTAAGTAGAGAGTAGGGGTATGCAAGAGAGCGTTGTAAGTCTAGGGGGACTGGAGTGCAGCCTGTGTCGCATTTTGGGTGGCCACGCAGGTTAACCGGGTCTTAAAGGATTGACGGGACACTTGTATAGTGTGTCAATCGGGCCTAGTTGAAAGCCATGAGTTCTAGTGCCTGATAGTTCCACCCTATCCACAATCATGCC
Source organism: Chamaelirium japonicum (assembly GCA_947650365.1). Classification (NCBI taxonomy): domain Eukaryota; kingdom Viridiplantae; phylum Streptophyta; class Magnoliopsida; order Liliales; family Melanthiaceae; genus Chamaelirium; species Chamaelirium japonicum. The sequence continues at coordinate 6,629,089 of OX393555.1, read as the reverse complement.
AGGCCTTTACTTTCTTCTAGTCTCACTATATAATTAGAGTTGAAGAAAAGATCTTATTACTACCCTGCGTTCCATGAGTGCATCGCACTGTAGCATGGAAGGTGCGCAGGGCTGAGTGCGTTCACTAGGGGGCAACCCCAGAGTGGTGTAGAGACGCGCGACCTCGCCTTAACATCACAAAGGGTCAGTTCCGTATGTGTGCGTTCGCATTAGAACACGGAATGGTCGTTTAGTGAATTTTACTTAGGGACACCCCAATTTTTACTGAGGGCACCCCAGTAAATAGTAAAATCACTATTCACCAACCCACGGTACGATGACTTAGTGCGGATAAGTGCCCTAATTGTTTGGATACTTTATCGCGCATGAAAACTGGGCCATGCACGCTCCCACAATGGGTGATCGGATGCTAGGAGCATGGAGGGTATTTTGGTCATTGCAAAATACCCCGCATGCCCTAACAGGCTGGCCACCATATTAGGGTTCATGAATGGTGCTGTCATACTTTTAATCAAGGGATGAGGAATAGTTGAAGATTCAAATATTCCTCCCTCTTGATTTTAGAGATTAAATAAGGTAGGGAATCTCCGTTTGTTACAAAGGAGATAGGAGAGAGAGATCGGTTAGAGAGAGAGGAGATTAGCAAAATATAAAGGGGGGCATGGTTCCCAAGGCCTCCTTCACGGTTTTTCACGTGAAAAACCTCTTATGCACTAGATAATTGAAAACGGTCAATCATCCCTCGTTTTCTGCAATTTCTCTTGCTCTCTTTGGCTTTAGGGTTTTCTCTCTTTCTTTTTCTCATTTTTTTTCTTCTCTTAAGTTTGTGAGATCTAGAGTAGGAGGGATAGCACTCTGAGGCACTCAGAGATTCGCGTGCTAGGGTTTGGCTTGATTGTGAGACTGGGTGAACTTAAAGAGAAGCACCGCTCCTCATGGATACTTTCGCCTTTATTAAATCCGAATATCGACATCGCGGTGTGAAATCTCGCACGGAGGTATAACTTATCTAAAACCCTAGATCTGTAGTCTCGCATACATAATAGTGATTATGTTAGATTTGGTAGAAAGACTACTAGGGGTTCGATTTCAGTTTCGTTCATCCATGATGTGTGCATATTAAATTTGAATAAGAAATTTTTTTAACGTAGGTCGCACATTGACTCGATCCTCGAGATCGAATCCTTCCATTACGCCTCTGATTCCATCCCAACATCAACATCATCTCGGCCCAAAGAGACAGCATTGGCATTCGAAGACAAAGTCCGAGGCAAGCTTCGCCGCCTCGACACCTACCAAAGCCTGAGACGTCAATATCGTCTCAGTCCAATGAGACAGCCTTGGCATTCAAAGACAAAATTCGAGGCAGAATCCACCACCTTGGCACCTGCTAAAAACTGAGGCGCCGACACCATCTCAGCCTAAGGAGACAAACTTGGCAGTAAAAGACAAAGTCTGAGGTAGGCTTTACCACCTCGGCACCTACCAAAGCCTGAGGCGCTGACACCGTCTCGGCCCAAGGAGACATCCTAGGCATTCGAAAACAAAGTCCGAGACAAGCTTGGTCTCCTCGGCACCTGCCAAAGCCCGAGGTGCCAACACCGTCTTAGACCAAGGAGACAACCTTGACATTCGTAGACAAAGTCCGAGGTAGGCTTTGCTGCCTCGGTGCCTGCCAAAGCCCGAAAAGTTGATGCAGCCTGATCAGCATCATCAGATCATCACCGCATCTTTTGTTTATCGTCGGAGACATTTACTTACTGTCGTTTTTATTTTATGTTTGGATGACATTAGCCGTTTGGGGCTTGTTAGTCGTTTATTTCAGTTTTGGCCATTTTTTCCTGTTTTGGGCCTTATTTCAGCATTTAGTTTTATTTCTGTTCTTGCCCAGTTCATGGGGGATGTCCATGATCTCATCCGAGGGCTTTTCGGATTGAATCCGGGTCTTCTCGAGTGAGTTTCAGCATGATATTAATAAAATTATGGGTGCGTGTGTTTGCGGGGCACCGACGGACGAGATTAGATCTCGAAACCGACGGTTAGATGGCGAAATAACATCATTTTGATGACGTGGCAAGTTATGGGCTTCATAGGGTTTTAAATGGGCTTATCTTAAGCCCAATAGGGCTCTAGTGCATTACCGCCCCCCCCCCCCCCCTCCTTTCTTTCCCGTGAACCGATCAACCTCCCTCCTGTCCGCGCGGGTCCCAAGGCGGCTCCCCCTTTTGTCCGCTCCCTCTCTTCTCTCTCTCTTCTCTCCCTTGTTTCTTTCTCTTTTTCTTGCCATTCGTGGTCCCTTACATCCACACCATCTAACCCTAATTGGCCTTTGATCTTAGCCATCGAAACAAAACCCTAATCCTACAAAAGATGAAGAAAGAATGAGAAATTCAGACTTTGATGAATTGCTGAAATATTGTGCCTCTTCGTGAGTGCTTCCGGGCGAGACGCGTGTCCCCGATCCTCGCCGCTTCCACGACTTCGCCTCGTGAAGGCCTTGGTGCTGATTTTCCGAAGGTTCCGGCTTCTCCCGACGTCCGGCCTTGCTCCGTGTGCGGGATCATCGGTGCATCCTCGCAATCGACCCACGGCGGAAAACCCCAGGCAGTATCTTTTCTTTTCTTTATTTCCCCTCGCATCCGCATTATTTTCCATTCGTTTCCATTGCCTCTGCTCCGCATCGCAGCCGTCATCATCCTTTTCATCGCTAGTTGAAGCCATAACTTTGTCTATTTATTAGATTCGCTATCTATATTCTGTCGGTAACCCTAGCAAGCATTCATAACCTATTTTAGTGAAAATCTGATGCATGCCTATTGTTCAATTTACATATCTATTGCTGCGATTGACTCTATTATGTGCTGAAATCAGTTTTTTTTGTGATAATATTGCGTTCTTTAATTGTTTTAAGTCTTAACTCTGCTTTATATTGATTGCATAAACTTATAGAACTGCGTGAGATAATTGATGTTGCTGTCCTTTTGAGTTTTATGTCGCTATATTGAATAATAAACCTTAGCTATTGACCAAAGAAAACCCTAAAGGGGCTTAGGATTGTAGTGCGCCTTATTGGTGCCTGCATCAGAAGTCGACACCGTCTCAGCCTAAGGAGACAACCTTGGCATTCGAAGACATAGTCCAAGGCAGGCTTCGCCGCCTCGACACATGCCAAAGCCCGAGACGTCGACATCGTCTCGACGCATGGAGACAGCTTTGGCATTCGAAGACAAAGTATGAGGCAAGCTTCGCAGCCTTGCACTTGCCAAAGCCTGAGGCACCGACACTGTCTTGGTCTAAGGAGATAGCCTTGGCATTCGAAGACAAAGTCTGAAGCAGGCTTCGCCACCTCGGTACTTGCCAAAGCCTGAGACATCGACACCATCTCGGCCCAAGGAGACAGCCTTGGAATTCGAAGACAAAGTCCAAGACAGACTTTGCCACCGCGGCACCTGCAAAAGCCCGAGACATCAACACCGTTTCGGTCCAAGAAGATAGCATTGGCATTCGAAGACAAAGTCCGAGGAAAGCTTTGCCGCCTTGACACCCGCCAAAGCCCAAGGTGCCGACACCGTCTCTGCCTAAGGAGACAACCTTAGCATTCAAAGACAAAGTCTGAGGTAGGCTTTGCCGCCTAGGCACCTGCCAAAGCCCGAGGTGTCGACACCGTCTCAGCCCAAGGAGACAACCTTGGCATTTGAAGATAAAATCTGAGGCAGGCTTTGCCACCTCAGCACCTACCAATGAGCTGTGATTGATTTGTCTCCCCTAGAAGTTTTGAAATTTGATAAAATTTTATGAGGATATTGTCTAGGTTAAGATGATCGTCCTCACCAATTTTCATCAAATTCTAAAACTTTTAGGGTCATCAAATGGTAGAAGCAAAACCTGCAGATTTAGCGGTGACTACGGACAGCTAATTTTGCATCTACCATTTGATGACCCCAGACGTTTTAGAATTTGATGAAAATAGGTGAGGATGATCTTCTTACCCTAGACAACACCCTCACCAAATTTTATCAACTTTCTCTTCATCTTCTTCCCCCTTTGGGGGCAATGAACCCCCAAGATCCGGATCCTTCTGTTGGGCAAGGGAGGAAGGGGAGCAGTGATGGGTGCGTTGATGGTGGCCAGGATGATCAGGAAGTAGAGGATCTGTTGGGGATTGAGGAGGCGTTCCAGCCACCCCGAGCTCCAACCTTGGGTGATTTTCTTGCAGCGGGATCCGGTAGATCCTCGGCTAAGGGGTGTGGAGGAGGCACTCTTTCTTCTTCATCATCCTCAGTTCGTGGCCATGGGGGAACGGAGCAAGGTTCGGGTGCTTCAGGATCTCAATCGGGTGGAGCTGCAGTGGTGGGTTCAGGATTTTCTGAAGATGGTGAGGCATCGTCAGTTTCCAGATCTGGTGGGTTGGAAGCAATTGCCCATGCTGCAGATGGGATTCCATCTAGGATGGGATTGTGCCTCAGATCGGGAGATCCACAAGGTGGGATTAATGTGGAAACTGAGGAGTTTCCAGCCCTTGTTTACTCACAGCATAGTCCACGCTTGGGACAGTTGGCAAGGAAGCAACTCGGCAATGATATGCTGCATAGTGCTGCTGTGCAACACAAAGCTGATGTGACTATTGGCACTTGCAAGGTGTCTGATAAAATGCAAAGGTCGACTGGGGACTTAGGTTCTGCTGGGACATTAGTGCAACCTTGTGCTCAACAGGTGCCTGCTGATTTGCTAGAGCCACAATCAGCTGCTGCTTTGCCACATTCAAGACCAGCAATTGGACAATGCGACCAGCTGCACACGGGTGGGCATGCTGCAAATCAGGAAGAGAATAATTCAAAGCGGGCGGCAGGTAAGGATTGGACTTCTTTACCCAACAAGGTGCTGCCTGGTGGTGGGTTAGTACATCCTGGTAACATTGTTACAGAGCAAACTGCTGCAACCCGTCAAGTGTTCAATCAAGTGCCTGAACCAATTTCTGCACCTGCAGAAGATTCAAATACAGCAGCCAAGGGTGGTGCTGTGTGGTTGGAAAGGAAGAGTGGCGGTGGGAGTCGCGCTTGGGATGCAACCCCAAAACCGATCACGCCTCTACTCCCCCCGGAGAAGCTCCGTCTGCGGTACATAGAACCTGGCATATTTGACGGGCAAAAAGTGGCAATTTGTCCAACCGCAGAATTAGAAGCCAACGCTAAGAGATGGGAGCACACACTAGTTGGGTTTGTGTTAGGAAGCCGGCCTTATTATTTACATCTTAAAAACTTCGTCATGCGAACCTGGCAGCCATCAGGAGGCTTGAATATTCTTTCAAGAGTTAATGGAGTCTTTTGGTTCAAGTTCGAGTTAGAGACAGATTTTAACCGAATCATTGAAGGAAAAATGTGGCACTTTGAAGGTCGTCCATTGATAGTGAGGAAATGGGAAAGGGGAATGTGTAGTGATAGGGAAGTTGTTCCGAAAATCCCAATTTGGGCAAACTTTCCTAACCTAGAGGGGGACTTATGGACTGAGCCCATGCTTAGCCGATTGGGGAGTGTTTTTGGCACCCCAATCTATATGGATCAGGCAACAGCTGGAGGTACAAGGGCGCAATTTGCAAGGATTTGCGTGGAGATCAACGTTGAAGATTCTCTCCCAAGTCGGGTTCAAGCAAGAAATGAGAAGGGTGAGTTTCTCTCTTGGCAAACAGTCACTTATGACTGGATTCCGACCCGTTGTAAGCCATGCAAAACATTTGACCATAGTGGGGCTGTTTGTACTAAGCACCCAAATTTGGTCAGTGCTAGGGTTAGCCAAACTTGGCAGCCTAAAGTTGTGCTGGGGAATCTTGAAGGTCGGAGGAGTATGCCCATGTCATCCAAAGGCAAGGAGGTTGTGGATGATGGGTGGCAAACTATTGGCAGGGCTCATCCACCCAGGGTGAAGGAGCCATTAGTTCATGCGGTTCAGCCGACCGGGTCTCGGTATGATGTGTTGAATGAAGAGCATGGCGATGTGGATGGTTGTGAGATGGAGGATGCCGCAATTGCCTCTGTTACACCTGGGTTTAGCAGTGATGTTGCTGCAAAACCTGGTGGTGTTACACGAGTTGGTGCTGATACGGAGGCTGTCAATGTTGGTGTTACAACTGATGTTGCAATTCTTGCTGTCACTCCTGGTTTCAGCAGTAATGCTGTTGCAAAACCTGATGTTACACGGGTTGGTGCTGCTGCTGAGGCTGCCAACATAGATGTTGCTATTTTAGATGCTAAAGAGCGTGAGGCTAATGCTGCTGTTACGCAGGTGGGTCAGGAAGGGAGGGCTGATGTTACACAGGATGTAAGGCATGATGCTGAACAGCAAGAGGTGACTGTTACACAAGTAGGTGCGGCTGGTGCTGATGTTACGCGTGGTGACGCTGCTGACTTGCGTGCAGAAGTTCACGGTACGAGAGCAGAAAGCACAGCTAGCGAGGGGGAGAGACCAATTGTCCTAGCAATTTCTAGTGAGTGTGGAGCCTCTGTTGGAGGGGCTAAGAAGTACTCTGGTCGACGGAGCCAACGCGAACGAGAGGGAAGCCCCAGCCTTATTATTCCTGCTCTTCAACGAGCTCGTCGGAAGGGGGTTTCGGCGGATCATTTTTGTCAGGATGCGGCGGGGCTATCTGATGAACCATCGTCAGGGGTTTTGCAGGATTTTTGCATTGAAGCTGGGGAGGCTCCAGATCGAGTGGAGCAAGTAGGCGTTGATCATCCCATGGATTCCTTAGATCGGTACAAGAAGTTGCCTCCCCATCTTGCCAACCGCCCCACTATCCTTACCATACCGAATCCAGCGCTTCAGTCCCGAGCTAAAGAATCCTGGCCTAAGGGCCAGTCTGATAGGGTTACGAGGAGCAAGGGGGCTAGTTAGTGATGCCAGGAGTCTGACTCATTGTGTTATTGTGATAGTCTTTTATTTGGTGTTGTGTCTTTCTCTCGACTGCAGGGTACTATGTTTGCTCCCAGTGCGTTGAGCTAGGGTTTTGTTGTTGTTGAGACTCTATTTGGTCGCGTGGTCTGCTTACTCATCCAGAGTTAAGCCGAGTCCTGTATCTGCTTTATTTTCCAGTAATAAATTCGTTTTTTACCTCTCAAAAAAAAAAAAAAATTTTGAAACTTCTAGGGGATCAAAATATCCGCAGCTCACTTTCTGAAATGGCAGCTTACAGCTTACTATAACAATGTGCTATGAGCTACAAGAGAAGAAAATGAGCTACGATAAAAAATACAATCCAATATGTTTCAAAAATTTTTAAAATTTGATGAATGTGTTGTCTAGGATAGATTGATCATCCTCGTTAATTTTTAACAAATTCCAAAAGACATCCAAACAGCCGTTCACAACATCGTAGCCCTGCTTCACTACCTACGCGCGCGCGCGGGAGAGAGAGCGAGAGAGAGAGAGAGAGAGAGAGAGAGAGAAAGAAAGAGAGAGAAAGAGGTTGTTCAGTCATGATATTGTTCAGTCATGATAACAGATGCATCCCCGTCAGCAGCTGCTGCTGTGTACGCCCCCTGAATCTTGCCTTCCACACCTCCTACCATCCCATCGGCAGTAACTGTCATCGCTCCCCCCCATTCTATCTAAAACCCAAGAGGTTTTTACCGAAATGGCCACCAACTCTCAACTATTGTTGAGAATGGACCCCGTCAAGAAATCTGAACGAAAATGGCCACCGGCACGTGGGAAACAGGTCGCACGGTGACACTAAATAGGTAAAAAGACATATTGACCCTTACCACTGTAAAAACCTATCGTGGCTGGGTAACTTGGTTTCTTACCCACTGTAAATGGGCGAAAAATGGACGAAAAAATGGACGAAAAATGGACGAAAAACGGAAGAAAAAAGGACGAAAAATGGAACGAAATTGATAAAATTAACAGCACATTTTAGGACGAAAAATGGACGAAAAATGGACGAAAAATGGATGAAAAAATGGATAAAAAATGGACAAAAAACGGACGAAAAAAGGACGAAAAATGGATGAAAAATGGAACGAAATTGATAAAATTAACAGCACATTTTAGGACAAAAAATGGACGAAAAATAGACAAAAAAAGGACAAAAAAAGGAACGAAAAATGGACGAAAAATGGAACGAAATTGATAAAATTGGCTATTCATCATTATGGTTAGGACGAAAAAGGAACAAAATCAACAAAAAGTGGTTGATAGATTAACAGCACATTTTAGGACGAAAAATGGACGAAATTGATAAAATCGACGACGAAAACTAGATAAAATTTGTTATTTCGTCCGATTTTCGTCAAACAGACCATAGCCAGTCTCTGCCAGAACTGACTGTGATTTTTTGGCGACGAAAACTAGACGAAATTTGTTATTTCGTCCGATTTTCGTCAAACAGACCATAGCCAGTCTCTGCCAGAACTGACTGTGATTTTTCGGCGACGAAAACTAGAGACGAAATTTGTTATTTCGTCTGATTTTCGTCTCACAGCCCAAGGCCAGTCCCGGGCAGAAATGACTGTGATTTTTTTTTGTGACGAAAACTAGACGAAACTAAATTATATGAAAATGTGCTGTTAATTTTATCAATTTCGTTCCATTTTTTGTCCTTTTTTCGTCCGTTTTTCGTCCATTTTTCGTCCATTTTTCCGTCCATTTTTCGTCCATTTTTCGTTCCTTTTTTTGTCTATTTTTCGTCCTAAAGTTGCAGTCGAAAGAGGTGGAGGAAGCTGCCGTCCAAGTGAGGGTAGTTTGGTCCCAAAGAGTTTCAGTGGTCATTTTGGTAAAGCCAAAAGCAACCTGGTCCATTCTCAACAATAGTTGAGAGTTGGTGGCCATTTCGGTAAAAACCTCAAAACCCAACCCTCTCCCTCTCTTCGCTCCCCACGGATCCCTGTCAAATTACACACACACACTCATAGAGGAGCCCCCCCAGCTCCGACGGACATATTTGCACTAAAACACAGCCCTTCGGCCCCTGCCCCCTCTCCTCCCTCCCCAGGGATCCCTGTCAAACCAGAGAGTACAGGTGGAGAGTGACTGAGGTGAAGGTGGAGGGTGGCCGGGGTGAAGGTTAGGGAGGAAAAGAGAGTGATGGTGAAGGAGGAGGGTAGCCCGACTTTGATCAGTCCGCGGAGATGCCGAAGCCGCCGGGGCCGTGGGTGGCTAGATCTGTATAGCCACGACTCGGCCCGACCCCGATCTACGCTCTCCCAGCCTCGACAACGGGAAGAAGAAGAGCTCGACCTCAATTTGTGCTCTCACGACCTCGACGATGGCTGCGATGGAGATATTTGGGGGCTGAAACTCAACGGTTCTAGCGTACTTCCCTCTACCCCAACCTCTGCAAACCCTCTTCCCCTTTTCCTCTTGGCCGGCGGTTCACCGCATATAGATGAAGACGATGTCTCACTGTTCGCTGGCCGGGAAGAGGCGCATGACAGGGGGCACGCTCCTCCGATGACGCCCGGGTACAAGCACCGTAGCCCTAGCCCTTGGTGAGCCCGATCGCCAATCCTAGCTCCTATCCGAAGCTAGGAAGGTCTCGGAAGTGGACGTCAAGGGAGCCGAAGGAACTGCATCCCCTCTCCGATCGATCTGAACTCTCTCTCACCCTCTATCTGTGTTTTTTTTTTTTGGAAAGGTCTATCTGTGCATTATGAAGGGTAAGAGAGAGGTTCTGTGATGAGAAAATATTTGACTACCGATAACTACGGCCAGCCAATGGCACTGCGCCACATTCCCTAAGAGAAGGGGGGTTGGGTTAAGGAGGTAATTTGAATCCAATGAAAATCACCTCCTTAGTTTTTTTTTTCAAATTACCTGCGGCTTATGTGGCACAATGCCACTGGTCGGTCATAGTTATTGGCTGCGGAAACCATCGTCAAATTATTTAGCGTTCTATGATATATATATATATATATATATATATATATATATATATATATATATATATATATATATATATATATATATATATATCTATATAACATGTTACGGCTGTTTTGTGCTGACTAGACAACTTTGGGAGACAACTTTTGGAGACAAGTTATCCATCCGATCTGATTGTACGTATTCGGAGAGTAGATCACCCGTCCAATCTAACCCCCTCTCCCTGATCTCTCTCCCTCTCTCTCTCCCCGTCTCGCGATTTAACTGCCCCACCCCTTACAATCTAACCACCCCCCCTGATTTCTCTCTCTCTCTCTCTCTCTCTCTCTCTCTCTCTCTCTCTCTCCCCCCGTCTCCCGATCTGAACCTCCCGCCCCCAGATCGATCTCTCTCTCTCTCTTTCTCTCTCTCTCTCCCCGTCTCTCGCGACCTAACCGCCCCCCCCCCCCCCCTCGCGATCTAACCGCCCCCCCCCCCCCCCCCTCGCGATCTAACCGCCCCCCCCCCCCTCCCGTCTCTCACGATCTGACCCCCCCCCGGCCCCCAGATTTCTCTCTCTCTCTCTCTCCCCGTCTCTCGCGACCTAACCGCCGCCCCCTCGCGATCTAACCGCCCCCCCCCCCCCCCTCCCGTCTCTCCCGATCTGACCCCCCGCTCCCAGATTCCTCTCTCTCTCTCTCTCCCCATCTCTCTCGACCTAACCGCCCCCCCTCGCGATCTAACTGCCCCCCCCTCCCGTCTCTCTCTCCCCATTTCTCTCTCTCTCTCCCCATCACTCTCTCTCTCTCTAAAATCAGGCCGGTACGGTAAGGGTGGACTGCAACGGGGCCCTGCCAACCTCTTCGGTGACCATGGTCGACTTCGTCCTGGCCGGCGGCGGAGGCGGAAGCGGAGGAGGAGACCGGGACGGTTACAAGGTGAGCCTCCTTCCGGGATTCATCCTTCCGGTAGCGATGGTGCCGCAGGGGGGATCGCCTGCAGGTTCTCTCTTTCTCTCTCTCTCTCTCTCTCTCTCTCTAAAATCAGGCTGCTCCGGAAAGGGTCAACTGCAACGGGCCCTGTGACAATGGTCGACTTCGTCCTGGCTGGCGGCGGAGGCGGAAGCGGAGGAGGAGACCGGGACGGTTACAAGGTGAGCCTCCTTCCGGGATTCAACGTTCCGGTAGCGGTGGTGCCGCAGGGGGGATCGCCTGTAGGGTGCAGTCTGGCGGCCTGTCCGGCCGACGTTGCCCTCTGCCCGCCGAAGCTGAGGGTGGTGGGGGCCGGCGGGGGTACGGTGGCGTGCATGTCGGCGTGCCAGGCGCTGAAGGATCCGGAGAACTGCTGCTTCGAGAAGGGGAGAGGCCGGTGAAGTGCAAGCCCACCAAGTACATGGCCTTCTACAAGAGATCGTGTCCGCTGGCTTTCGTCTATCCGAACGATGTTACCGGTGAAAACACATGTGCCGCAGGGGCTGATTATGCGATTATATTTTGCCCTATCTGAATTTTTTGTGGGTGGAATAATCTCTTTTTTATTTCTGTTTTACCTATAAATTGCATGCTCTACTCTTTTCTTATCTATAAAACTTAGACTACTTTTGGCTAAAAACAGATGATTACAACCCAATTTGGTTCTTGATCAGCCACTAGACCCCCGTAATTGCTAACCACCGCATTTGAGGTCCAATACATCGGCTAAACCATTGATTAGGGCTGCAAACAAGCCAAGCGCGCCGATGTTTGGCAAAGGTTGTTGTATAAAAGTTGTGGAGGGTTAAACGAGGATTCCAACGCTTTTGAAATCGTTGAATTCCGTTAAGGGTTAAAAAATATGTGAAGGGCCGAAGTATCATCAGATTCCATTTTTTCACAAAGTCCTCCAATAATATACAGAGGGTTTAAGAACATCAACGAAAATAGATACTAATGTTGACTTAACAAAACCGTTATGGATCTTAGCTAATACAAAACCATTTAAGATTCATTGATACTGTAGTATAAACGATAATACTGTAGTATGTAGTACCAGCGTCTTATCGGGTCATCTCTGGTTGGCCCGATTGAGTCGGGTCAATTGAATAGATCCGTGTGGTAAACAGGTCTAACGGGTCTTATCAGGTCTACCAGTGTATAAATGGGTTGGGTACGGGTTTATGGTCTAGACATTATTAATTAAACAGGTTGGGTCAGGGTCTAGGGGTCTTGGACACGATCCGAAACTAGACACGACATAAACCCCATCCGACCCGACCCATTGCCACCCCTAACTTTAATCACGAGCAGCCCCTAGCAGGAAAAAAAAAAAACTCCTAACACGGTGCCGTTGTCCTGCCTATATAAAGACTGTGCTGTATAGACCGGGGCCGACCCCCTCTCTCTCTCTCTCTCTTCCACCATTGGGTGGGTTGTGTGTGTGTGTGTGTGTGGGTTGGGGGGTGGGGGTGAGTGGGGGGTGTTGCCGCAGAATCAACGGTATGGGTGGGGGTGGTCATAATCGATGGGGGTCTTACCGCCGAAGGCTGAAAATGCTTTGCCGTTAGATGTGTTGCCGCCGAAGGCGGCCCGCTGCAGTGCCGAAGGCACGGGCATGCACTAGTATATATACATACTAGTGCATGCCGTGCCTGTCGGCACTGCAGCGGGCCGCCTTCGGCGGCAACTGCTCCCTCGAAAGGGCGCTGCGAACCCCCAGTCGTCCAATCGGCGTGAATCGAACGACACAAATCCATTCCTCCCCGGTTAAAACACTGCGAACCTCCGGCCATTCGATCAACGTGAATGAGACGGCACAAATCCTTTCCACCCGGTTAAAAGCTTTAACCGTTCCCGGCCATCCGATCGGCGTGAATCGGACGGCACAAATCCTTTCCGCGCTCGATTAAAAAGTGTAGTCGTTCGATCAACCGATCCAACGATCGGGATTCACCCCCCCCCCCCCCCCCCGACCGCAGCTGTTACGGCACAGTAACAACGATTTCGGTGGGGGTTGAACCACGGCCGTCCGATCGGCGTGAATCGAACGGCCCAAATCCTTTCCGCCCTGGTTTTGGTGGTCTGGATGAACCCCGGCCGTCCGATCGGCTTGAATCTAACGGCCCAAATCCTTTCCGCCAGATTAAAAGGTGTAGCCGTTCGATCGAATGATCAAACGGATAAGATCCCGTGGGAAACAATCGAATAGGACAAAAAAGTAATGATTACAAGCATTACTTTTTGTCCTATTCGATTGTTTCCCATGGGATCTCATCCGTTCGATCATTCGATTGAACAACTACACCTTTTAACCAGGCGGAAAGAATTTGGGCCGTTCGATTCAGGTCGATCGGACGGCCGGGGTTCAACCCCCCAACGAAATCGCTGTTACTGTGTTCGCCACAGTAACAGCTATGGTCGGTGGGGGGTTGAATCCCGATCGGTTCATCGGACAGCCCGTACATCCCCCGGCCTGCCGCACGAAAGCCGCACACTAACCGAACGGAAAGGATTTGTGTCGTCCGATCGGATCGGACGGTCCTTGTTGTCCTCTCAGAATGGCACGTTTGTAATATTTCGTACATGGCTTCCTTAACATGCTTCAATGCGGTCTACGGTCCGTGCGGTCCGCATCCGCAGCCGTCGAATGCACGCGGCGTGGTGCGGTGCACCGCATCGGACGGCTGCGAATGCGGACCGCATTTAAACATTTCTCTCTCTCTCTCTCTCTCTCTCTCTCTATATATATATATATATATATATATATATATATATATATATATATATATATATATATATATATATATATATATATATATATATATATATATATATATATATATAGAGAGAGAGAGAGAGAGGGCTGTTACGTTGAGCTGTGAGCTGCGATAGGAGAAAATGAGCTGTGGGTATTTTGATACCCCTAGAAGTTTTGGAATTTGATAAAATTTGGTAAGGGTGTTGTCTAGGGTAAGATTGATCATCCTCACCAATTTTCATCAAATTCCAAAACTTCTAGGGGGGTCAAATGGTCGACGCAAAATCTGTAGATTTTAACGGTGACTACGGACGGTAGATTTTGCTTCGACCATTTGACCTCCCTAGAAGTTTTGGAATTTGATGAAAATTGGTGAGGATGATCATCTTACCCTAGACAACACCCTCACCAAATTTCATCAAATTCTAACACTCCTAGGGGGGCCAAAATACCCGCAGCTCACTTTCTAAACCAGCAGCTCACAGCTCATTGTAACATTCCTCTCTCTCTCTCTCTCTCCCTATATATATATATATATATATATATATATATATATATATATATATATATATATATATATATATATACTGCGGTAGGAGAAAATGAGCTGTGGGTATTTTGACCCCCCTAGAAGTTTTGTAATTTGATAAAATTTGGTTAGAGTGTTGTCCAGGGTAAGATGATCATTCTTACCAATTTTCATCAAATTCCAAAACTTCTAGGGGGGTCAAATGGTCGAAGCAAAATCTACAGATTTTAACGGTGACTACGGACCACAGATTTTGCTTCGACCATTTAACCCCCCTAAAAGTTTTGGAATTTGATGAAAATTGGTGAGGATGATCATCTAATCCTGGACAACACCCTCACCAAATTTCATCAAATTCCAAAACATCTAGAGAGGTGAAAATATCCGCAGCTCACTTTCTAAAACCGCAGCTCTCTCTCTCTCTCTCTCTCTCTCTCTCTCTATATATATATATATATATATATATATATATATATATATATATATAATATATATATATATATATATATATATATATATATATATATATATATATATATATATATATGGGCATGCTTAGGTGCGGTCCACATCCGCAGCCGTCTGATGCACGTGGCGCGGTGCGGTGCACCGCATCGGACGGTTGCGGATGCGGACCGCAGGACCACGCCTAAGCATTTCCCTATATATATATATATATATATATATATATATATATATATATATATATATATATATATATATATATATATATATATATATATATATATATATATATATATATATATAGAGAGAGAGAGAGAGAGAGAGAGAGAGAGAGGGTTGTTACGTTGAGCTGTGAGCTACGGTAGAAGAAAATGAGCTGTGGGTATTTTGACCCCCCTAGAAGTTTTGGAATTTGATGAAATTTGGTGAGGGTGTTTTCTAGGGTAAGATGATCATCCTCACCAATTTTCATCAAATTCCAAAACTTCTAGGGGGGTCAAATGGTCGACGCAAAATCTGCAGATTTTAATGGTGACTGCGGACAACAAATTTAGCTTCGACCATTTGACCCCCCTAGAAGTTTTGGAATTTGATGAAAGTTGGTAAGGATGATCATCTTACCCTAGACAATACCCTCACTAAATTTCATCAAATTCCAAAACTCCTAGAGGGGTCAAAATGCCCGCAGCTCACTTTCTAAACCGGTAGCTCACAGCTCACTGTAACATTCCTCTCTCTCTCTCTCTCTCTCTCTCTCTCTCTCTATATATATATATATATATAATATATATATATATATATATATATATATATATATATATATATATATATATATATATATATATATATATATATATATATATAGAGAGAGAGAGAGAGAGAGAGAGAGGGGGGGGGATGGTCAGCTCAATCAGATGACAAAGATAACTCAAGGGACAAAACCCAGAAACGAACCTCATGTTTTGAGGCGGGGAAATGCTAGGTAGCCAACTAGTTTACTAATTTTTGGGTTGCCAACTTTAGGTGACATCTGCCTAGGGCTTATCTTTTGACCCCCACAAAAATTGTTCCCATCAATACGGACTTGCCAGCACTCTACATCACGTGGAGTTGGCAACAAAAGTTGTCAAATGAATGCATTACTCTTGGAGGCGCTCTCACATAGACTACATGGTAGTGGTTGGCCCCAGAGATGCAGCTCTCTCTTTTGTTTTTGTAAAGTAATGGCATTTGAATAAAATAAGGGGCGTCCAGGAAAAAAAACTTTCACAAATGCTATGATTGGATGGAATGTCATTTGGTAAGATATAATCTAATAATAAAACTATGAAACAAAAGATAAGACCAAATCAAAGTGGTGGAGATTTTCAATCATTTAAAAAAATTTGAATTCAAAAAATTAAAACTAACACTCCCCCCCCTCTCTCTCTCTCTATGGCACAATAAGGGGCTACGGATGGTAGATGATCGCCATTGAACAGAAGCTTGATGAGTCTCCCATCATCACTGTGCCCATTACATTTGGCTCCATCACTCGGGATAGATCAGAGTGAGGTGATATTCACTTCTCCATTGCATTTGGGCCTCTCTCTCTCTCTCTCTCTCTCTCTCTCTCTCTCTCTCTCTCTCTCTCTCTCTCTCTCTCTCTCTCTCTCTCTCTCTCTCTCTCTCTCTCTCTCTCTCTCTCTCTCTCTCTCTCTCTCTCTCTCTCTCTCTCTCTCTCTCTCTCTCTCTCCAGTCTTTGCCAAATTTGTATTCTTCACATTTGTGAACATTGTAAGGAAAGTAAATAAAAAAATACGCAATTTTGTTTTATTTTGGAGTTAAACTCCATTATTGTTGGCATAGATAATGGGGGAACTCTATCATCTGTTTATGTGATTTTTCTTTGACAATACATCGTCGTCACCGCTGCACGTTCAAAAGCATAGCAGGTTGAAAACTTACTATACTTGATGGATGACTTGCCATGGTGGCGCCACCAGTCATGGCTGCAATGGTGGCTCCTACTGTAACAACTTCAAGTGTTTTCATTACTTCTTCCTTTTTATTTTTGATTTGTTTTGAGTTAGACAGAGAAGGTTATTGGTAGTTTTGATATCTCAAGAACACATCCCAATATTCATATTGGAACTTTTCTTTAGAATTTTGTGAGTTTGAGGATGAGTTTTTCGCAGCGGAAGCGAATGATGAAGACAAGATCCCCGCTATAAGCTTAACAATGCTGAAATATCTTTTTTATTTCTTTATTTGCTATTTTTAGGTCTTTTTAAGATGTTTTTAACTATTTCTAAACTTTATGAATGATGTAGAATGTTCCTTAAGTCATGGGGGTTGTCCGTAACCTTATTCGGGAGCTTTTGGACGATTTCGAGCTCTTTCAGATGTGATATTTGCTTGTTATTAATAAAAACAAGAAACAAGTATCTGCGGGGACATCGACAGTCAAGATTAAAATCTTGAACCGATGACCAGATGATCGGGCAACCTTCTGGCACCCTCTTTAATGATGTGACATGTCATTTATAGCCTCTTATCTTTCTGGCACCCTTTTAATCTGATTAATGCTCCAAGGGACATTAACGTATCATCACGGAATGAGGCAGCTGCATGGCTTGTTAGGAAACCCCGATAGGACACCTAGATGGGCAATTCGAGATGAATTCAATTCATATATTGCATGTGAAAAGTGCGAATGATAGGGTTTTTTTTTTGGGGTTATTGGTCTAAGGCCACTCTAACTGTGCGAATGATAGGGTTTTTTTTTTTGGGGTTATTGGTCTAAGGCCACTCTAACTAACCCTATATTTTGATAAATCCAAATTGTTTCGTAATGCATTAAGTCCCTCTCTCACTCATTTTTTTTAAATGGCCATGTTACCCCTCTAACTACTCATGTAGAGTCTGATGTATAAATTTTTTACATGTGTTGTATAGTGAAATGCCCAATAGTAGACCCAAAACGCTATAGCTATTACAATGATTTCACTATAGTAGTAATATGTCGGAGTATAAATTCGGCTGCAACATTGAAATTACTGTAGCTGCTACAGTGATTTCACTGTAGCAGTAATATTCCAGAGTATATATTCGGTTGTTACAGCGAAATCACTTTAGAGCAATCGAATTTATATTCCATAGATGCTACCGAATTTATACTCCATTACTCCGGATCGAAATCAATGTAGCTACAGGCCTATCAGAGTATAGATTCTGGAATATCAATTGGGTCTAGCAGAGTATATAAAATTTGGGGGTATTTTAGTAATTTCATAAGGGTTGAAAAGGTAAACATGGGTTTAATGTAAAATTGTCTATTGGGGCTGGGTCTTAGCTTAAACCGAAACACTGTCGGGACTGTCACTTAAAATCATCTTCTATTAAGGGCTTGTCACCAAGTTTATCCTTTTTTTTCCTTCTTATTTTCGAGGTTATATAGCCTATTAATGTTTAGAGCACAACAAAAGAGGACAAAAAATCCTGTCATAAAGGCGAGAGATAATCCCACCACAACCACATGGACAAAGAAAGGCCTAAGATATTAGATTACACAATAGAAGAGGACAAAAAAAACATGCCATAAAGGTTATGGGGAGGATTTTCGTCGGGGTGTAGGGCAGCGAGATCTATTCTCTTGTGAGGAGGTATCTATCTGTTGGGTATATGAGGGATTGTTAGAGATAGACAAACATATACTCAGGTTTTTCCATACTAGTGATTTGATTGATCGTCTTGTCTTTTGTTGTTGTAAGTTCTTGGGTGTTTTTCTTGTGTTTATCTATTCGATCGGTCTTATTAGTGGTCATCTCCACCGTGGTGGTTCTACATGTATCGTGTTTCGCTGTGTATGGGCCTCTGATCGCAACATATAGGTATGGTTAGAGGTAACCCAAAACGTGCAAATTAGGAGAGGATGGGACGTGTCTGGGTTCGGATCAGACCCTACCCTACCCATACCCATTCGGGTATAGTGGGTCCATACCCGACCCATACCCATTCTGATATACAAGAGTCCATACCTGACCCATGCCCATTCGGGTTTAAGGTATGTATTAGAACACCTTCCTCATATGGCCATGCAATTGGACGATCCTCCATTATGGGATTCGATTGAGCACATTCCTGATATAGCGACCACAATCCCACGAGATGTAGCTGAACGTTTATCCCATTGATTGTGGGATTCAACTTTAAATATGTTTCCCTTGTAAACCTTTGATTAAGGGATTCAGTTGTAAATGAGTTGCCTTGTAAAACTAGTTGTATCTTTATTGATACAAAGGAAAAATACAATAGAGGTATGGTTGTACCTTTCCACATCTCTCCACTTTAGAAATTCTTCACATAGTATCAGAGCACTAATGTTCCCACGAGTTCATCCTCTGGCCTCTTCATCCAATGGATTCCTCCTCCAAAGCTGCAGCTCTACCTTCACCCATTCCCACCAACTTTCCATCTTTTCCCAATATCTCCAACTTAGTCTCTATCAAACTCACATAGACAAATTATCTTCTCTGGAAAGCCAAATCCAACCCTTTCTTTTTGGGCAAAATTATTGGCATTTTCTTGATGGCTCTCATTCTTGCCCTCCTCCACATATCCTCTCCTCTAACAGAAAACTGAGTCGCTAATCCTGATTATATTTCTTGGTTTCTGTTAATGTGTAGAGATGAATCAGATTTTATGTATAGTAGGGTCGGGTTCATGTGCTATTGATGTACATATATATAGGGCATTAATCCCTCAATAGAAATCATTCCATTCTCTCCAAACCTAGCCGTCATCTCCTAACATGGTATCAAAGCTCTAGGGTTCTCTCACGCACCGACGGTGACGACGATGACGACGACAGCCATCTCCGACTCTGATCTCCTTCCTTCGGTCCTTCTGGTCTCCCCTCGCTCCCTCCGGCCTACTGCAGCACCACCCCCTCCCTCCGGTCTCCCGCAGTACCCCCTCCTCCCCCCTGTAGCCTGCGGTGCCCCCTGCCCCTTCCGGCCTCCCACAGCTCCCCATGTCCCATCCGGCAACCCGCAACCCGCCCTGCAGCCTCCCGCAGCCCCCTCCACCACTCCCTGTAGCCCCTCCGACCCCCTGACCCCCCCTGCAGCCGCACCGAACCCCAACCCCCCCCGCCACCCCTTGCAGCCCCTCCGCCCTCTCGTGGACCCCCTGAAATCCCCTCCCACCCCCTCCCCCCCTCCATCCCCTGCCACCCCTACAACCTTCGCAGCCCCCTCCGCCACCCTGCAGCCCCTCCGCCCCCTCCTACACCCCATGCAGCCCCTCCGCCACCCCCTGCAGTCCCTCCGCCCCCCTCGACCCCCCTGCAGCCCCTCCGACACCCCCGCCATCCCCTGAAGCACCCGCCGCCCCCTCCTGCACCCCCTGAAGCCCTGCCCCCCCCTCCTGCACCTCCTACAACCCCCGCCGCCCCCTCCTTCCCCCCTGTAGCCCATGTGACCCCCTCCTGCACCCCCTGCCGCCCCCCATAGCCCCACCGCTCCTCCCTTGGCTCTCCTCCCACATAGCTCCCCCCCGGCCTTCTCCACCACCGCAGGCCCCCCCTCCAGCCTGTCTCCTCTATACCGGACTGCCAGGACCTCTCTTATGCTGGCTCGCCCCTGTACTTCAGGGGTATGGCTTCCTACAGTATCTCTCGGCTCCCGTAATGTCCGTACATAGTAACTGATCGTCGAGCCCATCTGTCTCCTCGTTTTGATGGTATTCTCGGGCCACATTCCTCCACCAAGTCAGTCGACTGTGGGCGTCATTAGGGTCCCCTCCACTATAATGGTGGGATTGCTGGTGCCACTGATCTTCCTACTCCAGCATCGCCTGTCACCACTCCTGCTCAGTCTCGGTCTTACTCCGACCACCTCCAGTGCTTTGAGGAGTTACTGTTTCGATACCTCGCCTCTACCAGCTCTTCGACAGGTCACCGTCTCTCTGCCACTCCAGGTACTACTGCTCCATGGATCTACGACTCTGGTGCATCTTGCCACCTTACCTCCGATCCTTCTGTACTCACGGACTGTAGCCCTGCTCCCACCCACCTGGGGATCCACACTACTGACGGGACTCGTGTATCCATTTCGCAGTGTGGATCAATCACCCTTGCCTCCGATCCCACTGGTCGCCTAACCTTACCTCGTGTTCACCTCGCTCCCCGCTTAAACATTAACTTAATATCTGTTAATTCTCTTTGTGACTCAGGCCTGACTGTTACATTTACTTCTTCTTCTTGTTCTATGCCGGATCCGCGGACGGGTTAGAGAGTTAGGCTGGGTTATAGAGCAGGGGGACTCTATCAGTTAGATTACCTTCTGGTTCCCACTTCCACTCCATTAGCTCTGTCTGTTACCTCTGATGCCGATTTGTAGCACAGAAGGTTAGGTCACATATCTAGTGATCGACTCCAAAGCATTTTTTGCTCCGGTACTCTGGGTCGGGTGTCCTTCTCCCCTCTCTTTGTCTGCACTGGGTGTTGATTAGCAAAACACCTTGCTCTTCCTTTTAATTTCTACTAGTGTTTCCCGTTTCAGCGTCCTTTTTGATCTCGTGCACTCTAACGTATGGGGTTCTGATCCAGTTACCTCTTTTACTAGTTTTTGTTATTATGTGAGCTTCATAGACAATTACTCCCGCTGCACCTGGGTCTATCTCATACGTCGCCGCTCTTAGATTCCTTATATTTATAGAACCTTCACTACTATGCTTCACACCCAGTTTGGTCTGTGCATTAAGACTTTTCGATCTGACTGTACCCAGGAGTATCTCCTATGAGATGCATGAGATCCTTCAGACTCACGGCACTCTTCACCAACAGTCGTGTCCCCACACCCATGAACAAAACGGAGTCACCGAGCACAAACATCGCCATATCCTCGAGACAACACGAGCTCTACTTCTGTTCCATATTCCTACTGGCCTGAAGTTGTCCTGACTGCTGTTCACCTTATTAATATCACTTTGTCCTCCTCCCTCTTTGGTATTTCCCCGTACAAGCGGCTTTACTCCATATCTCCTAACTACTCTCTTCTTTGTACCTTTAGGTGCACGTGTTTCGTCCTCCTCCTTCCCCATGAGCGTACCAAACTCTTTCTTAGGTCTATTAGGTGTGTTCACTTAGGACTCAGTCAGGAGCACAAGGGATATCGGTGCTACGATCCCTTGGCTCGCCGGATCCATGTCTCTCATTACGTCTCCTTTGTATAGAATGTCCTGTACTTTTCCACTAAGTCCCAGGATCTTCCCTCACCACCTACGTTATTCTCTATGTCGCCACACCCTCTTACCATCCCCTTCCTACCTTCATATCTTGCTCCCATGCCTATTATCCCGATTGAGCCTTATATACCTTCCTCACCTCCCCTATCTCCACCATCTCCACCTACACCTCCCCCTTCTCCACCACCTCCTCCTCCTTTATTTCCCCTGTCACCTCCACTACTACCACCTATCAAGCCTGTCTACATTCGTTGCTTCACAGTTCCTCCCATCGAGACTGTCTCTACTAGTACTACTTTGTCTGCAGCTGCTTTCACCTCTCTGGCTGCGGATCCTGGTCCTATTTGGTACTACCCTTTGTGCGAATATCACCCTCCTGACAGCTATGACTACTCCCTTGACAGGTTTGGTTACTCTGCTTTTACCCCTACCTCTTCTGACACCACTGGACACTCTGTTGTTGCTTCCTACTCTCTGTCCTACTAGGCCTTTCTCACTGCTCTTCACTCCTATCGGGAGCCCCAGCTATACCGTGAGGCAGTTTTGCACCCAGAGTGGCGACAGACCATAAAAACAGATCTTGAGGCATTTCAGCAAACTCAGACGTGGGACTTGGTTTCTTGTCCCTCTAACGTGGTACTTGTCAGCTACAAATGGATCTTCAAGGTCAAGACTCGACCTGATGGTTACATTGAGTGGCACAAGGCCCACCTTGTTGCTCGTGGCTTCTCCCGGGAGTATGGGATTGACTACGAGGAGACTTTTACTCTAGTTGCTTGGATAACTACTATGCGCACCCTCTTAGCTGTGGCAGCTGCTCGAGGGTAGTCTCTCTATCAGATGGATGTCACCAATGCGTTCCTTCACAGTGACCTCTCCAAGGAGGTATATATGGGTCCTCCACCTAGAGTTCCTGTTCCTCCAGGGCACATTTGTCGTCTGCGTCGAGCTATCTATGAGCTTAAACAGGCCCCTCGTGCCTCGTTTGAGCGCTTCTGTAGTGCAGTTCTTGCCATTGGATTTGTAGAGAGACATTATGACTATGCCATATTCACCCGCTCCTCCAGTCAGGGTCTTGCTCTTTTGCTACTGTATATAGATGATATGATCATCACTGGGGATGACAGTGCCACCATAGTATCCCTTCAATATCACCTTCAGAGTCAGTTTGAGATAAAAGATCTGGGCCCTCTTCGGTACTTCCTTGGCCTTGAGATTGCCCGCTCGACTCGTGGTTTGTTAGTATCCCAGCAAAAGTATATACATTTTCGATATTCTTGCTGATGCTGATCTCACTGACTCTCGCACTACTGACACACCCATGGAGCTCAACTTGAAGCTCCTACCTATAGATGGTGAGCCTCTCCAAGACGTCTCCAGATATCAGAGATTAGTTGGTATACTAGTCTATCTCACTATGACTAGACCTGACATTACTCATGCTGTTGACATTGCCAGTCAGTTTGTTCAGGCTTCCCGATTTGTTCACTATGCTGTAGTACTCAGGATCATTTGCTATCTCTGGGGGACCATCACTCGTTCTTTGCTTCTTCCTATCATCTCTACTCTAGTGCTATATGTCTACTCCGATACAGACTGGGCAAGAGATGTTGCTACTCGCCGTTCTACCATCGGATACTGTGTGTTCCTTGGTGACTCCCTTATTTTTTGGCGCAGTAAGAAACAGGAGTTTATTGCTCGCTCCAATACCAAAGCCGAATACAGGGCTATGGCTTCCACCACTGCAGAGATTGTCTGGCTTCGTCGCCTTCTCCTTGACCTGGGAGTTGTGATCTCCAAGCCCACACCACTATTCTGTGATAGCCGGAGTGCTATTCAGATTTCTAGCAACTCGGTTTTTTACGAATGGACAAAACATAAAGAGGTTGACTGTCATTATATTTGCCAGGAGTTCATTGTCCGCACCATCTCCTTACCATTCATTCATTCGATGGAGCAGAATGCTGATTTTCTCACAAAGGCTCTTATAGTTGCTCGCTTCAGGCATTTTGTCAGCAAACTCTTGGTATATGATCCACTATGAGTTTGATGGGGAGTATTAATGTATAGAGATGGATCGGGTTTTATGTATATTCGGGTCGAGTTCATGTGCTATTGATGTACATATATATTAGGCATTAGTCCTTCAATAGAGATCATTCCATTCTCTCCAAACCCTAACTGTCATCTCCTAACAATTTCAAACTGACCAAACCCTTCTGAGCCTCATTAACGCCACACTCACAGAATCTGTTCTCTCTCAGGTTGTTGGATGCACTACCTCTCGTGATGCTTGGGAGGTTCTCCTTCAAAACTTCTCACAACAGTCCCTTGCCAATGCAACCCATCTTCGTTTCCAGCTTCTCTCCATTTTAAAAGGCACCAAAACTATCTCGGACTACCTTCAATACGCCAAATCCATCGCTGATGCCCTTGTTGTCATCTCTGAACCTGTATCCAATATTGATCTTGTTTCCTCGGTCCTTCGTGGTTTAGGACCTGATTATGCTATGCTCGCTACCGCCATCCTCAATTTCCCTCCTCTCCCACCTTTCTCCGACCTACGTGCCCGGCTATTTTCCTTTGAAACCCAAATCTCTACCCCAACCTCTTTCGACTCCCCCTCTCACACGGCACTACTTTCAACAAAGTCTCATGATCATCCGACACATGCTTCTGAACGCCCTACTACTGGAGGTCTCACCAGTAATGGATACCCCAATAACGCCTACAACAATCAACGTGGTGGTCGTTTTGGCTGGAGTAAAACCGATCGTGGAGGCTTCTATCACGGTAATGGTGGCCGTAGTTTTGGCTCTCAGGATAGGGGAGGTCTCGACGCACATCCCTCCGCTCAAAATCAGGTATAATGCCATATTTGCAACAAGTTTGGTCATCCCGCATTCAATTGCTATAAACGCTACTCT
Source organism: Chamaelirium japonicum (assembly GCA_947650365.1). NCBI lineage: Eukaryota > Viridiplantae > Streptophyta > Magnoliopsida > Liliales > Melanthiaceae > Chamaelirium > Chamaelirium japonicum. The sequence goes on along the minus strand of OX393555.1, from coordinate 6,604,351 downwards.
ACTCCGGATCAGCTCGTGTCTTCCTTTGCCGGTATGTAGATTTCACAACCTGTGGACCCTAACTGGTATCCTGACACAGGGGCTTCTCATCATATGACTGGCAATGGTCGCTCACTCTCGAACCCATCCGACTATGGAGGTTTCGATCAATTCTTGTTGGGTAATGGTGACTCACTTTCTATTGCGCATACTGGTACTATCTCCCTTCCTTTCGATCCCTCTACTCTACATCTATCCAATGTCTTACATGTCCCTTCAATGAACAAAATCTCCTCACGGTTTCTCAGTTTACCCGGGACAACTCTGTTTCCTTTACCTTTACTCCCTCTAGTTTTGCAATTACTGATCTAAAGACTGCTCGTCCTCTCTTTCAGGGCCAATGTGAGAATGGTCTTTATCCCATCTTGCCCACTCCAGCTACCCGACATTCTATTGCAGTCTCCAAGGTCTCTCCTCTATTATGGAACCATCGTCTTGGACATCCGTCATCTCACATTTTGCATTGGTTGGCATCGAATAAATTGTTAGGCACCTCTCTTAATTTCTTGCTGAACAATTTTTGTAAACACTGTGCTATGGGAAAATCTACTAGAATTCCATTTTCTACTCGATATTCTTGTGCCTATGCCCCCTTTATTTTAGTTCATTCTGATGTATGGATGTCCCCTGTCTCGTTTGTCTCTGGGTTTCATTATTATCTCTTATTTACTAATGACTATTCTCGCTACTCCTGGATATTCCTGATGCGAAATAAATCAGAAGTTTACTCACATTATGAAAACTTTCTTCATTTCATTGATACCCAATTGTCATGTTCTCTTAAATGTTTCCAAACTAACGGCGGTCGAGAATTTGACAACCTCTTCTTTCGCGACCTGTGTGCATGTAAAGGGATTCATCACCGTTTCTCTTGCCCACATACCCCACAGCAAAATGGCATTGTCGAAAGAAAACATCGTCATGTTTTGGAAATGGGTCGGACCTTACTACTAGCCGCCAATATGCCTCTATATCTTTGGCTTGAGGCCATGCCTACTGCGGTTTACTTAATCAACCGGTTACCATCAGTAGTTGGGCATTGGTACTCTCCGTACGTTTGAACTACTTTTTGGTTCTTCCCTAAATTACATGGAGCTTAGAACTTTTGGGTGTGCGTGTTACCCCTTCCTTGGTGACTATGTCACTCATAAATTAGAACCTCGCTCGGTTGAATGTGTGTTCTTAGGCAATAGCTCTAAACATAAAGGCTACAGTTGCCTAGCTAGAAGCAAGGACCGAGTATATATCTCCCGCTGTGTCACTTTTGACGAAATCAGATTTCCCTATGCACAACTGGAATTTTTAGCCACACCTCCCAGTTCATCAGACACAGTGCAAGTACCCCTCTTATTCCCGACATCCACATCACCTATTCCGTCGCCCCTACCACCTCAAACGGCATCGCCTGCCTGTCCTCCTTCTGCTATACTGTAACCACTTGTTGAACCTTCGCCACCACCGACCACTATGCTCGCTGACCCTACCCCGCCAACCAATCCTCCACCGTCCCCACATGCCTGACCCTCATCTCCTTTGATCATTGCTAATCCCCAGTCTGTCAATGCACCTACTGCACCTACCACCCATCCTATGGTCACTCATTCACGTGATGGTACACGAAAGCCAAAGGAACGCCTCCACTTTGCCACCCGGCATCCCCTTCCCCAAGCCTTCACAGCTCAAGCCACTGCTCAAGATATTGAACCCACCTGTTACTCTCAGGCTGCTTGCTTTCCTGAATGGCAAAGCGCCATGTTTGAGGAGTTCAATGTGCTTCTGAAAAATAACACATGGTCTCTTGTCCTCGCATGCCTAACCACAATATTGTGGGCTGTAAGTGGGTCTTCAAAATAAAGCGGCATTCTGAGGGACGTATCAAGCGTTATAAAGCTCGACTTGTTGCAAAAGGATTTCATCAGCAGCATGGACTTATTACGATGACACTTTCAGTCCCGTGGTTAAGCCGACCACAGTCTGAACTGTGCTCAGTCTTGCAGTTCTCAATAATTGGCCTCTCCGTCAATTGGATGTTAAAAATGCATTCCTTCATGGTCACCTTTTTAAGGAAGTTTATATGGTTCAACCACCTGGCTTTGTTGATTCCCAGCGACCGTCACATGTTTGTCGGCTTCATAAAGTCCTGTATGGACTTAAACAGGCTCCTCGTGCCTGGTTCCATCGCTTCAGCTCATTTCTCACATCATTTGGTTTCATTCCAAGTCGTGCGGATATCTCTATGTTCACCTATCACCGAGGCTCACATATTATGGTTCTATTACTTTATGTTGATGATATTGTCCTCACAAGTGTTGGTTTTGCTAAACCTATAAGGATCTTTCTTACAAGTTTCTAATGGAACAAGACAAGAGACAATATGGTGGAATTCTCTATTTTTTCTTCAACTTCTCATCTTTAAACAACATCTTACATCACTTTATATAGAGGATTACATATGACATGAATAAGAAAATTCTAGTCTAGATACATCCATCTTCAGTTCATATAACTTTAATATAATTATGGCACTTTAATGTATCTTCATTTTCCATGCATAACTTCTTGTATGACACATCAATGTTTCATTTTATTTCTCATGCATAACTCATGCATAATGACACATCAATGTGTCTTTTCATAACTCAAGAGATGTATTAACTCTTTGGTTTGAATGATAATTTCAACATCCTCCCTCAAACCAAAGAGGTCTTCATTCCAAGCATCGTCCTGAGCTTCTTGAATGTTTCTGTCGGTAATGCCTTTGTAAATATATCTGTAATCTGTTCAGTAGTAGCACAATACTCTAGCTTGATGATCTTTTCCTTCACTTGATCACGTAGAAAATGATAGCGGATGTCGATGTGTTTGCATCTTCCATGCTGTACTGGATTTTTAGCAAGTTCGATAGTCGATTGATTATCCACATAGATGATCGTGACTTCTTGTACTTGGTGATCGAACTCCTTCATAAGATTCTTCAACCACATAGCTTCACAAGCTGCAGAAGATGCCGCTATGTATTCTGCTTCACATGTTGATAATGCGACAACACTTTGCTTCTTCGACATCCAAGTGAAAGCAGTTGACCCAAGATAGAAAACATAGCCGCTTGTGCTCTTTCGTTCATCTTGGTCACCTCCCCAGTCGCTATCAGAATACCCATACAAAGTTGCATCATCTCCATAGCTGTAGAAAAGACCAAGATCTATGGTACCCTTAATATACCTAAGGATTCTCTTTGCCGCAAGCCAATGCGATTCCTTCGGTGTCTCCATATACCTGCTTAATAATCCAACACCATACACAATATCCGGCCTTGTGATAGTGAGATACCTTAAGCTTCCGATCAAACTTTTGTATAAAGTTGGATCTACAGATTTTCCTTCTCCTTCCCTTGTTAAACGTACGCTTGTTTCTACCGGTGTGCTCACTAAATTGCAATTGCTCATCTTGAACTTCTCGAGTAACTCCTTCGCGTACTTCTTTTGTGATATAAAGATTCCTTGACTTTGTTGATGCACCTCGATGCCAAGAAAGAATGACATAAGGCCAGAATCAGTCATCTCGAACTCCTTGAACATCGTCTGCTTGAATTCTTTGAACATATGTTCATTGTTGCCTGTGAACAACAAGTCATCAACATAAAGACATGTGATAAGTATGTCACCATCTGCATTCTTCTTGACGTAGACCGCATGCTCATATGGGCACTTAACAAAACCGAAGTTTTGAAAATAGCCATCAATACGAGAATTTCATGCCCTTGGTGCCTGCTTTAACCCATATAGGGCCTTCTTCAATCGGTACACCTTATGCTCTTGGCCTTTTATGATGAAGCCTTCAGGCTGGTCTATATATACTTCCTCCTCGAGCGTGCCATTTAAGAACGCCGACTTCACATCAAGTTGATGGATCTTCCATCTGTGATGTGCTGCAAGAGACATAATCAATTTTACGGTGTCAATTCGAGCTACAGGAGCAAATACTTCTTCATAGTCAACGCCATGTTTTTGCTTGTAGCCTTTTGCGACAAGCCTCTCCTTGAAACGATCGACCTTTCCATCGATCGTACGCTTGATTTTATACACCCATTTGACACCAATGGTTCTTTGTCCTTTTGGAAGTGAAGTTAACTCCCATATATTATTCTTCTCGATGGCTTGAATCTCTTCTCTCATTGCGCTTCTCCATGGTTCTTCCTTCACGGCCTCTTGAAAGCTAAGAGGCTCATGATCAGCATAAAGACAGACCAAGTTTGTTTCTTCAGTTTGCTCATAGAGATCTTGTAAGCTCCTCATCTTTAGTGGCGGTATAGAAGAGGAAGAGCTACCTGATCCTTGGATCGATGAAGTGCGAGAATATGAAGTACCCGTTGGAGATCTTCGAATGGGTGATGGCGTGCATGGAGGTGATAAACTTTGTTCCTCCACTCTTTCCGAGCTACCCTCTTCTTCTTCTTCGATGTCGACTTTGTTCTCCTTTCTAGGGTCTTCATCGTTCCACTTCCATGCTTCTTCTTCGCAAAAAATAACATCCCTACTCACCACTACTTTATTTGTAAGTGGGTTGTAGAGTTTGTATGCTTTGGAGACTTCGCTATAGCCGATGAAGATGCACTTCTCGCCTCGATCATCTAGCTTCCTTCTTTTTGCTTCTGGTACTTGTGCATATGCGACACACTCAAAGATTCTCAGGTGTGCCACACTTGGTTTATAGCCGCTCCATGCTTCTTCTGGCGTTAGATTCCTCACGCTCTTCGTAGGGCAACGATTGAGCAAGTAAGCGGTACAAACAACCGCTTCTGCCCAAAACTCTTTCGGCAATTTTTTCTCCTTGAGCGTGGTCCTTGTCATGTCAAGGATGGTTCGGTTCTTCCTCTCCGCGATTCCATTCTGCTGAGGTGTATAAGCTGTCGTGAATTGTTGCTTGATGCCTTCTTGTCTGCAAAAATTTTGAAACATATTCGAGGTGTACTCACCCCCTCTATCAGATCTGAGTATTTTGAGTTTGCATCCGCTCTCTACTTCAACAAGAACTTTTAAGTTTTTAAATATAGTAAAAGCTTCTGATTTTTGCTTGATAACATATACCCATAGCTTTCTACTATAGTCATCTACAAAGGTAATAAAATATCTATTACCTCCATGAGATATCGGCTCGAATGGACCACAAATGTCCGTGTGAACCAGCTGCAAATGTACTGTTGCTCTCCATGATTTTCCACTTTGAAATGGAAGTCGGTGTTGCTTGCCGAGTGTACATGATTCACATACAAATTCTGGCTTCTCTATATTTGGTAAACCATACACCATGCTTGATGTAGAGAGAAGCTTGATCCCACTGAAATTAAGATGTCCAAGCCGAAGATGCCACTTTCAAGATTCGTTTTTCACAACACCTTGGAAGCATTTTTCCATCGTTGTGTTAAGATGCAATGGAAACATCCGATTGTGCGCCATCTGGACCTTTGTGATTAAACTTCCATGAACGTCTCTTAGAGAAAGAGAGTTATTCTCCATATGTATGACATAACCCTTTTCTAAGAGTTGCCCAATACTAAGAATATTGCTCTTCGTGTTAGGCACATAATACACATTAGAGATAAATTGTGGAGCACCATCTTTTTGGTAGAATTTGATTTTACCTCTGCCTTCAACTGGGACCTTCGATGAGTCACCCAGGCTAACTTTTCCTTGAACATCTTCTGAGAGATCTTCGAAGAGCTCATTCTTTCTGCACATGTGGTTACTCGCTCCAGAGTCAAGATACCACACGTCTTGCTGAACATGTGTCGCTTCTTGTGCAAAGAGGAGAGTGCACTCCTCCTTGTCATTGCTTGATGCTTCAGCGAAGTTAGAGTGCTCACCTTGATTTGCTGATTTATTATGCCAACAATCTGATGCATAGTGTCCAAATTTGTGGCAAACAAAGCACTCAACATGCTTGGTGCTTCCACGACCACTGGTGGATCTTCCTTTACCGGTTTCTCTCCTAAGAACATCTGAACTTCTTTGATGATTTTGATCTTGGAATTGAGGATTTCCTCGTCCTCGACCTCTTCCGCGGTAATTGTTGAAAGAATTACCTCGGTGTGATCCTCCACGGCCATGCTTGGGCTCACTAAGAGTCAATTTTGACTCTAGTGCTTTCTCAATTGTTATCGAACTTGTGCTCTTCTTCATTCGTTGCTCATGCACTTGGAGAGATCCCATTAACTCCTCCACCATGAGAGTCTCCAAGTTCTTTGATTCTTCAATAGCCACAACCACATGCTCAAACTTGCTTGTGAGTGAGCGTAGAATTTTCTCCATGATGCAAACATCTTCAAGCTTTTCACCGTTTCTCTTTAAATTGTTAGAGATGGTAAGTAAGCGAGAAAAGTAGTCAGAAATAGTTTCACCTTCTTTCATTTTAGCCGCTTCGAACTCGCCTCGAAGAGTTTGTAAGCGAATCTTCTTCACACGTTCAACTCCTTTGAAGAAAATCTTGAGTGTCTCCTATGCTTCTTTGCTTGATGTCGCTTCGGCGATCTTCTCGAATGTTGATTCATCTACTCCTTGATAGAGTAGGAACAACGCATTCTTGTCTTTCTTCCTTTGATCTTTGATGGAGTTCTTCTGCTCCGGTGTGAAGGCAGTTTCTTGCTCCGTCGTAGGTTCTACATACCCATCGGTGACGATCTCCCATAGGTCTTGTGACCCGAATAAGGCCCGCATCTGGATATGCCAACTCTCATAGTTGTCTTTTGTCAACTTGGGAATTTGGGGTTGAACTAAGTTGGAGGCCATGGGATAAAATGAAGCAAGAACTAACTTGTAGGTGGAAACCTAAGCTCTGATACCACTTTTGTTGGTTTTGCTAAACCTATAAGGATCTTTCCTACAAGTTTCTAATGGAACAAGACAAGAGACAATATGGTGGAATTCTCTATTTTTTCTTCAACTTCTCATCTTTAAACAACATCTTACATCACTTTATATAGAGGATTACATATGACATGAATAAGAAAATTCTAGTCTAGATACATCCATCTTCAGTTCATATAACTTTAATATAATTATGGCACTTTAATGTATCTTCATTTCCCATGCATAACTTCTTGTATGACACATCAATGTTTCATTTTATTTCTCATGCATAACTCATGCATAATGACACATCAATGTGTCTTTTCATAACTCAAGAGATGTATTAACTCTTTGGTTTGAATGATAATTTCAAAAACAAGTAACTCATCTGTTCTTCTACAATCCTTCATTATCACTCTTGGTGCGGAGTTTGACATCAAAGATCTTGGTGATCTACATTATTTTCTGGGTATTGGAGCTACACGAACTTCTCAAGGTCTTCATCTATCACAAACCAAGTACATCCTTGATCTTCTGAGATAGACTTCCATGCTTGACTGTAAACCATGTGCTATGCCCATCGCTGCTCGTACTCTGTTATCCGCTAGTGGAGGACCCCTACTCCAAGATCCAACCGAGTATCGTCGTATTGTTGGCGCTTTACAGTATCTTACTCTCACGCGGCTAGACATATCCTTCGCAGTGCAACAGGCCTCACAGTTCATGACCTCTCCCTATGCACCTCACTTGATTGCTATTAAACGGATTCTTCGTTACCTCAAAGGCTCTCTTGCTTTGGGTCTTCTCTTCCACCATTTACCTGGACCGCTCTGTCTTATCGGTTTTTCTGATGCTGATTGGGCTGGTTGTCTTGACAGTAGTCACTCTACTTTTGGTCATTGTGTCTTTCTCGGCCCTAATCTGGTCTCTTGGGGAGCCAAGAAACAACCGACTGTTTTCAAATCCAGAGCTGAATCAGAGTATTGGGCATTGGCTTAGTTGTGTGCGGATACTATATGGGTTCATCATCTTCTTCGTGAACTACGAGCTCTTTGTATTTCCCCAGTCGTTCTTTTTCGTGATAACCTTAGCGCAACGTACATGGCAACAAGCCCATGTTGGGTGTGTGTTTTAAAACCACACCAAACATTGGGTTTTTAGTCCCATATCGGTAAGGGGAGAAATCCCCTACCAACATATAAGGATTTGCCCACTTCCCCCCACTAGTCATCACACTAGAGGAGGGGCTCCACTAGCCCACACACGCGCGCGCGTGTGTGTGCCGTGCCGAGCCGGGCCGGGCCGGGCTTGGGCTTGGGCATGGGCTGGGCGGCGCGTGTGTGTGCGCCCGCGGACCCGGACACGATAGCACCTCCGAAATGGGCTGGTCCGCACCTGCCCCCTTTTTGTTTTTTGCTATTAAGTCCTCCCCCATTTATTAAATTCCTTTTTGGCTACTAGCCGTTTTGCATGCGATCCGTTGCTGCATGCGAGCCGTTACGAGACTGCTCTCTGCGAGCTGTAACGTGCGAGGTTAATGGGCTTAATCGCAGCCCATTAATCGCTCCCCTCTTTCAGCCTCCCATTAACAGCCCGAGGCCTATATAAGGCCCGGTGCAGCCATGGGATTGACACACTCCGAAAATCGGAATTCCTCCCTGCTTGCTGCCTCTCTCTCTCTCCCATTCTCTCGTGCCGTGTTGCTGTGGTGCTGCCCCTTTGCTCCGAAGAGACTTCCTCTCTCGGACCAAAGCCTTGTTGCGGTGCTACCTCCCGGCCTCGAGAAGATCGTCATCGAGTCGCTGGGTTCCTGAAAGTTTACGAGGTTCGCAAAGCCTTCTTGGAGTCGTGCCGACGAGAAGGAGGTCGCCTGACCGGGGTCATCATATCTCCGAGAACCATTGCCACGAGACCCGCACGAGGGGGGCAATAAGTTTCTTGGGACAGTGCCTAGCACGTTTCGACCACAGGTCAGAGTTTCTAACTCTACTCTTGTCCCATCATTCTAATTAATCAATTTGCATCTAATAGAGAAACCTAAATAATTAGAGATAGATTATTTCTCTCTTTTAGAAAAGTTCGGCAAGGTGAATGACGGTTCCATAGAACCCGCTCTGCCTTGGCAAACAATTTCTAAAAGAAATTTGTGATATGCCTTTGCTTGCAAATATTATAATTGCTAAAATTATTTAATATTAAGAATTTGATTCCAAAGTTTGCTAGTTTAGAACGGTTAATTTCCAACAATCCAAGAAACTTATTGTAATTTAATCGTTCATAAGTTATTTTCTTTGCAACGTGCTCACTAAGTTAGCCTACGTGATCATCTATTAGTCTTTATTTCGTGCTACCTATTAGTTGCTACTAATTACAAAACTATTTTTTACAAAAGTAAATTAGAAGCATAGATTATAGAAAAGACTAAAAGTCGTCATTGAAATATTCCACTGCCTACGGTGTCAAGAAAGGCTTGTCAAACCGGCATTAAATTGCCCAAGGTAGCTTGGTATTTGAGCGAGCCTAGTGTTCCACCTCCTACCTGGAGCCCATCTGGCCGTTAGGATTTGGAAGTTTCATTTGGACTTCTAAAAGTCGAATCTATCTAGGTGTACTTTAAAATTGACAAAACTTGTTTTTCAATCCACAGATTTCAACTCCTAATTTTGGTCCGAAATGGCCTCACCAAACCGTGAAACCCTTAGTGCTAAACCCGAGAAGTTTGACGGGTCTAACTTCAAGAGGTGGCAAAACCAGATGCGATTCTGGCTAACCACACTTGGGTTACTGTCAGCCATAGGTGAAACCGCACCAGGAATATCCAACGGGTCCAGCCAAACTCGTCGTACCCGAGCCTCCACTTCTCAACCTGAATCTGAACCAACTTTTGGTATTCCCACTAGGACCCCAGAAGAAATCAACTACCATGGCCTTCATAGGATCCTAGGGGCCTTATCTGATAGATTATACGATATCTATTATACCATTCAAAACCCTAAGGACCTATGGGATACCCTAGAGCGTAAGTATGGCCTAGATGATGCTGGAGTAAAACGCTTCAAAGCGTCTGACTTCAACAGCTTCAAAATGGTTGACTCCAAACCCATGAATGATCAGATTCATGAGTTTGAGAACCTAGTCCAACATCTGAAGACTAATGGTTCCACCCTTGATGAAACCTTCCAGATAGCCTGTCTTATAGATAAACTACCTGCTTCTTGGTCTGAATTCTCTAAGCACCTAAGTCATACCCAAGGTGACCTAACCCTAACTCAAGTTCTAAACTCTATTAGAATTGAGGAGCAACATAGGCTCAGGGAAAAGGGATCCTCTGAATCCAAACCCAAGGTCAACAACGTAGAGGGTCAACCGTCTAAACCATTCCAAAAACCTAGACATAAGTTCCAGAAGAAACCCTTCCACCCTAAGCCTAAGCCATATACCAAGAAGCCCTACCATAGCAACCATAACCCAAACCATCCCAAGGACCAAAAGAAGGAAGGAGTGCGTTGCTGCTACGTCTGCGGTCGGACCAATCACATGGCCAACCAATGCTTCTACAAGAAGACAGCACCACCTCCAAATCCAAGAAGAAATGGTCCAACGCCACCCGGCTCCCAAGTCAACATGGTGACCTCTGGAGCTGGCTCTTCTGGGACTGCTTTCAGGTCTGTTCTCTTCACCCCTGAAGTTAACATGACCTTTCAAGCATTTGATTGGTGGATTGACACAGGAGCTAACATTCATGTTTGCTCTGATCAATCTTTGTTTTCCACCTATCAGGTCTCAGGTGGAGGAGCTGTAAGCATGGGGAACAATGCTGAGGCTCGTGTGCTAGGGATAGGACGGATCGACCTGAAGCTGACGTCAGAGAAGACCCTAACCCTGCGCGGAGTCCACCACGTTCCGGAGATTAGGAGGAATTTAATTAGTGGGTCCTTATTAGTCCAACAGGGTTATAAGCTTGTATTTGAGTCCAATAAAGTTGTAATAACTAAAGGAATGAATTTTATTGGAAAAGGATTTCTTTGTGATGGCTTATTTAAATTAAATGTCTTTAATCCTTCATCTACAATTCTGAATGTTGAGTCTTCGGTCACTTGGCACCAAAGACTAGGTCATGTAAATTATAATTCTATTAAGAAACTCATGACCTTAAACATTATTCCTAAATCCGATACTAGGAATCTCGACAAGTGCGAGATATGCGTAGAAGCCAAACTACCTAAGAAATCTTTTAAAACCATCGATCGAGACTCCCATATACTTGAATTAATTCACAGCGATGTCTGTGATTCTGGGAGAACCTCGAGAGGTGGCAATAGATATTTTGTAACGTTCATAGATGACGCTTCAAAATATTGCCACCTATACCTAATTAAAACTAAGGATGAAGTACTCAGTAAATTTAAAATTTACAGAGCTCTGGTTGAAAACCAATTAGACGAATCCATTAAGATCCTTAGGTCAGACCGAGGAGGGGAGTACACCTCAAATGAGTTAAGTGAGTACTGTGATGACTATGGAATACTCCATGAAGTCACAGCTCCTTACACTCCCCAATCCAACGGTGTAGCGGAGAGGAAAAACAGAACCCTAATGAACATGGTCAATTCCATGTTACTAAGCTCTGGAGCGCCAGAGAACTTGTGGGGGGAAGCCCTAGTGATGGCTTGTTTTATCCTTAACCGCATTCCGTTCAAACATAATGACTTGACCCCATACGAAGTATGGAAACATAGGAAACCTAACTTAGAATACCTAAAAGTGTGGGGGTGCCTAGCTAAGGTAAAAATCCCTGATAACAAAAGGAAGAAGATAGGACCTAAGACTGTAGATGCCATCTTTATTGGCTACGCTTCAGACAGTAACGCTAATCGTTTTTTTAGTGTTTAACTCTGAAATAAGCGAAATAACCAATAACACCATAATCGAAGCAAGAGATGCTTCATACTTCGAAAATATCTTCCCTTATAAGACTAGGATCAACACTAGGATTAATACCAATAACCAGGCCTCTAGTTCTAATCAGGTGACTCAGATCGAACCTGAAGTCCAATTAGAACCTGAAAACCAGACTGAACCGGTAACCCAAACCGAACCTAGGAGGAGTAAACGTGCCCGTGTAGAGAAAGTCTTTGATGACTTCTATGCACTTATGGTGGAGAACTCTCCCTCCACCTATACAGATGCAATGAAGTCCATAGACTCACCTTTTTGGAAAGAAGCTATAGATAACGAGATTCAATCTATTCTTCAAAACCATACCTGGGAACTCACCAATTTACCTCCTGGTTGTAAAACAATAGGATGTAAATGGGTGTTTAAGAAAAAGCTTAGACCCGACGGTACCATAGATAAATTTAAGGCACGACTTGTAGCCAAGGGCTTTACCCAAAAACCTGGGGTAGACTACTTTGATGTCTACTCACCTGTCGCTAGGATAACCACGATTAGGATCCTCATCGCCTTAGCTTCAATATATAAGCTAGTCATACATCAAATGGATGTAAAGACTGCTTTCTTGAATGGCGACCTTAATGAGGAAATATACATGGACCAACCCGAGGGATTTACTGCACCTGGACAAGAGGGAAAGGTGTGTAAGTTAATTCGATCCCTCTATGGACTTAAACAAGCCCCAAAACAATGGCACATGAAATTCGATGAAGTTATCCTATCCTATGGATTTGATATCAATTCAACGGATGAATGTGTATACCATAAAGTAGATGGTAATAATATTGTCATTTTATGTTTGTATGTTGACGATATTCTGATATTCGGTTCAAACATACAAATCATAAATGATATCAAACAGGTTTTGTCCCAAAACTTTGACATGAAAGATTTAGGACAAGCCGACGTTATTTTGAACACTAAGATCATTAGGAAGAACAATGGTTTAGTGTTATCCCAATCCCACTATGTCGAGAAAATCCTTAGGAAATTTTACGATCCCGATTGCCAACCTGTATCCACACCATATGATCCAAATACCCATCTAACAAAGAATACTGGACTTCCTAGACTACAGAGCGAGTATGCTCAAATCATAGGATCGCTAGGTTTTCTAGCAAACTATACTCGACCCGATATCGCTTACGCGGTAAATAGACTTAGTCGTTATACGTCTAACCCAAATTTGTCCCATTGGAATGCGTTAGAAAGAATTTTTAGATATCTTAAGGGAACCATATCATACGGTCTCCACTATAGTGGATATCCAGCTGTATTAGAGGGATACTCTGATGCTAACTGGATTAGTGACTCAATAGATATTAAGTCCACAACCGGATATGTATTCCTACTAGGAGGTGGAGCCATATCTTGGAAATCCACCAAACAAACTGTTATAGCTAGGAGTACCATGGAATCAGAAAACGCTGACGTGAAAATAAATCGACATCTGAAAGTGAGACATAGATCTCTCAGATATAAGATGAAAAATCAAATAATTGCCCTAGACTTTGTTAGATCCGAAAAGAATTTGGCGGATCATCTAACTAAGGGCCTATCTAGGACAGTGGTCTTAGAATCGTCGAGGGGGATGGGATTAAGCCCATAAGAAAAATCACCGCAGTGGGAACCCAACCTCACGGAGGTTCAATGGGTAGAAACAAACTGTAGTAGTGATTGAAAATGAGGAGCACTGAATAATGCTCCCGTCCCTATGACGTCAGTGCTTATTAAAAGCAAGGGGTAGGATGAGTTTAAAACTCTTAATAAGTCCAAGACCCATGAGGCGGGGTGTCGCCTTGCTCACACCCCTATTAGGACTTACCTATATGTATGTCGTTGTGAGGCCGCAACTCTGGGACCAGGGCTGCTCCCTAGAAACATACAAGAAAAGATATATGCGCAAGGCCATTAATAGCGCAACCCGCTTAGAACCATCGAAAACTGTACTACGTGTACTACTTGTAGAAACCCGATAAATGAGACTGGTTCAAGGCGTAGTCCACCAAGTCCTCACGGATGTATACAACTGTACTAAGTGGAGGTTCAAACCGGAAGGTACCTACACCTACTGCGTAGTATAAGGAATCCAGCAAAGTCTTTTTACTTTACTTTTTGAATTTTTTAATTATTTAATATTTAGTGGTTTTAAACACATGTGGGGGATTGTTGGGTGTGTGTTTTAAAACCACACCAAACATTGGGTTTTTAGTCCCATATCGGTAAGGGGAGAAATCCCCTACCAACATATAAGGATTTGCCCACTTCCCCCCACTAGTCATCACACTAGAGGAGGGGCTCCACTAGCCCACACACGCGCGCGCGTGTGTGTGCCGTGCCGAGCCGAGCCGGGCCGGGCCGGGCTTGGGCTTGGGCATGGGCTGGGCGGCGCGTGTGTGTGCGCCCGCGGACCCGGACACGATAGCACCTCCGAAATGGGCTGGTCCGCACCTGCCCCCTTTTTGTTTTTTGCTATTAAGTCCTCCCCCATTTATTAAATTCCTTTTTGGCTACTAGCCGTTTTGCATGCGATCCGTTGCTGCATGCGAGCCGTTACGAGACTGCTCTCTGCGAGCTGTAACGTGCGAGGTTAATGGGCTTAATCGCAGCCCATTAACCGCTCCCCTCTTTCAGCCTCCCATTAACAGCCCGAGGCCTATATAAGGCCCGGTGCAGCCATGGGATTGACACACTCCGAAAATCGGAATTCCTCCCTGCTTGCTGCCTCTCTCTCTCTCCCATTCTCTCGTGCCGTGTTGCTGTGGTGCTGCCCCTTTGCTCCGAAGAGACTTCCTCTCTCGGACCAAAGCCTTGTTGCGGTGCTACCTCCCGGCCTCGAGAAGATCGTCATCGAGTCGCTGGGTTCCTGAAAGTCTACGAGGTTCGCAAAGCCTTCTTGGAGTCGTGCCGACGAGAAGGAGGTCGCCTGACCGGGGTCATCATATCTCCGAGAACCATTGCCACGAGACCCGCACGAGGGGGGCAATAAGTTTCTTGGGACAGTGCCTAGCACGTTTCGACCACAGGCCAGAGTTTCTAACTCTACTCTTGTCCCATCATTCTAATTAATCAATTTGCATCTAATAGAGAAACCTAAATAATTAGAGATAGATTATTTCTCTCTTTTAGAAAAGTTCGGCAAGGTGAATGACGGTTCCATAGAACCCGCTCTGCCTTGGCAAACAATTTCTAAAAGAAATTTGTGATATGCCTTTGCTTGCAAATATTATAATTGCTAAAATTATTTAATATTAAGAATTTGATTCCAAAGTTTGCTAGTTTAGAACGGTTAATTTCCAACAGCCCAGTCTTTCAAGCTCGCACCAAACACATTGAGTTGGAGTATCACTTTGTCTGGAAAAGTGTTGCTACTGGTAGTCATCAGGAGTGTTTTGTTCCCTCCGAAGACCAGCTTGCTTATATATTTACCAAAGGACTACCACGACACCGGTTTACCAAACTCGTCTCTGTGCCATTGTGGAGTTTGCGGGGGAATATTAGAACACCTTCCTAATATGGCCATGCAATTGGACGATCATTCATTATGGGATTCCGTTGAGCACCTTCCTGATATAGCGACCACAATCCCACGAGATGTAATTGAACGTCTATCCCATTGATTGTGGGATTCACCTTTAAATATGTTTCCCTTGTAAACCCTTTGATTAAGGGACTCGATTGTAAATGAGTTACTTTGTAAAACTGGTTGTATCTTTATTTATACAAAGGAAGGAAGAATAGAACAGAGGTACGGCTGTACGTACCTTTTCACATCTCTCCACTTTAGAAATTCTTTACAGTATAAATTGGGTATAATTTTCTCTGTTTTTCCAGCACATATGTAATTATTTAAGGTACAAAATAAATGTATAATAATTAAATGCTAAGAAGCTCTATGGTTTCTTGTATGATCGTTCATGATGTATGCTAATTCGCCCAAGCACACAAGAACGTGGTCCCAAGCAACGTTGCTTGTTCGTCTTCGATTAGAAGTCAATGTCCAGCTTGGTGGGAAATGTTTTGCAACAAGCTAAGCCACTCAAAACTCAAAAGCTCCTCCCTCATCCCCGCCCAACTTTGTTTTCGTATGGAGTCGGCATCAACGGTGAAGTGCCGCTAGCTGCAACAGATCTTTGCCATTCACGATCTACCATTTCTTTCATCCAATAATTAATTAACAATCCTAATTCCCCAAGGAATGCCTTGTACGTTCATCCCACCAAACTCCATTCACACTTTAATCATGGTTTAACTTCTTTGTCCTTTTTCGATTGTCTTAACCCCTGCTCGATCTCTTACTTACTATACTTCTCTTTCATCACGGCTGAGGCTTCAGCGCCTGTACGTGTCCGGGCCGGCCGGGGAGATCGAGGACAACTTGTAGGCCCCTTACCAGATATACTTTGCATTCCAAAAATCCTATAAAAACCTCAGAGAGAGATGAATCGTATGAATCTTAATTAAGTCTCTACAAGGATATACATAGAATCTCTCTCTCTCTCTCTCTCTCTCTCTCTCTCTCTCTCTCTCTCTCTCTCTCTCTCTCTCTCTCTCTCTCTCTCTCTCTCTCTCTCTCTCTCTCTCATGGATAGTCGTGCTCTTCGCCCCCCTTCGACATGGCTTCTATTCTTCCTTGCAACTCTTGCCATGACTGGCCTAATTGGTTATGCCAGAGCATCAATAAATAGAGAGGTATTTCATGTGCTTTTTGTAGGGGAAATTGCAAAATCCTCCCATGAACTACTTATTTCATATTGGTTCCTCAACTTTTTTTATTATTTGAATAATTTAAACCCTGAACTATGCACTGTTTGCATTTAACCCACTCCGCCAACTTTTTTATCTTAAAAGTATCTTTTATCAATTTCCAATAAGGCTCGAAGGATTTTGAAAATATTTATCGTATGCTTAATAGGACAAGGGTATTTTTGGAATCAAAACTGATAGAGCGGCTAAATATAGACGGAGCATAGTTTAGGGTTCAAATGTTTACCCAAAAAATAATTGAGGATTCGATATGAAATCAGATGTATAATTCAAGGGGAAGATTTTGTAATTTGGTAACAAACTGGCAAGTCGGGCCATAGAGAATGAATGGTATTGGTATTTGTAATGAATCTGATCATTTCTCAGGTGTACATAGTGTACATGGGTGCACCGCCAAAAGGTGTTTCGTCAGTGGAGCTGCATCACAGGAGCATGCTCGGTCGAGTCGTTGGCAGGTCGATCGCACAAACCCCCACAAATCATCTTTAGAAGTTTGCTTGGCGTGACCAATTTCTACTTTCATATATACTATTATAAAGACATGATTGAAATTCTTCTTGGTCTATAGATCATCATAGGGTCTTAATTAGCAGTGGTTTTAATGTTGATTTACAGAGGTGGGTCAAGATTTTTGCTCCGTAGTTACAAGAGGAGCATCAATGGCTTTGCAGCGAAGCTCACCCGAGAAGAGTCGAATCAACTGGCTAGTAAGGAAACCCATACTTCAATGCCCTTACAAGTCGAAAATGAAAATATTACATGTGTTTTCTTTTTTTTTTGTTTCTTTTAACCAACCCTCCTAGGTGTCTCGTTCACTGGGATTCGATCCCAGGTCTCTAGTAAACCTTGGAGAGACTTAACCAACTATGCTAGTTTAATCCTAATTATGGAATTCCATTAATTTGCTAAAATTATATGTATTGGTCAGGCATGGACGGGGTGGTGTCGGTGTTCCCCAGCCGGCAGAGGCATCTCCACACAACAAGGTCATGGGACTTCATGGGCTTCCCGGCAAGTGCAAGTAGGGCGACATACGAGAGCAATGTGATCGTCGGCATGCTCGACACTGGGATTTGGCTGGAGTCCGAGAGCTTCGGTGACGAAGGGTTCGGCCCCCCTCCGAGCAAATGGAAGGGGAGTTGCCAATCTTCATCCAACTTCACATGCAACAAGTGAGACGTGCTTCACAAACATCACCAATATTGAATATGATGAGAATTTTTTTTTAAATATAATTTATTCGACTGCTTATATGTATGAATCCAAACAGTAAGATCATCGGAGGGCGGTACTACCACACGGGAGGAATAATTGAAGAGGGGGACATCGAGTCGCCTCGAGATTCGGAAGGGCACGGGAGCCACACCGCATCGACGGCCGCGGGGCGGCAGGTGAGCAGCGCGGGGCTATACGGGTTGGCGGAGGGGACGGCCCGCGGGGCTGTGCCGTCAGCCCGGATTGCGGTGTACAAGATCTGCTGGGCCTTTGGTTGCTCGGACGCGGACATCCTGGCGGCCTTCGACGATGCCATCGCGGACGGCGTCGACGTGATATCGCTGTCGGTGGGGGGATCCTACGCTTTGGATTACTTTGAGGACAGCATCGCCATCGGAGCCTTCCATGCGATGATGAACGGGGTCCTGACATCCAACTCCGCGGGCAACAGCGGCCCGGGGGCGTCCAGCGTCGCCAACTACTCGCCCTGGTCCCTGACGGTGGCCGCCAGCACCATCGACCGCCGCTTCGTGGCGGACGTCAAGCTGGGGAACGGCAAAACTTATGAGGTGATCAGGCCGGATGTGATGATCAAAGCTTTGGGTTGGACATGACCGAATACCCAAACTAGTCTAGTCCGAGCGAGCTAGGTTAGTTTGCAAGCGAATTCCAGATTTGGGTTAATTAATTCTTGATTATGCAGGGGGTGGCAATCAACACCTTCGATCTGAAAGGGACGATGTATCCTCTGGTGTACGGTGGAGCCGTCCCCAACACCTCTGCAGGTTATGATGGCTCAGATTCCAGGTAAAAAACACAAAATCCCCCCAACTCTCCGGCCAAGAATTTAGTAATGTTCGGTGATATCATTGGTTGGTGGGTGGAGCAGCTTGAAATGGACTTTACTTGCTTTTTACAATTACAAGCAGCTGCAACTACGGTTGACCAACGGGCTGCCCGCTGGTCTGGTGGTAGTGGTTCTTCCTCTCTCTCTCCCATCCCATCCCATGTTGGAGAGGTCCCCTGTTCCACTCCGGGTATGGACACCGTGTAGCGAATAAATTTTTTCTCAAGGTCTTTGTGCCTTGTTTGCACGTGCCGATTCTGGCTTATGAAATTAATAAATAGCAGTTGTTGTCTCCTCCCGTTTCAAACTCCAAACGTCTTTGAGCTCTTGCTCTAGCGACATGTCCTCTGACCATCTAGCCGGTCCAACAAAAAAAAAATTGAAAATGGAAGTTAGGACCCCGACACAGATTGGTTCAATGAACAAGATAACATCCCTTTAAACTAAGATCTCAGATTTATTTTATAAACCCGAAATTACTCTCCCATCTCTCGAGCTGTTATGGCGGTGGCGAAGATAGCATGAGCAAAAAAGGTGGCGGCGGTGGATGGGCAGGATGCCCTTCTCCACTCCGTCGTTCTTAATGCCCGTGACGACCTTGGCCTCCGCCTCCTCCCACCCCACGATGTCTCCTCCTTCCTCCTCAATGGTAGCAAGCAGCAGCAACGCAAGTGGCAGATGCTTGCCGCTGCCACCTAGCAACAACGAGCAGTGGAGACAAGAGACAAGCGGCAAACACTGTTTTGTTTGGTTAAGATTAGGTTTAGGATTAGATCTAGGGTTCATCCCATGGCCTACATATCTTAGGGTTAGGATTCGGTTTAGTTTAGAAATGAGTGACATTGAAATGAAAATATGAATCACAGTGAGGGATATATTCGTCCTTTGTCCTTCCCCTTAAACTGATCTTTTGTAGGGGACCGTTCACCAAGTCCCCCCTAAAAAAACAGTTGAATCCCAATGGTTAACCTGTGGTTTCCCTTTCGGGAGGTCACGGGATCAAATCCGGGGTATATCTTAGGCCGTGTGCATGGCATCTAAATAACTAGATATGGTGCATCTGTGGACAAAAATAAAAACTCGGTCTTTGGTTGGTGGAAAAAAAACCTTTACACTCCCATCATTGGTAGGCTTCAAACACGCCGCTCTAACCAGGACATGTGTGTCCTTTTCAATTACAACTAGTTATGACTATTGTAGTTGAAACTTCAGTTGAAGTTTTTACCACCAAATTTCTCAAAAAAAAATAAAATTTAACGACTGATTTGCAATGCAATTTTTTTTTTTGAAAGGTATATGCAATACAATTGGTGTGCCTAATATTACAGTTAGACTTATATAGGTTTACAACTACATGAGCTAAAAACGGTGCACACACACCCCCCCCCCCCCAAAAATGGAACATAGTGAAGCTTTGCGCTCCTCTATTCCAATAGTTCAGTGGAGTCGGCACTAACAGAAAATTGTAGGTACTGCGAAGTGGGATCGATGGACCTGAATGAGGTGAAGGGAAGGATTGTTCTTTGTGACACGTTGAGTGATTCTTCTGGACCACTTCTCGCTGGTTCCATCGGCACAATAATGCAACAGGATGGGAGCAAGGACTACGCCTTTTCGTACCCATTGCCGGCAACGCTACTGGGGACGACGGATGGTTCCAGTGTTTTGCATTATATCAACACTTCAAGGTGCCACCCATAGTGTTTCCCTTCGCACTAGAGCCAAATTCACCACACATTGGTATCAAACAGTCCTAATTCGATTCTCACCATGTATTGGTAGTAATCCAACTGCAAACATCATGAAGAGCCAAGCGCCTGATGATCAGACAGCTCCGTTCGTGGCTTCATTTTCCTCGCGAGGGCCAAACCCCATCACTGCTGACATTCTCAAGGTAAACACATCGTTCATCCTTTTCATTTCCTTACTAATTCTTCATTCATGATCGCAGCAGTCCGATTAACCACTAGACAGCGTGCAGCCTGACTTGACCGCGCCCGGGGTTGACATTTTGGCTGCCTGGTCCCCGGTAGCATCTATGTCGGTGTACAGTGATGACAAGCGATCGGTGCCATACAACATAATCTCGGGCACATCCATGTCTTGCCCCCATGCTACTGGTGCTGCCTCCTATGTTAAGTCATTCCATCCGTCATGGTCGCCAGCCTCCGTCAAGTCTGCCTTGATGACTACTGGTAAAGGATCACTAGTCCAATTATCTCCACTTCACCCTTCTTTACTAGATCAGAAAAAAATTGACCTCGATCTATAAATAATAAAAGGATTTGGATCACATGAGGTTACAACTTATAACCTCACCTTAATGAGATAGGTGAAAGCCGCAACCGCAACCGTTTTTTACATGACAGTCAGGGCTGAGCATGATTCGTCATTAGAGGCTATAGGTGTAACGGATAATTGTGATGCAATTTTGGTTGAACCCATCTCTTAAACTGAGATGGTAAACCTAGTTGATCCAGAGGCATAATAAAAAGGGGATAATTGTCGGTGTGTTTTGATCTTAATTTTTCATGAAATAAAAATTAACCAATACCGACTATTGCCCCTATTAATTAATAAATGAAGTAGGTTTTTTTCCCTACCTAATAAAAATGAGAGAGAGAGAGAGAGAGAGAGAGAGAGAGAGAGAGAGAGAGAGAGAGTGAGAGGACATTGTCTCTCTGCCTCTATAGTATTCTTAACTAAAGATATGTTACAATTTGGTTCTCTCTGTCTCTGCTATTTTCATTGCAGCTTATCCCATGAACGTATCGAAGAACCCTGACGCAGAGTTTGCCTATGGTTCGGGTCATATAAACCCGATCGCAGCTGCAAACCCTGGTTTGGTATATGATGCAAGTAAAGCAGACTACATTAGTATGCTTTGTGGCCAAGGTTACAGCACGAAAAACCTACGACTCGTCACCGGTGACAACACCACCTGTTCCAGTGCTAACAATGGAACAGTGGCGGATCTCAATTACCCATCCTTTGCTCTTTCTGTTGCGAGTGGAAAATCTTTTTCTGGCAGCTTCCATAGAACAGTGACAAATGTCGGGTCACCAAAATCTACATACAAAGCAACCGTTAGAAGCCCATCGAAGCTCGTGATCAGCGTCGTACCGAGCAGCTTGTCATTTGGATCCCTACTGGAGAAGCAGTCGTTTGTGGTGAAGATTGAAGGGCAGACAATAGAAAAGGTGCTCTCGGCCTCGTTGGTGTGGGATGATGGTTTTCATCGTGTGAGGAGCCCCATTGTAGTCTATACTTCTGTGTAACTCTCTTAACGGAAGAGACACCCAAACATCTGTGGAATGTAAAGATGCAACAATACGATGCTATCTAACCCAGATATCTCTGCTTATCCTGTATCTATATGTAATCCTAAGCCAATCTGGCTTAGACCAATGTGCATAACTTAAAAAAAAAAAAGGGAAAGGAGGAAGAAAGTTTGGAAGTGATTTCTGTTGGACCTAATCAAGTTATTTTGTCAAGCAAAACTCCTTAGATGTCATATCATAAATGAAGAATAAAAATTAAATGTACTCTTTTTGGGATTCAGGTGTGTGACAACGTACATCTGGAATGCTCCAAAAGACCGACATTATGAAGAGAGGAGATCACATACACAACGGGTATATAATGACATTGGTCTCCGCTCCCATTACCGATGTGGGACTAACCGCTCAACAAAGTGCTAGGTAGCCGCCCTAAGAATGAGATTCCTCCCCTTGTTCACTTGAACCGGATATCATGATCCAAAGGTACAATGAAACTCCAAAAGGGGTTCACTTTGATCTCTTGGGATGATCCGATTGAAGCACAAAAGAACCATAGCTACCCATCAAATGGAAAACTAAAAAAACTCGAAGAGAGAGATTTGTTTTGAACATAGCGACTTTACTTGCTTTTCTATCCATATACATGGAATGGACGTGTGTCCATTAGATAGGTTGAAGCCAAAACTGAATCACAAATGTTCTTTTGCATGTCATTTGGGGCTAAGTGCAATTCACCGGTTGGGTTGGGTGTAACGGACGGTTGTGATTGAAGCCAAAACTAAATCATAGCCATTCTTTTACATGTCATTTGGGGCTGAGTCTGATTCACCAATTAGGCGGGCTGGGTGTAATGGATGGTTGTGATCAGTTTGGCTTTAACATATATGATCTTCTAAGGTTATAACCTCAAGGTGTTGGTGAAAGTAGTGGTTGTCTATTAGATTGTTGGGAACCTAGAGATTGCCTATAGAGATATGCAAGCCTTTGGGGACAAGTGGGAAGGAGAATTCAAATACTTATCGGTTGAGAAGATCGTCGAGGCTCGTGTATAGACATGATGTCCTCAAAGCAAGAACGTCGCCGCTTCGGTCATCCTCCGAAGGTGCTTCCGGCATTCTTGTCGTATGCTTCCCATGATCAACGATATATATTTTTTTTAAAGGTAACATGATACAATGATACGTCTTTCCATTTAGCACAAAAAAAAAGACCTTGTGACTTTCAGTCATTACTCCAAATAACATCAGAACAGAGAAGTGAAATTGGAAGAGAGAGTAAGCTCTTGGTGTGTGTATTTTGGCTTCCCTGGATCTATCTTATATAGAGGTCTTCATCAAACCTCTCTCCCCCCCCCCCCCCCCCCCCCCTTCACAGTCCAGCATCAATAGCCCGCATGCAGTAACGGTTCCTACATCGAAGAACATTCAAAGCTCTGTTGGGTAAAGGATGTATGCATGTGGGATACGACCAGGTTCAAAGAACCTGGCTATGCGTCAGGTATTGTGTAACGGTGGGAGTAACTGCTCTCCATTAAAATATTAAAACTCAATTAAAAAGAAGGCGCAAAGCCCGAAACCCATTCGCGTCAACGCGGCTTGCAAGCCGCGACCTCGACCCAGCCCGACCCGGCACTTGCGTGTGTGGTGGGATACGGTGTGGCTCTTGTGAAGCTACAAGACCCTAAGGGGGAGTTCATTTAAATGAGCGGCTCATGTCCTCTCCCCGAGCAATATATGACTAAACTACAAAAATTTTAATTTTAATTCTTATATAAAAAAGTGATTTTTAGAACAATCCCCCACAAGAATCAAATTACGAAAATCAATTCAAAAGAAATTATATGGAGTACTTATGAGAGGTATGTATATGCAAAAATGTATCTTTCGACTTGAACATTGCTTAGTGTTAATCTACAAGATTTACAAGCTGGCTAGTGAACTAAATCTTGAATTATTTAAGTTTAATGTAAACCTAGTCGACAAATCTCATGCATACCCTAAATATAAATATAGTCTCATATCAGTTGTGTTCATTAACGGCCATGAGCAATTCCTATTTTTAAATAGTGCTATAGAGAATTGGTCAAAATTCTCATAAAAGCAGCCATACTTCTACACTCATAAAGATACCATTTATCAAGAGTGATATGCACTTATACACCCTATTGGATATCTAGCTATGGAAGGTAATAAAATTCATAGACTTAACCTCATAACAATACAAATTATGCTACTACATTATAGGGAGGGGTAAAATTAATTTGTAGCACCTCACATGTCCCTCAGATGACTTGTTTTTTCATTGAACCTAGTTTGTGAGATCTCCAGTCACATAAGTTGGGTTTCCATTATCAAAGACATTTTTGTTTTATAGGACTCAACCCCATTCCACTCAATGTGTTTAGAACTAGTTCTCTTGCTAGTTTGTGTTTTTTATGATAGTTGCAGTCTATTATCTCTAAAGGAACAACTATAATATGTTTTACGCGATCACTAAGCCTACTCACTTACTAGCTTTAATAAAGGTTGTATTCCTATTTACTTGCTCCTTCTTGGTTCATGCTTTCTATATCTGAAGAGTCATTCCTATACCTAGAAGTAGTCCGGATGAGATTTATCAACCTCTCTCTAAAGATAATTTGGTTCCAAAGGAATTCAGTATCTTTAGTCACCATCACATTTAATGTGTGCGTAGAAAATTAAGTCTTTCTACTTCCTAGGATTCCAAAAGGTAGACATGTGCATCAAAGAGTACTACTTCCCCCCACAATTTAGTGGTCTACCTGAGTCGATCACCATAACAGTGACCATGTTCTTTAAGGTCCAATCAGCTTCTCCACTAGGCTGAAATATGGTGAACTACAATGTTGTCTTCACTATACTTAGTGAAGTCTTCAAACTCACATTCTCCTAAGTCGGACTAATCTAAGGACTCGATTCTCTTCCCTATCTGATAGATATAACGCCTAGGGTTTATAGGTCACACAAAGTCTAAGACTTCTTGGTATACGCCTACGTCAAACTTTTCATCCGAGGATAGATAACACTTGGGTACACTACCTAAGTTAGTATGTCTTTTAGAATAAGCGAATCCTAGTCTAACATGCCAGAGATCCACATACTCAGATAAATAACACAAAAATTAATTAATTAATACTTTGGAAACGGTTACAAAAGTGTTCTTCTCATTACAATAACGCTTCCCACAAAAGTCCCCACCTCTCATGTTGAGAAGTAATCAGTCTCTGTAGCATTTGCCTCATCCATCTTCTGGCCACTAGTTGCCTTGAAGCAATAGTTCTTGGTAATATGGAATGGCTTACCAGACATTTAGCATTTTCTAGAAGGATTTAATTGTTCTTCTCAATGGGATTGGGAGCTCGAGTCTTCCTCTTGAAAGATTTAATTTCCACAAGGCTCACCGGCCTCCTCCTTCATTTAGAGACTCACTCCCTTTTCTCTGACACCCAGTTGTCCTCCCCTATGCCGATTCGGATGACCAGATCCTCTAGTGATATCTCCTTGTGATTTAGCGTGTTCTTGTACTCCTTCCAAGAGGGAGGGAGCTTCTCGATAATCAAAGCCACTTGGAACCTTTTGCAAATGGCGTAGCCTCCACGAGGACTTCGTGAATGATGATATGTAGTTCCTTCAGTTGGGATACTACAATATTTTCATCTTCTATTTTGTATTCCAGGAGTTTACCCATCACGAACTTCTAGTATACCTTTTCACTAAAGTCTACCACAACTCCTTAGCGGACTTACGGATGAAGTAGACATACAGCTCTGGGATTAGGCAATTTAGGATGTAATTTTTGCACATAATCTTGCTTCTCCCAAGTGTGATATCGTACTGATTCGAGAAATCATCCGAGGTTTTGGTCAGGATGGGTTTTTCAGAGGTGATCAAGTTCACGGCCTTAAGCACGGCCATATAAAAGTGGAGCTTCATTTATCACATTTTAAAATTCTTACCATCGAAAGGCTCAGGTTTCGCAATAGACTTAATAAGATTCCTCTCCATCCCAATATTCATCTTGATAGAATTCATAATTGAAAATTTCAAGATTTGATGATCAGATCGGCTCCAAGTAGGAGGTGGAGCACTAGACTCACTTAAGTACCAAACTACCTTGGATAATTTGTTGCCGGCTTGATAAGCCTTTCTTAGACACCATTAAATAGAGAAAAATATAAGTAAAGTCTAACAGGTAACAATCTCCTTGGAAAATCTAAATTGACAATGATATAAAAACTAATTCTAATCTCACGGAATAGAACTAAGATCTAATTCTTAGATGATAGAACTAGTAATACGGATAAGAACTTAGTAGTACACAGAGTAGAACTAAGTTACACATATTAGAACTACAACTACGTTCTTGCTCTTAGATTGTTGGTAAAAGTAGTGGTTGTTTAGCAGATTATTGGGAACCTAGAAGCTTTTGGGGACAAGTGAGAAGGAGATTTCAAAGGTTTACCGGTTCATGTACAGACACGATGTTTTGAAAGCAAGAACATCACCACTCTAGTGATCATCCAAAGTTGCTCCCGGCCTCCTTGGCGTATGCTCCCCAGGATATAATAACACGCCTTTCCTTCCAGCATGAAAAAGAAGACCTTGGAACTGGCAAACAGTACTCCAGCTAGCAGTAGAACATGTAAGTAAAAGTGAAAGATAGAGCTATTGATATGTGTATTTTTGCTTTTCCTAGATCCTCTTTTATATAGAGGTCCTCAGCCAAATGTCTCCCCTTTCACAGAACAACATCAATAACCCGCATGCAGTAGCGGTTCCTGCACTGAAGATCATTCACGATTGTATGCGTGTGAGTATACGACCAGATTCAACGAACCTAACTTTGCCTCTGGTAATGTACTAATGTGTAACAGTAGGAGTAGCTATCCATTAAAAATACTAAAACGCAATTAAAAAGAAGGCCCAAAGCCTAAAACTCATTCGTATCCATGCGGCTCACTACCTCTACCTCGACCTGACCCGGCTTGGTGCGCGCGTGTGTGGTAGGTTAGGGTGTGACTCTTGTGAAACTACAAGGCCCTAAAGGGGGACTTCAATTAGATAAGTGACTCTTGTTCTCCCTCCGAGCAATATGGAACTAAACCAAAAAATCACAAATTTTATTCTTATATAAAATCACGATTTTTATAACAAAAGGATCCCTTACCATTTTGAATTAGGTAGATGTACTTGAGAAATGCTATTAAGCCCGAAGGTTTTCGCGATTCCGCTCAATACGACTGATGTGGCAGCAGTCAATTGGTGGTGTTAAAGTTTTAAATGTTGCGGCTGAAAATCAACCACAAGTTGTACGCTGCCACATCAGTCGTATTGAGTAGAGTCGGGAAAATCTTAGGGCTGAATAGCATTTCTCAGATGCACTTAAAAGAAGTATTGAAGCTAGAGGGTGCTCCGTAACAGAAGCAACAAGCCCCCCAACCAAACATATATAGGACCCCATCAACACTAAAGAGTGGTTGACACATAACACCCCACTACTCCAACCGGTAGAATTTTTTTTTTTTTTGGTAATAGAATTACATACACCACTATTAGAAGCTATTCTACATCTGACTAGCTATTAGAAGCAACCTGCAAGGCTATTGGCAGACAAAAACAATGGGGACCAATATCGTCTTGACAACGAATATGAGGCCATGTGGATATTCTTACTGCCAACTAATTAGAGTCTTCATCTTTGTTGCTTGCTTTGAGAGCCAATCAACAGCTGAGTTTCCATCCCTTTAGACATTAGAGATTCTACAGGAGGCAAATTGACGCAACATGCACCTAACATCGGCAATAATAGGATTTTGACAATGTGATGTTGTTGTACTTCTAAAATAGTAGATAGTGAATCCCCTTCAATCAATATTTGATCGAAGATTTCATTAGTTGCTTTAACCCCGTCCCATAGGGCTCGAGCCTCTATAATGGCGCAACTGATCTCACATTTAACGGAATGGCCTCAGCTTCAACTGATCTCCAGTAGATTGACTGCCTTTATCCATCGAACTATCAAAGTTGACTTTGATGATATTAATTTCAGGAGGAACCCACTTAACAATACAATAGTCTAATGGTCGACTCTAATGTGGCTCTAGAGAAAGGTCATGTGCTTGGTAATATTCTACGATGAGAGACAAAATTTGATAGGGTACGTGTGTTGGGAACATCGCCTAATTCTAAAACAGCTACAGATTTTGTGCCTTCCACACTAACCAGCAACCTTGTAATAGGAGCGCAAGTTTCAAACTTAATGTGGCCTGATTGTTGCCTTTGCGTGAGCATTGTTGCAAGCTAGTCCAGGCCAATTAAACGGAGAGTGCACCTGGATAATCATTCCAATGTTGTCCATACTTGCACTAAAAATGACATGAAAAGAATAAATGATTGATGTCCTCCAGAGACTCGCAGTGGAAACATTCAGAAGGGAGAGAGTTCACTTTGTTGCATAAAGGATCTGGTTGGCAGTCGACGATGTAAGAGCTTCCAACCAAAGGCCCTTACCCTAGCTTGGCAATTGATCCCCCACAATGTGGACCACAATGCCATAGTATTTGAGCTAGACCCTGCATTATTCACCAGTGCTTTATAGACTTGCTTGGTAAGCATATGAGTCTGTTGGTGCTCTCCCCAAGTATACAATTGAGAAGGGGGGTAATGAAGTATTGGCACCATCAGAATTTTTTACACACAGTGATAAAAGGGAAGAGCAACTGTAATAACTGGACATCCCAATTTCCATATTGATCAATTAGATATTCCAAATATAAGGCCGTTGTAAGGATCTCATCAGAAATCATCAGTGGCAGGCGACTGATAGGGAGTGAGTACAACCAAGGGGTTACCCATAGATTCAGAGGGCAGCCGAGCCATAGGTGGAGTCGCAATTGAGATCACAAGAGAGTGACCCCGAGAGAAATTGCTCAAAATGCCCATGAACAACAAGGTGCGGTAGGCCAAAGCCAAAGATCATCTACCAATTTGTATTTGCTTTAGAAAAATTGTGCCCATAAACTCGTCTTCCCATTAAGAAATCCGAAAAGATGTTTGGTCATGAATATTTTTTGCGGCGATTGTAATCACCGGACACCCAAGCCTCCTTCTTGGATTAGGGTGGTAACCCTCTCCAAGCTAATGAGGTGAATGGAATGGTTATTTGAATTCGAAGCCCACAGAAATTGACGTAGTAATTTTTCTATGGATATAAGTAATTTCACCGGAACCCAACTATTCAAGAGAAGGAAGGTAGGAATAGAGGATAGTATCACTTTTCAAGAGGATGATGCGCCCTATGAATGATAAATGCAACACCTTCCATCCTGCAATTTTAGAGGTGATGGAGTTGAGCGTGTCAACGAAGTCACTTTTGCTTAGTCTCTTCCCATGGATTGACTCCAAGATATTTCAGTGGCCCCAAGTTGTAAGAGTAACCCATCACCGATAATATGGCCAAATGTGCTTCCTAATCAACACATAAGCCAAATGTAATACTAGATTTCGGCCCTTGATGAATGAAGCTTGTTCTGGCGAGTTAATTAGTGGAAGCAATGATGGGAGCAGTCGACCATGATCTTAGAGACGATCTTGTAGAGGACATTACATAAGCTAATTGGGCGAAATCGAGAAAGTTTGGAGGCGCTTGGAGCCTTTGGTACTAGAGCAATATAGGTCGTCTTCCAAAGAGTAGGCATGTGACCCAAAATGAAGAATTGTTGAATAGCTTGGCGTACATTGGGTCCCACCGAGGCCCAATTTGCTTTGTAAAATTCTAGTGGGAAACCATCAGGGTCAGGAGCTTTATCCATTGGCATTTGCCAAACCACACTTTGAATTTCTGTAAAGAAAGAGATTGAAGTTAGGTTTTCATTAGCCATAGGAATAATGCAAGGGTGCAAAAGGCTCAATAAGTGATCAACATCACCAACATCAACCTCGGTGGCCGGGTTTCCACCTTTCCTTGATGTGATTAACAAGCAGAATTTCAAGCTCCGGTCTAGATGTGTGAGGATTCCCATCCTCATCGGTCAACGACCAAATACCGTTCCTTTTACGACGGGTCATCCATCATATTTCGGTGGAAAAACCTGGTATTTAGATCTCCTCCTTGAAGCCACCATTGGAATCTTGATTTTTGCTTCCAAAGAGATTCCTCGATCCATCTTAATTTAGCAGGTTATGGTACTCAGAAATGAGAGCTTTTAATCGCAAATTAGCACCGTGTATACTGTAAAGTCCTTCATTCAGACTCCTGGATTTGAAGGAAACTGATCTGTTTATATAACTCATGAATATTGTGGTTCAGCTTGCCCACCACCTGACACTTCCATTGCTCGATCAACAACAGTTTTGAAAACGAGACGATCCTACAGCTCGCCTCTGCTTACGGCTTCTAGGGCCGAGTCTCAGGGGATGTGGGCTTTGGAAAAGAATGTATAAACTCTTGCTACTTAGTCTGTTTTCTAGTCGTTCTTCTTTATTTCATGAGGCTAATCAAATGGAATGTTAGAGGTCTTGGGGGAGGGGAGAAAAGGCAAGCAGCAAGGATGTTTGCTTCGGCACACTTGGCCGACGTCATTTGCCTCCAGGAGACGAAAATGGTGGATCCCTCCAAGAGGTTGCTCAGATCCCTCAGTAACCACCGGATTGACCAATAGGAATCTCTGGGATCTGTGGGGGCCTCAGGAGGCCTCCTAATCGGCTGGGATTCTTCCATTCTCTCACTTGTGGATAAGATTTATGGCGACTTCTCCCTATCAATAATTTTTCATTATCGAGTTGACAACCAGGCCCTTTCCTTCATGGTAGTTTATGGCCCGTCGGACGACCGCCTACGCTTCGAATTCTGGTAGGAACTCCGTGGCATTCGCTCGGCTCTTCCGGATCCATGGGTCATCAACGGCGACTTCAACATCACCAGGTTCGCCTCAGAGCAAAGCAAGAATCCAGGCAGCTCCCGGGCGATGGATGACTTCGCTTCCTTCGTCAGAGATTATAGCCTCGTGGACCTTCTGACGGGGAGGAGGAGGTACACCTGGTCTATAACAAGCGTGAGATCCCAATCCATGCACGCCTGGACCACTTCCTTGTTCTGGATGACTGGGACAGTACCTACCCACACACCTACACAATTGCTCTCACTTCTTTCGTCTCGGACCATGTCCCTATTCTCCTCAACACTGGTGCAGCTAATTCCTCCAGATCTCCCTTTAGATTCGAGCAAATATGGACCTTCGAAGACAGGTTCGATGATCTGATTCAGACATGGTGGAACTCGATCCCTACAATTCAGAACTCGGCGCTAAACATCTCCAATAAACTTCGTCATATGAGGAGACTGATTGGGAGATGGGCATCTACTTATTTTGAAAGCATTAAGAAATAGAAAGAGGTACTCCTGACAAAGATAAATGCACTAGAAGTTTTGGAAGAGACAGGAGGGTTCTCTGGTGATGATCGGACTAATCTCTCAGCGTTGACTTTGGACCTCAACCTCCTACTGGCGAAGGAAGAGGCGATGTGGAAGCAGCGCTTCCATAGGATTGCGAATGGTCATAGCGCAAGAACCACCTCGCAAGCCTATCCGTTAATGGTACTTTCTGCGAGTCTCAAACGACCATTCTGCAAGGAGCGATAGGATTCTTCAAATCGGAGTTTGACAGATTTTTGGGAAGACAATTCCAGACTAATTGGGATTCCCTTGACTTAGGCTGGTTTCAGAGCCAAGACAGAATCATGGGACCCTTCTCAAAAAAGGAAATCAAGAAAGAAATTTTCGACCAATCAGCGGATGGGAAGCCTGGTCCTAACGGATTCCCATTCCTCTTCCTCTAGAGATATTGGCAGATAAGTCTAACGTCTGCCGCTTCATGCAGGATTTTTTTGCAGGTAAGGTGGACTTGAAGAACATTAACTTCTCTTAGATCGTGCTGATCCCGAAGAGTGAGGGAGCGGAAACGATTCGGAACTATAAGTCGATTAGTCTTTTGAATTGCATTTATGAAGGCAGTAACCAA
This sequence comes from Chamaelirium japonicum, assembly GCA_947650365.1. Taxonomy (NCBI): domain Eukaryota; kingdom Viridiplantae; phylum Streptophyta; class Magnoliopsida; order Liliales; family Melanthiaceae; genus Chamaelirium; species Chamaelirium japonicum. The sequence continues at coordinate 6,572,362 of OX393555.1, read as the reverse complement.
GGTCCTCTCCACCAGACCCTCGATGATCATTACGGAGCTTGTAAACACCACCCAATCGGCCTTAATCAAGGGGAGGAACATCCTGGACAGTGTGCCGACTGCCCAGAAAGTTCTCTTCCACCTTCGCTAGACAAGATCGGAAGCTGCTATTCTGAAACTAGACTTTGAGAAGGCTTTCGATCGACTTGACTAGGGGTTTTGTGACGACCAAGATCCAATAAGCCAATAGCCAAGAGCCAAGACTCCTGAGGCGGGAATGCCAAGATGGATGAGGTGAGGTGAGGTGAGGTGAGGTGTACAAGGCCATGAGTTAGCCCCACATCGCCTGGAGAGAAGGAGATTCTGAGCTACTTATATAATTTCCCCTCCCAAACATAGAAGACGCGTTTTAAAACCGTGCGCCGCTACGGAATTCGTAAGAACTCCGTAGTTAAGCGTGCTCGGGCGAGAGTAGTACCAGGATGGGTGACCTCCCTGGGAAGTTCTCGTGCGGGCACGGGCAAAGCGGACAAAATCTTGTGTGTTTGGGGCGGATGTTACAAAATGGTATCAGAGCCGGTTCTCCTTGGGATGGGGGGTCTAACCCTACACGAGGACGTGTAGCCCTAAGGGGGGTGGATTGTGACGACCAAGATCCAATAAGCCAATAGCCAAGAGCCAAGACTCCTGAGGCGGGAATGCCAAGATGGATGAGGTGAGGTGAGGTGTACAAGGCCATGAGTTAGTCCCACATCGCCTGGAGAGAAGGAGATCCTGAGCTACTTATATAATTTCCCCTCCCAAACATAGAAGACGCATTTTAAAACCGTGCGCCGCTACGGAATTCGTAAGAACTCCGTAGTTAAGCATGCTTGGGCGAGAGTAGTACCAGGATGGGTGACCTCCCTGGGAAGTTCTCGTGCGGGCACGGGCAAAGCGGACAAAATCTTGTGTGTTTGGGGCGGATGTTACAGGTTTCTGATGTCTGCTCTCCGCTGAAAGGGCCTTCTGGAAAAATGGTTGAACTGGATTTGGGCCTGTCTCTCCTCCTCCAAACTGACATGTCTCATCAAGAATGCGAAAGGAAACATGTTCTCCATGCGATGAGGTGTTAAGAAGGGTTGCCCTCTCTCCCCATTCCTCTTTATCTTGGCTATCAATGTGTTTGACCCTATTATCAGATGAAGGATTGACCAAGAGTTCCTTCCGGCCATGTCAAGTCCCTTTTGGTCTGTATCGAACTTCCATTTCGCCGACGACATTGTTATGTTCTGCAAGCCAGACCAGCAGCAATGGTCACCTTTAAGGTTATGCTGATGTGCTTCCAAATGTCCACAGGATTGAAAATCAACTTCTCGAAATCTTCCTTATATTATATGGGAGACGATAGTGACAGGGGACAGCTTTGGCAGACTTCATGTATTGCTCGCGGAAGCCCCTCCCGATGAAATACCTTGGCCTCCCAATTTCAGAAGGCAGATTACCAAAGGACTCCTGGCTTGACCTCATCTAGCGGATTGAAAAGCGACTCTCGGGATGGAAGGGTAATCATCTCTCGATCGAAGGGAGACTCACACTTGTCAATTTAGTCCTCTCCACCATTCCTTCCTACTTCCTTTCCTTTTCTCCCTGCCGGCTTGGGTCATTCGGTAGATAGTTAAGCTCCGTCAATCTTTCCTATGTCGTGGTACTGATAGCAACTCGAGTTCTTATCCCCTGATGAACTGGTGATCCGCCTGCAAATCGAAGGTCCAAGGTGAACTCGGCTTCTTGATCTAAAGGACTTCAATCAAGCCATGTTAGCGAAGTGATGGTGGCGTGTTCAGCAATCAGGAGGAAAATCTTGGAGCGAGACCATCAAGGGCAGATACTTCAGACATTTTTCTGTCCTGCATGTGAGATCGAGATGTTCCGGTACTGTCTCACCATTCTGGAAGGGCATTTCGAGAATCTCTTCGATTATCGCTGTGGGAACAGGCTGTTGCTAGGAAGCGGATCGAGGATTCGATTTTGGGAAGATATCTGGATTGGAAACCTACCGCTTCGGACGATCTTTCCCCAGTTGTTCGACCTGGCCCCCTCGAAGATGGCCTCGGTCCGATCCCAAGCTCTAGTCCGGGGATCTTGCACGATCTGGCGACCGAGATTTAGTGGCTCCTTCCCAACAAAACTCATACCGCAACTTGGACAACTGTTGGACCTTCAACAACCGATTTCTCTCACTAACGGGGTCGATGTTGCAGGGTGGCGCTGGACGGCGAATGGTGTTTTCTCGGTTGGCACTTTTTATATATTGATTAACTTTGGGGGAATAATTTGTCCGCTTGTGAAGAAGATCTGGCGAACTAAATACCACTTGAAGGCCAAGATCTTTATGAGATTAGTTATGAAGGATAAGATCCTGACTAAGATCAATCATCTCAGATGGAATCACCCAAAGATTTCGGACACCTATTGCCCCTTTTGTGGTCTGGCGGAAGAGACGTCGGATCACCTTCTAATTCGGTGTCCTTACTCTCGGATAGTCTGGGCTCTCTTCTAATTGAAGCTTCAAATCAGGTTTCATCCGACCTCGCTTACTTCCCTATGGGGCTCTTGGCGACGCAGGTGGGTTGACTCGGCCATTAGAAGTGGATGGGATATCGTGGCGATTACTATTTGCTAGGGACTATGGTTGGAGCAGAAAAGAAGGATTTTCCCGAGCAAATCGCACACATCGGACTGGACCATCACCGATATCAAGTCGATGATCCATCTTTAGGCTTCACATCTAATCTCGCGGATTAAGAGTGTTGTTTTGAGATTGTCCTCTTGATTGTAGAACTCTTCTCTCTCCCCCCCCTCTTCCCCTTGTACATATTTTATTTTTAATTTACTAGTAGGGGTCTAGGCTGAATCCCCCTCATTCAATGAGAGGCATTTCCCAAAAAAGATATAAACTAGATTGTTATGCGCATAGCAGTAGCATAGGACATGAGTTATGAAATGAATGATGGAACCAAGTGGCTGTGAAGAACCGTCTCCAATTAATCCTGATGAAGGAGCCAAAACGTACAGTTCAAAACGAAAAGTAGTGATACCGCACGCGAGGTGGTTGAGCTAGCATCCATGCATGATACAGAGCAAGGCCGGGGTTGTGATGAGAAGCAATCCTTGGTAGGTAGGTAGGTAGATGAATAACTTTTGCTCAAGAAAACAGTCTAACCAGAGAGTAGAAACAAATTAAGATGCGATCAAGACTGACCCAAATACGCCTGTGGATGTCTTGATTATTACACCAGGTAAAAGGATCCCCCGAGAAGCCTAGCTAGCCTAGATCAATTAATCCAGAGGTTTGAATATATTCACAGAAGTCAAGTAAGTATTCCTAGCCGGGTCAAGCGAGAATGGGCGCCCCCTTTTCTTATCTTCACAGAAGTCAAGGATTATATCAAAGTCCATCCCCAGCAAGACAGCGCGGGATACCAAGCTGATCGATCTAATTGATGGATGGATAGCTAGAGTTCCACAACAATCTCCGTTCCAACATGCATGTCATTAATTGGAGGCATAAATGATCCGGTCCCAAGATCCAATGATTAAGATTGGAATCGGTAATCAAACCTGCTGCTAGCTAGTTGTTTGTCCACAGAGAAAAATGTGACCGACCTCGTTGCCCATCAGCTGATCAAGTGTTCCAGAGAGGTGATTTTCAAAGCTTTCATTATCAACATACAATAATATGTTGAAGATGTTTTGAGAAAGAAGGTTCTGAGCGCCTGTTTTCCCCTTTCCCTTTCCCTAGGGTTCGATCTCCGGTGATCGCCCCTTCTGGCCTACTCGGGTGCCGCCGGCGGTGACGGGGAGGCCGGGCTTTGGGTTTTCTCCGCTCTGGGGATGAGGACTCGTCCCTCTTCCTTCCTTTTGTAAGTAGGGTGTCCCGGCAGGCGGCAATTTTGTGCTCGGAGTTCTCGGGTCTTTCAACGGTAGGCGGCCCTCTTCCAGCGTCGGCGTCGGGGTCAATTTCTTGTCGGCTTCAGGTAGATGGTTAGATCCAGCCCCGGTGACAGGTTCTTGGCTGGTGGATTTCCAGATCTTCTCCTCTGGCCGGTGAGCGGCTCCTGGCGAGGCGGTGGCGGCAGCGGCTCATCAACAGGGAGGCAGATCCGTCGGAGACTCCTTCTTCTTAGTCGATTTGCAGGTTTTTGGCGTTGTTTGTCTCTTTTTGTTCTGGTTTTTCATCTTTTTGTGGTTTTCTGTTGCTTGTTTCCCCGGATTTGGGGTTCTTGGCGGTTTGCCGGAGTGTGCCTATAGGTTCTCCGGTGTGTAGGCCGGTCGTTTGTCTGCCGAAAATATTTCCGGCTGTTCTCGATCAGTTGTGGTCGTCCCTGCTTGTGCCGGCATGTGGCACCTCCATGGGGTCTTTTTCTGACCTCCACCTCAATACCAAAAAAAAAGTGTTCCAGAGAAGCTAGAAGAATCGCTTCCATGTGATGGCCGGGACACAATATATAGTGCCTCCCAATCTTCCCACAAACTAAATTGTCGCATCTTCGATCTTGAAGGTGTGTTTCCTACTGCAAAAGAATTAAGCATTGGGATGATGAAGTATGTGCAACCAAACCAAACATCGACAATAATTAATACAGGCGTGACGTGGCATGGCGTCTAGTCTAGCATGCTGCTCCTCGATTAACATACAATTCCTTCCAAACTAGAGATAAATTTCATGGGTACGTGTACATGTCCGAATAATAAGGAAACTGGCGGATCAAGTAACTTTCCTAATCATGGGACTGGAGGATCCCGACTCAAGACAGGTGATCGATCAGGGCCATCCTTCCTTCAATTCCTTCCTTTTTTGGTGTAACGAGTGGAGTCTAGATAAGGAGCCATAAAGCCTCCATAGTGGCCAGCTCCCTTAGCCTAGCCTTTCTCTACACGGTCGCACGCGGCTAGATGTCTTACCAACGGCTTTTAATTTGTTAAAGCTTGCTGAACAAAATCAGCCAATTCCACATGTGATCGCTATCTTTTTCCTCAGCCTCGGATGGGTCCTCCTTGACTACCAGCCCCTCTCCCTCCGGCCTCCTCGACCACAAGCGGAGTAGTTTGCAGGAGGCACCAATCGAGCATTGAAAAGAGATTGAAAGGGGAATCAAATCCAGCCGATTCATTTCCTGATGGGCCACCCGTACTATGCTAGCTAGGCAAATGGGGAGTAGTCAGACATGCCGTGCCTCCCCCTGTTTAGAGAATGCATGACGATTTTAGAGGGAGCCCGCGTGGCACGGGGTCTCTGTTGTGTAGAAGTAGAGGAGGCAAGATTGTCATTAGCCACTGACCGGGATCTCCGTTGTGTAGATGTAGAGGAGGCAAGATTGTCATTAGGCATGACGTCTTCGACACCATTATTCAATGGGCGGTCCGCAAATCGTTCATCAGTGGAGTTGGCAGCCCGGCAGCCTCTCTTGGGCGGTGACCAATCTACACTTTGCGGATGACACCCTTCTTTTATGCAGGGCTAGTACAACCCAGGTTTCGATTCTTAAGATCATCCTTTACTCGGTCAAACTTGCCACTGGTCTGAAAATCAACTTCTCTAGATCTTCAACCTATTATTTGGAGCCAGACATGGATCAGAGTTCCCTCTTGGCTGGAATCTTGAACTACAAAGCAGATAGCCTTTCGTTGAAGTACCTCGGTTTACCGGTTCATGATAAGCAGCTTCGTAGATCGGATTGGTTTAAAGTGGTGGAGAAAGTAGAATCACGACTGGAAGGCTGAAAAGGGAAACACTTGTCTATCGGTGGTCGGCTGACCCTCATCAATGCGGTTTTGTCCGCAATTCCGGCATATTATTTGGCCTTCTTCTATCTTCCCTCATGGGTCATCAAGCGGATAGATACTCTTCGGAGCTCCTTCCTCTGGAAGGGAGCGGATGGTAATGTTGGATCGTACCACTTGATGAACTGGGGGTCGGTTTGCAAATCTAAGGAGCAAGGTGGTTTGGGGGTCATTAACCTTCAAGATCACAATAAGGCATGTTAGGCAAATGGTGGTGGAGACTCTAGAATGAGCAGGATGATAACTGGAGTAAGATTATCAGGGCCCGGTACTTCAAAATTTTATCTCCTCTCCAGGTGAGGAGTCGATGTTCAAGTAAGCTCTCGCATTTCTGGCGAGGCATTGTGAGAGTGGGGCAAGTTTATAAGTGCGGCAATCAACTACTGCTGGGCAATAGTAAGAGGATCCGTTTCTGGGAAGACCGTTGGGCAGGTGATCTTCCTCTTAGTAAACTTTTTCCAGATTTGTTCTCCTTGTTGCGATCGGCGTCCGCTTCAGTAGCCTCTCAATGCTCCACGGAAAGCGGGTCAACCTATTGGCACCCTTACTTCGTGTGTGCACTCCCGCGCCCCTGTTGGAAGAGTCGGAGGAGATGATGAGCATTCTCAACCTCATCTTAGTGAAGATGGAGCCGGATTCTGTAAGCTGGCGATGGAATATCACAGGTCAATTCACGGTTCAGTCCTTCTATCGCTTCATCAACAACGGGGGCCTGGTGTGCCCTTGGGCTAAGGCGCTATGGAAGACAAAGGCCCCCTTGAGATTCAGAATTTTCCTGTGGCTAGTGGTACACAACAATATTCTTATCCGCTGGAACCTTCAGAAGCGCAATCACCCGAATTTGCCAGACATCTCTTGCCCCCTCTGTGACCATCCGGCAGAAACATCCAATCACTTGTTTCTAAACTGCACGTTCTCCAATCCTATATGGGCCAGACTGAGGTATTCACACTCTATTGGAGGTCGCCCGGTGACCATGAAATCGTTGTGGACAAAATGGTGTAGCAAACGGATACCGAAGGAGCTTCGTCCGGTGTGGAATCTTCTGGTGATTGTGGTTTGTTGGAACATTTGGTAGGAACGTAACAATAGAATTTTCAACAACAGAGCGGACAACATAGATGGTATCATTCTTCGGGTGAAATCTCTTCTTAGATCGTGGGCAACTACCCTGTAGGGCGCGGCGAAGGATCGCTTACCCCTGCTAACCGACTCTGACCCTTAGTTTTAAGTCTTTGTATTTTCTTCTTTTTGTTTCCATTTGAGCTCGTTTGTACTCCTCTCTTTTCTAATAAACTGGTAGGGTCTTGGCCGAAACCCCTCTCACCTTTCCCAGGGATTTGTCAAAAAAGATTGTCATTAGTCAATAATTGTGTAGTCCGTAGACTTGGTCAACTCCAAATTTTGATATTTTCACCTAATAATTTCTTGATCAAGATCACGATAATTTTATTTTATTTTATTTTAGATCGAGTTGGGATGCACACCACGTACTATAACTGTGTTTGACTTAGATTTTTCGAATCTCAAATGCAGCTTGCTCTGCCGAAAACGGAGATTTCAAATTGTGTGAATTTTACATAATTAATGGAAAACTCCATGGCTTAATGGAAAACACCGGTTGCACCCCACGGAAATGTACAGCCCGTTGTTGATCCAGCTTAGCCAAACAGCCTATTGAGGCCCACTATAGCTAAAATACACTGCAACGCGTAGAGAGAGCTAAGCCTAACACCACCTATGTATATACTGGATTAGGTGAAATTGGGCGGGTCTGATCCGCCCAACCTCAACCTGACCCGAACAATGGACAAGTATGGGCAAAGCTAGTAAAAAAACTTGGACGGGTTTGGATAAAAAAAGATCAACCCAGTTACAATTTGGATAGAGTTGGACACCGGTCTTACCCAACTCGAGGAACCCATGTAGAGTGGCATGCTTCCATCCGGGTCCGGCCCTGGGGGTAGGCACTAGGCTGGCAAGGCCTAGGGCTCCAAATTTCAACATATCATCTAGGACTGAAAGATGATTTTGTTGAATACACAGATGTATTACTAATAAAGATTATGCATAACTTGAGTTATTAAAGTTTGAACACGGAATTTAATAAAGAGTCAACATAGATCTAACTTAGTATGTTTCATTTTCAATCAAATGGTTTGACCTCTTAATTTTGTTATTTTTTCCATCTACATATTGTCGGAGTTTGGCTCAAATTCGTCGAAGACGGAGCGCAATAAGAGGCTCTAGGCAAGCATATCGGAGGGCTGGCACCCTGGGCACTAGGTGTATGGCGCCCAGGCACTGACGGGTACCACTCTCTCGGGTTGGCACCCAAGGCGCCCAGTGTCTGGCGCCCAGGGCGACACTTTCCAGGTTGGTGGCACCCTGGGCGTCAGTTTTCGGCGTTTTTGCTGACGGGCTACAGGTTGGCGCCCTTGGTGGCGCCCTAGGTGCCAAGCAAGACACCTAGGGATCTTTCTTCGGGCTTCTCGCTTGTATTTGAGAGATGAAAAAGATCGTGGATCTTGAGAGGAGATTGATCTCCTTGAGATCCGATGGAGCGAGGAAGAAGAAGAGAGTTGTAAACTCCAAAATCTAATCCTATTGCTTCAAGGACGGTGACCGACACCCACAAAGATAGGGATTTCCGAACTACGTGACCAAATCTCTTTGTGGCGTCTAGATTGTTTATTTGCTCTATTCTCTCCATGATTGTTGGATCGTTCTTGGTGGATTCGATCCTTCTCTTCGGATCGTCAGAGATCTGAAAATCTAGATCGCTTCTGCGAGTTTGAGGCGGCGGATCGAGATCTTGCCTAAGGTGTTCTGCGCCAACAACTGGTATCAGAGCCAAAGGTTTTGGAGGGTTTGAGTCTGATCTGTTAGAGATGATCGAAGAGAAGACCACCATGGATAGCATGAAGATTGATCTCAAGCTATTCGACGGGAAGACCAATTTCACGCTATGGCAATGAAAGATGAGGAATATCTTGATACAGCAAGATCTCCTCTTATGTGTTATGGGCAAGGAGCATGCACCGAAGGAGACGACGACTGAAGCATGGGCAAAAACCGATTAGAAAGCGATGAGTTCCATAGAGCTTCATTTGTCAGATGAAGTCATGTACAATTTCATGGAGGAAACGTTGGCTAAAGGCACTTGGGACAAGTTGCAGTCGCTATACATGGGAAAATCCCTCTCGAATAAATTATTCTTGAAGGATGAACTATACAATTTCCGTATGAATGAAGACGAGGATCTAATGGAGCACCTGAACCGATTTAACCGGTGTATTTCAGATCTTCTGCGGGTGAAGGTAAAGTATGAGAAAGACGACAAGACACTGCTTTTGTTATGGTCCCTTCCACTGTCCTACAAGTACTTCAGGACCACCCCGATATTCGACAAAGAGACTCAAGTTTGAGGAGGTCGTCTAGGCAAGTTGCATATATGTGCAAATAGGGATTGGTTCGATATATATGAGGAGAAAAATTGCGGCGAAGTTCTTATGGGGAACGACGCCTCCTTCAAGATGATAGGTATAGGAATAGTTAAACTGAAGATGAACGACGGTACGATTCGTTCACTCGGGAGCGTAAGGCAAATTCCAGATCTCAAGAAGAACCTTATTTTTTCGGGTACTCTGGATGTAAATGGGTACGCCGACTCATCAAAAGATGAGAAGATCAAGATTACTAAGGGATCATTAGTGGTGATGAGAGGAGAGAGATAGGCGAACAATTTGTACAGACTGTCTAGGAGTACAGTCTTGGGTGAAGCGATAATCTCCACAAACGTCGGATCAGAAAAAGATCCGGCTTTGTTGTGGCATCAGAGGCTTGGCCACATGAGCGAAAAGGGGCTGTAGGAACTACATAGAAGGAAGCTGCTGGGAGGTGTAGGCGAGTGCAAATTGGAGTTGTGCCGATCATGCATCATGGGGAAGTAGTCCAAGGTTTCATTCAAGTTGGCTTCTACTGAGAAAAGGGTGAAGGATGCTCTTGACTGCATTCACTCTGATGTTTGGGGACCGGCTCCAACTCGTTCGCATGGGGAGCATGGTACTATGTCACATTCCCGGATGATTACTCCCTGAACGTTTAGGTCTACTTCATGCGCGAAAAGTCTGAGGTGTTTGATAAGTTCAAAACTTAGAAGGAAGAGATGGAAAACCTGATGGGGAGGAGGATTAAGTACTTGAGGAGCGACAATGGAGGCGAATACAAGAATGGATGGTTCATCGAGTTTTGTCGACAGGAGGGCATTGTCAGGCACTTCACGGTGAATAAGTCCTCTCAGCTGAATGGTGCTGCAGAAAGGATAAACATGACTCTAATGGAGAAAGAGAGGTGCATGCAGTCCATGCAAATCTGCCCGAGTCCTTTTGGGCAGAGTCGGTTAACCATGCGTATTATTTGGTTAATCGATCTCCCTCGAAGCTATTGAAATTCAAATGTGTCAATGAGGTGTGATCTAGGAAAGATATGGATCTTTCCGCGATAAAGGTGTTCGGATACAAGGCGTTCACTCTCATCTCGAGATATGAGAGGAACAAGTTGAAGCCTAAGTCGCAAGAGTGCCTGTTCCTAGGCTTTGAACGAGGTGTGAAGGGCGTTAAGTTGTGGGATTCGAAGAATCAGAAGAAGATCGTTAGTAGAGATATTATCTTTGATGAGACGACCATGCCTATGGTAAAGACGAAGGCCAATACGGTAAAATCAAGTCAGGGAGCGAATACTGCTACAGAGGTTCTAGTTATCTTGATAGATATGGGTGAAGCAGTCGGCACATCCGAGGGTGATGTGAACAAGCAGCAGCAGGTGGAAACACCGGCGGAGACTCAGGTGGAGACTCCGGTACAGGCTCAGGTGGAGTCTACAGGCTTGCCTTTGAGGAAGTCAAAAAGGTCCATCAAACAGTCACAAAGATACGAATGGGATGATGAGGCTTGTTATACCTTCATCATCAGTGAAAATGATCTAGCAAGCTATGATGAGGCTGCAGCGAGCAGTGAGGGGCAAGGCTATATGAAGGCGATGAAGGATGAGATGATCAGTCTCCCTAAGAACTCTATTTGGGAGTTAGTTTAGAGACCCAAGGGAAAGAAGATCATAAGTTCCAGGTAGGCTCTCAGGAAGAAGGAGGGTATGCATAATAAAGACCCAAAGTTCAAGGCACGTTTGATTGCAAAGGGGTTCAATCAGTAGGAAGGAACTGACTATAAGGAGATCTTCTCTTCCATAGTCAAGCATACCTCTATTAGACTACTACTGGCTCAGGTTGCTCATCATGATATTGAGCAAAAGCAAATGGACGTAAAGACGCCATTTCTTTATGGGGATCTCGATGAGGAGATCTACATGTCACAGCCAGACGGGTTCAGTGAAGAAGGTAAGGAGAACCACGTGTATAGACTGAAGAAGTCGATCTACGGATTCAAGCAATTACTGAGATAGTGGTATAAGTGCTTCGACTCGTTCATGGTACAGATCGGTTACTCGAGGGGGATGTATGACTGTTGTGTCTACACTTGCACCTTTGATGATGGAGAGGTTGTGACATTGATGCTTTATGTCTATGATATGCTCATCGCATGTCGTGACAAGAGCAAGATAGTCAAACTCAAGAAGATACTGAAGAGGGAGTTCAAGATGAAGGATCTCAGGAATGCAAAAAAGATTCTCGGCATGGAGATCAGGAGGGACATAAAGGCCGGGAAGCTGTGGTTGTCTTAAGGAACCTATAACTGAAAGGTTCTTGAGAGGTTTGAGATGAAGGATGCAAAGCCAACCTCTACTCCATTGTCTTTACCCTTTGTTCTTAGCAAGAGGCAATGTCTTACTACGAAGAAAAAGATCCAGGAGATGCAGTAGACACCGTACACTAATGCGGTAGGATGTATTATGTATGTGATGGATTGCACGAGGCCGGATCTGGCACAGGCGGTGAGTGTCATGTCTAGATTCATATCGAATCCGGGGAAGGTCCAGTGGCAAGCAATCAAGTGGATCTTGAGGTATTTGAAGGGCAGTGCAGACAAAGAGATCTTATTTGCCAAGCAAAAGGGAGAGATCCATATTATATGATATTTTGATTTAGACTATGCAGCAGATCTTAACAGGAGAAGGTCTACCAAAGGATACATGTTCACGTGTAGAGGAGGACCGGTCTACTGGAGGTCTATACTAAGTCAGTAACGGTGCTCTCCACTACCGAGGCAGAGTATATAGCTCTAACATAAGCTATAAAGGAGGCTATCTGGTTGAAGGGCCTAGCTGGCGAAGTGGGACTGAGTCAGAGCTCAGTTACGTACAATGTGATAGTAAGAGTGTGATTTGTTTGGCAAAGAATCCAGTCTTCCATGCAAGGATGAAGTACATCGACATCATTACCACAGGATCAGAAACTGGCTGGATGATGGTGATATTGAGGTGGAGAAGGTTCACACGGATAAGAATGCTTCAGACTTTCTCACAAAGACGGTCACCAGGGAGAAGTTTAAGCATTGCTCAAGCTTGCTCCAACTTGTCTCCTGCTAGCGCAGTAGAGAGCACCTTGCCATCTGAGGTGCGATGGAGGCGAGTTGAGACTCGCCAAGGTGAAGGTTCACTGGAACGGATATTGGCTGAAAGTTAACTAGGTGGAGCTTGTCGAAGTTTGGCTCAGTTTCGGCGAGGACGGAGTGCGATAAGAGGCTCTGGGCGTACCCATCGGAGGGTTAGCACCCTGGGCGCCAGGTGTATGGTGCCTAGGCACTGACAGGCACTACCCTCTCGGGTTGGCGCCCAGCGCACCCAGTGTCTGGCGCCCAGGGCACCACTCTCCAGGTTGGTGGCGCCCTGGGTGCCAGTTTTTTGGTGGTTTTGATGATGGGCTATAGGTTGACGCCCTTGGCGGCACCCTGGGCCCCAGGCACGAATCATTCCTGCATTGGATGCAATTTTGCACGGATTTATGGGGGTTTAAATTGGGTTTTAATCCTAGGTTTTGTAAGAGGTTGTCATTGTGTTTGACGGCTTGTTTTAGGGTCTTTCTTCGGGCTTCTCGCTTGTGTTTAAGAGATGAAGAAGATCATGGATCTTGAGAGGAGATTGATCTCCATGAGATCCAGTGGAGCGAAGAAGAAGAAGAGGGTTGTAAACTCCAAGATCTAATTTCATTGCTCCCAAGGTGGTGACCGACACCCGCAGAGATAGGGATTTCTAAACTGTGTGACCCAATCTTTTTGTGTCGTTTGGATTGTTTCTTTGCTCTATTCTCTCTGTGATTGTTGGATCGTTCTTGATGGAATTGATCATTCTCTTCGGATTGTCGGAAATCCGAAAACCCTAGATCGCTTTCGCGAGCGTGAGGCGGCGGATCGAGACGTCACCTGAGGTGTTCCGCACCAACACATATGTTTTACAAGCATTTCTAATTTGGCAACACACCCATTTTTTTTGCATATTGGGCCACCCGAGCAACCCGAACAGGCAAGCACGGGTTGGCCTTCTATGGGTTCCATGAGCAAAAATGGTAAAGGTGTGTGTAGGTCGGTTTGTTTGAGCATGGGCAAACCCTTTAACCCGCCCAAGACCCACACCCCAATACTGGATCCACCATAAGTCAACCTTTATTGTAATTCAGTGTACTTGACAGTCGCGTCATCAAAATTAATTTGTGCATGCGTGTTGGGTGCAATATTTTTGAGTCAAGAGGTGGACTATGGTAGATGTTCAAAGGGTGGATTGGACATTAGTCCTTGTTTTTGTTGGGAACCTGGGAAACAAAATTCAGATGATCCTACTAACTGCATACACACCACGGTGATATCCATCAAGTGCAATCGGAAGCGTTGTGCTAGGATCGAGGTTTGAAGCCCTGCAGAAACAACAAGATCGATGCATTACACAAAAACGAACAACGATATATGCCGTAAAGAAGGATTGGATTATCACGATAAAGAGAATACACAAGTGGTGGGTCTCCATTTGTTGGACCCCCACAAAAACACTCTATGATTCCTCTCAAAATGTCACAACACGGAATAGAGAAACCTAGCACAAAGATCAGATAATACAGGAAGCACCTAAGAGATGAAAACATCAGCCAAGATCAAAGGTAGGGATGACGTGCCAAGAATCCGTAGACAGACCCCCTTTCTTTTTTTTCTTCCTTCTCTCTTCTTCTCTCTCTCTCTCCTCTTCCTTCTCTTCTTCCACACTACAGCAAGAAACCAAAGCCGTCACTTGCACTCTTTCTGTCTCGCTCTCTCAATGATCTTTAATCAATCATAAAGCTACCAAAACCCCCTTTAAGTAGGAGAGAAAAAGTGCACCCAAGGAAAATTCAAAAACACCCAGAAAATCGACTCAACTCGCAGCCCCCGACTCGTCTACACATGCAGAAATTCCAGGTCGTGCACACGACCTAGACAAGTCATGCCCATGATCCCATTGCGTGACCTGCTATCAAAAAATCAACGCCCAAATTGTAAGACTGTGCATTGCCCAGAACCAAGTCGTGCGCACGATGTACCCATCGTTCGCATGATCTCTCCAGCATTTACTCACCGCGACCGCGTACACCCGAGCAAGCATCTCAATCATCCCAGCAAATTCCCCTTCCTTTCTGTCTGTACAATCTGCCAAAGTTATGCGCACAATTTGGAGAAATGGTGAGTACAATCTAGGCTGTATCGGCTTTTGCAGGCCAAAACCCAACAATTTGATCCCGACATATTCTTGTTGTTTGGTATTACATGGCCTAACATATAAAACAATAAGGATCATGTTGAATGTTCTTCAATAAGTTCTACATAATCCTGTCGAATACTATGAACTCCATTCAGTTAGTAAAAGACCGTCGAACAACAGCGTTCCTCCAAGTGCATTTGGACATTCGGTCGTGTAATACCAAAAAGTGAGCAATGGCTGCTTTGATGATGGAAGGAGGAGGCTAAGGGGCAGTGGTGGATGTGATGGAGAAGGAGGAGGGGAAGGAGTGGCAGTGCAGACTCTAGCAATTGGTTGTAGGAGGAGGTAGTGGAGGCTTCGATGATTGGAAGGAGGAGGGGAAGGTGGAGAAGGAGAGGGGAGGCGTTGACATCGGAGGTGGCATAGTGAGTGCCGGTGAGGTGAGAGGAGATGATGGAGAGTCTAGTGAAGGTATTTTGGACACTACAATAGAAATGGGCTTTTCCGGCAGCATAATCGGTGGTGACATTGGGATGCCACAAATAATGGAGTAGAAACGGTCGATCATCGGGACGCCGGAAATAATGGAGAAAAAATGGCGGCCTCATCGGGACGCCAAAAATATTTCAGCAGAAACGATAGCCATGCACGTTGGGACGCCGGAAATAATAAAGCACAAATGGTTGCCAAATCGGAAAGCCGAAAATAATAGAGCAAAAACGGCGGCCACGTTGGCCCCGCCAGAATTAATGGAGATTACACGGCGGAAATGTTGGTCCGTCGGAATTGATGAAGATTACTCGATGGGCACGTTGGAACACTGGAAATGATAGCTAAATAAGTGGACAGAGTCGCCCATATTAGGTTCTTAATCGGCGGCTTTACGGTGGATTGGTGACGGTCCAAATGGCGATGAAATGTAAGGCTGATGAGGAGCTGTCCTCTGCATCGCTCCGGTCTCCGCTTCATGCCACCCAGTAGAAGCACGTTAGGATTCGGTTCGACGTCGATCGATGACTTGACACCGAGTCAGACGAGAGGACACACCAGAAGACCCAAAAAGGCGGCAATTGTAGTTCCTTCACAATTCCGTCCGGTTGCAGATAAAGAAGTAATGCTAGCTGGACCCCGCAGCTGTTTCCTAATTACGTATTGAGGCTATAAACAATAAATATAAAGTGTGACAAAGATTCATTAAAATTAACATGGTTAAGACTTGGCACTTAATGCCCTGAGTTCCGGATCGATTTCTGTGAAGGAAAGAAAAGGTATTTGCATAGGGCGTGTGACCGATCCAGTGGGTTAAGCTCGAGTTTCAGTCAGTTCGCTTTTGTTTGTTTTATATTAGTTACGAAATTCAACAGATGCTGCATTTAACTGAGTAAATATGGCGGCCAGATCAGACACCTCAAAAGATGGAAACTTTATGTGGGGGAAAAATTTTTTTGTCGTAGGAAGACATCCTCCCATGACCAATTGATGTGGTGTTGAGTAAGTAGTAGACATATAGCTTGAGATGAGAGTGAGGGAAGTAGAGAGTAAGGATAGGAGACACATGATTTGTTGTCGAAGTTCGGCCGTAGCCTACGTCTTCGTGCGGTAAGTCGCAACCTTAATCCACTAGATCTGAAGGAGTATAGGTACCCCTCGACAGACCGAGGGGGGCTAGCACAAGTGGTATAGATAGAGTTAGGGGGTTGTGCAGCTAGAAGGTGGAGGGAGAAATATGGTCTTTCTCTGGTCTGCTTCAGTGTGGAGCTCTGCTACTCTCACCCAAAGCCTGATTTTCCCCAAATAGTTGGGAATCCAGAGAAGGTCCTACGTCTCGGAAAAGTCCTCAATATTGTCTGACATTGCTGTATTTATAGACGCTGCTCCCCATAGAGGTGTCGTGCTTTGGTCGATCCAAGTGACGCGCGCCCCGTGGTTGGTCCACGTGTCACTCTCCTCTAGCTTGGGAGGTGGCGAGCTACAATTGCTCCATGTGGCTCCGTATGACTGGTCCACGTGTCGACTTCTTGCTGATTATCCTCGATCGGGCCTTTGTCGGCCTGCTGGTGATCCATGAGTTGCCCTCATGGACATCGGAGGCATAGGATTCTGCTGACTCTCTTGTCTTAGCATTTTTTGCATCCACAGTTACCCCCTCCCGGTTAGTCGGGTGGCTACCTGGCTGGCCAGGATCTTTGGTGCAAGGCTGGAATCGTTGGTTGTTGCCATAATGATTATCGTCATGTCGTGGGTGGCCAGCATGCGTCGTTGGACACCACGGGTGGCCGTGCGTCTCGTAGTTGTGCCTCGGGATTGGTCACCGTGCCGAGGGCATCGTTGACGTAACGTGGGGCCGTGGTTATCGTTGAGATCGTCGTTGGAGGCATGGGAGTAGCTGTTCACCTACGCTATTCTTTTGTTGTCGTGTCTGGATCAAGGGGATGTTGGGTGTGTGTGTTAAAACCACACAAACACCTTGGGTTTTAGTCCCATATCGGTAAGGGGAGAAATCCCCTACCAACATATAAGGATTTGCCCACTTCCCCCCACTAGTCATCACACTAGAGGAGGGGCTCCACTAGCTCACACACGCGCGCGCGTGTGTGCCGTGCCGTGCCGAGCCGAGCCGAGCCGGGCCGGGGCTTGGGCATGGGCTGGGTGGCGCGTGTGTGTGCGCCCGCGGACCCGGACACAATAGCACCTCCGAAATGGACTGGTCCACACCTGCCCTCTTTTTGTTTTTTGCTTTTAAGTCCTTCCCCATTTATTAAATTCCTTTTTGGCTACTAGCCGTTTTGCATGCGACCCGTTGCTGCATGCGAGCCGTTACGAGACTGCTCTCTGCGAGCTGTAACGTGCGAGGTTAATGGGCTTAATCGCAGCCCATTAACCGCTCCCCTCTTTCAGCCTCCCATTAACGGCTCGAGGCCTATATAAGGCCCGGTGTAGCCATGGGAATGGTACAGTCCGAAAATCGGAATTCATCCCTGCATACTGTCTCTCTCTCTCCCATTCTCTCGGTCATGGTGTTGTGGTGCTACCCCTTTGCTCCGAAGAGACTCCCTCTCTCGGACCAAAGCTTTGCTGCGGTGCTGCCTCCCGACTTCGAGAAGTTCTTCATCGAGTCGCTGGATTCCTGAAAGTACATCGAGGTTCGCAAAGCCTTCTTGGAGTCGTGCCGACGAGAAGGAGGTCGCCTGACCGGGGTCGTCATATCTCCGAGAACCATTGCCACGAGACCCGCACGAGGGGGGCAATAAGTTTCTTGGGACAGTGCCTAGCACGTTTCGACCACAGGCCAGAGTTTCTAACTCTACTTTTGTCCCATTATTCTAAATTAATCAACTTGCATCTAATAGAGAAACCTAAATAATTAGAGATAGATTATTTCTCTCTTTTAGAAAAGTTCGGCAAGGTGAATGACGGTTCCATAGAACCCGCTCTGCCTTGGCAAACAATTTCTAAAAGAAATTTGTGACTTGATTTTGCTTGCATGTAAAATCATATTTGCTAAATAATCAATTAGTTAATATAAAATACTTGATTAATCCTTAAGATTGCTAGTATAGAACGGTTACATTTCCAACAATCCAAGAAACTTATTGTTATAATTTAATCGTTCATAAGTTATTTGCTCACTAATCATCTGTTAGCCTACGTGATCATTTATTCGACGTTATTCCGTGCTACCTATTAGTTGCTACTAGTTACTAAATTATTTTCTACAAAAGTAAATTAGAAGTATAGATTATAGAAAAGACTAAAAGTCGTCATTGGAATATTCCACTACCTACGGTGTCTAGAAAGGCTTGTCAAACCGGCATTAAATTGCCCAAGGTAGCTTGGTATTTGAGCGAGCCTAGTGCTCCACCTCCTACCTGGAGTCCATCTGGCCGTTAGGATTTGAAAGTTTTATTTGGACTTCTAAAAGTCGAATCTATCTAGGTGTACTTTAAAATTGACAAAAATTATTTTTCAATCCACAGATTTAAACTCCTTACTTTGGTCCGAAATGGCCTCACCAAACCATGAAACCCTTAGTGCCAAACCCAAAAAGTTTGATGGGTCTAACTTCAAGAGGTGGCAAAACCAGATGCGATTCTGGCTAACCACACTTGGGTTATTGTCAGCCATAGGTGAAACCGCACCAGGAGTATCCAATGGGTCTAGCCAAACTCATCGTACCCGAGCCTCCACTTCACAACCTGAACCTGAATCCACTTCTGGCTTTCCCACTAGGACCCCAGAAGAAATCAACTACCATGGTCTTCATAGGATCCTAGGGGCCTTATCTGATAGATTATACGATATCTATTATACCATTCAAAACCCTAAGGACCTATGGGATACCCTAGAGCGTAAGTATGGCCTAGATGATGCTGGAGTAAAACGCTTCAAAGCGTTTGACTTCAACAGCTTTAAAATGGTTGACTCCAAACCCATGAATGATGAGATTCATGAGTTTGAAAACCTAGTCCAACATCTGAAGACTAATGGTTCCACCCTTGATGAAACCTTCCAAATAGCCTGTCTTATAGATAAACTCCCTGCTTCTTGGTCCGAGTTTTCTAAACACCTAAGTCATACCCAAGGTGACCTAACCCTAACTCAAGTTCTAAACTCTATTAGAATTGAGGAGCAACATAGGCTCAGGGAAAAGGGATCCTCTGAATCCAAACCCAAGGTCAACAACGTAGAGGGTCAACCGTCTAAGCCATTTCAAAAACCTAGACATAAGTTCCAGAAGAAACCCTTCCACCCTAAGCCTAAGCCATACACCAAGAAGCCATACCATAGCAACCATAACCCAAACCATCCCAAGGACCAAAAGAAGGAAGGAGTGCGTTGCTGCTACATCTGCGGTCGGACCAATCACATGGCCAACCAATGCTTCTACAAGAAGACAGCACCACCTCCAAATCCAAGAAGAAATGGTCCAACGCCACCCGGCTCCCAAGTCAACATGGTGACCTCTGGAGCTGGCTCTTCTGGGACCGCTTTCAGGTCTGTTCTCTTCACCCCTGAAGTTAACATGACCTTTCAAGCATTTGATTGGTGGATTGACACAGGAGCTAACATTCATGTTTGCTCTGATCAATCTTTGTTTTCCACATATCAGGTCTCAGGTGGAGGAGCTGTAAGCATGGGGAACAATGCTGAGGCTCGTGTGCTAGGGATAGGACGGATCGACCTGAAGCTGACATCGGAGAAGACCCTAACCCTGCGCGGAGTCCACCACGTTCCGGAGATTAGGAGGAACTTAATTAGTGGGTCCTTATTAGTCCAACAGGGCTATAAGCTTGTATTTGAGTCCAATAAAGTTGTAATAACTAAAGGAATGAATTTTATTGGAAAAGGATTTCTTTGTGATGGCTTATTTAAATTAAATGTCTTTAATCCTTCGTCTACAATTCTGAATATTGAGTCTTCGGTCACTTGGCACTAAAAATTAGGTCATGTAAATTATAATTCTATTAAGAAACTTATGACCCTAAACATCATTCCCAAATCCGATACTAGGAATCTCGACAAGTGCGAGATATGCGTAGAAGCGAAACAACCTAAGAAATCTTTTAAAACCATCGATCGAGACTCCCATATACTTGAATTAATTCACAACGATGTCTGTGATTCTGGGAGAACCTCGAGAGGTGGCAATAGATATTTTGTAACGTTCATAGATGACGCTTCAAAATATTGTCACCTATACCTTATTAAAACTAAGGATGAAGTACTCAGTAAATTTAAAATTTACAGAGCTCTGGTTAAAAACCAATTAGACGAAACCATTAAGATCCTTAGGTCAGACCGAGGAAGGGAGTACACCTCAAATGAGTTAAGTGAGTACTGTGATGACTATGGAATACTCCATGAAGTCACAGCTCCTTACACTCCCCAATCCAACGGTGTAGCGGAAAGGAAAAATAGAACCCTAATGAACATGGTCAATTCCATGTTACTAAGCTCTGGAATGCTAGAGAACTTATGGGGGGAAGCCCTAATGACGGCTTGTTTTATCCTTAACCGTATTCCTTTTAAACACAATGACTTGACCCCATACGAAGTATGGAAATATAGAAAACCAAATTTAGAATATTTAAAAGTATGGGGGTGCCTAGCTAAGGTAAAAATCCCCGATAACAAAAGGAAGAAGATAGGACCTAAGACTGTAGATGCTATCTTTATTGGCTACGCTTCAGACAGTAACGCTAATCGATTTTTAGTGTTTAACTCTGAAATAAGCGAAATAGCCAATAACACCATAATCGAAACAAGAGATGCTTCATACTTCGAAAATATCTTCCCTTATAAGACTAGGATCAATACTAATCCCAATAACCAGGCTTCTAGTTCTAATCAGGTAACTCAGATCGAACCCGAAGTCCAATTAGAACCTGAAGACCAGACTGAATCGGTAACCGAACCTAGGAGGAGTAAACGTGCCCGTGTAGAGAAAGTCTTTGATGACTTCTATGCACTTATGGTGGAAAACTCTCCCTCCACCTATACAGATGCAATGAAGTCCATAGACTCACCTTTTTGGAAAGAAGCCATAGATAACGAAATCCAATCCATACTTCAAAACCATGCCTGGGAACTCACCAATTTACCTCCTGGTTGTAAAACTATAGGATGTAAATGGGTGTTTAAGAAAAAGCTTAGACCCGACGGTACCATAGATAAATTTAAGGCACGACTTGTAGCCAAGGGCTTTACCCAAAAACCAGGGGTAGACTACGTTGATGTCTTCTCACCTGTCGCTAGGATAACCATGATTAGGATCCTCATCGCCTTAGCTTCAATCTATAAGCTAGTCATACATCAAATGGATGTTAAGACTGCTTTCTTGAATGACGACCTTAATGAGGAAATTTACATGGACCAACCCGAGGGATTTACTACACCTGGACAAGAAGGAAAGGTGTGTAAGTTAATTCGATCCCTCTATGGTCTTAAACAAGCCCCAAAACAATGGCACATGAAATTCGATGAAGTTATCTTATCCTATGGATTTGATATCAACATAATGGATGAATGTGTATACCATAAAGTAGATGGTAATAATGTTGTCATCTTATGTTTGTATGTTGACGATATTCTGATATTCGGTTCAAACATACAAATCATAAATGATATCAAACACTTTTTGTCCCAAAACTTTGACATGAAAGATTTAGGACAAGCCGACGTTATTTTGAACACTAAGATCATTAGGAAGAACAATGGTTTAGTGTTATCCCAATCCCACTATGTCGAGAAAATCCTTAGGAAATTTTACGACCCCGATTGCCAACCAGTATCCACACCATATGATCCAAATACTCATCTAACAAAGAATACTGGACTTCCTAGACTACAGAGCGAGTATGCTCAAATCATAGGATCGCTAGGTTTTCTAGCAAACTATACTCGACCCGATATCGCTTACGCGGTAAATAGACTTAGTCGTTATACGTCTAACCCGAATTTATCCCATTGGAATGCGTTAGAAAGAATTTTTAGATATCTTAAGGGAACCATATCATACGGTCTCCACTATAGTGGATATCCAGCTGTATTAGAGGGATACTCTGATGCTAACTGGATTAGTGACTCAATAGATATTAAGTCCACAACCGGATATGTATTCCTACTAGGAGGTGGAGCCATATCTTGGAAATCCACCAAACAGACTGTTATAGCTAGGAGTACCATGGAATCAGAAATGATAGCGCTAGATACCACTAGCACAGAAGCAGAATGGCTTCGAGATCTTCTATATGAGATCCCATTGATAGAAAAGCCTTTACCGGCTATATCTATCCATTGTGATTGTCGATCAGCTATTGATAAATGTAATCAAGAAAACGCTGACGTGAAAATAAATCGACATCTGAAAGTGAGACATATATCTCTTAGATATAAGATGAAAAATCAAATAATTGCCCTAGACTTTGTTAGATCCGAAAAGAATTTGGCGGATCATCTAACTAAGGGCCTTTCTAGGACAGTGGTCTTAGAATCGTCGAGGGGGATGGGATTAAGCCCATAAGAAAGATCACCGCAGTGGGAACCCAACCTCACGGAGGTTCAATGGGTAGAAACAAACTGTAGTAGTGATTGAAAATGATGAGCACTGAATAATGCTCCCGTCCCTATGACGTCAGTGCTTATTAAAAGCAAGGGGTAGGATGAGTTTAAAACTCTTAATAAGTCCAAGACCCATGAGGCGGGGTGTCGCCTTGCTCACACCCCTATTAGGACTTACCTATATGTATGTCGTTGTGAGGCCGCAACTCTGGGACCAGGGCTGCTCCCTAGAAACATACAAGAAAAGATATCTGCGCAAGGCCATTAATAGCGCAACCCGCTTAGAACCATCGAAAACTGTACTACGTGTACTACTTGTAGAAACCCGATACATGAGGCTGGTTCAAGGCGTAGTCCACCAAGTCCTCACAGATGTATACAACTGTACTAAGTGGAGGTTCAAACCGGAAGGTACCTACACCTACTGCGTAGTATAAGGAATCCAGCAAAGTTCTTTTTACTTTACATTTTTGAATTTTTTACTTATTTAATATTTAGTGGTTTTAAACACATGTGGGGGATTATTGGGTGTGTGTGTTAAAACCACACAAACACCTTGGGTTTTAGTCCCATATCGGTAAGGGGAGAAATCCCCTACCAACATATAAGGATTTGCCCACTTCCCCCCACTAGTCATCACACTAGAGGAGGGGCTCCACTAGCTCACACACGCGCGCGCGTGTGTGCCGTGCCGTGCCGAGCCGAGCCGGGCTTGGGCTTGGGCATGGGCTGGGCGGTGCGTGTGTGTGCGCCCGCGGACCCGGACACGATAGCACCTCCGAAATGGGCTGGTCCGCACCTGCCCTCTTTTTGTTTTTTGCTTTTAAGTCCTTCCCGTTTTTTAAATTCCTTTTTTGCTACTAGCCGTTTTGCATGCGACCCGTTGCTGCATGCGAGCCGTTATTACGAGACTGCTCTCTGCGAGCTGTAACGTGCGAGGTTAATGGGCTTAATCGCAGCCCATTAACCGCTCCCCTCTTTCAGCCTCCCATTAACGGCTCGAGGCCTATATAAGGCCCGGTGCAGCCATGGGAATGGTACAGTCCGAATATCGGAATTCATCCCTGCTTACTGTCTCTCTCTCTCTCTCTCTCTCCCATTCTCTCGGTCGTGGTGTTGTGGTGCTACCCCTTTGCTCCGAAGAGACTCCCTCTCTCGGACCAAGCTTTGCTGCGGTGCTGCCTCCCGACTTCGAGAAGTTCTTCATCGAGTCGCTGGATTCCTGAAAGTACATCGAGGTTCGCAAAGCCTTCTTGGAGTCGTGCCGACGAGAAGGAGGTCGCCTGACCGGGGTCGTCATATCTCCGAGAACCATTGCCACGAGACCTGCACGAGGGGGGCAATAAGTTTCTTGGGACAGTGCCTAGCACGTTTCGACCACAGGCCAGAGTTTCTAACTCTACTTTTGTCCCATTATTCTAAATTAATCAACTTGCATCTAATAGAGAAACCTAAATAATTAGAGATAGATTATTTCTCTCTTTTAGAAAAGTTCGGCAAGGTGAATGACGGTTCCATAGAACCCGCTCTGCCTTGGCAAACAATTTCTAAAAGAAATTTGTGAC
The DNA here is from genome assembly GCA_947650365.1 of Chamaelirium japonicum. NCBI lineage: Eukaryota > Viridiplantae > Streptophyta > Magnoliopsida > Liliales > Melanthiaceae > Chamaelirium > Chamaelirium japonicum. The sequence continues at coordinate 6,548,252 of OX393555.1, read as the reverse complement.
TTGATTTTGCTTGCATGAAAAATCATATTTGCTAAATAATCAATTAGTTAATATAAAATACTTGATTAATCCTTAAGATTGCTAGTATAGAACGGTTACATTTCCAACAGGGGAAGCCATCGTCGCCGAGCTCTCCTCACCGGAGAAGAGGGAGTAAAAAAGGGGGAGGTCCGCTACTGCCTCCTTGCCGGAGAAGAGAGGAAACCTAAGGGGCCTGCTGTTGTCCCATAGCTGGAGGAGGAAGCAGGGTTGCCTGTTGCTGCTGCCGCTCGTCGCTGAAGGAGGAGAAAGGGGGAGACCCGCTGCCACCTCCCATCGCCGGAGAAGATACCGGGGGGCCTGTTGTTGCCCCCCATCGTTGTCGAATGAAAGAAGAGGAAGAGGAGAGGATAACCTCCTCCCCTCTTGTTCTGTTGCGCCACCGGAGAGGAGAAGCTGGGCGAGGCCTGCTGCTGTCCCATCACCGGAGAAGAGGGAGCAAAGGAGGCCGTCAGCTGTTGCATTGACCCGTCAGAGAAGGAAGGAAGGGAGCTGGGCAACCCCCTCATTACTGTAGTTCCCCATCGAAGAAGAAGAAGATGGGGAGGGGGACTCATAGCCTCCTCTCTGATACTGAACTCGGCGACCGGAGAAGAAGAAGGCTAGGAGCGGGAGCTCGCAGCCCTGTCCCTGCTGCTGATGTCGCCGGAGAAGAAGAGAACATGGAGGAGGCCCGCTGCTGATGCCTCTCGTCATCGGTAAAGAGAGACCAGGAGGGCCTGTTGCTACCGTTGCTACTCGTCGACGGAGAAGAGGAGACCATGGAGGAGGCCCACTACTAATGGCTCCCATCGCCAGTGAAGAGAGACCGGGAGGGCTTGCTACTATCGCTGCTGATCATCAGCGGAGAAGAAGAAGGAGGCAGGGAGGAGGTCGATCCAGTCCTCCCCAAGGCTGGAACTGTAGGAGGCCAGAGATGGAGACGAGAGGAAGGAGGGCCCCGGCCACTGCTGCCCTGCCTGTCACCATAGATGGAGGAGACTAAGAGGGAACTATCGTCATCGTCGCCCCCCTCACGTTGCCGCCTGTCGCCGCTCTTCGGAGGAGGAAGTAGGGGACCCGCTGGTGCTGCCCCCACCGCCATAGAATAAGGAGCGAAAAAGGGGGAAGCAGAGCCCGTCGCCGCCCACTAGTGATCAGTTTCTGTGATCCGCTGGAATGAGCGTGTTGGGAGGGGCGAGATACCGACGGTTTGGAGATCGGTTCGGTGGCTGGCGGCTGATCTGTTTTGGAGGCTCGGTGATCAGATCAGGAGGCTCAAGTATCAGTTTTGGAGGCTCGATGATCAGATCTGGAGGCTCGGGTATCAGTTTCGGAGGCTGGGTGATTAGTTTTGGAGGCTCGGGTATCAATTTTGGGATTCCAAAAACTGATCGGTTCTGAAATCAGGTGATCGGCTCTTGAGCTCTCCTGATCGGTTTTGATCTCTTAGTCTTCGCTGGAACTCAACTTCGATCAGTGTCGAGGCGAGATGGATCCGGCACGGGTATGGGTGCCATTTGAGCCTTCGCTGGACCCGAGCCCAAACTCTATCTTCTTTGTTGTGGGTTGAACGGAGGAGGGGGTCGTGATGCTAGAGATGGTTTCGATCACCTCTATTAGATGTAGTGTGTTAGTATTCTATTAGTCCTGATGCGATCGTTAAAGCTTTAATACGAGATTAATGATATAAGCATGATTTAAATTCAAGCATGGAGTAATAAAGCAGAGCATCGATTGTCTAAATAGAGCACAATGGATCAAAGCTAACATAGCAGAGCATCGATTGTCAAGATTAAGCACAATGGATCTAAGCTTTATTTAAACGATAGAACTGGGCTTTGATTAACAAGACGACTGATGTTAACTACAAGGCATGCATGACAATACCATGTGAGAACTATTAAATCATCATAGCAAATCCGAAATTAAATCATATATTATCGATGAAAAGCTCGGCATAGAACACATAAAATAAACTAACATCTATTATGATCTAGGGTTTCATCTCGGCCTTAGCATGCGGTTTAGCTAGACATGAGTTTTGTTACATCAAATGAAAGACTGGAAATAAACGAAGTACAGATCATCCCTGAAGATTGCTCCGTGGACTTCGTCTTTCTCGATCGCGTTCCTCGATGCTTTCTCCGCTTCGGCTCGTTCACGTCGTAGCTTCGATGATGGCACGATGATGGTATGGATGATGGATGAAGGCGACAGGATGTGGAGGATTAGGGTTCGGTTTTGTCGAGGATGGTGGATGATGAAGATGGTGTTCGGTGGTAGATGGCTCGGGTTATTCTCGTAAGTGGTAGATGGTTCGGTGGTGTATGGCGTAGGTTGGTGGTGAGAGCCTCTCTTGTTTTCCCGAGCTCCCCCCCTTATATAGGAGAGAGAGAGAGAGAGTACCGGATAGATGGAGAGAGAAGTTAGGCTGGGCGGTTATGGAAGTAGAGGGGATTAGAGAGAGAATCAAGGAGGAAAAGAGAGGGAAGTTCGGGCTGTTAGAGAGAGAAAGGAAAGAGAGAGAGTATCGGACTAGAGAGAGAAAATAGGGGGTCGCGGCTACTTCAGATTTTAGAGAGAGAGCGGGGCACGTTCGGTTAGATAGGGCTGGAAGTTCGGTGGGCTCCCGATCGGGTAGGATGAGAGAGAACCGTTCGGTTGAGAGAGTTGACGTGCATGGGAGGAGAGAGAAAGAGGGAACCGAGAGAGAGGGTTTCGGGGGGGGGGGAAGAAAAACCAGGAGGAGAGAGAGAGACGTGCGGCCTAGAGAGAGAAAGTAGGAAGAGAGAGAAAGAAGTTCGGCTCGCATGGGTTTCGGTCCGGTCTTGTAGAGAGAGAGAGGAGATAGGAACGGGAGCCTGCATGGGTTCGCTGTGCATGGGCTGCATCACGGAAGGGACGGCCAGGATTAGATGGGAAGGAGAGATGGTCGGCTGCTTTTTTCGGTGTACATGCATGCATGGCTGCATGGTTCCGGTGGTTGCAGTGGTGCACGGAATGGCTGTGATTAAAGGGAGACAGAGCTGATCCGGTTTATGGTGGGTGAGAGAGTGGGTGATGCTCCGGTACACATGCATGCATGCAACGATGGCAATCGGACGGCTGTTGTGATGGGTTATGGTTTAGAGGAATTTAGAGTTGATCAATGCATGGGACGGCCGTGATTTGTTTGGTAAGGACTGCACTCAGGTCGGGTTGTATGGGTGTTATTGCGTTTTAGAGAGAGAAACTCAAGGACATAAATGATGATGAGTTTGCGATCGGATGGCTATGATTTGATGAGATGGAGCTGGGCTGGGTATTTGTCTGAGTTGCATGGACGAGTTGGATGCGGAATTGGGTTTGGGTTTGTTTGCTTAGGATTGGAATAGGTACAACTGGGTTCAAGCGCAATGGGATCATGCGGGAAAGTTGAGCAGGCTTTGGTCATCGTAATCCGAATCCATCATCAAACGCATCGTCGCCTATTTGTATGTCTGTAGTCCTCTTCCAGTTCGTATCATGCATTGCATCGGCTCAGTTAAAGTCTTCTCTCATCCGACTCATTGCAATTGTCCGTTTTCATCGTTCTTCAGAATAAGCCTCCAAACGAGCTGTACAGCCTCCGTCAAATTATCGTGAGAATATCCATGGCTTGGTCATGAAGTCTTTGAGCTGAATGCATCGAAAACCGGATCGATTCCCTGAAAGACACACATGAAATGACGCTTGTCAGGTTTAAACACGATTATCGATAAAAGGATAATTTGGACTTTCGGGCTCTGTATTTTTCATGCATGCAATGTATGAGAGCGAACCAATATGCCGTTGGGTTCGTATGAAAGTCTACTATATCGTGGTGCAAAGAGATTCATGCAGTTTACGTGCATTATGAAAGTTTTACGTAGCAAAGTGACGCTATGTGCATGAAAAAGAAAAGATAAATCGCACCAAATGGACGCTCAACACACCCCCAAACTTAAATCTTTCTCGTCCTCGATAAAGCAAACAAAATAAACTATTAAAAGAATAAGAATAACTTAACTCACTTTCGCAGGAATCGCGATTGCACTTAGCGCGTGCAACAAGCCGTTAAACCCCTAGGTCACCCTAGTGGACGAGTTTTGTCTCGTGAGGGTTTGCAGTGAATCTACCCACAAAATTCAAACTTTTTTTTTTTTTTAAAAAAAAAATAAAAAATAAAATAAAATAAAATAAAATAAAATTAAAAAAAAAATGAAATAAGAAATAAGAAAAGTCGGTTTCGCAGAATAATTAAAAAGTACTCAAAAATAGAATTTCTAAGGCACAAGACTCACAATGTATCTAGCCCAAGCTTCGGCTTTCGAAGTAAGCACTTTAGGTTCTAACTATTAGTTTCCCGTTAGAAAAGATCAAGGTCAACTATGCTCGAGTGCACGGTGCTGTCTGGGCTAAACACAACTGGGGGTTTGGTTCTCTACATTCATAACATTCTAACAGTCTCCTAGAACGGTCAAAGTCGACCTTAGAACCTGAGTCAAAACCAGCTAATCTAGACAGGCTAGTGAGAGTTGTGGATATTCACCTTAATACCTTTCGGCTTTATATGTGATATTCCAGTTTCCCCACATTATTTATAGCGACGGCTTTCACACTATTTTCTTTTTCTTTTCTTCTTTTCTCTTTTTTTTTTTCTTTTTTTTTTCTTTTTTTTTTTCGGTCTCATTTTTTTTTCTGGATCTAATTATATATCCCTTCCTAACTTGTACCATGCCAGCTGCACTCTATGCCCATGACACGCTGCCAACGCTCTCATGAGTTAGGTAGCCATCCTCATGTTGCCTTTATATTTTATTCACTCTGCATCCATAGGATCATTCTCATAACCCTATCGACCAGGCTTCACTCATACTAGGGCATACAGGTTAAGACTTTTATATAATTAGGTCCTAGACCATGCTAATAGGTAGCCCTTTCCGCTATACCTTAGAATTCACTGGTCGCTTTTCTACTGATTTTTTTTTTTTTTTTTTCAAACCAAGTGAACCAGATCCGCATGGTTCATCAGGACTCCAAGTGACTATTAGGTGATATGAAAGCTTTGAATCTAGACCCTAGAGGTGTAGGCCAGATGTGAAGTGAAAGTCAAGTCTAGTTTGTTTTGACAATCTCTAAAAGGTTACCAAGGGTCAGAACCATATTAGACATACTCTTTCTAGCTAATCCTTGGACTTTATACCTTGATTACCAAGTGCCTTATAGTCCTATTCGAGTACACTAGAATTATACTACAAAATCTGAAATAAAGGTAAAATATATATATCAATTTTTTTTTTTTCGGAAAGAACGAAAAGGACACCAAAAGTAATACGATAAGAAACTAAAATATAAACAAGAAAATAAAAATATGCAAATGCAAATTCCTATAGACTTCTATACGAACGCTGTAGTTTTGGTAGGGGACTACAGACGAGACACACATACGCCAGGACGTATGTGCCGAGCTGTCCCACTACAGCGTAAGTTGATGCATTATTAATATTATTTTAAAAAAACAATTTTTTTTTTTTTTTTGTGTAAAAAAAATTCAAAATAAGAACAGAAAAATTTTGTGGAAATTGAATGCATACAAGATTTTGCAAAAAGGTACATCACACCCCCAAACTTAAATTAGACATTGTCCTCAATGTATGAATTAGACATGCTCATGAATGAGATGATGGCATTATATGATAGCATTTTTTTTAAGGACATATATGAAAAATACAAGTACAAAGTTTTAAGGATGGATAATACCTTAAACGTGTTTTGTATGATAGTTTCCTGCAAAATGTTAGTGCCACGAAGAAAAAGAAAAGACAATCATAGTTTAACTAAAAATAAATAGCAGATATTCTACTGAAACAGAAAAATAGGAGATGATAAAAAAAAAAACAACTAACAGCTATTATACAAGAGAGGATTTTTTGTAGATAAATAAATTAATCCTGATAAACAGGATCTTCCAGAAGTACCTCTTCAACTTCTGGGGTCAGATACTCAAGGTATGGTTTTAGACGATGACCGTTAACTTGGAAAGTTGTTCCATCCTTATCATTTAAGAGTTCTACCGCACCGTATGGGTGAATTTTATCAATAATGTATGGTCCCGTCCAACGTGATTTTAACTTGCCAGGGAACAGATGCAATCTAGAGTTGTATAATAGGACTTTTTGGCCTGGATATAATTCCTTTCGAGTTATGATCTTATCGTGCATGATCTTCATTCGATCCTTATATCGCTTAGCGCAATTATACGCATCATTTCGAATCTCATCGAGCTCATCGAGTTGAAGTTTTCTTTGTTTACCGGCCTTATCGAGGTCATAATTTAATCGTTTGATCGCCCAATAGGCCCTATGTTCCAACTCGACAGGCAGATGACAGGCCTTCCCATAGACTATGCGATATGGAGACATTCCAATCGGAGTTTTAAAAGCTGTACGATATGCCCACAGGGCATCAGTCAACCGAAGTGACCAATCCTTCCTATTAGGGTTAATTGTTTTCTCTAAAATCGTCTTTATCTCCCTATTTGAAATTTCAACTTGCCCACTAGTTTGAGGGTGGTAGGGAGTGGCTACCTTATGGGTGACGCAGTACTTTTTCATTAATGCTTCAAAAATTCTATTGCAGAAATGTTTACCTCCATCGCTAATGATAGCACGTGGAGTTCCAAATCTAGCAAAAATATTCTCTTTAAGGAACTGGACCACGACCTTGTGGTCATTTGTTCGGCATGCGACTGCTTCAACCCATTTTGAGACGTAGTCAACAGAGACTAGAATGTATTGGCAACCATAAGACATAGGGAAAGGTCCCATAAAATCAATGCCCCAAACATCAAAGATTTCAGCGATCAGAATTGGATTTAAGGGCATCTCATTACGTTTTGAAATTTTTCCTAGACGTTGACAACGATCACAAGATTTGCAATAAGCATGAGTATCTTTAAATAAGGTCGGCCAATAGAAACCACACTGTAAAATTTTTGCAGCGGTTTTCTTACCACTAAAGTGTCCACCACATGCGTGGTCATGGCAAAATGAGATAATATGTTTATGATCGCAGTCAGGGACACATCGTCTGATAATTTGATCAGAACAGTATTTGAATAGATATGGTTCATCCCAGAAATACCATTTGGCTTTCGATATGAATCGCATTCGTTCTTGTTTAATCCAAGTATTAGGCATCTGTCCTGTGACTAGGTAATTTACAATATCAGCATACCATGGGGTGTTAATATGAGATATTAGCATTAATTGCTCATCTGGAAAGGTTTCGACTATAGGTGTAGGTTCTGTCATTGGCTCAACTATCAGCCTAGATAGGTGGTCGGCAACTACATTCTCCGATCCCTTTTTGTCTCTAATTTCGAGATCAAATTCTTGTAGCAATAAAATCCATCGAATTAATCGCGCTTTAGCATCTTTCTTTGCGAGAAGATACTTAAGCGCAGCGTGATCAGTAAAAATAATAACCTTTGATCCAATTAGGTAGGGACGAAATTTGTCTAGGGCAAAGACGACGGCTAATAACTCTTTTTCAGTGGTTGAATAATTGAGTTGAGCATCATTAAGAGTTTTGCTCGCGTATTGAATGACGTGGGGGAGTTTAGCACTTCGTTGCCCTAAAACTGCACCTAAAGCGTAATCTGATGCATCACACATCACCTCGAATGGAGCATTCCAATCAGGAGGTCGGATGATGGGTGCTGATGTTAATTCAGTTTTAAGCCTTTCAAAGGCATTCAAGCAGGCAGGAGTAAATTCGAAAGAGACATCTTTGGCTAGTAAGTCACATAAGGGTTTAGAAATTTTTGAGAAGTCTTTAATGAAGCGGCGGTAGAAGCCAGCGTGTCCTAGGAAGGATCGCACTTCTCTGACAGTTTTTGGAGGTGGTAAATTAGAGATAAGATCCACCTTGGCTTTATCAACTTCTATCCCCTTATCCGACACAATATGACCTAAAACAATACCAGATTTGACCATAAAGTGACATTTTTCCCAATTAAGAACTAAGTTTTTCTCCTTACAGCGGATCAGAACAAGAGAGAGGTGATAAAGCCCTTCATCAAAGTTAGATCCAAAAACTGAGAAATCGTCCATGAAGACCTCTAAAAATCGTTCTACCATATCTGAAAAGATACTTAACATACACCGCTGAAAGGTAGCAGGTGCATTGCATAACCCAAAGGGCATGCGACGGTAGGCAAATGTACCAAACGGACATGTGAACGTCGTTTTCTCTTGATCCTCACGAGCAATTGGGATTTGGTTATATCCCGAATAGCCATCCAAAAATGAGTAGTATGCATGGCCTGCTAAACGCTCTAACATTTGATCAATGAAAGGTAAAGGAAAATGATCTTTTCTAGTCATAGCGTTTAACTTCCTATAATCAATACAAACTCGCCAACCAGTTTGGACTCGAGTTGGGACTAGTTCATTATTTTCATTTGCAACTACGGTAACACCAGACTTTTTAGGAACGACTTGTACGGGGCTGACCCATTGACTATCGGATATAGGATAGATAATGCCTGCGTCAAGTAACTTCATCACTTCGCCTCGCACTACTTCCTTCATAACGGGATTTAGTCGCCTTTGTGATTCTCTCGAGGGTTTAGAATTCTCTTCGAGATGAATTTGGTGCATTACTATCGACGGACTAATTCCTTTGATATCAGCTATGGTCCACCCAATGGCTTCTCTATGTTTTTGTAGGACGTCAAGTAATTGCTTTTCTTGGTCCTTGTCTAATTGTGAAGAAATAATAACAGGCAAGGTTTCAGAGTCACCAAGAAAAGTATACTTCAACGTGTCAGGGAGAGGTTTCAATTCTAACTTTGGAGGTTCGATGATTGATGGAATAGGCATAGATTTATTTACTGGTAGGGGTTCTATCCTAGCCTTCCATCGACCTATATCCATGGGAGGAGCAGAATCTAAGAGTGTATTGACTTCTCTAATGGATGCATCCATGTCCATGTCTAGTCCAAAATGGGCTAAGCATTGTTCTAATGGATCACTAAAACAAGAGTTATCAAAAGTATCACCAACCAGAGTATCAATCATATCAACTTCTTCAACGTCATCCATGTCAGAAGGTTGCACGCTATTACGAAAGACATTGAGTTCGACCTTCATATTGCCAAATGAAAGTGTCATTACTCCATTTCTACATCGAATAACAGCATCCGCCGTGGCAAGGAATGGTCGACCTAAGATCACAGGGATGTGTTTATTAGGGTTTAGGACTGGCTCAGTGTCGAGGACGACAAAATCAGCAGGGAAGTAGAATTCGTCCACCTTAATGATGACATCTTCAACAACGCCCTTTGGAATTTTTACAGACCTATCGGCTAAAAGTAACGTCAGGGTTGTGGGTTTTAACTCCCCCAAACCTAATTGAGTGTAAACCGAATAGGGTAGAAGGTTAACGCTAGCACCCAAATCCAGAAGACATTTTTCCACTATTGTGTCTCCTATTCCTATAGAAATAGTTGGACAGCCCGGATCCTTATACTTGGGTGCAACAGTCTGTTGGATAAAACAGGAGGCTTGGGCTGCCATAGTAGCAGCACAAGGAACAGATGTTTTTCTTTTAATAGTAGTAAGGTCCTTGAGAAACTTAGCATAGGAGGGTATTTGCTTAATGGCATCCAAGAATGGGATATTGATTTGCATATTCTTAAAGACTTCTAGGATGCCCTCATTTTGAATAGATTTTTTATTGGCTTGCAGGCGCTGTGGGAATGGGGCCTTGGGTACATAAGATCTTGTGCAAGATTCAACGACAGGTTCTTTATTTTTTTGAGTTGTCGTATCCTCTTGTGCAGGTTGACTATTGTTCTCATTAGGAGTTTCAGTAGTGGTTTGGTCTTCATCAGGATTTTGAACTTGATTGTCCACTTCCTTGCCAGATCTTAGGGTATGAATTGCTTGAACTTCCTTATGGGGTTCCCTAGAGGTAGTTCCAACTTCAAACTGGCCTTTTGAAGAGTTTTGGCCATAGCTTTGTCCTTTCGGATTAGGAATTGTTTGGCTTGGAAATTGGCCTTTCTCTCGTCCTCCTACTGACGCTGCAAGTTGTTCGAATTGAGTTTCTAATTTAGCTATGGCAAGTTGATTGACCTTTTCAGATTGCTCTTGTATAATTTGTTTCTGTAAAATTTGTTGGAGCATATCTTCCACCGATGGCTTTCTTTGATTAGGAGGGATGTAGGGAGGTGCTTGTGGTGCCGCAGTATTTTGATTCTCTTGATTGAACTGGTTATTGGATCTATATTGTTGATTAGAGGAGGGGTATTGATTAGGACCTTGAAAAGATGATCCTCCTCCATACCCTTGTGGTGGCTTCCAAGCAAGGTTTGGATGGTTTCGCCAACCAGGATTATACGTTTGACTATAAGGGTTATTACCTTGGTTGAACTTACGGAAGGTATCAAGCACATTTGCTTGCTCAGCTTTAACCACTGGTAAACCAGGGCAATCCTCGACCAGATGGTCGGTTCCATCACACAAGACACAGATGGGGGATTCCTTAAATCTAGTAGGTTCAGACGCAGTAGTGTTCGCCTCCTTGTTTACTTCTAAGGCTTCGAGTCTTCGTATTAGTGCGGCCATTTTGGCATCATCCTCGAAACTAGATTCGACTTTATAAAGACCTCCTTTGCTAGTAGCAATGGGTTTCTTAGGGTCAACACTAACTGGCTCCCATTCTAAGGTATTCTCTGCCATTTCCTCGAAATAATTCCAGGCCTCATCGACAGTCTTCTCGGTGAATCCTCCATTACAGAGAGATTCTACCATAGTCTTAGTCGTATAGTTGAGACCTTCGTAGAGGATCTGGATCAGTCGAATTTTTTCAAACCCATGATGAGGGCATTCAAGTAGAAGATCCTTGAATCTTTCGAAGTACGTGTAGAAAGTCTCTCCCTCTAATTGATGAAACATGTTGAGGGATTGACGTACAATAGCAGTTTTCTGCTTGGAATAGAATTTCTTATAGAATGCTTCAGCTAGACTCTTCCAGGTCGTAAAGGTTCCCGGTTGTATCGAAATTAGCCAAGCTTTGGCTTTTTCTTTCAGGGAGAACGGGAATAACCTAAGTTTGAGAGAGTCATCAGTAACTTGATTAAATTTCATTGTACCGCAGATATCTTCAAACTCCCTAACGTGTTGGTATGGGTTTTCAGTGGCCATGCCACGGAAGACCGGTAGCATTTGGATCATGCCGGATTTAATTTCGAAGTGAGCCGTAGCGGTTGGAAGCGTGATGCTAGAAGGTTGAGTGGACCGAGTAGGGTACATGTACTCCTTCAGGGTCATCGCTTGAGGTGGGTTTCCATTCGCCATTGTATTAAAGATGGAGACGTTACCCACAAAGGTGAGAGGAATTTCTAATGCTTCGTTTCGAACTAAGCGGCCGTTCACGCGAGTCCACGTGGACATACACCGCTCGAAAAGAAGTTTTTGTTTTTTTTTTTTGTTTTTTGTTTTAGAAATAGAGAATAAAAGCTAGCTAATTAAACAAGATAGGGCAAATATGAAATAACCTAAATTCGAAAGCTCCGTTGCAATCCCCGGCAACGGCGCCAAAAACTTGATGCGATCGTTAAAGCTTTAATACGAGATTAATGATATAAGCATGATTTAAATTCAAGCATGGAGTAATAAAGCAGAGCATCGATTGTCTAAATAGAGCACAATGGATCAAAGCTAACATAGCAGAGCATCGATTGTCAAGATTAAGCACAATGGATCTAAGCTTTATTTAAACGATAGAACTGGGCTTTGATTAACAAGACGACTGATGTTAACTACAAGGCATGCATGACAATACCATGTGAGAACTATTAAATCATCATAGCAAATCCGAAATTAAATCATATATTATCGATGAAAAGCTCGGCATAGAACACATAAAATAAACTAACATCTATTATGATCTAGGGTTTCATCTCGGCCTTAGCATGCGGTTTAGCTAGACATGAGTTTTGTTACATCAAATGAAAGACTGGAAATAAACGAAGTACAGATCATCCCTGAAGATTGCTCCGTGGACTTCGTCTTTCTCGATCGCGTTCCTCGATGCTTTCTCCGCTTCGGCTCGTTCACGTCGTAGCTTCGATGATGGCACGATGATGGTATGGATGATGGATGAAGGCGACAGGATGTGGAGGATTAGGGTTCGGTTTTGTCGAGGATGGTGGATGATGAAGATGGTGTTCGGTGGTAGATGGCTCGGGTTATTCTCGTAAGTGGTAGATGGTTCGGTGGTGTATGGCGTAGGTTGGTGGTGAGAGCCTCTCTTGTTTTCCCGAGCTCCCCCCCTTATATAGGAGAGAGAGAGAGAGAGTACCGGATAGATGGAGAGAGAAGTTAGGCTGGGCGGTTATGGAAGTAGAGGGGATTAGAGAGAGAATCAAGGAGGAAAAGAGAGGGAAGTTCGGGCTGTTAGAGAGAGAAAGGAAAGAGAGAGAGTATCGGACTAGAGAGAGAAAATAGGGGGTCGCGGCTACTTCAGATTTTAGAGAGAGAGCGGGGCACGTTCGGTTAGATAGGGCTGGAAGTTCGGTGGGCTCCCGATCGGGTAGGATGAGAGAGAACCGTTCGGTTGAGAGAGTTGACGTGCATGGGAGGAGAGAGAAAGAGGGAACCGAGAGAGAGGGTTTCGGGGGGGGAAGAAAAACCAGGAGGAGAGAGAGAGACGTGCGGCCTAGAGAGAGAAAGTAGGAAGAGAGAGAAAGAAGTTCGGCTCGCATGGGTTTCGGTCCGGTCTTGTAGAGAGAGAGAGGAGATAGGAACGGGAGCCTGCATGGGTTCGCTGTGCATGGGCTGCATCACGGAAGGGACGGCCAGGATTAGATGGGAAGGAGAGATGGTCGGCTGCTTTTTTCGGTGTACATGCATGCATGGCTGCATGGTTCCGGTGGTTGCAGTGGTGCACGGAATGGCTGTGATTAAAGGGAGACAGAGCTGATCCGGTTTATGGTGGGTGAGAGAGTGGGTGATGCTCCGGTACACATGCATGCATGCAACGATGGCAATCGGACGGCTGTTGTGATGGGTTATGGTTTAGAGGAATTTAGAGTTGATCAATGCATGGGACGGCCGTGATTTGTTTGGTAAGGACTGCACTCAGGTCGGGTTGTATGGGTGTTATTGCGTTTTAGAGAGAGAAACTCAAGGACATAAATGATGATGAGTTTGCGATCGGATGGCTATGATTTGATGAGATGGAGCTGGGCTGGGTATTTGTCTGAGTTGCATGGACGAGTTGGATGCGGAATTGGGTTTGGGTTTGTTTGCTTAGGATTGGAATAGGTACAACTGGGTTCAAGCGCAATGGGATCATGCGGGAAAGTTGAGCAGGCTTTGGTCATCGTAATCCGAATCCATCATCAAACGCATCGTCGCCTATTTGTATGTCTGTAGTCCTCTTCCAGTTCGTATCATGCATTGCATCGGCTCAGTTAAAGTCTTCTCTCATCCGACTCATTGCAATTGTCCGTTTTCATCGTTCTTCAGAATAAGCCTCCAAACGAGCTGTACAGCCTCCGTCAAATTATCGTGAGAATATCCATGGCTTGGTCATGAAGTCTTTGAGCTGAATGCATCGAAAACCGGATCGATTCCCTGAAAGACACACATGAAATGACGCTTGTCAGGTTTAAACACGATTATCGATAAAAGGATAATTTGGACTTTCGGGCTCTGTATTTTTCATGCATGCAATGTATGAGAGCGAACCAATATGCCGTTGGGTTCGTATGAAAGTCTACTATATCGTGGTGCAAAGAGATTCATGCAGTTTACGTGCATTATGAAAGTTTTACGTAGCAAAGTGACGCTATGTGCATGAAAAAGAAAAGATAAATCGCACCAAATGGACGCTCAACAAGTCCCACCTCGGTTGTGGTAACATAATGGTGTGAGTTCTCTCTCTATATAAAGAGAGGTAGTCTTTTGTAATGTAACGTGATCAATGAGATAATACAAGGAGATTTTCTCCCCAATCCTACTCTCTCTCCCCCTCTCTTCGTAACATGGTATCAGAGCCAACCTTCTTGGCCTAGCATTTCAAAAATCATTCTCTAGCCTCGGCCTCCCTGATCGCCGTCGGCAACCTCGGGGAGGCAAGGCATAATAAAATTTTATTTTTCCTCACCTATGCGAGCGAGTTCGGCCCTGCGCAGCCCCTCGTCTCGCGCCCGCCGCCTGGCCCTGAGCCCGTCGTCTCGCGGCCGCCGTTCTCCGCGCCGGCCACGGCCGGCCTAGAACCTCTCCGCCGCGCTCTACAAGGTCGACGGCTGGGGGCGCGCGCTACTTCTCCGTCAACGCCTCCGGCAACATCTTCGTCCGCCCGCACGGCTCTGCCACCCTCTCCCACCAGGAGATCGATCTGCTGAAGGTCGTGAGGAAGGCCTCCGATCCAAAATCCTCGGGAGGGCTCGGTCTCCAGCTCCCCCTCATCATACGCCTCCTCGACGTGCTCAAGAACCGCCTCCGGCGGTGACGGCAAGGCGGTCTACGACGCTGGTGTGGCCTGCTGCCCCGTGGCGCGCCCGAGGGGTAGGGTGGTGACTGGGATTCACACCTTCGACGAAAGTGGCACGGCACAGATAGTGGGGGCGGTAGAGCCGGGCGGCGGGCGGTGCTGGTTTGCTGGGTCATCGCGGGCTTCTCCGGCTGCTCCTCACCCGAGACCTACGCCCGCGTCTTCTCCGGCTGCTCCTGGCCTGCCGAGACGCCGGCCCTACGCACGTCCGCCGCCCCGGTTGTGGTAACATAATGCTGCACATTCCTCTCCGGCCGGATCGAGCCGTCTGCGGCTGGCGAGATCGCCGGAGCCCAGCAGGGGACCGCCGGCCCGCCCGTGCCCTGCTTCCCGGCCGCCCGGATTTGCCTCCACCCGCCCGGATCTGCCTCGCTGTCTCCGCCTCGAGCTTCAGCCGGCCACGTGACGCCCGGATCCCTTCTCTCCCGACCGAACTTCTCTCTCTCCGATCGGATCTCACCTCCTTTCTCTCCTCCATTGTCTCTCTCTTTCCTTATCTCCTCTCCTAAAAACCAGTAATACCTATTTTATTCCTTTGAAACCGATCACAGCCCACCTATTTTATTCCCCTTCTCTCTTTAGTTTGATCACAGCCGTTCATGTGTCATCCGAGCATTCCCTCTTTTATACCCCTTCTCCCTATAGCCGTTCACAGCCATCCGATTTGCATCGGATGGCTGTACTTTAAGATTTCTGCACATGTGCTTTCCACCGGACTGCCGGCTCTAATCTGTTGCATCGGATGGCTCTACACCCGATCCGACCCGGTGATCCCCTTTTGAGTTTGAGCCTGACTCTGCACTATGCCCTACACCCGATCTGACCCGGCATAGCCCTTGCACCCGCTCTGACCCTCGTGCACTTTGACTCGTTGCGCACTCTCTGCGACCCTGCATTCGAGCTGCCGCTCCACCTCTTGTGCCCACATCCTGTCTCCGGCACAGTAGCACGGGGGGCCATATCTGGCGCTCCCGGCCATCCCCTCGCCGCTTGCACTCTCCTTGCGCCCTGCACTCTGTCAGTCAGCCCGCTGCGCCTTGCGTTATGTCGATTCGCTTGCCCCATCACCTCGCTCTGTGCCCTTACGCCTTGGTATTTTTGCGCTCTGCGTCCTACCGATCCGCCTTGCACCTTTTGGATACTTTCTAGTTCCGGTCACACTTGTGTTATGCCGTCTTTTGATCCTCTCTAGTTCCGGACACACTTGTTTTGTGCCGGCTTTTGGATCCTTTCTTATCCCGGTCACACTTGTCTCGTGCCGGCTTTTTGATCCTTTCTAGTTCCGGTCACACTTGTTTTGTGCTGGCTTTTGGATCTTTTCTCGTTCCGGTCACACTTGTCTTGTGCCGGCTTTTAGATCCTCTCTAGTTTCGGTCACACTTGTTTTTTGCCGGCTTTTGGATCTTTTCTCGTTCCGGTCACACTTGTTTTGTGCCGGCTTTTAGATTCTTTCTAGTTTCGGTCACACTTGTTTTTGTGCCGGCTTTTGGATCTTTTCTCGTTCCGGTCACACTTGTCTTGTGCCGGCTTTTGATCCTCTTTAGTCCCGGTCACACTTGTTTTGTGCCGGCTTTTGGATCCTCTCTTGTTCCGATCACACTTGTCTTGTACCGGCTTTTGGATCCACTCTCGTTCCGGACATTCTTGCGCCGGCTTTTGGATCCTCTTCCTTTCCTTGGTCTTGCGACCCTACCAGAGCTACGATTCTTCATCTTCTCCTCTTTTTTTTTGTCTGTGATGATTGAGATCTTCTAAGAGGTGTCAAGTACTTGCTTCGGCCAGGTGCTTGCCTCTTTTGAGGTCTCACGCATTCACATCTTTTCTTAGCCGCTCTCTCTCCTTTCAGCCTCCGTTATTGCCGGCTTCCATCACCGTCGGCTTCCTTCGCTCCGATCCTTAGTGATCATTGTCAATTCCCCCGGTTGACCTGCTTACAGGTTGGCCGGGTTCCCCCGGTTGTCCTGCTTGTAGGTGAATCGGGTTTCCAGGACGACTTGCTTGCAGGTCGTCCTGACACTATCTTTACTTTTCAGCATAAAAAAAAGGGTTATTTGATGTAATTTTTTTTTTCTTTTTTATTTCTTTCTCCTTCCATTTATTAAGCAAACTGATGTCGGTTTATACCTTACATCAGTTTGACGGGGGGTATTAGATGTAGTGTGTTAGTATTCTATTAGTCCAACCTCAGTTGTGGTAACATAATGGTGTGAGTTCTCTCTCTATATAAAGAGAGGTAGTCTTTTGTAATGTAACGTGATCAATGAGATAATACAAGGAGATTTTCTCCCCAATCCTACTCTCTCTCCCCCTCTCTTCGTAACAACCTCCTCTATGGTGCTGCGTGCTGGAGAAGAGGTCGAGTGGGTTGTTGTCGGTCAATTGGAGGGAGGTGGGGAAGAGGCCGCGCCCTTCTCTACTGCTTCTGTGATTGGGTGTTCGGTTGTCCAAAGTGGGACAACAAAAGTTGTACTCCTCTGCAGGCTTCACGTGATGTGGCCCATATACATCGAGGCACTCACTACAAAAAAAAAGGTTTTTACCGACGGAATATATCTGTCAGTAATGTCACTTTTCCGTCGGCAAAGATTTATCACGATGGAAACCATTTCCGTCGCTAGTCTGTCGGGAAAAAGGCGTTGGGAAAAATCGGCGACATATAAAAAATTTTCATTGGTATTAATAATTAATACCGACGATAATTATAACTCCGTCGCTAATATATTTATATTTAATTAAAAATATAATTGATTATTACCGACAGAATATTATCTTCCGTCGGCAATATATACGCTTATTACCGACGGCTGACGGTCCTACCATCGGTAATACTTTATATATTACCGAGGAATAATAATTTCCATCGACAATATATAAATTATTGAAAAACATAAAATAATTTATTGCCGACGGAATTTATAATTTTCGTCGGTAAAAAAACATAATTTTTTATAAAAATATTACTAAAACAATTTATTTAATTCCTGTGATTTACAACAATACCACAATATATTCAATATTACCATATTTGACAAAATCAAATATTACCGCAATTTATCAAATATTACCACAAATTACCATTACCATAATTTATCAAAAAACCATAATTTATTAAATATTACCACAAATTATGAAATATTACCACAATACCAGATAATTATAGACAAGACCAAAAAATGACGAGATATTTTTTACAAAATTATTTTTACACAATTCAAAACTGAGGGAAGCTGCGTGGCCAAGCTCAACCACCCACGCCGCCCAGCACCAACCCTGGTGCTCTCATCCCCTGATGCTGCATATCCTACAATTAACATGTATTTGTTTAAAAAATAGTTTATATCTGTAAGTGAGAGTCTAAACGTTAAAAATCATAAGTTAGAGTGTTTTGGATTTGAAATTGGTTAAGATTCGATTGGATCGTCATCGGATCGGTATCCGATAATTCGTACTTGGAATTACTTCGTATTTCGGACTTGCGAGCGAGTTCCAATTAGCTATTTTAACAATTTACCCTCCGATTGACCAATTGAGAGTTTAAGCGCTGAAAAATCATAAGTTAGCGTGTTTCGGATTTGAAATTGGTTTAGATTCGATCGGATTGGCATCCGATAATTCGTACTTAGAATTATTTTATATTTCGAACTTGCGAGCGAGTTCTAATTAGATATTTTAACAATTTTACCTCCGATTGACAAATTTAGAGTCTAAACTTAAAAAATCAAAAGTTAGCGTGTTTCAGATTTGAAATTGGTTTGGATTTAATCAGATCGTCATCGGATCGGCATCCAACAATTCGTACTTGGATTTTTTTCGTATTTCGGACTTGCGAGCAAGTTCTAATTAGATATTTTCACAATTTCACCTCCGATTGACAAATTTAGAGTTTACGCGTTGAAAATTCATAAGTTAGCGTGTTTCAGATTTAAAATTAGTTTGTATTCAGTCGGATCGTCATCGGATCAGTATCCGACAATTCGTACTTAGATTTTTTTTGTATTTCAGACTTGCGAGCAAGTTCTAATTAGATATTTTAATAATTTTATCTCCGATTGACCAATTTAGAGTCTAAGCTTTGAAAAATCATATGTTAGCGTGTTTCGGATTTGAAATTTATTTGGATTTGGTCGAATCGTCATCGGATCGGTATCTGATAATTTATACTTGGATTTTTTTCATATTTCCAACATGTGAGCAAGTTTTAATTAGAATTTTAACAATTTCGTCTTCGATTGACAAATTTAGAGTCTAAGAGTTGAAAAATCATAAGTTAGCGTGTTTCAGATTTGAAATTGGTTTGGATTTGATCGGATCGTCATCAGATCGACATCCGACAATTCATACTTGGATTTTTTTTGTATTTCAGACTTGCAAGCAAGTTCTAATTAAATATTTTAATAATTTTGCCTTCGATTGACAAATTTAAAGTCTACGCATTGAAAAATCATAAGTTAGTATGTTTTGGATTTGAAATTGGTTTGGATTCGATCGGATCGTCATCGGATCGGTATTCGATAAATCGTACTTGGATTTTTTTCGTATTTCGGACTTGCGAGTAAGTTCTAATTAGATATTTTAATAATTTTGCCTCCGATTGATCAATTTAGAGTCTAAGCGTTGAAAAATCATAAGTTAGTATGGTTCGGATTTTAAATTTGTTCGGATTTGGTCAGATCATCATCGGATCGGCATCCGACAATTCGTACTTAGATTTTTTTTGTATTTCGGACTTGCGAGCAAGTTCTAATTAGATATTTTAACAATTTTGTCACAGATTAACAAATTTAGAGTCTAAGCGTTGGAAAATCATAAGTTAGCGTGTTTCAGATTTAAAATTCATTTGGATTCGATCGGATCAGCATCCGATAATTCGTACTTGGAATTATTTCGTATTTCGGACTTGCGAGCGAGTTCTAATTAGATATTTTAACAATTTTATCTCCGATTGATAAATTTAGAGTCTACACGTTGAAAAATCATAAGTTAGCGTGTTTTGGATTTGAAATTGGTTTGGATTCAATCGGATTGTCATCGGATCGGCATCCGATAATTCATACTTGGATTTTTTTCGTATTTCAGACTTGCAAGGAAGTTCTTATTAAATATTTTAATAATTTCACCTCCGATTGACAAATTTAGAGTGTACGCATTGAAAAATCATAAGTTAGCATGTTTCGGATTTGAAATTGATTTGGATTCGATCAGATCGTTATCAGATCGGCATCCGACAATTCGTTCTTGGATTTTTTTTGTATTTCGGACTTGCGAACCAGTTCTAATTGGATATTTTAACAATTTCGCCTCCGATTGACCAATTTAGAGTCTATGCGTTGAAAAATCATAAGTTAGATTGTTTCGGATTTGAAATTGGTTTGGATTCGATTGGATCGGCATCTGATAATTCGTACTTAGAATTATTTCATATTTTGAACTTGTGAGCGAGTTCTAATTAGATATTATAACAATTTTACCTCCGATTGACAAATTTAGAGTCTAAGCGTTGAAAAATCATAAGTTAGCATGTTTCGGATTTGAAATTGGTTTGGATTCGGTCGGATCGTCATCTGATCGATATCCGACAATTCGTACTTGGATTTTTTTTATATTTCGGACTAGCGAGTAAGTTCTAATTAGATATTTTAATAATTTCGCCTCCGATTGATAAATTTAGAATCTTCGCATTGAAAAATCATAAGTTAGCGTGTTTCAGATTTGAAATTGGTTTGGATTCGGTCGGATCGGCATCTGACAATTCATACTTAGATTTTTTTTGTATTTCGGACTTGCGAGCAAGTTCTAATTAGATATTTTTACAATTTCGTCTTCGATTGACAAATTTAGACTCTATGCGTTGAAAAATCATAAGTTAGCGTGTTTCGGATTTGAAATTGGTTTGGATTCGATCAAATCGTCATCGGATCGACATCTGACAATTTGTACTTAAATTTTTTTTATATTTCAGACTTGTAAGCAAGTTCTTATTAGATATTTAATAATTTTGCCTCCGATTGACAAATTTAGAGTCTACGCATTGAAAAATCATAAGGTATCGTGTTTCGGATTTGAAATTGGTTTGGATTTGGTTGGATTATCATCGGATCGACATCCGACTATTTGTACTTGGATTTTTTTATTATTTCGGACTTGCGAGCAAGTTCTAATTAGATATTTTAATAATTTCACCTCCGATTGACAAATTTAGAGTCTATGCGTTGAAAAATCATAAGTTAGCGTGTTTTGGATTTGAAATTTGTTTGGATTTGGTCGGATCATCATCGAACTACAGATAATCGACGGGTTTTATCTCCTCCTAGAGGTCTACCCATTTCGGCAAATATAGATAGACCCCCATCGAAGTTTATTGGACCACCGTTATAATTCCGCTCAAGTTGATTGAATCGTGTGTCTATACCATATAGGTATCTTAAGCAAAATGTCAGATATTCTTCTACTAGGTATCCTTCAGTAATTGATCCCTCCGGACAACTCTTATTACGAACATATGATTTCAATATTTACAAGTACCTAATTTAAGAAAAAAAAATTATGGATAAATACATCAAGAACAATCAAATACATTAAAAAAATAAGACGAGATGATTACCTTTCGATAAAATACATCCAACGGTAATGAATTGGGCCGCCGAGTTTGGCCTCTTTTGCCAAGTAAACGGTCAAATATATCATGACATCAAAGAAGGAAGGTGGGAATATCATCTCTAGCTTGCACAATATGGTTACAATATCTCTCTCCATCTGATTAAGTTGGTCCAATCTAAGTACCTTCGAGCACAACTGTCTGAAAAAAGTGCTGAGCTCAATTTACAGACCGGGCACCTGTTCGGTTAAATTTTCACGTATAGCAAAAGATAACAATCGGTGCATAAGAAAGAACATGACAATCGTGGCTCTTTAATCTAGACAACTTTTGGCCGTTCTTTTGCACGTATCGTGCGATATTCGAAGAGTAACCGTCCGACGTTTTCACAGATCGTAGGAATGCACAAAAGGCTGCCTTCTGCTGTGAGCTCATGGTGTAGCATGCAACTGGCAACACATATTTATCCCCAATCTCTTAGGGATGATGTGATTTTTGGATGCCCAACTCCTTAAGATCGAGACAAGATTTAAGATTATTCTTCGTCTTACCGTCGAGATTCAGCAGTATTCCTATAATATTGCCACACATAATTTTCTCGATATGTATGACATCCAAGTTATGCCGCAAGAGTAGACTGCTCCAGTATGGTAGTTTAAAGAAAATACTCTTCTTTTTTCAGTTATGCTCACGCACAAATTTTTCATACGTTATCTTCTTTTTATCTTTCCCAAGTGCCACCGCATCAAGCTGATCCAATTCACACAAGATTTCTACTCCCGAAAGCTGCTCTGGGGCCTTTGCAAGTTCTTTCTTGTCGTTGAACGCTCTTTTGTTCTGCCTCCACTTATGGCCGTCAACAAGGAATCTTCGATGGTCCATATAACAGAACTTGCCTCCGTTCTTTAACCATAATGAATCTATATCCTTATTGCATGTAGGATATGCCAATTTTCCTTTAGTACTCCACCCAGATAAGTTGATATATACAGAAAAATCATTGATGGTCCATAGAAGTGCCGCATGCATCCGAAAATTCTAGCGCAACGAGGCATCATACGTATCGGCCCCAACTTCTCACAACTCATTCAATTCCTCAATCAACAGCTGCAAATAAACGTTAATATCATTACCAGGCGACCTAGGTCCGGGAATGAGCAAGGAGAGCATTGTGTATGGCTTTTTTAAGCACATCCAGGGAGGCAAATTATATGGAACTAGGACAACTGGCCAAATATTATACGACACATTCATATTCCCAAAGGGATTGAAGCCATCGCTAGCAAGCCCTAACCTCACATTGTGAACTTCACATGCGAATTCAGGATAGGTCTGATCAAAATCTTTCCACGTCAAAGAGTTGACCGGATATCTCATAACCATGTCATCTGTACGTTCTCGTGCATGCCACCTCATGTGCTCGTCTTCAATGACATAAACAACCTCTGAAGTCTATCCCTAAGCGGGAAGTATAGGAGAACCTTTGCAGATACATTTTTCTTCCTTTGATTGGTACTAGACTCGGCATTCGTCTCTTTATATCTCGTTGCTCCATATATGTGGCATGACCGTGTATGTTCGTACTCCTTTCGGTACAACATATAATCATTCACGCATGCATCAATTTTGTCATAACCAAGACCGAGATCTTTAATTGTCTTTTTCGCCTTATAGAATGATTTTTGTACTGTCTCACCTATTGAAAAAGCCTCTTTCAATAACTCTACCAACATATTAAATGACTAATTACTCTAACCATTGAGGTACTTCAAATGAAGAAGCTTTACAGTGAAAGAGAGTTTTGAAAACTTCTCACACTCCGGGTATAGAGGTTGTTCGGCATCCTTAAGTAATCTGTAGAACTTGTCCGCTTCAATATTGGGCTGATCACCTGATGGTTTTTTCGTGCCTATTCCACCTTGCAAATCATATATCATACCTTGGATGTCATCGTCATCGTCTGTATTAATATTATCATCATCGATTACTGTGTTTGCAGTTTCACCGTGAGCTGCCATAGGGACTGCATCTAGCTCCTCACCATGTGAGCACCAACGTGTATAGCTAATGTCAATACCACGCATTACTAGATCAACCTTACATTCCTCTCGAACCTTCCTAGTCACCCTTCCGCAGTCTATAAAAGGACACACAATTTTTCCATCAAGCGGTGCAAGACGCTCAAATGTAAAATCTAGAAATTTCCCGACTCCTTCTCTGTACTCTTGGCTCATCCGATTCGAATTACGCATCCAACTTTTATCGATCGAAGACATCTTCGTCTATCTGGCCACACAACACCTACAGTAATTTTAAACCATGTCTATGAGACTCCGTACAATTTCAGTTAATGAAAAAATAGTGATAGCTTCCGCCCAATTTTAGTTAATAAAAAAATCAAGTCATTTATGAGCCTATTCATAAGCCCTTTATGAGCCTATCAAGTTTGTTCACGAGCTTTGCTCACAAGCCCTAAACAAGCATGCTCACGAGCCCAAACGAGCCGAGCTTTGCTCTGCTTAAGCTTGCCTTGTTTATTAAACGAGCCTAAACCGAGCTTTGGTCGGCTTGAGCTTGTTCATGAGCCTAAACTTTAGACTAGGCTATATTAGGCTTATTCAAGTCATTTATGAGCCTATTCACGAGCCCTTTAGGAGCCTAACAAGTTTGTTCACGAGCTTTGCTCACAAGCCCTAAACAAGCATGTTCGCGAGCCCAAACGAGCCGAGCTTTGGTCTGCTTAAGCTTGCCTCGTTTTTTAAATGAGCCTAAACCAAGCTTTGGTCGGCTTGAGCTTGTTCACGAGCCTAAACTTCAGACTAAGCTATGCTCAATTAGTGATTGAACAACCCGAACCCTCTCTCTCTCTAAACCCCAACTCCAAACCTACAACTCTCTCTATCTAAACCACCACCCAGGTCTTTCTCTCTCTATTTCTCTCAATTTTTTTTAAGAAAGCATCTCTCTCTCTAAACCCCACCCGGCTCTGTTTGTTTTAAAAAAACCTCTCTCTCTCTCTCTCTAAACCCCAACTCAGGTTTTCTCTCTCTATTCCCTCTATTCCCGGGTTCTTTTCATGTTTATCCAATCAAAACTGAATTGAAGAGGTCAAAATGTACTTTTTTAACTATAGGGGGGTTAAGTGTTTTTAGCAAAACTTTAGGGGGTAAAGTGTAATTTACCCATTTTGAAATAACTCATGCCCTCTTCTTGATTTCTTCTTATCTATGATATTTAAAGAAAACCAAACAATTGTTTTGCAAATAATCCTTCAATGGAAAATGATTTTGTTTTCAAACTTTTCCTTCTCAAATGGGGCTAATATGGATTTTTTTTGGGTTATTAAACTCTGCCCCCCAAATCTTGCTTTGAATTAGACTTTACCCCCATATTTTCATTAATTAGACTTTACCCCCAAAACTAACTGTTCGGTCAGCTCACACACCAAAACTTTATTTCTTTTCCGTCAGTTGACACTTTCTCTTAGATGGTGAGCTGACAGAGCAGTTAGTTTTGGGGGGATAAAGTCTAATTAATGAAAATATGGGGGGTAAAGTCTAATACAATGCAAAATTTAGGGGGAAAAGTTAAATAACCCTTTTTTGTGTGTTCCAGTTTGTACCCAAGAATCCAACCCATAAGCAAATTTTGTTGCCGCAGACGATCAGGTGTATTGCTACCGAATACGATAGTATGGGTGGGGGTGGTAATGCTCGATGGGAGTCTTGCTGCCGAAGGCGGCCCAATGTTGTGCCGACAGGTGTGTTGCTGCCGAAGGTGGCCCGCTATAGTGCCGAAGGCACGGGCATGCACTAGTCATATAACCTTTCAAGAACTTTGGGCTTCTACCCAACTTAAGAAATTTTTGCATATAGGCCCATAACAAAGTTTCATATTGCAAAAAAAAAATTCTATATTTTACACAATTTCTTGGCACTGCACATGGCTCTATTTTACAGAAAAAAAAATCTTATGGCTATATTTTTTACCATTTTAATGTTGAACTACTGGGTATTTATGCACACGAGCACAACAACTAAGGAGGATAAAATGATCATAAATTTGAACATTTGGCTTTTTTTTTAACAAAAATCGAGGAAGAAGAGGAGGCTGGAGGAGGAGGAGGAGGAGGAGGCCGGAGGAGGGGACTTACCGAAGGAGGACGGCGGATAGGCGACGCCGGAGGGGAGGCCCGGGGGGACGGGGGGTTCGAAATCGGCCGGATGCTAGGGGGGGGGGGGTTCGAAATCGGGGAGGCCGGGGGGGGGGAGGAATAATTCAGAGCACAGCAAAAGAAAAGGGGATCGGGTTGTTTAAATCACAGGGCTTTTTACCGACGAACATTTACTATTGGTCGGTAAAAATATGTAACGACGGATTTTATATGTCTGTCGGTAATAAAAATAGAAAAAATATTTAAAATAAGAAAGTTTTTATATCGACGATACAGATTGTTACTGTCGGTAAAACATCTATTATTACCGATGGATTTATTTTATTCTGTCGGTAAAGACATTATTACCGACGGCTAGTATAATTCCGTCGGTAATAAATATACAAAATTAATTAAAATATTAAATAGTTATTACCAATGGATTTTACTAGTACTGTCGGTATAAAAAATAATATTATCGATGGAAATAAAATATTTCGTCGGTAATAAACCTCTTTTTTGTAGTGACTTCAATGGGGGTGATGTCGATCGAGTGGTACGGATTGTTTGAGAGTAGATCGGAATCCCTCCTTGTTGTAGCTGATGGAAACAAGATGACAGAAAGGGCTGTGTTCCCCTTGCCGCTGCATCTCTCTTTTGAGAATCGATCGAGAGTAAGATCCCTAGCAAGAGGGACTGATTGGATACCATGTTGATCAACTGGAACAGGGGTGCAAACCCAGGTTGTAGATGATGTTGTGTTTGTTCAAGTTGAGGGACAATCGGCTGACAGCCCATGTGATGGTGGCAGCTGATGTGAAGATGGCCCATTGATTTTGAATGGGTCGTCATCGTCGATTGAGTTGGGTGACTTAGTGCTTTCCAACCCGAAGCGTTTATCCCTAGTACTTCACCTGATTAATGTCACATCCTATCACATGGGTCTTTGCTTTACTTGTAGAGAAATTTTCCTAAATGACCACCTGGTATTCCATATATCCAAAAATAACCACCAGGTTTTCTTATTTACTATTATGATCATTTACACATGTGAAATCCTATGCACGTGTGTCTCCATTTTATTTCTTCCAAAAATGCCCATCCCTTTACCCACTTCCTCTAACTGCATCAAAGCCATCTTTTATCCCTTTCGTTGCAGTTTTTCTTGCCGTCGCTGGTGAACATTCCGGTCGGACCCCTTCAATCGATGAAAATTGACGAGAATCACACCGGAACCATACCGGAGCAACGCTAGAACCCATTTTCCCCAAGTGTTTCTTCATTGGCGATCGGATCTCGTGAAGAACCATCGCACGGTAGAAATCGTTGGCGATCGGATCTCGTGGATTGAGGCACGTCGGAATACCACCTAAATCCCACCGGAACTGCCATTGCTAGAGGAAGGAAGAACACTCATTGTTGCAATCGACTGAAATAGAGGTAAAAATCCAAAAAAATGAAGCCCTAGATATTGTAGAAATTTGATTATGTAGGTTGTCTAAGCATAAAGTTTTTACGCTTATTTGCGCTTAGCAGTTTCTGTATTATGTACAGGTTATCTAGGCGTAAAGTTTTTGCACTTATTTACATTTAGCAATTTCTATATTATGTACAGGTAGTTTAGGCGTAAAGTTTTTACGCTTATATGCGCTTAACAATTTCTATATTATATACATATTGTTTTAGGCGTAAATATCAATAAATTTTTGTACTTGTTTTATACATCTATATCTGTGCTTAGAATGTTTTCAAATTTATTAAAAATTTTACAGATTTTTACAGTGTATTATGCGCAAATCTGTATTATTGACAGGTTGTTTTAAGTGTAAATCCGTGCTCAGTAGTATCTGCATGTTTTAAGTGTAAAGTTACTGCATATTTGTTTAGGTGCTTATCTGCGCTTATCTACACTTAGAAGTTTTTGTATTATGTACAGGTTGTCTAGGCGCAAAGTTTTTACGCTTATTTACGCTTAGCAGTTTTTGTATTATGTATATGTTGTCTATCTAGGAGTAAAGTTTCTGCATTTATTTACGTTTAACAGTTTCTATAATATGTACATGTTGTTTAGGCGTAAACCTTCTACGTTTATATACTTTTACCACATTCTTTTCTATAAACTTAAACTAACTTATATGAGATTAATTTCTTTCCAGATTTTTATCTGTACTTCAGTTAGATGTTTCCGAAGACAAGATCACAAAATAGTCGGACTCCATCTAAACATAAAAAAGAAGAAAAAGGCAAAAAGAGGCCTACATCTTCAGAAAAAGATAAAGCTAAGAAATAGAAGAAAGTTGGAAAAGGATCTAGCTTGGTCGATCAAATCCCGGTTGCTAGAAATATAATTTTTTATATTAACAAGATTAAGAAAGAATTTCAACGACGGGATCGAGAGACTCAATCCACAACCTACATGGACTAAATGAGAAGCTCATGCTTTGGGTTTGTGTTTGACATCCATTGCACATCTAGAACCATGTTTTTGCTTGGCCTCGCGCATTTTTTTGTTTAAATGCCATAAGAGTGGCTTGAAGTTCATAATCAAGGACCGAGAGTGCTTTATGACACCTTTAGAGTTTACTTTGATTCTCAGTCTAAGATATAGTCAGCTGGCCCCTAATCCGATAATATTTGATGATGGCAATAGTGGCCAATTGAAAGGGATCTATTTTTAAGGTACGACTATAACCCAAGATAGTTTATGGAAGAATATTCAAAAGTGTCAAGTCATGGATGACACCATTAAGATGTCATTGGTTCTGGTACTTGATAGTTACTTCTTGGGATCCCACAAAATTAGCGGGGTCTAAAATAAGTATCTTCTACTGGCTCAAGACTTAGAAGGATTCAATCGATACCCATGGGGTAACTTGGTTTATAATACTTTAAAAACCGGCTTGGAAGGAGCTATCAAAGAAGAAAAGAATCCGGAGAAATATAACATCACAGGATGCTCCTATGCTCTACAGGTATTCATTCCCAATATATCTATATATTTTTTCCTTCATTTATTTTTATTGTTTACTTGGTTCCTATTCATTCTTACTTTCGATAGGCTTGGGCTTGCGAGCGCATGCCCCACTTGGGCCACTATGTTGCTAAAATGAGCTTAAAAGATAAGTTTCTGAGCATCCTAAAATGGTTCGTCTTCAAGAAAGGCTTGACCTATATCAATATCAAACATGAGATTGAGAAAGATGAAGTAAGTTAAATTTCTCAATGACATTCTTATATTCATATTCATTTTAGTTTGAGCTTAATATATTTATCTTTTTTTATATTGTAGTGTCTACTTTTGAAAAGTCTTGCTCCAACCGAACATGAGATGAGTTTGGAATTTCTACGACCGTTTTTAGAGAAGGTAGATAACAAGGGTAGCAATTTTTTTGAAAAAGAAGGGTAAAAGGAAGATAGTTTATTGGAGAAGGAAGATGAACAAGAGAATGATGAAAGTAATGGTATTAGGTCGATATTTTTTAAACCGGCACAAGAAGTCAATCCCATACCCAACGTGGGAGTACCTCCACCACCTAAAAGGTTTAATTTGGAAAAAATAGTGGAGGCACATGTTCATAGAATTATCTCCCCAATTGAGAGAAAATATAAGAAAATAATTGCCTCACTGAAAGAGATTTATGATATAAAAATAAAGTCATTGGAGGATCAAATTTTGGAGTTGAAGATGAGACCATCTATGCAATCATCCCAGCGAGAAGTGACTCCGCCTCCAGAGCATCAAGATATGAGCATGATATTTTAAAATACTTATGTACTCTATTCTTATTTGTTAGTTAATTATTTGATGTGTTACTATCTTTATTTCAATTTGTTGCATGCTATTGATACTGTCAACAAGCACTATTATTTTGTTACTATTATAATAGGCTATCACTACCTACAAACCCATAATTATCAAGTCTTTGCACAAGGAGGAGGAAGAAGTAGAACAAGAGGGGATAAACTATAAATATGATTTGAATAATGATGCAATGGTTATAACTGAGTTCAAACATAATCGTATAATTGTATAATTATAACTATCAAAAAATATTAATTATTAGAAATCGGTAATAGTTTATAAACTCTTACGTGTTGTTTTATGTTGGACTTGTCATATGCAGAGTGAAGGGACCCATAAGGAGGAAGATGATGATGTCTATATTATGTTATCATCCAAAACCAACTGACATAACTTCAATGGAGCAACAACGACAACCCAAAGAAAATATATGATTTAAATAAGATTTTAAAATATATTATTTCTAATATAAATTATAGTTATAACATGATTTCTAATTGTTATTCATTAAATTTTTTGTCAATCATAATGTGATTTTTGTATATAGATTGTGAAAAAATATGTGTCTAAGCATTAAAGAAAACCTGGGCCCCATGTTTCATCCACATATATGGACCCTATCAAGAAAAAACTTTCTAGATGATATTATGCCGAACCATCACATCAATCGGTGGGTGTGAAAGACTTGAAAAGACTCTCAGATAGTGAGAGGCAAGAGATTTTGGCTTTTATGAATAACAATAGCAATCTATTGTAAGTTTAAAATATATGATTTTCAATGCTAGTCGTTCTATTAAACTATATATAAAATCTGTACTTTGTATTGCAGGCCCTTTAGTAATCTTGATGGAGTTTTAATTACTCTATCAATTATTTTGGAGAAATATGACAGCAGAGGATGGTTTGCGAGCAATATAAGTTATGATATTACTTTTAAATTTTTTTTATTAGCATATTTATATTTGAAAGAAATTTAACATAAAATTTATCATAAGTAGTACGTTAATACATATTGTACATTACTTGAGAAGCGAATACTGACACTTTGCGATCCGAACCAGCCCAATAAGTTTAACATTGCCATCGCCAAATCATTTTTCTGGATATTTTTCTCCAAGAATAATTTTTTTTTTTCATTTATATCCATTACATCATATGTTTATTTCATTAACAAATTGTTCTTGTTATGAGCAACCTTTAGTTCAATCTGTGTATATCCAACTCCAAACTTTTATAAAAAGCAACAAGATACAAGGTTTTACTTTGCTCGATATTGAAAAATTATTTTATGAATCTGGCTTAATGAATGAGAACCTTCTTACCTACTTGAAAAAGTTGAATAACCGGATTATAGATTTTTGGACGGAAAGACCTATACCAATGTAGGATTGTCATTTTATTGTCATCCCAGTCAACTACAATAATATGCATTGGTGGTTGGCAATCCTACAAAATGAGTCACAGACATTAGCTATAGTTGATTCATTCTACCCTAAGCCACTCGAGATGTATGCAGAAGAGATAAATAAGTTTCTATACTTTATGCCCTTGATATTTTATACTTTGGGGGATAAATATGCTCTTAACAAAGAGTGGAGGATGTCATTGGGCAATCAAAATCTTCCAAAGCAAACAAACTCGTGAGTAACTTGCTATAGTTAATAATTCTATTGTAATTATTTTATGATTCAGTGAACTAGTAATAAACGCTCTTGTAGGTATGATTATGGTGTGTTCATAATGGCTTATGCAAATTATGCTACATACAATCGTTCCATTGATTTTAATCAGGTATGTTTTCAAATATTTATAAATTTAATAGTGCCAATTATCCTATATATATTCGTTATAATGTTCATATCTAACCCATTGTGTATAAATGCAGCAAGATATGTCGGTGTTTAGAAGACAAATTGCATATCAATTGCTGAAAGGAGAGGTCGAATTAATTTAACTGAAGTCGATATTGGTTTTATATTTGGGTGATAGAGACTGATGATTTTTAGGGGTATGCAGACATGACATTTGATTGTAATCTTTTTTTGTTAATATTTTGGTGGGAGGACATGACAGTTGGATGTAATATTTTTTGGATTAGTATCTTGGTGGAAGAAGGAAATAATAGTTGTATATAATATTTTTTGGATTAGTGGTGGAAGAACATGATAGTTTTATGTAATTTTTTTTGGATTAGTGTCTTGGTGGATGAATAAATTTTTTGTATGTCATCTTGTATGAATAAAATGTTATCATGTATGTTCCTTCTATAAAAAGGAGTTGAATATTTTTTTCTTCAATGATTATCATTTATGTATGTTAATAGAGACTGTAGAATCTTGTATAGAATATGGTAAACACATATATATTTTCTTTGTATTAACTCTGCGTGTACCTGTGTCTATTATGTGCATAGAGTCCTGTATTCTTCTGTTACTATACGTGTACCTACATCTATCATGCGCATAGAGACTTCTGTTACTTCTGCTGCTGTTAGAGACTTCTGATAAACACATATATACGTTAAGTCTGTGTTAACTCTGCATGTACTTGCGTATATTCTGCGCATTGAGTATTGTATACTTCTGTTGTATAATATGGTAAACACATGTATATATTTCATCTGCGTGTACCTGCGTCAATCTTGCACATAAAGACTTCTGTTGTTTCTGTTGCTGTATAGAATATATTAAATGCATATGTGTATTTTCTCCACGTTAACTCTGCTTGTACCTGCGTCTATTCTGTGAATAAAGTCTTGTATACTTCTGTTACTATACGTGTACCTGCGTCTATCATACGCATAGAGACTTCTGTTACTTCTGTTATTGTTAGAGACTTCTGATAAATGCATATATATGTTAACTCTGTGTGTACTTGCGTCTATTCTGGGCATTGAGTATTGTATACTTCTGTTGTATAATATAGTAAACATATGTATGTATTTTATCTACGTATACCTGCGTCTATCTTGCGCATAGAGACTTTTGTTGTTTCTACTGCTGTGTAGAATATGTTAAATGCATATGTGTATTTTCTCTATGTTAACTCTATGTGTACATGCGTCTATTCTGTACATACCTGCGTATATTCTGCTCAAAGAGACTTATGTTAATTCTCTTGTTCTGTAGAATATAGTAATAAACATAGGAATTATGTTTCATCTAATTCCATATCATTTTATTTCAAATATATACTGAAAATATAATTTCATATCAGTTTAATATCCAACACCATAAGCTCAAAATAAAAATTACATATCATTTCCTAATAAAAATATACAACATTACATTACAAAAGAAACCAAATATTACAAAACCATTTCAGAAAAAGATAGATGTCACTGACTTATTGAATTGGTTGCTGCAAGCTCTTCTATTAAGCCCAGTCTTCTTACATCTTTCGCACTTTATAGTAAAAAATTATATATCATTTTCTAACAAAAATATGAAACATTACATTACAAAAGAAACTAAATATTACAAAACCATTTCAGAAAAAGATAGATGTCACTAGACTTGTTGAATTGGTTGCTTGCAAGCTCTTCTATTATGCCCAGTCTTCCTACATCTTTCACACTTTACAATCTTGCGTTCTTCCCCCTGTGATAAAATCCGTTTTTTCTTTGGTCTTCCTACCGGATTTCTACCTAAAGGTGGTCCCAATTTTTCAGTTTGAAGATTGTCTTCTAGAGTTTCCCATTGTATCTTGTCAGCTACTGGATAGATTGATTCTTCATATGTCAATCTGTACTTCTCGGCCGAGTAGTAGTGTGTACAATATTCATAAAGATCCATATTATAATTAGCAATTCCACGTAAAGCATGTGAACATGGCATTGCCATCACATCAAACTTACAACATGTACACATTCTACGGCATAATGTAACTTGATCCTCATATCCTGTAGATCTAATCATGAATTCATCATGATTAATCGGATGACAAGTCATATTACGAGCCAATTCTATTTGTTTGATTAATATTTTTTTGGCCCAATTTATTAGCCTTGTGGTCGATGTTGTTTCCATATTTCTCCGCTTGTACCACATCCTTCGAAGTTTTAAACAAAATCCATCAGCAATCATCGTGATGGGATCTTCTCTGAGCTCTTTCAGGATGTTATTATAGCTTTCAGAACTATTTGTGGTGATTATGTTATACTTTCTTTCAGGAAAGTACAACGTAGGCTTTTTTTCTTTCTCTATGTCATTTAGCCATCGATAAGCATCAATATTCATCCTTTTAATTATTTCCATTAACAGATGAAATTTGGTCGTTCGTGTTGCTTTAGCGGCCGTGTAATAATATGAATATAACTCTTTCTGTTTGAATTTGGTAAATATATTTTGTGCTATGTGAAAAACACAATACACATGATATGCATGGGGGAATACTTGAGGAACTTGCTGTAATAAAGTCTTGTTTCAATCCGATACGATCACTAATCTCTCAATAGGACCCAAGGCATCACACAATTCTGTCAAAAATCATCTCCAACTATAGCTATTCTCAGACTCTCCAACACCCATAGCAACAGGAAAAATATGATTATCACCGTCTAACATTGTCGCAAGAAATAAAATGCTCTTATACTTTTCCTTCAGTTGTGTCCCATTAACAGAAATTACTGGTCTTAAGGTTTGTCTTTGAAAGCTTCTTAAGCAGGGACCGAGAGCCATAAAAAAATATTTGAATCTTCCTTCTGCGTATAAGATCTTGGTAATGGTT
Organism: Chamaelirium japonicum; assembly: GCA_947650365.1. Taxonomy (NCBI): domain Eukaryota; kingdom Viridiplantae; phylum Streptophyta; class Magnoliopsida; order Liliales; family Melanthiaceae; genus Chamaelirium; species Chamaelirium japonicum. The sequence goes on along the minus strand of OX393555.1, from coordinate 6,514,382 downwards.
TCCGGATTCTTTTTCTTAAGCTCGTGGCAATATATTGGAAGTATGATATATAAGTCCTCATATATCCCTTTTAATTCCCTTATTGCTCTTTCCTTTGCCCTCCATGCTTTTTTGTAACTAATATTCATGCCAAACTCATTTTGTGCATCACATATAATAGTCTTTGGAGCATATGCAATATATGCCTCTAACTTATGTTTTACAAACTCACTGATTAAACAACTTTTTGCTTGACAATGATCCTTACCACGTTTTCCAAAAGAACAGCTATGCTGAGTGTATAAGAAAGTAATCTTGAACACATCTGTACTCTTCTGTCGAGATGCATGCAATCTCCATCTACACTTATCAGCTTTGCATATAATGGTATATCTTATAGTCGTGGACTTGAAAACTTTATATTCAAAGTTTGAATATAGTGCAAATTTGCTCAATATATTTATCATGGTTCTCTTGTCCTTAAACATCTGATAGAGGTGTACTTCATGATAATTATCTCTGACTTTTATATCAGTCAGAAATTCATTGTATACATAAGTATCATCATATCCTTATGTTGGATCAGTTATTGCTAATGATTCAATTACCACCAATTTTAATTCTGCTTGTTTGATCGTTTCTAACCAACTAGAATTTCCATTATAATCGAGTGCTGGACATATTGGTGTTGAATCAATTGTGGAAGTCCTGAAAATTAGAAACAAAAATGTGAGTTGTTAAAGAATTGAAATAAATTTATTCACATTATGAATTACTCAAAGTATAAATAAATACAGTTATACCTAAAGGTAGATGATGAAGGCTTTGGAGCTTTAACCTTTGATTAATATTTAGGCTTTGAAGTAGTTGTGAAAGTCCTGCAAAAAAGAATAACAAACTTAATAAATGGAACAACATATATGAATTGAGGATTCCAATATAATCAATACATTTATACTCAAAGATGGATGATGAAGATATTCGATTCTCCTGGGAGTGAATAAGCATGTGTATATGCTTCAAATATACATTAAGAGAGTCAACGGTATTCATCATGGATATCACTTTCTCATCATTATAGTAAAAAGGATCTTTCGGATGTAGAAATGCATGATCGGTAGATCTATCTTTTACTACGCTATCTCCAAGAGGGTTCTTCGAATGTAGAAATATAGGATCAATAGAGCTATCCATGAATAATTTTAGTACACCGCAACCATCATCAATAGAATCAACATTTAGAACTATTTTTCTTTTGCTAGTGAAACCATCAACACTTAAAGTGATTGGATCATGTCTGATATTTACACTAGGAGAAAACCTTTAAATACATGGATATATTTATTATAATAGTGAATGTATTTACAAAAGTACAATAATATATTTAAAACATGACATAATAATTTATCATACCTTCTATCATCCATATCAATGTCTGACATAAGAGGGTCTTGTGCAAGTTCATTTTTCTTGATATTTATCTCAACATCTAGACTGCACGGTACAAAGTCTACGTCTTTTTCTGAGAATACTTCTGAATCTTGTACCATAATAACTAGTGGAGTGATAAAATAATGATCACGAGTACATTTGGAGGAATTTATTATCGTCGGGTCTAGTTTCCTCTAACAAATGGGTGGTGATTTAAAAAGGGGGGTGGTAGTGCAGGGGTAGAGGTTTTTGGCACCCTAGTTATCAACAATGGAATACTTCTATTAATATTATGAACGTTATGGGCAATAAAGACGGCAACGTCTTCATCATTCTGAATCTGTATAGGAGGACAAAGAATTATACTTGGATATAACACTTTAATGGTGATATCGTAGTCTTTGACAATGTCATTCGTAATATGATATATTTTATCAATAAGTTGGTCATAAGTGGTGGACAGATTCAAACGAAAGGCTTTGGGTATTCCTCCATTGTACTCATAGACACGATTTATGCACACAAATTCTCCATCATAAATGCATAATATAGGTAGCAATTCCATGCCTTATTATAAATAAAAGAAACTGCATAAACAGAAACAAATAAACCATAATTAGATATATAAAATAAATGCTAAAATTTATTTATATTTATGCCTAAAACAATATGTACATAATATAGAAACTGTTAAGCTCATATAAATGCAAAAACTTTACGTCCAAACTACTTGTACATAATATGGAAACTGTTAAACGTAAATAAGCGCAAAAACGTTACGCCTAGACAACTTGTACATAATACAGAAACTGCTAAGCGTAAATAAACGCAAAAACTTTATGCCTAGACAACCTATATAGAATCAAATTTCTATAATATCTAGTGCTTTATTTTTTTGGGTTTTTACCTCTATTTCAGTCGATTGCAACAATGGGTGTTCTTCCTTCCTCTAGCAATGACAATTCCGGTGGGATTAAGGTGGTATTCCGGCATGCCTCAATCCACGAGATCCGATCATCAACGATTTCTACCGTGCGATGGTTCTTCACGAGATCCGATCACCAACGAAGAAACAATTAGGGAAAATAGGTTCTAGCGTTGCTCCGGCATGGTTTCGACGTGATTCCCGTCGATTTTCATCGATTGAAGGGGTCCGGCCGGAATGTCCACCGATGACGGTAAGGAAAACGGCAACGAAAGGGATAAAAGATGGCTTTGATGCAGTTAGAGGAAGCAGGTAAAGGGATGGGCATTTTTGGAAGAAATAAAATGGAGACACACATGCATAGGATTTCACATGTGTAAGTGATCATAATAGGAAATAATAAAACCTGGTGGTCATTTTTGGATATATGGAATACCAGGTGGTCATTTAGGGAAATTTCTCTTGCTTGTATGTTGGGGTTTTGAGGCTGAATGCAATGGAGGTGAGGTCATCGAATTAGTGCGCAACTTGATTGACATGGGAGAGTTTGGGCCCTTGTGCCCTCGTTTGCTAGCACGAATCATAGTCGTTGATGTCATGTTCACGGAGTTGTGGAGACTAGGGAACCTGTTGACTGGTTTGTGTACTCTGGTAGTATCATCGAACCCTTGGAGGTGGAAAGCTCATTGGTGCTGGTTTCTAGTGTGGCGACATCATGTCGCATCGCAAGATGTGCGAGCGGTGTCGCCACGTTATGTGAGTCGAGTTGCACCGCAGGGGGTGTGAGCGACATCATAACATTTGTGGGCCTCTGTGTGCTCCTTTGTCGTGTTACGCATGACCTTGCGCATCATCGTCATGCCGCAGGTGGACATGTGCATTGTCATCGTGTTCTGCACGTCCTTGTCCCACGTTACACACATTGTTGCCTCATCACTGCCCTCGCTCCATGCCCGATTGATTTGAGTGCTCGGGTAACATTGGTTGGATTGGGAGATCTTCCATGGTGGACTTTCTCTGGAACACCTCTAAACTAATCGGTTTTGGTGATCTCCCACGAATGATACTTCGTCCGATGTCGCACCGATTGACCCTCCTACAAAGAGTGATCAGTTTTGATGATCTCCTACAGAGGATACCTCGTCTGATGTCGCACCGATCAACCCACTCTGCAAAGGGTGATCAATTTTGATGATCTACAGGGATAACTCGTCGCCTTCAGCTCCGAAATTAATCGGTTTTGTGACCATGATCAGTTTTGGTGATCTTCTACTCGTATACTTCAATGACTTCATCTCTGAAACTGGTCAGTTTTATGACCATGATCAATTGTGGTGATCTCCATCCTGAAGATGGTTCTGTTGTAGCTCGTGTGTCCTTAGCGTGGATTTTCGATATTAACATTAATAAAGATGACTTTGGTTATTGCTTTAAATAGAATACTACTTTGGTATATGATAATACTCATATAATAAAAGGACCCTAGGGAACACAGTAGGCCACTGAGGTGCATGGTGGATCCATGCTTGGGAGACCCAGTGGACCAGTTCTGTGTAAACCTAGAACTAGTTCACAGCTTAGGTGATGCCGGTCGCTTCACCGAGAACAAGCTGTTGGCAGGTAGAAGATGTGGTGAAGTCTCCACCACGGGAACGTGGGATTCTCATTCACCTGGCCAAGCACGATGATCGTGTTGAACAGGGACCAAGACGGTGCACAGTTCAGTGATTCAGACAATGGTGCATAAACCGTCTTACTACTATAGATAATCTGTCCTTAACCCTGAGGGACCATGTTCACTGGGCCAACCAGTTGCGTGGTGCTTTGATGTGCCAATGTATGCGGACCTTCCATAGTCTAATACCACGGTACGTTGGGTTACCTGGCTGGCGCTTGAATGACATGTAATCCCTACAGGTTATCCGACGTCCAGTGTTGGATGGGTGTGTTTTGATGAGTCAATTTGTCCACACAGTTAACCCAGGCTTGGTGGTTGTCAGTATGACTGACGATGTTTCGGATGCTAGGCATAGCACCGGAAGGTGTGTGGTGTTATAGATGACAAGTCATCAAACCCTAGTCAGATGATCGATCGGGATCTGACGGTGCTCCCCACCGCCCGAGTCGTATCATGGCACCAGTAATAGGAGGGACTATACATTATTGGCGTATAGTAGAGAACAGGGTTATAAGGGAGTAACATAAGTTTAGGATCACTAGAGTTCAACTCGCGTCGCACTCTGGGTGGCTACGCGGGTTAATCGGATTAGGCCTGATTAACGAAACTTTCGGTGTGTCACCGGAATAATTAATCAGGGATCCGGTTGGAGCTAGAGATCCCGAACCCTAAAGGTTCCATCCTGTCGTTACGTATAGGAATTGTTCGCTGATCTAGTTGGATATGTTGGATGCGAAGTAGCACGATGGAGCGCAAGCCCGGAGCCTAAGAACCTAATTCACATGTGTTACGGGCAGTAGGGGTATTTTGGTAAATACTGAAATATGGCTCAGAACATATTGAATATAGATCTTAGAATGAGCGGAATAATTCCAGGAGCTCATAGGCGCTGACGGAACTCTATTCCGAGTAGCGCACCTCACTCAGTCTCTCTTTCAGTTTTTCACTTTTCGTGAGGGCGTTTTCGTCCAGGCTTCACGATAGACATTGGAAATCCCTAAAACCGATCCCCCTTTATCCTAACCTACTAGGGGCCGGCCCTAGCTTCCTTGAAGCAATAGGGGACCGGCCCTATAAGTAGAATAGGGAGAGGGAGGGCCGGCCTTAGTGCTCCTCTCCTCCAAAAATCCGAACCCCCTCCCAATCCTCCTCCTTTGTGGTTTCGGACAAGGAAGAAAGAGGAAGAAGAAGGGAGAAGAAAGAGGAAGGAAGGAGAAGGAAGAAGAGAGAAAGAGAAGGAGGAGATCTCACGGCTAGCCATCGTCTTCGCAATGGATTCCTCCGTCGGCTCGTAATCCTTGCACTCAGAGACGGGATTTCGAGGATTCTTCAATTCGCAAAGGACAATGTGTTATCCGACAGTTTCCTTTGCGATTCAAGTACGGTTTTTCATCGTTCCATCATCTTCAGATCATAGATCCATAAGGTATGATGATTTTAAACATCTAACTAGATGCATGCATGTCTTCCGTAGATTGTAGTATGCCTCTAGGGTGTCCGCACATATGCTAAGATCATAGATTTGCATGTAGATTGTTTTGTAGAATTAATTGTAATGAAACATACACCGTATGATCTTCGGATCTATCTTTTGCTTCCGCTGTGACTCTGATAAGCGGATCCAATTCCAACAGGTTCGATATCTGGTTTAAAGGGAGGGTGAAGAAGACTCGGGTTTAAAGAAGTCCTTGGTTGAGTTGTGAGTGTAGAGGATTGTTCGGATAAAGGGACCAAGTGATCGGATGTCATGTCAATCAGATGGTGTCATCTCACCCTCCCCTCTGAGAGGCTTTGCTGGCTTCCCAAGGTCGTTGGCACTCGCTGCAAGGTACCCATAATGATTGATCATGGACTCGGTTATGGCCACGTGAAGCTCTGAACCGATCGCATTGAGTCGATCAATTTGGTTGATTGGCCGAAGAGGACACCACTGCAAGATACCCGGGCCGATCGGTTTTGGGCTAGATCGACCATAGAGGATCGATCGGTTTCATCGATCGTCCAACCCCCAGGCATCACTACAACGCTTCTTAGACTGATCAGTTTGTGTGATTTATCGGCGAAGTCCTTTGCCCGAATGATGCCTAGATCGATCGGGTGGATGTCTTTGATTGTCGCACAAATGTGGCTACTCTCCAAACCCCCGAGTACCAAGGTTACAAACTGGGGCTTGCTGCGTCTCGTGATGGTGGCCTCGGACTGCCTTCAAGCATCAAAATTGTGACCTTGGGCTTGTTGAATACTGAGGCTGCAGCTATGCATGGCTTCAGAATTTATCTTCGAATGCTCCTCACCCTTGGTCTTGTTTTCAAGTGCTATGGCTCTTTGAGTGCCAAGGTTATGATCTTAGACTTCTTGCATGCCGAGACAGTGGAGGTGGTATCAGACCTTGTCTTCGAGGTGCCAAGACCATACCTTGGACTTGTTGATCAACCGAGGTTAGCGTAGTGCCTTTGTATGCTGGCCGATCTATGCGAAGCGCCGTTTCAATCAAGCTAGCACCAGGGCACATAGCTTTGTATCGTTGCAGGTTAGTCAGCTGTGTTGCAACACGAATCAAACTAATTAACTGTGGCGAGGCATGGAATATGTGCTCTTACGAAACACGGAGTGTGCACGATGCCATTGATTTGGAGTACTTAGCGTAGTGCCTTTGTATATTGACCGATCTAGATGAAGTGTCGTTTCAATCGAGTCTGCATCGGGACACGTGGCTTTGTACTGTTGCAGGTTAGTTAGCCGTGTCGCAACACGAACCGAACTAACTATGGTGAGATGCAGAACATGTGCTCTTATGAAACATGGAGTATCATGACGCTAGTGATTCGGAGTACTTAGCGTAGTGCCTTTGTATATTGGTTGATTTAGGCGAAGCGTTGTTTTAATCAAGCCAAATGTGGGGGAATATCTTCGTGCCGACCCGAAGACTTCGCCGCACCAATCAATTGAAGTTTGAATCGATGATTGTTGTTCGATCTGTTCAAAGGAGTTGGTGCTTTCAATATCAATATGCAGACAGAGAGAGCTTGACACGAGAGATGTGATCTCGGAGTTCAGCCGAAGCCTACGTCTCCGTGCTATAGGGAGCAACCCGAATTTCACTAACACTTGTATCGAAGTGATCTCGACAGACCGAGTACCACTGAAACCACTCTGATCTCTTAAATGATAAGAAAAAGATCGAAGAGAGGAGGATGAGGGGAAGCTGAGAAATTCCAGAGCTCTGGATCTCTGAAAATCAGATTTTAGAACTGGAAATCAGATTTTGGATCTATTTACATTCGAAGGGCTGCTATTTATAGGATTTCCTAGTGGCAAATGGCGGTTTCTGCTGTCATATCTGGGGATCCTCCAGGTAAAGCTGGTGGGTCCCGCTACTGTCTCCTGGGGGATTCCACAGGCTCTTGGGCCCACCAGGCAGGGCCGGTGGGTCCCGATGTAGTCTTCGGGGGCCCACCAGGCAGGGCCGGTGGGTCCCTCTGTAGTCTTCGGGGGCCCACCAGGCAGGGCCGGTGGGTCCCGCTGTAGTCTTCGGGGGCCCATCAGGCAGGGCCGGTGGGTCCCGCTGTAGTCTTCCGGGGCCCACCAGGCAGGGCCGGTGGGTCCCGCTGTAGTCTTCGGGGGCCCACCAGGTAGGGCCGGTGAGTCCCGCTGTATGCAGACTTCTTGCCAAAATTTGCACCCACAGTTTCCCCCTCCAAGTTAGCTAAGAGGCCACTTTGGCTGGCTTGGATTCTTGGTGCAAAGCTAACGACCCCCTGTCATAAGTGCAAAAAGGAGCTTGTCGAGTGTTAGCGTCGAAATAAGACTGACCGGTCAATTTTGACCGATCGGTCAAATTCAACCGGTCCAGGTTGAAGTGATCGGTCAGAAAACATAGTTTTATGACTGATCCAGTAGAAAATCGACCGATCGGTTGAATTTGACCGATCGGTTAAATTCAACCGGTCGAGGTTGAAGTGATCGGTCAGAAAACATAGTTTTCTAACTGATCCAGTAGAAAATCGACCGATCGGTCATCGGTTGAATTTGACCGATCGGTCAAGTCTGACCGATCGATTAAATTCAACCAGTCGAGGTTGAAGTGATCGGTCAGAAAACATAGTTTTCTGACTGATCCAGTAGAAAATCGACCGATCGGTTGAATTTGACCGATCGGTCAAATCTGACCGATCGGTTAAATTCAACCGGTCGAGGTTGAAATGATCGGTCAGAAAACATAGTTTTTTGCCCGATCCAGTAGAAAATCGACCGATCGGTTGAATTTGACCGATCGGTCAAGTCTGACCGATCGGTTAAATTCAACCAGTTGAGGTTGGCGGGATCGGACAAAAGGCCAAGTTTTTTGCCCGATCCAGTAGAAAATCGACTGATCGGTTGAATTTGACCGATCGGTTAAGTCTGACCGATCGGTTAAATTCAACTGGTCGAGGTTGGCGGGATTGGGCAAAAGGCCAAGTTTTTTGCCCGATCCAGTAGAAAATCGACAACTTGACCGATCGGTTAAATTCAACCGGTCAAGGTTGGCGGGATCGGGCAAAAGGCCAAGTTTTTGGCCCAATTCAGTAGAAAATCGACCGATCGGTTGAATTTGACCGATCGGTCAAGTATGACCGATCGGTTAAAATTTCAACCGGTCGAGGTTGGCGGGATCGGGCAAAAGGCCAAGTTTTTTGCCCGATCCAGTAGAAAATCGACCGATCGGTTGAATTTGACCGATCGGTCAAGTCTGACTGATCGGTTAAAATCAACCGGTCGAGGTTGGCGGGATCGGGCAAAAGGCCAAGTTTTTTGCCCGATCCAGTAGATAATCGACCGATCGATTGAATTTGATCGATCGGTCAAGTCTGACCGATCGGTTAATTTCAACCGGTCGAGGTTAAGTTTTGAACCTGCCGAGTTGAGGTGGCAAAAGAGCCTGATTTTCTGCGAGGTCTTAGTAAATTACCCGATCGTCTGCCTGTCGATCGGGTAAAGTCTTCGGTCCATCTGGATCGGGGAGTCTTTTGAACCGGCAGTCCGGTTGGACAGGAGGTTCACTCGGACCGGCGGTTCGCTTGGACCGACGGTTCAACGCTTCGTCTGGTCCCGACGGTTCGCCTGGTTTTGCGCTTGCTACGGATTGACGCCACGTGTCCTTGCAAAAACATAGGATTTGATATAGTGATGACACGTGCCCTCTCGATTTGCGTGCCAATTTCTTCTGGGTATATATGTTCCTTCCGGATTTATTTTTGCCTCGCGCTTCCAGAATTTTTCGAAGTCCAGAACTCTTGCTCTCGATTCTCTGATCTCTGCAGTTTTCCGATCGGTTGAAATGGCTTCTTCTTCTGCTCCGATCAAGATCAAGAACTTGGTCCCTTCGAAGAGGAAGGGATCGGGCAAGGCTCCACAATCTCCCATGCAAAAAGGCAGAGGCAAAGGCAAGGGCAAGCTTGGTGAGCTTGGCAAGAGGCATCAAGGAGTGGGATTTGCCTCTGCACCATCAAGGCCAGAGCACATCCCCAAGGTGAAGTTCGTACTGGGCCCTCTGATGTTGCTGACGGAGGAACCTGCTTACGTGTATAACACCGGTGGGAAACTCACAGACGTGAAGAGGGCAAAGTGGCAGACATTGCTCGCTTGCTTCACAGAGGGGAAGGTCCGTCCATCTCTTCCTGGAGTATTGTCTGCTTTCGGTATCGACAAGCGGACGATCTTCGTCAACATCGCCAGCAAGGAGCAAGTGATGGGGATGATAGTCACCATTGGCTAGTTGAATTGTGGACTGCGCCTTCCACTACCGTCGTTCGTAGTGAGGCTTCTGAACACTTCAGGGCTTTGCCCCGGGCATATCTCTGGGAACGCTTGGAGGATCATCTATGCTTTTTGCCGCGTAGGATCTAACTTCCAAGAGGACTTGAAGGCTTGCTACTCCAGCATACCCGAGGGCGAGGAGGCAAGGATAGAGTTGGGCTATTTCTTCTACCACTATAAGTGGGCTTCAAGGAAGGATAGCCCATTCTATAACTTGACAGGTGTGTCTGCTCTGCGCCCGATCGTCGACCCCGTCCCCTCCGACAAACTCTACACCGATTGGCCGCTTTCGGTTTTAGGTGCTTGGACTCCTCTTGCAGTGCCCGAGACCCCCCAGAACGGTGTGCACAAGGAGATAAAGATGTACTGCACAGGAGGAGCTTTGGCTTGGACGTCCGATCAGGTTGGAGCCCTGGAAAACCTTTTCCTCGAGCTGACGTGTGGCACACGTTCGTAGAAGCAGTTTTCGAACTGCCCCGTTTGTCACGGCAACACCAACCTTCTGCACCAACTGCGGGTTCGATACGAGGATAAAGAGGTCTTGTACTCCGATTATGAGGAGGATCCTCAATCGGGCAAGATTGTCAGAAGAATCCGGGCCGAGAAGAAGGCGTATGGCGCGAGGCACCGTCTGCCAACTGAGGAGAAGCTCGTGATCAACCGCAGGGGCCAGTTCAAGAAGAGGAGGGTCCTCATCGAGGAGGAGAAGAAGGAAGAAGAAGAGAAGGAGAAAGAAGAGGAAGAAGGAGAAGAAGATGAGGGGGAGAAGGGAGATGAAGATGAAGAGGAAGATGACGAGAAAGGGGGTGATGACAATGAGGATGACTGCGACGATGACGATGAAGATGGGGGTGGTGAGGAAGATATTCCTCCCACCCCCACTGGTGGTGATGGCGGAAATGGGGGTGGTGAGGAAGAAATTCCTCCCACCCCCACTAGTGGTGATGAAGGACATGGGGGTGGTGAGGAAGAAATTCCTCCCACCCCTACTGGTGGTGAAGAAGGAGGGGAAGACTCGCAGCCTATCCCCATCGACGAGGCTAAGGCCCGTCGAATAGAAGCTGTGATGGACGCCGTGGGTGACGGTCAAAGGGTACAGCCCACGTACCACTTTGAGGAGTTGAAGCACCCGATGCGCATTCGGATAAGGTTCTCGGGGAGCGATGGGGTTGCAAGCAACCCCATGCCCCTCGACCAAATACCTCCAAGTATCCTTCGCCTTGAAGGTGGATCGACGAGTGGAGGGGTCGAAGTTGAGCAGCCTTCTCCCTCTGCTCGTCGTTCAGCTGCGCAAGTGGCTGAGGAGACGGCCGCTCTGATGGCCAGGCTGGAGCAGTCCGGCGATCAGCCAGAGGAAGGGGAGATCACTCCTACGCGAGATGTTCCTTCTCCCGTTCATATGGAGGGAGGGCGTCGAGTGGATGCTGGGACTCCCCAACTCCTGCCAGAGACAACCCCCCTCAAGGAGAGGTCGACCCCTAGGGGTAAGAGCTCCAAACGGGGAAAGGGGAAAGCACCTCGAGTTGATGCCACAGGTATAACCTTTGTTAACTTCTCTTCTTGATTGCAACACCTTTGAAGTTTGAAAATATTCTAACTCCTTTGAACTTCTGTATTGATTGTAGATACTCCTGCTGGCACGGCTCAGAAATTGAGAAACTTGGGTGAGGTTGATATCAACCACCCAACGAGTGTTATCCGACAGCTCTGCAATCTTCCAGATGCTAGTCTGGAGGAAGCCTTTGACAGGCTTGAAGTAGTGGTGTGTGCATCAACTTGATTTGATTCTTGAGTTGTGTCTTCAGAAATAATTCTAACTCTTTTGTTTATTTACAGAACTCAGCAGTTCTGAAATTCGCTAGCAAGCTCTTCAGGAAGGTCGGAGAGCGGGGGGCTTCAGCTGAAATCTCTCATTTAATTGCCGAATTGGAGGCTGCTAATGAAGAGAAGGCGAAACTGAGGGAAGTTCTGACTTCCAAGATGGAGGCCTTGAAGGCCAAGATCGAGGCTCTACGCAAGGAGAAGCTCGAGAGCAAGAATTGGCTCGGTCAGTATGTGGGTCGGGGACATGAGCTTGAATTGTTGAAGAACCGCTTCTTCAAGATGGAGACCCTGGCCCACGACCGAGGGGTGGAGCTCAAGGAGTTGAAGGGACAACTTGACAGCAGGGAAGTTGCTCTTGCTGCCAGAGAGGCTGCTCTTGCTGCTAAGGAGGCCGCTTCTACTGCCAAGGAGGAGGCTCTCAAAAAGGAGTTGGAGCATACTCGTGCTGAGTGTGAGAGCTTCAGGGAGACGGCAGAGAAGGCGGTGGAAGCACTCAGGGTTCGAGCTAGCAGTATCCAATCTTCAAAGGCTTCTGCGACGAGCAAGGCTCGTGGTGGATCCGAAGGAGAGAGGTCGAGTGCTCCAAGTGTGGCCAAACCTTGATGATTCTATCTCTTTCTCTGTTGTTATATCTTTAAGATTTTTTCATATAGAAACCCACTCCTATACTTGGCAACTTTTTGATAATAAAGATAAGATTTTGGTGTTTAGAACTACATGTCTCTGGTATTGAAGTTTTTGAATGTTGTGTTCTGGATGGTATTGGAATGATTGAATATTCATACACTTGAATGTAAGGGGTCGAGTCGCAACTCGGTCACCCAAACTTGTTAAGTAACTCGAAAATTGAAGGTTGTGTTGTAGCACAACTTGAAATCATTAACATTTGTATGTGAGGGGTTGAGTCGTAACTCAAGCACCCAAACCTGTTAGACGATATTGAAATTGAAATTGAAGGTCATTTAACATTTGTAAGTAAAGGGTAGTGTCGTAACACAAACTCCCAAACTTGTTAAATAGACATAGTAAATTGAAGGTTGTGTTGTAGCACAACCCGAAACCATTTAATATTTGCCTGTAAGGGATCGAGTCGCAACTCAAGCACCCAAACGTGTTAAACGACTTGGTAATTTGAATGCAGATAATTTTGAACTTGAACGTAGATAACTTGATAACTGCTCCAGAATTTGAATTGAGAAGTGATCATTTGAACATTTTAAAGAGATCTTTATTCATCATGGAATTTACATTATGGATAGAACAATTTGAGATGTCTAGCATTCCAAGCTCGTGGTAGTCTATCTCCCTCTGGCAAAATCAGTCGATAAGACCCTTTGCCTCCTACTAATTCAACAATATAGGGTCCTTCCCAATTGGGAGCTAGTTTCCCGCTGCTGTGTTCTTTAGTGTTGTAGAAAACTGCCCTGAGGACTAGGCTGCCAATCGGGAACTGTCTCATGTATACCTTCTGATCGTAGGCTCGCTTGATCTTCTGTTGATACTTGTCAATTCGAACGATTGCTTGATCTCGTAGTTCCTCAGAGAAATCCAGATCGTTGGCTCGAAGTTCCTCATTGATCCCTTCTTCAACTGCTCTGGTCTTCAAAGTTTTTGATATGTTTTCTGTTGGGAGTACTGCTTCAGACCCATAGGTTAGGCGGAAGGGTGAGAACCCAGTTGATCTTCTAGGAGTTGTTCGATAGCCCCACAGAACTTCTGGTAAGACTTGCTCCCACAATCCTTTCTTGCTATCAAGTTTCTTCTTGAGTATACCCAAAATGGCTCTGTTTGAGGCTTCAGCTTGACCATTGCATTGAGGGTATCTTGGAGTTGAGTAGAAAAGCTTGATTCCGTTGTTCAGACAGAACCCCCGAAACTTGGAGTCGAATTGGGCTCCATTGTCAGCAACTAGGACTTGTGGTGTGCTAAACCTTGAGAAGATATTATGTCTGATGAACTTGATCACTTCATCGTCGGTCTCCCGGAAGAGTGGCACTGCCTCGACCCACTTGGTAAAGTAATATGTGGCTAGCAGCAGATACTTCTTCTTGCTTGGAGTTGGTGGGAAATGACCTAAGAAATCTAACCCCCATTGATGGAAGGGCCATGGGCTTGTCAATTGATGAAGCTCGTCTGCTGGGAGATTGATAGCCCGAGCATGTCTTTGGCAAGGCTCATATCTTTGAACCATCTGGTGCGCATCTTTTGCCATTGTTGGTCAGTAGTAACCTTGTAACTTCGTCTTGGCTTCAAGAGATCTTCCTCCCGAATGATTTTCGCAGGCTCCGGAGTAGATGTCAACCAGGATTGTCTTTGCTTGTTCAGGGCCAATACATTTGAGCAACATCCCATTATGAGACTTGAAATATAGATCTTCACCTTGGAGAATATAGCACAGAAGCTTCCTTTGTAATCTTCGGGCTTGATTTGGATCTTCAGGCACCTTGCCATGTTTGAAGAAGTCGAAGATTGGCTGTCTCCAATCATCGAGCTCATTTGAGGTGGTAAGGTTCGAGACCAATTGCTCTCCACCCCCAGATCTTTCTATAGCGGTGAAGATCTGTTGCTCGGGGGTGGTCTTTGGCGATTCTTGATAATCGATTTGTATTTATCTTCCTCCGAGTGAATCTCCAAGAACTGAGGCAGCGTTAGCCAAGGCATCTGCTTCTCGATTCTCTGCCCTTGGGATTTGAATGAATTCGGTGCTAGTAAAACGTTGTTGAAGATGTCGCACTAGGGCTAAGTAGGTTTCCATTCTTTCTTCTCTCGCCATGTACTCTCTGTTGATTTATCTTATGATTAGTTAGGAGTCGCTGTAGATGATGATTCGATTAACCCCCAGGGATCCAGCTATTTCGAGTCCGGAGATGAGTGCTTCATATTCAGCTTCGTTGTTGGTGGCATTGAATCCGAAAAGAGTGACCTTCTGAAGATGATCAAGTTCGGGGGATACCAAGACTATCCCAGTTCCCGAACCGATCGCACTTGAAGCTCCATCAGTATAAACTTTCCATGGAGTTGTTATATATGGAAATAGCCTCAAGGCTTGGATCGGTTCTTGTAGCCGGTCTGAACGGAGATTCAGCTTCATCTTCAAGGCGCATATCGACATCTTCTTCCCAAGTTATGGGGTCTTCAACTGGAAAGTCAGCTAGAAAATCAGCAATTGCCTGCCCCTTGAGTGAAGTACGAGGTTCGAATTGAATCCCCAGAGCACTCATTTTGATCACCCATTTGGTCATTCTACCCGCTCGACCAGCTTTATCGACGATATCTTTGAGTGGGTGTTCTGAAATGACTGTGATCTGATGGGAAACAAATAAGGTTGGAGACGACGTGATGCAGTGAGTAAGGCTAGTATGACCTTCTCCATCTTTGAATAGCGAGTCTCAGTCGGAAGAAAAGTATGGCTGATGTAGTAGATCGGCTGCTCGATGCTTTCTCTTCTGATGACCAGGAACGCACTGATTGCTTGATCGGTGATGGCGAGATAGAGCCAAAGATCTTCTTTTGGAAGTGGAGCCGTTAGGATAGGAGCTTGCATCAGATATTTCTTGATGTCTTGGAAAGCATCTTCACAAGTTGGATTCCAGCCAGAGGTATCTGCCTTTCGTAATTTGTCGAAAAGTGGTTTGCACTTGTCGGAAGACTTTGAGATGAACCGATTGAGGGCTGCCAACCTTCCAGTGAGGCGTTGAACTTCCTTCCGATTTGTAGGAGACGACATATCCAGAATAGCTCGAATCTGGTCTGGGTTGGCTTCGATGCCTCTCCTGGTCACAAGATGACCCAGGAATTTGCCTGATTATACTCCGAAAGCACACTTGGCTGGATTAAGATTCATACGATACTTTTGAAGGACTTGAAAGGTTTCCGTCAGATCGGATAGATGTCTTCCTCGAGTAGAGCTTTTGGTGAGAAGGTCGTCGACGTAGACTTCGACGTTGCGCCCGATCTGATCTTTGAATATCCTCGTGACTAGCCGTTGGTAGGTAGATCCGGCATTTTTGAGTCCGAAAGGCATTACGTTATAGCAGTAGAGACCTCGGCTAGTCACAAAGCACGTCTTCTCTTGATCATCACAGTGAAGCGGAATTTGATTGTATCCAGAGTATCCATCCATAAAAGATAACAGCTCATGGCCAGCAGTGGCATCGACGAGTCTATCTATCCTTGGCATGGGGAATGGATCTTTGGGGCAGGCCTTGTTGAGGTTGGTGAAGTTGATGCACACTCTGACCTTCCCGTTCTTCTTTGGGACAGCAACTATGTTGGAGATCCATATAGGGTACTCTACTTCACGAATGAAGCCTGCTGCGAGTAGCTTACTGATCTCTTCTTGAACAGCAGCTTGTAGTTCTGGTCGTATTGTGCATGGCTTTTGCTTGACAGGCTTCACTTCTTCTTTGATTGCTAGGCGATGGCAAGCGTCATCTGGATTGATCCCAGGTATATCTTCGAAGCACCAGGCGAAGACGTCGATGTTGGACTAAAGGAAGGATACCATGTCTCGCGCTTCTGTGTCGCTAAGACCGGTACCGATGAATGTTTGCTGAAGGAGATCTCCACTGCCGATATTGATTAGAATGATTTCTTCAATTGAAGGTGAAACATCCCACTCGATTGGTGGGGGCTCGGCCAGCGGGATCTTCTTTGATTGCTATGTTGTAGAAGGACCCGCTTCATCTCTGGGTCGCTTTGGAGGAGCGATGTTGATCTTGCGATCTGTTTTCGCAGCAGCAGCTTCGCAAGATCGACCGGCTTGTTGATCACCTCAAATGCAGACAATGCCTTCTCCCGTTGCAAACTTGAGAAGTTGATGGTAAGAAGAGGAGATGGCATTAATTTGGTGAAGGAATGGTCGCCTGAGAATGGCGTTGTAGCTCGGCGTTCCTTCGACGATCGCGAATCTCACTGAGACTCGAGTCTCTTGGCTAAGGTCGAGGGTGAATCTTGATTCGCCCACCGTTATACTTTGCTCGCCGTTGAAGCCCGTGATCACCGTTGGAACAACGTCAAGGCTTGAATATTTATGTCCCAGACGTTTGAAGCAGTCTGAGAACATAATGTCGATGGAGCTCCCAGTGTCAATGAGGATCCGATTGACAGTGCTTCCGTCGATAAGGAGCTTCAGGACCAGGGGGTCTCGATGTGGAGTATGAACTCCTTGAAGGTTGGTGTCGTTGAAGACGATAGAAGGCCAAGCTAAGCCTTTGATGGGCTTCTCGATCCAGGTGTCCTCCTTGTTCGCCGTAGAATGAACGTAGAAGATGCGTCGAACTTGCCGATCAACTTCTTTTCCGATCAGTGCTTGATTGTGCAATGTTCCGTGAATACCAAAGACATTGGCATTCATAGTGAGAGGTGACCGGTTGGAAGTGATTTGATGAACCCAGTAAGCCTCTTTTCCCTTGGCGGAGGTTCGGCGTTGATCTTGTCCGCTTCTGACAAACTCTTGAAGATGGCCTTCGCGCAGTAGATCTTCAAGATGAAATCTCAGCCGATAGCACCGATCGGTGGAATGGCCATAACTTCGGTAGAAGTCGCAATAAACTGTTTTGTCAGCCGTGACCTTGTTATCAGGCTGCAGAGGATTGGGCCTTCGAAGGAACTCTTCATGTTGAATGCGGTCGAGGATTTGCTCGATTGGTAAGTTCCACTCAGTGAAAGTGGTCTTCTTTGGGGGAGATCGGCGTCCATCATTCCTTGACCGTTTGTTGGCCGGGGGAGCTGCTGCCTCAGCGTTGTGAGCTTTTGCAGCATACTTCGGGGCTTCCCTTTCGGAGGGTCGCCTCTTCGTCTCTCGCCCCTTTCGAGCTACTTGATCATCCTCAACCTCAATTTCCCTTTGGATTCGATCAAACATTGAACCCAGGGAACGAGGGGTATTGCGAATGAAGTCATTGTAGATATGCAGGGTTAAAGCGGAGTGTATTCTGGAAAGCCAACATGATAGCTTCATCATCCAGATGTCTCCCGGAGAGGGCGGCGTGCTCGTTGCGGAATCTCCTTGTAAAGCTTCGGAGACTCTCGTCGGCGCCCATCCTCAGCCGGTAGAGGGAGTTGAGCTTCTTCTCCGGCTTCAAGTTAAGTTAATAATGCTGCACGAAGTGACTGGCCAAAACATCGAACCGGGTGATGGATCTCGCTCGAAGGTTATGGTACTAATCGAGAGATGGCTCGTCAAGGCTCCCGGCGAAGGTGCGGCAGAGCACATTGTTCTCTTCTTCGTGCGGCGTTAAGGCTTGCTTGAAAGCGAGTATATGGAGAGTTGGATCTCCTTTGATGCAATTGAATTTGGGGAGAGTGGGAGTTCTCCATCCCCTTGGAAATGTTGACTCGAACAAGCTCCGATGGAGAGGTTTGGCTGAGGCGTACCCGTCTCTACGACCATGCCCTCGACTTGGATGTAGATCGAGAGGCAAGATCGAGAGGTCTTGTTCAGGCCTCTGAGTATCAGCAGGTTGGAGTCGGTGATGAAGGTCCGATCCAAGCCCACGCTAAAGCGGAATGGATGGAGAAACTCTAATCTTTGAGGGAGCCCCTTTCATCTGGTGTCTCCTTGAGATGTCAGGTTTTTAAGGTGCCTTCCTGTCGTAATTACGACCGGAAGAGGATTGGGAGGACTCATCGTCGAGGCGATCCCAAACACTCTGCTTCCATGGGGCAGCAGAGGGAGTTGGGTCACGACGAATCCTCTCGAGGGCAGCAATGCCCGTCGACCTCCGTGGTTCGGAGTGGATCGATTGCCGCGGTAGATCGACTCTCTCGTTGGTCGAGGGAATCGGAAAAGCGATCCCGGCTTCAGAGGCTGCTTTCTTGAGAGCATCTCTTTCAGCAGTGAGAGCGGTATTCTGCTTAGCCAGTTGAAGCAGTTGAAAGTTGACTGCAGAAATTTGATAGGTCGATGGAGGGTCCTTAGCAGGAGCAGGGGCAGTCTGCCCAATTGATTGATGAGGAGGAGGGGTGATCGGTCGATCGACTGATCTCCCGCTTCCTGAGTGAACCCCCATATCGGGGACAGTAAGGAGCTGTCCGAAATTATGCCTTTGACTCATTGAACGAGTCTCAAGACGAGGTTGACAAGTGTTACTTCCTTCTGGTTGACCCTGATGCTTCATTCTCGCCATTTAGTAGAGAACGAAGGGTGCAATGAGAGTGCCGGTGTCCTAGCGGTTGTCTGCTCAACCGAAGGGGCTAGAAAGTTTGATCGGTTGTTTGCTCAACTGATCTGAAACTTGTTGCAGGGCGAACTTGACTTTTCACTCGATCCCACAGACGGCGCCAAACTGTGGGGGAATATCTTCGTGCCGACCCGAAGACTTCGCCGCACCAGTCAATTGAAGTTTGAATCGATGATTGTTGTTCGATCTGTTGAAAGGAGTTGGTGCTTTCAATATCAATATGCAGACAGAGAGAGTTTAACACGAGAGATGTGATCTCGGAGTTCAGCCGAAGCCTATGTCTCCGTGCTATAGGGAGAAACCCGAATTTCACTAACACTTGTATCGAAGTGATCTCGACAGACCGAGTACCACTGAAACCACTCTGATCTCTTCAAAGACAAGAAGAAGATCGAAGAGAGGAGGATGAGGGGAAGCTGAGAAATTCCAGAGCTCTGGATCTCTGAAAATCAGATTTCAGAACTGGAAATCAGATTTTGGATCTATTTACATTCGAAGGGCTGCTATTTATAGGATTTTCAGGTGGCAAATGGCGGTTTCTGCTGTCGTATTTAGGGATCCTCCAGGTAAAGCTGGTGGGTCCCGCTACCATCTCCTGGGGGATTCCACAGGCTCTTGGTACCAGACAGGGCCGGTGGGTCCCGATGTAGTCTTCGGGGGCCCACCAGGCAGGGCCGGTGGGTCCAGTTGTAGTCTTCGGGGGCCCACCAGGCAGGGCCGGTGGGTCCCGCTGTAGTCTTCGGGGGCCCACCAGGCAGGGCCGGTGGGTCCCGCTGTAGTCTTCGGGGGCCCACCAGGTAGGGCCGGTGGGTCCCGTTGTACTCTTTGGGGGCCCACCAGGCAGGGCCGGTGGGTCCCGCTGTAGTCTTCGGGGGCCCACTAGGCAGTGTCGGTGGGTCCCGCTGTAGTCTTCGGGGGCCCACCAGGTAGGGCCGGTGGGTCCCGCTATATGCAGACTTCTTGCCAAAATTTGCACCCACACCAAAGTCGGGGCATGTGGCTTTGTACCGCTGCAAGTTAGTTGATCATGTTACAACACAAACCGAACTAACTATGGCGAGGTGCGGAACAAGTATTCTTACGAAACACGAAGTATGCGCGACACCAGTGAGTTGGAGTACTTTGCATAATGCCTTTGTATGCTAGCCGATCTAGGTGATGCGTCATTTCAATCGAGTCAGCGTAGGGGCATGTAGCTTTGTACTTTATAAGTTAGTTGGCCGTGTCGCAACATGAACCGAACTAATTGTGGTGAGGCACGGAACATGTGCTCTTTCGAGACACGGAGTATGCGTGATACCAGTCATTAGGAGTATTTAGTGTAGTGCCTTTGTATGCTGGCCAATCTAAGTGAATCGCCATTTCAATCGAGTCAACGTCGGGTCACATAGCGTCATATTATTGTAGGTTAATAATACACAAAGTATTGATTGAAGAAAGTTTGAGCTTGTCCGGGTAGCAGACAAGTGTCGATAGTTTCATTAATAACTTGACATGGATTACATGATCGGTAGTCGTTTCTCAAATGAACAACATTACGAGATAATCTTGCAGCCTTCTGCACTAATCAGTCGATCAGATGTCTTTCGCCCAGTGGGCTCTGTTGGCTCATTGTGTTATGGATTCCATAAGCCTCTCTTTGCTTCGGAGCAGGGGAAGTATCCCTGTTGGATCCTTCTTTTTCTGTGAACTCCTGGAGATATCCCTCCAGCAAGAGATCTTCCAAGTGATATAAGAGGCTTCGGCATTTCGTCGTTGAGTGCTCATGCCTTTGATGGAACTCACAGTAGACCAATTTGTCGGTCGTATGCTTTGAATCTGGCGGGAGTGGATTCGGTCTCTTCAAATAAGGATCGTCTTGGATCTGCTCGAGTATCATCTCGATCGGCAAGTTCCACTGGGTGAACTTGACTTTCTTCGACTTTGAGGATATGCCCTTCCCTTCTAGTGCCCGCTTCGACCGCTCCTCCTTTGTGCGCATGGAGTTTGCTCATGTTGACCACTTAGGGGGGCTTTTATATGAGGCTCGCTTCTTTGTTTCTCGTCCTCTTCGTGTTGTTTGATTATCTTCAACCTCGTTCTCCCTATGTATCCTCTCGAACATTATCCCCAGGGTGGATGGGGGGTTTCGGATGAAGTCATTGTAGATGTGGAGATCATAGCGAAGTACATTCTGAAATGCGAGCATGACTGCCTCATCATCCAGATGCCGTCCGGAGAGCGCTGCATGCTCGTTCCGGAACCTCCGGGTGAAACTCCGGAGGGTCTCATCTGACCCCATGTGAAAACGGTAGAGAGTGTCGAGCTTTTTCTCTGGCTTCAAGTTCAGCTGGTAGTATTGGACAAAGAGGTCTGCCAATGTCTCGAATCGAGTAATGGTGCTCGGAGGGAGGTTATGGTACCAATCCAAGGATGGCTCATCGAGGCTTCCCACGAAGGTGTGACACAGGACGTGATTGTCGAACTCGTGTGGCGTCAAGGCCTACTTGAATGCAAGGATGTGCATAGCCGGGTCTCCCTTTGTGTAGTTGAACTTTGGGAGGACGGGATCTCACCAGCCTTGGGGAAATACTGCATCGAGGATGCTTCTGTGGAGTGGTCCCTCTGTTGAGACTGCTTCCCACCTGTCGGCTCGTCGATTCTAAAGGGAAAGGTTAGAACAATGTAGTGAAGACACTTATTCTCTTCCAAGCTGAACCGAGTCCTCCAGGGTTCGATTCCTTTCATAGGAGTGAGTGGCTGAGGATGATGCCCCACACTCCTTGCGCACCATGGCGTGTAACACCCGGATGAGGTTTCAGACTTGATGGGTCTACCTTCCTGCTGTGGCATCTCAATACAATCCCAAACTGTCCGTTGGGGCGGAATGACTAAGAGTCTTTGATGCAGGGGATCAGTTGAAGGGAGTCTGCGTGGATTAGCCCTCGAGCATGGTGGGAGGCTAGCCACTGGAGTCTTTGGTAATGGGATAACAGTCTCGATGCTATTATTGGCTTCACTAGTAGAAGATGGCGTAACTACCCCTGCTTCTACCACAGCCTTCTTAAGGGCATCTCGCTCGATCATCAATGCGGTGTTCTACTTCACGAGGGCCAGGAGCTGATAGTCTTCTGCTGAGACTTGATAAGTTCCTGGTTGTTCTACAGTCGGAGAGATGGTATAGGCCTTGTCCGAGCGCTGTAGAGTTGTCCCGGAGTGATACGAATAATCTCTTTGCGAGTGGGCCTCAGGTTGAGGCTAGTCGTCTCCAAGATCTACAGATCTGCGACTCACCGAGTGGGCTGCAGATCGGCCCTGGTTGTCTTCCTACTAGCTCGCATCTTGTCGGGGCTGGTTAGAGACTTGATTTTGATATTTTTGGGGCTTTGCCATTGTCGGTGTAGCCTTGCTTCTGGATGGCGAAAAGGGGAAGGTCGATCTCCTCTACTCGGTCGATCAATCTCCGGATGATGCACTGCCAATCGGTTGCTTCTACTTAACCAACCAGCCTTTGAAGAAGAGTGGATGAGCTTTTTGCTCCATCCCACAGACAGCGTCAAACTGTAAGAGGAAAATCTTTTGCCGTAGGAAGACTTCCTCCCACGGTCAATTGATGTGGTGTTGAGTAAGTAGTAGGCTTATAGCTTGAGATGAGAATAAGGGAAGTAGAGATTAAGGATAGGAGACACAAGGTTTGTCGTTGAAGTTCGACGGTATCCTACGTCTCCGTGCGGTAAGTCGCAACCTTAATCCACTAGATTCGAAGGAATAGAGCTACCCCTCAATAGGCCGAGGGGGGCTAGTACAAGTGGTATAGCTAGAGCTAGGGGGTTGTACAGCTAGAAGGTGGAGGAAGAGACGTGGTCTTTCTCTGGTTTGCTTCAGTGCTGAGCTATGCTACTCTCACTCAAAACCTGACTTTCCCCAAATAGTAGGGAATCTATAAAAGGTCCTAAGTCTCAAAAAAGTTCCCAATATTGTCTGTCATTGTTGTATTTATAAATGCTGCTCCTCGTAGAGGTCTCTTGCTATGGTCGATCCAAGTAGTGCCCCGTGGTTGGTCCACGTGTCGCTCTCCTCTAGCTTGGGAGGTGGTGAGCTACGATTGCTCCATGTGGCATCTTGTGACTGTCCACATGTTGCCTTCTTGCTGGTTTTCCTCGATCGGGCCTCTGTCGGCCTGCTGGTGATCCATGAGTTGCCCTCATGGACTTCGGAGGCACAGGCTTTTGATGACTCTCTTGTCTTTGCCATTTTTTGCAGCCACAGCTTCAACGACCGACGTTTATATGAGTTCAAAATCGGTGGCTAGCGCTGTATCAGACTTTTACAACGGAATCATATATGGCAATATGATTCGGCTACTTGGTCGATGACTACAGCCTTTATCGGCCATTTTTAGCATGCATTTGTTGCAGTGAGAGTAGGTGTCAGCGGCCGAAGCATCAATGTTGGAAAGAAGGGCAACATAAGGTGGGAAATGGTGTTTGTGGAGAGTTTGATGTGTTCATCATTTTGTGGGGGATGCATAAAATTTCCCTAATTTAATCAGTTCAAATCTAACTAATCATTTCAATACTTTTTGTAATTTATCGCTGATGACATTCGTCAATAATGACGACATCACAACTATCTGAAGTAGTTGACCTTCATTAATTCTGATGAGATCTGTAATGGATCTGGTCATTATTCTAAAAATTATCAATAAAAATCAAGCCTAACAACTATTTAGACACAAAATTATCCAGACGACAGTTATTTGATTTCTTGACAGTGAGTAATGACAATAAGGCAAATCTTGTTCTTCTATCTTTTTCGTTCCTGCTTTTTGCTATCTGTTTCTGTAATAATCTGTATTTTTTAAAAGAAAGAAATTAATGATTTTTTAGAAAGTTTTAAGATTTTCCTAATTATTAACATAAAATTTAATGATTTTTAAAAAAATTTTGCACATGTTGTTCCACACAAATATTGCTACAATTTGAAGAATTAATTCAAATAAATTTATGCAGGTCTTAGTGATAGGTGGAGCAGACCACGAGTGCGGATCCTTCTTCCAATCCTTCTATTTTGGCGGTGCGTAGGAGTGTCAAGCAGTTTCTAAAGAAGGTGGATAGAGGCACCCTAGCGAAAGTGGACTTCCTCCGACCAGCCACTGATTCCGGAGAGATGGAGGTATACTTCCTGTTGTAGCTCATGTGGCCTTAGCGTGGATTTTCTGTATTAACATTAATAAAGATGACTTTGGTTATTGCTTTAATTAGAATACTACTCTGGTATATGATAATACTCATATAGTAAAAGGACCCTAGGGAACACAGTAGGCCACTGAGGCGCATGGTGGATCCATGCTTGGGAGACCCAGTAGACCAGTTCTGTGTAGACCTAGAACTAGTTCACAGCTTTGGTGATGCTAGTCGCTTCACCGAGAATAAGTTGTTGGCAAGTAGAGGATGTGGTGAAGTCTCCACCACGGGAACGTGGGATTCCCATTCACCTAACCAAGCACGATGATCGTGTTGAACAGGAACCAAGACAGTGCACAGTTCAGTGATTCAGACACTGGTGCAGAAACCGTCTTACTACTATAGATAATCTGTCATTAACCCTGAGGGACCATGCTCACTTGGCCAACCAGTTGTGTGGTGCTTTGATGTGCCAACGTGTGCGGACCTTCCATAGTCCAATACCACGGTACGTTGGGTTACTTGGCTGGCGCTTGAGTGACATGTAATCCCTACAGGTTATCCGACGTCTAGTGTTGGATGGGTGTGGTTTGATGAGTCAATCTGTCCACACAGTTAACCCAGGCCTGGTGGTTGTCAGTATGACTGACGATGTTCCAAATGCTAGGCATTGCACCGGAAGGTGTGTGGTGTTATAGATGACAAGTCATCAAACCCTAGTCAAATGATCGATCGGGATCTGACGGTGCTCCCCATCGCCCGAGTCGTATCATGGCACCAGTAATAGGAGGGACTGAGGATTATCGAAGTATAGTAGAGAACAGGGTTACGAGAGAGTAACATAAGTTTAGGATCACTAGAGTTCAACTCGTGTCGCACTCTGGGTGGCTACGCGGGTTAATCGGATTAGGGCTGATTAACGAAACTTTCGGTGTGTCACCGGAACAGTTAATCAGGGATCCGGTTGGAGCTAGAGATCCCGAACCCTGAAGGTTCCACCCTGTCGTTGCGTATAGGAATTGTTCCCCGACCTAGTTGGATACGTTGGTTGCGAAGTAGCGCGATGGAGCGCAAGCCCGGAGCCAAAGAACCTAATTCACATGTGTTATGGGCCGTAGGGGTATTTTGGTAAATACTGAAATATGGCTCAGAACATATTGAATATGGATCTTAGATTGAGCGGAATAATTCCAGGAGCTCACAGGCGCAGACGGAACTCGATTCCGAGTAGCGTACCTCACTCAGTCTCACTTTCAGTTTTCCGCTTTTCGTGAAGGGCATTTTCGTCCGGACTTCACGATAGACACCCGGAAGACCTAAATCCGATCCCCCCTCATCCCTATCCACCTAAGGGACGGCCCTAGGCTCCTTGGAGCCATGGGAGACCGGCCCTATAAAGGGAATAGAGAGGGGAGGGGCTGGCCCTATGGTTCTACTCCCTCCCCTCCAAAAATCCGACCCCTAGCCCCCCTCCTTTGTGGTTTCGGCCAAGGAAAAGAGAGGAAGAAGAAGGGAGAAGGAAGAGGAAGGAAGGAGAAGCAAGAAAGGAGAAATAGGAGGAGAAAATCTCGAGGCTCGCCATCGTCTTCGCAACGGATTCTTCCGTCGGCTCGAAATCCTTGCACTCAGAGACGGGATTTCGAGGATTCTTCAATTCGCAAAGGACAAGGTGCTATCCGACAGTTTCCCTTGTGATTCAAGTGCGGTTCTTCATCATTCCGTAATCTCCGGATCATAGATCCATAAGGTATGATGAATCTAAACATCTAAGTAGATGCATACATGTCTTCCGTAGATCGTAGTATGCCTCTAGGGTGTCCGCACATATGCTAAGATCGTAGATTTGCATGTAGATTGTTTTGTATCACGAATTGTAATGAAACATACACCGTATGATCTTCGGATCTTTCTTTTTGCTTCCGCTGCGACTCTGATTAGCGGAACCCAATTCCAACACTTCCCTGTGAATTTTTTGAAAGAGGAGAAGATTCTATAGCTCGCCTCAGCGTGTGGATTTAGGGCTCCATCTTCTGGGGATGCAAAGGAGGCCCGAGTCTTCATCTTTAGTCTAAAGGCCTTAGAGAAAAATGTTTAAATACTCTGTAATATATTCTTCTGGGCTTCGATTGTCCTTTTTTTGGAATGAAGATTATCAACTGGAATGTCAGAGGTCTTGGTGAAGGAGAGAAGCGAAGAGCAGCGAGGATGTTCGCCACTACTCATTCAGCAGACATTATCTATCTTCAAGAGACAAAAACTGCAATGCCTTTGAAACGACTTTTATGTTCCTTTAACAACCACTGTATTGACCAATGGGGGTCGCGAGACTTTGTAGGAGTCTCGGGAGGCCTGCTTATCGGCTGTGATTCTTCCATCATTTCACTGGTAGATAAAATTTTTGGTGAGTTCACTCTATCGGTAGTTCTCCTTTACTGTATAAAATCAAACCTTATCCGTTATGGCTGTTTATGGCCCTTCAATGAGCGTCTTCGATTCGAATTCTGGCAAGAACTTCTCGGGATTTGCATAGCTCTCCCTGGGCCATGGGTCACCAACGACGATTTTGACATCACTAGATTTGCCTCTGAGAGGCGTGGGAATGCAGGTAGCATCCGGGTTATGGAAGACTTCGCCTCGTTCGTTAAAGACAACAACCTCATGGATCTCCCAATGGGGGGTCGCAGATTCACCTGGTTTAATAAACGAGAGATCCCGATCCTAGATCGTCTGGACCGCTTCTGGGAGAATACCTATCCACTCACCCACACGCTAGCCCTCATTGCTATCGTCTCATATCACGTTCCTATCCTCCTAAACACAGGCGCTATGACCCACCCCAAACCCTCCTTTCGCTTCGAGCAGATGTGGACAATGAAGGAGGGCTTTGATGACCTAGTCTCCACTTGGTGGCAAGAGATCCCACCAATGGAGAACTCGACTATCAGTATTTCTAACAAATTTCGGCAAATGCATCGACATATTTCATGTTGGGTCTCAACTCACTTCAGAAGTAT
This sequence comes from Chamaelirium japonicum, assembly GCA_947650365.1. NCBI lineage: Eukaryota > Viridiplantae > Streptophyta > Magnoliopsida > Liliales > Melanthiaceae > Chamaelirium > Chamaelirium japonicum. The sequence goes on along the minus strand of OX393555.1, from coordinate 6,487,386 downwards.
TAAGAAGCAGAAAGAGGCTTTCCTAGCGAAAATTAACGGGCTGGAAATCTTGGAGGAGGCTAGGGGGCTGTCTAACGAAGACCAAATTAAGCTAGGGTCCTTGACCTTGTAGCTAAACCTTCTGCTGGCAAAGGAAGGGGTGATGTGGAAACAACGCTCGAGAGAGAAATGGGTGGAATTAGGGGACCAGAATACCTCTTACTTCCATCGATTGGCGAATGGACGGAGACGGAAGAATTACATAGCAATCCTATCCGTAGAGTTGTCGAGGGTACTATTTGTGATTCTCATATTGCTATTATGCGGAGCGCTACTAAGTACTTCATGTTGGAGTTTGACAGGGCGGCAAACCACCTGCTTCAGATATAGTGGGACTCTCTTGACCTAGGCCAGTTAGTGGATCTCGAGAGGCTTTTGGGCCTAATCACAGAAGAGGAGATGAAGAAGGCGATTTTTGATCAGTCGGTCGATGGAGTGCCAGGGCCAGATGGCTTTCCCTTATTTTTTCTCCAATGGTACTGAGACATTATCAAACCAAATATCTGTCGATTCATGAAAGACTTCTCTGAAGGTAAAATTGACTTGAGAGCCATCAAGTACTCTTGGATAGTGCTGATACCGAAGAGGGAGGGAGCGGAGACAATTCGAGACTATAGGCTAATCAGCCTCTCGAATTGCATTTATAAGGCGGTGACCAAGGTTTTTTTTAACAGACTGTCATCAGCCATTCTGGATCTCATCAACATGACTCAATCAGCCTTCATAAAAAGGTAGGAACATTCTTGATAGCGTTGCAACGGCTCAGGAGGTTCTTTTCAACCTTCGAGAGACCAAGACAGAAGTGGCTATCATTAAATTGGACTTCGAAAAAGCCTTTGACCGTTTGGACTTGGGATTCTTGCTAGATGCTAAACGGAGAAAAGGACTGCCTGACAAGTGGCTCAATTGGATTTGGGCTTGCCTCTCTTCTTCCAAACTTACCTGCCTAATCAACAACATGAGTACGTGGAGATACGTTTTCCATAAGACGAGGAGTGAAGCAGGGATGCCCTCTATCTCCTTTTTTATTCATCCTCGCCATAGATGTGTTCGATGCAATTATCAGACGGATGATAGCTCAAGGTCTTCTGTCGATCGTAACCGGTCCGTCCTGGTCAGTCTCTAATCTTCACTTCACAGACGATACGCTTCTCTTCTGCAAGACGGAACTATTAGATATGGTACCCATGATGGTTATGCTACTCTGCTTCCAGAGATCCTCAGGGTTGAAGATTAACTTCTCTAAATCATCCCTCTTTTATGTGGGATCTGATGAGGACAAGGGTCAACTACTGGCAGACATGCTCCATTGTCAACGTAAATCTCTCCTGTTGAAGTATTTGGGTATTCCAATTTCTGAGAGAAGACTCCCTAAGAAAGCGTGGCTATCCCTGATTCAGAGAATTGAGAAGAGACTTTTAGGGTGGAAAGGAAATCATCTCTCCATTGGGGGAAGACTGACGCTTATCAACTCAGTTCTATCCACAATCCCTTCTTACTTCCTCTCTTTTTACTCCCTTCCAACTTGGGTCATTCGGCAGATTGACAAACTTCGCAGGTCGTTTCTGTGTTGAGGTGCGGTAGGAAATTCAGGTTCCTACCCTCTGATGAACTGGAAGATAGCGTTACGTCCAAGGCCCAAGGTGGACTCGGCATACTTGACTTGAAGGACTTCAACCAAGCGATGCTTGGAAAATGGTGGTGGCGCCTACAGCAATTCGTGGGAGACTACTGGAGCGAGATCGTGAAGAGCAGGTACTTCAGAAGGTTTTCCCCGCTCCATGTGAGAGCTCGGACTTTCGGAACAATCTCCCCGTTCTAAAAAGGCATTGCAAAGATCTCCTCGATCTATCGCTGCGGGAATAGTCTCTCGGCTAGGAATGGAATTAAGATCAAATTTCGGGAAGACATCTGGTTAGGGGACTTTCCACTCTGGACAGTTTTTTCTCAGCTTTTCGCTTTAGCTCCTTCGGAGATGGCGATAGTCAGATCTCAAGCCATCGTCAGAGGAACTAACACTACTTGGAGGCCGCGTTTCAATGGACCCTTCCCGACAGAGCTTATTCCATAGCTAGGTGAGCTTCTTAGCATCCTTCAGCTGATCTCTCTCATGGAAGACCCTGACACGGTAGGCTGGCGGTGGATGGCAAACGGTAAGTTCACAGTGGCCTCCTTCTATAGATTTATCAACTTTGGGGGGATTAATTGTCCGCTGGCGAGTAAAATTTGGAAGACAAAATGCCCTCTCAAGCCTAGAATCTTCATAAGATTAGCTACGGGATATAAGATCCTCACGAAGATCAATCTCCTCAAGAGGAACCACCCGGCAATTTTGGACACTCTCTGTCCACTCTGTGGGCAGGTAGACGAGACACTGGATCACCTTCTAATTAGATGTTCTTACTCTAAGAGCATCTGGTTATCCTTCAGATCAATCCTCGGTATCAGTTTTCATCCTACTTCATTGTTGACCCTTTTGGGAGCATGGAGGAACAAACAAATCAAGCCGGAGCTACGAGGTGGTTGGGATATTACGGCTATGGCTATCTGTTGGGGAATTTGGTTAGAACATAACAAGAGAATTTTTCAGACCAAATTCAATACGTCGGAGTGGCTAACCTGCGACATCAAATCGATGATTCTTCTATGGGCCTCTCATCTTATTCCTAGGTTGAAGTGTGTTCTTCTAAGATTGTCCTCTAAGTTTTCTTCTCAGCCTCGGTAGTAGAGTCTACTACAGAGGTTGTGTTACGAGAGAAAGAGGGAGAAGGAGGGTTGCAGGCGGGATGACGACTATGCTCTCACGAATACGTAAGAGCCTCTTGTTTATTCATAACATATATATAGAGAGCTAGGGATTAGGGATAGATGTGTCGGTTAGATGTATCCCACCAAAGTGGGCAGCCACATATATCCGTAACAGGTTGCCTGTTTTTTTATACTTAATCTTTATTTTAATTGACTAGAAGGGTTCTAGGCCGAACCCCCCCTCATTCACCGAGAGGGATTTCTCAAAAAAAAAAATGATAGATCATGATCAAAAGATCAACTAGTCTAAAGGACGGACAAATTCTAAGACAAAAATAGCCCTTACAATACTTCAAATTTATGCTATAAGCCACTCTTTTCTAAAACTAAGCCCAATCCTAAACCCTAAGATTTATTGGTCATTGTTTGAATCCTAGATCTAGAAATCCTTAACTTAATCCTCGGCTCCTCAGTAGGTTTTTGTCTTCGCTGCTCGCGACCACGTGAGCAGTCACGAGCAGCTACAATTCGATGTCACTGTTCACGTCCATTACCACTGTCTCGCCACCTTCGCTACTCGAACCCACCTCCACCATCACTTCTCTAGAAAATGAAAAAAAAGAAAGACCCATGGTGAGAAAAATTTAAACTTTTGGCATCCTTTCTCACCAAACAGATTCGTTGGCCAGGTACCTTAGCGTAAGGGTATCTTCTGTCCATTCTTTAACCGAACCAGTCTGTTGTCGGGACCTTAGCCATTTACCTCTAAATCGATTAAATTATCCCCGATATTTTGGGCACAAGTTGGTCCCCTCCCACACGTTGTCATTTGTATGAGATCAGCTTTAACCTTTCCCCTCTTTAAATCCCCCTCTGTGTTGAGATCCCCCCCCCCCCCCCCCCCCCCCTCTCTTCCTCTCTCAGCCTCTCTTATCCTCCCCTCCCGACCCCTCTCCGATTCCCCGCCGGTCACCCAGGTAGCACTCCTCTCTCTCTCTCTCTCTCTCTCTCTCTCTCTCTCTCTTTCTCTCTCTCTCTCTCTCTCGATCGGCGCCCGATCGCCGGCCGTACTCGCGCCGACGCTTCCAAGTGAAAGGCCTCCCCCCCCCCCCCCCCCCTCTCTCTCTCTCTCTCTCTCCCTCTCTCTTTTCGTGTGTCTGCGGCTGTCATGGTCGTGGCCACCGGCCACAGGCCACAGGCCACCGTCTCCTTCGCATCCCAGCCGGGCACGACCCAGCCGCCGAATCCGACATTCCCGCCCCTCCGGCGGGCCGCCCGACCACCGGCATCTCCGCGCCCGGCACCGCCTCAAACAGCCAACACCCATCCGGCGTCGCTCCGACGTCGCGGACAACACTCCCAACTGAGATCGGCCCACCTCGGGCTGCCCTTCCCTCCTTCCCTCGATCATCCCAATCTGGCAACCCTCCCCGCCGGACACCGCCGAAGAGTTACCCGACTGATAGGTGGTATCCTCGCCCCCCTCTCTCTTACTGCCCTGCACGGGCTCTGGTCGCCATGGACGCAACCACCGGACACGCAGCCACGGGCTGAGGGCCATCCACTTTTCTCTCTCCACCCATCTTCCTCTCTCCTTTACCGAGGCCATCGAACACCCACTCAGCGACCAGGGATCAGCCTGCCAATCGTGACCGCCACCCTCTCCCTCTCCTCTTTTCCCTTTCCCATCGCCGACCCAAGCACTTCCGGACCCCTGCCGGCGTCGCTCGTTTCATCACCCCCGGCTGCACCGACCACCGAGCCACACACATCAACTATCATGGACCATCCTGCGCCACCAGATCCACCGAGGCACCACCATTATACTATCAAGCACAACCATATCTCCCCCCCCTTTTCTCTCTCTTCTCCAGATTTTCTCTCTGATGTGTGCATGTATGTGATGATGCCATGGGTGGGGGTAATAGTATAGGGGGGTGATGAGAAGTGGATGATGACAAAGGTGATGTACATAAATGTATGTATTGGTGTACGTGTCCATCCATGTGTTGAGATTCTTGATATTGACAAAGATTTTTTTTTTTTTTTTGCACGAAAAATGACAAAGATGCTGGTCAACTGAGTTGAGAAAATTATAGTGATGGCGACGATGAACTGTCTATGGTGGCCCCAAAGTATCCCCCCTCTGTCCAATCTGTGTCTCTCTCTCTCTCCATTACTTTGAGCGATGGTAAGTGAGGGTAGAGAGTACACAGAGCACTGTACAAATAAGATCAAGTGCTGGATGGTGTAAATAAGAGTGCTGGATATATGGTTGTAGTAAGGACCAGCTGGTGGATGTATGAGCCAAGCACCCCCTCTCTCTCTCTCTCTCTCTCGTCTCTCTCTCTCTCTCTCTCTCTCTCTCTCTCATCTCTCATCTCTCTCTTCTCCTCTCTCTCTCTCTCTCTCTCTCTCCTCTCTCTAACTGATTAACTATATATCTTACTAACTCTTACAATGTCACTCTTTCTGACTCACTTGCTCCCAACTTTCTAACACTCACATTTTCTATACATCAATTTATTTGTAATGGTAATTTTATTTATTACTTATTTTTTTCCGTTATCACACTATGGTGATCACCCAACAATGATTATCGGACAAGAAAAATCAAGGACGGCTGAGCCGCCTGCAACATCCGAAGATCATCGAGGGTGGTCCCTTTTCATTTTACTTCTATACTGGTCCTTTTTTAGCAAAAATTAGGGGGTATATTGACTTCCCCCCCTCCAAATTTTGTCTTGAATTAGTTTTTATCTCCCAAAACTAACTGTTCTATCAGCTTACCCCCCGAAACTTTATTTTTTTTCCGTCAGCTCACATTCCGATGGTGAGCTGACGGAACAGTTAGTTTTGAGGGGTAAACTCTAGTTAATGAAAAAATGCAGGGGTAAAGTCTATTTCAAGGCAAAATTTGGGGGGCAAAGTCAAAATAACCCCAAAAATTATTATATACAATTTATTTACTAACATTTGGTCATTTCCCTCTTGCACTTATTTAATTATGTTTGTAATTCAAACTTTTATATGCTATTAACGGATAAAAAGTCTCTAAATATGAGTGCGGCAGTAAGTAAGTGTACGTCAGGAAGTCCTAAGGTGTCACAGCTCCTCCCTTGTCTCTGGGTTTCTCTTTAGGACTCTCTCTCTCTCTCTTCTTGAATGCAAATATGAGATACATTGCGAATAATAAAATACTTTAATATCAATTCCCTCCCTCGTCTCTCCCTATTAATATATCCATGTGTAATCAATAATATCAAAACATATATAAGAAATACGTGATCAATCTAGAATTTAAACCCGAGACTGGTTGTGCCCCCGCATATGAACTCACAGTGAACACCACCATAACAACCATTCAACTGAAGTGTATACGGACTTCCTACGTTAAATGCCAGATACAGAAAAAGACCAACAATAATTAGGAAGAGGCCTTACTCCCTTTGCATTTTCTTTTCTTTTACTCTTTTGTATTTTAGTATTTTTTTAAAAATCTTTGATTCTTAATTACTTTTAATATGGACAATGTATAAATCATTATAGTGCAAGTTATATTGATAATAATGGTGGTTCTACGGGACAAGGCAACCAAGGATGTATATCTCAGTAATCTAGTACGAATGGATGGAGAATCCTTAGTTAGCAACATATCATAATACTTTTAATGATTGGCGTGGTCACTAACGTCCTACGGGACAATTAGACATGTATGCAGAATAAATGATCCCTCGAGATAGAGTTATATACCGTAGGCCTATGAGCACCCAAACTATCCAGCCCCCCTAGTTGTCAGGAGAGTGAGTCACGAAAGAGCGAGTTGAATGCCTCAAGAATATGGATTGAAATCATGCCACATCCGGTATCATCCTACACCTACACCTCTGTAGTATCATGCAATGATCATCATTCAACTTTGTATAGATCTAAATTGCTTTATTTTTCCTAGAACAATTATTTTAAATGTGTTTATTTAATTTTTATATTATTTTAATTTTTTTTAATCTTGATTATAAGAACACATCTCTCTCTCTCAATAGTAGTGTTGTCATTAAAAGGTTATATTTATTACATGTGTGTAAATGGAATTGAGTTAAGTAGGGAATGAGAATTTATCCTACTACAATATGAACGATAATCATATCCTACTAAGTATGTGAGTTTACACTAGCTCCTACAGCCTTTGATGTTTTTTAGGTGTTATCCGGATCAACCATGCTTGAGAAGTTGGAGCAAAGCCAATAGAACCATGTACCAAACCTTGTACTGTGATACAAACGCACCCGTTAGCTACGGACTGGTGATTTTAATTTAGTGAGTCTAGTTCCTTAAATAAAGAAATTAATGTACATGTTGTGGTAATGTACTACTAATGTATTTTATTAGAGGATACGGGTAAAGGCTGGTGGTCTATTTTGACGAAATGGACAACCACCCATTTAACACATCTAACATCTAGGAGTACGTCTTAGAATGTGCTATTTTATATGAGCATAAGCATCTTTCCTTAGATAGCACACCTACAAAAAATCAATGCATTCTAAAACTTTTAGAGGCATTAAATGTTATATTTCAGATTAACGGTTACAAAAGACGTTCGATAAAACTTCTAACATATGATTCCCCTAGAAGTTTTAGAATGTGCTGATTTTTTGTGGGTGTTCTATCTAAAATAAGATGCTTATGTTCACAAAAACCAGCACATTCTAAAACGTCTAAGATCTTTAAGTGAGTGGCTGTCTATTTTACCGAAATAGATTGACATCTTATTTTTTGTTTTTTTATTTTATTATTAATAGGTTCCATGTATAGTATTAAATCGAAGGTGTGCGTGGTGTGAGTGTGCACATCTAAGGAAATTTTTAGTGGAGACGGTCCAAATAACCGGCCACCTCACCTTAATTACCCACTTTCCCCTCTCCCTTCTTCCCCAATCACACTAAGCCCTCGGTGCTCCGCGGTGCAGTGGACCGCCAGGAGCCGGGTCCACCAAGGCTTCTCAAGATTGTTCCAATCCCCAAACAAATCCGCTGCACACTTGACCAAAAATGTTCTTAGAAGTGGGCCACCAGCTGGCTGATTCTTCTATTATTACGATATTATGTCTTCTGATACATTGTTTATGCGAGGATAGAAGTACACGTGACTCCCGGGTGGACACATCATGATGGGTCCCATTCGTCATCTGTCTCTGCAGTGCCCACACTATGCTCTCACCGGCTAGGGTTAGGATCATGTACATTGCTTTTTAGGAGAAGAAAGGTACACTCACTCAAAGTGTAGTCTACTTCATGGGTGGATCAAATCTTTCTTCTTTGAGATAAGGATGATATCCATAGAGGATAACAATGTCCCCGGCCGCAGTAGTAGGACCGGGTAGGATTCATACCGAATGAGGATAGATTCGAATTAGATCCATTTATACTTCGAATTGGATTGGATCCCTTTTAACCAAATCTTGGGCTAGCTAGAATACTAGCTAGTATCAAATCCAGAGTTTTTGGATTCAGAAACTTGCGACCTCCATGTTTATATTATAGCTGATTAGTTCGGGCTAATATATAGATTTGGCGATCCATCGATCTAACCATAAAAATAAGATGGTTGGATTGAACATTAGATGATTGAAATAAAATGACTGGATTGGAATCCCGATAGGTCCGAATTTCATCTGATTTATTATGAATTGGGTTGGATAGTTTTTAAACAAATCTCTGACAAAAAAACAAACACCAAAAGCGGGATTTAGTTCGGATTCGGATCATGATCCGGTCCGTTGACAGACTAGGCACAAACCATTATACTATGTCACATGCAATAGAGTACGTGGCATGACCCACTTTATTCAGAGGTTTCATGCAACTTTGGAGTCATAAGGATCAGATGCGGTGTGGGCTACGTCTAGGTGGAGCATCCGCGGCTTGGAGAGAGAGAGAGAGAGAGAGAGAAAGAGAGAGGGGGGGGGGGGGGGGGGGGGGGGTGGGCTAGGTATAGGCGAAGCATCTTCGGCTTGGAGAGAGAGAGAGAGAGAGAGAGAGACGGGGGCTAGGTATAGGTGGAGCATCCTCGGCTTTGGAGGGAGGGAGAGAGAGAGAGACGGTGTGGGCTAGTCTAGGTGGAGCATCCTCGGCTTGGAGAGAGAGAGAGAGAGAAAGAAAGAGAGAGGGGGTGGGCTAGGTATCGGTGGAGCATCCTCGGCTTGGAGAGAGAGAGAGAGACGGTGTGGGCTAGGTATAGGTGGAGCATCCTCGGCTTGGGGAGAGAGAGAGAGACGGTGTGGGCCAGTCTAGGTGGAGCATCCTCGGCTTGGAGAGAGAGAGAGAGAGAGAGAGACCGTGTGGGCTAGTCTACGTGGAGCATCCTCGGTTTGGAGAGAGAGAGAGAGAGAGACGGTGTGGGCTAGTCTAGGTGGAGAGAGAGAGAGAGGGTGGGCTAGTCTAGGAGGAGAGAGAGAGAGATGTTTATGGCACAAAAGAAATCAAGAGAGAAAGAGAGAGAGAGAGAGAGAGAGACGGTGTGGGCATCCTCGGCTTGGAGAGAGAGAGAGCTGTTTATGGCACCAAAGAAATCATGTCTCCATCAAATTGATCCGCAAAGCGGTCAGGTTAGAAGAAAGTTTGAAATGCTTCCATATCCGCCAGGATCCACGTGGTGCATCGACCGACATGAACGGGAGGAGACCCCACTTGGCTTGGCTAAGTCACCTCGAAACCACCGGTTAAAGACAAACGGAAACTAGATAGGCGTTCGTGAAGGGTGGTCGGCCCCTCCTCTTATAAGTGGCGAGTGTTGTGCCACGCTGAAGAGGGGAGTATTGACGCGCGGCGACCATGAAGAGCTTGGTCGGCGCCGCTGTGTGATGTCGCACTCTTCTTTTTTATAATATCGTCCTTTTTTTTCAGATCTTTTCAACAAGTCATATGATCCTTGTTATACGTATTACCACTAGATCATAAATCATAGAATCAATTTCGGTGAAAAAACAAAAAACACCAATGCTAATTTCATTAATAACTATCTTTTCAGGTTAGGAGTGCTTGATATCCATTGGATTTACTTAATTAAAAGGGTTGGCGGGTCTATATACAGCCCACGGAACACCGTAGGCCATTGCCTTTGCCTTCTTTTTTTTTTAATCTATTGTAAGCTGCCTACTGTTGTCACCGGCAACTCACCATCACTTAGGGGCGGAGCCAGGATTTTCTTGAAGGGGGGGCAAAATTAAATTTTCTATCAATAATAGAAGACAAAAAAATATGTTTGTTTTATTATTGAACAAATTTTGAAAGCTGAGAGTTAAGGCTTGAGAGGAGAGTAGATTCGTTGCAACCGCTATTCAAGAGGAGAAAAAGATGCAAAATACAAAAAAAAAAAAGATTAATAAAAAGTAAAATAAACTCTTAGTTGTGATGTAGGATAGGGGTTTATCTTCTCCAACTCAAATTCAGTGACCTCCACGAATGATTAGATGATTCAGATTCCTACTGGCTACTGCAAGTTTGCAAGGAAGATTTCACAAAAATTAATCAAAATACGAATTTAGAGGAGGACTTTAACATATCAAAATCAAAACAAAGATATATCAAAACACTAGTTAATCAAAATAGAATACTAATTAAAATGTTTTGCTTATTGACGCAAAAAAAAAAAAATTCAAAACACTAGCAATGAGAAAGAGAAACTATGGTTGTTGACTGTCGTTGACTCGAGATTCTCACCTCCTTAGTCCTTACTCGTCCCGTCATCCGGTAACCGGAAAGAGAGAAATCTAGGGCAGGGGCTTTGATCCCGAGCGGCATTTAGAAGATTTTGGTGATTCCGTGGATGGCTTGCAACTTTAGATTGTAGCTCCATATAAGTTGCTGAAGTCGGTCACATAACAGATTATGTTATTTCGATCTTAGATTCCCAATTGAAAAAAAAAAAAATCTTGGATTCCCGAGCAGTAGATCGGCATCCCGAGCGGCAGTTTGTTAAGTTTTTTTTTTTTTTTTAATCCTGAGTGGCTGTTACGATCCCATACTTCCTTTTTAAAGTCCTATTCAAGAGCCTATGTGATCCAATTCACAAAACAGCAAGTATAGGGCCAATAGCCAATAGGGGCATGGGGGTGGATTTTCGAGCGGCAGATCGGCATCCCAGCGGGACGAGCGAGTGTGTTGTTTTTTTGGTTTTCAATCCCGAGCGGGCCGGAGTGGCTGTTACGATCCCATTACCATATTTCACAAAAGGAAATCCTATTTCCTTTTCAATCCCGAGCTGGCCGGAGCGGCTATGTGACCCAATCACAAAACAGCAAGTATATGTGACTATATGACCTAATCACAAAATCGTAAGATTTTCCCGATTTTCAGGGGGGGCAGCTGCCCCCCCCCTCGCCCCTATGTCACTCCGCCCATGGATGTCCCCCCCCTTGTTAGAATATCTGTGCCGGTCCAACTGTTGGGCCACGGGGATGACCAATGGAGGGAAATAAGACCCCTTCACAAGCATTTTAAGGGTGGGGTGGCCTATATACAGCCCACGAGATACCTTTTGTGGCCTTAACTTAAAATTTTAATCAAACATCCAATTGAACTCCACTAGTGCATGTCCGTGTCTGTCGACGCTGCAGCGGGTCGTCTTCGGCGGCAACACACCTGAGTGTCTTCGGCAACAAAACACTTTCGATAACAACACCGACATTCATAGGGATACCTATTTTCTTACCCGCGCCGATTGGCATGAAGCGGGCGCCTTCGGCGCAACCAACTCTCCCTCTCCCTATAATCAATCAATCACAGCTGTCTCTATTTGAACGGATTCCTCGAGATCGACTCGATGGTTTGGGGCGGCAGGAATTTCAGAATGCGGGTTTATAGTCGTTGATGCGAACAATGATCACGGGATGAACAGCCAGGTTTAGTACAATTTAAATGGGCCGGGATTTTAGGGGTTTGTGCAATTTAAATGGGTTGGTGAAACCAAGGGGAGGGAGTTGGTTGACGGGGAAATAGAGATCGTGCGTTGATTTTTGAACAAATGGTTAGATCTATTCGGTTCATTTTTGTCCATTCAGCTTGTCCTAATTAGCTTCCGTTTTGTCTAGTCATCACAAAACCGACGTGCCATGTTATTTAGATTAATCCCTTCTCTAATACTAAAGGCAGTTCACGATTATTGCTTCCATCATGTCATATGCAGACAACCTCCCGCCTCCGTCATCCACAATCCGACAACGTCATCAATCTTCTTTCTCCCCTTCTTTATCCTATTACTCATTCCCTTCTTCTTCCCTTCTCCTCCTGAAAATCACGGTATTAGGCCATCCATGATCGAATACTTTACAGATGTGATTGGCCTTCATGCCGAATGCACAGGAGCTGCATCAGGGGCGGACCTACATTGAGTCCCCCCCTCACTTTGGGGAAAAAGACAAAAAATGTTACACTTAGGCTCTTGAAGTTTAGCTCAAAAACACTTAACCCTCCTATAATTTATTCTGTTCCAAAACACTCTCTAAAGTTTGAAATGTTAGCACAATACCACCTTTTGTCAAACTACAGCTTGTTTTCCTCTTTTTTTATCTAATCGAAGCTGAATTGAAGGGGGGGCAAAATATTGTTTTTTAACAATAAGGGAGTTATATGTTTTTTTAGCTAAACATCAGGGGGAGTAAAGTGTAATTTACTTAAAAAAACAATTATAGCAACTTGTCTCTTAACTTTTGGTTGCCAACTTCACGTGGAGGTGGCCACCACCAGTCGCTACCGTCTCGCCAGCCACCACCCCCCAGTCAGTCAATGTCCACATATCGCCATGCCGCTAAATCTGCCACGCCCGTATTGGCAACCCATGGCCGGCCCCGCCATCCACCGGCCAAAACCCATTAATTGTTAGCCACCGACGCCCACCACTGACTGACTGACACCCACCACCATCTGCCACAACCCATGCATGTGGCATCCCCATAGAGTTCATTACATGGCCCATAGTGAATAAGGAATCGAGTGGGAATTGAGGCATATTTACAGGTTTTTGGGGGTATGTATTAAATCACCCCCTTCCCCCTCCCCCACCACTAAAAAAAAAAGGATCTGGTTTATTATTCACAACCCACGCATCCCGATCGAGTCGCGGCCAGTTATAGGTCTAAATTTTCGAAGGACTTCGATGATCGAAATCCTCCACTCGAGGCAAAATCCTAATAGACCTTTTGCTACGCGATCGAAGAAAGGGTAGGGACATTGTCACGCCGCCTGCTAAAGGCTTCGACTGTGAGGCAACGGCTATAATTATTTTTTAATAATTAAGCTCCCCCTGAGGAAAAAATCCTAGGTCCGCCACTGAGGACATCCCACCTACCCGCGGGCGGTGACCGCATACCAGTCCTCTATGGTCTTCCTTCCCATCGGTTCATCCGGTCGGACCCAGCCTGCATTATAGTTGTACAATGCCAGGCACTCGACAAGCATATCGCACTCAGCCCCAACTATACCTACGTCGGCCAGCTGTAATTCCATCCACGTCCCCGGTCGGCCAATTGACCGAGGGGGGGGGGGGGGGGGGACGAACCATAGAGGAGTCGGAAGTCCACACCATCCGGCCGCACGCAAACAGACGAGGAGGGAGGAGTGTTCGTTTTTATCAGTTAAGACACGTGTCAACAAGGCCTAGGCTCTGAGTGTAGTCAGACCCACAGGGGAGTCGTGGCGTGGGCCTTATCCGTTTGCTAACGTAGAAAAAGAGAGCGAGGAAAGTGTGACGGTAGGAAAGATTTAGATAGAGAGAGAAATGAACGAAGGAAAGAAAGATTAGAGAGAGAAATTAATTGAAAAGTGGAGTGAAAAAAAAGGTTTAGATTAGTAGAGGAGAGGATTAATAGAAAAGTGGAGTAAAAAAAAAAAAGGTTTAGATTAGTAAAGGAGAGGAAAGAAGGGATGGACTTGGCAATAAAAAAGGAAAGAAGGTTGAAAAAGGAAATAACAGATAGGATTATCCGGGATTGATAATTCATTACAGGATTGCCATAGTGGGGTTTATAAATACGGGCACATGCCTGCCAAGAGGAGGATACGCTCTCGCCTTCTGCCTTGTCCGTCTGCCCATCTCGCCCGTCACGTGTTGTCTTCTTCTTCCCATCCTCACAGAAACAGATAGAGAGAGAGAGAGAGAGAGAGAGAGAGAGAGAGAGAGAGAGAGAGAGAGAGAGAGAGAGAGAGAGAGAGACAGAGAGAGAGAGAGAGAGAGAGAGAGTGTGTGGTTGTTTGGTGTTGAGAGCTTTAGGTATCTGTCAGATCGAGTTTTTTCTGTCGGTTAGGTGGGGGGTTATAGAGATCGAGGTGACGGACGGAGGTGATGGAATCCAAGAAACCCTCCCTCACTGATGCGGTTTCCGGCCGGCAACCTCTGCTTCCAAGCCCACCGTGTTCCGGAGATGGGTATCTTCATCTGCCTCCTCCTGCTGCTTAGCTTCCATACGGCCGCCGGGTTTCACTTCTTTGATCCTACCTACCTTCTAATGGTCGCTGCACGTATATATGTTTTTTGGTACGTTGTAGGGCGAGGAAAGAGTATCGTCGGCAGCCGAGTTGTTCGAGGAGTTGGACCAGCAGATGCCCGTGAGCCAGGTCCACCCTCACGACCAGAGAGCGCTCTCCTCGTCCGAATTCTTGGAGGTCTTGCGAAAGCAGGAGGCGCCGGAGGGCCAGTCTCGGAGCCCCCAGGCCATGGCTGCAGGTAGGTTCTTCAACAAACATCTCCCCCCTAAACTCTCTATGTCCTCACCAAATGCTTGAAAAAACTTCTTTACAAATAGGCGTCTTATGTTATGTGCATAACATCTGATTGTTGGGATTTAGTCCCACAGACGGGGCAACGATCGTCCTCATATCGACCTAAGCCCATGTTAATTTGGTGGAGGAGGGGTGTATTTGCTCCCACACAATTACAGGCCCACGTGAGGAAGGGAAGTTGGCTTCATCATGCAAGTCTAGCAAGTGCAAAACACCGACTTCTAGACGGAAGTCGCAGTTCCAATGTTTTGATCCATGGAACTGTCTGACACGGAATTGTAGCATGCTCACCCGCCACCTAATTCTAGATATTTTTATTTTATATAAATTATTTAATATTATTAAAAATTATTTATATTAAATAATTAAATATCTTGAGATGATGTGGCATGTTCAGCCACTTCCTCAAAATGGGGGAAGTGGGGGATTGCCCGCAAGTTCCACTTCCTACTTCGGCAGCCACTTCCACACAACCTAATGTCCTAACTATGCATGCCACTTCACTGACTTTGCCCACTTCCGGGTCACTTACACCAAATCAAACGCCTCTTAATGAAAGGGGGAGATTTTTTGGGATTTAGTCCCACATTGGTTGGCAATGGACAACAATCGTCCTAATATACCCTCTAGTGGACCTTGTCCTTACGACACTTGTTTTGGGAGCATATAGAGAAACTTCATGACACCATAGAGTAACTTCAAACAATGACAGTTTTTTGTAAAGATGTAGAACCAAAACTCTACGTTCAGATGACTCACCTTTCATCGATCTGTTCTTTAAGAAAAACAAATCGACTGTGCGTGAATTTCTATAGCTTTGTTCTAATCTATGATGGAGAACATTCCAAGGTTTGCACTAGCAGTTGTGATTCAACCAGTTAGAAGGGCTGTTGGACTAGCTAAAGAAACTTGGGTTGCTCTGTGGACCTATTTTATAAAGCTGGCCCCTCGCAAACCTAAATGCAACTAGTCATATCATTGTTAGGGGTGTAAACAGGTACGGAGTGGATACCATTCTATACGTTATCCGTATCCGTTTAGAAATATACTATCCAAAACCCAAATCAAATCCTCCCAGAGTATCCGGATTCGGATATTATAAATATCCGCATTCGTTATATAATATATGAACATTGAGCCTATGGTTTTTTAAAAAACCCCTCTTAGTAGTTGAAGGGGGGGGGGGGGGGGGGGTGTTCGGCCTTTATCCCTACCATTTTATTAAAGTATGTAGAATGTAAAAACTGTACCTAAAAGGCACCATACACCAAAAGGGAACCGCAACCAACATGGTATAACTCGAATAGCCCAAAAACAACACCTGCTCCTAGATCCTCAACCGGAGCATCGACACTAGCTGAAATTTGCTCCTCCCTGCGCACTACATTCTCTGTATTCTGCACTTCCGCTTGGGCTGCAACTACACCATCAGCACCAGCCTCAAGGGCTGTATCTACCCCACTCTCAGCACCCTCAACACCATCCACTTGTGCGGCATCTGCACCACTAACAACCCCTCAACATTGCGCCTATGGTTCAACCTTAACAAAAACATTCTTCCACATAATATATCAACTAGGGTGACATATTTTACTACAACTGAACACATAAAAAGAGTCTAACTTAAAAAGGGTGTAAAAGTAAATAGCAAATACTAGGGTTTTTTGCAAATCGAGCCCTACAAACTAGTCTAATTGCGTATTAACCCCAGTAAACCTTATATTTGCAATATCGACCCTCCAAAACACATAAAGTTGTGCATATTTACCCTCTATTACTATCCGTCAACAGAAAGTGACTTAAACACGATGAGATTCTAACCTGAGGTCCAAATTTTCATTTTACCTATACTAAAAGGGTGACTTACCACCTGCATCGACTAATTTCAGTTGTTTTTAGTGTGAGTATCCTAATCCTAACTCCACTCCGATCTCCCCTCGATGCTCATCCAGGCCTCTACAATTGTTTGAGTGCCCTCCACGCTCGTTCGATAGGTTTGGCAGCCCTCATCGTTTACACGAAACAATCAATAGAGGAATATTCTTAGTATATTCAACATTTTGACATTAGTTAATTGGAGGGGTGAATATGCATAATTTTATATGTTTTGGACGGTCAATATGCAAATATAAGATTTTCAGGGGTTAATATGCAATTAGGCTAGTTTGTAGTGGTTGATTTGCGAAAAACCCTAAATACTTACCTTTAATGTACAATTTATCCTACTATTTAGTGCAACTGTACAACACGGCCAGACATTGAGATCCGTTTTTGGATCATAATACACGCACAAATATCATATTATATATTACAGATAAAGATATAGAAATATCCGTTTATATAGATAGTTCATTTTATATATGGATTGTCCGTGTCGAATACCTTAATATCCTTATTTGTATCAGTTTTTATTGGATAATAAAAAATGTCATCCAAATCCGCTCTTCCGAATACTTATTCGGATAATTATCCGCAAATTTTGGATTCAAATACGGATTGGATTCGTATTTTCAAATATCCATTTACACCCCTAATCTTGAGTTAGACACCGTAATAACTATCACAAACTCGTTCTTTCAGATGGCAACTTTCATGGCAGCTCAAGCAAAGGCCAGCCCATGCACAACAAGTACCGGAACCAAGACTTTCAGAGTGCAGCAATAGATCAATGTGATATCACCTCATCTGTGGATTACGGATGCCGAGACTACTACAATCCATCCACAAATTCCTCTGAAAAGCCATCAACTGTAAGCGATAACTAGCACACCATGATTACTTCCAGTTCCAATAATTGGGTTATTCATTCTATTTGGTTTTTGACACATCATCGTTCTTGTGTTTATCAGTACAATGAAAACGAATCGGATGAAGGGCATACGCCATGCATCGATGCAAGAGGGAATTGGTGGCAAGGTAATGATATACTGCGGCAGGATGAGCTTATATAAATAGTATGCATGGATATTGGATGGTGAAAGAAGAAGAATTTTAACTTCTCTGTTGCATACTCTTATCAGGTTCATTTTATTACTGAAGAAAAACCATCGAGACTGAAGACTACTGAAGATAGTTGACTGCTAACTAGTCGAAGTATCGGCTGGAGTCGTTAATACTACCGTGTTCCTTTTTACTTTCATCTGGCTTAGGGCTGCAAATATTAAGATGTGCCGCTGCCATCTCTAATGGAAGCGAAATAGCAGACTTTGAGTATATTGTGCTGTTTCGGACTTCAATAGGTTTAGTTGTTGCTGTTGGACTCCTTGTATCTTGGTAGTTAACTCCTTGAGCCTCCAGCCTCCAAAGTTTATTGTGGGGATGGCATGGAAGGCCGCTTGGTTGCTTGTTCTTCTGACATCCAGACTATAATAATAAGCAAAAGTTTAGGAATTACATGTGTTGGTATTATTTTTTGTTAATATTGGTTGGCTAGGTTAATATTCAAGAGAAATCGTCTTCGACTGCTTATTTTGTTTACAGTTGAATGGAGGGATGCATGTCTTTTATTTCTATCACTTATTTTGCAGATGATAGCGATAATGATGATCGGCGGGCCATGAAAGTACAAGTCGCCGTGTGACATTTGAGAGGCAACATTGAGGGAAAGCAGCATTTGCTAACCTGTGGTAAAAGCGTGAGTTTGGTAAGACTAGGTTAAAAAGAGCCATTGCCTGATAGTATGAGCAAGCTCGGGGGCGATGAAAGGATTTAGGGTGTATTGAACCGATGAGAGCAGGATTGGCGGTCACCCCAGGATTCCATGCGAGGGTTCAAATCTGAAACCTTCAATGCAAGAAAATCACCGCCAATAACGGAATCGGCTCCCCTCGAGTCAGTACATTTTACAAGTCTTTCAAGTCAGATGAGCAGTGTGTTGGTGATCAAGCAAAATACTAGCACAACGGAACACCAGATCATCAGATGTCATAGGGTAGAGACGGACCCAATGGGAAGACGATCCAACAACTAGATCGCCTAAAAACTAAGCACCCAATTCCGAAAGCCCCTAAACACAAACTTGAGGGCAAGCAACACAGATGCCTACGTCTTCTCCACCACACCAATACCACTATCTTCAGTTAACCAGAGCGAACAATTCAATCACAAGAAATTCTCACCTCATCCAAGCTTCCACAAGAATATCTCGTGCAATCAAAAAACAATGATTTCTCCCTCAGCAAACCCTAGACGATCTCCAACATCTAGTCACTCAAACAATTAGGTTAGATCACAATGAAAGATGATTCAAAACACACACACACACACACACACACATACATATATATATATATATATATATATATATATATATATATATATATATATATATATATATATATATATATATATATATATATATATATATATTAGAGAGAGAGAGATGATAAGATGCGGCGTGCTGAGAGAAAATATGGTGGAATTTTGGGCCGTCCGATCTATCTGATCCAACGACTGGGATTCACCAGAATAACAACAAATTTTTTTTGGGCCGTCCGATTGGATGGATGCAACAGATGAGAAATTTTTTTTGGGCCGGGTGAATCCAATCCATTGGATCCATCCGATCGTACGGCCCAAGAAAATTTCGCTATTACTGTAACCGCTACAATAACAACAAAATTTTTTTGGGCCGTCCAATCAGATGGATCCAACGGATGGGATTCACCCGGACGACCCATATCGTTGTTACTGTAGCCGTTACAGTAACAGCGATTTGGGCTATTCCGAGTGAATCCCATTTGTTGGATCAGATGGATCGGACAGCCCAAAATCCCATCGCACTCTCTCTCGGCAGCGCACTGTATCAGCCCCCCCCTCCCCCTCTCTCTCTCTCTCTCTCTCTCTCTCTCTCTCTCTCTCTCTCTCTCTCTCTATATATATATATATATATATATATATATATATATATATATATATATATATATATATATATATATATATATATATATATATATATAGGTGAGTGCTTAGGTGCGGTCTGCGGCCCACGGTCCGCAGCAGTCCGATGTGGCACTCCGTGCATCGGATGCATGCGGCCAGTGCATCGGAGCATCGGACGACTGCGGACCGCACCTAAGCATTCCCCTATATATATATATATATATATATATATATATATATATATATATATATATATATATATATATATATATATATATATATAGGGGAGGGATACTCTTACTCATGGCCTCTTACAAGTGCCACTTACTAATGATCCGGGCCGTCCGTTCCGATAATGATGGAGGGCCTGGATCATCCATCCCTCTATCTCTCTCTCAAATGTGAACACTGAACACCGACCACCCCCCCCCCCCCAACCCCCCCGACCCCGACCCTGACCTTCCCCTCCGGCTCCGGCACGGGGGGCGGAGCAACGGGCCGAAGCGGGGCCGGCAAGGGGCGGCGGGCGCGGAGCTGCGGGGGGTTGCGGGGTCGGGGTCGGAGGGCTGTCGGAGCCAGAGGGGAAGGGGTCAGGGTCGGGGCTGCCGGAGGGGGGGTCGCGCGGCTACCGGAGGGGAAGGGGTCGGGGTCGCGGCTGCCGGAGAGGGGGTCGGGGTCGCGGCTGCCGGAGAGGGGGTCGGGGGGCTGCCGGAGCAGGAGGGGATAGGGTTGGGGTCGGGGGTCGGGATGGGGCGTCGGGGGTCTGCTGTTAAAGATTGAGAGAGAGGAAGAGAATTGATCCCAGCCATCAATATCTCAATGGATGGCTGGGATCATTAGTAAGATCTCATGAGTAAGTGCTCATGAGTAAGAGTACCCCTCCCCATATATATATATATATATATATATATATATATATATATATATATATATATATATATATATATAGGGGCATGCTTCGTTGCGGTCCGTGCGATCCGCATCCGCAGCCGTCCGATGCCGCGCGCGCGGTGCACCGCATCGGACGGCTGCGGGAGCGGACCGCACGGACCGCATTTAAGCATCTCTCTCTCTCTCTCTCTTTCTATATATATATATATATATATATATATATATATATATATATATATATATATATATATTGTGGGTGCAAATTTTGGCA
Organism: Chamaelirium japonicum; assembly: GCA_947650365.1. NCBI lineage: Eukaryota > Viridiplantae > Streptophyta > Magnoliopsida > Liliales > Melanthiaceae > Chamaelirium > Chamaelirium japonicum. Next base: position 6,466,779 of record OX393555.1, on the reverse strand, counting down.
GAAGTTTACCAACTACCACGGGTCCCACCGGCCCTGCCTGGTGGGCCCACGAGGACTACCACAGGACCCACCGGCCCTGCCTGGTGGGCCCACGAGGACCACCACGGGACCCACCGGCCCTGCCTGGTGAGCCCACGAGGACCACCGCAGGATCCACCGGCCCTGCCTGATGGGCCCACGAGGATTATCGCGGGACCCACCGGCCCTGCCTGGTGGGACCAAGAACCTGTGGAATCCCCCAGAAGGCGGTAGTGGGGCCCGCCAGCTTTACCTGGAGGATCCCCAGATGCTGCAGCAGAAACCGCCATTTACCACCAGAGAATCCTATAAATAGCAGAGCCTTCGAATGTAAAAGGATCCGAATTCTGATTTCCACTCTGAGATCGGATTTTCAAAACCTGAAACTCCAGAACTCAAACCAGAGCTCTGAAAACAGATCAGGGCCATCATCTGATATCTGTCTCAGAAACCTCTATCTCCTCTTACCCTCTACCTCACCTTGATCTTCTTCTTGTCTTTGAACAAGTCGAAGAAACTTCAGTGGTACTCGGCCTGTCGAGATCACTTCGATAAGTGTTAGTGAATTCGGGTTGCTCCCTATAGCACGGAGACGTAGGCTTCGACTGAACTCCGAGATCACATCTCTCGTGTCAACTCTCTGATTGCATTTTGTGAGCTCCAACTCCAATCGATAGATCGAGCAACGCTCTCTTCGACTTCAACTTCAACTGACTGGTGAGGCGAGGTCTTCGGGTCGGCACGAAGATTTTCCCCCACAGTTTGGCGCCGTCTGTGGGATTCGAGCAAAAAGTCCAACTCTCCGCTACTACTTGATCGGTTGAGCATACAACCGATCTTTGATAGCCAAACTTCCTCGCCCCCTCGGTTGATCAGACAACTGATCGGACGTCGGTACTCTCGTTGCACCTTTCACTCTCTGAATGGCGAGAACGAAACACCAGGGTCAACCAGAAGGAAGTAACACTCAACAACAAGCTCGTCCTGAGACTCGATCAATGAGTCAGGCTCAACTTCGGACAGCCCCTTGCTGTTCCTGAGATGGGGGTTCGCTCAGGGAGTGGGAGATCTGTCGATCGACCTATCACCCATCCCGCACGACAATCGGTTGGGCAAACTGCCCCCACTCCTACTGAAGACCCTCCATCGACCTACCAAATCTCTGCGGTCGACTTCCAACTGCTCCAATTGGCGAAGCAAAACGCCACCCTCACCGCTGAGAGGGATGCTCTGAAGAAAGCAGCTTCCGAGGCTGGGATCGCTCTACCTATCCCCTCTACAAGTGAGAGGGTCGATCTTCCTCGACATTCAATCCACTCCGAGCAACGGAGGTCAATGGGCACTGCTGCCCTCGAGAGGATTCGACGTGACCCAACTCCTTCTGTTGCTCCCTGGAAGCAGAGTGTTTGGGACCGCCTCAATGACGAGTCTTACCAATCGTCTTCTGGCCGCAACTGCGACAAGAGGGCACCTTCAAAGCTCAACATACCAAGGAAGCACCAAATGAAAGGCGCTCCTTCAAAGAGTCGAATTTCCCCATCCATTCCACTTCAACGAGGACTCGGATCGGACCTTCGACACCGACTTCAACCAGCAAATACTTCAATGCCTGAGCAAGACCTTGCGATCTTGCCTCTTGACCCACCTCTAGGTCGAGGACATGGTCGTAGGGATGGCTATTCCTCTGCCGGGCCTCTACATCGAAGCCTCTTCGAGTCAACATTTCCAAGGGGATGGAGACCTCCTATCCTCCCCAAATTCAACTGCATACGAGGAGATCCTACTCTCCACATCCTCGCATTCAAGCAAGCTCTAACACCACACGAGGAAGAAAACAACGTGCTCTGCCGCACCTTCGCAGGAAGCCTCGATGAGCCATCACTCGACTGGTATCACAATCTCCGAGCCGGGTCCATCACCCAGTTCGATGTTTTGGCTAAACTCTTCGTGCAGCATTATCAACTCAATCTGAAGCCAGAGAAGAAGCTCGACTCTCTCTATCGGCTAAGGATGGGTGCTGACGAGACTCTCCGAAGTTTCACTAGGAGATTTCGCAATGAGCATGCTGCCCTCTCTGGAAGACATCTGGATGATGAAGCCATCATGTTGGCTTTCCAGAACGCTCTCCGCTTCGATCTACACATCTACAACGACTTCATCCGCAATCCTCCTCCTTCTCTGGGTGCTATGTTCGATTGAATCCAGAGAGAGATCGAGGTCGAAGATGATCAAGTCGCTCGGAAAGGGTGAGAAACAAAGCAAAGACCTGCGGAGAGAGAAGCTCCCAAGTATGCTGCCAAGGCCCACAACGCTGAGGCAGCAGCACCTCCAGCCAATAAGCGATCAAAGAATGACGGGCGTCGATCTCCAACGAAGACCACTTTCACCGAGTGGAATATGCCGGTCGAACAGATCCTCGATCGCATTCAACACGAAGAATTCCTTCGAAGGCCCAATCCACTTCAGCCGAACACAAAGTTCACGGTCGATAAAACTGTTTATTGCGATTTCCATACAAGCCATGGCCATTCCACCGATCGGTGCTATCGGCTAAAGTTTCATCTCGAACACTTGCTGAGAGAAGGCCACCTCCATGAATTCAGCAGAGAAGGACAAGATCAACGTCGATCCTCTGCAAAGGGGAAAAAGGCTTGCTGGATTCATCAGATCTCTTCCAACCCATCACCTCTCACCGTGAATGCCAATATCTTTGGCATTCATGGATCATTGCACAATCAATCAGTGACCGGGAAGGAAGTCGATCGGCAGATTCGGCGCATCTTCCATGTTCGATCTACTGCAAACAAAGAAGATACCTGGATCGAGAAGCCCATCGAAGGTCTTGCTTGGCCGTCCATCGTCTTCAACGATACTGATCTTCAAGGAGTTCATACTCCACATCGAGATCCCCTGGTTTTGAAACTCATCATCGATGGAAGCACCGTCAATCGGATCCTCATCGACACCGGGAAATCTATCGACATTATGTTCTCAGACTGTTTCAAACGTCTGGGGCATAAATATCAAAGCCTTGACGTCATCCCGACCGTGATCACTGGCTTCAACGGTGAACAAAGCATCACGGTGGGCGAATCGAGATTCACTCTTGACCTTAGCCGAGAGACTCGAGTCTTGGTAAGATTCGCAATTGTCGAAGGAGTGTCTAGTTACAACGCCATTCTCGGGCGACCATTCCTCCACCAGATCAATGCCATCTCTTCTTCATACCACCAACTACTCAAGTTTGCAATGGGAGAAGGCATTGTCTGTATTCGAGGTGATCAGCAAGCTGGGAGATCTTGTGAAGCTGCTGTTGCAAAAACAGGTCGCAAGATCAACATCGCCCCTCCAAAGCGGCCACGAGATGAAGCTCTCTTCCAAATAGCAATCAAAGGAGATTCCACTGACCGAGCCACCACCAATCGAATGGGAAGCCTCACCTTCAATTGAAGAAATCATCCCTATCAACATCGGCAGTGGAGATCTCCCTCGGCAAACATTTATCGGTACCGGTCTTAGCGACGCAGAAGCGCAAGATATGGTATCCTTCCTCCAGTCCAATATCGACGTCTTCGCTTGGTGCTTCGAAGACATGTCTGGCATCAATCCAAATGACGCTTGTCACCGGCTCGCGATCAAAGAAGAAGTGAAGCCTGTCAAGCAAAAACCACACACCATCCGACCAGAGCTGCAAGTTGCTGTTCAAGAAGAAATCACCAAGCTACTCGCAGCTGGCTTCATCCGTGACGTAGAGTATCCTACCTGGATCTCTAACATAGTTGCTGTTCCAAAGAAAAACGGGAAGGTCAGAGTCTGCATAGACTTTACCAATCTCAATAAGGCTTGCCCCAAAGACCCATTCCCCATGCCAAGGATTGATAGACTTGTCGATGCCACTGCTGGCCACGAGCTATTGTCTTTCATGGATGGGTACTCTGGATACAATCAAATTCCGCTTCATCCGGATGATCAAGAGAAGACATGTTTTGTGACTAGCCGAGGTCTCTACTGCTACAATGTAATGTCATTCGGCCTCAAAAATGCTGGTTCTACCTATCAAAGGTTAGTCACAAAAATGTTCGAAGATCAGATCGGTCGCAACGTCGAAGTCTATGTCGACGACCAGCTTACCAAAAGCTCCAGTCGAGGGGGTCATCTGTCTGATCTGGCAGAAACCTTCCAAATCCTTCGAAAATATCGTATGAAGCTCAATCCAGCTAAGTGCGCTTTCGGAGTTCAATCGGGCAAATTCCTGGGTCACCTTGTGACTAGGAGGGGCATCGAAGCTAATCCCGACCAAATACGAGCAGTTCTGGATATGCCTTCACCTACAAATCGAAAAGAAGTTCAACGCCTCACTGAAAGGTTAGCAGCACTCAATCGATTCATCTCAAAATCATCCGACAAGTGCAAACCCCTCTTCGACAGACTACGAAAGGCAGATACCTCCGGCTGGAGTCCGATCTGTGAAGAAGCATTTCAAAGCATCAAGAAATATCTGGTGCAAGCTCCTATCTTGACGGCTCCACTTCCAAAAGAAGACTTGTGGCTCTATCTCGCCGTGACTGATCAAGCAATCAGTGCGGTCTTAGTCAGTAGAAGAGAAAGTGTCGAGCATCCAGTCTACTATATCAGCCATACTCTTCTTCCGGCTGAAACTCGCTACTCAAAAACTGAGAAGGTCATACTGGCTTTTACTCACTGCATCACGTCGTCTGCAACCTTATTTTGTCTCCCACCAGATCACAGTCATCTCCGAACACCCACTCAAAGATATCGTTAACAAAGCTGGTCGAGCGGGTCGTATGACCAAATGGGTGATCGAGATGAGTGCTCTTGGGATCCAATTTGCATCTCGCACATCGATCAAAGGTCAAGCAATCGCTGATTTTCTAGCTGACTTCCCAGTAGAAGACCCCATAACATGGGAGGAAGATATCGATATGCGTCTTGAAGATGAATACGAGCCTCCATCTAATACAAATGCTAAAATAGATCCAAGCCTTGAGGCTACTACCACTACTCCAACTCAATGGAAACTTTACACTGATGGAGCTTCGAGCGCGATCGGTTCGGGCATTGGGATAGTCTTAGTATCCCCCGAACTCGATCATCTGCAAAAGGCTGTCCTCCTTGGATTCAACGCCACCAACAACGAAGCCGAGTACGAAGCACTCCTTTCTGGACTTGAAATTGCTGAATCCCTGGGGGTAGATCGGCTCATCATCTACAGCGACTCCCAACTAATCATAAGACAGATCAACGGGGAGTATACAGCAAGAGAAGAAAGGATGCAACATTATTTGGCCCTAGTACGACGTCTTCAACAGCATTTTACCAGTACTGAATTCGTTCAAATTCCGAGAGCAGAGAATCGAGAAGCAGACGCCTTAGCCAATGCTGCCTCAGTTCTTGGAGACTCACTCGGAGGAAGGCAAATACAAATCGATTATCAAGAAGTACCCAAGACCATCCCCGATCAACAGATCCTTGCTAATACAAAGAGATCTGGGGGTGGAGATCAATTGATATTGAATCTTGCTATTGCAAATGAACTGGAAGATTGGAGACAGTCAATTCTTGACTTCTTCAAATATGGCAAAGTACCAGTAGATCCCAATCAAGCCCGAAAACTCCAAAGGAAACTTCCATGCTATACCATTCAAGGAGAAGACCTATACTTCAAATCGCACAACGGGATGATGGTCAAGTGTATTGGTCCAGAACAAGCAAAGGCAATCCTGATTGATATCCACTCTGGAGCTTGTGGAAATCATTCGGGAGGAAGATCTCTTGAAGCCAAGACAAAACTACAAGGTTATTATTGGCCAACAATGGCAAGGGATGCTCAGCAAGTTGTTCAAAGATGCGAGCCATGCCAACGACACGCTCGAGCTATCCATCTCCCTGCAGATGAGCTTCACCAATTATCAAGTCCATGGTCTTTCCATCAGTGGGGGTTGGACTTCTTAGGTCCTTTCCCACCAACTCCAAGCAAGAAGAAGTATCTGTTGTTAGCCACAGATTACTTCACCAAATGGGTCGAAGCTGTGCCGCTCTTCCGAGAGACTGACGACGAAGTGATCAAATTCATTCGGCACAACATCTTCTCAAGATTTGGTACACCTCAAGTTCTCGTTGCTGACAATGGAGCTCAATTTGACTCCGACAAGTTCCGAGAGTTCTGTCTGAACAACGGTATCAAGCTATTCTATTCAACTCCAAGATATCCTCAATGCAATGGTCAAGCTGAAGCCTCAAATAGAGCTATTCTTGGTATACTCAAGAAGAAACTCCACGACAAGAAACGATTGTGGGAACAGGTCCTACCTGAAGTTCTTTGGGGGTATCGCACAACTCCGAGAAGATCAACAGGGTTCTCACTCTTTCGTCTAACATATGGATCGGAAGCAGTACTCCCAACAGAAAACATATCAAGTACTCTGAAGACCAGAGCAGTTGAAGAAGGAATCAACGAAGAGCTTCGGATCAATGATCTAGACTTCTCTGAAGAACTACGAGACCAAGCTTCCCTTCGTGTGGCCAAGTACCAACAAAAGATCAAACGAGCCTACGACGAGAAAGTCTACAAGAGACAGTTCCCAGTGGGCAGTCTAGTTCTAAGAGCAGTTTTCTACAACACCAAAGAACACAGCAGTGGGAAGCTTGCTCCCAACTGGGAAGGTCCATATATTGTCGAATCAGTTGGAGGCAAAGGCTCCTATCGACTGATCTCACCAGAAGGAGATAGATTGCCACGAGCTTGGAATTCTAAACACCTCAAACTGTTCTATCCATGATGTAAATTCCATGATGAATAAAGTTCTCTTTCAAGTGTTCAAATGTGCAAGTGTTCAGCTTTTCAATTCAAGTTCTGAAGCAGTTTCAAATTATCCACATTCAAGTTACCAAGTCTTTTAACAAGTTTGGGTGTTAGAGTTGCGACTCAACCCCTTACTGGCAAATGTTAAACTGACCTTCAAATTTCAATATTCAATTTCAATCAATTTCGATATCGTCTAACAGGTTTGAGTGCTTGAGTTGCGACTCAACCCCTCACATTCAAATGTTACTCGAATTCAAGTTCAATTTTCAAGTTACAATAAGTTTGGGTAATCGAGTTGCGACTCGACCCCTTACATTCAAAAGATTGTATATATTTCAATACTATCCAGAACATGATATTCAAAGGCATTCAACTCAAGTGACATCCAACTTTCAAACACCCAAAAAGATTTCTATTATTATCAAAATGTGCTAAGTACAGGAGTGAGCTACTATATATCAAGAGTTTACAAGCACAACAACAGAAAAGAAGGAAAATCTCAAGGCTTGGCCACACTTTGCGCGCGCGACTTCTCTCCCTCAGATCCAGCACGAGCTTTGCTCGCCACTGAAGCCTTAGAAGATTGGACGCTGGCAGCATGGACCCTGAGTGCTTCTGCCGCCTTCTCAGCTGTTTCCCTATAGCTCTTGCACTCGCTCTGCGCATGCTCCAACTCCTTCTTGTGAGTCTCCTCCTTAGCTGCTGAAGCAGCAAGTTGAGCCTCCAGCTCCTTTATTCGAGCCACACGGTTGAAGCCCAAGTTCTCGATCCTGAAGAATCGTTTCTTCAACTCTTCAAGCTCATGACCCCGAGCTTCATAACCACTTTTCCACCCCTGGCTCTCCAATTTTTCCTTGCGAAGGGCCTCAATCTTGGCCTTCAATGCCTCCTTCTTTGAGGTTAGAAGCTCCCTCAGCTTATCTCTCTCCTCGCTTATAGCCCCCAATTCAGCAGTTAAACGGGATACTTCAGCTGAAGCTTCTTTTGCTCCCGCCTTCTTGGAGAGCTTGGTTGCGACATTCAAAACTGCTGAGTTCTGCAAAAGAACAAAAGAGTTAGAATTATTTTGAAGATACAACTCAAATGATCGATCAAGCAGATGCACCTACCACCAGTTCAAGCCTGTCGAAGGCTTCATCCAGAGTAGCCCCCAGAAGGTTGCAGAGTTTCCGGATTACAGCCGTGGGGTGGTTGATGTCAACATCACCCAAACTCTTTATCTTCTGAGTTGAGCCAACAGGCGTACCTGCAATCAACACAAGAGTTCAAAGTGTTAGAATATTTTTAAGCTTCAAAGGCAAGACAATCAAGGCAAGTTAGCACAATTACCTGAGGCTTCAACCCTCAGCTCCTTACCCTTCCCGCGGTCGGAGCTCTTACCCTTGGGGGTTGATTTCTCCTTGGTAGGAGCTGGCTCTGGTTGGGGTTGAGGAGCCCCATCACCCACGCGGCTCTCCCTCTCCAAGTGATTAGGAGAGGGAGCACCCCGAGGAGGTGAGACTCCCCCTTCCTCTTGCGGCTCGCTTGGCTGGACGAGCCCCGCCACCATAGCAGCCACCTCCTCAGCCAGAGAGCGAGAGGGGGGTGGGGGTTGCTCAACCTCCATACCCCCGCTTGTTGTCGCTCCTTCGAGACGGGGAACTTCGGGAGGAACTTGATCGAGGGGCGTGGGGTTGCTTCCAACCCCACCACTCCTCGACAATTTTATCTTGAAGCGCATCGGCTTCTTCAACTCCTCAAAGTGATAAGTGGGAACCACCTTGTGGCCGTCACCCTCCGCGTCCATGACGCCCTCCATTCGACGGGCCTTAGCCTCGTCGATGGGGATAGGAAGAGAGTCTTCCTCTTCTTCATCACCAGTGGGGGTGGGAGGAAGTTCATCCCCACCACCCCCCTGTCCATCACCTTCACCAATAGGGGTAGGAGGAACTCCTTCCTCACCACCCCCGTTTCCAGTATCTCCACCAGTGGGGGTGGGAGGAATATCATCCTCACCACCCCCGTCTTCATCATCATCATCATCATCCTCGCCACCGTTGTCGTCACTACCATTTTCAGTCTCCTCTCCTCCCTCCTCACTTTCCTTCTTCTTTTCCTCTTCTTCATCCTCATCTTTTCTTTCTTGGTCCTCTTCTTCAGCCTGCTTGACGAGGATCTTCCTCTTCTTCTTCGCTGGACCCCTCTGCGTCACCAGCTTTTCCTCAGATGTTAGCAATCGGCGCCTCGCACCATAGGCCTTCTTCTCGATTCTAAGCTTCCTGATAATCTTGCCAGACTGAGGATCCTCCTCGTAGTCTGAGTACAAGACCTCATTGTCTTCATATCTAGCCTGCGATCGATGGAGGAGGTTAGCATTGCCATACCTAACTGGGCAGTTTGAAAACTGCTTCCATGACCTGGTCCCGCAGGTCAACTCCAGAAACAAATTGTCAATGGCCCCAACCCTCTCTGATGGCCAAGCTAGCTCTCCTCCTGCGGAGAACATCTTGACTTCCTTGTTCACCTCAGTGCGAGGAGTCTCTGGTACCGAGAGTGGCGTCCAAGCACCAGACACTGAGAGCGGCCACTCCGTATACAGCTTATCGGAGGCAACCGTGTCGGTGAGGGGGCGTAGAGCGGAAACCCCTGTGAGGTTGAAGAAAGGGCTGTCCTTCCTCGAAACCCATCGGTAATGGAAGAAGTAGCCCAATTCGATCCGGGCCTCTTCGCCATCTGGAATACTGGAATAGCACTCCCTCAGCTCCTTCTGAAAGTCTGACTCTACTCGGCAGAAGGCATAGATTATTCTCCACGCGTTGCCGGTGATCTGTCCTGGGCAAAGGCCGGAGGTGTTTAGCAACCTCGCGGCAAATGGTAGCAGCGGGAGACGGAGTCCGCAGTTCAGCTGACCCACGGAGACCACTGTCCCCATCACCTGCTCATTACTGGCAACATTCACAAACACGGTCCGCTTGTCAATGCCAAAGCCACCTTGAATTCCAGACAATGAAGGCCGGAGCTTTCCCTCTGAGAAGCATGCCAACAGCCTCTGCCACTTCGCCCTCTTCTTGTCGGTAAGCTGGCCGCCTGTGTTGTAAGCATAGGCAGGTTCCTTCGCCAGAGGTAGCATAGGGCCCAAGACGAACTTCACCTTCGAGATATGCTCTGGCCTAGATGGTGCTGTGGCAAATCCAACTCCAGCGTGCCTCTTGCCCAGTTGGCCCAGCTCCACCAGCACCGCCTTGCCCTTGCCCCTACCTGGGGGTGGGGATGATTCTTCAGCTATTTCCTTCCCTTTCCTCTTGGATGGAACCACTGCCTTCTTCGAACTGCCAGAAGAAGCCATTTGACCGATCAGAGGGAAGCAGAGAACAAGGAATCCGGAGCAAAAGAGTCTGGACTTTGAAAAATTTTGGAAGCGTGAGGCGAAAATGACAGCGAGAAAAACTTATATACCCGGGGTAAAACCGGCGCACAGATCGAGAAGACACGTGTCTTCCCCATATCAAATCGCGTGTTTTTTTTTAGGTACACGTGGCATCCATCCATAGCAAGCGCAAAATCAGGCGAACCGTCGGACCAGACGAAGCGTCAGACCTACCGGTCCACGTAAACCAACGGTCCAAGCAAACCACCGATCTGAGTGAACCGGACCGCCGGTTCAAAGCCACATTCAGGCAAACCAAAGATTCAGAGCAGAAAAAATCGAACTCCATCGATATTCAAGACTCTACCAAAGATCAAAGGAGGAGAAAGAGCTATACCACTTCCTCAAGAATACAGGTTCAAGACTTTAACCTTGACCGGCTGATTTTAGCCGATCGCTCAAACTTTACCGATCGGTCAAAATCAACCGATCGGTCGATTTTCTACTGGATCTGACAAAAAACTTAAGTTTTTTGCCGATCACCCAAACCTTGACCGGCTGATTTTAGCCGATCGATCAAAATTGACCGATCGGTCAAAATCAACCGATCGGTCGATTTTCTACTGGATCTGGCAAAAAACTTAGGTTTTTTGCCGATCACCCAAACCTTGACCGGCTGATTTTAGCCGATCGGTCAAACTTGACCGATCGGTCAAAATCAACCGATCGGTCGATTTTCTACTGGATCTGGCAAAAAACTTAGGTTTTTTGCCGATCACCCAAACCTTGACCGGCTGATTTTAGCCAATCGGTCAAACTTGACCGATCGGTCAAAATCAACCGATCGGTCGATTTTCTACTGGATCTAGCAAAAAACTTAGGTTTCTAAGTTTTTTGCCGATCACCCAAACCTTGACCGGCTGATTTTAGCCGATCGGTCAAACTTGACCGATCGGTCAAAATCAACCGATCGGTCGATTTTCTACTGGATCTGGCAAAAAACTTAGGTTTTTTGCCGATCACCCAAACCTTGACCGGCTGATTTTAGCCGATCGGTCAAACTTGACTGATCGGTCAAAATCAACCGATCGGTCGATTTTCTACTGGATCTGGTAAAAAACTTAGGTTTTTTGCCGATCACCCAAACCTTGACCGGCTGATTTTAGCCGATCGGTCAAACTTGACCGATCGGTCAAAATCAACCGATCGGTCGATTTTCTACTGGATCGGTCAAAAAACCATGTTTTTTGACCGATCACCCAATCCTTGACCGGTTGAATTTGACCGATCGGTTAAATTTGACCGATCGGTTAAATTTGACCGATCGGTCTTTTTTATGCTAATATTCGACAAGATTCTTCGTGCCTTTTTAAGACAGGGGGTTGCTGTTTTTTGCACCAAATCCAAGCCAAGCCAGAACGAACTCTAGCTAACTTGGAGGGGGTAACTGTGGGTGCAAATTTTGGCAGAAGTTTACCAACTACCACGGGACCCACCAGCCCTGCCTGGTGGGCCCACGAGGACTACCACAGGACCCATCGGCCCTGCCTGGTGGGCCCACGAGAACTACCACAGGACCCACTGGCCCTGCCTGGTGGGCCCACGAGGACCACCACGGGACCCACCGGCCCTGCCTGGTGAGCCCACGAGGACCATCGCAGGATCCACCGGCCCTGCCTGATGGGCCCACGAGGATTATCGCGGGACCCACCGGCCCTGCCTGGTGGGACCAAGAACCTGTGGAATCCCCCAGAAGACGGTAGTGGGGCCCGCCAGCTTTACCTGGAGGATCCCCAGATGCTGCAGCAGAAACCGCCATTTACCACCAGAGAATCCTATAAATAGCAGAACCTTCGAATGTAAAAGGATCCGAATTCTGATTTCCACTCTGAGATCGGATTTTCAAAACCTGAAACTCCAGAACTCAAACCAGAGCTCTGAAAACAGATCAGGGCCATCATCTGATATCTGTCTCAGAAACCTCTATCTCCTCTTACCCTCTACCTCACCTTGATCTTCTTCTTGTCTTTGAACAAGTCGAAGAAACTTCAGTGGTACTCGGCCTGTCGAGATCACTTCGATAAGTGTTAGTGAATTCGGGTTGCTCCCTATAGCACGGAGACGTAGGCTTCGGCTGAACTCCGAGATCACATCTCTCGTGTCAACTCTCTGATTGCATTTTGTGAGCTCCAACTCCAATCGATAGATCGAGCAACGCTCTCTTCGACTTCAACTTCAACTGACTGGTGAGGCGAGGTCTTCGGGTCGGCACGAAGATTTTCCCCCACATATATATATATATATATATATATATATATATATATATATATATATATATATATATATATATATATATATATATATGGGGTGGGATCCGTTGACAACCCAAAATGGAAGGTAAATTTACCTCCCACTTACAACTCGCCATAATCGTTGGAGAGAGGTTTCCAAATTTGCTGATTTTTTGTGAGGATGATCAACATGGCAAGTTGATCATCCTCACAAAAAATCAGCAAATTCTGAAACTTATAAGGGCGTCAAATGTGTTATTTAAATTAACGGTTCAAATAGACGGTTCAGAAAAGCTTGATTCAATCGGCGTCCTTAGAAGTTTCAGATTTTGTTCATTTTTTGTGAGGATGATCAACTTGCCATAGTGATCATCCTCACAAAAAATCAACAAAATCTGAAACTTCTAAGGGCGCCGATTGAATCAAGCTTTTCTGAACCGTCTATTTGAACCGTTAATTTGAATAGCACATTTGATGCCCTTGTAAGTTTCCGAATTTGCTGATTTTTTGTGAGGATGATCAACTTGTCATGTTGATCATCCTCACAAAAAATCAGCAAATTCGGAAACCTCTATCCACCGATTGAATCAAGTTTAAAATGGGAGGTAAATTTACCGCCCATTTTGGGTTGTCAACGGATCCCAGTCCTATATATATATATATATATATATATATATATATATATATATATATATATATATATATATATATATATATATATGGGGACGGGGAGCCTGGACCTCAGGTGCAGCGCGTGTACGCTGCACACGTGTCTCTGCACGCCACCTGTCAAGAATCCCGCCGTGATCGGAAGCTCGCTGGAGTCCCGGACCGAGAAGCCATCCGATCAATTCCGATCGGCCGTCTGATCCCGTGCAGTACACCCTGATCCCTGCGCTCGGTTCGGTTCGATTCCTATCCGTTGGATCGATGGGAATCGAACGGACAGAAATATATATCGCTGTTACTGTAGCGGCTACAGTAACAGCGAAAATGATTTCGCTCCGTTGGATTCCGATCGATCCAACGGATGGGAATCAACCAGTCCTCCCATCCGTTGGATCGATCGGAATCCAACGGAGCGAAATCATTTTCGCTGTTACTGTAGCCGCTACAGTAACAGCGATATATATTTCTGTCCGTTCGATTCCCATCGATCCAACGGATAGGAATCGAACCGAACCGAGCGCAGGGATCAGGGTGTACTGCACGGGATCAGACGGCCGATCGGAATTGATCGGACGGCCAAAAAATCTCTGCGTGTTTTCTCGGTCCGGGACTCCAGCGAGCTTCCGATCACGGCGGGATTCTCGACATGTGGCGCGCGCAGGGACACGGGTGCAGCGTACACGCTGCACCTGAGGTCCAGGCTCCCCGTCCCTTATATATATATATATATATATATATATATATATATATATATATATATATATATATATAGGGGCATGCTATAATGCGGCATGCGGTAAGTGCGGCACCACACCGCAGCCGTCTAATGCACCAGCTGTGTGCATCACATGCACGCAACGGTGCATCAGACGGTTGTAGTGCGGTGCCGCACTTACCGCATGCCGCATTATAGCATGCCCCTATATATATATATATATATATATATATATATATATATATATATATATATATATATATATATATATATAGAATACGGGGTATGAGCTGACAGCCCATTTGGGCATTTGGGCTGTCAGCTCACAGCCCTCCGATCGTGATCTCCATCCGTCCATTTAAAAGAAAAAAAAAACCACCGAACCCAAACGCACCTCTCTCTCTCTCTCTCTCTCTCTCTCTCTCTCTCTCTCTCTCTCTCTCTCTCTCTCTCTCTCTCTCTTTCCTTCACTGAAACTCAAACCCGACCCTGACCCCTGCGCCCCCGGTCCCCTCCGACCCTGGTCCCCTCATGCGCCCGCCTCCGGCCCGCCTGCGAGAGAGGGAGGTCGGCTCCGGCCCGGTCCTGCGAGAGAGAGGGAGGTCGGCCCCGGCCCCCGGCCCTGCGAGAGAGGGAGGTCGCCCCTGGTCCCCTCCGGCGCCCGCCTCCGGCCCGGTCCCCTCCTCCAACCCCGGTGCCCTCCGGCCCCCGACCCCTGTGCCCCTGACCCTTGCGCGCCGTCCCCCAGCCTCCGGCGCCGTTCTCCGACCCCGGTGCCCTCCGGCCCCCGACCCCTTCGCCCCCGACCCTTGCGCGCCATCCCCCAGCCTCCGGCACCGTTCTCCGACCCCGGTGCCCTCCGGCCCCCGACCCCTGCACCCCCGGGCCCCCGCATCCGGCGCCGTCCCTCGGCACCGGAGCCGAACATCCTCCGGCCCGGCTGCGTGCCGTCCCCCAGCCGGATCCGGTGCCGGTGCCGCTCGCGAGAGAGAGGGCGAGGGAGAGGGTGGGTTTGGGTTTGGTGTTTTTTTTCTTCTTTTAAATGGACGGATGGTGATCACGATCGGAGGGCTGTGAGCTGACAGCCCAAATGCCCAAATGGGCTGTCAGCTCATACCCCGTATTCTCCCTCTCTCTCTCTCTCTCTCTCTCTCTCTATATATATATATATATATATATATATATATATATATATATATATATATATATATATATATATATATATATATATATATATATATATAGGAATGCTATAATGCGGCATGCGGTATGTGCGGCACCGCACCGCAGCTATCTAATGCACGCGCTTCGTGCATCGCATGCACGCAGCGGTGCATCAGACGGCTGCGGTGAGGTGCCGCACTTACCGCATGCCGCATTATAGCATGGCCCTATATATATATATATATATATATATATATATATATATATATATATATATATATATATATATATATATATAGGGGCATGCTATAATGCGGTACGTGCGGCACTGTACCGCAGCCGTCTGATGCAACTGCTGCGTGCATCGCATGCACCGCTGCGTGCATCAGACGGCTGCGGAACAGTGCCGCACTTACCGCATGCCGCATTATAGCATGCTCCTATATTTATATATATATATATATATATATATATATATATATATATATATATATATATATATATGGGAATGCTTAAATGCGGTCTGCGGTCCGTCCGGCCCGCGTCCGTAGCGTCCGATGCACATCATGCATCTGATGAACGCGGCGGGTGCATCGGACGGCTGCGAACGCGGACCGCATGGACCGCAGACCGAATTTAAGCATCCCCATATATATATATATATATATATATATATATATATATATATATATATATATATATATATATATATGGGGACGAGGAGCCTGGACCTCAGGTGCAGCGTCAACGTTGCACCCGGCTGTGCACGTGCGCCACGTGTCGAGAATCGCGCGAGATCGGAAGCGGCGCGGGAGTTCGATCAGCATTGATCGCCCTGCAGATCTGTGGCCGTTTGATCGGCATTGATCGGCTGTCTGATCCCGTGCAGCACACCCCCCTCGGTTCGGTTCGATTCCCATCCATTGGATCGATGGGAATCGAACGGCCATAGAGCTTTTTCGCTGTTACTGTAGCGGCTATAGTAACAGCGAAAAACAGTTCTGTCCGTTCGATTCCCATCGATCCAACGGATGGGAATCGAATTAACACACAATTAGGCCGGTCGATTCCCATCCGTTGGATCGATCGGAATTAAATGGACAGAACTGTTATTCATTGTTACTGTAGCCGCTACAGTAACAGCGAAAAAGCTCTATGGCCGTTCGATTCCCATCGTTCCAACGGATGGGAATCGAACCGAACCGAGGGGGGTGTGCTGCACGGGATCAGACGGTCGATCAATGCCGATCGGACGGCCACAAATCTGCAGGGTGTTTCTCCGACCGTGACTCCCACGCCGCTTCTGATCTCGCGCGATTCTCGACACGTGGCGCGCGCGTAGAGCCGGGTGCAGTGTTGACGCTGCACCTGAGATCCAGGTTCCCCGTCCCATATATATATATATATATATATATATATATATATATATATATATATATATATATATATATATATATATATATATATATATATATATATATATATATATAGAGAGAGAGAGAGAGAGAGAGAAATGCTTGAATGCGGCATGCGGTAAGTGCGGCACCTATCGCATGCCGGCTGATGCACTGCTGCGTGCATGCGATGCACGCAGCGCGTGCATCAGACGGCTGCGGTGCTGTGCCGCACGTACCGCATGCCGCAGCATAGCATGCCCCTATATATATATATATATATATATATATATATATATATATATATATATATATATATATATATATATATATATAGGGCTGTTATGTTGAGCTGTGAGCTGCGGTAGGAGAAAATGAGTTGCGAGTATTTTGCCCCCCCTAAATGTTTTGGAATTTGATGAAATTTGGTGAGTCTGTTGTCTAGGGTATGATGATCATCCTCACCAATTTTCATCAAATTCCAAAACTTCTAGGGGAGTCAAATGGTCGAAGTAAAATCTGCAGATTTTAACGGTGACTGCCGACGGCAGATTTTGTTTCGACCATTTGACCCCCCTAGAAGTTTTGTAATTTGATGAAAATTGGTGAGGATGATCATCTTACCCTAGACAACACCCTCACCAAATTTCATCAAATTCAAAAACTCTTAGGGGGTTCAAAATACCCGCAGCTCACTTTCTAAACATGCAGCTCTCAGCTCACTGTAACATTCCTATATATATATATATATATATATATATATATATATATATATAGGGGCATGCTATAATGCGGCATGCGGTAAGTGTGATACCACATGGTAGCCGTCTGATGCACCGTTGTGTGCATCGCATGCACGCAACGCTTGCATCAGACGGCTGCGGTGTAGTGCCGCACGTACCGCATGCCGCATTATAGCATGCCCCTTTATATATATATATATATATATATATATATATATATATATATATATAGAGAGAGAGAGAGAGAGAAAGTAGTGATACATTGCGGCCGGTAACGTGCGGCACATCCTTCCGGAGCATTTTTGGATTTTTTTTTTTTTTTGGATTGATCACTCACTCTTGGATAGCGCACACAAAAAATTTTAGCTCAATCCAAGACCTGTAGGCCGTCCAAATGTGTTGATCAAAATGGCAACAAAAATGAACGACCGATAAAAGTCGATCACATTTGGACAGTCTACAGGTCTTGGATTGAGCTGAAATTTTTTGTGTGTGCTATCCAAGGGTGGGTGATCAATCCCCCAAAAAAAAAAAAATTCAAAAATGCCCCGGAAGGGGGTGGCCGCACGTTACCCGATCGCAATGTATCACTACTCTCTCTCTCTCTCTCTCTCTCTCTCTCTCTCTCTCTCTCTCTATATATATATATATATATATATATATATATATATATATATATATATATATATATATATATATATATATATATATATATATATATATATATATATATATATATATACGAAACCCAAAAATCAGCGTGGAAAAGTAATACATATTCGCTCGGGCGCCAATTGGGTTAGCTCTGGCGCCCGATCCTGGAAGCCCAACTATCGGCTCCTAGTCGAATTTGCCCGGGTGTCGGACCCTATACATTGATTTCCAATACATCCCCCTCACAACCTGATTTCGCCTGGGCACCCCTGTCGCTTTCGTCCGACTTCGCCCGGACGTCTCTGGATTTCACCCGGACGCCTAGCAGTGACTCCTCAACTTCTTATGGTTTCCTCCTCTTGGCTTGGCCATGTTTCTCGAACTCAGGATCCACCTCTCAACATGGCGATGGTGCTTCAACAGTGTAGATCATAAGAATCATCTCCGTACATAGTCCTACTAACCCAACTAAAATTTTAGAAGGCAGAATCTGCACCTTTGAAGCACAAGTGCTGCTTATTTTAGGCCTGGCTCGAAATACTCGTAAAAAAGTACCGACATGAGGGGAGTCGATTTCACCAAGAACCAAAGCATATGGAGCAAAAGAGGTAGCAACTGCATCAGGAGTATGTTGGTAAGGAGCATCCCTCTCTCAAGGGAGACTCTTCGGACTCTTTGTACGCCGTTAGCCATAAAGAAATAGTTCACCCTGATATTTAATTGTTGCTAATACTTGAGAATTCTGAAAACATTTGTAGAGGAAATTGCCCATGAAGGGTGGTCTTCCTTCATCATCACTTTTTCTAATAGAAAGGAAAAGGATGACTATTGATGGAGCAGATCATGGCCAGAAGAATCAAGCAACATGGTTCTTGAATTAATAATTGTCTGCATATTTCTCGGAAACGAAAAGAAAAAAAGAGGATTACAAGAGAGTGTTGTTTTTTATTTGCCCCCATCCGAGGAAAAATGTTCAACACAAGGCGCAACTACAAAGCTGAGTTAAGATGTAATCCTAATTTCTAAAGTTAAAGCACTCTCAAAGTTCAGGGAATTATAAGGAAAGGTGAACATAGATAGAGGTCTACGACGATTATGTTGCTCCATCCCATCAGTTCTCATTCTACTCTTTGCCTCAAAGGCAAGGTCTACCTTGGAGATGCAACCATCCAATTCAATCCCATGGAAGCGGGTATTTGCAATAACGGTTGCTATCGCTTGCTTCAGCATCCTTGGAGATGCATAGGAAGAGCCTCTCGTATGCGGCCGCCATCTTCGTGGCGGTAAACAATCGAATTGCTCTGCTTCTCGCAATGTCTCCTTTCTTCTCTAGAACTCCTTTACCATCCCTCAAAATCTTGAACAGCGAATCCTTGAGCGAATCGACCGTCGGTAAGAACGTGTAACCGATCTCCGGCCCCACAATCAGAGAGCCTGTAATGCTGGCGAACCGTGTGCCCATAACGGGCACGCCAGAGAGCATTGCTTCTATAAATGTGTGATCCAGCCCCTGGGCTCTTAGAGTTGGGTTTACAAAGATATCAAGGGAGTTGTAAAACTCTGCCAGTTGGGCCTGCTCCAAAGGACCTAGAACAAGCACATTCGGCCCGAGCTGCTTGTATCGGCCACCCCATGGCCCGTCTCCGGCGACCAGCACAAAAATGCCTCTGTTGAACCTTTCGTCCTCCACGAATGCCCGCTTCAGCGCTTCGTACATTAAGGGATGCCCCTTATCCCTCACCAATCTACCCGCCATCCCGATCGCCAGAGTTGCATTGTCCGGCACGCCAACCTTCCTCCTGAATTCCTTCCCCCTAACTGAATCCATTCTGTAGATATGTTCGTCGACGCCATTGACGATTATATGAACCCGTTCTTCTGGGATCATGTAAATTCTCTTGAGAACATCTCCAACATGATCGCTTGTGGCAACATGGTGAGCATAGTCGCGGAAGAAGTTCACTTCATCAATCACCTTGCTGACTCTTTCCGATAGTACAGGTTGCCGGGGTTCTTTAGGACCTCGGAGGAGGTCCTGAACAATGTCGGAATGTATGGTTTCGTAAGCGATGCCGTGCCAGGAAACAGCAAGATGGGTAAGGTTCCGAGCCCGGCCATGAAGCAGACCGACGCTCTCAGTGTGAACCACATCGAACGGCTTCCCCATGGCATTCTGGATCCGAAACTGCTCCCCAACTAGAGCTTGATTGAGGTATCCAGCAGGGCTCGGCGGGGTCAGGTGGAACCTCAGGCTGGCATCTGGGTAGTCTGGGAGCGTGGAGTTTGACGAGGTTGTGAAGATGTGGATCTCATGGCCTCTTCGGGCGAGGGCAAGATGGAGGGTCAGGGCGTGCCGCTCGAGCCCTCCGGCGATATTGCGGCGCGGCCATCGCTTGACGAAGAGGGCGATCTTGAGGCGCCTCGGTGGTGGATTTGGGGAGAAGGAAAGATGGTTCCATGCAGAAGGGTAGGAGAGGAGATCGAAAGATGCGGCCCGACCCTGGTGGGTGGTGGCGGATTCGGCGTTGCAGGTAGCAGAGCATTGAGACCAGTAGATGAAGGAGATGGAGGACAGAACAGAGAGGGCGAAGAGGAGGTAGCAGAGGTAGTGGAAATTGATGGAGGTGGTGGGGTGATCCTTTGCCATGGTTGGAAACCAGATCAGATGAAGAAGAGGGTGGGAGATGGAGATGGATTCTGAAAGGGGAAACTCATTTCCAGGGGATCCAAGATCAAAAGGCAGGGTTTTTTTAAAAAAAAAAATTGGACTTGTCAAGTGATTCCCATGTGTGGACTCCGGATTTTAGGCAGGGTGAGGGGGGGCATTAGATTCGAAGGGTTTCCAGTCAAAATTTGCTTCTTTCATTGAAAGCTCCACTTCCAGTTGACCTCTTTCTTGGGTTACCATAAAGTTTTTATTTTATTTTTCAAAGCTCCGCAATGGAGAAATTTACAGTTACGATGCGCTCATCAGATTCCCTGAGAGTAATCAAAGAACTATGGAGGATGGGCGTACCTCAAACGAGATGAAGTTTACCACACGAAATGGCCGGAGGTGTTGGTGGCGGAGTGAGGGCGTCGCCGATGCAGACGGGCACGGCGGTGGTGGCGAGCGTAAAGACAGCGACGACGGCCCCCTGGAAGCGTCAGACGGCGCACCCGAGTCAAAGACTGCATATGAGTCGGAGGTTTTTCCTAAAATGACCCTTAAGTTTACAGAAATAAAGACAACTGTTACGGATATATATATGGCTGCCCACTTTGGTGGGATATATCTATCCCGACATGTCTATCCCTTATCCCTAACTCTCTATATATGTGTTATGAATAAACAAGAGGCCTCATGGATTTGTGAGAGCGCAGCCGCCATCTCCGTTTGCATCCTTCCTCTCTCCCTTTCGTAACACGTTATCAGCACGATCGACCTCGCCGAGCCCGGGCCGATCTCACACCGCAAGAAAGAGAGAAGAAACGAGAACGGAGAGAGAAGCAACGAGTCCGACAGCGAACCTCTGCAGCGACGACCTGCAGCAAATAGCAAACCAGATCTTACCAGGTACTTCGACTCCGGCGAGAACAAATCTCGTCGGAGATTTGCATGATGCTAGCTTCTGTTTCTGCCTGTCACAACCCACTCCAGATCGTACCACCGTGAGCCATCATCATGGCCAATCGGTGGCCGGAACCTCCGGACCGACGAGCATGATGCCGACGGATGGCTGCTCCATGACCGCACAGACCCACCGTCGTCCCTGGCTGCTCCATGCGACGGGACTGACGACGTCCGGCGATGATCCCGGGCGGCATGACTGGCGGCGTCCGGCGATGATCCCGGGGCGGCTGCTCCATGCGACTGGACCGGCGGTGTCCGACCCAAATCCCGGCCGGTTGCTCCCTGCGGCGAGACCGGCATCGTCCGGTGCTGATCCCGGGCGGTCGCCACCTGTGCGTGACCGGCGACATCCGGCGAGGTGGTGATCTCCCGGAATCTCCGATCGGTTTGGATTTCCCCGATGAAATCGGGGAAGATAAGGATAGGGTTCACTGTTTTGGGTTTTTAAAACCCAATCACAACTAACCCGACTGCTGTTTACCTTTTGGGTTTTTAATTTCGATGGGTTTTAAAACCTGTTTAACAACCCAACCCGACTGCTGTATAAGCAGGCCCAACCCAACTGTTATATTATAGACCCGAGCCTGAGTCTGAATCCAGACTCAGGCCCGAACTAAGATCAGGCCCGAGCCCAAATCAGGCAAAGGCCCGAGCCCCTCCAGACCCGAGCCCAATCTCAGGCAGGCCCAGATCTAGGCCCAATCTATTTTGAGCCCCTATATTGCTGTATATTTAATCTATTTTGATCTGGACCATCGATTTAATTATGTGGTCACGAGGCCTGATTGGGAACCGATTTAGTCGATTCAAATATGGATCCTGACTATTTGAACCGTTCCGAACACATCGGTACGGTCTGATTTTTCAAATTCAAACTATTTAATATATGTTTTAATCTGAACCGTTTAATTTGATATTGTGATCTCAAGTCCATTATAGATCTGTTTTCAGCGATCTATATATGGTTATTGAGTATTTGGGCCATTCCGGATTCATCGGTATGGTCCGATCTTATCAATTTAAATAAGTTAATGCATGTTTAATATGGACCATCGATTTTAGTTATATGCTTGTGAACTTGATCTAGACCCGATCTAGACGATCCAAATATGGATCTTAGCTTTTGGGTCTGCTCCGGATGCATTGGAATGATCCGATCTTATAAACTCTAATTGTATTTCATTATATCATATCACTTGCTTATGAACATATAGTTGGTAGATATCTTGCTTGATTAAATTGGTTCAAGTGATTTTTATTTGTTGGCCATTTTTCACTTTGTTATTCAAGATAGATATCTTATATCTCGTAGTGTGTATTAATTTTATCATTGTTAGATAAAATGATTTTCACTATTGTCAGTGCCAATACCGAATATTATTTGTTTATGGACATATGTTGACTAGTTAAAATGATAATATTTAACCTCATCCATAGCCTGTGTGTGAGCTCGGCCCTTGTCAGCCGAGACAGTACAATGTGGCTATGGATACATCTTAACTAGTAGTTCCATAACGGTTAGGATTTCGATGTTCCTAGAATCTGATAGTCTTTAATCTATCAATTAACTAGACTCCTATCCCGTCCCCAGATGTCTAACCTTACAAAGGTGGAGTTCGCCGCACTTGATGTCAACGGCAATAATTACTTAGCATGGAGGCTAGATGCTAAGCTCCATCTACAATCAATCAAGTTGGGTAAGGCGATTATAAAGCCTACAGGGACGGAAAGCCTTAGTCCTGAAGACAAGGCTAAAGCGACAATCTTTCTGCGTCGTCACCTACATGTAGACCTGAAGAACGAATATTTAACCGTTGAAGACCCCTTAGTTCTGTGGGAATCCCTACGGGATAGATATGATCATCAAAGGGCTGTCATCCGTCCAACAGCGAGGAATGAATGGATAAACCTGCGCTACCAAGATTTTAAATCAGTCGCAGAATATAATTCTGCAATGTTTAACATCGTGTCCCGACTTGAGCTATGTGGAGAGCCAGTTACCCAAGGACAGATGATCGATAAGACTCTATCCACCTTCCATGCAACGAACGTCCTACTACAACAACAATATCGGGAGCGAAACTTCCAGAAAATATCAGATCTGATTTCGGTACTCTTAGTTGCAGAGGAGAACAATAAAGTTCTTATGAAGAATCACAACTCCAGACCAACTGGAGCATTGGTGTTCCCTGAAGCGCATGCCAATGAAGGATACCACAGAGGTAGAAGCAGAGGAAGGTTTGGAAGAGGTGGTCGCCATAACCACTCCGGCAGAAGTGGCAGGGGCGACAGAGGTGGCAACCCCAGCAGAGGAGGCTACCGAGGTAGAGGCAGGCGTGGCCACCCCAGCAGAGGTGGACTCAATCCGCAGCAAAATACAAATTTCAAGAAACAGAGTAATAAGCCCTGGCATGCAGAACAAGTGACGGAAGACTCTCATTCTAATAAGTGGCCTACAGACACTTGTTTCAAGTGTGGGCATGAAGGCCATTGGTCTCGCAACTGTCGTACATCTAAAGAAGAGGTGGCAAACTTTCAAGCATCACAGAAAGCTGAGGGTAATGCAGTGTTTGACCTCGATAATGATGACCTCCTTGAAGATGAACTCAATGAGATGCAAGGAGAAACCAAGCTCACAACTTCTGATTTCTTCAACGACAACTAGGGGGGACATGATATTTTTTGTGATAAACTGCTATCGTTTATTAGAACAACTGTTTGATTTCTAGTAGTTAATATTTCATTTGCTTGTTAGACTATCATATCGTTTATTTTTTATCAGAACAGTTATTTGCTTTATTATAGTTGATATTTTGGTTGCTTGATATCTTTTAGATCTCTCTTATTAAATATTTCTCATATCTGAGTTGTTAGAACCTTATCTCAAATAATACTTTATTCCTCTGTAAGGAAATAGAATCTAAGGGAGACATGTATATTGACTATAGCTAGCCTTGCTCGGATAATAGAAGGCTCCGGTAGAGCACACCTAGTGTTACTTAATGGAACCCATATCTTTATACAATATGCCTTATACTATAGTAACTCTAAAAGATATTTACTCAGTTTCAAAGATATAAGAGTAAATGGGTATCACATAAAAACCCTGAGCGAGGAAAACAATGAATTCTTATGTATAACCTCTAGTGTTGGAAACCAGAAGTTTACTCTAGAGAAATTCTCCAATCTATCCTTAGGGATATACGTCACCCACATTGGGATTGTTGAGTCACATGAAAACATGAGCCAACAGCTCAGTACTAATCCAAGACAAATAGTGAGCCAGAAGCTCCATAATCCTATAATTTTTAATATCTGGCATGATTGTTTAGGATATCCTAGGACAATAATGATAAAGAAGATCGTAGAAAACTTTTGTCGTCATTCCTTAGCACATTATCAAATATTGAGAACCCTTAACATGTGACATTTTTACGGCAAGATTTGCGGATTGTCACATTGATGAGACAGTCTTCCCGTCGTTAGGGGGAGATAAGAAAGATAATAAACGTCCTGTCCAAGAAGGAACGACGTGAATTATCGTGGAATTCTTCCACTCTGTCTCATCTAGACCCCAGGACTCCCCAATGTGAGCATGACGTTAGGAGAATGAAAGTAAATGAGTCTGACACACGCCAGAAGCGTGGCAGACCTATAGGTTCCAAAGATTTAACTCCCTAGAAGAGGACATTAAATAGCATATCACACCATACAGCTCCTGAAGAAGCTGTTCTTAATATAAACTCTCCTGAAGAGAGGATTCATGACGGTCCGGAAGATGTCATGAATCAAAAATCCAATTTCCCCAAATTAAAGTATATCGCTCCGGAAGAGGTTATGCCCCAGATCCTAGAAGAGACTGGGAAAGAGGTACCGGTACCCAACAATGATGAGATATCTGTGTTCTACACATACTCAGGGGAAATATAGAATAGAAAAGAAATAGTCGTTGATGATATATTTTTATATACTACGATAAATAAGATAAAAAAGGGTGATGATAATGATACTGAACCATGTAAAATCCCTGAAGGATTTGATTTACCTATACGGTAACCTAGACAGTGAAATATATATGAAAATCCCTGAAGGATTTGATTTACCAAACTCCAAATCTAGAAATACGCATTTAATTAGATTAAAACGAGTATTGTATGGTCTGAAATAATCCGGAAGATTGTTGTACAATCGGCTCATTGAATATCTGTCTAGGAAAGGCTATAAAAATGATATTATATGCCCATGCGTCTTTATTAAGAAATCCCAGAATGGATTTACAAAAGCAGCAGTAAATGTAGATGATATAAATCTAATAGGATCTCCCGAAGAGATTGAGAAGACTGCTGGCTATCTTAAAAGGAGTTTGAAATGAAAGACCTGGATGAGTCAAATTTTGCCTCGACCTGCAGATCGAACGCAATAAGGATGGGACCTTAGTCCATCAAACAAAATATATTGAAAATCTCCTGAAGAGATTTAATACGGATAAGTGTTATTCACTTGTAAGGTCTTTAGATGTTAACAAAGACCTATACAAGCCTAGAAAAGAAAATGAAGACGTCTTGGGTCCTGAAGTACCTTGGGTCCTGAAGTACCCTATTTAAGTGCAATATGTGCAATTATTTATTTATCTCAATGCACTAGATCTGATATTCCATTTTCTGTTAATCTATTTGTTAGATATATTTCTGCATCTACACATAGATATTGGAATGGTATAAAGCACATATTTAGATACCTAAAGGGGACATTTGACATTGGTTTATACTATTCATGTAAAAAGACTAACCAAATTGGATATGCAGACTCTAGTTATTTATCTGATCCCCATAAAGGGAGATCACAAATATGTTATGTGTTTCTTAAAGGTAATGCAGCATGCCTAGCTCAAATTCAAAGTGGCTTCATCAAAAGCGACTCTCCCTGAAATTCTTCTGCACCCATAAACTCCAAGAGAATGAAGAAATTATTATAAAGCAGGAGAAGTCAACTAAGAACCTGACAGATCTCTTCACCAAGGCGCTACCAAAGTCTACATTTCAGAAGTTGGTGCATCAGATTGGCATGAGGAGACTTCACCAACAGAGCATGTGAATTTTATTTTAAATTGATGTATTAACAGGGTGGGAAGTAGCATCTTAAATGTATTAGGGGGAGGGAGTATTTTTCTTTTGAAGATTGATGTAAGCAATGCTTGTAATAGAACGTAGGATAAAGATGAGGAGGAGCATCCTGCAGATGCAGATGGAGACATCTAGAAGAATGTCTTTTGCGTATTGTACTCTTTTTCCTGCGATGAGGTTTTTTCCACAGGGTTTTCCCATCGAAAGGTTTTAATGAGGCAGTGTAAGTCGCACCCACTAAGATTCCAGAAGAATTTGAGATTCCAGATGAATCTGCTCCTGAAGAACTATGTTCCTGAAGAACTACGTTCCTGAAGAACGCGTTGTACTCTTTTTTCTTCACTAAAGGTTTTGTCTCATTGGGTTTTCCTTAGTAAGGTTTTAACGAGGCAATGTTTTGAAAAGTGGGCATCCAAGGGGGAGTGTTATGGATATATATATGGCTGCCCACTTTGGTGGGATATATCTATCCCGACATGTCTATCCCTTATCCCTAACTCTCTATATATGTGTTATGAATAAACAAGAGGTCTCACGGATTTGTGAGAGCGCAGCCGCCATCTCCGTTTGCATCCTTCCTCTCTCCCTTTCGTAACAACAACATTAATTTATTTTTGAGCAATGCAATTCAGCCCCAAGGTTTTTCCAATTCCGCTCAGCCCGATTGATATGGCAGCTTGCAACTAGTGGTGTAAAAGATTTAAATGCCGTTAGTAGATTTCAGCCACCAGTTACACACTGCCATGTCAATCAGGCCAGCGAAATATTGAAAACCTTCGGGCTGAATGGCATCTCTGTTATGAAATGGTGTGTTTGTCCGTCACGCTATAACCACCATATGTGAAGAATTGTGACCCTCTATGAAAATGTGTACTTTTTCGGAAGAGTTGTGTCCTTTCGGAAGAATTATGTCTCTTCAGAAGAGTTGTATCACTTCAGAAGAGTTACATAGAACTCTATATATATGTACCGCCTTGTGTATTGAATTTCAATTGAATGAGAACATTTGGTAGTGGCTTCTGTAGGCGAAGATTTCATGTCGTCGTACGTGACCCTCCTCCAACAGGCGATTGAAGGTTTGACCCTTCGGGATGTGGCGCGCTTTGAAGCGCTGAGCTGTAACTTGCTAGGCTGTCACACAAGCACTATAGAATATAAAGAGAGAGAGAGAGAGTTGACACTAGATGTGGTGACGAAGTTCGGCCGAAGCCTACGTCTTCGTGCGGTAAGACGCAACCTTTGAATCTACTATCTCTGAATGAAGTAGAGCTACTCTCGACAGGCCGATGAGTGCTTCTTACAAGATAACAGAGGGTGGAGAGGAAATCTGAAAACCAAAAGGCTCGAGGGAGCTCTGGAAAACAGAAAGTGGGATTATGGTTTGGTTTTTGGGATCTGGAATCATTTACAGGGTTTGCTATTTATAGAACTTTGGTTTATCTAGGGAATATTCCCAAGAATATCCAGGTTTTGATAAATATCCTAGGGGATTTACCAAACCCCAGATAGTGTAAGTGGGCCCCAGGTAGGACTGCGGGTCCCACCGTCATACTCGTGGGCCCCAGGTAAGGCTGTGGGTCCCACCGTTGGGCGTTTAGCTAGATTTTGCACCCACAGTTACCCCCTCCCAGCTATATAGGTGTTAACCTAGCTGGCTGGGATTTTCTAGTGCAAAGCCGGTCACTCGTCTACCGACTCTCTGTCCGGGGTTGGCTGTCGTCTATCTGTCGACCCACTATGTGAGGTCGACCGTTGGGCTAGTCGACTCCTTGTACTATGGGTCAACCGGGTGTGCGTCTGCCGACCCATTGCGCAGGACTGACCCCCTGTCCGGGGCCGACTGCTATCTGTTTGTTAACCCGTTGCATGGGGTTGACCGTCGTCTGGCTACCTACCTACTGCATATGGCCGGCCGTTGCACCTACCGACTCCCTACTAGGGGCCAGCTTTTGGAATTGATGTGTTCTTAGCTTGTAAAAATCTTTTGTTCAGAGAAATAATAGAGAGATTGTATTTGAATAAGAATTGCATTAGTGGTATGTGATCATATCACGTGTTTTATAATAGAACAGCAAGCCATGGTTTATATAGATCTGCTGAGAGAAAGGCTTAGTGAATTGGAAACATATAACCTAAATTGTTCACAGCTATGATAGGGCTGGTTCCCCTATCGTGAGAAGTTGTTGGAATGACAGAGCATAGAACCTTCACTATGGTCATTGCCAGGCACAGTTACTGTGACTGAACGGAGCCAACATGGTGCACAGATTAGTGAGCAGACACTGGTGCATTAAGTCATGTTTCTGCTTAGAGTAGTTGGTCCTAAACCCTGAGGAATCATCATTGGTGGGCTAACCAATTGCATGGATCTTTGATACACCAACGTGTGAGGGATCCATTTATGTGCGACCCAATACCACAGTGCGTTGGGTTACCCGATTGACATCGCATCGGCATGTCACTCCTACAGGTTATCCACAACCCTAACCGGTAGTGCGTTCCATGGTCGAACTCACATCGCACTAAAACTAGGCCTGGTGGTTATCAGTCGAGTTGGCGACCGGATCGCCTAGCTTGGCCAAAGCAAAGGGAAGTGCATTGAGGTTAGTTTACTTGGATGGAACCATGCCAAATGATCACTCGAGTCTAACGGTGTTCTCCACCGCTCGAGTCGTATCATGGCACTACATAGAGGGATATCACACTACTGTAACTGAGCAGATATCAGGGGTATGTGAGAGAACATAATAAGTCTAGGAGGATTGGAGGTCAACTTGTATCGCGCTGTGTTTAGCTTTGCAAGTTAATCGGGGCTCAGATGATAGACAAAGACACCTGTAGGGTGTGTCGGTCGAGGCCTGGTTGTTAGCCACGAATCCTAGTCCCTGCAGGTTCCACCTTGTCCACATCCGAAATTGTGTCTACCATCTCTTCCCTTACTTGCACTACCTTAGTTAGGAAGACGATCATCCCACGGGTGCTTCACACTAGAGCGTAAGAGAGAAAGAGAAACAAAGTATGCTTCCAGGGGGCAACCCCAGAGTGGTTAGAGGCATACGTAAAATAGCTGACACCCATTATAGGTGCAGACAATCTGAGCGTGCCTCACACGGGAGCTCGGTAGAGTTGCTTCAATAAATTTTACTAAGGGCAGCCCTTGTTTTACTAAGGGCACCCCTAAGTATGGATAAATTACTGAGGGCACCCCTAGGTGAGAGAACAATATTTCCATAATAGTCCTACAGGTTCGAACGGTTTCACAATCGGAGCCCAATACACGAGTATATGACCATCAGAAGCATGAGGGGTATTTTGGTCTTTTCCCAAATAGCCCTGCATGCCCTATTGGCCGGCCACTCATGTTAGGGGCACCCATATGCAGCCATGACCTGATATGGGGAGGATCTAAGAAGATCCTCCCCCATATATGGTTTGTTGCATAGTTAGAACCGCCCCCCCTAAAATCTAGGGGGTGGTTTTTCGGGTGGTTGGATAGGATAAGGACGGCCATATCTAGGGAATTTTTAATCCCTATGCCTGGCCACTTAAGAGGTGGATGAAAGGAAATTTCGTGCAAAAAAAAAAGGGGTGTTTTGCTATAATTTATTGATTGAAACAAGCCCCTCTTGCGCCGAAAATCAGCACACCATTCCTCTCTCTTTCTCGTCTTCCTCAAGGCTTTTGCAAGCATCGGAAGAGGCTCGTTGGCGAGAGGAATTCAGAGATCTCTCAACGAGGACGTGGCTAGGAGGCGATACTCAGTGAACCCAACGGTGGATCGACATCCGTACCCCTTCATCCATACCTCGGCATCCGTCTCCACCAACAAAGAATAAAATCCTCCGTAGTGAAAAAATCTGCACGAAGGTATAATCTCTCTATCGCTCGTTCTAAGTTTTAATGCATAGATCATCTGATGTATGTTGCATCATCTCGTTAGAATGACGATTAGGGGTTCGTACTATTGCATCATGTGCAGATAATAGGATTATATAATCAGAATTTTTGTAGCACACACCCGGCAACGTGGTCCTACGACCGCTGCCCGACTTCCGCTGCGCAGACTTTGATCTAGGGAATTAATTTTTCCCAAACAACTGGTATCAGAGCCAGCATTCAGGTGTATGGTACATGATAAGATTCTCATCGAATCCAATCATATGCACATGCAATGGCGGACCCAGGATTTTTCCTCAGGGGGGGTTTAATTATTGAAAACTAATTATAGTCGTTGCCTTTCGAATGCTTCGGCAGGCGGCGTGACCACACCCCTACCATTTCTTCGATCGCGTAACAAAAGACCTATTAGGATTTTGCCTCGAGTGGAGGAGGATTTCGATCATCAAAGTCCTTCGAAAATTTAGACCTATAAATGGCCGACTCGATCGGGGTGCGCGGATTGTGATTAATAAACCAGATCCTTTTTTTTTTTTTGGTGTGTATGTGGGAGAGGGGGATTTAATACATATCCCCAAAAACTTGTAAATAGACCCCTATTCCCACTCGATTCTTATTCACTAAGGGCCATGTGATGAACTCTACGGGGATGTCACATGCATGCATGGGTGGTGACAGACCGTGGTGGGTGTCGGTCGGCCAGTGGTGGGTGTCGGTGGCCAACAATGAGTTGTTGTCGGCGAATGACGGGTTCGGCCATGGGTCGCCAATACGGGCGGTGGTGACCACTTCCACGTGAAGTTGGTAACCAAAAGTTGGCAGACAAGTTGGCTATAATTGTTTTTTTGAGTAATTTACACTTTACTCCCCCCTCTGATGTTTAGGTTAAAAAACATTTAACTCCCCTATAGTTAAAAAATAACACTTTGCCCCCCTTCAATTCAGGGATCAGAAAAAAATGAGGAAAACAAGTAGTTGACAAAAGGTGGTATTGTGCTAACAATTCAAACTCAAGGGAGTGATTTGGAACAGAATAAACTATAGGGTAGTTATGTGTTTTTGAACTAAACTTCATGGGGCCAAAGTGTAACTTTTCTTTGTGTTTTTCCCCAAAGTGAGGGGGGGCTTGAGCCCCCCCCGGGCCCAATGTAGGTCCGCCCCTCCGCACATGAAAGGATAGTTCATCATCGGGTTCGCTTCGTATCATGCATGCATATATATATGTTTGTATGAGTTTTCTGCAGGTGCCGCTCTGAAAAGTAAAATGCTGAAATTGGTTTGCGCATCTGGGTGTCGGACCCCAAATTATGTGAATGAATGTATTTTTATTTTTCAGTTCTCTGTAGATGGTGTGTTAGGCCATTATGGGCAAGGATGGTTTAGTCATCCTCGATTTCCCAGGGCTCTCTGCTATGATTTTTTTATTTTCCTAGGAAATTGTGCATGAACGAGCAATTGCTCGAAGTAGGATAGTTTTTTCATTTACAGGAAAACAATGAAAATAGATTCCATGGCGGAGCACCTCTGCAAGAGGGAGAGTGGTACCCGAAGGACGAACCGAACCGGCGAACGTGTACATGGTGGTGTGAACCAGGGACCGTGCGCAGAGACTTTGGGCCGGATCAGAGAACTTGAAGGAAGAATAGAGCTGCTGCGCTGATCAGGTTCAGGGAGTGGACCCTGAGCCTGATGTAAAATCTATGTGTGGTTGTTTCTTTCTGTTAGTTAATCTGATAAACCTGATGATGTATTATTGATAATTAAATCTGAGATTAGGTGTTTAGGCGGGATGCCCTTTCCCCGCATGGTCCCCTGTGACCATTAGGTTAGGACTCAACTACATCTTCACCCGTAGTCGTCTTGTAGTTTGATGATGGTGGGATGTCATCATCACGAGGTTATCCCGCCACTAGTATGGCCAGCATCGAAACCAAGGGTGAGATGACGATCCACAAGTCATCACACATCAAGAGATTGGAACGAGCGTTATCGTAGTGGGAGCCTTGACCATATTGACCTTAGGCTAGGCTCATAACATTAGGGTTAGAGCTTTGGTGGGATATTGGGAATTCTGGGGCATGTAATGTGACTCCTGTGGTAGTGAAAGGCCAAAGCCAAAGTAACTCCATGGGACAAGGACTATGATGCTCCGGAATCACTAATATTCCATAGGAGTTTGGTACCCCAGTGGGAGTACGGTTAGACCAGGGTCTAGTGTATAGGTGGTCGCTACCTTATATTACACTATCACTTGCATTAAAATTACCATCCAGATAAAAAGGATACATAAGAGGCTTTCGAGAAGTCCTTGGCCACCACAACCAATCATAAGGAATCCAGGTGGGGAGGGCATGATCCATAATCCCTGTGGGTGAGGGTTATATTCTCTTTTACAACTAAAATACCAAGTGATCTCCTTAAGGATCAGGGGGTTACGTGTTGAGGAGAGAAGGGCTTTTCCCACCAAAGTGGGGGCCGCATGAACTCCCGGTTCGTAATCTCCTAGGCTTGTGGAGAAGTATTTGAAGTGCACCGTGGTATCTTGTAGCTTCGCACTTGGACTACGTAGCTCTGGCCAAAAGAACCATGGTCCATCATAGCCCATTAGAGTGTAGATTTGGATTGGATCCTCGAGTTCCGATGTGAGGGGACGACGGTGTACACTACCCTAAGGTGAGTATATCTGGATCGCAGAGCTCACATACATGGTTAATTAATCTACAGAAATATTCTTGCCTTGAGGGTATGCATTGACGTGTAGATCTAATTAAATTGTTTTAAAAATCCATAAAATGGTTTTAATAATGCATTCTCACACACTGTCATTTGTTTATCAACAGATGACCAAGTTAGATCCCCTTTCAGCTATCCTCAGTGATAACAAACTGTCGGGTCCCAACTATGAGGATTAAAAATGCAATCTGATGTTGGTCATGAGGATAGGTAAACACATAATGGCACTAATGATGTCTAAGTCAGACCTACCGGGTCCAAATGCCACAGAGGCACAACAAAAGGAATATAATGACTGGAAAGAGGCGAATGAGATGTGTAAATGCTATATAATAGCCTCTTTGCAAACAACTCTGCAGAAGCAAGTCGAGAAAATGCCCGACGCTTCTGACATGATGTTGTATCTCAAGGAAATATTTGAGGGTCACAGTTGAGTCACTCGATACCTCACTGTCCAGAAGCCAGTTAGTACTAAGATGTCTAGTGGTACGCCAGTTCGAGAACACATGCTCAAAATGTTTGGGTTCCAGAACGAGCTGGCTACCATGAACATTGTGCTAGAAAATGAGCTGATGACGGATATTTTCCTTGCATCTCCATCAGGAGCCTTTGAAGGCTTTGTCATAAATTTTCATCTGAATAAGTTGGAAATGACAAATGCAGAGCTTCTGGGAGCTCTCCAGGCTGCTGAGGATGGTTTCAAATACAAGGGTGAAGCACTTACTGTGCAACACAGATCCTCGTTGAAACGGAGCAAACCTCAGAAGAGCAAAACAAAGAAAAAGCCTAAGTCAATTCCTGTGCAGAGCAATGTGGGAACATCTAGATCCAAGAATGCTACAAAGCCAAGCACCAAGTGCTTTAGGTGTGGTGAGAGCGGGCATTGGAAGGACTGCAAGAAGCCTCAATGTGTTGGAGCAGGTAAATCTCAACGTTTAGTAGATGAAACACTTCTTTCAAGCGGTAGATCTTTTGCTTCCTGGATTGTGGACTCCGGGTCCTCTAACCATGTCTGTAATTCATTATAGGGGTTTCAGGAGAGCAGAAGGCTGCTTGATTGAGAAATGATCCTGAGTATAGGAACTGATGCAGTTGTAGCTGCTGAAGCTGTAGGAGATGTTAATCTTAGATTTTCTGATCGAACAATAATGTTAAGAGACGTATTATTTGTATCATCCTTGAGACGTAATTTAATTTCTATTTTCTCTTTAGTTAATAAAGTCTATTCAGTTCTATTTGATGCACATGGAGTGTCTATTAAACTGAATAGGAATTTTATGGTAAGAGAAATAGTTCAGAATGGTCTCTACTCATTAAATCCATAAATAGATAACATAACAACAATAACTTTCAAAATTAATAACTCATCTAAACGTAAAAATTCTTCGGATAACCAAACACTGTTATGGCATTTGAGATTAGGTCATATAGTCTTAGATAGGATTCACAGATTAGTGAAGGCTGGGCTTCTGGAAACAGGTCCCTCGGAGATCCTTCCTACCTGTGAGCCTTGTTTGTAGGGTAAGATGACCAAAAGAATTTTTAAAGGATCATGGGTAAGAGCCACTGATGTGTTGGAATTAATATACTCCGACGTCTGTGGACCCATGAGCGTCAGAGCGATAGGAGGCTATGAGTATTTCATCACATTTAGTGATGATTACTCTAGATACGGCCATGTTTACCTAATGCAACGAAAGTCAGAATCCTTTGACATGTTCAAAGAATTCAGGGCTGAAGTAGAAAAGTAGACGAGTAAATGTATTAAAACCCTTCGATCAGATCGAGGTGGTGAATACCTATCGGACGAATTCCTAACGTACCTAAAGGAGCATGGGATTAGCTCTTAGTTAACTGCTCTTGGTACATCATAGCAGAACGGGGTCTCTGAGAGAAGGAATAGGACCTTACTAGACATGGTCCGAAGCATAATGAGTTATGCCAATTTACCAACCACATTTTGGGGTTATGCCTTAGAAACAGCAGCATACATCTTAAACCTTGTCCCATCTAAATCAGTGCCTCAAACTCCTAGGGAACTGTGGTCGCAGCAGAAGCCTTCACTACAACATCTCTGAATATAGGGTTGTCCATCACATGTGCGGAAGGACAAGAGGGATAAGATGAAGGCAAAAACAAAGGTGTGTTTGTTTATAGGCTACCCCAAAGGGACCAAAGGTGGTCTATTCTATGACCCTGTGGAAAAGAAGGTAATCGTTTCAACGAATGCTGTTTTCCTAGAGTAGGACTACATAATAGACCACAAACCGACTAGTAAGGTGGTTCTTGAGGAACTACTAAGTACTAGATAAAATGCTAGATTCGAGAGCATAGTACAGGATAGTAGAGCAGACCTTGATATACCAGATTCTGTAGAACCTACTCACTCTGAACTACTTCCTCGTCGCAGTGGAAGAATCATCAGAGCTCCTGAGAGATACTATGGTGTTAGTTGATCCATAGTATCAGGAGGATGATCCCTTGACCTATGACGAGGCAGTGGGAGCTTCTGATAGAACAAACTGGCAAAAAGCCATGGAGGAAGAAATTGCATCAATGTCCCGAAATGCTGTCTGGACTCTTGTTACACTTATACCCAATATTAAACCGATTGGGTGTAAGTGGGTATATAAAAAGAAAAGAGGTCCCGATGGTTCCGTTGAGACTTATAAAGCTAGATTAGTTGCCAAGGGTTTTACCCAGAGAGAAAGGAACGACTATGAGGAGACCTTCTCACCGGTAGCTATGATTAAGTCTATTCGGATCCTCTTATCCATTGGAGCCCATTACGATTGGAAGATCTGGCAAATGGATATCAAGACAGCTTTCCTCAATGGGGAATTGGATGAGGACATATATATGATGCAACCTCCAGGTTTTGAGTCAGATGGTCAGGAGAACCTGGTTTGCAAGTTGCAAAGGTCCATTTATGGACTCAAGCAAGCATCCAGGAGTTGGAACACTCGTTTTGATCAGACGATCTGTTCCTATGGATTTGATCAAAATAAGGATGAGCCATGTATTTATAGAAGGAGTGATGGAACTACAGAGGTATATCTGATACTTTACGTAGATGATATCCTACTGATTAGAAATTATGTAGGAACGTTGTCAACCGTAAAGGTCTGACTATCAAAACAATTTGACATGAAAGACCTAGGTGAAGCGAGTTATGTTTTGGGGATTAAGGTAACTCGAGATCGCCAGAATAGAATTCTCTCCCTGTCACAGGCTGTATATATAGATAAGATTCTGGCCAGGTTTGCAATGCAAAACTCCAAGAAATGTCTATTACCTTTAGGCAAGGGGACCAAGATCCTAAGACACCTGAGGAAAAGGCAGAGATGCAGAAGGTATCTTATGCATCAGCATTAGGTAGCCTAATGTATGCAATATATTATACAAGGTCGGATATCTGTTTTGCAGTAGGAATGATGGGTCGGTTTCAGTCAAACCCGGATCCAGCACACTGGACTTCTGTAAAGAATATACTCAAATAACTTCGTCGAATGAGGGATTATGGTATGGGCACCGAAATTAGCCCACGGGTCGAACCCGACCCGCACACATGAAATTGGCCTACCCACAACGGCCCGCATGCAAACATGGCCCGCACACAACGGTTCACATGCAAACATGGCCCGCACATAACGGCCCGCATACAAATATGGTCCGTACACAACGGCCCACATACAAACTCGGCCCGCACACAACAGCCCACATGCGAACACGGCCCACACATAACGGCCCGCATGCAAACCTGGCCCGCACATAACAGCCCACCTGTGAACTTGGCCCATACACAACGACCCGCATGCGAAACCCGGCCCGCACACAACGGCCCGCATGCAAACTCAGTTCGTGCACAATGGCCTGTACATAAAAAGGGCCTGACTCAAAGCGAACGGGTCCCACCGAACTCGATACCTGAACCCAAAAAGGGGGCCCACCGGCCCCCCTCTTCTTAAAAACCATGCCCCCCCTATGGGGAGGTGTGGCCAGTCATAAAGGGAAGAAAAGAAAAAAAAAAGAAAAAAAAAAGAAAAAGAAAAGAAAAAAAAACCCTAACTGCCTCGATGCGGGGGGAGGTGGCGTGGACGTCTACACAACCATAGATCCACGACGATCCCTCGATCCGACGGACAAGATGATGTCGAGTCGCCATGCAATCCAAAAGTGCAAAGATGATAACTCAATCTTCAAAGATCAAGTCACGTCACGCCCATAACCATCCCCACAAAATAGGGAAACAAATCAAGGTTGGTTCCCCCAAATATGGTAACCACATCTTGATAGTTATGGGGGGAGATATTGGATGAAACAAAAAGATTTCAGCCATATCTCTCTGAACCTCCCCCCTTTGCCTACAAATAGAAGGGGTGGGGGAAGGCATCAAAGGTCCGAAAGCTAAAGAGGAAAAGGCTCTGCAAAAAGGAGCTCCAACGCTTGAAGATCGAAGGCTTCACGAGGCACGGCAAGCGCGTCCTACGGAAATACTTAGCCTATCAAGTCCTCATCAATGTGAAGACCTTGCACTCGAAGATAAACCTTTGACTCCTCGCACGAAGAAGGAAGCCCGGAGAAGAAGACCCAGAGTCATCGTCACCCCGACTTCTCCAACGATCTTTATCAACTCCGAAGATGCCATATGCAAAGGTCGGAGAAGAAGATTGAAGCTGACAACACCCGTCGTCTTCAACAAAGGCGTCGACTCCTCGCACGAAGAAGAAAGCTTAGAGAAGAAGGCCTGAAGCCGGTGCTATCCCTGCCGTCTTCATCAACAAAAGTCATCGCTACAACCATCGCACAGAGATCGATGCTACCCCTGCCATCTTTATCAACAAAAGCTGACCCTACAACCGTTGCACGGAGATTGGTGCTACCACTGTCGCCTTCATCAACAAAAGCTGACGCTACAACCGTCGCACAGAGATTGGTGCTACCCCCACCGTCTTCATCAACAAAAATCGACGCTACAACCGTCGTACGAAGATCGATGCTACCCCCGCCGTCTCCAAAAGAAACCTTCAACTTCGATCATGCCAAAGAAGCTCAAAGAAGAAGAGAAGCCAAGCTGACGCCATAACCGTCGAGGAAGCTGAAAGAATAAAGAAGCCTTGAAGAAGTAGTCATCGTCGTTCGAGAAAAAAATCGAGTCAAAGCTAAAGCCAAAGCCAACACAAGAAGCCAAAGCAAAAGCACCGATAAAGTCAGTGCCAAAGCAAGGCACGTGCCAAAGCCAGGCAACTACGACGGTCACGAGCAAAGCACCGCATGTTCTAGCCGATACGACGCGAAGTCCGGAAGAACTAAAGCATTGCAAGCCTCTACTCGCCTACGTTCAAGTGCAAGCGCCAAAGCAAAGCAAAAGCCAGAGCCACGCCAAAGCCGAAAGCCAAAGCCAAAGCCGACGCCAAAAGCACGATCGACACCGCGAACCGATGATCAAGGATGCCGAGGTCTAGCAAGGATTGAGGAAGATACGAAGACCGAGGAACGAAGCCTAAAACCTCCCTAGCCGAGAAAGCGTGAAGCACGGAAGGGACAAAAGCAACGGCCGATACTCCTTAGCCTCTCAAGAAAACCTCACCCTGTAAAGATCTCTGTCTTGGGCAACCCGTTCAGAGCTCTTGCACGAATACCACGTGGAGACGCGGATCAAAGGGACCCTCCAAAAGATCTCTCCCGCAATCTCCTGATCAAATATTCGCCGCACCCGGCTCACCACCCCCGAGTCCCCGGGTCCTGGCCTCTGTAATCTTCGTGTGTTTGCAATAAAGACGACCCGAATCTTTTTCTGCGGATACAGATTTCTGGCATGCTCGGTGGGACTTCCTCTCCTTTCATCCATACGTCTGAAGGAGTTGCTTCAAGTTCGCCATGGCCGGGACAAACGATGGTACGTGTGCTCTAACAAGCCTTTCACCTATCGCCGAGTCTCTACTACTCCAACATGGCGATCCAGAAAACCCGGAGGATGACGTTCCCCCGGTAGTACGCGTCTACACTCGGCGTACTCGAACCCTTACGGACATCTTCACGCTAGAAACTGCTGCTGAAGACGCTCGTCAAAGCGTCGAGAAGGCCTTGGTGCATGAAGAAATAAACCTCGATCCTGGAGCCTTTGTCCAGAAATTTAGGGAGGACCAGCCCCAACCACGATCCCGTTCAGATTCTCCAGCAGACTTTGGACCTCCTTTGCAGGGGGCAAATGTCCGTCATCAAGCAGAAGCAAGTCGGCGCAACAACATCTCCGACAATGATGGCGACGACGCAGGTATGCAACACCAAGACATCCTGCGTCATCATCCTCCTTCTGATCTCCAGCTCCAAGTCATGCAAATGGGTGAGCACATGGCGCAAATCACCCGACTAATGAAGGAAAAGGACCATCACATTAACACCTTACTTCAAAGGCTAAGTGTGAGGGATGCTACGATATTTAGCCAACCTCCTACTTCTCCAGTAACTGCTCTAGCCCCGTCTCCAACTCTCGCTCTTGCAGATGTTATTTCGATAATTCTAGCGACTACTCCTCAATCTCCTCGGCTCTCATGTCAGTCCCGGTGGCCGTGCAACCTTCGATGGTGGCAACGATGAATACCCAGCAAATACAAGCGTTGGTGGCCGACATGATGCGTTCCCACGACGGTAGTCTTCCTCTAATCACGGCGGCATACTCAAAGCCTTACACCATAAGGATCCAACAACTGCGCTTCCCCATCGGGTTCCAGCCACCAAAATTCTAGCACTTCGATGGGAAGGGCAATCCAAGGCAACACATTGCCCACTTCATCGAAACTTACAATAACGCCGGCACATATGGTGACAAGATGGTGAAACAGTTCGTTCGCACCGTCAAAGGTAATGCTTTTGACTGGTACATTGATCTTCCTCCAGGGTCCATCGACAGCTGGGATCAGATGGAGAGGGAGTGCCTCAACCGCTTCTACAGCACTCGGTGCATTGTCAGCATGACCGAGCTTACCGCCGTCAAGCAAAGGAAGGATGAATCAGTGATCGACTACATTGATCGATGGAGGAACCTCGTGTTAAATTCACAAGACCGCTTGTCTGAAGACTCAGCCATCGAGATGTGTACCCATGGCATGCACTGGGGCTTGCTCTACATCCTCAAGGGGATCAAGCATCGGTCTTTCGAAGAACTTGCAACTCGAGCTCACGATATGGAGCTCAGCTTAGCAAATCGCGGGGACTCAAAGAGTAAAGACTTCCTGAAGGTGGAAAAGAAAGACAAGCCACCTGCGCCCAAACCAAAGAAAGTCAACGTTGCCGATATCGCTTCACCATCCAAGCCACTCAAGATCGATGGCAAGCCGGATCAGGGAAAAGGAGCCACCATACCTCCGCCTCTACCTCAAAGGCGGTCGAGAATGACTCTCGAAGAACTCGAAGCTAAGGAGTATCCCTTTCCAGACTTGGAAGTCTCCTCTATGTTCGATCAACTACTACAGGAGAAGATCATCGAACTTCCTCCTTTAAAGAGGCCCGAGTAGATGCATCGTGTCGACGATCCACTCTTCTGCAAATACCATCGAGTGGTCAGTCATCTTATCGAGAAATGTTTCGTCTTCAAAAAAAGAATTATGACGCTAGCAAAGCAAGGGAAGATTGAAATCGACTCTGGTGACATCGTAATAGCAAACATGACGTCCATCACCTTCGATTCCTTTCGGCCGGTGCTCATTGTTGCACAACAGAAAAGGCCCAAGTTGCGCATCAATCGTCAAAGGCCAATTGTGAAGTTAGCTTCACAACTAAAAGTTTCGAAGCGACGATGCCGTGCTCCTACGCTTGTTGAGGAAGAAACACCATTGCCCCGGGGGTAACCGTCGCTCACATCGGCACCTCTCCCGAGCAAAGCCATGTCTCAACGAAATCTCCAAGCAAGGTATGAGTAAGGAGACCCAGAGGTCGGTCTGTTAGGCAAACCCTCGGGAAAATTTGACTACTATGTTCTCTACTCCAAGCCTTCATCCATCTCAATAGAAGAGATCAAACCCACCAGCTGGGGATCATAAGACGAGCCAGCAGAGTCTCCAGAAGAGCAAGTCTTCCCAACCCATGAAGAACCTATAGCTGCCTCTCCAAACCTTCACCTTGGTGAGGGAGAATCCACTGATGAAGACGCATGGATCATGCTACCTCGTAGACGAAGGCCATGGACGGCAAGAAGTCGCAAGCTAGATCGGGTGATAAGAAAGCTCCCTGAATGAAGAACCTACAAGAAGAAAAGTAAAACTCTAGGAAGAAAGGCATTTAAAGTACCGCCAGCAGACCCAGACGATCTCCTCCGGCAAAACCCTCCAAAACCGGCAACGCTGCAAGAATTCTTCCCCGATCACTTCCTCTCAGCTGATCAGCACCACAGAGTCTCCTGTTGCATGGTTGAGATTCATATGACGCTGGGAGAAGGAGACAAGATCGAGTCTTCTAAAGAAAGCGACACCAACAACGAGGAGTATAACTCCAACAAAGGCAGTGCTGCTACCCACGATGAGGCAATCTTGCACTTGCCACTCATAAAAGCATTGCACCTCCCGAAGAAGGCTCGCCTAGCGATGGCCGAGGCTTTGGCAGATCCAGACAGCTACAAAAGAAAGAAGAAAGATGCCAAGAAAGACAAAACTATTGTCTCCTATGACGCAACGATAACTTTCTCGGACGAAGATCTGCAGCTCGGAGCACGACTGCATAACCGACCTGTCTATGTCTCGGGGTACATCAAGGAGAAGCCAGTAAACCGAATCCTGCTGGATTGTGGCTCTGCCGTCAACATCATGCCCATCCAAATAATACGGCAGCTCAGCATCACCACCGACAAGCTCTCACAAAGCCAATTGGTCATTCAAGGGTTCAACCAAGGCGGATAATCCACCGTAGGAATCATTCATCTAAAACTCTCTATCAGCCAGCTTAACACGACAGTTCTCTTCCACGTCATCGACTGTCATATATCATATCGCCTCTTGCTAGGAAGACCATGGCTACATGAAAACGGTATTGTAGTGTCCACCTGGCACCAATGCCTCAAGTACTATGAGGAAGGTCTGGAGAAGTGCATTATTGCAGATGACAAGCCATTCAATGAGCCCGAAGCACACCTCGCTGACGCCAAATTTTACCAAGCAAAGGACCTTGTTGCAGAAGTCCTTCCAGCTAAAGCTCCTCGAACCCTGAAAGCTAAAAGGATGGAGCGGGATGAAACTCCTCCACCTCCAAATCCAGTACAACCATCCAAAGCAATACACGAAGTCAGAGAAGTGCTAGTGCCAAAATGAAGGATGCACATCAGCTCTAAGCCAAGATCCATGCAACATACTCCGTTGCCCGTCCAAACTATGCCAGTCCTGCGCCTCATGCCTCAGTGGCTTCGTAAACATGAACGATCAACTTTTGCCTCGACAAAAGAGACAGTCCCACCGCTATCGGAGGCTAATGTCATCACTCTGCAGGAGATGACACTGCCACTACCCAGTCTGATGCAACCTTCAAGTCTGCCAGAACCTATTAGTTCCTTCAAATCCAGTCAACTCATATTCAAACCAAAAGAAAGTTGGGGGCAAAATACCGCCAAACTGCTATTCAAAGCCGGCTACAACGAGGGCAGTGCCGCACATATGAGTACGCTCCCACCAGTTGCAATACCACACGGGATGACCAAGACTCAAGCCCGTCTCCTCCAAAGTGGCGAGTAGATTCCACCAAATCGGCAAGGCATAGGCTCCTATCAAACCCTGATGATCGTCAAGATCGCAGCAGAGAAGGCCTTCACCTCTAACTATATTGAGGTGAAGATGGTAGATGAAGCAGGAGAGGGATCATCAGCCTCCGACGCATGCTCCACCTATGTCGCTCATCCCAATACCAAGTCCGCCAAAAGAAGACGATATCGAGCTCGATGTTGGACCATACTCCAGAAGCAGAAGAAGAGCATTAAAAACCAGTCGAGTACAAAGCCTATATCAGTATTCGAAAGACTCAGGCCAATCGGACAAGTAACACGAAAGTCAGTATTCGACCGTTTGGGAAAATCATCT
This sequence comes from Chamaelirium japonicum, assembly GCA_947650365.1. NCBI lineage: Eukaryota > Viridiplantae > Streptophyta > Magnoliopsida > Liliales > Melanthiaceae > Chamaelirium > Chamaelirium japonicum. The sequence goes on along the minus strand of OX393555.1, from coordinate 6,423,532 downwards.
ATTGAGGTGAGAAGTAACGTTCCCACCCTCCTACCCAAATCATCTCGATTCATACACTTCAATGATGGCGACTTCAATGATATCATTCTGGTATCTGTTAACCATATGACAATTCTCGAAACTTCAATCGATGATACTTCTACTTCGGACAATGAGTTGCCAGACGCCCTACCCATCCTCGAAGAAGGGGTGCAATCTACCATCGATAACTTGAAGAAAATCAACTTGGGCATGCAAGAGGATCCTCGGCCTACATTCGTAAGTGCACTCCTGACTTCCGAAGAGGAAGCCGCATATTTCAAGTTACTCCAAGAATACAGAGATGTCTTCGCATGGTCCTATAAGGAAATACCGGGGCTTGATCCCAAGATTGCAGTACACCAGCTCGCTGCCAAACATAGAGCTAGCACCATCAAGTAAGGACAAAGACGCTACTGGCCAGAGCTGATACCTCGGATAGAAGGTGAAATCAACAAGCTCATTGAAGTTGGCTTTATCCGAGAAGTCAAATATCTGACATGGATCTCTAGCGTAGTCCCAGTCAAGAAGAAGAACGGCCAAATTAGAGTATGCGTAAACTTCAGGGATTTAAATAATGTATGTCCCAAGGATGACTTCCCATTGCCAATCACGGAATTGATGGTAGATGCGACAACAGGCCATGAAGTGCTAACCTTCATGGATGGATCCTCAGGCTACAACCAGATTCAAATGGCGCCTAAAGATGAGGAGCTCATGGCTTTCCGTACACTAAAAGGTATCTAATGCTACAAAGTTATGCCCTTTGGTTTGAAAAATGCAGAAGCCACCTACCAACGAGCCATGCAAAGGATCTTCGACGATATTCTTCATCAAAATATGGAGTGCTACATTGACGACCTCGTGGTAAAATCAAGGCAAAAGACAGTGCATCTTCAAGACCTCGAGCTGATCTTCAAACGGCTTCGAAGGTACCAACTCCGTATGAACCTGCTCAAATGCGCGTTTGGAGTCTTCTCGGGCAAATTTCTCGTCTTTGTCGTACGATATCGAGGCATCGAGATAGATCAATCCAAAATAGATGCTATTCTCAACATGCCCGTCCCAAAAACAGTGCGAGACCTCAGAGGTCTCCAAGGCCATCTGGTATATATCAGGAGATTTATCACCAACTTAGCTAGAAAATGTCGACCCTTCGGTCGCCTCATGAAGAAAGGAGCACCATTCAAGTGGGATGAAGCTTGTCAGAAAACCCTCCAAAACATCAGAGATTACTTACTCAAGCCTCCGGTTTTGATAGCACTAGTTCAAGGAAAGCCATTGGTCCTCTACATCAGTGTCCAGGAGCAGTCCTTAGGGGCACTCCTGGCTCAAGACAATGAGCTAGGCAAAGAAACGGCATGTTACTATTTGAGTCACACTCTCATCGGCACAGAGCTAAACTACTCCCCGATTGAGAAAATCTGTCTGACGCTCATCTTCACTACAAAGAAGCTGCGATACTACATGTTAGGTCATACCATCAAGCTCATCTCAAAATCCGACCCACTCAAATACATCATGTCGAGACCAGTGCTCTCCGGACGTTTGGCCAAGTGGGCTTTAGTCCTCCTCGAGTTCGACATCACCTTCGTCCCTCGGAAGGCGGTCAAAGGTCAAGCTCTCACGGACTTCTTGGCAGAATATCCACTCCTAGCAGAATGGGAACTATCAGAAGACCTACTAGATGAAGAAGTATTCTACGTTGATATCGCCCCCTCTTGGAAGATGTTATTTGATGGTGCGGCAAGGCAAGATGTGGCAAGAGCAGGCGTTATCTTCGTCATGCCAAACGATGAAATACTTTTTTTCTTATTTCTACTATTAGAGCCATGCTCCAACAACAAGGCAGAATATCAAGCCCTAATTATCGGCCTCGAACTCGCCAATGATATGAAACTTCAAGGGCTCGAAATTTTTGGCGATTCTCAACTCGTCATCCAACAAATATTGGGAGCATATGAAGTTAACAAAGAAGAACTTGTGTCGCTACATCTACGAGCTCTGGAACTCCTTGATGCACTCAAGACTGCTTCAATCCAGCACGTCCCTAGAAACCTCAACCAGCAGACTGATGCGCTCGCAAATTTAGCAGCTACACTTCCATTCCCAAAAAAAAGCCAACTCATCATCCCTATCTGCAAGAGGATGGTAATCACCAACGAGGACCTCCTTGTGGGGATCCCAGACCAAGTCAATGTAGTGCACATCCTCGTGATCGATGAGCTAGACTAGAGACAACCATTCACAGAATTTCTTGTCCATGGGAAGCTCCCTGAAGATCCGAAGCGCAAGGTCGATGTTCGCCAGCGATCTCTGAAGTACTTCCACTTCAACAACGAGTTGTACCGTCGAAGCTACGATGGTACGCTCCTGAGGTGTCTTGCAAAAGAAAAAGCAGAAGCAACACTGGAAGAAGTCCATACCGGGATCTGTAGCTCGCATCAGTCCGGTCCAAAGCTCCACTTTCGCATCAAAAGGATGGGTTATTACTGACCCACTATGGTCAAGGACTGCTTGGAGTTTGGAAAGAAATATCATGCTTGCCAGTTGCACGGTGACTACATCCGTCAGCCCCCGGAACCTTTGCATCTGACGATCGCGTCGTGGACCTTCGATGGATGGGGACTCGACAGTGTCGGTCCACTACCCAAGTCATCCAAGTAGCATCTTTACATCCTGGCGGCAATAGACTATTTCTCCAAGTGGGCTGAGGCAGTACCATTGCGAGAGGTCACCAGACACTCTGTCATCAGCTTCATCTAGAACAATATCATCTTCCGATACGGTATCCCTCGCTACATCGTCACGGACAATGGGAAACAGTTCAAGAATACCACTGTCAGCCAATTATGTGCCAAGTTCGACATCAAACAAAGATGTTCAACGATGTGCAACGCTCCGGCTAACGGTCTAGCAGAAGCCTTCAACAAAACTCTCTGCAAACTCCTAGAGAAAGTCGTCTCGAAGTCAAAGAAGGACTGACACGAATGTATGGGCGAAGCGTTATGGGCATATCGTACTTCCTTTCGCACGCCAACACAAGCAACTCCGTACTCGCTAGTATACAGAGTAGAAGCTGTCCTTCCACTTGAGCTCCAGATCCCGTCACTCAGAATAGCCATCCAAGAAGGTCTCATCAGCAGCGACAACGCCCAACTTCGCCTAGCAGAATTGGAAGCACTGGACGAGAAACGTCTCGAAGCCCAGCAACGCTTGGAATGTTATCAAACCAGGTTAACTCGAGCCTTCAACAAGAAGATTTGCCCGTGATCCTTCCAAACAGGAGAACTGGTGCTGGCAGTCAAACACCCCATCATTCTCTCACATCGAGGAGGAAAAAAATTCGACTCCAAGTGGGATGAACCGCACGCTGTCAAAGAAGTCTACTCCAACGGCGCATATCTTCTCACCATGCCAAAAGGGCTTACACTCGGCCCTATCAACGACAAGTACCTCAAAAGGTACTACGCCTAAAGCAAGGCCACACTCTTTGCGCAAAAAAAAAAAAGGGGAAATAAATGAACTACGTGCGACTTGATCCCTCTCAGTAGGGTACGTAGGCAGCCTATAAAGGTTCAGTCCAAACAAAAAAAGAGACAACCAAATACCACCATTCTAGAACACAAGTCCAGAAACTAGATGCATAATATTGAGTTATCATCAAGCGAAAGAAAAGCAAAACTACAAGTCTAGCCCGCAAAAATGACAAGAAAGAAAAAGAAAGGCAACACTGCTAGTAAAGCGAATTGAAGTCCTTAAGGCGTTGAAGCAGCTCGCCACCCACAGCCTCTATCCGCTGCAGCTCCGAAGACCAAGAAGCTGTCCTCTCCCGATGCATCGCCAGCTCAATATGTTGCTTCGCAAGATCCGCTCCAAAAGATTTCTCGATCATCTCAGCTTTCTCAAAGGATGCATGAGCAGCCTCTAGCTTCTTCCGCGCCCGAATAAGGCTCGTGGTAGCAAGTGTATGCTGCTCCTCCAGTCGACGCTCCTCGTTCTTGGCCTTTGCTAGCATCAAGGAAATGTCATCTTCCATCGAAGCCCATTTCAAGTGATGAGCTTCACTGTCCACCAAGAAAGCACGCATACGCTCCGCAAACAAGGAGCCATCTACTTGGAAAGCCGCCAGACTCTCGCAAAACTCGGGTCCCTCAAGGACCCACGAGCCACTCAAAGCATCAAGACCCTCCTCCTGAAAAGGTGCGAGCGTCGCCTGGATATACTTCCGACAGCTCTCTAAAAGAAGCTCAGAAAAAAGGCTCTGCGATCTACACTTTCGCTTGTAAGCCTTTGAGTGCGTAGACATGGCGGGATCTTGTCCTGAAGACCCAAGTGCGGGAACCGTCTCTTGAACCATTGCCATAACAACAGTCAAGGACGCCACCGGAGCTGACGAAGAAGCTACAGGCGAAATATCCGATGGAACAACTGCAGGAATAGTCTCTGCCAGGCTAGCAGGTCTAACTGGAGGGGTCTGCTCTCTTCCCACACTGGAGACCTCATTCTGCTCCCCAAAGTCCAACTGCTCCATGTTGATATCATCTAGGTTAACGGTGCTGCCGACAAAATCCACCCCACATACTCCCAAAAGCTCCAAATTATCCAAGGGGACATCCAGCCCACCCCTCTCAACCAACATTATTCCGATAGGGGGGCACTCATGTCCAACCCCGGTGGGGGCAGACTCGCGGTCCAATCCAGCAGAGCCTGTCAAAAGGGGAGTCAAATAACTCATCCAGCAGAATAAAAAAATACAAGCAAAGAAATCCATAAGCAACTAGAGATGGGGCGTACCTGCGGTATCCGACGAAGCTACCCCAAAAAGAGGGATCACTTCGTCGGCAAAAAGCCCTGGCTCTCCCTTTCGAACCTGCTCTGCCTCGCGAATACCATCCAAATCTGCCTCACACAAGGAATCCAACTTCCTTCTCTTAGGAGAAACACGTCCACTCTGAAGAGTCAGAGTCTCAGGAAGACTCTGAACCTTGGTAGCTAGACGGGGTCATCCCAATCTCTTGCACAGAAGGAGAAGCTCGGGAAGCACACTCTCGATGGCTGCTAGATCTCTCGAGTCATCGCACTTCGGACCAAAGATGACGATCCTCTGACCCCGCCAAAGGGTCAAAAGTAAAGTCGACTCGCTCGCTACTAGCAAGAATATCCAGTTGAAAGCTAGCAAGGAAGGGAAGCACTGACTCATTGACCCAGCAGTGATATTAAGGAGTTGCGGCATCTTTTTCGCCCGGCTTTATCCCCGGCAAGAAAACGCACCCAGTAAATCGGTCATAAAGTGCTCTCCAAAGGTGGTATGCTTCCTGCGGAGTATAACGTGACTGCATTCGCAAAGGAGTCCCCGACAACTCTTGGTGAAAACCCTACTGATGAGCAAACTGGTGGGGAGAATTCTGAGATACCTCCACTGCGTCCCCACGGTGCCAGACAAGATACCCGGGCCTGCAACTATCATACTCCAGTACAAACGCTCGGACATGTCCGGCCCATCGCACACCATGGATCTCGTCGAAGGCGCAAGTGTATTCTCCGACACAAAATCAAAATCAGAGGAGCTTATACGTCTCAACCACTCTCGAGCACTAGGCTTCGGACGCTCCCAAGCATAATAGGCATTCATCACACCCCCTACACAAGGAAGAAAGGGCACTGATGTCAAAAGCCCGTGCACCGCAAAGATCCCCTTCGAAAAGTGGAGTCCAATCCAGCCGTAAAGATAATACAGGGGGCAAAAGGAACCGGCTCGACCTACTTCCCCCCTTGCGTTATCCCCGCTCGATAAACTCCAGTATGTTCCACTAAGCCCTTGATACAACGAACAAAGTATCGCCGGCGCCAGATTGAAAAACTCTCCATTCACCATCCGAGCAACCGCAAGAAAGGTCCCAGGGCAAATCATATCCCCGTTCCAGGGCAGGGCAAAGCAACAAAGAAAAAGCACTAACCCTGCTAACCAATAGATAGCTCGCCAAGTGTCGCTGCCTTCCTCCAGTCCCAGTACCTCCTAAGGATGCTGCGCCTCTGCCATGGAGCACCACTCTTTTCTCAGAGATTCAATCGACTGCCGAAAAGTGCCAGGTGTCGGCTTTTCTCGATGATGCATACCTCCACATCGGGTGACTCGAAGGGGAAGCATGACGATACTCTCCTCGGAACCAGAAGTCCACCCAAGCTGAGTGGAGTACTCGGTCTGACTTCTCACGTGCCGCTATAATAGCATACACCTTGAACAGCAAAAGACAGAAGCAAGGAGACTCGTCTGGATCTGTCAAAATCTTCAAAGAAGGAACTTCCTCCTGATAATAGCTCCGAACCTCCGGGCATCCAGAGATAATGTGCACATCATGAAGGGTGATTCCGATCTCGCCCACTCCAGTTAAAAAGGTATTGGTATCAGGGCACCACTGCTCGCAAAGGGCCTGGTACATACCGTCCGGCCGACTGTACTCCCAACAAGGTGGCTCTACAAACTTCGACAAGCACTCCATCCCTGGCTCTGCCTCCAAGGCGCCGGATAGCTCGCGCATCCAATCTCGAAATCCTCCCGAATGCGTGACATCCCCGTGTGGTTGAATCTCTATACCCCATCGCGTACGGAGGGAGCATATCTTCAAAGCCATAACAGGGACGGGGACCGAATCCTTACTGATGTGATGGAACGATAATCCCAAACTCGGTCGAACAATCTGCCACGAAGATCCCTCATTAGTGAGAATACGCTTGCCAAGCCTCAACACACGACAAGAGCCATCCGCAACGCCATCCTCGCAAATCCACTCGTGCGTCAAAAGCTGAAGTATTGATGGTCCAGCTTCCCGCCTTGGCGTACGGCAGTAGAAGACTTGCGCAAAAGGGAAACGAAGATGCGTACTCCCGTGGGAGACCGCATCGACGATCCATCCAGAAGACGAAAAACTCTCGTAACTCCGAGCCTGAAGAAGGAAACAAAAAAAAAAGAGCACAAGTCAAGCCCAGAAGAATTAAGTTAAGCGCAAAAAAAAAAGGAGTTCTGCCCCCATCCCATTATGCAAAGAGGGAAACCGAGAGGGGGCCATGGTAAAAAAGCCGCAGCCCTCGTCCCATTATGCAAAGAGGGAAACCGAGAGGGGGCCACGGCGAAAAAACCATAGCCCCTGCCCCATTATGGAAAGAGAGAAACCGAGAGGGGGCCACAGCTAAAAAAAGCCGCAGCCCCCCCTCTGGTTAAAAACCCGCAGCCCCCGAGGGCTGCTGGCCTCGGCACGACTACACCGGTCGCCGCTCCTCGTGCGCACCGCTGCCCACGCAACAGCCCGTGCCTACCCGGTCGCCACCTGGCCTCCGCTACCGGCCCGCGCCCCACCTGCCGCTCTCGCTTGCACCCTGGCCAGCGCCTGCCACCGCGCCCGCGCTTCGCGCCCCATCGCCGGCCTGCGCTCCACTACCGGCCCGGGCCCCGCTGCCGGCCCGCGCCCCGCGCCTGCAGCCCGGCCAGCACCCGCCGACCAGCCCGTGCTCCACCATCCGCCGGCCACCTCCACGCCGCTGCTGTCGCTGCTATACGAACTGGAACCCGAGGAAGAAAAAAAAAAAAAAGAGAAAAAACCAGAGAAGAAGAAGAAGAAGAAGAAGAAGAAAAAGAAGAAAAAGAGGAAGTGAGAAGACGCGCCTCGCCTGCGACACCCCATCCTCCGCAGCCCGACGATCTCCTCGTTTTCTTGAACTCCATGGGGTGACCATCTTCATCCTTCACGTCATCGTCGGGAAGCAAGAAACCCTAGATGAGGAAACCCTAGCAAGGGTCTTCGTCTCCAAGCCGCTGGGAGCCTTCAACGATGAGGGGAAACAAAAAACAAGGGTCCTTATAAAGACCCAATCCTATGCGAATACGCAAGTCAAGTCCAAGCGCTACGCGTTTTCCGCGGGCGCACTCAAACTTGAGGGGGCATTTGTGGGCACCGAATGTAGCCCACGGGTCGAACCCGACCTGCACACATGAAATTGGCCCGCACACAATGGCCCGCATGCAAGCATGGCCCACACACAACGGCCCGCATGCAAACAACGGCCCGCACACAACGGCCCGCATGCAAATATGGCCCGCAAACAACGGCCCGCATGCAAACTCGGCCCGCACACAACGGCCCACATGTGAACACGGCCCTCACATGACGGCCCGCATGCAAACCTGGCCCGCACAAAACGGCCCACCTGTGAACTTAGCTCACACACAACGGCCCGCATGCGAAACCCGGCCAGCACACAACAGCCCGCATACGAACTCAGTTCGACACAATGGCCTGTACATAAAAAGGGCCTGACTCAAAGCGAACGGGTCCCACCAAACCCGATACCCGAACCCAAAAAGGGGGCCCACCGGCCCCCCTCTTCTTAAAAACCGTGCCCCCCCCCATGGGGAGGTGTGGCCGGTCATGAAGGGAAGAAAAGAAAAAAAAAACCCTAACAGCCTCGATGCGGGGGGAGGTGGCGTGGACGTCAACACAACCGCAGATCCACGACGATCCCTTGATCCGACGGACAAGATGACGTCATGTCGCCATGCAATTCGAAAGTGCAAAGATGACAACTCAATCTTCTAAGATCAAGTCATGTCATGCCCATAACCATCCCCACAAAATTGGGAAACAAATCAAGGTTGGTTCCCCCAAATAAGGTAACCACATCTTGATGGTTATGGGGGGAGATATTGGATGAAACAAAAAATATTTCAGCCATATCTCTCCCAACCTCCCCCTTTCGCCTATAAATAGAAGGGGTAGGGGAAGGCATCAAAGGTCCAAAAGCTGAAGAGGAAAAAGGCTCTGCAAAAAGGAGCTCCAACGCTTGAAGATTGAAGGCTTCATAAGGCACGGCAAGCGCGTCCTACGGGAACCCTTAGCCCATCAAGTCCTCATCAACGTGAAGACCTTGTACTCAAAGATCAACCTTCGACTCCTTGCATGAAGAAGAAAGCCCGAAGAAGAAGATCCAGACTCGTCGTCACCCCGACTTCTCCAATGATTTTCATCAACTCCGAAGACGCCATAAGCAAAGGCTGGAGAAGAAGATCGAAGCCGACAACACCCGTCGTCTTCAACAAAGGTGTCGACTCCTCGCACGAAGAAGAAAGCTTGGAGAAGAAGGCCTGAAGCCGGTGCTACCCCTGCCGTCTTCATCAACAAAAGTCATCGCTACAACCGTCGCACGGAGATCAGTGCTACCCTTACCGTCTTCATCAACAAAAGCCGACGCTACAACCGTCGCACGGAGATCGGTGCTACCATTACCGCCTTCATCAACAAAAACTGACACTACAACCGTCCTACGGAGATCGATGCTATATACCCCCCGTCGTCTTCATCAATAAAAATTGATGCTACAACCGTCGCACGAAGATCAGTGCTACCCCCACCATCTCTAAAAGAAACCTTCAACTCCGATCATGCCAAAAAAGCTCGGAGAAGAAGAGAAGCCAAGCCGACGCCACAACCGTCGAGGAAGCCAGAAGAATAAAGAAGTCTTAAAGAAGTAGCCATCGTTGTTCGAGAAGAAGATCGAGTCAAAGCTAAAGCCAAAGCCAACGTAAAAAGCCAAAGCAAAAGCAACGGTAAAGTCAGTGCCAAAGCAACACAAGTGCCAAAGCCAAGCAACTACGATGGTCACGAGCAAAGCAACGCATGTTCTAGCCGATAAGACGCGAAGTCCAGAAGAACTAAAGCATCGCAAGCCTCTACCCGCCTACGTTCAAGCGCAAGCGCCAAAGCAAAGCAAAAGCCAGAGCCACGCCAAAGCAACGCCAAAGCCGAAAGCTAAAGCCAAAGCCGACACCAAAAGCACGATCGACACCGCGAACCGATGATCAAGGATGCCGAGGTCTAGCAAGGATCGAGAAAGATACGAAGATCGAGGAACGATGCCCAAAACCTCCCTAGCCGAGAAAGCACAAAGCACGGACGAGACAAAAGCAACGGGCGATACTCCTTAGCCTCTCAAGAAAACCTCACCCTGTAAAGACCTCTCTGTCTTGGGCAACCACTTCAGAGCTCTCGCATGAATACCACGTGGAGACGCGGATCAAAGGGACCCTCCAGAGGATCTCTCCCACAATCTCCTAATCAAATATTCGTCGCACCCGGCTCACCACCCACGAGTCCCTGGCTCCCGGCCTCTGTAATCTACGTGTGTTTGTAATAAAGATGATCCGGATCTTTTTTTGCGCATACATATGGGTTAGTTTATACTTCACATGACTTGACGCTGATTAGGTACACGGATTCTGACTTCATGTCAGATGTGGAATCCAGAAAGTCAACTTCAGGGTTTGTCTTTACTCTAAGAGGAGGAGCAGTCAATTGGCAGAGTGTGAAGCAGAAATGCATCGCAGACTCTACTATTGAGGCTGAGTACGTAGCAGCGTGTGAAGCAGCAAAAGAGACGGTATGGCTCAAGAAGTTCTTGATGAACTTAGGGTGTGTACTAGAGGCTCAGAGAACTATTATCCTTTATTGTGACAATAGCGGAGTGGTAGCACAAGCAAAGGAGCCAAGGAACCACCAGAAGGGGAAGCATATCGACCGCAAGTACCACCTGATTCGGCAGTTTCAAAAGGAAGGGCAAGTACCGGTGACTCAGATAGCATCTGCAAACAATATTGCTGATCCATTCACCAAAGCGATACCAAGCAAGGTGTTCGAATAGCATGCGGAAGCTATAGGAGTCAAGACCGTTTTCCTTCGCCAGACCAAGTGGGAGATTGTTGGAATTGATGTATCCTTAGCTTGTAAAAATCTTTTATTCAGAGAAATAATAGAGAGATTGTATTTGAATAAAAATTACATTAGTGGTACATGATAATATCACGTGTTCTATAATAGAACAGCAAGCAATGGTTTATGTAGGCTGAGAAGAAGGCTTAGTGAATTGGAAACATATAACCTAAATTGTTCACAGCTATGATAGGGTTGGTTCCCCTATCGTGAGAAGGTGTTGGAATGACAGAGCGTAGAACCTTTACTATAGTCAGTACCAGGCACAGTTACTGTGATCGAATGGTGCCAACATGGTGCACAGATCAGTGAGCAGACACTGGTGCATTAAGCTGTGTTTCTGCTTAGAGTAGTTAGTCCTAAACCCTAAAGAATCATGACCGGTGGGCTAACCAATTGTGTGGTGCTTTGATGCACTAACGTGTGAGGGATCCATTTATGTGCGACCGAATACCACAGTGCGTTGGGTTACCCAATTGACATCGCAACGGCATGTCACTCCTACAGGTTATCCATAACCCTAACCGGTAGTGCGTTCCAGGGTCGAACTCACATCATACTAAAACCAGGCCTGATGGTTGTCAGTCGAGCTGATAACCAGATCCCTTAGCTTGGCCAAAGCAAAGGGAAGTACGTTGAGGTTAGTTTATCTGGATGGAACCATATCAAATGATCACTCGAGTCTGACGGTGTTCTCCACCGCTCGAGTCGTATCATGGCACTACGTGGAGGGATATCACACTACTGTAATTAAGCAGAGATAAGGGGTATGCGAGAGAACATAATAAGTCTATGAGGATTAGAGGTCAACTTGCGTCGCGCTCTATTTAGCTTCGCAAGTTAACCGAGGCTCAGATGACAGACAGAGACACCTGTAGGGTGTGTCGGTCGAGGCCTGGTTGTTAGCCATGAATCCTAATCCCTGCAGGTTCCACCTTGTCCATATCCGAAATCGTGTCTACCATCTCTTCCCTTACTTGCACTACCTTAGTTAGGAAGATGATCATCCCACGGGTGCTTCGCACTACAGCGTGAGAGAGAAAGAGAAACAAAGTATGCTTCCAGGGGGCAACCCAAGAGTGGTTAGAGGCATACGTAAAATATCTAACACCCCTCATAGGTGCAGACAATCCAAGCGTGCATTGCACGGGAGCTCGGTAGAGTTGCTTCGGTATATTTTACTAAGGGCACCCCTTATTTTACTAAGGACACCCCTAAGTATGGATAAATTATTGAGGGCACCCCTAGGTGAGAGAACAATATTTCCATGTCAAGAGGACACTATAAATCCTAGGGGTTCTACAGGTTCGAACGGGTTCGCAATCACCCGGTACACGAGTATACGACCATTAGAAGTATACGACCATTAGAAGCATGGGGGGCATTTTGGTCTTTTCCCAAATTGCCCCGCATGCCCTAATGGCCGGCCACTCATGTTAGGGGCGCCCATATGTAGCCATGACCTAATATGGGGAGGATCTAAGAAGATCCTCCCCCAGATATGGTTTGTTGCATAGTTAGAACCGCCCCCACTAAAATCTAGGGGGTAGTTTTTCGGGTGGTTGGATAGGATAAGGACGGCCATATCTAGGGGATTTTTAATCCCTATGGCCGGGCACTTAAGAGGTGGATGAAAGAAAATTTCGTACAAAAAAAAAGGGTGTTTTGTTATAATTTATTGCTCGAAACAAGCCCCTCTTGTGCCGAAAATTAGCACACCATTCCTCTCTCTTTCTCGTCTTCCTCAAGGCTTTTACAAGCATCGGAAGAAGCTCGTTAGCGAGAGGAATTCAGAGATCTCTCAACGAGGACGCGGCTGGGAGGCGAGACTCGGTGAACCCAACGGTGGATCTACATCCGTACCCCTTCATCCATACCTCGATATTCGTCTCCACCAACAAAGAAGAAAATCCTCCGCAGTGAAAAAATCTGCACGAAGGTATAATCTCTCTATCGCTCGTTCTAAGTTTTAATGCATAGATCATCTGATGTATGTTGCATCATCTCGTTAGAATGATGATTAGGAGTTTGTACTATTGTATCATGTGCAGATGATAAGATTATATAATCAGAATTTTTATACCACACACCCGGCAACATGGTGCTACGACCGCTGCCTGACTTCCACTGCGCAGACTTTGATCTAGGGAATTAATTTTTTCCAACACCAGCTGGGTGCGTGTCTGCCTACCCGTTGTGCAGGGCCGACCATTGGGTCTGCCAACCCCCTGCTAGGGGCCGACTGGGTGTGCATTACCCCCTCACAGTTAGGCAGGTGAGAACCTGATTGACTGAGACTCCACAGGGCAAGGCCGGCGGCAGGGCTAGGGAACCCTGGGGGTGGGGGTTTCGGGCCAAAAACCCCGGCGGCGGGGGGTTTTGGGAAAACAGAACTAGGGGTGGGGGGTGTTTGGTGAAAGAAACTGGGGGCGGGGGGTTCGGAAAAAACTTAGGGTGCGGGGGGTTTTGGGCAAAAAACCAGGGGACGGGGGGTTTTGGGCAAAAAACCAGGGGACAGGGGTTTTGGGTAAAAGGCGCAGGGGACGGGGGTTTTTAGGCAAAAATCGGGGGCGGTTTTTTTGGGCCGCAGGGGGTGGGGGGTTTTGTGCAAAAAGGGAAAATCAGGAACTCAAGGATTTGTTGGGGCCGGTTCGATGAACAGTGGAAGGCGGCGATGGGGCTGGCGGTTGCGGGGTGTGTGGGAGGTCGGCGTGCGGTGGAGGGGGCGGGCGTGGGTTTGGGTTCGCCAGCAGCGGTGGCGGCTGGGCGTGGTGAAGGGATGGTAGCCAGGGGGGTGGTTGGGCTGTGGCAGCGGCGGTGGCACTGGGGGTTAGGTAGGAGACCGGGCAGCGATGGCGGTGGCGGGCTGTCAGGTGAGAGGCCGGGCGACGAGAGGGCGGCGCAGGGGGGTCAGGTGGGAGGCGGTGGCCGGGCTGCGGGTGGCTGCGGTCGGGCACAGGACGTGCCAAAGCAGAGGCCGGAGCCGGTGGGGCAGCGGAAGAGGATCCCCTTGAGCGAGATGATGGTCGAGTCCTGGGCAGCTTAAGTGGGGTTGGGGTCGAGAGGTCTATCATCAGGGTGAACGAAATCAAGAGGTGGAAGAGGAGGAGGAGGGTTGTGGTGGCCATGGCTGTGGGGTTGTGGCATGTAGGAGGCGGCACCGAGGGGGGGTCTTGAAAGAGGGGGGGGGGTCTTGTAAAAGGGGGGGGGGGTCTTGCAAGAGGGGGGTCTTGTAAGAGGGGGGCAGTCTTGCAAGAGGGGGGTCTTGTAAGAGGGTGGGGTGGGGGGGTCTTGTAAAAGGGGGGTCTTGCAAGAAGAGGGGGGCCTTGGAAGATTTTTTGTTTTGCCACCCTCTCACACTCTAACTCTCTCTCACACCCACTCAAAAATCCTAGAGAAGGGGCTGCACAGTTGAACCGTGACTCTGATGGCCCTAGCCAACCACGCCAGACTTTGAAGACGTTTTACACCATAAAATCCCAACCAACCCAGGGGTCCTGACCCGACTAGGAAGGGGTAACTGTGGGTGCAAAAATCATACCGGACCGGACCAGAAACAAGTAGGCCCACGTAATAGCCTAGGCCCGTGAACCTACTCTACAGGACCTGCAGATCAAGCCCCCTTATTGGGCCTGAATAACAGCCCAATAAGGGCTCAGTGAGGAGGCCCAAAACCAGCACTACCTCAGTACCACCACGTAATCATTGCCATATCGAGCGCATTCCTCAGCTATAAAATGACCCCTATGGCTTACATATAAGAGGTTGGTCAATGGATCAGAGGAAGAGAAGATTTTAGAGCGAGAGCTATCTTCTTCCTTCTAGTCCTCTTCTAGTTGCTCCGTGCAACCCCACTGTATAAAGCTTCTCTCAATCTGTTAAGAGAACGCTCAACCCCTATTTACTCATGTTATAGTGAAGATCAGGTGGCACCTTTCGCCCGGAGATGTAGGTCGTAAGACTGAACTTCGACAATATCTCTCATGTCACTTGTCTCTCTCTCTCTCTTACTCTGCATGAATTCAGCGTATTGAGGTGCTAAATTACATGCACTGATTTGATTATTGGGTTGCGAGCACAAGGCACAGATTTTAGTTTGAGTAAGAGGTTTGAATATAGTGGTTATAAAGATTGGTGGGGTTCCTATGGATAAAAGTTGATCTAGTTTACGGGTAAGGGCATCCACCTTGTGAGAGGCATTTGTTGAGCCATAGAGCTCGAACAGGCTACCCCGTTTGGCGATGGCCGTAGGGTTTGACCTAGTATCTTTTCCCGATGAAGCATGTTATAGGGAGTTATTAGAAAGATTTTCAAAAAGTTCCCATACTTCAACTTCGTTTTTAAGCATGAATGTCCCTCCACAGGCCGCGTCGATTACGTGACGGTTGGTATCAATCAATCCATTGTAGAAGTTTTTGATAATCTGCCATTGTGGAATGGCATGGTGGGGACATTTTCTGAGAAGATCCTTAAGTCATTCCCAAGTTTCATGAAATTGCTCACCATCCAATTGGCAGAAGCTTGTAATAGCTCTCATATATTGGTTGGTTTTGCCAATGGAAAAATATTTTTTAAGGAACTCCTATTAGAGTTGTGTCCATGTGGTTATGGTGACATTCTCTACGGTTTGAAGCCAGTGTTTGGCTTTATCCTTAAGTGAGAAAGGGAATAGGCGTAGTTTAGTTTCTTCGTCTTAGAAGTTTGCAGTTTGAAGGAATAAAGTTCTAAAAATTCATCCAAGTGCTTATAGAGGTCCTTATTGGAAAGCCCGTGAAAGGATGGTAGCATGTTGATTATACTGGATTTGATTGCAAAATTTTCTATCAATGTAGTAGGGAGTCTTATGCATTAAGGTGTGGCGTAAGCTATGGGTATAAAGTGTGCTCTAAGTGTTCAGGGGCCCTCAGGGGCCTCCTGTGTCTAACGCGTATTCTGTCACGGGGGGGTCTTCTACCTTGCCTACCATAATTGACGAGTAATGGTTTTTACGAAAAGTTCTGAGCGTATGCTCGGGGTCAGAATCTAACAGGATTAGACGTCGCCTCAACGAGCGACGACCAAGCATGCAATTACTAAGAAAATAGAAGGTACGAAAGATAAAAAGCAGAATTAACTAAAGTCGTGCCTACTTTTAATGGGGACGATAGCACCACACATAAACCTCCTTAGTTTATGTGCCGAGCTTTCCCAAGTAGGCACGAGTTAAAAAATTTTATTTTTTTTTTATTTCTGAGTTTTATTAATTTTATATCAACTAAAGTAAGCAAAAATAAAGACCGAAAGTAAAACTTAAGGGAAAAGGAAGATTAGGGGTACTTACCTGGAGAAAAGGCAGTTAATTCCTATCTTCTAGGAATAAGGTACCTGAAAAAGAAAAGGGAGAGGAAGGGTAAGTACTAGATTAATGAAAAAGATGCCTAAGAGATTAATTCCTAAAATTATTTCTAAGTTACCGTTGACAATCCCTGGCAACAGCGCTAAAAATTTATGATCATTTCCGATCACACCAATATCTTATATCCGAGTAATTTGCAGTAAGGGTTAAATATCGGTATCATTCTTCAGGGATTATAAATTGGTAACTATGGACTAGTTCTTGGAGTTAAAGCAATTAGGGAGAAGAAATTGTTAGGTAATTGTAAACTAAATCGAAACTACTATTAAGTGATTAAATTAAGACGAAGAGGGTCAGAGAGAGGATCTAGGGTGGAGAATCTACCACTAGCCAAGATTAGTCCAATTATGCCAATTAGGGTTCCTACTTCTAATAGGGCATTTCAATCCATCACGACAGAGGTCATAATGGCTTTCAACAAAGATTATCCTCTTCTACGGCATGAGTTATCTTCGGTTGGCATGGTTTGTCTTTGTAAGGCACGAACTGTCTCCCCTTAGCATAACTCATCTTGTAACATCCCAAAAATATTAATAATTTAATCTAATATAATAAAAAATTTTGATAAAAAATTCAAAATAAAAATCGGACTATGCCATTACGTTAGGCTCGTCGAAACGATCAAAAACCCTATACAAACTTTTACGTTTTGAGCACGTTTAGAACATTTAAAAAAATTAAAGAAAAAATGACCAACGTAAAGTTTTGAACTAGGGACCTATTAGCAATGCTTATCTTTTTCCCCTCTAACCAGAAAACCCTTAACACTTTTCTATCTAAGCTTAAGAAAAATAAAAATTTATAATGAGGGGGGGGAAGATCAAAAGTTAGCGAAACCGTAGACCGTTGGTTTCTGATCTGACGAAAACAGTCAGATCAGCTGAAGTAATTAATATAATAATGGGCCATTTTGAAGTTAAGGCCTTAGACCTTTGGTATTCCTGCAAAAGGCCTATAAAAACCCCCTTAGTTCCCAGGGTTCTACACTCAAGTCTCCCCCTCATCTTGAGACCCATGCCCAGCCTTCTACCAACCACCTCCTTAGCCACAGCCAACCACCGTCGCCCGCCGCCGTCAGTCGACCGTCGCCGCCGGACAGTCACCGCCGAACCCATCGCCGTACCCGCCGTCAGTCGCAACCGCCGGCCGCCGCCGGTAGCCGCCGTACCCACCGTCGCCGCCCCTATACCTGGTAGGCCTGGTAAATTTTTTTGTTAATTCTGGGCAATAGCCCACTAGGAATCTGGGCCGAAGCCCATTTAAGCCTTTAATATGCTGTGGGCCGAAGCCCATTAAACCTATGGGCTGAAGCCCATTAACCCATTAAATCTCTGGGCCGAAGCCCATTAACCCATTAAGTTATTTAACATAGTCTGGGCCGAAGCCCATTAAACACAGTGGGTCGAAGCCCAAAAAGCCCAAATAACAAACTGTAATGAAACGACTCTGCCTTCGTTAAACAGAAACGCTATTGTGGAGAGCAACCTGAACCTTTTTATAAGGGCAGACCACACATTTAAATTCCGTCAGAATCGGCTATTTTGATCATACCAGGAGCAAACGAACTCCGAATTGAGTTTTGTCTGCGGTCACGGTTTCAGAATGAAAAACCCTACAAACTGAGTATAAATTCAAAGTATTTTAAAAATAACCTAAATATCCCTAAAAGATAAAATCCATTAAATAAATTAGTTTAATTAAACAAACCTAAGGAATCCATATCGAAATAGGTTTTCGGTAAAACCTTGGGGAAATTATTGTGAAAACTAACAAAATATAGCAATATATTTCAGGTCGTGAGCTTACTAAGGCATCCTCATCAGAAGAAAGATTCTACGACTATTCAGGTAGGGGACTAAACCTAGTTAATTCTTGTTAAGTGTATGTTATTGGAATAATGGTAGGATGCTATGGACTTGTAAATTTTTGAGATGTGTTGATCACTTATTAGGGTGTGGGTCTAGCCCTGGCTGAGGCCAAAAAGTAACTTGAGTGTGGGTCTAGCCCTAGCCGAGGCTAAAAAGTAACCTAGGTGTGGGGCTAGCTTAGCCTTGTGACTAAAAGAACCTAGGTGCGGGGCTAGCCTTGTTGAGACAAAAAGTACTCGGATAAAGCTTGAGATTCCTACCCTGGCTGAGGCCAAAAAGGGAATCGGGCGATCAATATCTTTTTAATTACTATTCATAGTCATGTTCATTGCTTCTTCAATATATTTATCTTAACATGAATGAACTAGGTTTAATAGGTGAGTCAGTGGATTAGACTCACCCCCCTACAGGTGTTATGAAACCTACAAAGACTGATCCTACAGAAAAAGGAGAAGAGGAAGAGCGAATAGAGAATGAACCGGAAGGAGTCGAGGATCCACTCTACACGCCATACTATGAGGATGCAGGAGCGGAGATGTGAAGAGTTGATGTCGCATTTAAGTCTTAGGCTTTTATATTTTTAGCGATGTATCAAACCCTTATATTATAATGCATGGTTATGAATAAAAGAGGCTCAATTAATTCCATATTCGATGGGATTTAATTTATATCAAGTTTTTTTCTAACACCCCAGTGTTATACGGGTTGATTTAAATCCGTAAAATACCGGGGCGTTAGAACTTAGTATCAGAGCCAAGGTAATAGGTTCTAGGAATTTAAAAGTTTTACTATAAGCTATATCAGTAGGCCAAGTAGCCACACAATTTAAAATACTTTATATTTATAAATTAAAGTTTTTTTTTTCTAGCAGAGTCATGAAGTCGAAATTCTCTGAAGGTAGCTCATTGGGAGTAAAGGTCAAACCTAAAAATAAAATCATGAAGTCAAAGAAGGAGAAGAAACCAGTTACCCCTACTAAAAATGAGATTGTTTTCTATAAACGTTACCTATGTATCTGTGGAAAAGTGGGCGATGAGAACCGTTGCGAACACCCGATATTTTTCAAAATAGTAGTTGGCTATATGTAGAATGAAAAGAAAAGTATTTATAATAAATGAACGTATTTTACCTTGGTATGTATTTGAAGAGTTTTGTTCATTTATATTTTCAGAAAACATGAATTCACACGAAAACGCTACTCCAAATGAAGACCTAACCAAGGTGTTAGGAGCTCTACATCAAATGATAGAAAAGATGAACTCTTCCAAGGATAATTCAATGATGGGAGTTATCTTAAAAGAATTCAAAGAATTAAAACCCCCTGCTTTTATGGGAGAACCTGATCCTCTGATTGCCGATAGATGGCTCAAACAGGTAGGAAAGATATTGGAGACTCTGAAGGCAAATAATGCACAGAATGTCACCTTAGCCACGTATATATTAGAAGGAGAGGCAGATTACTGGTGGGATTCTGTCAAAAGAACTCAACCTAGTTTCACCTGGGAAGAGTTTAACAAAGTTTTTGTAGAGAAATATTTCTCCGATGCAACCAGGGATAAAATGATTGCGGAATTCTTAGAACTGTACTAGGGAAAGGTTAGTGTTTCTCAGTACGAAGCTAAGTTCACTGAACTGTCATGTTTTGCTCATTATCTTATAGCCACAGAAGAACTAAAGGCCAAAAGATTTGAACAGGGTTTGAATCCTCATATTCGAACTAGAGTGGTGGTACTTTGTATTTGAAACTTTGGAGAACTGGTGCAAACTGCTATGGTAGCAGAGCGAGAATGGGAAGAAACTCGGAAGATATTTGAAAAGAACAAGATGAAAAGGAGTACACCATTAATAAAGTCAAACAAAAGGCCAAGGAAACAAGAGTTTCCAACAGGGAAGTGTGGTTCTTAAATTTCTTCGGGACCTCGAAATTGTTTCATATACGGATCGCAGGATCATTTTCAATGGAACTGTCCTCATCTAAATGGTAACGTTTCAACTAGACATCCATTCAGAAATACTCCACAAGTACCTGTGACTCGCCTAGGTCAACTTCAAAAGGTGCCTGGAAAAGCCTTTGCAATATCTGCGGAAGAAGAATCAAACGATGTCATTGAAGGTATGAACTATCCACTTCTAAAATAGCAATTCCGTAAGAAGTAGATGAGTTATAACCGAAAAGTTAATATTTCATAGGCACCATTCCTATTTATGGAAGTCTTGCTCGAGTATAGATCCGGGTTCGACCCATTCATTCATATCAATTCACCTGGCTAGAGACTTACAATTGAAGACAGGACCGTTAGGGTATATATTTGCCATCACCACTGCACTTAGTGATACGGCCAAAACAAACAGAGTCTGTAGAGACTGTATACTAAGAATTGAAGATGTGGAGATAGCGACCAATTTAATTCTACTAAAATTGGAGAAATTTGACATTCTATTAGGAATGGACCGGTTATCCAAATATAGGGCAGTGATGGATTGTTATCGTAAGAAGGTTACCTTACAAACACCAGAAGGAAAGGAAATAATATTCTGGCGAAGAAAGTTCGGAAAGACAAAAGCAAAAATCTGTTACTTGGCTCAACTATTAGAAGAAGAAGTGAAAATTCTGGTACCAAATTCCACGTTGGTAGTATCAGAATTTCCACAAGTGTTTCCCGAAAACCTTCCAGGGTTGCCACCAAAAAGAGAAATAGATTTTGCAATATAATTGATACCCGGAGTAGCTCCTATTTCAATCGCTCCATATAGAATGACACCAGTAGAGCTAAAGGAGTTAAAGAAATAGTTGGATGAGTTACTAACTCTTGGATTTATAAGACCCAGTACTTCACCATGGGGTGCCCCAGTATTATTTGTACAGAAGAAGGATGGGACAAAAAGAATGTGCATCGATTATAGAAGAATAAATCAGATGACTATAAAGAACAAATATCCACTCCCAAGAATCGAAGACTTATTTGATCAACTTAAAGGAGCAAGGTATTTTTCTAAAATAGATCCTCGATCAGGATATCATCAATTAAGGATCAAGGAAGAAGATATACCAAAGACAGCCTTCAGAACTTGATATGATCATTTCGAATTTCTAGTAATGCCTTTCGGTCTCACCAATGCTCCTGCAGCATTCATGGATTTGATGAATCGAATCTTCAAAAAATTCTTGGATCAATTCATGGTAGTATTTATAAATGATATATTGATCTATTCAAAAACCAAGGAAGAATATGAAAAACATTTGAGATTGATGCTATAAGAGTTGAATCTTCATCAACTGTATGCCAAACTCAGTAAATGCGAGTTCTGGATTACAAAAGTTAACTTTCTGGGACACGTAATCTCTCATGAAGGAGTTATAGTTGATCTAGTAAAAATTGAAGCAGTAGTTAATTGGAAACCACCGAGAAATATTATAGAAATCAAAAGTTTTCTGGTTAGCAGGATATTATCGTAGATTTATTCAGAATTTTTCCAGTATCGCTGCACCTATAACCCGACTCACTAAGAAAGGAGTAAAATTTGAGTGGTCGGAACCTTGTGAGAATGCATTCCAAGAAATAAAGAAAAAAGTCACTACAGCTCCGGTATTGACAATACTAGAAAGTGGAAAGTACACACTTTACACAGATGCTTCTCACGTGTGGTTAGGAGGAGTACTTATGCAAGATGGCCGAGTAGTGGCTTACGCCTCCAGACAGTTAAAAACTCACGAAAAGAATTATCCTATACATGATTTAGAACTGGCAGCTGTTGTATTCGTACTTAAGATTTGGTATCACTATTTATATGGAGAACAGTTTGAATTGTACTCCGATCACCAGAGTTTGAAGTACATTAGCACGCAGAAAGATCTAAACCTACGACAAAGAAGATAGGTGAAATTATTAGTCGATTACGACTATAATTTTATCTACCATCCTGGAAAGGCAAATGTAGTAGCTGATGCTCTCAGTAGAAAAGGACAACTGGCCAATGTAATAGCTGATAAATGTCAAAGGACTTGCATGTTAGAAGACTTTGATTTAATCACACAGAACTATTCACCACAAGCTTACCTAAGTCATATCAGAGTTCAGCCAGAAATGATAAAAGGAGTAATAGAAGCACAAACGTCAAATTCCGAACTTCAGGGAATTCAATACAAACTAAAAAAAGGAGAAGCTATAGAAAACTGGACTCTCGGTACAGATAATGGACTGAGATTTCGAGACAGATTAGCAATCACTGATGCTCCTTATCTGCGAGAAAATATTTTAACCGAAGCTCATCAGTCAAAATTTTCTATTCATCCGGGGGAAAACAAAATGTATCACGACCTTAAACGAAACTTCTGATAGAGTGGTATGAAGAATGATGTAGCCCAGTTTGTGTCAAAATATCTCACGTGTCAAAAAGTGAAGGCTGAGCACAGAAGGCTACCTGGGTTATTACAACCTCTTCCTATAGAAGAATGGAAATGGGAACATATAACCATGGATTTCATTACCAGTTTCCCTACAACTAAGAAGGAAAATGATTCAATCTGGGTAATTGTGGACAAATTAATTAAGTTCGCCCATTTTCTACCACGAAAAATGACTGCGCCCACTAGAGATGATAGCACCTTATACATGAAAGAAATCGTTAGACTCCACGGGATTCCGGTAACTATTGTGTCCGACAGGGATCCTCATTTTACCTCTAAGTTCTGGAAGAGTTTACAAAAGGCATTGGGGACGGAATTTACCATGAGTACTGTTTATCATCCCCAAACTGACGCACAATCAGAAAGAGTAATACAAATCTTAGAATATATGCTAAGATCTTACGTGATGGATTTCAAAGGTAGTTGGGAAGATTTTCTACCCTTGATAGAATTTACTTATAACAACAGCTACCAATCCAGCATACAAATGGCGCCTTTTGAAGTCTTATATGGAAGACCCTGCAGATCACCAGTTTGCTAGACAGAAGTGGGAGAGAAGAGCATTATGGGGCCTGAAATGGTTCAAGAAACTACAGAAAAAATAAAAATTATTCGGGCCAATTTATTAAAAGCTCTGAGCAGACAGAAGAGTTACGCAGACAATCGAAGAAGATCTCTTGGATTTGAGGTAGGAGACTCTGTTTTTCTAAAGATCTCTCCTAAAAAGGGTATACAGCGTTTTGACCTCAAAGGTAAACTTGCTCCCAAATATATTGGACCCTATGAAATATTGGGTAAAGCTGGACCAGTTGCATATCGATTGGCATTACCCCAAAGTTTGGCTAATATACATCCAGTCTTTCATGTATCTATACTTCGCAAATATGAGCCTGATCCCTCTCACATTCTGGAAGATGAAAATATCAGTATTCAATCAGATAATCAGATGCCTCTTACGTGGAAGTACCTGTGAGAATTTTAGACACCAAAGATAAAGAATTATGAACCAAAACTATACGATTGGTAAAAGTGCTATGGCAACATCACAATGAGGAAGAAGCTACTTGGGAATTGGAGTCAGAAATACAAAATTAATATCCACTCTTGTTCGACAGCTAAGGTACATATTTTAAATTTCGAGGACGAAATTTTTATTAGAGGTAGAGGATGTAACATCCCAAATATATTAATAATTTAATCTAATATAATAAGAATTTTTGATAAAAAATTCAAAATAAAAATCGGACTATGCCATTATGTCCGGCTCGTCGAAACGATCAAAAACCCTATACAAACTTTAACGTTTTGAGCACGTTTAGAACATTTAAAAAAATTTAAAAAAAAATGGTCAACGTAAGGTTTGAACAAGGGACCTATCAGTAATGCTTATCTTTTTCCCCTCTAACTAGAAAACCCTTAAATCTTTTCTATCTAAGTTTAAGAAAAATAAAAATTTATAGTGAGGGGGGGAAGATCAAAAGTCAGTGAAACCGTAGACCGTTGGTTTCTGATCGGACGAAAACAGTCAGATCAACTGAAGCAATTAATATAATAATAGGTCGTTTTGCAGTTAAGACCTTAGACCTTTGGTATTCCTGAAAAAGGCCTATAAAAACCCCTTTAGTTTCCAGGGTTCTGCACTCAAGTCTCCCCCTCATCTTGAGACCCTTGCTCAGCCTTCTACTAACCACCTCCTTAGCCACAGCCAACCACCACCGCCTACCGCCGGCCAGACCGCCGCCGCTGGTCGATCGCCGGACAGTCGCCGCCGAACCCGCCGCCGGTCACCGTCGTACCCGCCGTCGGTAGCCGCTGTACCCGCCATCGCCGCCCCTATACCTGGTAGGCCTAGTAAATTTTTTTGTTAATCCTGGGCTATAGCCCACTAAGAATCTGGGCCGAAGCCCATTTAAGCCTTTAATATGCTGTGGGCTGAAGCCCATTAAACCTCTGGGCCGAAGCCCATTTACCCATTAAACCTCTGGGCCGAAGCCCATTAACCCATTAAGTTATTTAACATAGTCTGGGTCGAAGCCCATTAAAACCATTAAACACAGTGGGCCGAAGCCCAAAAATCCCAAATAACAAACTATGATAAAAAAACTCTGCCTTCGTTAAACTGAAACGCTATTGCGGAGAGCAACCTGAACCTTTTTATATGGGTAGACCACACATTTAAATTCCGTTAGAATCGGCTATTTTGATCATACCGGGAGCAAATGAACTCCGAATTGAGTTCTGTCTACGGTCACAGTTTTAGAATGAAAAACCCTACAAACTGATTATAAATTCAAAGTACTTTAAAAATAACCTAAATACCCCTAAAAGATAAAATTCATTAAATAAATTAGTTTAGTTAAACAAACCTAAGGAATCAACATCGGAATTGGTTTCCGGTAAAACCTTGGGAAAATTATTGTGAAAACTAACAAAATATAGCAATATATTTTAGGTCGTGAGCTTACTAAGGCATCCTCATCAGAAGAAAGATTCTATGACTCTTCAGGTAAGGGACTAAACCTAGTTAATTCTTGTTAAGTGTATGTTATTGGAATAATGGTAGGATGCTATAGACTTGTAAATTTTTGAGATGTGTTGATCACTTATTAGGGTATGGGTCTAGCCCTGGCTGAGGCCAAAAAGTAACCTGGGTGAGGGTCTAGCCCTGGCTGAGGCCAAAAAGTAACCTAGGTGTGGGTCTAGCCCTGGCCGAGGCCAAAAAGTAACCTAGGTGTGGGGCTAGCCTAGTCTTGTGACTAAAAGAACCTAGGTGTGGGGCTAGCCTTATTGAGACAAAAAGTACCCGGGTAAGGCTTGAGATTCCTACCCTGGCTGAGGCCAAAAAGGGAATCGGGTGATCAATATCTTTTTAATTACTATTCATAGTAATATTTACTGCTTCTTCAGTACATTTATCTTAACATGAATGAACTAGATTTAATAGGTGAGTCAGTGGATTAGATTCACCCCCGTACAGGTGTTATGAACCCTATAGAGACTGATCCTACAGGAAAAGAAGAAGAGGAAGAGCGAATAGAGAATGAACCGGAAGGAGTCGAGGATTCACTCTACACGCCATACTATGAGAATGCAGGAGCGGAGATGTGAAGAGTTGATGTCGCATTTAAGTCTTAGGCTTTTATATTTCAAGCGATGTATCAAACCCTTATATTATAATGCATGGTTATGAATAAAAGAGGCTCAATTAATTCCATATTCGATGAGATTTAATTTATATCAAGTTTTCTTCTAACACCCCAGTGTTATACGGGTTGATTTAAATCCGTAAAATACTGGGGCGTTACACATCTCATGGAAGAATAACAATTAAAACTAAATGTACCTACCATCGTGCATATGGCATGCGCCATCTTAGTTTAGCACGGTCCGTCTTCCTAGGTATGGTGTATCTTTTGCGAGATGGAATGAGCATAAAGTACAGAGCAAGACAAGAAGAATCAGTTCATCCAAACAATATAGATTAATATTAAAGCATTCAAAATCGAAAGAAAATAACTATAGATTATGATTAATAAAAATTCTTGTCAAGCTAATCCCCAATAGAATTACAAAACTCTAATTAAGCATAAGAAAACTAAACATGGCTAGGGCTGAAGCCCTAAAGAAAGACTAGCCGCTCATGGTAGGGATGACGGCACGAATGTTGGCGGAGAGCAAACATGGATCCATAGCGGCTCTTCTTCTTCTTCTGGAGATGATGAACTTTGAAGCCAAAATTTGGATCATTTTTCTGTTGGGAAAACATAGAAAAATAGGGTCCCCAACGTGTGCGATTTGTAGATTTCCCGCAGTGATTTTGGATCGTTCGATCTAGGTCATCGCGGAACTCGGATGAACACTTCTGATTGATCGGGCCTCGCAGCTGATCGATAAGAAGTTGCAAAGCTTCTATATGCGTTGAGAAGGATTCTCCGATCGATCGGATCTCACAGCCGATCGATCAAAAAATCTGATTCCTCTGGCTTGATGGTTGCACGTGGGGGTTGCCATTGAAGTTTTGTCTCTCTGGAGGTTGCCTTTAGTGATGTTGCTTGGTGGGTTGCTGTTTAATGCATTCTTCACTCTTGAGGTTCTTTTCGTACAAATCATAGAGATATAGGAAATTAGATCAATTGAAAGAATAATTCTCATGATTTATCATGAGTTAATGACTTAGCAATGGCTTGTTTATACGATGATCAGTCATGTCTTCATCATTCTGGTATAGCGATGGAGACAGAGTGGTTGCTCTGGCTATTAGTAGTTACTACTTAACCAAAGAAGCTGGGAAGTTTGGAGGTCACAAGTTGATAGACAACGTTCTCGCAGATGTCACCAAACTATGAGAGAAGATTACGGCTGTTATACGGTCCTTCTCCAACAGTCGATGGAAGGTATTAACCTTCGAGATGTTTCGCACTGTAGAGCGATGAGCTGTCACATGCTGAGCTATCACATAGATACTTTGGAGTAGAGAGAGGCTTGCAGATTATGTGAATTTGTTCGGGAGGTTAGAGAGAGAGAGAACGAGAAAGAGAGTTGACATAAAAAGTGGTGATGAAGTTTAGCCGAAACCTACGTTTCCATGCGGTAAAACACAACCTTTGAATCAACTATCTCTAAATAAGTAGAGTTACTCTCGATAGGCCGAGGAGTGCTTATACAACTAGACAGATAGTGGAGTAGACTTGACTGAAGTCTGATCACCAGAAGTCTCGAGGAGCTCTGGACAACTGGAAGTGGAATGTGTCTTGGAATATTCGATCCTAGATCCTAGAATATTTTTTGAGTCTATTATTTATGGTGGTTTGGAAATATTATGTGGTTTGACAAATATTTGAGGGGATTTACCAGACCCCGAGTAGTATGCGTGGGCCCCAAGCAGGGCTGTGGGTCCCACTGTAGTCTTCATAGGCCCCAAGCAGGGCTGTGGGTCCCACTATTATCTCCATGGCCCCAGGGATGGCTGCGGGTCCCACTATCAGGCATTAGCCAGATTTTGCACCCACAGAGACTAGATCCCGCAGCCTTCTCACCTAGAGAAACAAGTACCGAAGCCTGCAAGCCTTCTTGGATCGCTCACACTTTCCCTTGATAATGATTATCCTCTCTTGAAACTTTTTTTGTCTACCTAGGTTCGTCCTATGTCTTTTCTTTTATAAGCATACGTTTGTATACAACTTGGAAAAAGAATCCCACGAGAAAATGCAGGCCGAACCGCCTCTCCTGCGTGCAGCCATATCAAGTCATGCACAATTTGTGCGCCCGATCCAAACACGTTTACTCGTCTAACTTTTATGCCGATGCCAGTCGTGTACAAGACCTGCACAGGTTGTTCGCATGACCATGGCTGGTCGATTTCTTCTTGCTGCAGGGCTCCGTCTTTCGCCATTTCTTCGCGTACGAACCTTGGAGGTTGTATGTGATTTGTTTGGAGCCAAATCTTCAACATATGTGTGGTCCCCAGAGTTTTTATGCAAACACATTTGTTTCTTTGCAGATGGTTTCACATGACCCAAATAAGACATGTAGCGATGTGAGAAAGGGTGATGGCGATTCGACGGACCAGTCCTACTTGCTTATCACTTTTTACTTGAAACTTTAATCAAAAGACTATAAATCTTTTGCACAATCTGAGTTCTTTTGTTTTGTAAAAATATCATATGGGTCATCCGCTGGAGTTCGTTTTTTTTTCATTTTATATACGTTGAGTTTCGTTTTTTTTCATTTTATATACGTTGAGTTGGTAGTCCTTTGGCTATGCAAAGTACAAATGCATATGAGTCATCCGCTGGAGATGCTTTAACATTGAGAGGAATAGTACAACATATTGGTTAGCAAACATGGGGAGAGTTTAATGAATAGTTGGATTTTACTTACAATTTTTTCTACTGACCATGTAAATAGTTTTTTGGGGTTATTAATATGTGTCCCTTCTAGCTTAACCTTTATCATGATAAAATCATTTATATGCTGTGTTTAGCATTAAGTTCCTTATGTTTTTTTTTAATGGCTATTTTGCATCTATAGCAATTGTACAGATAGACGAAGCTATTGTATAATTTCTTAGAAATACATGTGTTGTACAGTAAAATCCTCAATAATAGATTCAACCATGAGGTTTTTCCAGAATGACCCCCAACTCTGTCGTATTGTTGGAAATACACCCAGTTTCTTTTTGAATTACTTTTCTGACTATTTTTTTATTTTGGACTAAAGTACCCCCGATGCTTATAAAGGGCTTCACTCCCAATTTCAAAGAGATTTGATTCTGCTTCATTGATGATTTGTCTCACCTTTCAATCTTTAGGAAGAGACCCGTGGTGCATCCCATTTCAACGGCCACGATTAGGCCATGGGATTAATCCTAGAGGGATGCTAGTACCACAACCGACTGCAACCCACCTTCGGCCATTGTCGCCCGCCCGCCGTCGACCACCGGCAAGCACCTCCCACCGACGATGCCACCTCGTTAACCACCACTCGCCGCCATCGTCATCGGCAACCACCCCCACCGACCACTGGTTGCCCGCCGTCGTCGCCCCGTCAGCCACCACCCGCGGTGGCCTATGGGGCAGCATGGGTACGTAATGGCCAGCGGTGGGTGGTGGCTGATGGGTCGTCGACTACCGTGAAAATGCTCTGGCACACATGGGTCAGCGCATTAGTCAAATACTTGTGATCATTTCACTGATGTGCTTGTGTGCCGGTGCATTTCACTGATACACCGACACATCATGCGCACCGATGCATTTCACTGATGTGTCGATGCATTATGTGTGTCGGCACATTACAAAGGCTATGATTGGGCCATTTGATGAACCCAATGGGGATGCCGCCACCACCTGCTGTCGTTGTGTTGTGCCAAACTTGCCTCCAAATCTCATTTCCATCTCTCATTTCTTCCTTCTTGCTTAAAAGTATTTTACTACGAACCGCAATAGAATGCACCGGCACCTTTCACTGCAGGCTGCAGTAGAATGCGCTGGTGCCTTTCACTGTGTCCTGTAGTAAAAGGCGTCGGCGCCAGTAGTGAAAGGTGCCGCGCCCGTCACTTCGAGATGTAGTAGAATGCGCTGGTGCCTTTCACTGCGGGCACCGGCACCTTTTACTGCTGGCCGCAATAGAATGCATTGTCGCCTTTCAAGAATGCGTCGGTGCCTTTCACTACGGGCTGCACTAGAATACGCCAGCAAATTTCACTGCGGGCCGTAGTAGAATGCACCAGCACATCTTCACTAATGCATCGGCGCATCTTCACTTATGCGCTGGCGCATTTTCACTTATATGCCGACGTATCTTTATTGATGCTCCGATGCGTCTTTATTGATCACCCGAGGATCGCAATGCCTTCGGAATCACAAAATTCTGATGAGAAATGAAGAAGATACATCATGCCGAACTTGCCTCCGGCTCTCATTTCTTACCGCATACCACCACCACCATCGGCCACCGTCTGCTCGCCACCGGCTCGACGGTAAGGACTCACTAAATATTAGTCGCTATGTAAGGACGTCGGGGACAAAAAATGACATCATCCCAACAATCCCGGCGACGAGTTGGCGGTTGAAGCGAGAAAAAATTCAAATAGAGAAGATGAACAAGCTTTTTATTTATTTTGTTTAGTCTTTAAGGGTAAAATGGTCATAAAAATGCAACAGTTGTTCGAAAGTGTCATTTAGTACGTGTTGAGGGCTAGAAAAGTAATGCGCAAAGCAACCGAGTCTATTTTCAGTTATACATGAGTTGGAGGTCATTTTGAAAAAAGTCTCTTCTAATATTATAGTTACTATATTGATTTACTGTAGCAACTGAATTGATACTTTATTACCTTAATTGATACTCTAAAATCTCGATAGCTATGGCATGATTATTGGAGTACCAATTCGGACCGTATCGATAGCTACTGTTGATACGGGTGCTTCTATTCGTTAATAAATAAGATCTAGATTTTTTCAAAGTAAACCTAGAAAAATAAAAATGAGCGAGAGAGGGAGGAGTTGGAGAACCGAACCACCCGAACATTCACATCTCTCTTCTCTCTCTCTCTCCTCTCTCTCTCTCGGCCCCGATGGAGTGAGAAGCAGAGCGGACAAGTAAAAGCCTGATCTGGGCTGCTTCTCCAACGAGCAAAAGCCCTCATCTGGGCTTTCTTCCCGCCTGATTCTTTCTGTCTCTTTCCTCTGCTTACCCAATCAATTCTGTAGATGGCGGGGAACATCGACGACGGGGAGTTGTGGTTCCCGTCGGAGTTCCTCCCGGGCGATATCTTCTCGGAGCAAGAAGTCGGCAGCAGAGAAGAGCGCCGACCCTCAGCAGACGATGCTACCACTCACGTCCACTGCGAGTTCGGCTCGGATCTGAACTTCATGGGTCAGTCGGTGACCGAGGCGGAGGGCAACGAGGAGAACTACATAGCCGGGCTTACTCTCCAGATGGCTCACTCTTTTCTTCAGGACGACGACGACGAATCCTACACGAAGGTCTGTTCATGGCCAACGATCTGTTTTGGGTTTTGCTGCACAGTTTTTATACTTGGCTTCTGATCTATGGATTTCTCCGGAGACGCAGGCGTTTGCAGCTGGGTCACCGCAATCGACGCTTTACGGTGCCGGGAGTTGTTGGGGTTCGAACAAAGGGAGCCCGAACGGCCCTTCGCAGGCCTCCTCTCCTCCGTCGACTCCGTTAGCGCCGCAAACGGGCGACGCTGATGCATGGGATCTCCTCCCCGCGGCTGCGGGAGAGGCGGTGCGGCTGAGTCTATCCGAGCAGCCGAAGAAGCCTCACGAACGCGGGCTCCCTGCCCCGCCAGCGAAGCCCTCGCATCCCGTCCCCGTTCCCCCGAAGAACCCCGTCACCGGTTTCCCTGCTAGCCCGTTTACAAGCCAGCAGCTGCAGGCCGAGCGAGTGAGTCTTTCATTATGCTGAGGGGTTTCCTTCTTTCATTTCCTTTTTTTTTTTTTTTAATATATATATTATCCCTGCATCTCGTCGTCGTGTAGTTTTACCAGCTGACGCAGCAGCCGCCGGCTGCTCGGGGGAGGCAGCACGGCATTTGGCAGGGGATGAGGTGCGGCCCTCCCCTGGGTTTCCCGTCCTCTGAGGAGTGGCCTCCTCTTCAGAGGCAGCAGCAGCAGTACCCCAAATCGGGCTCTGGGATGAGGGTGGTTTTCCTCAGTGGTCCGGATACGAAAAGGGTGTCCGCCGGAACGGGTGTTTTCCTCCCTCGGAATCCTGGAGATCCAACCGAGCTCCGCAAAAAACCAGGTAATTAATTAAGCCCTGGAACTCCTCAGGCCGCCGCTTCCTTCATTTCTTTCTCCCTGATTGATGTTCTGGCTGGGTTCTTAAATTGACAGCTGGGACGACAGTGCTTCTTCCGGATCGAGTGGTTCAGGCTCTCAACTTGAACCTAGACGCCATGGGTGCCCCTCAACGCTTGCCCACACGCCTTCCTCTTCATCACGGTACTCTCTCTCTCTCTCTCTCTCTCTCCTTTTTCTTTTTTTTCTTCTTCAAAAGATTTTATAGATCCAAGCAAGCAGTAGATCTCATTCAGTTCAGGCGCAGTGTTAGATGATCGGAGGAGTGCTCTGCCCGCTCAGCAGAAGCGGAACCGCCGCCGCCGCTCCCCGCCGACGTCCGCCGTGGCCAACGCCGAACTCCGCCTTCCAGAAGAATGGACGTACTAACCTCCTCCGCTAATCTATGGATTGGTTAATAGTTGATGGCGCATGGAAGTAGGTTTATGGTTTTTTTTTTTTAAAAAAAAAGGGGAAGAGGTGCAGCATTAAGGTTTTATTTTGTGGTGCACCAAGCTTAATGTAGCATTTGTATTTTTAGGGATTGTAAAATAAATAAAGGAAGTGAAAAAAGGGGTAAAATAAGTGGTGGGCTTTACTTAATTCCCTGCACTGAAATGCAATAAAAGGGAAAGCAGGGAGGGTAGGGCGGGAGATGTAATAAAGTCGGTCAATGATAGTTTAGTTTTTGTTGTAATAAAAGGTTAGTAAGGATTAATCTTTTTTGGTTTTTGAAACACCCATGCTGGAACAAATTTTACCTCAAGGCCATTGATGTAAGGTTTATGGGATTATGAAATTTAATAAAAATAGCTGTTATGCTGCCTTCCCCAATATTGATCCTAGAATCGATCTTTTTGAGCTCATGTCTTACAACTCTTACCACCATGCCAGTTCATAAAAAAAAAAAAAAATTGATGTGTGCCAGGAAGC
Organism: Chamaelirium japonicum; assembly: GCA_947650365.1. Taxonomy (NCBI): domain Eukaryota; kingdom Viridiplantae; phylum Streptophyta; class Magnoliopsida; order Liliales; family Melanthiaceae; genus Chamaelirium; species Chamaelirium japonicum. Next base: position 6,390,848 of record OX393555.1, on the reverse strand, counting down.
CATTTTGAGCTCACACTTTCCCTATAGGAAAGTGAAAGCTCAACCCAATTGACTATGCAGAGTCAAACCCACAATCTCCTCATTCCTCACCCAAGCATTGATTGGTTTGTCCATTCTCTTAATCTTTGTCAAACCCACTAGTGGTTAATCTTTGTTAACCGCAAATCCACCTGTTTTGAGTTCAGATCTCCTCTAGTCAGAGCAACCCAAAAGTGAATCCTACTCTGGCCGACAGCATGCACTTGTGGTACGTGCCCAGCCCACAACAGACTGGAGGAGATTCCAACTCACCTACTTGTATGATTTCTTATCTCCTTATTGGTGGGCATGCAGTCGGCTGGCCTGGAGATACGGCTGTGATGCACGCCGGACCCACGGACTGACTGGAGGAGATCAGCTAGCTGCAGTGAATTTGAAGTGAAATTAAGGGGAGTTTTGGGCTTTGTTTTTCTATGATTGTCCAGTTTTGGCGTGTTCCCGGAAACTTAGCGCGGAAGAATCTTTGATTGAGTTGATAGATGAATCTGGTCGTAATCGGGGTCCAGGACCAGGAGGATGGATGGATGGGATACCATCAATCTTGGAGAGGGAAGATATTTTGGGCAAGAGTATTGGTATTTGAACAAACTGGTTTGACAGTCTCATCTACACACCAGACACATGGAGTGGTGGTGGGGCCCAATCCCAATGCCAAAGTATTGTGTCCAGCCCCGCCACCACTCCTTGCCGTGCCGTGGGTCCGGTTTGTCAATGTGATTGTCTAATAGGATTACTGTTTGGGTAACCGTTGCGTGAAACGGAATCTTTGCGTTTTAGGTGTGATTTTGTCTGTTCGTCCTCCGAATATTTTGTTTTGTTTTGTTTTCACGAGACGATAAAAGTGGGCAGCAGCAGCAGCATGTGAGGGTGAGGGTTGCTTAGGCGTGAAGGATAGATTATTCATTAATGTATGTGGTGGTGTGGGCCTGACTCTTATTTTGGTCCTTCTGCGGTTGGTTGGTTGAATGATGTTGCTCTTGCCCTTGCTTTTGACTCGCATCGCATGCTGGTATTGGATGTTTTCTTTTCCATCCAACTTCACTCAAACAATCTAGACCCAGCGTTTCTTTGTGGACTCGGCTATTGACAGCCCATACTTCGTCTAACACAGCATTGCATTCTCTCATAATGGAAGCTCCTGCACTGTATGGAGGGATGGAATTTTTCCCTCTCTCATGTTTCTCTTCCTTCCTGATGCAGGTGTATGAGGCAGCCATTTCTGTTGGCTCAAACACCTTCGATTTGTCTGTCGCTCAGTTGCTTGCGGAAGCATTTTTGAGTTTCGAATTTCCAAACATACATAGAAAGAGAAGTTGCCATTGCAAATTATATTCACAGAGCAAAAAATAAAAGAAAAAATCACATGGCCGAGCCAACTAAATCACACGCCCCCCCTCAAGTGTAGCTAAAAAAACACTTAACTACGATATAGTTATATAACTACATTTTGCCCCTTCATTTCTGTTTTGATCATATAAAAATCATCAAATGAGATAATTATGTAGTTGACAAAAGGGGTATTGTGCTAACATTTCAAACTTTAGGAAGCGATTTCGAAGAAAATAAATCTACGGGGGGGTTAAATGTTTTTGAGCCTGTAGACACATGAATTTTGTCTAAACCCGGACCCGACATACGTGTGCCAACGAGGATGCAAACCAAACGCGCGCTCCGACTCGAACCCGACTTGTACGCACCAGTGCGGACCCGGACCCGATTTGCACCCAACAAGGAAGGAGCGGACCCCACACTCAAGGGGGGCCGGCCCCTACTAGGGACCCGAACCCCATGGGGCCGACCCCTACTAGGGACCCGAACCCCATGGGGGGCGGCCCTTACTAGGACCCGAACCCCATGGGGCCGGCCGGCCTTGCAAGGAAAAAGAAAAGAAAGGAAAGAAAAGAAAAAGGAAAGAAAAGAAAGAAAAGGAAAGAACTACTGCCATGCGCGGGGGGAGGTTGCGTATGACGTCTGCTCACGCGCGGATCTGCGCCGATCCCTCGATCTGACGGACAAGAAGAAGAGCCGGGTCGCCATCGATTTCGTGTGTAAAATCCAGCCATAATTACCCCGCCAGGAAAGGAAAGCAAATAAATGTTATTCCCCTCATCAATGGATGAATAAATCCCGGGTAATTACGGGGGAGATATTAAAGGGATTTAAAATTAAAACTTCTCATATCTCCCCCCCCCCCCCCCTCCTTTTGCCTATAAATAGAGGGAGAGGGGGAAGGCTCAAGGGGTCGAAGATTGAAGACGAAGCGAGGAAGCTCTGCAGAAAAGGAAACGCTTCTTCATCGACCCAAGGCTTCACGAGGCACGGGCAAGCCTGTCCCTTCGGGATCGGCTTAGTCCATTGAAAGCCCTCATCAACGTGAAGACTCTTGCACAAGAAGATCAAGACTTCGACTCCGTGCACGAAGAAGAAAGCTCGGAGAAGAAGACCCTTCGACTCCGAAGACGCCAGAAGCAAAGGCCGGAGAAGAAGCTTGGAGCGGCACTATCCCGTCGGCTCCAACAAACCCTCAACTCCGATCAAGCTCCAAATCCCGGAGAAGAGGAACGAAGCGTCATCAACCCGTCGCCTTCGACAAACGTCTACTCCATCCACAAAGAAGAAAGCCTGGAGAAGACTACCTGAAGCGTCGCTACCCTTGCCGTCTTCATCAACAAAAGCCAACGCCACAACCGTCGCACGAAGATCGGTGCTACCCCCACTATCTTCGAAAGCATTCTTCGACTCCGATCACGCCAAGCCAGTCCGGAGAAGAAGAGAAGTCCAGCCGACATCCGAACCGTCAAAGCACCGAAGAAGTAGCCCACGTCATTCGAGAAGAAGACCGAGGTGACACTGAAGCCAAAGCCCACGCAAGAAGCCAAGGCAAAAGCCCCTAAAGCCCACGCCAAAGCAACGCAAGTGCCAAAGCCAAGGGACTACGCCGGTCACGAGCAAAAGCACCGCACGTTCTAGCCGATACGACACGAAGTCCGGAAGAACGAAAGCATCGCAAGTCTCCCCGTTTACGTCCAAGTGCAAGCGTCAAAGCAAAGCAAAAGCCAGAGCCACGCCCAAGCCAAGCTAAAGCCGAAAGTCGAAGCCAAAGCCGACGCTAAAAGCACGATCGACGCCGCGAACCGACGTTCAAGGACGCCGAGGTCAAGCAAGGAGCAAGGAAGACACAAAGACCGAGGAACGAAGCCGAAGACCCCCTAGCCGAGAAAGCGCGAAGCACGAAAGGGACCAAAGAAACGGCGAACATTCCTTAGCCTCTCCAAAACCCTCATCCTGTAAAGACCTCTGTCCTGGGCAACCCCTTCAGAGCTCTCACACGAATACCACGTGGAGACGTGGATCAAAGGGACCCTCCAGAGGATCTCTCCCACAAATCTCCTGATCAACACTCGCCGCAACCCGGACTCGCCACACCCGAGCCACCCGGGTCCCAGCCACCCTTGTAATCTTGTTTTGTGCAATAAAGACGACCCGCATCTTTTTCGCGCATACAGAGCCAAACTTCAGGGAGCCAAAGTGTAATTTTACAAAAAAATAAAGCTGATTCATCTCGTTCATCCCACCTCCGCACCTCGCAGGCTTGCAGTGCTCGCATATCACAATCTCGCACACGTGCTGCACTGCACAGCCATTCTCGAATCCTCGAACCTCTATCCGTGTCTCGTTTGCCTGATACTTGCAGTCAAAAATGGTGACATATTCCTTACCTCCAGCTAGGCAATGACCCGATTCCCTCCTCACCCCCCTGCAAAAAAATAGAAGAGGTAAGGTGTATGCCAAAATCCTCTCTCTCTCTCTCTCTCTCTTAGAATTTATGCCCCCACTATGGTGAATTCCTGGCTCCGCCACTAACTACAATCCTCACCTTCTTCCTCACGTACCTCCAATCTCAACAGAAACGAATCATATATTGATCCTCGATCCTCCCTTCGTCTCTCTTACTCGATAGAAAAGCCTCGAAGAAGAACACTAATAGCCATCAAACGAAAATGACATTCCTTATCAAGCTCTAAAGGGAAAATCCCTTTTATAGGTTGAAATCCTGTCAAAACAGATCCATATACTGTACAGGCCAACGTCCGAGTGCCCACGAGTTTGAGTTGAGCCCCCCCCCGTCACCCCTATCACGATTTTTGCCCAGGCACCCACAGGCTGGTGCCTAGGCATCGGTGGCCTAGAGCGCTACCCAGTCCCCCTCTGTCTACGAGCTCCCCCGGGAGCCCACAGTCTGGCACTCGCAACCTGTAGAAGAGCCTCCCTGTTTGCCTCATGTCATTGAAACCAAGCCAACCTTAATAATCTCCACCTTGGTGAAGTTTTGGCCAATGCTCACGTTCTGTATCTTAGGTGGCGAGGTGCTTTCTTCTCTTTGCTAGCAGACAAGATGGAGCAAGTTCGATCAATGCTCAAACTTCTTCCTGATAATCAGCTTCATGAGGAAATCGGACGCATTTAGTCCGTGTGAACTTTCACCTTGATCTCTCCATCACCCAATCAATCTCTGATCCTACAATACTAGATATCAATGTACTTGGTTCTTGCCTAAAAGACGAGAGTCTTGGCCAAATAGATCGCACTCTAACTATCGCATTGTACCATATCTGAGCTCTGCCTCAGTCCCATCTCACCAGCAAACCCTTCAACCTAATAGCCTCCTTCACGGTCTATGTTAATGCCATGTACTCAGCCTCGATAGTGGAAATTGTCGTCACTGACTATATCATAGATCATCAACTGACAATTCCTCGACCGCAGGTGAGAACATACCCTATAGTAGACCTCCTCATATCCAAATTTGATGCATAGTATAAATTTGAGTATCCCATGATAGATATCTCTATCTTCTACCTGACAAACATGATTCATCGGTCTGCATTACCCTTCAAATATCTCAAAATCTATTGAATGACTACCAATGGATCTTCCCCGATTTGATATGAACCTATACATACGCTCACCGTCTGTGTCAGATTCGGCCTCGTGCGCACCATAACAGACATCAGACAATTCATCACACTAGCGTACGGTGTCTTCTGCATCTCTTTGACCTACTTTGCAGTAGACTGGTATTGCCTCTTGCTCAAAACAAAATATGAAGCCAGTAGAGTAAAGGCTGGATTAGCATCATTCTTGTCAAACCTCTCAAGGACCTTCTGTGGAAGGGGTTTTCCGCCGCACTTGCAAGATGATGACATGTGTACCGTCCGGCTTGCCCGGGCCAAAAGACACGAAATGAACCAAGTCCAGGTTGATCAGACCCGACCCGCGATGCTGCACCATTTACAAAGAGATACGCTATGGAGGAAAGTCACGGGAGCCCGAGATCCTGGACCAGAACCAGGTCGGGGAAAATGTCGCACAGGTTGTGGACCTGACTCTACTATTCGCATTCCTAGAAAGCCCAACCTGATCAACGCCGGAGAACCACCACTGAGCGAGGAAAGATCAGAAGATTCCTATAACGGCTGGGATGCATGCCAGGCTGGGCGATCTCTAGGATATCTCGCCCTTTGGGATCGTGGGTTACTCGCGATGAGGTGTAATGCCCACAATCCATGAGAACATAGAAGGAAAGGTTTGAATGGTGTCCGATCGGAGGGGATCTGCCATAACTGACCCGAGATCATCGGAGGATAGACCACAGCGATTGCACTCACATAAGTCTACAAAAGAAACCCCGCTCCTTCATGGGCAGGTAAGCAATTCAAACCCTAGAGAAGCAATTTCTCGTTCCTGAATCCTGGAGGATATTCGGTAGTGATTCCCTTCCCTAACTTGAGTGTCGAAGGGGCCTTGGCTTGGAGGTGAGTCTCGGTCTTTTTGGAGGTTCTAGAGGGAAGGCGACGGAGGCGCGATCGAAGCTCCACCTGTGAGATTGGGTGAATCCAATGAGATTCATTTCTCTCTTAAGTGAGGATCCCGCTCGTGATTACTGCCCAGATTTTACGGGCAGATCTGCACTGTTTTGATCACTGCAGGAGCTATAGAAGTCCAAATGACTTCAAAGCGGTTGCAAATTCTTGGCGTTGAAGTCTTCTTTCCGGAAAATTAAGTTTCGCTCCGTTACAATATCGGGATAGAAAGTTACGGCCTTTGCACTGAAGGGTGTTCGTGCAGATCCGAATTTGTCTTCATCAACATTGAAGCAATTCTTCGCGGTGTTAAATCCCGCACGAAGGTATAACCTACTAACCCCTTGATCTATCATAATGCATACATATGAAATATGTTAATCATTTCGATAGATGACTATAGGGGTTCGATTCGTATTGTTTTATCATTTACGCATATGATTAATATGAATAAAAATTTTAAAAATGCATTGCACACCGAAACGATCCTCGGGATCCACTTTACCTTCCGCTGCGCCTCCGATATCATTCCAACAAATGGTATCATAGCCATTTTGGTGTACGATTCATGAGAAAAATTTTCATGGAACAAATCGTATGTGCATTTGATGAACGAATGCGTCACCGGGGTTTGCGTAGATCATATATTCATATTTGTCGCATGTTATGCATAGTGTGTTTTGCAGGGCACCGCTATAGTGTGATTGTTTGCTTTCGGGGGTCGGACCCCGAAATATAATTGCATGGTATATCGATTGTTTCTGTGATGGATGAATGTAAGGCCTAATGGGACAAGCACGTGAAGGTTGACCACGGCTTGGTTTTTCCCGACCTTTATTTCTATTTTTGTCTTTATTCTTCTACCTAGAAAAATATGTACGAACGAGTAATTGCTCGGAGCGTACTAGAATTTCCAGTTACTGGTTGAAGTCTTGGAGGACAAGGATAGATCGGAGATTCATCACTGGAGGACCGAGCGCGGTGGCCCAAAGTAAGGAATATCTGGAAGATGCCATTGAAGAAATGTCAGAGCATTGCTAGTCAGGTTCAGGGGTCGGACCCTGAACTTGATATCAATGGATGTTTGTTTTTCTTTGGTTGGATATTTCTTTAAACCCCGGTGAAAGAATATAATCTGATGCAGTATGTGTTAGATTGTGGGATGCCCTTTCCCCACTATTTGTGGGATGCCTTTTCCCCACTTGGTCCATGCGACCATTAGGTTAGATCTCCATTTATTGACACCCGTAGTCTAATTGGTGTTTGATGGTAGTTGGATCCCAAAACACTCGGTTATGCCACCATTAGGTAGAGGTCCGATGGAGGTTGTCGGATATCCCTAATTGGTTTGACATCGAAACCAAAAGTGATATGGTGATCATCTACGACATCAGACATCAAGTTACATATGAGGAGTCATACAAATGGGAGACCTTTCCTTGTATATCTAGACCATAGGCTAGGCTCTAGAGCACAAAGGGTAATGATCATTTTATTTAGTATCGAAGGCTTGGAGAGTACGTAATGTGATTCTCGGGAGAAAGGTAACAACTGAGTATCCACGTGATAGGGACTATGGTCCTTTCCAAGTCTATCTATACTTTATAAGAGGTCTTAACTCTAGTAGGAGTGCAGTATGACTATGGTCTAGGTCTAGGTTATCGCAACCTAGGAACTAAAATACTTGTATTAAAATAACCCTCACCATAATTAAAGGATGTGTAAGAGGACTCAGTATGAGTGCCCCTGGCCTCCACGGCCAATTGCTGAATTTCTGGGTGATAGGGTATGACTCAACATCCCCCTCGGGTGAGAGTTATGTTCTGTCATGCCGGAGGCTTAGCAGTCTCCTTCGGGATATAGTGGTCACGATGCCAGGAGAGAAGGGCTTTTCCCGCCCTCGCGGGGGCCGCATGAACTCCTGTGTCGTGAGTGCCTAGGCTCATGGGTAAGTATCTGAAGCACCCGTGAGGCTACCCGTTGCGTCGCATGGAGATCACGGGGGGCTGGCCAAAAGGTACCATGGTCCATCATAGCTCGTTTGTGGCAGATTTGGATTGGGTCGGAAAGATCCAATGTAAGCGGAGGACGATACACACTGCCCCCTCGGGCGGGTATATCCGAATCTGAGATCTCGCATACATGGTAAATTACTCCATAGAGATATCTTCGCTTTGAGGGTAGCGTTGGTATATGGATGAAATTAGCTTGTTTTAAAAATATCCTTAAAATAAGGTTTAATACAATCTATATTCAACCATTGATCCCCTGTCCGCTATCCTATTAGACAACTAGATAACGGGTATCGACTTCGTAGACCCGTAGCGTCATCATGACCTTATGTTTAGGGTTAGTAAACTACTATGGCTATAAATCTTAATGTCCCTAAACCAGACCCATCGGGTCTAGATGCCACTGTGGTACAGGCTTGGGCATATAACGACTAACGAGAGTCTATAGAGATGTGCAAGTGCTATGTCATAGCAAACTTGCGGACAACTCTTCAGAAGTAAGTCAGATATATGTCGGGTCCTCTGATGTAATGTTCTGTTACAGCATCAGATGTCTGAGGGGCGCAGTCAAATGACTCGCTATCTCACCATCAAGAAACTTGTCAGCACTAAGATATTTGATGGAATAATAGTTTGGAAACATATTCTTGGGTTCCAGAGCGAACTGGTTTTCTTTGACATAGTGCTAGATGTCGAGGTGATGGAGAACATCTGTCTTGCATCCTTATATGGAACCTTTGAAGGCTTTGTCAGAGACTTCAGCCTTTATAAGCAGGAGATGACAAATGCGGAACTTCTGGGAGCTATCCAGGTCACTAAGGATGGGATCAAGATTAAAGGTAATTCCTTTAGTGCGTAACTTAGGCTTTCTATGAAGTGCCTAAAAGTAAGAACTGATCAAAAACTAAAAACAATGCCTGTATAGAATCAGGAACAGACTCTTAAGTCTGGTGAAGCCTAGTACGAAAGTACTTTCGATGTGGCAACACAAGGGGTATAGGAAGATAGAGATATGGTCTCAGGGTGCCAAGACATGTAAACATCAACTCTTGGCAGAGTTGAATTGCTATCTAGTAACAGTTCTTCTGTTTCTTGAAATATAGACTTTATGTCTATAGAGATTCAAGGAAAGTAGAAGGTTACTTATTGGTAAGGTGGTCCTAGCATAGATACTGATACCATAACTACTGCGGAAGCTGTTAATATGTTATCTTAGATTTTCCGATAGAAGGATTTTGATACTTAGAGATTTAGTTATGTTTCCTCCAAGCTAAATAAAGGTTTTCAGTTCTAATCGATGGCTTTAGTGCATCTCTTAAACTGAATAGGTACCTTCATTACTAAAGGAATAGCTCATAATAAAATCTTTGTATTAAACTCCAGTTCGAAAATAGATTACATAACATCTGTAGTACCTAATTCGTATTCATCTTAATCCTTAGGATAACCTAACCCAATTGTGGCTCCTATGACTTAGATATATTGTCTCAGACATAATTCAAAGGTTAGTGAAGGCCGAGTTTCTAGATACAGATTCCTCGAAGATCCTTCCGACCTGTGAGTCTTGTTTGGAAGGCAAAATGACTAAAAGGGCCACTGAGGTATTGGAGTTAATCCATTCTGATGTATGTGGTTCCAAGAGCATCCAAATGGATAATATCCATTGGATGAGTTCCATAAGTACCTGATGGGGCATGGGATGATATCCCAGTTAATTGCTCCAGGGACACCATGCCAGAATAGAATATCCAAGAGAAGGAATCAGACCCTGTTGAACATGATCTATATAATGATGAGTTTTGCCAAGTTTACTACCCACCTTCTATGGGTTACACCTTGAGAAACAGTAGAGTATATCTTGAATAATGTCTCATCTAATCAATACCTCATACCCCTGAAAAGCTATGGTCTAAGCGAAAGTCGATACTACGTCATTTTAGTATATAGGGATATCCTGCATATGTGCAGAAGGACATGAGGGATAAGATGAAGACTAAGTTCAAGGTGTATCTATTTATAGGTTATCCTAGAAAAATATAAGGTGGACTATCCATGATCCTAAGGAATAGAAGGTGATCGTTTCTACGAATGCCATCTACCTAGAGTGGGATTCGATTATAGACCATATGTCCACTAGTAAGGTAGTTCTGGGTGAATTACTGGATACTAGTGGAGAGCGCATGATCGGAAACATAGTGGTAGTAGATGATACAGACACTAGTATACCAGAAACTGTAGAAATAATTTGCTCTGAACCATAACCATCTTGTCGCAGTGGGAGCACCATTAGAGCTCTTGAAAGATTTTGTGGACAAACTTTGTAAATTAGTCCATAAATTCAAGAGGATGGCCCCTTGAGCTACGACGAAGTAGTGAAATTTTTTGACAGAACTGTTTGACAGAAAGTCATGGAGACAATGCTTGCATCAGTGTCCAGTGATAATCTTTTGTACCAGGGTTCATCAAAGCTTTATTAAAGCATATTTGGATTGGGTCAAAGTTAAAGACCCGTGTAAGCGGATCACTGTGCGCACCCTCCCTCGAGTGGGCGTATACTGAATCTAAGGCTTGCGCACCTGGCAACTTAGCCCATTGGGTAGAATTTGGCAGAAGAGAGGATATATGATGCAGTTTTCAGGCTTAGGAGTTAGCAGGTCAGGAATACTTGGCTTACAGAATTGCAAAGGTTCATTTATAGACTGAAGCAAGTATCCAGGAGAAGCAATATCTATCTTGATCAAGTATGATCTATTCATACAGATTTGATCAAAATAAGCCAAGTGTGTACAAGAGGAGCGATGAAACTATAGGGTGTACTTAGTACTTTACATAGACGATGTTCTACTGATTGAAAATGAAGTAGGAACGTTGCTTAAATTAAATGTCTGGTTATTATCTTAATTCGACTGAAAGACCTTCGTGAGGCGAGTTATGCTCTGGAGATCATGGTAACTCGAGATCGTCAGAACAGGATTCTCACGCTATCACAGGCTGTGCATAGAGATATGGTTCTAGCCAGTATCAATATACAAGACTCTAAAAGGGGTTTCTTGCTAAAGCTTGAAACTGTCGAATGATATAAATCATATGACACCTAAGGAGATGGCAGAAATACAGAAGGTGCCCTATGCTTATGCAAAGGGTAGTCTTATATATGCCATGATTATATAAGATGCTAGTTATCTGTTGCGCAGCAGGATTGGAGGGTCGGTTTTAGTCGAATCCGGGTCCAGTTAGCTGGATTGATGTAAAGAGTATACTCGATATCCTCGTCAAATAAGGACTACGAGTTAGTTTACACTTCACAAGACTTGACGCCGATTGGATGCACAAGATCTGATTTAGCATCAGATGTGTAATCTAGAGAATCGACTTCAGGTATAGTTTTCACCTTGGGATGAGAAGCGGTTAGTTAGCAGAGTGTGAAGCTATAATGCATCACGGGCTCTACTACAGAAGCCTAAGCACATTGTAGCGTGCGTGACAGGAAAAATAGGTGGTATGGCTCGGTAAGTTTATAGTAAACTTGGAAAGCATACCAGAGGCTCAGTTTTTTGTTGTAACAATAAAAGAGCGATAGCAAGAGCCTAGGCACCACCATAAAGGGAAAACATATCAAATACAAATTCTACTTGATCTAGTAGTTTTAGGAGGAAAGGCAAGTGGCGGTAACTGAGGTAGCATCTGCAGATAATGTTGCTGATTCCTTTAGGGAATTCCTGCAAAGGCTTTTGGGCAGCATGTAGAAGCTATAGAGCTTATGACCGTTTTTCCTCGCTAGACCAAGTAAGAGATTGTTAGGTTTGATGTGGTCTACAGCTCATAAAACCCTAGGTTTGATGTGCTTTAGAGTGCAAGCGATCGCCATCATTCTCACACACACACTTGGAGAAGAAGATGAAGGAATAAGAGAGAGATGAACCCGAGAGAGAGAGATGGCAAAAATCCGAACCATAAGATAATGGGGGATGATTCTTCATCGAAAATCTGAGAAGGATGCACCATTTCAGATTTTAAATTCGTGCCCCTCACTCTCCCTTGCCATTTGAAACGGTTCCTCTCTCTCTCCATCTCATTACTCTCAAATTTAATGCCCCTTTTTATTACTAGTTGCCATATTAGAATTGTTGCAATTAAGGAGATGATTCAAAATCTTTCAAATCTAAATTAATCCCTTAATTATAAGTTTGATGGCCATGCAAGCTAGCCCTAGTGAGGATGGCGGCCACTAGGGCATGCGGGATATTTTGAAATGACCAAAATGCCCCCATGCATCTAGTGGTCGTTCACCTCATGCGGGACTATGTATGGCATATCTTCATCCATGATAATGCACCCTAACACTTAGGGCACCTCATCGGCATCAGCAACAAGTCAATACACCATGGGATGATGAATAGTATTTCTACAATTTACTGGGGTGCCCTTAGTAAAAGGTGGGGTGTCCTATAGTAAAAATTACGAAACTCGCATTCTGTGTTCTAGTGCAACACGCACACACAGAATGGACTCCTCATGATATAATGGCAACATCGTATGTCTCTACACTACTCTGGGGTTGCCCCTTAGTGAACACACTTAGTCCTGTGCAACCACAATGCTCCAGTGCGATGCACTCACGGAACACAGGACGATTAGGCATTATTTCTTCAACTCATAATATGCTGTGAGACAAGGAGAAAGTAATGATCCGTAACGATCATGGATAGGATGGAACCTTTAGGGACTAGGATTCATGGCTTCCAACCGAACCCGATCGACACACTGCCCAAGTGTCCCTGTCAATCCTATGGGTCTCGGTTAACCTGCGTGGCCACCCAGAGAACGACGCAGGCTGCACTCTAATTCTCCCAGACTTATTAAGCTCTCTCGCATACCCCTGCTCTTCACTTAGTATTGGTAATACGATGTCCCTCCACTTGGTGCCATGAGTCAACTCGAGCGGTAGAGAGCACCGTTAGACTCGAGTGACCATATGACTAGGTTCCTTCTAGGTTGACTATCATATCGCACCTCCGATAGCTTTGGCCAAGCAACCGGATTCGGTCAACAGCTCAACTATTGACCACCAGGCCTGGGTTTAGTGCGGTGTATGTCATGCGAAGGAATGTACCTCCCGATAAGGATGTGGATGGCCTGCAAGAGTGGCGTGCCGATGCAACGCCAGCCCGGTAACCCAGCGCACCGTGGTATTGGGTTGTGGTTAGATCCCTCACACGTTGGTGAACCAAAGTTACACGCAACTGGTTAGTCCACCGGTCACGGTTCCTTAGGGTTTAGGACCGATTACCCTAAGCAGAAACACGGCTATGTGCACCGGTGTCTGCTCACCGATCTGTGCACCGTGTTGGTTCCGTTCGGCCACAGATACTGTGCCTGGTAATGACCATTATGGAGATTCTTATGCTCTGTCATTCCAACAGCTTATCCTGATAGGGTGACCAACCCAAATCAGAGTTGTGAACAATTTAGGCTCATAGGACCGATCCACTGAGTCTCCCACTTAGATGGACTACTATATAGCCATGGCTCTTTAAGTTCTGTAAACAGAACACGTATAATAATACGTACCTTTATACAATCCTAAATAAACTATCAACCATATACAGCCAAACCTAGGGTTTTAAGAGCTGTAGACCATATCAAACCTAACACCGCCTGCCAATCGGGTATGCCAAGGAGGACCACATTTTGCTCCCCATATTCTCTAGTGCCATCTGTGGGATCCTCACTATGACTATCGAAGTTCTGCCATATTAATGACTCGCCAAAGATGATGCAGAATCCAATAAAAACAAAACGCCAAGGGGATTGATGCCGTAGCATCCCCCCAAGGCCACTGAGATAAAAGTCGAGGGGCCTGATGCCTTAGCATCCTCCACGAGGCTGTCGAGATAAAAGCTTAAGGATTTGATGCCTTAGTATCCCCCCACAGCCTGTTCGAAGAAGAAAGCCAAGGGGGTTGATGCTGTAGCATCCCCCCAAGGCCGTTGAGATAAAATACCAAGGGCTCTGATGCCTTAGCATCCCCCCGAGGCCGTCGAGATGAAAAGACAAGTGGCCTGATGCTGTAGCATCCCACCAAGGCCGTTGAGATAAAATGCCAAGGGGCCTGATGCCGTAGCATCCCCCCAAGGCCGTCGAGATGAAAGCTGTGCGGCCTTATGCCGTAGCATCTCACCAAGGCCGTTGAGATAAAATGCCAAGGGGCCTGATGCCTTAGCATCCCCCCGAGGCCGTCGAGATGAAAGCTGTGGGGCCTGATGCCTTAGCATCCACCCATAGCCCATTCGAAGAAGAAAGACAATGGGCATGATGCCATAAAATCCCCCCAAAGTCACTAAGATGAAATGCCGAGGGGCCTGATGCCTTAGCATCCCCCCACAGCCTGTTCAAAGAAGAACGCCAAGGGGCTTGATGCCGTAGCATCCCCCCAAGGCCATTGAGATGAAAAGCCAAAGGGCCTGATGCTGTAGCATCCCCCTAAGGCCGTTGAGATGAAATGCCAAGGGACCTGATGCTTTAGCATCCTCCCGAGGCCGTTGAGATGAGAACTGTGGGGCCTGATGCCTTAGCATCCCTCCACAGCCTGTTTGAAGAAGAAACCAAGGGGTTTTATGCTGTAGCATCCCCCCAAGACCGTTGAGATGAAAAGCCAAGGGTCTTGATGCCATAGCATCCCCCCAAAGACCATTGAGATGAAATGCCAAGGGTCTTGATGCCTTTGCATCCCCCCATGGCCGTCGAGATGAAAGTTGTGGGGCCTGATGCCTTAGCATCCCCCCACAGCCCGTTCGATGAAGAAAGCCAAGGGGCTTGATGCCGTAGCATTTTCCTAAGGCCGTTGAGATGAAATCCAAGGGACTTGATGCTGTAGCATCCCCCCGAGGCCGTTGAGATAAAATGCCAAGGGGTCTGATGCCTTAGCATCCCCCGAGGCCATCGAGATGAAAGCTGTGCAGTCTGATGTCTTAGTATCCCCCCACAGCCCATTCGAAGAAGAAAGCCAAGGTGTCATGCCCCGGATTTCCACCCTGTACTGCGAGAACCCATGGAAGTGAACTTTCATTGCCATTTTTTTTTTGAAAGAAAAGGAAAAGAGTTTTAATTTTTAGTTTGTTCTTTCTTTTTCGAACTGACCCAATACCTGAAGACATTAGAACAACCGTCCTCGCAAGAAAGGTAAGAAAACTATTTGTGAAAGAGTAGTACTACTTGAATATCTAAGGGCATCACTCTTGGAAGGAGGGAGACAACTCGCTCAACTCTTCTAAGAGTATTGCTCTTGTAGGAGCACGAGACTCGAGCCTAGAAGGTGAGTCATTCCTCACGTGACTTAGAACAAGCCTTAAGAGGCTCCTTACACTCATTTGTTTTAATGTTTAGATTAATAGAAGAAGTTGGTATCTTGAGCCAGAATAACACACCACCAGAAGCAAACTCTCTATATATACATCAGTAGTATTTATATTTCATCATTTGCAATATACTACAACATCATACTGGTCTAACTCGGGCTAGTACTGAATCTATGGGTCCTTCTCCAGCTGCAGCTCCAAAGCTCCATAGCAGCTCCATAGCTTCTAGCTCCACTACTCCATCAATTACACACGTCCGGCTTCTTTGTAGGGGAAAATCTTCGTGTCGACCTGAAGACTCCGCTTCACCAGTCAATTGAGTTTCGAGTGGAGGATCGTTGTTCGATCTATTGATTGAAGTTGCAGTTCCCAATAGACAAGAGAGATGCAATCAAAGAGTTGACGCGAGAGATGTGATCTCGGAGTTCAACCGAAGCCTACGTCTACGTGCTATAGGGAGCAACCCGAATTTACTAACACTTGTATTGAAGTGATCTCGACAGGCCGAGTATCACTGAAACCTCTCTGATCTCTTCAAAGACAAGAAGAAGAAGATCGAAGAGAGGAGGAGAAGGGATGGAAACTAAAATCCAGAGCTCTGGTTTCTGAAAATCAGATCTCAGAATTGGAAATCAGATCTATTTACATTCGAAGGGCTGCTATTTATAGATTTCTCTGGTGGTAAATGGCGGTTTTCTGCTGTAGTATCTGGGGATCCTTTAGGTAAAGCTGGTGGGCTCCGTTGCCGTCTCTTGGAGGATTCCACAGGCTCCTGGGCCCACCAGGCCGAGCAGGTGGGTCCCAGGATGGTCTTTGTGGGCCCACCAGGCAGGGCCGGTGGGTCCCGCTGTAGTCTTCGGGGGCCCACCAGGCAGGACTGGTGGGTCCCGCTGTGGTCTTCGGGGGCCCACCAGGCAGGGCTGGTGGGTCCCGCTGTGGTCTTCGGGGGCCTTCCGGGCAGGGCCGGTGGGTCCCGCTGTTTGCAGACTTCTTGCCAAAATTTGCACCCACAATTACCCTTTCCAAGTTAGCTAAGAGGCTACCTTGGCTGACTTGGATTCTGGTGCGAAGCTAACGACCCCCTGTCAAAAATGCAAAGGAGCTTTTCCGAGTGTTAGTGTCGAAAATAAGGCTGATCGGTCAGTTTTAGACTGATCGGTCAATTTTGACCGATCGGTTGAATTTGACCGATCGATCAAATTTCAACCGGTCAAGGTTGAAGTGATCGGTCAGAAAACATAGTTTTCTGACCGATTCAGTTAAAAATTGATCGATCGATTGAATTTGACCGATCGGTCAAGTCTGACCGATCGGTTAAATTCAACCGGTCGAGGTTGAAGTGATCGGTCAGAAAACATAGTTTTCTGACCGATTCAGTAGAAAATCGACCGATCGGTTGAATTTGACCGATCGGTCAAGTCTGACCGATCGGTTAAATTCAACCGATCGAGGTTGAAGTGATCGGTCAGAAAACATAGTTTTCTGACCGATTCAGTAGAAAATCGACCGATCGGTTGAATTTGACCGATCGGTCAAGTCTGACCGATCGGTTAAATTCAACCGGTCGAGGTTGAAGTGATCGGTCAGAAAATATAGTTTTCTGACCGATCCAGTAGAAAATCGACCGATCGGTTGAATTTGACCGATCGATCAAGTCTGACCGATCGGTTAAATTCAACCGGTCGAGGTTGAAGTGATCGGTCAGAAAACATAGTTTTCTGACCGATCCAGTAGAAAATCGACCGATCGGTTGAATTTGACCGATCGGTCTAGTCTGATCGATCGGTTAGATTCAACCAGTTAAGGTTGGTGGGATCGAGAAAAAGGCCAAGCTTTTTGCTTGATCTAGTAGAAAATCGACCGATCGGATGAATTTGACCGATCGATCAAGTCTGACCGATCGGTTGAATTCAATCGATCGAGGTTGGCGGGTTCGGGTAAAAAACTTAGTTTTTTGTCTGATCCAGTAGAAAATCGACCGATCGAATGAATTTGACCGATCGGTTAAATTCAACCGGTCGAGGTTGGCGGGATCGGGTAAAAAACTTAGTTTTTTGTCTGATCCAGTAGAAAATCGACCGATCGGATGAATTTAATCGATCGGTCAAGTATGACCGATCGGTTAATTTCAACTGGTCGAGGTTGGCGGGATCGGGCAAAAAGCCAAGTTTTTTGCCTGATCCAGTAGAAAATCGACCGATCGGATGAATTTAACCGATCGGTCAAGTCTGACCGATCAGTTGATTTCAACCGATCGAGGTTGGCGGGATCGGATAAAAAACATAGTTTTTTGCCTGATCCAGTAGAAAATCGACCGATCGGATGAATTTAACCGATTGGTCGAGTCTGATCGATCGGTTGATTTCAACCGGTCGAGGTTGGCGGGATCGGGTAAAAAAACTTAGGTTTTTGCCTGATCCAGTAGAAAATCGACCGATCGGATGAATTTGACCGATCGGATGAATTTGACCGATCGGTCAAGTCTGACCGATCGGTTAATTTCAACCAGTCGAGGTTGGCGGGATCGGGCAAAAAGCCAAGTTTTTTGCCTGATACAGTAGAAAATCGATCGATCGGATGAATTTAACCGATCGGTCAAGTATGACCGATTGGTTAATTTCAACCGATCGAGGTTGGCGGGATCGGGGAAAAAGCCAAGTTTTTTGCCTGATCCAGTAGAAAATCGACCGATCGGATGAATTTGACCGATCGGTCAAGTCTGACCGATCGATTAAATTCAACCGGTCGAGGTTAAGTTTCGAACCTGCCGAGTTGAGGTGGCAGAAGAGTCTGTTTTTCTGCGAGGTCTTTGGGTGAAGTCTTGAGTGGTGATGGAGTTTGATTTTTTCTGTTTGAATCTTCGGTTCATCTGGATCGGGGAGTCTTTTGAACCGGCGGTCCAGTTGGGCTGGTGGGTTCGCTTGGACCAACGGTTTGCTTGGACCGGTGGTCCGACGCTTTGTCTAGTCCGACGGTTCACCTGGTTTTGCACTGCTACGGATTGACGCCATGTGGCCCTGCAAAAACACGAGATTTGATATAATGATGACACGTGTCCTCTCGATTTGCGTGCCAATTCCCTCAGGGTATATAAGCTTCTTTGGCTGTCATTTTCGCCCTACGCTTTCATAATTTTTCGAAGTCCAAACTCTTTGCTCTCGATTTTCTTGTTCTCTGCTCTCTGTTCTCTCCCGATCGGTGGAATGGCTTTATCTGGTAGATCGAAGAAGATGGTCCCCTCGAAGAGGAAGGGGAAGGAGATTGCCAAAGTTTCATCCCCTCCGAAGGGTCGTGGCAAGGGCAAGGTGGTGCTTGTGGAGCTGGGTCAGTTAGGCAAGAGACACACGGGAGTTGGGTTTGCTTCTGCTCCATCAAGGCCAGAGCACATTCCCAAGGCAAAGTTCGTTTTGGGCCCCCTGATGTCGCTGACAAAGGAGCCTGCCTATGTGTACAACACGGGTGGCAAGCTCACCGAGGTGAAGAGGGCAAAGTGGCAAAACCTGCTGGCCTGTTTCATAGAGGGGAAGAATCAGCCATCTCTGCTGGGAGTTCTGTCTAGTTTTGGTATAGATAAGCGGACAGTATTCGTGAATGTCGCTAGCATGGAGCAGGTGATGGGGACAGTGGTCTCAGTAGGCCAGTTGAATTGCGGATTGCGCCTTCCACTGCTGCCGTTCGCCGCGACGCTGTTAAATACTTCAGGCCTTTGCTCTGGACAGCTTACCGGGAACGCATGGAGGATAATCTACGCTTTCTGCCGCGTAGAGTCTGACTTCCAGAAGGAGCTAAGGGAGTGCTACTCTAGCATCCCTGATGATGAAGAGGCCCGGATCGAACTAGGATACTTTTTCTATCATTACAGATGGGCTTCGAGGAAAGACAGCCCGTTCTTCAACTTGACAGGTGTTTCTGCCTTACGCTCCATCATCGACACTGTCCCCTCTGATAAACTTTACACTGAGTGGCCGCTTTCAGTTTCCGATGCCTGGACTCCACTCTCAGTGCCCGAGACTCCCCGCAACGACGTGAACAAGGAAATAAAGATGTACTACGCGGGAGGTGAACTAGCTTGGCCTTCAGAGCGGGTCAGAGCCATCGACAATCTGTTTTTGGAATTGACATGCGGTACTAGATCATGGAAGCAGTTTTCTAACTGCCCGGTCAGGTATGGCAATGCCAATCTCCTCCATCGATTACAAGCCCGGTATGAAGATAATGAAGTCTTGTATTCCGATTATGAGGAGGATCCTCAATCGGGCAAGGTTATCAGAAGAATCCGAGCTGAGAAGAAGGCGTATGGTGCGAGGCGCCGATTGCCCACTACTGAAGAGAAGTTGGTGATACGCCGGGGCCCTGCGAAGAAAAGGAAAATCCTTGTCGAGCAGAAACAAAATGAAGAAGAAAAGAAAAAGGAAGATGATGAAGAAGAAGAAGAAGAAGAAAAGAAAGGAGAAGATGATGATGAAGAAGAAGAAGAAGAAAAGAAAGGAGATGAGGAAGAAGAAGAAGAAGATGGCGAAGATGATGAAGATAATAATAGCGAGGATGAGGATGATGATGACGGGGGAGACCAGGGGGGTGATGAGATTCCTCCCACTCCTACTAGAGGCGATACTGGAAGAGGGGGTGGTGAGGAAGAGATTCCTCCCACCCCCATTGGTGGTGATGAAGTGAAAAGGGGTGGCGAGGAAGAAATTCCTCCCACCCCCACTGGTTACAAAGAAGAGGATTCGCAGCCCATACCGATTGACGAGGCTAAGACCCGTCGTATGGAAGTGGTGATGGACGCGACGGACGATGGTTAGAAGGTGGTTCCCGCCTACCACTTCGAAGAGTTGAAGAAGCGCCCAGTGCACTTGAAGATTAAGTTCTCGGGGAGTGGTGGGGTTGGAAGCAACCCCACGCCCCTCGATCAACTGCCTCCAGACGTTCCTCGTCTCGAAGGTGCGACTATAAGCGGGGGTCTGGAGGTTGAGCAACCTCTACCCCTATCGCGCTCTCTGGCTGAAGAAATGGCTGCCATTATGGCTGGGCTCGAACAATCGAGCGGGCAACAGGATGAAGGAGGGGTCTCACCTCCCCGGGGTGTTCCCTCTCCCATACATATGGAGAGAGAGAGAGAGCCGCGTGGGCGATGGGGTTCCCCTACCTCAGCCGGAGCCAACCACCACCAAGGAGAAGTCGACCCCCAAGGGTAAGAGCTCCGATCGTGGGAAGGGAAAGGCACCTCGGGTCGATGCCTCAGGTATCCACACTAGTTCGTCTTCTTTGATTGCCTTGTCTTCGAAAATTTGAAAATATTCTAACTCTTCGAACTTTTGTATTGATTGTAGGTACTCCTGCTGGCATGGCTCAGAAATTGAAGAACTTGGGTGAGGTTGACATCAACCACCCAACGAGTGTGATTCGGAAGCTCTGCAATCTTCTGGATGCTACTCTAGAAGAAGCCTTTGACAGGCTTGAAGTGGTATGTGCCTCTGTTGGACTTGTCCTTTGAGTTGTATTGTCAGAAATAATTCTAACTTTTATGCTTACTTGCAGAACTCAGCAGTTTTGAAGTTCACGACAAACTTTTCAGGAAGGCAGGAGAGCGGGAAGCTTCATCTGAGGTATCCCGTTTGACAGCTGAACTGGAGGCTACGAACGAAGAGAAGGATAAGCTAAGAGAAATTCTCTCTTCCAAGAAGGAGGCCTTGAAAGCCAAGATCGAGGCTCTTCGCAAGGAGAAGCTCGAAAGCAAAGGCTGGCAGAATGGCTATGAGGCTCGGGGTCACGAGCTCGAAGAATTGAAGAACCGCTTCTTTTAGATCGAGACTCTGTCATTTGAACCCGCAACTGAAATAAAGGAGTTGAAGGCTCAACTTGCTGCCAGGGATGCGGCTTTTGTTGCTAAGGAGGCCGCTTCTACTGCCAAGGAGGAGGCTCTCACAAAGGAGTTGGAGCATATGCGCGCTGAATGCGCGAGTTTCAGGGAGACAGCCGAGAAGGCGGTGGAAGCACTCAGGGTTTATGCTAGCAGTGTCCGATCTTCTAAATCTTCTGCGGTGAGTAAAGCTCGTGGTGGATCCGAAGGAGAGAAGTCGCACGCGCACAGTGTAGCCAAACCATGATGTAGTATATCTCTTCTTTGGTTATTGTACCTGTAAACTCTTCACAGATAGAAACCCACTCCTGTACTTCAATCTTTTTGATAATGAAGATATCTTTTTGGTTATTTGAAATTGAATGTCTCTAGTATTGAATTCTTTGAATGTTGTGTTCTGGAATGTTTGAATATATGTACACTTTGAATGTAAGGGACCAAGTCGCAACTTGATCACCCGAACTGGTTAAGTAACTTGAAAATTGAACTTGAATTCGTTTAACATTCATATGTGAGGGGTCGAGTCGCAACTCAAATACCTAAACCTGTTAGACGATATCAAAATTGATTGAAATTGAAGGTCATTTAACATTTGTAAGTAAGGGGTAGTGTCGCAACATAAACTCCCAAACCTGTTAAATTGACCAGTAACTTGAAGGTTGCTTTGCATGACAACCCGAAACTGTTTAACATTTGCCTGTAAGGGGTTGAGTCACAACGCAAGCACCCAAACTTGTCAAACGACCCTGTAATTTGAATGTAGATAATTTGAAACTGCTTCAGAACTTGAATTGAAAAAGCTAGGCATTTGAACATTGAAAGGGAACTTTATTCATCATGGAATTTACATCATGGATAGAACAATTTGAGATGTCTAGCATTCCAAGCTCATGGCAATCTGTTTCCCTCTGGCGAAACCAGCCGGTAAGACCCTTTGCCTCCTATTGATTCAACAATGTAGGGTCCTTCCCAGTTGGGAGCTAGTTTCCCGCTGCTGTGCTCCTTTGTATTGTAAAAAACTGCTCTGAGGACCAGACTGCCAATTAGGAACTGTCTCTTGTAAACCTTCTGATCATAGGCTCGTTTGATCTTTTGTTGATATTTGGCCACACGAAGGGTTGCTCGATCTCGTAGTTCTGCAGAGAAATCCAGATCATCGACTCGGAGTTCTTCGTTTATTCCTTCTTCGACTGCTCTGGTCTTCAAAGTACTTGATATGTTCTCTGTTGGGAGTACTGCTTCCGATCTATATATCAGACGAAAGGGTGAGAATCCTGTTGATCTTCTCGGAGTTGTGCGATATCCCCAAAGAACTTCAGGTAGGACTTGTTCCCACAATCCTTTCTTGTCGTTGAGTTTCTTCTTGAGTATACCAAGAATAGCTCTATTAGAGGCTTCAGCTTGACCATTGCATTGAGGATATTTTGGAGTTGAATAAAAAAGTTTGATTCCATTATTGAGACAGAATTCACGAAACTTGTCGGAGTCGAATTGAGCCCCATTGTCAGCAACAAGAACTTGAGGTGTGCCAAACCTTGAGAAGATGTTATGGCGGATGAACTTGATCACTTCATCGTCGATCTCTCGGAAGAGTGGCACAGCTTCGACCCATTTGGTGAAGTAATCTGTGGCCAGTAGCAGATACTTCTTCTTGCTCGGAGTTGGGGGAAAAGGACCCAGGAAGTCCAACCCCTATTGATGGAAAGGCCATGGACTTGATAGTTGATGAAGCTCATCTGCAGGGAGATGGATAGCCCGAGCGTGTCGTTGGCATGGCTCGCACCTTTGAACCACTTGGTGAGCATCCCTTGCCATTGTAGGCTAGTAATAACCTTGCAATTTTGTTTTGGCCTCAAGAGATCTTCCTCCTGAATGATTTCTGCAGGCTCCAGAGTGGATATCAATCAGGATTGCCTTTGCTTGTTCAGGGCCAACACACTTGAGTAACATCCCGTTATGAGATTTGAAGTATAGATCTTCTCCTTGAATGATGTAGCATGAAAGTTTTCTTTGAAGTCTTCGGGCTTGATTTGGATCTTCGGGCATTTTGCCATGTTTGAAGAAGTCGAAAATTGGGTGTCTCCAATTCTCGAGCTCATTTGAAGTGATAGGGTTCGAGGCCAATTGTCCTCCACCCCCAGATCTTTCTGTAGTGGCGAAGATCTGTTGCTCGGGGGTGGTCTTTGGCATTTCTTGGTAATCGATTTGTATTCGTCTTCCTCCAAGTGAATCTCCAAGAACTGAGGCAGCGTTGGCTAAAGCATCTGCTTCTCGATTCTCAGCTCTGGGAATTTGAATGAATTCGGTGTTAGTAAAATGTTGTTGAAGACGTCGTACTAGAGCCAAGTAATTCTGCATTCTTTCTTCACGAGCTGTGTATTCCCCGTTGATTTGTCTTACGATCAGCTGGGAATCGCTGTAGACGACGATTCGATCTACCCCTAAGGATTCAGCCATTTCGCGTCCGGAAATGAGTGCTTCGTATTCGGCTTCGTTGTTGGTGGCATTGAATCCGAGGAGAGTGGCCTTCTGGAGATGATCAAATTCGGGGGATATCAAGACTATCCCAGTTCCCGAACCGATAGCACTTGAAGCTCCATCTGTATAAAGTTTCCATAGAGGAGTTGTGGCAATAGCCTCAAGGCTTGGATCGGCTTTTGTAGCCGGATTGAAAGGAGGATCAGCTTCATCTTCAAGGCGCATATCGACATCTTCTTCCTAGGTTATGGGGTCTTCGACTGGAAAGTCAGCTAGAAAATCAGCAATTGCCTGCCCCTTAATTAAGGTGTGAGGTTCGAATTGTATCCCCAGGGCACTCATTTCGATCACCCATTTGGTCATTCGACCCGCTCGACCAGCTTTGTCAATAATATCTTTGAGTGGGTGTTCTGAAATGACTGTGATCTGATGAGAGACAAAGTAAAGTTGGAGACGACATGATGCAGTGAGTAAGGCTAGCATGACCTTCTCCGTTTTTGAATAACGAGTTTCAGCAGGGAGAAGTGTATGGCTAATGTAGTAGATCGGCTGCTCGATATTTTCCCTTCTGCTGATCAGGACCGTACTGATTGCTTGATTAGTGACGGCAAGATAGAGCCCTAGATCTTCTTTTGGAAGTGGAGTCGTCAGGATAGGAGCTTGCACTAGATATTTCTTGATGTCTTGAAAAGCTTTTTTACAAATTGGACTCCACCCAGATGTATCCGCCTTTCATAGCTTGTCGAAGAGTGGTTTACACTTGTCGAAAGATTTTAAGATGAATCGATTAAGAGCTGCCAACCTTCCCGTGAGGCGTTGAACTTCCTTTCGATTTGTAGGTGAGGGCATATCCAGAATAGCTCGAATTTGATCTGGGTTGGCTTCGATGCCCCTCCTGGTCACAAGGTGACCTAGGAATTTGCCCGATTGTACTCCGAAAGCACACTTGGCCGGATTGAGCTTAATACGATACTTTCGAAGGACTTGATAGGTTTCCTTAGATTGGATAGATGCTTTCCTCGAGTTGAGCTCTATGTGAGGAGATCGTCGACGTAGACTTCGACATTGCGACCGATCTGATCTTCGAACAATTTTGTGACTAACCTTTGATAGGTAGAACCAGTATTTTTGAGGCCGAATGGCATTACGTTGTAGCAGTATAGACCTCTGCTAGTCACAAAGCATGTCTTCTCTTGATCATCAGAGTGAAGCGGAATTTGGTTGTACCCAGAGTATCCATCCATGAAAGACAATAGCTCGTGGCCAGCAGTGGCATCGACGAGTCTATCTATCCTTGGCATGGGGAATGGGTCTTTGGGGCAAGCCTTGTTGAGGTTGGTGAAATCGATGCACACTCTAACCTTCCCGTTCTTCTTTGGGCAGCACCTATATTGGAGATCCAAGTAGGATACTCTACTTCACGGATGAAGCCTGCTGCGAGTAGCTTACTGATCTCTTCTTGAACGGCAATTTGTAGTTCTGGTTGGATTGAGTGTGGCTTTTGCTTGACAGGCTTCACTTCTTCTTTGATTGCTAGGCGATGGCAAGCGTCATCTGGATTGATCCCAGGCATATCTTTGAAGCACCACGCGAAGACATCGATGTTGGACTGAAGGAAGGATACCATGTCTCCCGCTTCTGCGTCGCTGAGACCGGTACCGATGAATGTTTGTTGAGGGAGATCTCCACTGCCGATATTGATTGGAATGATTTCTTCGATTGATGGTAAGGCCTCCCACTCGATTGGTGGGGGTTCGGTCAGTGGAATCTCCTTTGATTGCTATTTGGAAGAATGGCCGGCTTCATCTAGTGGTCGCTTTGGAGGAGCAATATTGATCTTGCGATCTGTTTTCGCAGCAACAGCTTTGTAAGAATGACCGGCTTGTTGATCACCTCGAATGCAGACAATGCCTTCTCCCGTTGCAAACTTGAGGAGTTGATGGTAAGAAGAGGAGATGGCATTAATCTGGTGGAGGAATGGCCGCCCGAGAATGGTATTGTAGCTGGACGTTCCTTCGACGATTGCGAATCTTACCGAGACTCGAGTCTCTCGGCTGAGATCGAGAGTGAATCTTGACTCGCCCATAGTGATGCTTTGTTCGCCGTTGAAGCCTGTGATCACCGTTGGGACAACATTGAGGCTTGAGTATTTATATCCCAGACGTTTTAAGCAGTCTGAGAACATAATGTCGATGGAGCTTCCGGTGTCGATGAGGATTCGGTTGACAGTGCTTCCGTCGATGAGGAGCTTCAAGACCAGGGGGTCTCGATGTGGAGTATGAACTCCTTGAAGGTCTGAGTCGTTGAAGACGATGGAGGGCCAAGCTAAACCCTCGATAGGCTTCTCGATCCATATGTCCTCTTTGTTTGTAGAAAAGCGAACGTGAAAGATACGTCGAATTTGCCGATTGACTTCCTTCCCGGTCACCGATTGATTGTGCAATGATCCATGAATACCGAAGACATTGGCACTCACAGTGAGAGGAGATCGGTTGGAAAAGATTTGATGGACCCAACAAGCTTCTTTTCCCTTCACAGAGGGTCGGCGTTGATCTTGTCCTTCTTTGGTGAATTCTTGGAGATGGCCCTCTCGCAGCAAGTCTTCGAGA
Source organism: Chamaelirium japonicum (assembly GCA_947650365.1). Lineage (NCBI taxonomy): Eukaryota > Viridiplantae > Streptophyta > Magnoliopsida > Liliales > Melanthiaceae > Chamaelirium > Chamaelirium japonicum. The sequence goes on along the minus strand of OX393555.1, from coordinate 6,364,625 downwards.
TGAAATTTTAGCCGATAGCACCGATCGGTGGAATGGCCGTGACTTCGGTGTAAGTCGCAATAGACTGTTTTGTCAGCCGTGAATTTGGTGTCTGGCTGAAGAGGATTGGGCCTTCGAAGGAATTCTTCATGTTGAATGCGGTCGAGGATCTGTTCGATCGGTAAATTCCACTCGGTGAAAGTGGTTTTTGTCGGGGATCGTCGTCCGTCGTTCCTCGACCATTTATTGGCAGGGGGGCTGCTGCCTCAGCGTTGTGAGCTTTGGCAGCATACTTCGGAGCTTCTTTCTCAGCAGACCTTCGCTTCGACTCTCGCCCTTTTCGAGCAACTTGATCGTCCTCAACCTCAATCTCTCTCTGGATTCGATCAAACATTGAACCCAGGGAAGGAGGGGGATTACGGATGAAGTCGTTGTAGATGTGTAGGTCGAAGCGGAGAGCGTTCTGGAAAGCCAACATGATGGCTTCATCATCCAGATGTCTTTCGGAGAGGGCGGTGTGCTCGTTGTGGAATCTCCTTGTAAAGCTTCGGAGACTCTCATCGGTACCCATCCTCAGCCGGTAGAGGGAGTCGAGCTTCTTTTCCGGCTTCAAGTTCAGCTGATAATGCTGTACGAAGAGATTGGCCAAAACACTGAGCTAGGTGATGGACCCAGCTCGGATATTATGGTACCAATCGAGGGATGGTTTGTCGAAACTCCCCGCGAAGGTGCGGCAGAGTATGTTGTTCTCTTCTTCATGCGGCGTCAGAGCTTGCTTGAAGGCGAGTACATGGAGGGTTGGATCTCCTCTGATGCAATTGAATTTAGAGAGAGTGGGAGTTCTCCACCCCCTTGGAAATGTTGACTCGAATAAGCTCCGATGGAGAGGTCCGGTAGAGGAGTACCCATCTCTACGACCATGCCCCCGACTTGGATGTAGATCGAGAGGCAAGATTGAGAGGTCTTGTTCAGGCCTCTGAGTGTCAGTAGGTTGGAGTCGGTGGCGAAGGTCCGATCCGAGCCCACGCTGAAGTGGAATGGAAGGAGAAACTCTGCTCTTCGAGGGAGCCCCCTTCATCTGGCGTCTCCTTGATATGTCAGGCTTTGAAGGTGCCTTCCTATCGCAGTTGCGACCAGAAGAAGATTGGGAGGACTCGTTGCCGAGGCGATCCCAAACACTCTGCTTCCATGGGGCAGCAGAGGGAGTTGGGTCGCGACAAATCCTTTCAAGGGCAGCAGTGCCTATTGACCTCCGTTGCTCGGAGTGGATTGATTGTCGTGGAAGATCGACTCTCTCGTTGGTCGAGGGAATCAGAAGAGCAATCCCGGCTTCAGAGGCTGCTTTCTTGAGAGCATCTCTTTCAGCAATGAGATCGGCATTCTGCTTAGCCAGTTGAAGCAGTTGAAAGTCGACTGCCGAAATTTGATAAGTCAATGGAGGGTTCGCAGTAGGAGGAGGAGCAATCTGCCCAATTGATTGAGGAGGAGGGGCGATCGGTCGGTCGACTGATCTCCCACTTCCTGAGTGAGCTCCCACATTGGGGACAGCAAGGGGCTGTCCGAAATTGAGCCTTTGACTCATTGAACGAGTCTCAGGACGAGGTTGTCGAGTGTTACTTCCTTCTGGTTGCCCCTAATGCTTTGTCCTCGCTATTTAGTAGAGAGCGAAGGGTACAACGAGAGTACCGGTGTCCTGCTGGTTGTCTGCTTAACCGAAGGGGCGAGGAAGTTTGACTATCGATCAGTTGGCTGCTTAACTGATCTGATAGTTGTTGTAGAGAGGACTTGGCTTTTTGTTTGATCCCACGGACGGTGCCAAACTGTGGGGGAGAATCTTCGTTCCGACCTGAAGACTCCGCCTCACCAGTCAATTGAGTTTCGAGTGGAGGATCGTTGTTCGATCTATTGATTGAAGTTGCAGTTCCCAATAGACAAGAAAGATGCAATCAGAGAGTTGACGCAGAGATGTGATCTCGGAGTTCAGCCGAAGCCTACGTCTCCGTGCTATAGGGAGCAACCCGAATTTACTAACACTTGTATCGAAGTGATCTCGACAGGCCGAGTATCACTGAAACCTCTCTGATCTCTTCAAACACAAGAAGAAGAAGATTGAAGAGAGGAGGAGAAGGGATGGAAACTGAAATCCAGAGCTCTGGTTTCTGAAAATCAGATCTCAGAATTGGAAACCGGATCTATTTACATTCGAAGGGCTGCTATTTATAGATTTCTCTGGTGGTAAATGGCGATTTTCTGCTGTAGTATCTGGGGATCCTTCAGGTAAAGCTGGTAGGCTTCGTTTCCGTTTCCTGGAGGATTCCACAGGCTCCTGGGCCCACCAGGCAGAGCAGGTGGGTCCCATGATGGTCTTTGTGGGCCCACCAGGCAGGGCCGGTGGGTCCCGCTGTGGTCTTTGGGGGCCCACCAGGCAGGGCTGGTGGGTCCCACTGTGGTCTTCGGGGGCCCACCAGGCAGGGCTGGTGGGTCCCGCTGTGGTCTTCGGGGGCCTACCGGGCAGGGCCGGTGGGTCCCGCTGTTTGCAGACTTCTTGCCAAAATTTGCACCCACATTCTTTATGAATTCAGCTCTTTCTTATACCTGAGTTTGTGCCCAACAAAGAAAACATGTACAAACCTTGAGTCACTTAGATGACTAAGTGACTCAGTGTGAGCCACATTAACTATTTCAAAAGAAATTGATAAATATAGTGAATGGTGCTTTAATCGATGTCATCCTCTTGTTTAGCTTAAATCAAATCATTTCACTCTAGTACCATATTTCAAATTATATTATACCTCTCATGATTTCTTGACTTTAAATCATATTATCTTGACTAATATCAATTCTTAATTATATTTTAATTAATGTCATACCTCTATTATTTCAATTATTGTAAGGATATCGTTATTCGAATAATATCAAATCTCATAAAATATCATCTTTCAAAGAATATCGAGTCTTGACTTGTTCATAGACTTTTATCAGTGATGCTAACACTACTATACTTATCATGTTCTAGCATAAACTTCTATAACCAAAGCCTATCATAGAATCGATATTATAAATTTAACCACTAGTCATAGGGTACTCAAAAGTGACCACCACAACCAAAGACTATCTAACTACTAACCAGATTTACAAGTCTACACACTAACCAAACTGGTTTGGTGCATCCTGGTGTCTCTGGTTCCCTAATCTAGTGCTAGAATAACAACTCCAACAACTAAATTAGGACTAATAACCTAACTTAAACACTAGTTTAGAGTACTCAAAGAGACCACCTCAACCAGAGGCTCATCTGACATGGCCAGATGTTGTCACGGTAGCCATTACACCAACCAAAACGATTCAGTGTTTTATTGTCAATCTCAACTCCACTCCAAAGGCAATATTATGAGTTAAACAATATCCAGGTGTCTCTGTTTCCCCTGAACTAGGGCTAATTCTATAATCACAACCGTGATCCAAAATATCCAAACGATAGTTAGGGAGTAACTCTAACTCCTACTACTAAGCTAACGGTCTGATCATAATAAAAACCAAACCCTAAAAGGCTAAACGCCACTAGTATTAGGGTACTCGAAAGAAACCACCACCACCTAAAGACTCATCCTCTAATTAGTAAGAATTGTGCACGAGTCAACCATGCCAATCAAAATGGTCCGGCACTACCATGTCAATCTCCAACTCCACGCCAAAGGCGATATTACGAGTTAGATGACGATTATGGTGTCACTATTTCTCTAACCTAGAGCTAAAACACAAAACACACGTCTACGTGTTTGTGTAAACAGTAAGGAGAGTAGGGGATGACCCTACCTCTAAGTCACTAGTAAGAGTCTAAGTATAATCCATTCTTAGTTATATGTGGTAGATTATGTCTTAGCATGCGGCAACGAGATAACCAACTACGTGCGATACAGGTTTACACCTATCCGCACATGGCTATCACCATGTTTTCCGCATGCTTAGTTAGAGCCTACTACTTTACAAGTAATCTATCGTAGATTCTGCCCTAGCATGTGATGACGGGATCACCAAGTGTATGCGTGCGATATAGGTTTATACCTGTTCGCACGTAGTCATCACCTCACTTTCCACATGCTTAGAACCTACTACGATATATAATAACTTCTACCCTACTAACATAAGTCATAGACTTAACAATCAACATCAAACCCGAGGGTCTAGTCACCCGCCGTAACATAGCCACTCGAGACGAATTCAAATATATATATATATATATATATATATATATATATATATATATATATATATATATATATATATATATATATATATATATATATATATATATATATATATATATATATTATAATACTAAACTTATTCTCTTATAATACGGCCTTATCTTCGGTAGATAAATGACATATCCCCTCAACCATATCCAGACAGGAGATATGCCCCCTAACTATGTCTGGTACTGCACTAACCACTCTAAATAATTTTTAATATAATAAATATTTATTCTACTCCTGATATACTCTCGCGACTACGCAATACATTCCTTATCCAAAACTCTAAACTGCCTATGTGACCGTGAATCACCTTCAGTGAGCAGGTGAGGCATCCCTTTAACCAAACAAGGATAGGGGACATGGCTCCTACAGCAAGATAGCAGTGCAGTCATCACGTCAGACATTTCCTATCCTAACTATACTATCCAACTACCCATATTTGCTTGTATGTCCGTGTAACGTCGTCGGTGAGTAGGGGAGGCACTCCCCCAACCAAACAAGGACAGGGAATATGACTCCTACAGCACGATAGTGGTGCAAGGGTCATATAAGGCTTTATCTACGCTATTTGCAACTCAGTATTTTCTAGTTTACCTGCGTTACCGAGTATCATCGTCAGTGAACAGGAGAGATATCCCCCTAACCCAATAGGGATAGGGTGCATGACTCCTACAGCACGATAACGGTACCATAGGCACGTCAGGCTTTATCTATACAATCCTACCATCTGGCTACTCTAACTTTATTTCAATATAATGTATCATTTACAGGGAATGGCAACATGATATCTTTTAATCTAAACTCGATAGATGGTACATTCTATACATACTATAGAGGTACCTTAATTCTAATTATTCCTTCTATAAGGAAAAGTTCTTAAAATATTAAGCACCACTGGTCTAGGATATCCGCAAGGAACCACTACCATCCAAAAGACTTATTCCTGTCCAAAGGGCCATGAGGACCTTCTGAGTCAAATACACTAATCATGCAAGTCCAAGGTAACCAAGTCCACCCTCATACTATGCTACAAGCGATGTTATGAGTTAGATTTAACTGGAATAACGTGTGGTCATTGCTATTCCTAACTAGGTCTAACACTCGGATGAACTATAAAGGCATCCCGGGAGGTCTACATGACAAATAGAAACTAACCCTAACCTTGGTAAACTTGGATAGGTCAAAGGAGTTAGCCCAATATAAACTAGAAAAACGAGCAGAGCTTCCGCCCCCTTTCCAGTATATTAAAATATACCCTGGCCCGAAGGTTGTTCCTCAGTCGTAGTCAGGCCACAACTATCCTTATACCTATAGGTGCCGCACTCTTCAAAGAATGTGGGATAACGCCTTTAGATAAGTCAGAGACTTGATTCAATACTTAGAGAAAAAACGGGCAGAGCTTCCGCCCTCCTTTTTGGATATTGATGCGGTCCCCAGCTCGAAGGTCGGTCATCAACTACGATCAAGCTGCACCTGTCCTTAGAATCTACAGATTTATCCTTAATATTAGGTTACATGGTGGGTTCAACCGTCGCAGCCAACGGTCTGACCACCTACTTTAAAGTCTACGGGTTCGAACCCTAATTCTCTTCCGGGCCTGAATAGGTGGCCCGAACAGCCTATTTCATCATTCTAACTGGTCCCCTACTCTAAGCCGATCGTGAACGACTCGGGCAAATAATATTTTTATTTTTAGTTTTAATTCTAAAATTAATTAATTAATTAATTATTTAATAATTTATTTATTTAAATGATGTCATAAAGTGTACATAAATTATTATATCATTATGATGTCATAATTAGATTACTTAGTTATTTATTAATATATGGTATTATGAAGTCATAAATATTTTATTTAATTATTCACAAACAAGTTTGGATAAAAAATTTATAAAGTTTCGGATCAAAAACCACTATTGTTGTGGTTTTCATCTCGAAACTCAAGAACGCGAAGGAAAGCTTCACTTTCTCGAAATTCCAAAAATTGGGGGTTTGATTCGCTCTGAATCGAATTCCACCAAGAACAAAAGTTGATCCTTTCATCCTAAGCATCAAGCCTAACCAGTTTTTGATGAAGAAAATAATAAATTTTGGATCGAAATCTAAGGGTTTCAAGTTTTGATAACAAAATTTTGAAAACCCAATGAACACAACGTGTTCTTCGGAAAATACAAGATTCGGGGATCTAATCGACCCCGAATCGAAATTCGCAAAACATGAGAATGGGTGGAAACAAATTAACTACTTAATTTAGAATTAGTTTAGATCACATCAAGTTTTTAGCACCGTTGCCATGGATTGCAACAGAGCTTTTGAATTTAGGTCATTCCATATTTGCCTTAGTTAGTTTTAATTAGTTTAGTAAGTTTAATTCTTTAAAGAAGGGTAGTTCCTCCATCTTTAATAATAATGGCCAAACTACATCCACCTCACCCGATGACCTTAAAAGAATATATGAACTTTACAAAGTCCACATGTTATCAAGATTCATCTTCAACAGTATTGACTAATACACAGCTAACCCAAGCAATGACCCTACAAGAATACATGAACCATACAAGGTCCATCAAACATCATGATTGTACAAACTTTTCAACTGAACTTGAATATCCTGAAACAATTCCACCGATTAGGAGTTCATATGACTATATACAATATAATTCACCATGTTATGACACTCAAGCTAGATCCTAGATGGCAAAATTATCAAGATCAAAGTAAGCAATATTATCAAGATTATGGTTGGCAAAATCACCAAGGCTATAATTGGAAAAATGAATCATGTGCAAATAATTTTTAAGATTTTCAAGAGCCTTGTAACCATACCTACTATATACCACAAAATAAGAAGACTCTTGAGTAGACATGACTGAGGTTTATGTTCCAACAACTTATTCAAAGAAATATACAAACCTCGCAAGAGCAAAAGAACACTCTTGATAGACTTGAATCGCGTTTTAAGGTTATCCAGAAAGCAATCCTTCGAACTCAACCTCAACCTCAACCTGAGTCTAACTCCGATGAAGATTATGAAGATCATGAGGAGAATAGAATTAGCATCCCATTAGATAATAAGTTTATGAGGAGACTATAATGGAAATCCCTATAGAAGATAAACTTGTCAAATCTGATTTTTTTGATATATTGGAATATTGTCTAAGCAATATTGATAAATTAATATGAATATGATTATTAAGGCTACTAATGATATCTCAGTCAATATTGATGTCATCAATAATGACACCATAGATATTATAATTGATAAAGAAGCCTATACTCTCTCCTATGACAATGATGATGAGATTTTTGAAGAAACTAATGCTTTCCCATCTAGTCTAAAAATTAATGATGATAAGACCTATAAGATGAATATAATCGACAATCTTATGGAGGACAAGATTCTTCAATCATCTTTTAATGATCCGTTAGAGGCATGCTCGACAAATTTTGATGACCTGAACAATGATCTTATCAATATCATTTTAGATACCACTCATGCTCTCCCTTATAACATCGATGGTGATATTCTAGCTAAGGAAACCAATACTCGCTCACTGAATCTTTAAATTAATGATATCATGTTCAAATGATCAAACATTGATTTATAAATTCTACCATCCGAGTTTCAACATATATATTTTGGTAAGGAAGATATATTTTCTGATTAAATATTCCCTTAATTCTACGAATATCAGAAAATTCAATTTTGTAAACTTTTCAAAGATCTTATAGAAGATACACGATGGAATATGGTGTATAATAATAAACCCTATATATTTCAATTTTTAAAGAAAAATCATAAAGAACAGTATAGGATAAAGTCTAATAAGAAAGAAGAGAGTCAAGCAGAAACATTCAAAGTATACTATAGAATATAATTTTTCAATGGATGACTACTCTCTTTTCTTTTTAAAAATTTCATATGCTAAAAAATCCCTCTCTTATATAATAGCTGTTAGATTTTTATTATCATCTACTGGTTTCCTGCTTCTGTAAAATGTCTGCTATTTATTTTTAGTTAAATTATATTCATCTTTTCTTTTTCTTTGTGGCAGTGATATTTTGTAGGAAACTATCATACAAAACACTTTTAAGGTACTACCTATCCTTAAAATTTTGTACTTTCATATATATATATATATATATATATATGTATATATATATATATATATATATATATATATATATATATATATATATATATATATATATATATATGTATATATATATGTCTTTCAAAAATACTATCATATAATACTACCATCTCATTTATGAGCATGTTTAATTCACGAGTAATATTATTCAGCTCGAAGGTTTGTCCCGAATTCGGCGGCCCAAAAGACATGGCACCGTGTAACTGGTGCTGTTAAAGATTTTAAAATCGCTAGTGGGTTTCAGCCACCAGTTGCATGCTGCCACATCCTTCGGGCCGCCGAATTCGGGATAAACCTTTGGGCTAAATAATATTACTCTTAATTCACATATTAAGAACAATGTCTAATTTAAGTTTGGGGGTGTAATATACTTTTTATAAAATCCTGCTTACATCTAATTTCCACAAAATTTATCAGTTTTAGTTTTATAAAAAAAAGTTTGATATTTTTTTTATATTATTGCATCAACTTATGCTGTAGCTGGACAGCTCGGCACATACATCTCGGCGTGTGTGTGTCCAGTCTGTAGTCTCTTACCAAAACTACAACGTTTGTATAGAAATCTATAGGAATTTATATTTGCATGTTTTTATTTTGTTTTTCATATTTTAGTTTCTTATCGTATTATTTTTGTCGCCTTTTCCTTTCTTTTCTAAAATAAAAATACCTTTATTTCAGGCTTTGTAGTATAATTCTATCATACTCGAATAGGACTATAAGGCACTTGGTAATCAATATAGAAAACCAAGGGATTAGCTAGAAAAAGTATGTCTAATATGGTTCTTACCCTTAGTAACCTTTTGCAGATTGTCAAAATAAACTAAACTCGACCTTTCACTTCACATATGGCTTACACCTCTAGGGTCTAGATTCAAAGCTTTCATATCACCTAATAGTCACTTAGAGTCAACATGCAGATCTGATTCACTTTGTTTGCTAAAAAAAAAGGAGACATCATTAGAAAAGCAACCAATGAATTCTAAGGTATAGCGAAAAGGGCTACCTATTAGCATGGTATATGACCTAATTATGTAAAAGTCCTAACTTGTATACCTTAGTATTAGTGAGGCTAAGTGTATAGGGTTATAAGAATGATCCTATAAGGATGGCTACCTAACTCATGAGAGCATTGGCAGCGAGTCATGGACATAAAGTACAGCTGACATGGTACAAGTTAGGAAGGGATATATAATAAGATCCGGAAAAAAATAAGACCTATAAAAAAAATAATAAAAAAATGATAGTGTGAAAGTCGTCGTTATAAATAACGTGGGAAAACTAAAATATTACATATAAAGCCCATATGATATTAAAGTGAATATCCACAACTCTCACTAATCTATCTAGATTAGCTGGTTTTGACTTAGGTTCTAAGTTTGACTTTGACCGTTCAAGGAGACTGTTAGAATGATATGAATGTAGAGAATCAAACCCCCAGTTATGTTTAGCCCAGAGTGTAAAGACCTGATTTTTTCCCTGTAATAAAATAATATAAATATATTAATTTTCGTTTATGGAATGTTAGTGTAATGTCATGTGGCACGTGTGGCACTATCCTATGGCACTTACGGGAATGTAAGTGCACAGGGGTTAAGTCCGAGAGATGGTGCGCATAGGTTGCGCCCAGAAAAATACAGACTTTTCGTCCGATCAGGGCTGCTAAGCCCTAACTCCGGAACTCAAATAAATTATTTGAGAATAGTTTAGCATCACCTCAGGGGTAGGAAACATTCTCCTCATTTTGACCTAAATATTAAAAAAAATGGATTTTTTGGGGATTATATATATTTTTTCAGGTTTATAGTGCTAAATCCTAATCCTAGGTTCAGTTAGCCCTAAATCGGGTCCTAATCGGGTTTTAGCCTCTCTAATTGCGCTTAGTACTAATCAAACCCTAAGTCATCTCATGACAAGTCTTGTGAGGACTATATTACATCACATGACATCACACCCATGTGCATACCATGTGAAAATAATTTGTAAAACTAGTTAGGAACTAACCTAAATTAGGGACTAAATTGGGTGGGATTAAGCCCTAAACTAGCCTAAATTAGACCCTAGGAACCAAATTAAACCTACACCAAATCTTAATGGAACATGATTACATCCATGTGGGTCCCACTAGAGAGCATTCCCCCCCACCCCCCATTTGCTTCCCACATGGAAAGCAAGAGAAGTCAAAGAAGGGTTAAGTTTGGCCTTTTCAAATAGGAAAAAACCCTTTGATTTCCTTTTTTTTCCTTCATTCCTTCATCTCCCCTTCAAGACACGAATTTTTTATCACCCTTGGCAGCCAACTTCAGTCTCCAAGAACCCCCTTTCTTCCCCATAAACCTTGAAGAAAAGCCTTTGAGAGAAAATCAAGGCTTACTAGTTTGGATTTTAAGGAAAAGTGGAGAAAAGAAAGGAGAAGAAGAAAAAGAGAAAGAGTGGTGGGCCAAAGCTTGTGAAAATTCATCCAAACCAAGCAAGTTAAGCTACAAAGGGTAGTAATAGGTTTCCATGAAGTTTTAGAATTGTTTTTAGGTGAATTCATCCATGAATTTCATGCTTTATCCATGGATTTTAGTAGTTTTGGAAACATACAAATAGGTTTTGAGTTTTAGCACACTTAGCATGTTTAAAACCAAAAAACAAGCCCATGAGCATATTCTCCAACTTGTTTCCACCCACTCATGTTTTACTAAGTTTGATTCAGGGTCAATTTGATCCCCGAATTTCTTATTTTCCGAATAATATGTAGTGTTCTTCGGGTTTCCAAAATTTGCAATCAAAAAGTTGAAACCCCAGGATTTGAATCTGAATTTTATTGTATGTTTTGTGCAAAACTTGTTAAGCTTCATGGTAACGATGTTAGGATCAACTTTTAAGTTTGGTAGGACTCGATTAGGTGTGAATCGCACACCCGAATCATCAGATTTTCGAGAAAGCAAAGCTTTCCTTCGCGTTCTTGAGCTCGGAGATGAAAACCACAATAATGGCGGTTTTAGATCCGAAATTTTATAAAACATTCATCCGTATTTGTTTATGAAAAGTACAGTATGAATACGTGTATTGTACGATATATTTATACGCATATTTTGCTCGTATAAAACACCTATTATACAGTATTATGTCCGTACGATACCCGTATTAAAAAGAATTAAATATTAAATTAAATAATTTAATTATGACATCATATTGATATTATTTAATTACTTAATAAATAAAATAAATAATTGAATTAATAAATAATTATTAAATTAAATTATTAATTAATTATTTTTAAAAATAAAAATATTATATGCTCGAGTCATATGAAGTCGGTTTAATATAGTGGAGGACCAGTTAAAACGATGAAATAGGCTGTTCGGGCTACCTGTTCAAGCCGGGAGAGAATTAAGGTTTGAAACCGTAGACGTTAGATTAAGTGGTCAAATCGTCGTTCATGACGGTTGAACCCACCACGTAATCTAACATAAGGAAACCATGAAGATTCTAAGGATAGGTGCGGCTTGACCGTAGCCGATGACCAACCTTCAGGTCAGGTACCGTAATAATATTCGGGAAAAGAGGGTGGAAGCTCTGCCCGTTTTTCCTCCAAGTATTGAGTTATGCCCCTGGCCTATCTAAAGGCGTCATCCCACTCTCTTTAATGAGTGTGGCACCTATAGGTTTAAGGATAACGGTGGCTTGACCACAGCCGAGGATCGACCTATGGGTCGGGAAACATTTTAATATGCTGGAAAGGGGGCGTTCCGCTCTGCCCGTTTTTCTAGTTTATATTGAGCCAACTCCCTGGACCTATCCATGTTTACCATAGTTAGGGTTAGTTTCTATCCGTCGTTTAGAATACCCGGGATGCCTTTGTAGGTCATCCGGGTATTAGCCCTAGCTAGGGAAAGCAATAACCACATATTGTTCCAGTTAAGTCCAACTCATATCATCGCTTGTAGCGTGGTATAAGGGAGACTTGATTATCTTGGACTTGCACGGTTAGTGCATTTGACTCAGGAGGTCCTTGTAGCCCTTGGGCAGGGGCGAGTCATTTGAATAGTGATGGTTTCTTGTGGGTACAATAGACTAGTGGTGTTTAGTGTTTTAAGGACTTTTTTCTTATAAGATGAATAGTTAAGATAGAGGTACCTTTACAGCATGTAGAGGATTATCCTTTACCGAGTTTAGGTTGAAACATATCGTGTCACCTTCTTTCTGGGAGTGACACATTAGTCATTATTAGGTTAGGGTAGAGGAGTCATATATTAGCATACGTAAAGCCGGGTGTGCCTATGGTACCATTGTTGTGATGTAAGAGTCATGTACCCTGTCCCTATTGGGTTAGGGGGATGCCTCTTCTGCTCACTGATGACGATACTTGGCAACGCAGGTAATTTAGAAAGACTAATTAAGAGTAGCATAGGAAAATGTCTTGCATAACCCTTGTATTGTTATCATACTATAGGAGTCGTATTTCCTGTCCGTATTTGGTTGGGGGAGTGCCTCCCCTGCTTATCAACGATGTTGCACGGACATGCAAGAAAATTAGCATAGCTATATAGTACAGATGGGATAGAAAAGCCTAACGTGATGGTGATGGTGGTATCACTATCGTGCAGTAGGAGCTGTGTCCCCTATCCCTGTTAGGCTAGGGGGATGCCCCTCCTACTCACTGATGGCGATGCAAGGTCACATAGACAGGTTAGGGATTTTAATATGAAATATTCTGTATGGTTATACCGGTGTATTAGGAGTTGATTAGATAGTTAAGTAGGATAGAAGTTTCTTAACGAGTTTATAGCAGTACCTGGTATAGTTAGGCGGCGTATCTCGTATTCGGACTTGGTTAGGAGGACACGTGATTTAGCAGCTGAAGGTCTTTGCATATTTAGGTAAGCAATACATAAGGTATTATATTGTATATATGATTGAATCCTCCTCGAGTGGCTATACCACAGAGGATGACTAAACCCTTGGGTCTGGTGTTGGTTATCAGTCTATGATTTATGCTAATAGGATAGGAGTTGTTTTATGATGTAGTAGATCCTATCTAAGCATTAAGCAAGGTGATGACTGCGTGTGGATAGGTATAAACCTATATCACACTTAGTTAGGGATCTTATTGCTCCATGCTAGGACAGAATCTATCATGGATTGCTTATAAAATAGAAGGTTCTAACTAAGCATACGAAAAGTAAGGTGATGGCCATGTGCGGGCAGGTGTAAATCTATATCGCACGCAGTTGGTGATCCCGTCGCCGTATGCTAGGACAAAATCTACTATATAAAACTAAAAATATATTATGTTTAGGCTTTTACGAGTGACTTGGAGGTAGGGTCATCCTCTACTCTCCTTATTGGTTATACAGACACATAGACGTGTGTTCAGTGTTTTTAGCCCTAGTTTAGGGGAATAGTGATACCATAATCGTCATCTAACTCATAATCTCATCTTTGGCATAGAGTTAATATTGACATAGTAGTGCCGGACCGTTTTGGTTGGCATGGTTGACTCATGTACAATCCTGACCAATTGGGGGATGAGTGTTTGGGTGGTGATAATCTATTTCTAGTACCCTAATACTAATGGTATTTAGCCTTTAAGGGTTTATTTTTGATTAAGATTAGACCGTTAGTTTGGTAGTAGAAGTTAGGGTTACTTCCTAACCATCGTTTGGATAATTCGGATCATGGTTGTGATTATAGGATTAGCCCTATTTTAGGAGAATAGTGACACCACAATCATCGTCTAACTCGTTGTATCATCTTTAGTGTAAAGTTAAGATTGACATGGTAGTATCGGACCGGTTTGGTTAGTGTGGTTGACTCGTAAAAAATCATGACCAATTGGAGGATGAGTCTTTGGATGGTGGTAGTCTCTTTCAAGTACACTAAGTCTATTGGTTAAATATTATGATAGTATGAGTTATTGTTCTAGCCCTAGATTAGGGAAATCAGAGACACACGGATGCACCAGACTAGTTGGGTTGGTGTATAGACTTATAGGTATGGCTGATAGTCAGATAAGTCTTTGATTGTAATGTTCTTTCTTGAGTACTCTAAGACTAGTGGTTAGATTTATGATCTTGATCATATGATAGAGGCTTCAGTTGTAGAAATCTATGCTAGATCATAATGAGTATAACAATATTAGCATAACTGATAAAGGTCTTAGGATAAGTCAAAACTCGATATTCTTCGAGAGATGATATTTTATAAGATTCGATATTATTCGAATAACGATATTCACGTAATATTAAAAGTATTAAAGGTATGGTATTAACTTAAATAGAATTAAAAATTAATATTAGTTAAAATAATATAATTTAAAGTCAAGAAATCATGAGAGGTATAATATGATTCAAAATACGGTGCTAGAAAGAGATGATTTCATCTAGATTAAACATTAGAGGATGATATCGATTAAAGCATCATTCATTATGTTTATCAGTTTCTTTTTATAGAGTTAGTGTGGCTCTCACTGAGTCACTTAGTTATCTAAGTGACTCAGGGTTTGTGCGTGTTTTCTTGTTGAGCACAAACCCAGCTATAAGGAAGAGTTGAATTCGTGGATCAAACAGACAAATAAAGCTAATAGAGTAGCGGAGCTAGGAGATATGGAGTAGTCATGGAGAGCTGGAGCAGGAGTTTGAGCAGGACTATTAGATTCAGTACTGGTCTTAGTTAGACCAGTAGGATATTATAGTGAATTCCAAATGATGAAATGTAAAGACTGTTGATATATATATATAGAAAGAGTTTGCTTCTGGTGGTATATTATTCTGGCTCAAGATACCAACTACTTTTATTAATCTGAATTTTTAAAATTAATGAGTATGGGGAGCCTCTTAGGCTAATTCAGAGTGACGTGAGGAATGACTCACCTTCTGGGCTCGAGTCTCGTGATCCTATGAAAGCAACACTCTTAGAAGACTTAAGGAAATTGCCTCCCTCCTTCCAAGAGTGATGCCCTCTGACAGTCGAACTGTACTTCCCTTTTATAAATAGTTTTCTTATCTTCCTTGTGAGGGCGGTTGTTCCAATGTCTTCAGGCATTGGGTCGATCTGAGCAAGGAAGAACAAACTAAAACTTAAAACCATTTTATATTTTCAAAAAAAAAATTTAGCAGTGAAATAGTTCATGCTGCAGAGCGAAAATTCAAGGTGTGACAGCTTGGTATCAGAGCCTAGGGACATGACCCTAGGAATAGACATAAGAAAGGAAGTTAGTAGTGAAAAGCAACTTAGGAAGTTGTTTAAGTATCAGGTTTGTAACATCCGCCCCAAACACACAAGATTTTGTCCACTTTGTCCGTGCCCGCACGAGAACTTTCCAGGGTGGTCACCCATCTTAGTACTACTCTCGCCCGAGAACGCTTAACTATGGAGTTCTTACGAAATCCATAGCGGCTCACGGTTTTAAAACGCGTCTTCTATGTTTGAGAGGGGAAATTATATAAGTAGCTCAGGATCTCCTTCTCTCTAGCGATATGGGGCTAACTCATGACCTTGTACACCTCACCTTACCTCATCCATCTTGGCATTCCTGCCTCAGGAGTCTTGGCTCTTGGCTATTGGCCTATTGGATCTTGGTCGTCACAATCCACCCCCCTTAGGGCTACACGTCCTTGTGTAGGGTTAGACCCCCCATAGCGAGGAGAACCAGCTATGATACCATTTTGTAACATCCGCCCCAAACATACAAGATTTTGTCCGCTTTGCCCGTGCCCGCACGAGAACTTCCCAGGGTAGTCACCCATCCTAGTACTACTCTCGCCAGAGCACGCTTAACTACGAAGTTCTTACAAAATCTGTAGGATACACGATTTTAAAATGCGTCTTCTATGTTTGAGAGGGAAAATTATATAAGTAGCTCAAGATCTTCTTCTCTCCAAGCGATATAGGGCTAACTCATGGTCTTGTACACCTCACCTCACCTCATCCATCTTGGCATTCTCGCCTTAGGAGTCTTGGCTCTTGGCTATTGGTCTATGTGATCTTGGTCGTCACAAGGTTTAGGATGATCTAACCTGAGTATTGGATATAGATTGTAGAAGCTAGTAGTCAAGATATCACATCTTCACCATAGCGGGAGTTAGCTTGGTTAAAATTTCAGTTCCAGTACCAAGTCTTTCCTCCTCGATGATCACGAGGATTAGGAGAAAACTGAGGTAGGTGGAATCTGGTAGGATAGAATGTGCATAAGTCATTCGAGTAAGGTGTTTCGTATAGAAACTAGTCATTTTAGTACTTAGGGGATTCAATTACATTTCTACGTACCACACTAAAAGGGGTACTTTTCAGTATTTATGGTTAAGAAAGACGTTTCCTAACCTGGTGAGAACATGTAATTGCTTATCTATATCGAAATAGAATATTTAACTCTCAGATAAAATAACTCGGGAGAGACAATGAGTTCTCTCACGAAGTGGAATAGGATGCCTCTTGAGGGAATTCCATTTGACATACCCTCCTACGTTATAATCTGGTTGAGGCGAATGTCCGATAGTATTGTTTGCTATATTCATTAGTTTATGACTTGTATTGAATGATAGCCATGCTAGGATGTTCAATTCTTAGGTAATATATCTCAGAAGGGACAATGAGTTCTCTCACGAAGTGGAATATGATGTCTCATAAGGGAATTTCATTTACCATACTCTTTTGCGATATAACCAGGAGAAAATGAATATCCTATAGTGATATGTGTCGTGATTTTTAGTTTAGAATTTATGTTTGATAAGAGTAGATGGCAATGAATTTACTTATGAAGTGTTATGGGATACTTCATAAGAAAACTTCGCTTACCATCTACCATAAGTATTTTATAATATATTTAAGTTATAGGAATGATAGATTTTAGGTGTATTGCAAACTAAAAGTTATAAATTTGGAGCGAAAATAGGTATCTTAAGATTAGTTGGGATTATCGATGCTATTACTTGCGTAAAAGGTAATAGTATTAAGATGGGTGATTTCTTAGTTACCTTTGGATATTACCAGGGACTGACTTTAAGTCTGGTATTCGTCATGATTTCTGCAGTGCTAATTTCGAGGACGAAATTTTTATAAGAAGAGAAGGGTATAAAGACCTGATTTTTTTTCTGTAATAAACTAATATGAATATATTATTTTTAATTTATGGAACGTTAGTGTAATTTCATGTGGCACACGTGGGACTATCCTATAGCGCTTACGGGAATGTAAGTGCACAGGGGTTAAGTCCGAGAGATGGTGCGCATAGGCTGCTAAGCCCTAACTTC
Source organism: Chamaelirium japonicum (assembly GCA_947650365.1). Classification (NCBI taxonomy): domain Eukaryota; kingdom Viridiplantae; phylum Streptophyta; class Magnoliopsida; order Liliales; family Melanthiaceae; genus Chamaelirium; species Chamaelirium japonicum. The sequence continues at coordinate 6,346,997 of OX393555.1, read as the reverse complement.
GAAACTCAGATTAGTCTTTTGGGAATACTTTAGCATCACCTCAGGGATAGGAAACATTCTTCCCATGTACATTTTCACTTCATCTGGGATCTGGGCTCGCGTACAGAGAAACCAGACCCCTTTCACACTCGAAGGGTAAAATCATCATTTTCAAAAATAAACTTTTTGTAAAATTACCAAAACTTTTTTTTGGAACTAAATGTAATAAAAAATGGGGATTTTGTTAATTATATATATATTTTTGGGGTTTTAGTGCTAAAGCCTAATCATAGGTTCAATTAGCCCTAAATGGGTCCTAATCGGGTTTTAGCCTCTCTAATTGTGCTTAGCACTAATAAAACCCGAAGTCATTTCATGACAAGTCTTGTGGGGACAACATAACATCACACCCATGTGCATACCATATGAAAATAATTGTAAAACTAGTTAGGAACTAACCTAAATTAGAGACTAAACTAGGTGGGATTAAGCCCTAAACTAGCCTAAATGAAACCCAAGAAACCTAATTAAACCTAAACCAAACCTTAATGGAACTTGATGGCAGCCAAGTGGGGCCCACTATAGAACATTCCCCCCCCCCCCCCATGTGATTCCCATATGGAATGCAAGAGAAGTCAAAGAAGGATTAAGTTTGGCCTTTTCAAATAGAAAAAAACCCTTTAATTTTCTTTTTTTTTTTTCATCGCTTAATCTCCCCTTCAAGACACAAATTTTCTATCACCCTTGGCAGCCAACTTCAGTCCCCAAGAACCCCCTTTCTTCCCCAAAAACCTTGAAGAAAAGTGTGGGGGAAAAATCTTCATGCCGATCCGAAGACTCCGCCCCACCAGTCAATCAAAGTTGAGTCGAAGGCCTTTGATCGATCTGCTGACTGGAAAGGTATATTCAAAGGTCGATGCCTTAGTGACTTTGAGTTAACACTTTCGATATGCAAATAGAGAGAAGGTTGACACAAGGTGTGATCTCGGAGTTCAACCGAAGCCTACGTCTCCGTGCTATAGGGAGCAACCCGAATTTACTAACACTTCACTCGAAGTGATCTCGACAGGCCGAGTATCACTGATCTCTTCGTGAGATCGAAGGAGATGGAATATCAAAGTCAGAGTTCTGGGTTTTTGGATTCTGGTATCTGGTTTCATGAAATCAGATCCTCCTCTCTACACTTGAATAGTCAACTATTTATAGAAATCTTTGGGAGGAAAACCAGGGCGAATGACGGTTTCTGCTATCGTATCTAGGGATCCCCCAGGTCGGGTTGGTGGGTCCCGCTGTCGTCTATGTGGACTCCCCAGGCGGAGCTAGTAGGTCCCGCTGTCGTCTGTGTGGACCCCCCAGGCGGAGCTGGTGGGTCCCGCTGTCGTCTCTGTGGATCCCCCAGGCGGAGCTGGTTGGTCCCGCTGTCGTCTGTGTGGACCCCCCAGGCGGAGTTGGTGGGTCCCGCTGTCGTCTCTTTGGACCCCCAAGGCAGGGCTGGTGGGTCCCGCTATCGTTTGCGTGGACCCCCCAAGGCGGAGCTGGTGGGTCCCGCTGTCGGCTCTGTGGATCCCCAGGCGGAGCTGGTGGGTCCCGCTGTCGTCTGTGTGGACCCCCCAGGCGGAGCTGGTGGGTCCCGTTGTCGTTTCTGTGGACACCCCAGGCAGGGCTGGTGGGTCCTGCTGTCGTCTCTGTGGACCCCCCAGGCAGGGCTGGTGGGTCCCGCTGTCGTCTGCGTGGACCCCCCAGGCAGGGCTGGTTGGTCCCGCTGTCTGTTAGGGTTCTGGTCAAAATTTGCAACCACAGTTACCCCCTCCAAGTAGCTAGGGGCTAACCTAGCTGACTTGGAATTTAGGTGCAAAGGCCAAACCCCCCGCCAAGGGTATGTATTAGTGGGCTTTCGTAGGACTCTGGTGTCTGCAAAGAAGAAAAACCCGTTGATAGATTGATTGCAGTAGATAAGCCAAATTAGTCCAATCACCCAAATCTGACCGATCGGTTAAATTTGACCGATCGGTCAAGTTTGACCGATCGATTAAATTTGTCCAATCGGTCGAATTTGATAGATCGGTTAAATTTGTCCGATCGATCGAATTTGACAGATCGGTCGAATTCAACCCGTGGAGCTTGGGTCGATCGGGTAAAAAACCATGTTCTTCGCTATATCTAGTAGAAAATCGACCAATCGGTCGAATTTGTCCGATCGGTGAAAATTATCCGATCGGACAGTTTTGACCGATCGGTTAAATTCAACCAGTTGGGTTTGAGGTGACCGGGTAAAAACCATAGTTTTTTGCCCGATTAATAGAAATTCAACCGATCGGTCGAATTTGTCCGATCAGTCAAAATTGTCCGATCTGTCAAATTTGCCCGATCGGTCAAATTTGCCCAATCAGTCAAATTTGTCCGATCGATCAAATTTGATCGATCAGTCAAATTTGCACGATCAGTCAAATTTGCCCGATCGGTCAAATTTGCCCGATCGGTCAAATTTGATCGATCGGTCAAATTTCACCGATCGGTCAAATTTTGCCCGATCGGTCAAATTTGTCTGATCGGTCAAATTTGATCGATCTGTCAAATTTGCCCGATCTGTCAAATTTGACGGATCGGGTGTCTATTGATTCGGTCAATGGGAGACCCCCTGCAGGGTCGGTGGACTCGATCGTCTGCCTCTAATGCTGATGGATTAGATCGGAGAGGGGAGGATGGCCTCTACCCATGACTGTTGCAATTTGAGGATGTTGGAGAAGGGCTGTTGGAATTGAAGATTGGTATGAGTAACCAATCGTGACCATCCATCATTGCCCGATAGAAACATGACTGTGGGTGCAAATTTTGGCAAGAAGTCTGCAAACAGCGGGACACACCGGCCCTGCCCGGTGGGCCCCCGAAGACTACAGCGGGACCCACCGGCCCTGCCTGGTGGGCCCCCGAAGACTACAGCGGGACCCACCGGCCCTGCCTGGTGGGCCCCCGAAGACTACAGCGGGACCCCCTGGCCCAGTCTGGTGGGCCCACAAAGACTATCACGGGACCTACCGGCCCTACCTGGTGGGCCCAGGAGCTTGTGGAATCCTCCAAGAGACGGCATCGGAGCCCACCAGCTTTACCTGAAGGATCCCCAGATACTACAGTAGAAAACCGCCATTTACCACCAGAGAATCCTATAAATAGCAGCCCTTCGAATGTAAATGGGTCCGATTTTTCAGTTCTGAGATCTGATTTTTAGAAACCAGAGCTCTGGATTTCAGTTTCCATCCCTGCTCTTCCTCTCTTCGATCTTCTTCTTGTTTTTGAAGAGATCAGAGTGGCTTCAGTGATACTCAGTTTGTCGAGATCACTTCGATACAAGTGTTAGTGAATTCGGGTTGCTCCCTATAGCACGGAGACGTAGGCTTCGGCTGAACTCCAAGATCACATCTCTCGCGTCGACTCTCTGATTGCATCTCTCTTGTCTATTGGGAACTGCAACTTCAATCAATCAATAGATCGAACAACGATCTTCGACTTGAACCTTCAATTGACTGGTGCGGCGAAGTCTTCGGGTCGGCATGAAGATTTTCCCCTACAGTTTGGCGCCGTCTGTGGGATCAAACGAAAAGCCAAGTCCTCTCTACAACAACTATCAGATCAGTTAAGCAGCCAACTGATCGATAGTCAAACTTCCTCGCCCCTTCGGTTAAGCAGACAACCAGCAGGACACCGGCACTCTCGTTGTACCCTTCACTCTCTACTAAACAGCGAGGACGAAGCATCAGGGGCAACCAGAAGGAAGTAACACTCGACAACCTTGTCCTGAGACTCGTTCAATGAGTCAAAGGCTCAATTTCGGACAGCCCCTTGCTGTCCCCGATGTGGGGGTTCACTCAGGAAGTGGGAGATCAGTCGACCGACCGATCGCCCCTCCTCCTCAATCAATTGAGCAGACTGCTCCTCCTCCTGCTGCGAACCCTCCATCGACTTATCAAATTTCGGCGGTCGACTTTCAACTGCTTCAACTGGCTAAGCAGAATGCTGATCTCACTGCGGAAAGAGATGCTCTCAAGAAAGCAGCCTCTGAAGCCGGGATCGCTCTTCTGATTCCCTCGACCAACGAGAGAGTCGATCTTCCACGACAATCAATCCACTCTGAGCAACGGAGGTCAATGGGCACTGCTGCCCTTGAAAGGATTCATCGCGACCTAACTCCCTCTGCTGCCCCATGGAAGCAGAGTGTTTGGGATCGCCTCGATGACGAGTCCTCCCAATCTTCTTCTGGTCGCAACTGCGACAGGAAGGCACCTTCAAAGCCTGACATATCAAGGATACGCCAGATGAAGGGGGCTCCCTCAAAGAGCAGAGTTTCTCCTTCCATTCCGCTTCAGTGTGGGCTCGGATCGGACCTTCGCCACCGACTCCAACCTGCTGACACTCAGAGGCCTGAACATGACCTCTCGATCTTGCCTCTCGATCTACATCCAAGTCGGGGGCATGGTCGTAGAGATGGGTACTCCTCTGCCGGACCTCTCCATCGGAGCTTATTCGAGTCAACATTTCCAAGGGGATGGAGAACTCCCACTCTCCCCAAATTCAATTGCATCAGAGGAGATCCAACCCTCCATGTACTCGCCTTCAAGCAAGCTCTGACGCCGTACGAAGAAGAGAACAATGTACTCTGCCACACCTTCGCGGGGAGTCTCGACGAACCATCCCTCGATTGGTACCATAATATCCGAGCTGGGTCCATCACCCAGTTCAGTGTTTTAGCCAATCTCTTCGTGCAGCATTATCAGCTGAATTTGAAGCCGGAAAAGAAGCTCGACTCCCTCTACCAGTTGAGGATGGGTACCGATGAGAGTCTCTGAAGCTTTAAAAGGAGATTCCGCAACGAGCACGCCGCCCTCTCCGGAAGATATCTGGATGATGAAGCCATCATGTTGGCTTTCCAGAACGCTCTCCGCTTCGACCTACACATCTACAATGACTTCATCCGTAATCCCCCTCCTTCTATGGGTTCAATGTTTGATCGAATCCAGAGAGAGATTGAGGTTGAGGACGATCAAGTCGCCCGAAAAAGGGCGAGAGTCGAAGCGAAGGCCTGCTGAGAAAGAAGCTCCAAAGTATGCTGCCAAAGCTCACAACGCTGAGGCAGTAGCCCCCCTGCCAATAAACGGTCGAGGAACGACGAACGACGATCCCCGACGAAAACCACTTTCACCGAGTGGAATTTACCGGTCGAACAGATCCTCGACCGCATTCAGCACGAAGAATTCCTTCGAAGGCCCAATCCTCTTCAGCCAAACACCAAATTCACGGCTGACAAAACGGTCTATTGCAACTTCCACCGAAGTCACGGCCATTCCACCGATCGGTGCTATCGGCTAAAATTTCATCTCGAAGACTTGCTGCAAGAGGGCCATCTCCAAGAGTTCACCAAAGAAGGACAAGATCAATGCCGACCCTCTACGAAGGGAAAAGAAGCTTGCTGGGTCCATCAAATCTCTTCCAACCGATCTCCTCTCACTGTGAGTGCCAACGTCTTCGGTATTCATGGATCATTGCACAATCAATCGGTGACCGGGAAGGAAGTTGATCGGCAAATTCGACGTATCTTTCACGTTCGCTCTTTTGCAAACAAAGAGGATACCTGGGTCGAGAAACCTATCAAAGGTTTGGCTTGGCCCTCCATCGTCTTCAACGACACCGACCTTCAAGGAGTTCATACTCCACATCGTGACCCCTTGGTCTTAAAGCTCCTCATCGACGGAAGCACTGTCAATCGAATCTTCATCGACACCGGAAGCTCCATCGACATTATATTCTCAGACTGCTTCAAATGTCTGGGACATAAATACTCTAGCCTCGATGTTGTCTCAACGGTGATCATAGGCTTCAACGGCGAACAAAGCATCACTATGGGCGAGTCAAGATTCACTCTCGATCTCAGCCGAGAAACTCGAGTCTCGGTAAGATTCGCGATCGTTGAAGGAACATCCAGCTACAACACCATTCTCGGGCGGCCATTCCTCTACCAGATTAATGCCATCTCCTCTTCTTACCATCAACTCCTCAAATTTGCAACGGGAGAAGGCATTGTCTGCATTCGAGGTGATCAACAAGCCGGTCGTTCTTGCGAAGCTGCTGCTGCGAAAACAGATCGCAAGATCAATATTGCTCCTCCAAAGCGACCATTAGATAAAGCCGACCCTTCTTCCAAATAGCAATCAAAGGAGATTCCACTGACCGAACCCCGCCAATTGAGTGGGAGGCCTCACCATCAATCGAAGAAATCATTCCAATCAATATCGGCAGTGGAGATCTCCCTCAACAAACATTCATCGGTACCGGTCTCAGCGACGCAGAAGCACGAGACATGGTATCCTTCCTTCAGTCCAACATCGACGTCTTCGCGTGGTGTTTCGAAGATATGCCTGGGATCAATCCAGATGATGCTTGCCATCGCCTAGCAATCAAAGAAGAAGTGAAGCCTGTTAAGCAAAAACCATGCACAATCCGCCCAGAACTATAAATTGCCGTTCAAGAAGAGATCAGTAAGCTACTCGCAGCAGGCTTCATCCGTGAAGTAGAGTATCCTACTTGGATCTTCAATATAGTTGCTGTCCCAAAGAAGAACGAGAAAGTCAGAGTGTGCATCGACTTCACCAACCTCAACAAAGCTTGTCCCAAAGATCCATTCCCCATGCCAAGAATAGATAGACTCGTCGATGCCACTGCTAGCCACGAGCTGTTATCTTTCATGGATGGATACTCCGGATACAATCAAATCCCACTTTACTCTGATGATCAAGAAAAAACGTGCTTTGTGACTAGCCGAGGTCTCTACTGTTACAACGTAATGCCATTCGGCCTCAAAAATGCTGGTTCTACCTATCAAAGGTTAGTCACAAAGATGTTCGAAGATCAGATCGGTCACAACGTCGAAGTCTACGTCGATGATCTCCTCACCAAGAGCTCTACTTGAGGAAAACATCTATCCGATCTGACGGAAACCTTTCAAGTCCTTCGAAAGTATCGTATGAAGCTCAATCCAGTCAAGTGTGCTTTTGGAGTTCAATCAGGCAAATTTCTGGGTCATCTTGTAACCAGGAGAGGCATCGAAGCCAACCCAGACCAAATTCGAGCTATTCTGGATATGCCCTCACCTACAAATCAGAAGGAAGTTCAACGCCTCACAGGAAGGTTGGCAGCCCTCAATTGGTTCATCTCAAAATCTTCCGACAAGTGTAAACCACTCTTCGACAAGCTACGAAAAGCGGATACATCTGGGTGGAGTCCAATTTGCGAAGAAGCTTTTCAAGACATCAAGAAATATATGGTGCAAGCTCCTATCCTAACGGCTCCACTTCTAAAAGAAGATCTAGGGCTCTATCTCGCCGTCACTGATCAAGCAATCAGTGCGGTCCTGGTCAGCAGAAGAGAAAGTATCGAGCAGCCAATCTACTATATTAGCCATACACTTCTCCCTGCCGAAACTCGTTATTCAAAGACGGAGAAGGTCATACTAGCCTTACTCACTGCATCACGTTGTCTCTAACCTTACTTTGTCTCTCATCAGATCACAATCATTTTAGAACACCCACTCAAAGATATTGTTGACAAAGCTGGTCGGGCGGGTCTAATGACCAAATGGGTGATCGAAATGAGTGCCCTGGGGATACAATTCGAACCTCGCACCTCAATCAAGGGGCAGGCATTCTACCTATCAAAGGTTAGTCACAAAGATGTTCGAAGATCAGATCGGTCGCAACGTCGAAGTCTACGTCGATGATCTCCTCACCAAGAGCTCCACTCGAGGAAAACATCTATTCGATCTGACGGAAACCTTTCAAGTCCTTCGAAAGTATCATATGAAGCTAAATCCAGCCAAGTGTGCTTTCGGAGTTCAATCAGGCAAATTTCTGGGTCATCTTGTAACCAGGAGAGGCATCGAAGCCAACCCAGACCAAATTCGAGCTATTCTGGATATGCCCTCACCTACAAATTGGAAGGAAGTTCAATGCCTCACAGGAAGGTTGGCAGCCCTCAATCGGTTCATCTCAAAATCTTCCGACAAGTGTAAACCACTCTTCGACAAGCTACGAAAAGCGGATACATCTGGGTGGAGTCCAATTTGTGAAGAAGCTTTTCAGGACATCAAGAAATATCTGGTGCAAGCTCCTATCCTAACGGCTCCACTTCTAAAAGAAGATCTAGGGCTCTATCTCGCCGTCACCGATCAAGCAATCAGTGTGGTCCTGGTCAGCAGAAGAGAAAGTATCGAGCAGCCGATCTACTACATTAGCCATACACTTCTCCCTGCTGAAACTCTTTATTCAAAGATGGAGAAGGTCATACTAGCTCGTGAAGAAAGAATGCAGAATTACCTAGCTCGTGGGTGCAAATTTTGGCAAGAAGTCTGCAAACAGCAAGACCCACCAGCCCTGCCCGGTGGGCCCCCGAAGACTACAGCGGGACCCACCGGCCCTGCCTGGTGGGCCCCCGAAGACTATAGCGGGACCCACCAGCCCTGCCTGGTAGGCCCCCGAAGACTACAGCGGGAACCCCCGGCCCAGTCTGGTGGGCCCACAAAGACTATCACGGGACCCACCGGCCCTGCCAGGTGGGCCCAGGAGCCTGTGGAATCCTCCAAGATACGGCAGCAGAGCCCACCAGCTTTACCTGAAGGATCCCCAGATACTACAGCAGAAAACCGCCATTTACCACCTGAGAATCCTATAAATAGCAGCCCTTCGAATGTAAATGGGTCCGATTTTTCAGTTCTGAGATCTGATTTTCAGAAACCAGAGCTCTGGATTTCAGTTTCCATCCCTCCTCTTCCTCTCTTCGATCTTCTTCTTGTTTTTGAAGAGATCAGAGTGGTTTCAGTGATACTCGGTCTGTCGAGATCACTTCGATACAAGTTTTAGTGAATTCGGGTTGCTCCCTATAGCACGGAGACGTAGGCTTCGGCTGAACTCCAAGATCACATCTCTCGCGTCGACTCTCTGATTGCATCTCTCTTGTCTATTGGGAACTGCAACTTCAATCAATCAGTAGATCAAACAACGATCTTCGACTCGAACCTTCAATTGACTGGTGCGGCGAAGTCTTCGGGTCGGCACGAAGATTTTCCTCCACAATGACCATTTTCCATCCAACCGCAGCAATCTCCTTCCAAATCGATCAGCACGCAACCTGATCGTCCGATCAACAGATCGGTTTCGATTGGCCGATCGGGTGTCTGAAGGATTGTCAGGGATATCGCATTGTCATTGTTTGAGAAAGGCAAAGGAGATCATCGCCAATCATCGATTGCCGATCGGGCGAAGGTCGCCGATCGGGTGATAGTGGTCGATCGGGAGAAGGTCGCCGATGATCGGGCAAAGATTGCCGATTGGGTGAAGATCGCCGATAGGGAGAAGGTCGCCGATAGGGAGAAAGTTGCCAATCGGGTGAAGATCGCCGATCGGGAGGAGGTTGTCGATTGGGAGGAGGTCACCGATCGGACAAAAACAACTGGTTCGGATTTGCTTGATCTGTCGGAAACACGCGTTTGGCGCCAAATCTAGTGGTTTTTTGGCCGATCGGGAAAAGGTTGCCGATCGGGTGAAGATCGCCGATCGGGAGAAGGCCGCCGATCGGGCGAAGATCGCAGATCGGGAGAAGGTAATCGATCGGGTGAAGATCGTTGATCGGGTGAAGGTCGCCGATCGGGCGAAGATAGCCAATCGAGGGAAGGTCACCGATCAGGAGAAGATCACCGATCGGGAGAAGGTAGCCGATCGGGTGAAGATCCGCCGATCGGGCGAAGGTCGCCGATCGGGCGAAGATAGCCAATCGGGAGAAGGTCGTCGATCAGGAGAAGGTCGTCGATCGGGTGCTACTAGCCTGTGTCTAGGGAGAAAAGATCACCGATTGGGCGATTTTGAGCTAAATCTGTAGAAAAACCCCTCCTAGCGACCGATCGCTGAAATCTCCACCGGTTGCCAGTGATCGATCGGTCGCTGGCAACCGATCGGTGGTGGAGTCATCGAGTTGCGGTTGTTATCATCGATCTGGTGCTGCCTGCTGGTGTCGAGGAAGAGGAGAACACTATACGTGTGTCACGGGCTCCCATTGTGATTTCATGGGGCTTTGCTGCCTTGATTTGAGGGAATAGATTCTGGCCGTTGATGTCTTTTCCAATGGAGGTCGTAGTGGGCAACAGTGGTTGATTGTATTGAGAGTCCAATGTGTTAGATGCTCTTTGGTCCATGCTTTGTGTTTGCTGTTTGGTCAGTTTGAGGGTGGAGGCTAACAACCCATGTGAATCTCTGAGTTGTAAAGTTGACAGCATGTGTGAAGTTGTCTTGTTCACCCCATCAAGCCTTTAAATGGGTTGACTACAAAGCATGTTCCTTCATACTTGGTGACAGATGTCATGCTCTAGGATTTGAGGAAGTAAGGGTATTGTTGTCGGATTCTATATGAGCAAGTGCAAGCCACGACTGTTTGTGTTATGTTCCCCCATGCACTCTAGGATTTGAGTTTAGAAGTCCGACGTCTTTCATCCAGCGTCGAGTGTGTGGGCAAAAATGGATGCCCCCGGCCCCGGCCATGGGTTAAGTGATCGGTCATTGCTAGCTGATGATTGCCCAAAGGGTTGACGTTGTTGGCTAAATACTGTAGCCTTCATACTTGGTGACAGATGTCATGCTCTAGGATTTGAGGAAGTAAGGGTATTGTTGTCGCATTCTACATGAGCAAGTGCAAGCCACGACTGTTTGTGTTATGTTCCCCCATGCGCTCTAGGATTTGAGTTTAGAATTCCGGCATCTTTCATCCAGCGTCGAGTGTGTGGGCGAAAATGGACGCCCCCGGCCCCGGCCATGGGTTAAGTGATCGGTCATTGCTAGCTGATGATTGCCCAAAGGGTTGACATTGTTGGCTGAATGTTGTAGATCGCGTAGGATCTTGATCTTCATGTTGAGATATGTTGGGGCTGAGAGCTTAATATCTGCGAGTGGATGCTCCCATTCTCTTCAAGTTTGAGAGGTTCCCCATGTAATGAAAGTGTGTAGTCTTGTCCATTGTTTGCGAGCATGATTCTTTGATCGAGCAAGGTCGTCTTTAATTGGTGAGTATCAGTGTGATGGTGTTCATCAAGCATCGAACTGTTAGAATTGGTGAGGTCTACAGCTCGTAAAAACCTATAGTTTAGCTATGTATGGTTGGTAGTATAGGAATGCATATAGGTACGTACCTTAGTACGTGTTCTGATTACAGAACAGAGAGCCATGGCTACATGGTAATCCTCTTGAGTGGGAGACTCAAAGGTCTGGTCCCATATAACCTAAATACGTTCGCAGCTCTGATTAGGATTGGTCGCCCTATCAGGTTAAGCTGTTGGGATGACAGAGCGTGGGTGTCTCCACCATGGTCATTACCAAGCACAGTGTCTATGGCCAAACGGAACCAACACGGTGCACAGATAGGTGAGCAGGCACCGGTGCACTAAACCGTGTTTCTGCTTAGGGTAAAACGGTCCTAAACCCTGAGGAACCATATTTGGTGGACTAACCAGTTGTGTGGTGCTTTGGCGCACTAATGTGTGAGGATCCGGATGCAGTGATCCAAAACCACGGTGTACTGGGTTACCCGACTGGCGTTGCATCAGCATGTCACTCCTACAGGCTATCCACACCCCTAACGGGAGGTGCGTTCCTTGGTCTGACCTACATCGTATTAAACCCTGGCCAGGTGGTCATCAGTTCGACTGGTGGCGGATCCGGTTACTCGGCAGAGTTATCGGAGGTACAATGTACGTGGTCAAACTGGAAGGAACCGAGTCATATGAGCACTCGAGTCTGACGAAATTCTCCACCGCTCGAGTTGCGTCATGGCACCAGTGGAGGGACAGCGAGTTTACCATACTAAGTGGAGAGCAGGGGTATGAGGGAGAACATAGTAAGTCCGGGGGGATTGGAGTGCAGCCTGTGTCGCACTCTGGGTGGCTACGCAGGTTAACTCGGACTCAGAGGATCGATGGTACACTCGGGTAGTGTGTCGATCGAGTCTGAGTTGGAAGCCATGAACCCTGGTCCCTGAAGGTTCCACCTTATCGACATTATGTATGGTTCTTATACCATCTCCTCGAAACACAGAATGTAGTTAAAGAAAGTGAGAAGTCCAAGCCTACGCTCCGTGAGTGCTTCGTACTAGTGCATGGTAGATGCGTAGCTACGTGTGTGCACTAAGGGGAAACCCTAGGTTAGTGCAGAGACGCATGTAGTAATTCCTTGTCATAAGTGGACTTTGCCACATGGGTGCAATGCACCGGGATATTTTATGAGTTGACTAGTTGACTTCACTAGGGGCACCCTACGGGAACCTCAGAGAATAGTGAAATCACTGGTGCACTTCATTTATGTGTGCCTAGCAAAGTCTCGTACACGAGGAACGGCCAACTAGTGACATAAGGGCGTTTTAGTCATACCATGCGCCACTATGCACTAAGGGGGCCGGCCCTAAGTGTTGAGAGACTGGTCAAGGCCGGCCCTATTAGTTTCAGGAGGTTGTTGCCTCCGATGAAAGGGTCGGTCAAGAGGCGCCGAAAACGGGCTGGTTTTGATCGTTTTCGAAAACAAGGAAAAGATAGAGATAAAAGAAGAGATATATAGGGAGAGGTTTGAATCGGTCAATCCTATCCGCTAGGCTTATCCGTAAGGATAAGGCCAGCCCTATATAAGGCATAGGGAGAGAGGGGGGGACGAAATTAATGAGCCATGCAAGCCCTAGGGCCGGCCCAAGCCATGGGGGAAACCCTAGCCACCCCCTCTCCTCTCTTTGTATTTCCTCTCTCGTCTCTCTCTCCCTCGCTTGCGCCATTGGATGGCGACTCGTCTTCCTCGCGTGATGTTTCGTAGAAGGAGAAGACTCATCGTATGGAGGCACTCAGAGATCCATCGACGAGGTGCCGTGCATTGTGCGAGATTGGGTGAACTAGAAGGCGTCTCCCGCAACCTTTTGCTGTCCAGAATTTGCACAGAAAATCAGCGTTGTTTCTGTGATTCCAGGAGCTATAGAAGTCCAAACGACGTGAAACTTGTTGCAAAAGTTGCGTCTCGAAGTTGGCTACCTGCATTCCAAATTTTAGCCTAATCGGAGTTCGCAAAAAAAAGTTAGGGCCATTGCACCAAAGCTATGTCGAGCAGATCCGTAGCCCGTCTCCATCAACAAAGAAGAAATTTGTTGCGGTGAAAGATTCCGCACGCAGGTATGGTCTGTAACAAATAGATCTAACATTATTAGAACATGCATACATGCTAGATTGTTCTATTGCGTTAGATAGTCGTTAGGGGTTCGTGTAGTTGCCATGCTAGATTCATACACGCATATGTAGATCGTTTCGATGAAAATTTTGATATGTAACGCACACCGCTCACGGTCCTCGGACCTATCACTTTGCTTCCGCTGCGGGCCTCTACCATGAATTTATTTCCAACAATTGGTGTCAGAGCTATGCTAGTGGTGTGCGTTTCATGTTTTTCATGAAACCGTCATGTGCGCGCATGAGTAGTATGTGCCGCTATCGGGGTTGTACAAGTAGATCATGCATAGTATATTTTGTATGTTCTATGAATCGTTCTTGCAGGGCGCCGCTTCTAAAATTATTCTGGATATGTGATTGCTTGCTACAGGGGGTCGGACCCCGTGTTAGCGATTTTGTCTGGATGTTTTTTCTTCTGTGTGTGGATAGATTTTAGAGCCATAGTCGGGCAAGAGGTGAAGATTTACCACCCTTGATTCCTAGGCTTTTTGCTAGGTTTGTTTTCCTTTTCGTTCTAGGAAATTGTGTATGAGCGAGCACTTGCTCGAAGCGTACTAGAGCTTTTTCGGTTTCAGATTGAAGAGGAGGACTTGCCGTGGAGATCCACCACCGAAAGGACGAGCGGAACCTTGGAGGACGATGGCGATCCGGCGAAGCGTACACGATGACGGCAAAGGGCATAAAGTGTCAGGAGATCGTATACAGAGGCTTGCACCGGATCGAGGAGCCTTGCGAAGGAGACAGAGAGCCTGCGCTGTACCAGTCAGGTTCAGGGGTCGAACCCTGAACTTGATTCAGTTGTGTGCTTATTTCTTTTAGTAGTTCTTTATATTTCTGTAGAGAACCCCAATGCGATAATTTGATTATCTGTGTTAGAGGGATGCCCTTTCCCCTCGGATCCTAGTGACCTTATTAGGATAGGATTCCACTAGTGACGCCTATTATTTAATTGACCCTTGATGATAGCATGAATTCCTCACATTTGGTTATGCCCCCATTAGGTCAACACCCGATTAGTCGGGTGTGCCTATTTGGCAAGCATCGAAACCTAGAATGAGTTGGAATTCTACTATGACATCATTCGTCAAATTTATAAGCGAGGCGCCATGGTAGTGGAAGACCTTTCCTGTCAGTTTGACCTTAGGCTAGGCTCCAGAGCATTAGCGTAATAGCCAAGTTTGCAAAGCATCGATGTTCTTGGGATATGTAATGTGACCCTTGAGTGGAGAAATCCACTCGAGGCAGGGACTATGATATTCCGAGATCGATTAATGCTTCGCAAAAGGCTTGAAACGCTAGTGGGAGCACGATATGACCAGGGTCTAGTGTATAGGTTGTCGTGACCTTAGTGTACACTCATACTTGCATTAAATAACCCTCAAATTTAATAAGGGATGCAAGAGAGGACTTTTAGAGATCCCCTAGCCTCCACGGCCAATCACTTCGTGCTCGGGTGGGAGGGCATAACTCAACAACCCCCTCGGGTGAGAGCTGTGTTTTTCCATGCCAAGTTACTTAGTGATCTCCCTCGGGATATGGCAGTTATGGCGCCAAGGGTTCAGGCTTTACTCACCCTCGTGGGGGCCGTTAGAACTTCCGTTCCGTAATTGCCTAGGCTCGTGGTTAAGCATCCGAAGTACACGTGAGGTATTCGTTGCGAAGACAATGGTGATCACGTAGTACTGGCCAAAAGATAACCATGGTTCATCAAAGCCCTTAGTTGGCAGATTTGGATAGGGTCAAGGGAAAAACCCGTGTAAGCGGATGACCTGCACACTGCCCCCTCGGACAGGTGCAGCCTATTCCGAGATCTTACATACATGGTTAATTAATCCATAGAGGTGTCTTCGCTGTGAGGGTAGCGCTGACATTTGGATATAATTAGCTTATTTTAAAATTCCATAAAATAAGTTATTTTGCATTCGTTTTCATTCAACCATATAGTTCCCCTATCCGTTATCCCATAAGAGAACCAGTTATCGGGTCTCTAACTATGTAGAGCGGAAGCGTTATCTCTAGCTTATGCTTAGGGTAGTAAACGTACATTGGCTTCCAATCTAAATATCCCTGTACTAGACCTAACGGGTCCAGATATCACTAGGGCACTAACTAGGGCATATGACGACTAGCAAGAGTCTAAGGAGATGTGCAAGTGCTATGTTATAGCAGACTTGCGGACAACTCTTTAGAAGCGAGTCAGAGATATGCCGGGTCTTCTCTAATAAAGTTTTACTTGCATAAGATGTCTGCTAGGCGAAGTCGGTAGACTCATCGCTTATCCACCAAGATACTTGTCGGTACCGAGATGTCTGAGGATATGTTTGTTCGGGAACACATACTTGAGTTCCAGATCGAACTAGATTCCAAAGACATAGTACCAGATGACGAGGTGGTGGAAGATGTCTGTCTTGCATCCTTGTCTGGAACCTCGAAGGCGTTGTCAGAGACTTTAGCTTTAACAAGCTAAAGATGACAAACGCAGAACTTCTAAGGAGATTTCTAAAAGACAAAGGATGGGATCAAGATTAAAGGCAAAGCCTTTAGTGCTTAACCTAGGTCTTCTTTAGAAGAACCTAAGGGAGTAACTTATAAGAGATCGAAAACTATTCTAGTGCAGAAACTAGTGTGGACTCCTAAGTATGGTAACGCTAAGGACGGAAGAGTTTCTGTTTTAGCAAGTATAGGGGGTATTTGAAGATTGAGTATGGCCTCAGGATGTTAGGATTTGAGTCGCTATCTAGTAGCAGTTCTTATGCTTCTTAGAATGTAGACTTTGGGTCTACAGAGATTCAAGGAAAGCAGAAGGCTACTTTATAGTGAAGTAATCCTAACATAGGTACTGATGCCATAAGCCGCTGCGGAAGCTGTGAGATATGAATGTCTTAGTTTTTCTGAAATACAGATTTTGTTTTTTAGAGATGTAGTTATGTTTCCTCCTTAGTTAATAAAGTTTTTTAGTTTTAGACAGCACCGTATGTGTGTATCTTAAACTGAAAAGATAGTTTCAGTACTAGAGGAATAGATCAGAATAATCTCTTTAAATTTAATCTTAATTCGGAAATAGATTTTATGACAGCTGCAGCGTCAAATTTAAATTCATCTAAATCCTTCGGAGAATCTATCCCATTTGTGATCCCTCTGATTTAGATATTTTGCCTCAGATAAATTCAGGGGTGATAGAAGGCCGAGTTTCTGTTCACAGAATCATCGGAGATCCTTCTAACCTATGAGTGTAATCTGGAAGGCAGAATAACTAAAAGGGTCATGAAGGTATGGGAGTTAGTTAATTTTGACGTCTATGATTCCAAGAGCGTCCAGACGATAGAAGTCTCTTCGATTTAATCGAGGGAATGAGAACCTATCGGATGGGTTCCATAGGATCCTGAAGGAGCATGGGATTATCTCCAAGTTAAATGCTCCTAGGATGAAACGTCAGAATAAAGTCTCCGAGAGAAGGAATCGGACCCTGTTTGACATGGTCCGTAGTATGATGAATATTGCCAAATATACTACCCACCCTTTGGTGGGGTTGTACCTTAAAACAGTAGCTTATATCTGAAACTATCTCTCATCTAGATCAGTGCCTTAGACCTATAGAGAGCTATGGTCTAAGCGAAAGCTGACACTATAATGTCTCGAGATATAGGATTGTCCTGCACTTGTGCAAAAGGACAAGAGGGATAAGATGGAGCTATAGTTCCAGGTATATCTGTTTGTAGGTTACCCTTAGGAGGCATAAGGTGGACTATTCTATGATCTTGAGGTTTGGAAGGTAATCGTTTTTACAAATACCATCTACCTAAACCAAGATTATATTATAGACCATAAGTTTATCAGTAAGGTAGTTCTGGGTGAACTACTGGGTACTGGTGTTGGAAGTTAATCCGGGTCAGAGGCTCGCAGCGGAAGCGATTTGGCGATCGAAAGACCATTCATGGTGCACGTTACACTATTTCACTTTTTCATAGAAACTAATCTACATATGTGTGCATGTGTATGCACGAGAATCGAAAACCCCTAACGGCAATCTAGCGTAATGATTAACTAGCATGGATGCAAATCATAATGCTCGCTAGATCTACATGTTAGATTACACATACCTTTCGTACGGATCTTTTAACCGCGGAGAATTGTCTTCTTTGTCGATGGAGATGGAAGATCGTTCGCGAAGATGCCGATGGTACGAATGGAGATGTTACCTTTCTTGTTCACCCGATCTCACACGATGCATGGAACGTCGCTCTCGGATCTCTGAGTGCCACCGAAGAACGACCCTTCTCCTTCTTCAGAACTCCACGCGAGGAAGACGAAGTAGCAAGCGGAAAACGGAGAGAGATTAGGGAGAGAACTAGAGAGATGAGAGAGGAGGGGGTTCGGTTTTTCCGGCACATGGGGCCGGCGCCCATAGGTCCTTTTATAGGGCCGACCAACCCCCTTGGATAAGGATCCAAGGGGATAATGACCCCCCCTCATTATCTCTCCATTATCTCCTTTTTATCTCTCGTTGTATTTATCCGTTTTCCCACTTTTTAGGGCTCGATCTTAACCGTTTTATCGCCCTATCCCTATCCATATGGCTGGCCCTATAGATGAGGGATTCTTATCCCTACATCATAGGGCCGGCCCTAGCAAGGTGCCTCACTACTAGGGTCGTCCAACAGTGAGGTCCGGCAGAGTGAGGTTTTTACCAAAACGCCCCGATGCCTCATTTTGACCATTTCTAGCGTGCGATACTTAGCGGCCACTTCTTAAGTGATCTTTACTAGTTACCTACTATTAACTGAGGCCACCGAAGGGTGCCTCTAGCAAAGTCAACTAGTCAACTCGTAACATACCCCGGTGCATCGCACCTATGCAGCGAAGTTCACTTATGGCTAGGGATTACTACATGCGACTCTGCACTAGTCTCGGGCTCAACCCTTAGTACTCGTATGTAGTTACGCATCTACCGTGCTCTAGTGCCAAGCACACACGGAGCGTATACTTCTTTCTTCCTTATGCTTATGGTGTTCCGAGAAGACGGTTCAAGAACCGTACATAATGTTGATAAGGTGGAACCATCAGGGACCGGGGTTCATGGCTTCCAACTCAAGCTCGATCGACACACTACCCGAGTGTACCATCGATCCTCTGAGCTCGAGTTAACCTGTGTAGCCACCCAGAGTGCGACACAGGCTGCACTCCAATTCACCCAGACTTACTATGTTCTCCATCATACCCTGCTCTCCGCTTAGTAGTGGTAAACCCGCTGTCCCTCCACTTGATGCCATGATTCACTTCGAGCGGTGAAGACTACCGTCAGACTCGAATGATCATATGACTTGGTTCCTTCCAGGTTGACCTATACATCGTACCTCTGATTACCCCGTCGAGTAATCGAACCCAGTCAACAGTCAAACTGATGACCACCAGGCCTGGGTTTGGTACAGTGTAAGTCACACCAAGGAACGCACCTCCCATCAGGGGTGTGGATGGCCTGCAGGAGTGACACGCTAATGCAACTCCAGCCGGGTAACCCAGTACACCGTGGTTTTGGATCACTGTATATGGATCCTCACACATTGGTGCGCCTAAGCACCACGCAACTGGTTAGTCCATCAGACATGGTTCCTCAGGGTTTATGACCGTTTTACCCTAAATAGAAACACGGCTTAGTGTACCAGTGTCTGCTCACTAATCTGTACACCGTGTTAGTTCCGTTCAGCCACAGACACTGTGCCTGGTGATTAGCTGCAAACTTATTTAGATTATATGGGACCAATCCACTCAGTCTTCAACTCAGTGGACTACCATATAACCATGGCTCTCTGTTCTTAAAAGAACACGTAACTATGTTACGCACCTATATGCATCTCATATAATAATAACTATCAATCTTTATTAGACCAAAACATAAAGTTTTACAAGCTTAGAACACATCAATCCCAACAATCTCCCACTTGGTCTAGCGAAGCAAAACGGTTTTGACTCCCATCGCGTCCACATGTCGCTCGAATGCCTTGGTAGGTATTGCCTTTGTGAAAGGATCAACAACATTATCTGTAGATGCAATCTGTGTCACCGCTACTCGCCCTTGCTTTTGAAACTGCCGAATCAAGTGGAACTTGCGCTCGATGTGCTTCCCCTTTTGGTGATGTCTTGGCTCCTTTGCTTGTGCTACCGCCCCAGTATTATCGCAGTAAAGCACAATAGGTAACTAGGCCTCTGGTACGCACCCCAAATCCGTAAGGAATTTCTTGAGCCATACCGCCTCTTTGGCTGCCTCGCACGCTGCAACGTACTCAGCCTCTGTGGTAGAGTCTGCGATGCATTTCTGCTTCACACTCTGCCAACTAACCGCTGCTCCTCCTAGCATAAACACAAAACCTGATGTCGACTTCCTGGATTCCAAATCTGACATAAAGTCAGAATCTGTGTATCCAATCGGCGTCAGTTCTTGTGAAGTGTAAACCAACTCATAGTCCCTTGTTCTACGAAGGTACTTGAGTATACACTTCACTGCTGTCCAGTGATCTGGACCCGGATTCGACTGAAACCGACCCATCATTCCTACTGCGAAACAGATATCAGGCCTTGTACAATGCATAGCATATATTAGACTACCTAATGCTGAAGCATAAGGTATCTTCTTCATTTCTGCTCTCTCCTCAGGTGTCTTAGGACATTGATCCTTAGACAGTTTTATGCCATGTCTAAATGGCACAAAACCCTTCTTGGAGTTTTGCATGTCAAATCTAGCCATAACCTTATCTATATACGCAGCCTGTGATAGCGAGAGAATCCTGTTCTGGCGATCACGTGTTACCTTGATCCCCAAAACATAACTCGCTTCACCTAGGTCTTTCATATCGAACTGTGTTGACAACCAGACCTTTACCGTTGACAATGTTCCTACATCATTTCCAATGAGTAGAATATCGTCTATGTAAAGTATTAAATATACTACTGTGGTCTTATCAGTCCTCTTGTATACACATGGTTCATCCTCGTTTTGAGTAAATCCATACGACTGGATTGCCTGATCAAAATGGATGTTCCAACTTCTAGATGCTTGCTTTAGTCCATAAATGGACTTCTGCAACTTGCAAACTAGATATTCCTGACCCTCTGACTCAAAGCCTGGTGGCTGAATCATATAAATGTCTTCTTCTAAATTTCCATTGAGGAATGCTGTCTTGACATCCATTTGCCAGATCTCCCAGTTATAATGGGCTGCAATGGATAGGAGGATCCGAATAGACTTTATCATAGCTACCGGCGAGAAGGTTTCGTCAAAGTCGATCCCTTCTCTCTGGGTATAACCCTTGGCAACTAATCTAGCTTTATAAGTCTCTATTGTACCATCGGATCCTCTCTTCTTCTTATACACCCACTTACACCCAATAGGTTTAATATTGGATGATGGTGTAACAAGAGTCCAGACTGCGTTATGGGACATTGATTCAATTTCTGCCTCCATAGCCTTTTGCCAGTCAGAGCTGTCAGAAGCTCCCACTGCCTCATCGTAGCTCAGTGGGTCATCCTCCTGACCCTCTGGATCAACCAATAAGGTTTATCCATAGTATCTGTCAGGAGCTCTGATATTTCTCCCACTGCTACGAGGTGGTGGTGGTGTTACAGGATTAATAGGTTCTACAGTATCTAGTATATTATTATCTATAACGTCAGCTCCCACTATGCTTTCGGATGCGCTCTCTGATCTAGTACCCAGTAGCTCATCCAGAACTACTTTACTAGCAGGCTTGTGGTCCATAACATAATCATGTTCTAGGAAAATGGCATTCGTTGAAACGATTACCTTCTTTTCCTCAGGATCATAAAATAGTCCACCTTTAGTCTCTTTGGGATACCCTACAAACAGACATGCTTTGGACTTTGGCTCCATCTTTTCCCTCTTGTCTATCCGCACATGTGCATGACATCCCCATATTCTGAAATGCTGTAGTGTTGGCTTTTGCCTTGACCACAGTTCTCTAGGGGTCTGAGGCACTGATTTAGATGGAACGTGGTTCAGAACATATACTGCTGTCTGAAGGGCATATCCCCAAAAGGTCGTTGGTAAACAGGCATAACTCATCATGTTTCGAACCATGTCCAACAAGGTTCGATTCCTTCTCTTAGAGACTCTATTCTGTTGTGGGGTACCTAGAGCAGTTAACTGGGATGTTATCCCATGCTCCACCAAATACCCAAGGAACTCGTCAGATAGGTATTCACCTCCTCGATCAGATCGAAGGGTTTTTATACATTTACCTGTCTGCTTTTCTACTTCAGCCCTGAACTCTTTGAACATGTCAAAGGATTCCGACTTCCGATGCATAAGGTAAATGTAACCATATCTTGAGTAATCATCAGTAAAAGTGATGAAGTACTCATGGCCTCCTATCGCCTTGACGCTCATGGGTCCACATACATCTGAATGTATTAACTCCAATACCTCAGTAGCTCTCACTCCTTGGCCTTTGAAGGCCCTCTTGGTTATCTTGCCTTCCAGGCAGGATTCACAGGTGGGAAGGATCTCCGTAGGATCTGTTTCCAGAAGCCCGGCCTTTACCAACCTATGGATCCTATCTAAGGCAATATGCCCAAGCCGTAAGTGCCACAATTGGGTTAAATTCTCCGAAGGTTTCTTACGCTTAGATGAATTAACATTAAATGCTGAAGTTATTATGTTATCATTTTCAAATTTTGGACTGACAATATAGAGATGATTCTGAACCATTCCTCTTATTATAAAAGTTTCATTCAGTTTAAAAGACACACCAGAAGTATCAAAATAAACTGAATAACCTTCATTAACTAAAGAAGAAACAGAAATTAAGTTACGTCTCAAGGACGGTACATAAAAGACATCTCTAAGAGTCAAAGTCTTATTATTCGAAAAAATAAGAGTAACATCTCCTATAGCTTCAGCAGCAGCCACGGCCTCAGTTCCCATGCTCAAGGTCACCTCTCCATCAAGCAACATTCTGCTTTCCCGAAACCCCTGAAGAGAGTTACAGGCATGGTTAGTGGATCCTGAATCCACAATCCAACTAGCAAAAGAACTATTACTTGAAAGAAATGATTCAACAACTAAGAGTTGTAGATTACCTTCACCAGCATTCTGAGGCTTCTTGCAGTCCTTCTTCCAATGACCCTTCTGGCCACACCGGAAGCACTTCGTGCTCGGTTTCTTTGATTCTCCAGACCCAGAGGCCCCAGCAGAGTCTTGCACAGGCGCTGACTTAGGTTTCTTCTTATGTCTCTTGCCTTGAGGTTTACCAGGCTTCTTGAAGGATCTGCGTTGCACGTGAAGTGCTTCGCCCTTCTGCTTGAAGCCATTCTCGGCTGCCTGGAGAGCTCCCAGAAGCTCTGCATTTGTCATAGCCAACTTGTTTAAATTAAAGTTGGTGACAAAGCCTTCAAAGGCTCCAGACAGTGACGAGAGGAACATGTCTGTCATCACCTCGCCTTCTAGCACAATGTCCATGGTAGCTAGTTCGTTCTGGAACCCAAACATTTTCATCATGTGTTCCCGAACCAGCGTCCTATTGGATATCTTAGTGCCGACGAGTTTCTTGATGGTAAGGTATCGCGTAACGCGATTGTGACCTTCAAGCATCTCCTTCAGATACAACATCATGTTAGAAGCGTCGGGCATCTCCTCGACTTGCTTCTGCAGAGTTGTTTGCAAGGATGCTATAATATAGCATTTACATATTTCATTAGATTCCTTCCAGTCAGTGAAAGCCTTTAACTGTGCCTCTATGGCATTGGGTCCTGGCAAATTTGGCTCAGGGTCATTCAGGGCTGACATGTGTTTACCTATCCTTAAGACTAGGTACAGGTTGCGCTTCCAGTCCTCATAGTTGGGACCGGTAAGTTTGTGGTCATTTAGGATAGCGGACAGGGGGTCTAACTTGGTCATCTGAAAATAAAAGACTGAATATATGAGATGCATGAAAACTTATTTTTATGGATTTTTAAAACAAGCTAATTATATCCATATATCAACGCTACCCTCAAGCGAAGCCATCTCTATGGATTAATTAACCATGTATGTAAGATCTCGGAGTAGGCTACACCTGTCCGAGGGGGCAGTGTGCAGGTCTTCCGCTTACACGGGTCTTTCCCTTGATCCTATCCAAATCTGCCAACTACGGGCTTTGATGGACCATGGTTATCTTTTGGCCAGTACCACGTGATCACCGTTGTCTTCGCAACGAATACCTCACGCGTACTTAGGATGCTTACCCACGAGCTTAGGCAATTACGGCATGGGAATTCTAACGGCCCCCACGAGGGTGAGTAAAGCTTGAACACTTGGCACCGTAACCGCCATATCCCGAAGGAGATCACTAAGTAGCTTGGCATAGAAAATCACAGCTCTCACCCGAGGGGGTTGTTGAGTTATGCCCTTCCACCCGAGTACGAAGTGATTAGCCGTGGAGGCCAGAGGATCTCTAAAAGTCCTCTATTATATCCCTTATAAATATATGAGGGTTATTTTGCGAGTATTAATTTATGCAAATGCAAAGGTAGCGACCTCCTAAATACTAGACCCTGGTCACACCATGCTCCCACTAGCGTTCAAGCCCTTCGCATAGTATTAATCACTCTCGGAATATCATAGTCCCTGCCTCAAGTGGATTTCTCCATTCAAGGGTCACATTACATATTCCAAGAATATCGATGCTTTGCAAAATTGGTTATCACGCTAATGCTCTGGAGCTAATCTTAGAGTCGGACTCACTGGAAAGGACTCCTACTAGTCATGGCGCCTCGCTTATAAATTTGACAATTGATGTTCAATGGATCTCCATCTCATCTTTGATTTCGATGCTGGCCAAATAGGCACACCCGACTAGTCGGGTGCTAACCTAATGGTGGCATAACCATATGTGATGGGATCCCACTAACATCAAAAATCAACTAAATAATAGGCGTCATCTAGCGGAATCCTAACCTCAAACAGTCGCTTGGACCGGAGGGGAAAGGCATCCCTCTGAAAACTGATAATCACATTATCTCATCGGGGTTCGATATGAAGCATAAATAACTAATTAAAGAAAGCAACCATTAAAACTGAATTAAGTTCAGGGTCCGACCCCTGAACCTAATTAGCACAGCGTAGGCCTCTAGCTCTCTTCGCAAGGTTCCTCGGTCCGGCTTCTTTGTCGTGCTTGCGAACACTTTGCCGGATCGTCTTCATCCTCCAGGGTTCCGCCTCCGCTCCCGATGGTGGATTTCTTTGGCACAATTTTCTTCTCGATCTGTAACCGAAAAAGTCTAGTACGCTTCGAGCAAGTGCTCGCTCGTACATAATTTCCTAGAAAGAAAAGAAAACACACCTAGGAAAAGGCCATGGGAAACCAAGGATGGTCAACCCCCATCACTCGCCCAATCTACGGCTCAATTACATATCCACACACAGAAAGCAAATCCAGACAATTGCTAACTCGGGGTCCGACCCCCGATAGCAAGCTCAAAGCATAGATCTAGATTTTTTATAGCGGCGCCCTGCAAGAATAATTAATAGAACAAGCACAATCTATATATATGCATGATCTAAGCGTAAGAACCCCGATGATCTCACGCATTCATCATGCGCACACATGTTGGTTTCATAAAAAAAAATGAAACGCACACCACTAATGCGGCTCTGATACCAATTGTTGGAAGTTAATCCAGGTCAGAGGCTCGCAGCGGAAGCGATTTGGCGGTCGAAAGACCGTTCATGGTGCACGTTACACTATTTTACTTTTTCATAGAAACTAATCTACATATGTGTGCATGTGTATGCACGAGAATCGAAAACCCCTAACGGCAATCTAGCGTAATGATTAACTAGCATGGATGCAAATCATAATGCTCGCTAGATCTACATGTTAGATTACACATACTTTTCGTACGGATCTTTTAACCGCGGAGAATTATCTTCGTTGTCGATGGAGACGGAAGATCGTTCGCGAAGATGCCGATGGTACGAATGGAGATGTTACCTTTCTTGTTCACCCAATCTCACACGATGCACGGAACGTCGCTCTCGGATCTCTGAGTGCCTCCGAAGAACGACCCTTCTCATTCTTCAGAACTCCACGCGAGGAAGACGAAGTAGCAAGCGGAAAACGGAGAGAGATTAGGGAGAGAACTAGAGAGATGAGAGAGGAGGGGGTTCGGTTTTTCTGGCACATGGGGTCGGCGCCCATAGGTCCTTTTATAGGGCCGGCCAACCCCCTTGGATAAGGATCCAAGGGGATAATGACCCCCCCTCATTATCTCTCCATTATCTCCTTTGTATCTCTCGTTGTATTTATCCGTTTTCCCACTTTTTAGGGCTCGATCTTAACCGTTTTATCGCCCTATCCCTATCCATATGGCCGGCCCTATAGATGAGGGATTCTTATCCCTACATCATAGGGCCGGCCCTAGCAAGGTGCCTCACTACTAGGGTCGGCCAACAATGAGGTCCGGTAGAGTAAGGTTTTTACCAAAACGCCCCAACGCCTCATTTTGACCATTTCTAGCGTGCGATACCTAGCGGCCACTTCTTAAGTGATCTTTACTAGTTACCTACTATTAACTGAGGCCACCGAAGGGTGCCTCTAGCAAAGTTAACTAGTCAACTCGCAACATACCCCGGTGCATCGCACCTATGCAGCGAAGTTCACTTATGGCTAGGGATTACTACAAGCGACTCTGCACTAGTCTCGGGCTCAACCCTTAGTACTCGTATATAGTTACGCATCTACCGTGCTCTAGTGCCAAGCACACACGGAGCGTATACTTCTTTCTTCCTTATGCTTATGGTGTTCAGAGGAGACGGTTCAAGAACCGTACATAATGTTGATAAGGTGGAACCATCAGGGACCGGGGTTCATGGCTTCCAACTCAAGCTCGATCAACACACTACCCGAGTGTACCATCGATCCTCTGAGCTCGAGTTAACCTGCGTAGCCACCCAGAGTGCGACGCAGGCTGCACTCCAATTCACCCAGACTTACTATGTTCTCCATCATACCCTGCTCTCAGCTTAGTAGTGGTAAACCCGCTGTCCCTCCACTTGATGCCATGATTCACTTCGAGCGGTGAAGACTACCGTCAGACTCGAATGATTATATGACTTGGTTCCTTCCAGGTTGACCTATACATCGTACCTCTGATTACCCCGTCGAGTAATCGAACCCGGTCAACAGTCAAACTGATGACCACCAGGCCTGGGTTTGGTACAGTGTAAGTCACACCAAGGAACGCACCTCCCATCAGGGGTGTGGATGGCCTGCAGGAGTGACACGCTAATGCAACGCCAGCCGGGTAACCCAGTACACCGTGGTTTTGGATCACTGCATATGGATCCTCACACATTGGTGCGCCAAAGCACCACGCAACTGGTTAGTCCATCAAACATGGTTCCTCAGGGTTTAGGACCGTTTTACCCTAAGTAGAAACATGGCTTTGTGTACCAGTGTCTGCTCACTGATCTGTACACCGTGTTAGTTCCGTTCAGCCACAGACACTGTGCCTGGTGATGACCATGGTGAAGACATCCCATGAACTGTCATCGCCAACAGCTTATCATGATGAGGCGACCAACCTGATCATAGCTGCGAAGTTATTTAGATTATATGGGACCAATCCACTCAGTCTTCAACTCAGTGGACTACCATATAACCATGGCTCTTTGTTCTTAAAAGAACACGTAACTATGTTACGCACCTATATGCATCTCATATAATAATAACTATCAATCTTTATTAGACCAAAACATAAAGTTTTACAAGCTTAGAACACATCAATCCCAACAACTGGTAGAGAGTGCGCATCTGTAAAACGTAGTGAGAGTAGATGATACAAGAAACTAGTATACCTGGTACTGTAGAAACGATTCACTTTGTACCACCACCACCACGTCGTTGTGGGACCATCAGAGCTCCTGAAAGATACTATGGAGAAACTTCGATAGTTAATCTAGAGTTTCAGGAGGATGATCCCTAGTGCCATGAAAAGGTAGTGGGAGCTTTCGACAGCTCTGACTGACAAAAGACCATGGAGGCAAATCAGCATCAATGTCCCTTGGAACAGTCTTGACACTTATGACACTATCACCCTTCAGGGTGTAGGAGGTGTATAAGAAGAGCACCCAGTTAAGACTTAAGTAGCTAGATTAGTTACCAAAGGAGAAGGGATTGACTATGTTAAAACCATGTCATTGGTAGCTATGCATAAGTCTATAACGGATCCTCTTAATCCATCGCAGCCCATTATAGTTGGGAGATCTGGTAGATGGATGTCAAGACAGTTATTCCCTAATGGGAATTTGGAAAGGACATATGGATGATATCGCCCCAGGCTTTGTGTCAGTAGGTCAGGAAGATATGTGATATAAGTTGCAAAGGTCCATTTATGGACTGATGCAAGCATCCAAGATGGAATATCTATTTTGATCAAGGAAATTCGCTCACACGGATTTGATCAGAATGATAATAAACCAAGTGGGTACAAGAAAGGTGAAAAAGCTACAAGGGTGTACGTAGTACTTTACGTTAACGATATCCTACTGATTGAAAATGACGTAAGAATATTGTTTACGGTAAAGGTTTGTAGTCATCACAATTCGATGTGAAAGACCCTAGTGAGGCGAGTTATGCCCTGGGAATCAAGGTAACTCTAGATAACCAAAGCAAGGTTCTCTTGCTGTCACAGGCTACGCATGAAGATAAGATTCTAGCCAGATTCGTTTTACGAGGCTAGATATCTATTGCACAGCAGGAATGATGGGTCGGTTTCAGTTGAACCCGGGTCCAGATCTCTGGACCGATGTGAAGGGTATACTCAGAAATCCTCATTAAGTAAGGATTGTGAGTTAGCTTGCACTTCACAGGTCCTGATCTCGATTGGATACACAGGATCTGACTTTGGTGTCAGATGTGCATTCCAGAAAATCGATTTCAGGGATTATTTTTATCTTGAGATTAGAAGCGGTAGTTGGTAGAGTGTGAAGCAAGTGCATCACAGACTCTACCACAGAGGCTTAGCACGTTGTTGCGTGCGAAGTAGTATATCAGGAGGTAAGGCTTAGGAAGTTCTTAGAGAACTTGGGACGCGTACCAGAGGCTCAGTTATCTGTTGTTACAACAGAAGAGCGGTAAGCAAGGTCCAAAGTGACTAGGCACCGCCGTGAGGGGAAACCCATCAAGTACAAACTCCACTTGATCTGACAGATATATGAGGAAATGCAAGTAGCGGTACTGAGGTGGAATCTACAGACAATGTTGCCAATTCTTTTAGGGAATTCTTGCAAAGGCTTTTGGGCAGCATGTAGAAGCTACAGAGCTCAACACCGTTATTCCTCGTTAGACCTAGTGGGAGATTGTTAGAATTGGTGAGGTCTACAGCTCGTAAAAACCTATAGTTTAGCTATGTATGGTTGGTAGTATAGGAATGCATATAGGTACGTACCTTAGTACGTGTTCTGATTATAGAACAGAGAGCCATGGCTACATGGTAATCCTCTTGAGTGGGAGACTCAAAGGACTGGTCCCATGTAACCTAAATACGTTCGCATCTCTAATTAGGGTTGGTCGCCCTATCAGGTTAAGCTGTTGGGATGACAGAGCGTGGGTGTCTCCACCACGGTCATTACCAAGCACAGTGTCTATGGCCGAACGGAACCAACACGGTGCACAGATAGGTGAGCAGACACCGGTGCACTAAACCGTGTTTCTGCTTAGGGTAAAATGGTCCTAAACCCTGAGGAACCATGTCTGGTGGACTAACCAGTTGTGTGGTGCTTTGGCGCACCAATGTGTGAGGATCCGGATGCAGTGATCCAAAACCACGGTATACTGGGTTACCCGGCTGGCGTTGCATCAGCATGTCACTCCTGCAGGCTATCCACACCCCTAACGGGAGGTGCGTTCCTTGGTCTGACCTACGTCATATTAAACCCTGGCCAGGTGGTCATCAGTTCGACTGGTGACGGATCCGGTTACTCGGCAGAGTTATCGGAGGTACGATGTACGTGGTCAACCTGGAAGGAACCGAGTCATATGAGCACTCGAGTCTGACGGAATTCTCCACCGCTCGAGTTGCGTCATGGCACCAGTGGAGGGACAGCGAGTTTACCATACTAAGTGGAGAGCAGGGGTATGAGGGAGAACATAGTAAGTCCGGGGGGATTGGAGTGCAGCCTGCGTCGCACTCTGGGTGGCTACGCAGGTTAACTCGGACTCAGAGGATCGATGGTATACTCGGGTAGTGTGTCGATTGAGTCTGAGTTGGAAGCCATGAACCCTGGTCCCTGAAGGTTCCACCTTATCGACATTATGTATGGTTCTTATACCATCTCCTCGAAACACAGAATATAGTTAGAGGAAGTGAGAAGTCCAAGCCTACGCTCCGTGAGTGCTTCGCACTAGTGCATGGTAGATGCGTAGCTACGTGTGTGCACTAAGGGGAAACCCTAGGTTAGTGCAGAGACGCATGTAGTAATTCCTTGTCATAAGTGGACTTTGCCACATGGGTGCAATGCACCGGGATATGTTACGAGTTGACTAGTTAACTTCACTAGGGGCACCCTACGGGAACCTCAGAGAATAGTGAAATCACTGGTGCACTTCACTTATGTGTGCCTAGCAAAGTCTCGTACACGAGGAACGGCCAACTAGTGACATAAGGGCGTTTTAGTCATACCATGCGCCACTATGCACTAAGGGGGCCGGCCCTAAGTGTTGAGAGACTGGTCAAGGCCGGCCCTATTAGTTTCAGGAGGTTGTTGCCTCTGATGAAAGGGTCGATCAAGAGGCACAGAAAACGGGCTGGTTTTGACCGTTTTCGAAAACAAGGAAAAGATAGAGATAAAAGAAGAGATATATAGGGAGAGGTTTGAATCAGTCAATCCTATCCGCTAGGCTTATCCGTAAGGATAAGGCCATCCCTATATAAGGCATAGGGAGAGAGGGGGGGACGAAATTAATGAGCCATGCAAGCCCTAGGGCTGGCCCAAGCCATGGGGGAAACCCTAGCCACCCCCTCTCCTCTCTTCGTATCTCCTCTCTCGTCTCTCTCTCCCTCGCTTGCGCCATTGGATGGCGACTCGTCTTTCTCGCGTGATGTTTCATAGAAGGAGAAGACTCATCGTATGGAGGCACTCAGAGATCCATCGACGAGGTGCCGTGCATCGTGTGAGATCGGGTGAACTAGAAGGCGTCTCCCGCAACCTTTTGCTGTCCAGAATCTGCACAGAAAATCAGCGTTGTTTCTGTGATTCCGGGAGCTACAGAAGTCTAAACGACGTGAAACTTATTGCAAAAGTTGAGTCTCGAAGTTGGCTACCTGCATTCCAAATTTCAGCCCAATCGGAGTTCGGAGAAAAACGTTATAGCCATCGTACCAAAGCTATGTCGAGCAGATCCGTAGCCCGTCTCCATCAACAAAGAAGAAATTTGTCGCGGTGAAAGATTCCGCACGCAGGTATGATCTCTAACAAATAGATCTAACATAATTAGAACATGCATACATGCTAGATTGTTCTTTTGCGTTAGATCGTCGTTAGGGGTTCGTGTAGTTGCCATGCTAGATTCATACACGCATATGTAGATCGTTTCGATGAAAATTTTGATATGTAACGCACACCGCTCACGGTCCTCGGACCTATCACTTTGCTTTCGCTGCGGGCCTCTACCATGGATTTATTTCCAACACGAACGTGTGGGAAGACATAAGCAACCCCCGCTCAAATGTCAACCGATTAGTTTTTGCTAACGGGAAACAATCTAGGGGATCGATATATTTGTTATACTTTGAAGAAGTGGCGGCGAGTTTTGGCCGATTAGTCGTGACGATCAGTTATTGTTGAAAGGTTGACGGTAGTCGGAAGATGGACCATCGATCGACCATTTGTAACACTGAACGTCATGTTGTGATCGTAAGCCCTCTCACAGTAGTTGGTGCCTACTAACTTCAGAAAGCAATTGAATGATTGGGTATTCTGAATATAATTCGAATGTCTTGCTACCGAATAGCGTTGAGGCCATGAGCGAAGACTTCAGTCGAATGCTAAGACTTAGGTCTCAGACTTTGTCATTGGGTGTCAGGGCAATAACTTGGACTTGTTGCCTGCCAAGGCGAGGAAGCTTGCCTCAGACTATGTTTTCGAAGGCCAAGGTTATCTCCTTGGGCCGAGACGATGTCGATGTCTTGGGATTTGGAGGGTACCGAGGCGGCGAAGCTTGCCTCGAACTATCTTCGAATGCCAAGGCTGTCTCCTTGGGCTTGTTTGGATGATGAAGGTTGGAATTCGGAGTATTTAGCGTAGCGCCTTTGTATCGGTTGGACTTAGGCGAAGCGCCATTTCAGTCGAACCTATATTGGGGCATATAGCTTTGTACTATTGCAGGTTAGTCGGTCGTGTCGTAACGTGAACCGATCTAACTGTGGTGAGGCACGGGCGCATGTGTCCTTACGTGACAGCGGGAGCGTGTACAACACCAATGCCTCGGAGTACTCAGCGTAGCGCCATTGTATCAGTCAACTTAGGTGAAGCTCCGTTTCAGTCGAACCTATGTCTCTGGCACGTAGCTTGTGGGTGCAAATTTTGGCAAGAAGTCTGCAAATAGCGGAACCCACCGGCCCTGCCTGGTGGGCCCCCAAAGACTACAGCGGGACCCACCGGCCCTGCCTGGTGGGCCCCCGAAGACTACAGCGGGACCTACCGGCCCTACCTAGTGGGCCCCCGAAGACTACAGCGGGACCCACCGGCCCTATCTGGTGGGCCCTCGAAGACTACAGCGGGACCCACCGGCCCTGCCTGGTGGGCCCCCGAAGACTACAGCGGGACCCACCGGCCCTGCCTGGTGGGCCCCCGAAGACTACAGCGGGACCCACCGGTCCTGCCTGGTGGGCCCCCGAAGACTACAGCGGGACCCACCGGCCCTGTCTGGTGGGCCCTCGAAGACTACAGCGGGACCCACCGGCCCTGCCTAGTGGGCCCCCGAAGACTACAGCGGGACCCACCGGCCCTGCTTGGTGGGCCCCCGAAGACTACAGCTGGACCCACCGGCCCTGCCTGGTGGGCCCCCGAAGACTACAGCGGACCCACTGGTCCTGCCTGGAGTTTCTTCCAGAAGCAACCAGAAACCGCCATCTACTCCAGAATTTCTCTATAAATAGCAGACCCCTCAAATGTTAAAGATCGAATTTTCAGTTCTGAGATCTGATTTCAGAAACCAGAGCTCTGGAATTTTCTAGCTTCACATCCTTCACCTCTCCTCGATCTTCTTCTTCTTATCTTTGAAGAGATCGAAGAGGCTTCCGTGATACTCAGTCTGTCGAGATCACTTCGAGAAAAGAGTTAGTGAATTCGGGTTGCTCCCTATAGCACGGAGACGTAGGCTTCGGCTGAACTCCGAGATCACATCTCGTGTCAACTCTCTGATTGCATCTCTCTTTGTTTGTGTATTGAGAACGACAACTTCAATCAACAGATTGAACAACGATCTTCGACTCGAACCTCAATTGACTGGTGCGGCGAAGTCTTCGGGTCGGCACGAAGATTTTTCCCCACAGTTTGGCACCGTCTGTGGGATCAAACGAGAAGCCAAGTTCGCTCTACGACAAGTCAGATCGGTTGAGCAGACAACCGATCAGACTTCCTAGCCCCTTCGGTTGAGCAGACAATCGTTAGGACGTCGGCACTCTCGTTGCACCCTTCGCTCTCTAAATGGCAAGGACGAAGCATCAGGGTCAACCAGAAGGAAGTAACACTCGTCAACCTCGTCCTGAGACTCGTTCAATGAGTCAAAGGCTCAATTTCGGACAGCCCCTTGCTGTCCCCAATATGGGGGTCCACTCAGGAAGCGGGAAATCAGTCGATCGACCGATCGCCCCTCCTCCCCATCAATCAATAGGGCATACAACCCCTGCTCCTGCTGAGGACCCTCCATCCACTTACCAAATTTCTACAATCGACTTTCAACTACTTCAATTGGCAAAACAAAATGCCACCCTCACTGCTGAGAGGGATGCAGCCTCTGAAGCCGGGATCGCTCTCCCTATTCCTTCAACCAACGAGAGGGCCGATCTGCCACGACAATCAATCCACTCCGAGCAACGGAAGTCAATGGGCACTGATGCCCCTGAGAGGATTCGTCGCGATCTAACTCCCTCTGCTACCCCGTGGAAGCAGAGTGTGTGGGATCGCATCGACGATGAGTCCTCCCAATCCTCTTCCGGTCGCAACTGCGCCAAGAGGATACCTTCAAAGCCCGACATACCAAGGAGACACCAGATGAAAGGGGCTCCCTCAAAGAGTAGAGTTTTTCCGTCCATTCCGCTTCAACGTGGACTCGGATTGGACCTTCGTCACCGACTACAACTGGCAAACACTCAAACGCCTGAGCAAGACCTTGCGATCTTACCTCTTGACCTACATCCAGGTCAAGGGCATGGTCGTAGGGAGGGATACTCCTCCGCCGGACCTCTCCATCGGAGCCTGTTCGAGTCAATATTTCTAAGGGGATAGAGAACTCCCACTCTCCCCAAATTCAATTGCATCAAAGGAGATCCAACTTTCCACGTACTCGCCTTCAAGCAAGCTCTGACGTCACACGAAGAAGAAAACAACGTGCTCTGTCGCAGCTTTGTAGAGAGCCTTGACGAGCCATCCTTCGATTGGTACCATAATCTCCGAGCTGGGTCCATCACCCAGTTCAGTGTCTTGGCCAATCACTTCGTGCAGCACTACCAGCTGAACTTGAAGCCGGAGAAGAAATTTGATTCCCTCTATCGGCTGAGGATGGGCACTGACGAGAGTCTTCGAAGCTTCACAAGGAGATTCTGCAATGAGCACGCTACCCTCTTGGAGAGGCATTTGGATGATGAAGCTATCATGTTGGCTTTCCAGAATGCACTCCGCTTTGACCTGCACATCTACAACGACTTCATTCGCAATCCTCCTCCTTCTCTGGGTTCAAAATTCGATCGAATCCAGAGAGAAATTGAAGTTGAAGACGATCAAGTTGCCCGAAAAGGGCGAGAGACGAAGAGGCGACCCGCCGAAAGGGAAGCTCCAAAGTATGCTGCCAAAGCTCACAACGCTGAGGCAGCAGCCCCCCCTGCCAACAAACGGTCGAGGAACGACGGACGTCGATCCCCGACGAAGACCACTTTCACCGAGTGGAATTTACCGATCGAGCAAATCCTCGACCGTATTCAACACGAGAAATTCCTCAGGAGGCCTAATCCGCTGCAGCCCGACACCAAAGTCACTGCAGACAAAACCGTTTATTGTGACTTCCATCGAAGTCATGGCGATTCCACCGATCGGTGCTATCGGCTGAGATTTCATCTCGAAGATTTACTGCGAGAAGGTCATCCCCAGGAGTTCGTCAAAGGCGGACAAGATCAGCGTAGAACCTCCACAAAAGGGAAAGAGGCTTGCTGGGTCCATCAAATCTCTTCTAGCCGGCCGCCTATCACTGTTAATGCCAACGTCTTTGGCATTCATGGGACATTGCACAATCAAGCGCTGACCGGGAAGGAAGTAGATCGGCAAGTTCGACGCATCTTCCATGTCCGCTCTGCGGCGAACAAGGAGGACACCTGGATCGAGAAGCCTATCAAGGGTTTAGCTTGGCCCTCCATCTTTTTCAATGACACTAATCTTCAAGGAGTTCATACTCCACATCGAGACCCCCTGGTCTTAAAGCTCCTCATCGACGGGAGCACTGTCAATCGAATCCTCATCGACACCGGGAGTTCCATCGACATTATGTTCTCAGATTGTTTCAAACATCTGGGACATAAATATTCAAGCCTTGACATCGTCCCAACGGTGATCACGGGCTTTAACGGCAAACAAAGCATCACGATGGGCGAATCAAGATTCACTCTCGACCTCAGCCGAGAGACTCGGGTCTCGGTGAGGTTTGCAATCGTCGAAGGGACGTCTAATTACAATGTCATCCTCGGTCGGCCATTTCTACATCAAATCAATGCCATCTCCTATTCTTACCATCAACTCCTCAAATTCGCAACGGGAGAGGGTATTGTTTGTATACGAGGAGATTAACAAGCCGGGCGATCCTGTGAAGCAGCTGCGACAAAGACAGATCGCAAGATAAATATTGCTCCTCCAAAGCGACCACGAGATGAAGCTGGCCCTTCTTCCAAATAGCAACCAAAGGAGATCCCGCTGACCGAGCCTCAACCAATCGAATGGGAGGCTTCACCTTCAATCGAAGAAATCATTTCAATCAATATCGGCAGTGGAGATCTCCCTCAAGAAATATTCATCGGTACCGGTCTCAGCGACACAGAAGCGCGAGACATGGTATCCTTCCTCCAGTCCAATATCGACATCTTCGCTTGGTGCTTCGAAGATATGCCTGGGATCAATCCAGATGACGCCTGCCATCGGCTCGCAATCAAAGAAGAAGTGAAGCCTGTCAAGCAAAAGCCACGCATAATCTGACCAGAATTACAAGTGGCAGTTTAAGAAGAGATCAGTAAGCTACTCGCAGCAGGCTTCATCCGTAAAGTAGAGTACCCTACTTGGATCTCCAATATAGTTGCCGTTCCAAAAAAGAATGGAAAGGTCAGAGTGTGCATCGACTTCACCAACCTCAACAAGGCTTGTCCCAAAGATCCATTCCCCATGCCAAGGATAGATAGGCTCGTCGACGCCACTGCTGGCCACGAGCTATTATCTTTCATGGATGGATACTCTGGGTACAATCAAATTCTGCTTCACTCGGACGATCAAGAGAAGACATGCTTTGTGACTGACCAGGGACTTTACTGCTACAACGTAATGCCCTTCGGCCTCAAGAATGCGGGATCTACCTATCAAAGGTTAGTCACAAAGATATTCGAAGATCAGATCGGGCGTAACGTCGAAGTCTACGTCGATGACCTTCTTACCAAGAGATCTACTCAAAAGAGCCATCAATCCGATCTGGCAGAAACCTTTCAAGTCCTTCGAAAATATCGCATGAAGCTCAATCCAGCCAAATGCGCTTTCGGAGTTCAATCGGGCAAATTCCTGGGCCACCTTGTGACCAGGAGGGGCATCGAAGCCAATCCTGATCAAATTCGAGCAATCCTCGACATTCCGTCACCAACCAATCGAAAAGAAGTGCAACGCCTCATGGGAAGACTTGCTGCCCTCAATTGGTTCATCTCGAAATCTTCTGACAAGTGCAAGCCGCTCTTTGACAAGCTACGAAAGGCGGATACGTCTGGCTGGAGTCCAACTTGCGAACAAGCCTTTCAAGACGTCAAGAGATACCTCGTGCGAGCTCCCATCCTAACAGCTCCACTTCCAAAAGAAGATCTCTGGCTCTATCTCGCCGTCACTGATCAAGCAATCAGTGCGGTTCTTGTCAGCAAAAGAGAAAGCGTCGAACATCCGGTCTACTACATTAGCCATACGCTTCTCCCTACTGAGACCCGCTACTCAAAGACGGAGAAGGTCGTACTGGCCTTACTCACCGCATCGCGTCGTCTCCAACCCTATTTTGTCTCCCACCAGATCACAGTCATCTCAGAGTGCCCACTCAAAGATATCATCGACAAGGTGGGTCGATCAGGTCGAATGACCAAATGGGTAATCGAGATGAGCGCTCTGGGGATCCAATTTGAATCTCGCACTTCAATCAAGGGGCAAGCAATTGCTGATTTTCTAGCCGACTTTCTAGTTGAAGACCCCATAACTTGGGAGGAAGATATCGATATGCGCCTTAAAGATGAAGTTGAACCTCTATTCAATCCGACTACAAAAACCGATCCAAGCCTCGAGGCTCCTGCCACAACACCAACTCTATGGAAGCTTTATGCTGATGGAGCTTCAAGTGCGATCGGTTTCGGGAACTGGGATAGTCTTGGTATCCCCCGAACTTGATCATCTTCAAAAGGCCACTCTCCTCGGATTCAATAGCACCAACAACGAAGCCGAATATGAAGCACTCATTTTCGGGCTCAAAATGGCTGAATCCCTAGAGGTGGATCGAATCATCGTCTACAATGACTCCCAGCTAGTCATAAGGCAAATCAATGGGGAGTACATAGCACGAGAAGAAAGAATGAAAAATTACTTGACCCTAGTGCGACGTCTTCAACAACGTTTTACTAGCACCGAATTCATTCAAATCCCAAGGGCAGAAAATCGAGAAGCAGATGCTCTAGCCAATGCTGCTTCGGTTCTTGGAGATTCGCTTGGAAAAAGACAAATACAAATCGATTACTAAGAAGCGCTCAAGACCACCCCCGAGCAACAGATCTTCGCCACTACAAAAAGATCTGGGGGTGGAGAACAAGTGGCCTCGAACCTTACCACCACAAATGAGCTCGATGATTGGAGACAGCCAATCTTCGACTTCTTCAAACATGGCAAGGTGCCCGAAGATCCAAATCGAGCCCGAAGACTACAAAGAAAGCTTCTGTGCTATAACCTCTAAGGTGAAGATCTATATTTCAAGTCTCACAACGGAATAATGCTCAAATGCATTGGCCCTGAGCAAGCAAAGGCAATTCTGGTTGACATCCACTCCGGAGTCTGCGGGAATCATTCGGGAGGAAGATCTCTCGAGGCCAAGACAAAGCTACAAGGTTACTACTGGCCCACTATGTCAAGAGACGCTCACCAAGTGGTTTAAAGATGCGAGCCTTGCCAAAGACATGCTCGAGCTATCCATCTCCCAACAGATGAGCTCCATCAATTGACAAGCCCATGGCCTTTCCATCAATGGGGGTTGGACTTCCTAGGTCCCTTCCCACCAACTCCAAGTAAGAAGAAGTATCTGCTGCTGGCCATAGATTACTTCACTAAGTGGGTTGAAGCAGTGCCACTCTTTCGAGAAACTGGCGATGAAGTCATCAAGTTCATCAGACACAATATCTTCTCAAGATTTGGCACACCACAAGTCCTAGTTGCTGACAACGAAGCCCAATTCGACTCCGACAAGTTCCGGGAGTTCTACCTGAACAACGAAATCAAGCTTTTCTACTTAACTCTAAGGTACCCTCAATGCAATGGCCAAGCTGAAGCCTCAAACAGAGCTATTTTGGGTATACTCAAGAAGAAACTTGATAACAAGAAAGGATTGTGGGAGCAAGTCCTACCAAAAGTTCTATGGGGCTATCGAACAACTCCAAGAAGATCAACTGGGTTCTCACCCTTTCGTTTGACATACGGGTCAGAAGCAGTACTCCCAACAGAGAACATATCGAGTACTTTGAAGACCAGAGCAGTCGAAGAAGGCATTAATGAGGAGCTTCGAGTCAATGATCTAGATTTCTCTGAAGAACTACGAGATCAAACATCCCTTTGTGTCGCCAAGTATCAACAGAAGATCAAACAAGCATACGATCAAAAGGTCTACAAGCGACAGTTCCCAATTGGCAACCTGGTCCTCAGAGCAATCTTCTACAACATGAAGGAGCATAGTATTGGAAACATAGCTCCCAACTGGGAAGGACCCTATATCATCGAATCTGTAGGAGGCAAAGGTTCTTACCGACTGATTTCGCCAGAAGGAGACAGACTACCATGAGCTTGGAATGCTAGACATCTCAAAATGTACTATCCATGATGTATATTCCATGATGAATAAAGATCCCTTTCAAATGTTCAAATGATCACTTCTCAGTTCAAATTCTGGAGCAGTTTCAAGTTGTCTACATTCAAGTCCAAAATTATCTGCATTCAAATTACATGGTCGTTTAACAAGTTTGGGTGCTTGAGTTGCGACTCAACCCCTTACAGGCAGATGTTAAATGGTTTTGGGTTGTGATACAAAACAACCTTCAAGTCACTAGATCAATTTAACATGTTTGGGAGCTTGTGTTGCGACACTACCCCTTACTTACAAATGTTAATGATCTTCAATTTCAATATCGTCTAACAGGTTTTTGTGCTTGAGTTGTGACTCAACCCCTCACATTCAAATGTTAATGATTTCAAGTTGTGCTACAACACAACCTTCAATTTTTAAGTTACTCAACAAGTTTGGGTGATCGAGTTGCGATCGACCCTTACATTCAAGTGTTTATATATTCGAACATTCCAACACCATCCAGAATACAACATTCAAAGATATTCAACGTAAGAGACAGGCAGTTTCTAACACAAAAAAGATATCTTTATTATCAAAAAGTTTCCAAGTACAGAAGCGAGCTTTGTATACGAAAAGAGTTTACAGGTACAACAATAAAAAAGAAGATAAAGCAAATCAAGGTTTGGCCACACTTGGAGCACGCGACCTCTCCCCTTCGGATCCACCTTGAGCCTTGCTCGCTGCAGAAGCCTTCGAAGATTGGATGCTGCTAGCATGAACCCTGAGCGCCTCCACCGCCTTCTCAACCGTTGCCCTGAAACTCTCACACTCGGCGCGCGTATGCTCTAACTCCTTTTTGAAGGACTCTTCCTTGGCAGCGAAAGCAGCTTCCTTGGTAGCCAGGGCAGCTTCCTTTGCAGCAAGTCGATCCTTCAGCTCCTTTATTTCAGTTGCGCGCTCGATGGATAAAGTCTCGACCTTGTAGAAGCGGTTCTTCAACTCTTCAAGCTCGTAGCCTCGAGCAACGTAACCATCTTGCCAGCCCTTGCTTTCAATCTTCTCCTTGCGAAGAGCCTCGATCTTGGCCTTTAGGGACTCCTTCTTTGAAGTTAGAATTTCCCTCAATTTCTCTCTCTCTCTTCGTTGGCAGCTTCAAGTTCAGCCGTCAAATGAGAAACTTCAGATGAAGCCTCCCGCTCTCCGACCCTCTTGAAGAGCCTTGTAGCGAACTTCAGAACAGCTGAATTCTGCAAGCAAACAAAAAGAGTTAGAAACATTTCTGAAGATACAACTCAAAGAATGAATTCAAGTTGATGCACTTACCACTACTTCAAGCCTATTGTAGGCCTCTTCGAGCGTAGCATCCGAAAGATTGCAGAGCTTCCGGATGACAGGAGTTGGGTGGTTGATGTCAACCTCACCCAAGTCCTTCAAAAATTGAGCCGTGCCAGCAGGAGCATCTGCAATCAACACAAAAGTTCAAAGAGTTAGAATATTTCAAACATCAGAAGCACAATACAGTTCGAAAGAAGTGAGCAAGGGAATGCCTGTGGCATCGACGCGGCTCTCTCCCTCCATTTGTGCGGGGGAAGGGATACCCCGAAGAGGAGTGATCTCCCCTTCTTCCTACTGCCCACCAAGCTGCTCGAGGCTAGCCATGATGGCAGCCATCTCCTCAGCTACCTGAGCAGCCGAAGAACACGACAAGGGCAGAGGCTGTTCAACCTCTAAGCCCCCACTTGTCGTAGCCCCTTCGAGGCGACGGGGGCTAGGAGGTAGTTGGTCAAGGGGTGTGGGGTTGCTTGCAACCCCATCACTCCCCGAGAATCTGATCCTGATGCGCACTGGGCGCTTCAGCTCCTCGAAGCGGTACGTGGGCTGCACCTTCGAGCCGTCACCCACGGCGTCCATCACAGCTTCCATTCGACGGGCCTTAGCCTCTTCGATAGGGATGGGAGGCGAATCCTCTTCACCACCAGTGGGGATGGGAGGAATTTCTTCCTCACCACCCCCTTCTTCATCACCACCAATGGGGGTGGGAGGAATTTCTTCCTCACCACCCCCTTTTTTTTCATCCCCCCCTATAGGGGTGGGAGGAATCTCGTCACCCCCACCGTCACCTCCGTATCCCCCGTCATCGTCGTCGTCGTCATCATCGTTCCTATCGTCGTCATCACCGTCATCACCTCCATCTTCATCATCTTCATCTTCATCTTCCTTCTCCTTCTCTTCTTCTTCTTCTTCTTTCTCCTTCTCTTCTTCTTTCTTCTCCTTCTCGATGAGGACCTTCCTCTTCTTCACCTGGCCCCTGCGATTGATCACGAGCCTCTCCTTAATTGGCAGACGATGCCTCGCTCTGTACGCCTTCTTCTCGGCCCGGATTCTTCTGACGATCTTGCCCGATTGAGGATCCTCCTCATAATCAGAGTACAAGACCTCGTTGTCCTCGTACCGGGCCCGCAGTCGATGGAGGAGGTTGGCGTTGCCATGACGGACGGGGCAGTTCGAGAACTGCTTCCACGACCGGGTGCCGCAGGTCAATTCCAAGAAAAGATTGTCGAGGAATCCTACCCGCTCCGAAGACCAAGCGAAAACTCCTCTCGTGCAGTACATTTTGACCTCTCTGTGTACCTGATTCATGGGGGTCTCGGGCACCGAAAGAGGAGTCCATGCACCGAAAACCGAGATCGGCCAGTCGGTGTAAAGTTTGTCGGAGGCAACGGTGTCGACGATCGGGCGCAGGGCAGAGACACCTGTCAAGTTCAAGAATGGGCTATCCTTCATTGAAGCCCACTTATAATGGTAGAAGAAATAGCCCAACTCTATCCTCGCTTCCTCGCCCTCAGGAATGGTGGAGTAGCAAGCCTTCAGCTCGTCTTGGAAGTCAGATTCTACACGGCAGAAGGCATAGATGATCCTCCACGCGTTTCCGAAAATCTGCCCGGGACAAAAACCTGAGGTATTCAACAACCTCGCGGCGAAGGGTGGCAGTGGGAGACAGTCCACAATTCAGCTAACCTATGGTGACCACAATCCCCATAACTTGCTCCTTGCTGGCAAAATTTGTGAAGACCGTCCGCTTGTCAATGCCAAAGGCGGACTGAACTCCAGGAAGAGATGGACGGACCTTCCCCTCTGTGAAGCAAGCAAGCAGTGTCTGCCACTTTGCCCTCTTCACGTCTGTAAGCTTCCCACCGACGTTGTACTCGTATGCAGGCTCCTCCATCAGCGACATCAAGGGCGCCAGAACAAAATTTGCCTTGCGGATGTGCTCTGGCCTTGATGTTGCAGAGGCAAACCCCACTCCCTGATGCCTCTAGCCGAGAATGCCAAGTTC
This sequence comes from Chamaelirium japonicum, assembly GCA_947650365.1. Taxonomy (NCBI): domain Eukaryota; kingdom Viridiplantae; phylum Streptophyta; class Magnoliopsida; order Liliales; family Melanthiaceae; genus Chamaelirium; species Chamaelirium japonicum. The sequence goes on along the minus strand of OX393555.1, from coordinate 6,304,861 downwards.
AGCCTTGCCTTTGCCCCTGCCTTTCTGCTGCACGGGTGACACTTCAGCCCTCTCCTTCCCCTTCCTCTTCGAGGGCACGATGTTGATCTTCTTCGAGCTACCAGAAGAAGTCATTTCAACCGATCGAGAGATTGCAAAGAACAGAAATTCGAAAGCAAAAGGTTCTGGAGTTTGAAAAATTCTGGAAGCGCGAGGCAAAAATAAAACCCGAAGAGGCTTATATACCCAGAGGAAACTGGCGCGCAGATCAAGAAGACACGTGTCATCCCCAAATCAAATCCCGTGTTTTTGAAAGAACATGTGGCATCAATCCGTAGCAAGTGCAAAACCAGGCAAACCGTCGGGCCAGACGAAGCGTCGAACCATTTGAACCACCGGTCCAAGCAGACCGCCGGTCCAACCGAACCGCCGGTTCAAAAGACTCACCGATCCAGATGGACCGAAGATTCAAGCAGAAAAATCAAACTCGATCGCTACCCGAAGACTTTACCCGATCGACAGGCAGACGATCGGGTAATTTACCAAAAGATCATGCAGGAAACAGGCTCTTCTGCCGTATCAACTCGACAGGTTCAAAACTTAACCGATCGGTTGAACTTAACTGATCGATCAGACTTGACCGATCGATCAAATTCAATCGATCGGTCGATTTTTTACTGGATCGGGCAAAAAACTTAGCCTTTTGCCCGATCCCACCAACCTCGACCGGTTGAATTTTACCGATCGGTCAGACTTGACCGATCAGTCAAATTCAACCGATCGGTCGATTTTCTACTGGATCGGGCAAAAAACTTAGACTTTTGTCCGATCCCACTAACCTCGACCGGTTGAATTTAACCGATCGATCAAATTCAACCGATCGGTCGATTTTCTACTAGATCGGGCAAAAAACTTGGCCTTTTGCCCGATCCCACCAACCTCGACCGGTTGAATTTAACCGATTGGTCAGACTTGACCGATCGGTCAAATTCAACCGATCAATCGATTTTCTACTGGATCGGGTAAAAAACTTGGTCTTTTGCCCGATCCCACCAACCTCGACCGGTTGAATTTAATCGATCGGTCAGACTTGACCGATTGGTCAAATTCAACCGATCGGTCGATTTTCTACTGGATCGGGCAAAAAACTTGGCCTTTTACCCGATCCCACCAACCTCGACCGGTTGAATTTAACCGATCGGTCAGACTTGACCGATCCGTCAAATTCAACCGATCGGTCAATTTTCTACTGGATCGGGCAAAAAACTTGGCCTTTTAGCCGATCCCATGAACCTCGACCGGTTGAACTTAACCGATCGGTCAGACTTGACCGATCGGTCAAATTCAACCGATCGGTCTAATTTCTACTGGATCGGTCAGAAAACTATCACTTCAACCTCGACCGGTTGAATTTGACTGATCGGTCAAATTCAACCGATTGGTCAAAATTGACCGATCGGTCAATTTTGACCCATCAGTCAGAAATTGACCGATCAGCCTTTTTGGACGCTAACACTCGATAAAGCTCCTTTGCACTTATGACAGGGGGTCGTTAGCTTTGCACCAAGAATCCAAGCCAGCCAAGGTGGCCTCTTAGCTAACTTGGAGGGGGTAACTGTGTGTACAAATTTTGGCAAGAAGTCTGCAAACAGCGGGACCCACCGGCCCTGCCTGGTGGGACCTCGAAGACTACAGCGGGACCCACCGGCCCTGCCTGGTGGGCCCCCGAAGACTACAGCGGGACCCACCGGCCCTGCTTGGAGTTTCTTCCGGAAACAACCAGAAACCGCCATCTACTCCAGAATTTCTCTATAAATAGCAGACCCCTCAAATGTAAAGGATCGAATTTTCAGTTCTGAGATCTGATTTCAGAAACCAGAGCTCTGGAATTTTTTAGCTTCTCATCCTTCACCTCTCCTCGATCTTCTTCTTCCTGTCTTTGAAGAGATCAAAGAGGCTTCAGTGATACTCGGTCTGTCGAGATCACTTCGAGAAAAAAGTTAGTGAATTCGGGTTGCTCCCTATAGCATGGAGACGTTGGCTTCGGCTGAACTCCGAGATCATATCTCGTGTCAACTCTCTGATTGCATCTCTCTCTGTTTGTGTATTGAGAACGGCAATTCCAATCAACAGATTGAACAACGATCTTCGACTTGAACCTCAATTGACTGGTGCGGCGAAGTCTTCGGGTCGGCACGAAGATTTTCCCCCACATAGTTTTGTACTGTTGCATGTTAGTCGGTCGTATCACAACACAAACCAATCTAACTGTGGTGAGGCACGGGCGCATGTGTTCTTACGTGACAACGGGAGCGTGTGCAACACCAATGATTTGGAGTATTTAGTGTAGCGCCTTTGTATCGGTTGGACTTAGGCGAAGCACCGTTTTAGCCGAACCTACGTCTCAGGCACATAGCTTTGTACTGCTGCAGGTTGGTCGTTTGTGTCGCAACGTGAACCGATCTAACTGTGGTGAGGCACGGGCGCATCTGTCCTTACGTGACAACGGGAGCGTGTGCAACACAAATGATTCAGAGTATTTAGTGTAGTGCCCTTGTATCGGTTAGACTTAGGTGAAGCTTCGTTTCAGCCGAACCTACCTCTTAGGCACGTAGCTTTGTACTGTTGCAGGTTAGTCGGTCATGTCGCAATGTGAACCGATCTAACTGTGGTGAGGGACAGGCACATGTGTCCTTACGTGACAGCTAGAGCGTGTGCAACACAATGATTCGGAGTACTCAGCGTTAGGCAAATCACCGTTTCAATCGAACCTATACCTCAGGCATGTAGCTTTGTGTTGTTACACTTGATTGGCCTTGGAGCATTGGTTGGATAGAATTGAAAATGGAATTTGAAGAGGCGGCGACCGCTCCGAACTATGTCTTCAAGTGTCAAGACAATCTTCTTGGACTTTATTGAATGGCGAGGTAGCGAGTGTGCCTCGGACTTTATATTCGAGTACCAACACTGCCTCCTTGGACTTCGTCGAAGGCCGAGGCAGTGAGTGCACCTCGGACTTTGCATTCAAGTGCTAAGGCTGTCTCCTTGGGCTTCGCCGAAGGTTGAGGTAGCGAGTACGCTTCGGACTTTGCATTCGAGTGCCAAGGCTGTCTTCTTGGGCTTCGCCGAATATTGAGGCAGCGAGTGCACCTCGGACTTTGCCTTCGAGTGCCAAGGCTGTCTCCTTGGGTTTCGCCGAATACCGAGGCAATGAGTGTGCCTCGGACTTTGCATTCGAATGCCAAGGCTGTCTCCTTGGCCTTCGTCGAATGCTGAGGCAGCGAGTGTGACTCGGACTTTGCATTCGAGTGCCAAGGCTGTTTCCTTTGGCTTCGCCGAATGCCAAGGCAGCGAGTGTGCTTCGGACTTTGCATTCGAGTGCCAAGGCTGTCTCAATGGGCTTCGCTGAATGCCGAGGTAGCGAGTGCGCCTCGGACTTTGCATTCGAATGCCAAGGCTGCCTCCTTGGGCTTCACCGAATGCCGAGGCAGCGAGTGTGCTTTGACTTTGCATTCGAATGCCAAGGATGTCTCCTTGGCCTTCGTCGAATATCGAGACAGTGAGTATGCCTCGGACATTGCATTCGAATGCCAAGGCTGTCTCCTTAGACTTTGTTGAATGCCGAGGCAGCCGCCTTGGACTTTGTGGATATGTAATACATACCTTTGCCTATCACAAAATCGTTGTAGTCTTCAGGTGAGTCCTTTCGTTTCGAACATTACCCCCAATGTAGGGATTGGAGGAGAGTCAGAATTAAAAGGCTTAGGATATTGACGGGAGATGTCGACGATGGATTGTCTAGAAAGAGCGAGTTGTTTGATTGAAGTTGAGCCGCTGACTCATTGAGCAAGTCTCGAGTCGAAACTGATGTTGTTGTGAGTAACTTCCCTCTGGATGATCCTGATAGAGTCTTTGCCATTTAGTGAAAGTGGAGGAAGCAACCAGATCACTCATGTCCAATCGATTATTCGCTCAGCCGAGGGAGCTAAGAAGTATGACTTTGAAGATCGGTTGTTTGCTTAATCGATCCGATGTTGTCGTTGAGCGAACTGAGCTTTTCGAACGGATCCCACAGACGACGCCAAACTGTGGGGGGGAAATCTTCATGCTGATCCGAAGAATCCGCCCCACCAGTCAATCGAAGTTGAGTCGAAGGCCTTTGATCGATCTGCTGACTGGAAAGGTAGATTCGAAGGTCGATGCCTTGGTGACTTTGAGTTAACACTTTCGATATGCAAACAGAGAGAAGGTTAACACAAGGTGTGATCTCGAAGTTCAGCTGAAGCCTACGTCTCCGTGCTATAGGGACCAACCCGAATTTACTAACACTTCACTCAAAGTGATCTTAACAGGCCGAGTATCACTGATCTCTTCGTGAGATCGAAGGAGATGGAATATCAAAGTCAGAGCTCTGGGGTTTTGGATTCTGGCCTCTGGTTTCAGGAAATCAGATCCTCCTCTCTACAATTGAATAGTCAGCTATTTATAGAAATCTTTGGGAGGAAAATCGAGGTGAATAGCGGTTTCTGCTATCGTATCTGGGGATCCCCCAGGCCGGGTTGGTGGGTCCTACTGTCATCTCTGTGGACTCCCTAGGTGGAGCTGGTGGATCCCACTGTCGTCTCTGTGGACCCCCCAAGCGGAGCTGGTGGGTCTCGCTGTTGTCTCTGTGGATCCCCCAGGCAGAGCTGGTGGGTCCTGTTATCGTCTGTGTGGACCCCCTAGGCGGAGCTGGTGGGTCCCGCTGTCATCTCTTTGGACCTCCCAGGCAGGGCTGGTGGGTCCCGCTGTCGTCTGCGTGGACCCCCCCAGGCGGAGCTAGTGGGTCCCGCTATCGTCTCTGTGGATCCCCAGGCGGAGCTGGTGGGTCCCGCTGTCGTCTGTGTGGACCTCCCAAGCGGAGCTGGAGGGTCCCGTTGTCGTCTCTGTGGACCCCCCCAGGCAAAGCTGGTGGGTCTGTGGGGGAAAATCTTTGTGCCGACCCGAAGACTTCGCAGCACCAGTCAGTTGAAGTTCGAGTTGAAGATTGTTGTTCGATCTTTGGTTGATTGAAGTTGCTGCTCCCAATACACTATCAGAGATAGATGCAATTAGAGAGAGTTGACACGAGATGTGATCTCGGAGTTCAGCCGAAGCCTACGTCTCCGTGCTATAGGGAGCAACCCGAATTCACTAACACTTTTATCGAAGTGATCTCGACAGGCCGAGTATCACTGAAAACACTCTGATCTCTTCAAAGGAGAGAAGAAGATCAAAGAGAGGTGGAAGAGGGAAAGCTGAGAAATTCCAGAGCTCTGGGTTCTGAAAATCAGATCTCAGAGTGGAAATCAGAATTTTCGGATCCATTTACATTCGAAGGCTCTGCTATTTATAGGATTCTCTGGTGGTAAATGGCGGTTTCTGCTGTCGGATCTGGGGATCCTCCAGGTAAAGCTGGTGGGCCCCGCTACCGCCTCCTGGGGGATTCCACAGGCTCTTGGGCCCACCAGGCAGGGCCGGTGGGTCCCGCGATAGTCTTCGTGGGCCCACCAGGCGGGGCCGGTGGGTCCCGCTGTAGTCTTCGGGAGCCCCGCGGGCAGGGCCGGTGGGTCTCGCCGTAGTCTTTGGGGGCCCACCAGGCAGGGCCGGTGGGTCCCACTGTGGTCTTCGGGGGCCCACCAGGCAGGGCCGGTGGATCCTGTTGTAGTCTTCGGGGGCCCACCAGGCAGGGCCGGTGGGTCCCGCTGTAGTCTTCGGGGGCCCACCAGGCAGGGCCGGTGGGTCCCACTGTGGTCTTCGGGGGCCCACCAGGCAGGGCCGGTGGGTCCTGTTGTAGTCTTCGGGGGGCCACCAGGCAGGGCCGGTGGGTCCCGCTGTAGTCTTCGGGGGCCCACCAGGCAGGGCCGGTGGGTCCTGTTGTAGTCTTCGGGGGCCCACCAGGCAGGGCCGGTGGGTCCTGCTGTAGTCTTCGGGGGCCCACCAGGAAGGGCCGGTGGGTCCCACTGTGGTCTTCGGGGGCCCACCAGGCAGGGCCGGTGGGTCATGTTGTAGTCTTCGGGGGCCCACCAGGTAGGGCCGGTGGGTCCCGCTGTAGTCTTCGGGGGCCCACCAGGCATGGCCGGTGGTTCCCGCTGTTTGTAGACTTCTTGCCAAAATTTGCACCCACAGTTACCCCCTCCAAGTTAGCTAAGAGTCCACCTTGGCTGGCTTGGATTCGTGGTGCAAATCTATCGACCCCCTGTCACACATGCAGAGGAGCTTTGGTCGAGTGTTAGTGTTTTTTGAAAATAAAACTTTCATCGGTCAATTTCTGACTGATCGGTCAAAATTGACCGATCGGTCAAGTTTGACTGATCGGTTGAATTTGACCGATCGGTCAAGTTTGACCGATCCGTTAAATTCAATCGGTCGAGTTTGGTGTGATCGGTCAGAAAACACAGTTTTCTGACTGATCCAGTAGAAATTCGACCAATCGGTTGAATTTGACCGATCGGTCAAGTTTGACCGATCAGTTGAATTCAACCGATCGAGTTTGACGTGATCAGGCAAAAAACCATGTTTTTTGCCTGATCTAGTAGAAATTCGACCGATCGGTTGAATTTGACCGATCGGTCAAGTTTGGCCGATCGGTTGAATTCAACTGATCGAGGTTGGCATGATCGGGCAAAAAACCATGTTTTTTGCCTAATCTAGTAGAAATTCGATCGATCGGTTGAATTTGACCGATCGGTCAAGTTTGACCGATCTGTTGAATTCAACCGATCGAGGTTGGCGTGATCGGGCAAAAAACCATGTTTTTTGCCTGATCTAGCAGAAATTCGACCGATCGGTTGAATTTGACCGATCGGTTAAGTTTGACTGATCGGTTGAATTCAACCGATCGAGGTTGGCTTGATCGGGCAAAAAACCATGTTTTTTGCCTGATCCAGTAGAAATTCGACCGATCGGTTGAATTTGACCAATCGGTCAAGTTTGACCGATCGGTTGAATTCAACCGATCGAGATTGGCGTGATCGGGCAAAAAACCATATTTTTTGCCTGATCAAGTAGATATTCGACCGATCGGTTGAATTTGACCGATCGGTCAAGTTTGACCGATCGGTTGAATTCAACCGATCGAGGTTGGCGTTATCAGGCAAAAAACTAAGTTTTTTGCCTGATCCAGTAGAAATTTGACCGATCGGTTGAATTTGACCGATCGGTCAAGTTTGACTGATCGGTTGAATTCAACCGATCGAGGTAGGCGTGATCGGGCAAAAAACCAAGTTTTTTGCCTGATCTAGTAGAAATTCGACCGATCGGTTGAATTTGACCGATCGGTCAAGTTTGACAGATCGGTTGAATTCAACCGATCGAGGTTGGCATGATCGGGCAAAAAACCAAGTTTTTTGCCTGATCCAGTAGAAATTCGACCGATCGGTTGAATTTGACCGATCGATCAAGTTTGACCGATCGGTTGAATTCAACCGATCGAGGTTGGCGTGATCGGGCAAAAAACCACGTATTTTGCCTGATACAGTAGAAATTCGACCGATAAGTTGAATTTGACCGATCGGTCAAGTTTGACCGATCGGTTGAATTCAACCGATCGAGGTTGGCTTGATCGGGCAAAAAACCAAGTTTTTTGCCTGATCCAGTAGAAATTCGACCGATCGGTTGAATTTGACCGATCGGTCAAGTTTGACCGATCGGTTGAATTCAACCGATCGAGGTTGGCGTGATCGGGCAAAAAACCAAGTTTTTTGCCTGATCCAGTAGAAATTCGATCGATCGGTTGAATTTTACCGATCGGTCAAGTTTGACCGATCGATTGAAGTCAACCGATCAAGGTTGGAGTGATCGGGCAAAAAGCCAAGTTTTTTGCCTGATCCAGTAGAAATTCGACCGATCGGTTGAATTTGACCGATCGGTCAAGTTTGACCGATCAGTTGAATTCAACCGATCGAGGTTGGCGTGATCGGGAAAAAAACCAAGTTTTTTGCCTGATCCAGTAGAATTTCGACCGATCGGTTGAATTTGACCGATCGGTTGAATTCAACCGATCAAGGTTGGAGTGATCGGGCAAAAAACCAAGTTTTTTGCCTGATCTAGTAGAAATTCGACCGATCGGTTGAATTTGACCGATCGGTCAAGTTTGACCGATCGGTTGAATTCAACCGATCGAGGTTGGCGTGATCGGGTAAAAAACAAAGTTTTTTGCCTGATCCAGTACAAATTCGACCGATCGGTTGAATTTGACCGATCGGTCAAGTTTAACCGATCGGTTGAATTCAACCGATCGAGGTTGGCGTGATCGGGCAAAAAACCAAGTTTTTTGCTTGATCCAGTAGAAATTCGACCGATCGGTTGAATTTGACCGATCGGTCAAGTTTGACCGATCGGTTGAATTCAACCGATCAAGGTTGGAGTGATCGGGCAAAAAACCAAGTTTTTTGCCTGATCCAGTAGAATTTCGACCGATCGGTTGAATTTGACCGATCGGTCAAGTTTGACCGATTGGTTGAATTCAACCGATGAAGGTTGGAGTGATCGGTCAAAAAATCAAGTTTTTTGCCTGATCTAGTAGAAATTCGATCGATTGGTTGAATTTGACCGATCGGTCAAGTTTGACCGATCGGTTGAATTCAACCGATTGAGGTTGGCGTGATGGGGTAAAAAACCAAGTTTTTTGCCTGATCCAGTAGAAATTCGACCGATCGGTTGAATTTGACCGATCGGTCAAGTTTGACCGATCGGTTGAATTCAACCGATCAAGGTTTGAGTGATCGGGCAAAAAACCAAGTTTTTTGTCTGATCCAGTAGAAATTTGATCGATCGGTTGAATTTCACCGATCGGTCAAGTTTGACCGATCGGTTGAATTCAACCGATCGAGGTTGGTGTGATCGGGCAAAAAACCAAGTTTTTTGCCTGATCCAGTAGAAATTTGACCGATCGGTTGAATTTGACCGATCGGTCAAGTTTGACCGATCGGTTGAATTCAACCGATCAAGGTTGGAGTGATCGGGCAAAAAACCAAGTTTTTTGCCTGATCCAGTAGAAATTCAACCTATCAATTGAATTTGACCGATCGGTCAAGTTTGACCAATCGGTTGAATTCAACCGATCAAGGTTGGAGTGATCGGGGAAAAAACCAAGTTTTTTGTCTGATCCAGTAGAAATTCGATCGATCGGTTGAATTTGACCGATCGGTCAAGTTTTACCGATCGGTTGAATTCAACCGATCGAGGTTGGTGTGATCGGGTAAAAAACCAAGTTTTTTGCCTGATCCAGTTGAAATTCGACCGATCGGTTGAATTTGACCGATCGGTCAAGTTTGACCGATCGGTTGAATTCAACCGATCGAGGTTGGCGTGATCAGGCAAAAAACTAAGTTTTTTGCCTGATCCAGTAGAAATTTGACCGATCGGTTGAATTTGACCGATCGGTCAAGTTTGACTGATCGGTTGAATTCAACCGATCGAGGTTGGCGTGATCGGGCAAAAAACCAAGTTTTTTGCCTGATCTAGTAGAAATTCGACCGATCGGTTGAATTTGACCGATCGGTCAAGTTTGACCGATTGGTTGAATTCAACCGATCGAGGTTGGCGTGATCGGGCAAAAAACTAAGTTTTTTGCCTTATCCAGTAGAAATTCGACCGATCGGTTGAATTTGACCGATCGATCAAGTTTGATCGATCGGTTGAATTCAACCGATCGAGGTTGGCGTGATCGGGCAAAAAACCAAGTATTTTGCCTGATCCAGTAGAAATTCGACCGATCAGTTGAATTTGACCGATCGGTCAAGTTTGACCGATTGGATGAATTCAACCGATCGAGGTTGGCGTGATGTTTTTTGCCTGATCCAGTAGAAATTCGACCGATCGGTTGACTTTGACCGATCGGTCAAGTTTGACCGATCGGTTGAATTCAACCGATCGAGGTTGGCGTGATCGGGCAAAAAACCAAGTTTTTTGCCTTATCCAGTAGAAATTCGACCGATCGATTGAATTTGACCGATCGGTCAAGTTTGACCGATCGATTGAAGTCAACCGATCAAGGTTGGAGTGATCGGGCAAAAAACCAAGTTTTTTGCCTGATCCAGTAGAAATTCGACCGATCGGTTGAATTTGACCGATCGGTCAAGTTTGACCGATCAGTTGAATTCAACCGATCGAGGTTGGCGTGATCGGGCAAAAAACCAAGTTTTTTGCCTGATCCAGTAGAATTTCGACCGATCGGTTGAATTTGACCGATCGGTCAAGTTTGACCGATCGGTTGAATTCAACCGATCAAGGTTGGAGTGATCGGGCAAAAAACCAAGTTTTTTGCCTGATCTAGTAGAAATTCGATCGATCGGTTGAATTTGACCGATCGGTCAAGTTTGACCGATCGGTTGAATTCAACCGATCGAGGTTGGCGTGATCGGGTAAAAAACAAAGTTTATTGCCTGATCCAGTACAAATTCGACCGATCGGTTGAATTTGACCGATCGGTCAAGTTTAACCGATCGGTTGAATTCAACCGATCGAGGTTGGCGTGATCGGGCAAAAAACCAAGTTTTTTGCTTGATCCAGTAGAAATTCGACCGATCGGTTGAATTTGACCGATCGGTCAAGTTTGACCGATCGGTTGAATTCAACCGATCAAGGTTGGAGTGATCGGGCAAAAAACCAAGTTTTTTGCCTGATCCAGTAGAATTTCGACCGATCGGTTGAATTTGACCGATCGGTCAAGTTTGACCGATCGGTTGAATTCAACCGATAAAGGTTGGAGTGATCGATCAAAAAACCAAGTTTTTTGCCTGATCCAGTAGAAATTCGATCGATTGGTTGAATTTGACCGATCGGTCAAGTATGACCGATCAGTTGAATTCAACCGATTGAGGTTGGCGTGATGGGGTAAAAAACCAAGTTTTTTGCCTGATCCAGTAGAAATTCGACCGATCGGTTGAATTTGACCGATCGGTTGAATTCAACCGATCATGGTTTGAGTGATCGGGCAAAAAACCAAGTTTTTTGCCTGATCAAGTAGAAATTTGATCGATCGGTTGAATTTGACCGATCGGTCAAGTTTGACCGATCGGTTGAATTCAACCGATCGAGGTTGGTGTGATCGGGCAAAAAACCAAGTTTTTTGCCTGATCCAGTAGAAATTCGACCGATCGGTTGAATTTGACCGATCGGTCAAGTTTGACCGATCGGTTGAATTCAACCGATCAAGGTTGGAGTGATCGGGAAAAAAACCAAGTTTTTTCCCTGATCCAGTAGAAATTCGACCGATCGGTTGAATTTGACCGATCGGTCAAGTTTGACCGATCGATTGAATTCAACCGATCAAGGTTGGAGTGATTGGGAAAAAAACCAAGTTTTTTGCCTGATCCAGTAGAAATTCGATCGATCGGTTTAATTTGACCGATCGGTCAAGTTTTACCGATCGGTTGAATTCAACCGATCGAGGTTGGTGTGATCGGGTAAAAAACCAAGTTTTTTGCCTGATCCAGTAGAAATTCGACCGATCGGTTGAATTTGACCGATCGGTCAAGTTTGACCGATCGGTTGAATTTAACCGATCAAGGTTGTCGTGATCGGGCAAAAAATCATGTTTTTTGCCTGATCCAGTAGAAATTTGACCGATCGGTTGAATTTGACCGATCGGTCAAGTTTGACCGATCGGTTGAATTCAACCGATCAAGGTTAGAGTGATCGGGCAAATAACCAAGTTTTTTGCCTAATCCAGTAGAAATTTGACCGATCGGTTGAATATGACCGATCGGTCAAGTTTGACCGATCGGTTGAATTCAACCGATCGAGGTTGGTGTGTTTTGAACCTGCCCAATCGAGGTGGCAGTATAGCCTGCTCTTCTTGGTGATCTTCGCGTAGAGTTTTGAATGTTTGATGGAGTTTGATGTTTTGGAATCTTTGTTTTGTCCGAATGGGGGTTTTTTGAACCGGCGGTCCGGTTCACTTGGATCGATGGTTTGCTTGGACCAGTGGCTTATGTGGACCGGTGGTCTGACGCTTCGTCTGGTCCGATGGTTCGCCTGGTTTTTGCGCTTGCTACGGATATATGCCACGTGTACCTGCGAAAACACGCGATTTGATGTGGTGATGATATGTGTCGTCTCGATATGTGCGCCGGATTTCCTCAAGGTATATAAGCTTCTCTGGCTGTCATTTTCGCCTTAGGCTTTCAGAAAATTTTTTGAAGTCCAGAGCTTTTGTTACTAATCTCTCGTTCTTTGTTCGTTGTTCTTTCCCGATCGATCGAATGGCCTCCTCTAGTAACTCGAAGAAGATGAGCGCAGTCCCCTCGAAGAGGAAGGGGAAGGAGGTTGCTGAGGTCTCATCCACTCCCAAGGGCCGTGGCAAGGGCAAGGAGGTACTTGTTGAACTTGGACAGTTGGGCAAAAGGCATCAAGGAGTTGGATTTGGTTCAGCGCCATCTAGACCAGAGCATATCCCGCAGGCGAAGTTCGTCTTGGGTCCTCTGTTGCCTCTGGCTGAGGAGCCTGCTTACATCTACAACACAGGTGGCCAACTCACCGACTCGAAAAGGGCAAAGTGGCAAAGACTGCTGGTGTGCTTCACAGAGGGAAAGGTCCGGCCTTCACTGCCTGGGATTCAATCTGGTTTTGGCATCGACAAACAGACAGTGTTTGTGAACGTTGCCAGCATGGAGCAGGTGATGGGGCCAGTGGTCTCCGTGGGTCAGCAGAACTGCGGACTTCGTCTTCCGCTGCTGTCGTTTGCCGCGAGGTTGCTGAATACCTCCGGCCTATGCCCAGGACAGCTCACTGGCAATGCGTGGAGGATAATCTACGCCTTCTGCCGCGTATAGTCAGATTTCCAGAAGGAGCTGAGGGAATGCTACTCCAGCCTTCCAGACGATGAATAGGCCCGGATCGAATTGGGCTACTTCTTCTATCACTACCGATGGGCTTCGAGGAAAGACAACCCTTTCTTCAACTTGACAGGGGTTTCTGCTCTGCGCCCCCTTACCGACACAGTTGCATCCGACAAGCTGTATACTGAGTGGCCGCTCTCAGTAGCTGGTGCTTGGACTCCACTCTCAGTACCGGAGACTCCTCGCGCTGATGTGAACAAGGAAATCAAGATATACTACGTAGGAGGAGAGCTGGCTTGGCCTTCGGAAAGGGTTGGGGCCATCGACAACCTGTTTCTGGAGTTGACCTGTGGGACCAGGTCATGGAAGCAGTTTTCAAACTGCCCAGTCAGGTATGGCAATGCCAACCTCCTCCACAGATTAAAGGCCAGATATGAAGATAATGAAGTCTTGTACTCAGACTACGAGGAGGATCCTCAGTCTGGCAAGATTATCAGAAAGATTTGAATCAAGAAGAAGGCCTATGGTGCGAGGCGCAGATTGCCCACCACTGAGGAGAAGCTGGTGATACAAAGAGGCCCAGCGAAGAAGAAGAGGAAAATCCTCATCAAGCAAAAGGAAGATGAGGACAAAGAAAAGGAGGAAGATGAAGAAGAAGAAAAGAAGAAAGAAAGCGAGGAGGAGGAAGAAGAAGATACGGAGAACGACAGTAATGGCAACGGCGGCGATGATGAGGATGAGGAAGATGGGGGTGGTGAGGATGATCTTCCTCCCACCCCCACTGGTGGAGATGGTAAAAAAGGGGGTGGTGAGGAAGTAGTTCCTCCCACCCCCACTGGTGGTGATCAAGGTCAAGGGGGTGGTGGGGATGAACTTCCTCCCACCCCCACTGGTGGTACAGAAGAAGAAGAAGACTCTCTGCCTATACCTATTGACGAGGCTAAGGCCCGTCGTATGGAACGGGTGAGGATGCGGAGGGCGACGACCACAAGGTGGTTCCCGCCTATCACTTCGAGGAATTGAAGAAGCGCCCGATGCGCTTGAAGATCAAGTTTTCAGGGAGTGGTGGGGTTGGAAGCAACCCTACACCCCTCGACCAAATTCCTCGAGTCACTCCCCGTCTCGAAGGCACAACTACAAGTGGGGGTCTGGAAGTTGAACAACCCCCACCCCCTTCACATACTCTCTCTCTGGCTGAGGAGATGGCAGCCCTTGTGGCTGGGCTCAAGCAGCCACAAGGTGAAGGGGAGATCTCACCTCTTCGGGACATTCCTTCTCCAGCACACCTGGAAAGAGGAAGTCGCGTGGATGATGAGGTTCCTCAACTCCAGCCAGAGCCAACTCCCACCAAGAAGAAATCGACCCCTCAGGGTAAGAGCTCCGACCGTGGGAAGGGGAAGGCTCCTCGAGTCAACGCCTCAGGTATCTGTAGTAATTTTGCCTTGATTGACTTGCCTTCGAAGTTTGAATTTATTCTAACTCTTTGAACTTTTGTGTTGATTGTAGGTACGCCTGCTGGCTCGACTCAGAAAATAAAGAACTTGGGTGAGGTTGATATCAACCACCCAACTGTTGTGATCCGGAAGCTCTGCAACCTTCCGGAGGCTACTCTGGATGAGGCCTTCGATAGGCTCGAACTAGTGGTATGTGCATCTGCTTGATCAATCATTGGAGTTGTATCTTCAAAATAATTCTAACTCTTTTGTTTCTTTGCAGAACTCAGCAGTTTTGAAATTTGCGAGCAAGCTCTTCAGGAAGGCAGGAGAAAGGGAAGCTTCATCTGAAGTATCCCGTTTAACTGCTGAATTGGAGGCTGCAATTGAAGAGAGAGATAAGCTGAGGGAACTTCTCTCCTCCAAGAAGGAGGCTTTGAAAGCCAAAATCGAGGCTCTTCGCAAAGAGAATCTCGAAAGCAAGGGCTGGCAGAACGGCTACGAGGCCCGGGGTCATGAACTCGAGGAGTTGAAAAATCAATTTTTCAAGATCGAGAACTTATCCTTCGATCAAGTGGTTCGAATAAAGGAGTTGGAGGCTAAACTTGCTGCAAGGGATGCTGCTCTTGCAGCTAAGGAGACAGCCTCAGCTGCCAGGGAAGAGGCCCTCAAAAAGGAGCTAGAGCATATGCGTGCTGAATGCACGAGTTACAGGGAGATGGCGGAGAAGGCGGTGGAAGCACTCAGGGTCCACGCTAGCAGCGTCCGATCTTCTAAGGCTTCAGTGGCGAGCAAAGCTCGTGGTGGATCCGACGGAGAGAAGTCACGCGCGCAAAGTGTGGCCAAGCCTTGAGATCTTCCATCTTCTTTTTTATCGTTTGAACTTGTAAACTCTTTGATATGTAACAGCTCACTCCTGTACTTAGCAAATTTTTGATAATAGAGATCCTTTTGGTGTTTGAAAATTGAATGTCTCTGGTATTGAATTCTTTGATTGTTGAGTTCTGGAATGTTATTGGAATGATTGAATATTCATACACTTGAAAATAAGGGGTCGAGTCGCAACTCGATCACCCGAATTTGTTAAGCAACTCGAAAATTGAAGGTTGTTGCAATGCACAACTTGAAATCGTTAACATTTATATGTGAGGGGTTGAGTCGCAACTCAAGTACCCAAACCTGTTAGACGATATTGAATTTGAAATTGAAGGTCATTTAACAATTGTAAGTAAGGGGTAGTGTCGCAACACAAAGCTCCCAAACCTGTTAAATAGACGTAGTAATTTGAAGGTCGTGTTGTAGCACAACCCGAAACCGTTTAACATTTGCTTGTAAGGGGTTGAGTCGCAACTCAAACACCCAAACTTGTTAAACGACCTGGTAATTTGAATGTAGATGATTTGAAACTGCTTCAGAACTTGAATTGAAAAGCTGAACATTTGCACACTTGAACATTTGAAAGAGAACTTTATTCATCATGGTATTTACATCATGGATAGAACAATTTAAGGTGCCTAGCATTCCAAGCTCGTGGGAGTCTTTCCCCCTCTGGTGAAATCAGCCAGTAAGACCCTTTGCCTCCTACTGATTCGACGATATATGGACCTTCCCAGTTGGGAGCAAGTTTCCCACTGCTGTATTCTTTAGTGTTGTAAAAAACTGCTCTGCGAACTAGGCTGCCCACTGGGAACTATCTTTTATAGATTTTCTCATCATAGGCTCGTTTGATCTTCTGCTGATACTTGACAATACGAAGGGATGCTTGGTCTCGTAATTCTTCAGAGAAATCCAGATCATCGACGTGAAGCTCTTCATTGATCCCTTCTTCAACTGCCTTGGTCTTCAATGTATTTGATATACTCTCTGTCGGGAGTACTGCTTCTGATCCATATGTCAGACGGAAAGGTGAGAACCCTGTTGATCTTCTCGGAGTTGTGCGATATCCCCAAAGAACTTCAGGTAGGATTTGTTCCCACAATCCTTTCTTGTCGTTGAGTTTCTTCTTGAGTATACCAAGGATAGCTCTATTGGATGCTTCAGCTTGACCATTGCATTGAGGATATCTTGGAGTTGAATAAAAGAGCTTGATTCCGCTATTCAGGCAGAACTCCCAAAACTTGTTGGAGTCAAATTGAGCCCCATTGTCAGCAACAAGAACTTGGGGTGTGCCAAACCTTGAGAAGATATTGTGTCGAATGAACTTGATCACTTCATCATCGATCTCCCGAAAGAGTGGCACAGCTTCGACCCATTTGGTGAAGTAATCAGTGGCCAGCAGTAGATACTTCTTCTTGCTTGGGGTTGGTGGGAAAGGACCCAAGAAGTCCAACCCCCACTGATGGAAAGGCCATGGACTTGATAGTTGGTGAAGCTCATCTGTAGGAAGGTGGATAGCACGAGCGTGTCGTTGGCACGGTTCGCACCTTTGAACTACTTGGCGAGCATCCTTCGCCATTGTAGGCCAGTAGTAGCCTTGTAATTTTGTTTTGGCTTCAAGTGATCTTCCTCCTGAATGATTCCCACAGGCCCCAAAGTGGATATCAATCAAGATTGTCTTTGCTTGTTCAGGACCAATGCATTTGAGCAACATCCCATTATGAGATTTGAAGTATAGATCTTCTCCTTGAATAACATAGTATGGAAGCTTTCTTTGAAGTTTTCGAGCTTGATTTGGATCTTCTAGCATTTTGCCATGTTGGAAGAAGTCGAAAATTGACCGTCTCCAGTCTCCAAGCTCGCTTGTCATGGTAAGGTTCAATACCAGTTGATCTCCACCCCCAGATTCCTTTGTAGTAGCAAGGATCTGTTGTTCGGGGGTGGTCTTGGGCACTTCTTGATAATCGATTTGTATTTGTCTTCCTCCGAGTGAGTCTCCAAGAACTGAGGCAGCATTGGCTAAGGCATCTGCTTCTCGGTTCTCTGCTCTTAGGATTTGAACGAATTCAGTATTAGTAAAACGTTGTTGAAGACGTCGTACTAAGGCCAAATAGAGTTGCATTCTTTCTTCACGAGCTGAGTACTCTCCATTGATTTGCCTTATGATCAGCTGGGAATCGCTGTAGACGATGATTCGATCTACCCCCAGGGATTCAGCCATTTTGAGTCCGAAAATGAGTGCTTCGTATTCGGCTTCGTTGTTGGTGGCATTGAACCCGAGGAGAGTGGCCTTCTGGAGATGATCAAGTTCGGGGGATACCAAGACTATCCCAGTTCCCGAACCGATCGAACTTGAAGCTCCATCAGTATAAAGCTTCCACGGAGGAGTTGTGGCAATAGCCTCGAGGCTCGGATCAATTTTTGTTGCAAGATTGATCGGAGGATTGGCTTCATCTTCTAAGCGCATATCGACATCTTCTTCCCAAGTAATGGGGTCTTCAACCGGAAAGTCAGCTAGAAAATCAGCAATAGCCTAACCTTTGATGGAAATACGAGATTCAAATTGAATCCCTAGAGCGCTCATTTCGATCACCCATTTGGTCATTCGACCAGCTCGACCAGCTTTGTCAACAATATCTTTGAGTGGGTGTTCTGAAATGACAGTGATCTGATAAGAGACGAAGTAGGGTTGGAGGCGACGTGATGCAGTGAGCAAGGCCAGGATGACCTTCTCAGTTTTTGAGTAGCGAGTTTCAGCCGGAAGAAGAGTATGGCTGATGTAGTAAACTGGATGCTCGATGCCTTCTCTTCTGCTGATTAGGACCGCACTAATTGCTTGATCGGTCATGGCGAGATAGAGCCATAAATCTTCTTTGGGAAGAGGAGCCGTTAGGATAGGAGCTTGCACCAGATATTTCTTGATGCCTTGAAAAGCTTCTTCGCAAGTTGAACTCCACCCTGAAGTATCCGCCTTTCGTAGTTTGTTGAAAAGAGGCTTACATTTGTCGGAAGACTTTGAGATGAATCTATTGAGGGCAGCAAGTCTTCCAGTGAGACGTTGAATTTCTTTTTGATTAGTAGGTGATGACATATCGAGGATGGCTCGAATTTGGTCAGGATTAGCTTCAATGCCCCTCCTGGTCACAAGATGACCCAGGAATTTGCCCGATTGAACCCCGAAAGCGCACTTGGCCGAATTGAGCTTCATACGATACTTTCGAAGGACTTGAAAGGTTTTCGCCAGATCGGATAGATGCTTTCCTCGAATGGATCTCTTTGTGAGGAGATCATCGACGTAGACTTCGACGTTGCGGCCGATTTGATCTTCGAACATCTTTGTGACTAACCTTTGATAAGTAGAACCAGCATTTTTGAGGCCGAACGGCATCATATTGTAACAGTAGAGACCTCTGCTAGTCACAAAGCATGTCTTCTCTTGATCATCAGCGTGAAGAGGAATTTGATTGTACCCAGAGTATCCATTCATAAAAGACAATAGCTCGTGGCTAGCAGTGGCATCGACGAGTCTATCTATCCGTGGCATGGGGAATGGATCTTTGGGACAAGCTTTGTTGAGATTGGTGAAGTCGATGCACACGCTAACCTTCCCGTTCTTTTTTGGGACAGCAACTATATTAGAGATCCAAGTAGGATACTCTACTTCACGGATGAATCCTGCTGCGAGTAACTTACTGATCTCCTCTTGAACAGCAACTTGTAGCTCTGGTCGAATGGTGCGTGGCTTTTGCTTGACGGGTTTTACTTCATCTTTGATAGCGAGTCGGTGGCAAGCATCATCTGGATTGATCCTTGGCATGTCTTCAAAACACCAGGCGAAGACGTCGATGTTGGATTGAAGGAACGATACCATGTCTTGCGCTTCTGCGTCGCTAAGACCAGTACCAATAAATGTTTATCGAGAGAGATTTCCGCTGCCGATATTAATAGGGATGATTTCTTCAATTGAAGGCGAGGCTTCCCATTCGATTGGTGGAGGCTTGGTCAGTGAAATCTCTTTTAATTGCTATTTGGAAGAGGGACCAGCTTCATCTCGTGGCCGCTTTGGAGGGGCAATATTGATCTTTCGATCTGTTTTAGCCGCAGCAGCCTCACAAGACCTCCCAGCTTGCTGATCACCTCGAATACAGACAATGCCTTCTCCCATTGCAAATTTGAGGAGTTGGTGGTAAGAAGAGGAGATGGCATTAATCTGGTAAAGGAATGGTCGCCCGAGAATGGCGTTATAGCTGGACACTCCTTCGACAATTGCAAACATGTCTGAGACTCGAGTCTCTCGGCTAAGGTCGAGAGTGAATCTCGACTCGCCCACCGTAATGCTTTGTTTACCGTTGAATCCAGTGATCACAGTTGGGACGACGTCGAGGCTTGAGTATCTATGCCCTAGACGTTTGAAACAATCTGAGAACATAATATCGATGGAGCTCCCGGTGTCGATGAGGATTCGATTGACGGTGCTTCCGTCGATGAGGAGTTTCAAGACCAAGGGGTCTCGATGGGGAGTATGAACTCCTTGAAGGTCGGAGTCGTTGAAAACAATAGATGGCCAAGACAAACCTTCGATAGGCTTCTCGATCCAGGTATCCTTCTTGTTCGCAGCAGAACGAACGTGGAAGATGCGTCGAACTTGCCGATCCACTTCCTTCCCGGTCAAGGTTTGATTGTGCAACGTTCCATGAATACCAAAGACGTTGGCATTCACAGAGATTGGTTGCCGGTTGGAGGAGATTTGATGGCCCAACATGCTTTTTTCCCCTTTGCAGAGGTTCGACGTTGATCTTGTCTGCCCTTGACGTAATCTTGAAGGTGGCCTTCCCGCAACAAGTCTTCGAGATGAAATTTCAGCCGATAGCACCGATCGGTGGAGTGGCCGTGACTTCGGTGGAATTCGTAGTAGACCGTTTTGTCCGCCGTGAATTTAGTGTTTGGCTGAAGCGGATTGGGCCTTCGAAGGAATTCTTCATATTGAATACGGTCAAGGATTTGTTCGACCGGTAAATTCCACTCAGTGAAAGTGGTCTTCGTTGGAGATCGACGTCCGTCATTTTTTGCTCGCTTGTTGGCTGGAGGGGTTGCTGCCTCAGCATTGTGGGCTTTGGCAGCGTACTTGGGAGTTTCTCTTTCCGCCGGTCTTCGCTTCGTTTCTCGCCCTTTTCGAGCGACTTGATCATCTTCAACCTTAATCTCTCTCTGGATCCGATCAAACATAGAACCCAAAGAAGGAGGGGGATTGCGGATAAAGTTGTTGTAAATGTGTAGGTCGAAGCGGAGGGCGTTCTGGAAAGCCAACATGATGGCTTCATCATCCAGATGTCTTCCAGAGAGGTCTGCATGCTCGTTGCGAAATCTCCTTGTGAAACTACGGAGAGTCTCGTCAGCACCCATCCTCAGCCGATAGAGGGAGTCGAGCTTCTTTTCTGGCTTCAGATTGAGTTGATAATGCTGCACGAAGAGGTTAGCCAAAACACCGAACTGGGTGATGGACCCAGCTCGGAGATTATGATACCAATCGAGTGATGGCTCATCGAGACTCCCGGCAAATGTGCGACAAAGCACGTTGTTCTCTTCTTCGTGCGGTGTCAAGGCTTGCTTGAAGGCAAGTATATGGAGAGTCGGATCTCCTTTGACGCAGTTGAATTTGGGGAGGATAGGAGTTCTCCATGCCCTTGGAAATGTTGACTCGAAGAGGCTTCGATGGAGAGGTCCGGCGGAGGAATACCCATCCCTACGACCGTGTCCTCGACCTAGATGTGGGTCAAGAGGCAAGACCGCAAGGTCTTGCTCAGGCATTGAAGTATTTGTCGGTTGAAGTCGGTGTCGAAGGTCCGATCCAAGTCCGCGTTGAAGTGGAATGGAAGGGGAGACTCTACTCTTTGAAGGAACGCCTTTCATCGGGTGCTTCCTTGGTATATCGAGCTTTGAAGGTGCCTTCCTATCGCAGTTGCACCCAGAAGAGGATTGGGAGGACTCATTGTCGAGGCATCCCAAACACTCTGCTTCCATGGGGAGTAGAGGGAGTCGGGTCGTGATGAATTCTCCCGGGGGCAGCAGTGCCTATTGACCTCCGTTGCTCGGAGTGGATTGATGGTCGTGGCCGATCGACCCTCTCATTAGTCGAGGGGATAGGGAGAGCAATTCCAGCCTCAGATGCTGCTTTCTTGAGTGCGTCCCTCTCAGCAGTGAGAATGGCATTCTGCTTTGCCAATTGAAGTAGTTGGAAATCGACCGCCGAGATTTGATAGGTTGAGGGAAGGTCTTCGGCGGGAGAAGGGGTTGTATGCCCTATTGATGGATGAGGAGGTGGGGCGATCGGTCGATCAATCGATCTCCCACTACCTGATCGAGTATCCATATTGGGTGCAGCAAGGGGCTGCCCGAAATTGAGCCTTTGACTCACTGATCGAGTCTCAGGTCGAGGTTGACGTGTGTTACTTCCTTCTGGTTGACCCTGGTGCTTCGTCCTCGCCATTTAGTAAGCGAAGGGTGCAACGAGAGAGCCGGCGTCCGAGCGGTTGTTTGCTTAGCCGAGGGAGCGAGGAAGTTTGAATATCGATCAGTTGTCTACTCGACTGATCTGATAGTAGTCGTGGAACAGACACAGCTTCTCGTTCGATCCCACAGACGGCGCCAAACTGTGGGGGAAAATCTTCGTGCCGACCCGAAGACTTTGCAGCACCAGTCAGTTGAAGTTCGAGTTGAAGATTGTTGTTCGATCTTTGGTTGATTGAAGTTGCTGCTCCCAATACACTATCAGAGATAGATGCAATTAGAGAGAGTTGGCACGAGATGTGATCTCGGAGTTCAGCCGAAGCCTACGTCTCCGTGCTATAGGGAGCAACCCGAATTCACTAACACTTTTATCGAAGTGATCTCGACAGGCCGAGTATCACTGAAAACACTCTGATCTCTTCAAAGGAGAGAAGAAGATCAAAGAGAGGTGGAAGAGGGAAAGCTGAGAAATTCCAGAGCTCTGGGTTCTGAAAATCAGATCTCAGAGTGGAAATCAGAATTTTCGGATCCATTTACATTCGAAGGCTCTGCTATTTATAGGATTCTCTGGTGGTAAATGGCGGTTTCTGTTGTCGGATCTGGGGATCCTCCAGGTAAAGCTGGTGGGCCCCGCTACCGTCTCCTGGGGGATTCCACAGGCTCTTGGGCCCACCAGGCAGGGCCGGTGGGTCCCGCGATAGTCTTCGTGGGCCCACCAGGCGGGGCCGGTGGGTCCCGCTGTAGTCTTCGGGAGCCCCGCGGGCAGGGCCGGTGGGTCTCTCCGTAGTCTTCGGGGGCCCACCAGGCAGGGCTGGTGGGTCCCACTGTGGTCTTCGAGGGCCCACCAGGCAGGGCCGGTGGGTCCTGTTGTAGTCTTCGGGGGCCCACCAGGCAGGGCCGGTGGGTCCCGCTGTAGTCTTCGGGGGCCCACCAGGCAGGGCCGGTGGGTCCCGTTGTAGTCTTCAGGGGCCCACCAGGCAGGGCCGGTGGGTCCTGTTGTAGTCTTCGGGGGCCCACCAAGCAGGGCCGGTGGGTCCCGCTGTAGTCTTCGGGGGCCCACCAGGCAGGGCCGATGGGTCCCACTGTGGTCTTCGGGGGCCCACCAGGCAGGGCCGGTGGGTCCTGTTGTAGTCTTCGGGGGCCCACCAGGTAGGGCCGGTGGGTCCCGCTGTAGTCTTCGGGGGCCCACCAGGCATGGCCGGTGGGTCCCGCTGTTTGTAGATTTCTTGCCAAAATTTGCACCCACAGGGTCCCGCTGTCGTCTCTGTGGACCCCCCAGGCAGGGCTGGTGGGTCCCGCTGTCCGTGAGGCTTCTGGTCAAAATTTGCACCCACAAAAATCCTTTGAAAGAAAATCAAGGCTTACTAGTTCGGATTTTCAAAAAAAGTGGAGAAAATAAAGGAGAAGAAGAAAAAAGAGAAGGAGTGGTGGGCCAAAGCTTGTGGAACTTCATCCAATCCAATCAAGATAAGCTAAAAAGTGTAGGAATAGGTTTTCATGAGGTTTTAGATTATTTTTTAGGTGAATTCATCTATGAATGCTTTATCCATGGATTTTAGTAGTTTTGAAAACATACAAGTAGGTTTTGAGTTTGAGCACACTTAGCATGTTTAAAATCAAAAATAAATCCCATGAGCATGTTCTCTTACTTGTTTCCACCCACTCTCATGTCTTACTAAGTTCGATTCGGGGTCGATTTCATCCCCAAATCTCATATTTTTCGAAGAACATATCGTGTTCACCGAGTTTCCAAAATTTACAACCAAAAAGTTGAAACCCTAGGATTTGGATCTGAATTTTATAATATTTTTTGTGCAAAACTTGTTAAGCTTCATGATAACGATGTTAGGATTAACTTTTAAGTTTGGTAGGACTCAATTCGGTGTGAATCGCATACCCGAATCATTGGATTTTCGAGAAAGTGAAGCTTTTCTTCGCGTTCTTAAGCTCGGAGTTGAAAACCACAATAATGGTGGTTTTCGATCCAAAATTTTATAAAACATTCATCCGTACTTGTTTATGAAAAGGACGGTATGAATACGTGTATTGTATAATGTATTTATACACGTATTTTGCCCGTATAAATGCGTATTATACTGTATTTTATCCGTAATATACCCGTATTAAAAAGAAATAAATATTGAATTAAATAATTTAATTATGACATCATAATGACATTATTTAAATGATAAATAAATAAAATAAATTATTTAATAAATAAATTAAATAATTAAATTAATAAATTATTATTAAATTAAATAATTATTAATTAATTAATTTTAAAAATAAAAATATTATTTGCCCGAGTCGTATGAAGTCGGTTTAATATAGTGGGGGACAAGTTAGAACGATGAAATAGGCTATTCGAGTCACCTGTTCAGGCCGAGAGAGAATTAGGGTTTGAAACCGTAGACGTTAGAGTAGGTGGTCAAATCGTCGTTCGTGACGGTTGAACCCACCACGTAATCTAACATAAGAAAACCCTGTAGATTCTAAGGACATGTATGGTTTGACCGTAGCCGATGACCAACCTTCGGGCCGGGGACCGTAATAATATCCGAGAAAAGATGGCAGAAGCTCTGCCCGTCTTTCCTCCAAGTATTGAGTTATAAACACCTGGCTTATCTAAAGGCGTCGTCTCACTCTCTTTGAAGAGTGTGGTACCGGTAGGTCAAATGATAGCTGTGGCTTGACCAAAGCCGAGGATCAGCCTTCGGGCCGGGGAACGTTTCAATATGCTCGAAATGGGGTGGAAGTTCTGCCCGTTTTTCTAGTTTATATTGAGCTAACTCCCTGGACCTATCTATGTTTACCATAGTTAGGGTTAGTTTCTATTCGTCGTTTAGAATACTCGGGATGCTTTCGTAAGTCATCCGGGTGTTAGCCCTAGCTAGGGAAACCAATGGCCACACGTTGTTCCAGTTAAGTCCAACTCATATCATCGCTTGTAGAGTGGTATGAGGGGTGACTTAGTTATCTTAGACTTGCACGGTTAGTGCATTTGACTCAGGAGATCCTTGTAGCCCTTAAGGCAGGGGCGGGTCATTTGAATGATGGTGTTTCCTTAGGGGTACCCTAGATTAGTGGTGTTAGTATTTTAAGGACTTTTTTCTTATAAGATGAATAGTTAAGATGGAGGTACCTGTACAGCGTGTAGAGGATTATCCTCTATCGAGTTTAGGTCAAAAGATATCATGTCGCCTTCTTCTCGGGAGCGACGCATTATGTCATCATTAGGTTAGGGTAGAGGAGTCATACATTAGCATAAGTAAAGACGGGCATGCCTACGGTACCATTGTCGTGCTGTAGGAGTTGTGTACCCTGTCCCTATTGGGTTAGGGGGTTGGCTCTCCTAATCACTGATGATGATACTTGGCAACGCAGGTTATTTAGAAAAGACTAATTGAGAGTAGCATAGGAAAAAGCCTTGCATAACCTTTGTACCATTATCGTACTATAGGAGTCGTATTCCCTATCCTCGTTTGGTTGGGGGAGTGCTTCCCCTGCTTATCGACGATGTTGCACGGACATGCAAGCACATTAGTGTAGCTGTATAGTACAGGTGGGATAGGAAAACCTGATGTGACGGGGGTATCGTTATCGTGCAGTAGGAGCTATGTCCCCTATCCCTGTCAAGCTAGGGGGATGCCCCTTCTGCTCACTGACTGCGATGCAAGGTCACATAGTCAGGTTAGGGATTTTTAATATGAAGTATTATGTATGGTTATACGGATATGTTAGGAGTTAATTAGATGGTTAAGTAGGAAAGAAGTTTCTAAACGAGTTTAGAGCAGTACCTGGTGTAGTTAGGGGGCGTGTCTCCTGCCAGACTTGGGTAGGAGTGTTGGAATTGGGTTCCGCTAATCAGAGTCACAGCAGAAGCAAAAGAAAGATCCGAAGATCATACGGTGTATGTTTCATTACAATTCGTGATACAAAACAATCTACATGCAAATCTACGATCTTAGCATATGTGCGGACACCCTAGAGGCATACTACGATCTACGGAAGACATTAATGCATCTACTTAGGTATTTAGTTTCATCATACCTTATGGATCTATGATCCGGAGAAAACGGAACGATGAAGAACCGCACTTGAATCGCAAGGGAAACTGTTGGATAGCACATTGTCCTTTGCGAATTGAAGAATCCTCGAAATCCCGTCTCTGAGTGCAAGGATTTCGAGCCGACGGAAGAATCCGTTGCGAAGACGATGGCGAGCCACGAGATTTTCTCCTCCTCTTTCTCCTTTCTTCCTTCTCCTTCCTTCCTCTTCCTTCTCCCTTCTTCTTCCTTCTCCCTTCTTCTTCCTCTCTTTTCCTTGGCCGAAACCACAAAGGAGGAGCTATAGGGGTCGGATTTTTGGAGGGGAGGGAGTAGAACCATTAGGGCCGGCCCTCCCCTCCCTATTTCCTTTATAGGGTCGGTCTCCCATGGCTCCAAGGAGCCTAGGACCGGCCCCTAGGTGGATAGGGATGAGGGGGGGTCGGAAGTCCGGACAAAAACGCCCTTCACGAAAAGCGAAAAACTGAAAGTGAGACTGAGTGAGGTGCGCTACTCGGAATCAAGTTCCGTCAGCGCCTGTGAGCTCCTGGAATTATTCCGCTCAATCAAAGATCTATATTCAATATGTTCTGAGCCATATTTATGTATTTACCAAAATACCCCTACGGCCCGTAACACATATGAATTAGGTTCTTTGGCTCCGGGCTTGCGCTCCATCGTGCTACTTCGCATCCAACATATCCAACTAGGTCGGAGAACAATTCCTATACGCAACGACAGGGTGGAACCTTCAGGGTTCGGGATCTCTAGCTCCAACCGGATCCCTGATTAACTATTCCGGTGACACACCGAAAGTTCCGTTAATCAGCCCTAATCCGATTAACCCGCGTAGCTAACCAGAGTGCGATGCGAGTTGAACTCTGTGATCCTAAACTTATGTTACTCCCTCGTAACCCTATTCTCTACTATACTCCGATAATCCTTATCCCTCCTATTACTGGTGCCATGATACGACTCGGGCGGTGGGGAGCACCGTCAGATCCCGATCGATCATCTGACTAGGGTTTGATGACTTGTCATCTATAACACCACACACCTTCCGGTGCTATACCTAGCATCCGGAACATCATCAGTCATACTAACAACCACCAGGCCTGGGTTAACTGTGTGGACAGTTTGACTCATCAAAACGCACCCATCCAACACTGGACGTCGGATAACCTGTAGGGATTACATGTCACTCAAGCGCCAGCCAGGTAACCCAACGTACCGTGGTATTGGACTATGGAAGGTCCGCACACGTTGGCACATAAAAGCACCACACAACTGGTTGGCCCAGTGTACATGGTCCCTCAGGGTTAAGAACAGATTATCTATAGTAGTAAGACGGTTTATGCACCAGTGTCTGAATCACTGAACTGTGCACTATCTTGGTTCCTATTCAACACGATCATCGTGCTTGGTCAGGTGAATGGGAATCCCACGTTCCCGTGTTGGAGACTTCACCACATCCTCTACCTGCCAACAGCTTATGCTTGGTGAAGCGACCAGCATCACCAAAGCTGTGAACTAGTTCTAGGTCTACACAGGACTGATCCACTGGGTCACCCAAGCATATATGGATCCTCCATGCGCCTCAGTGGCCTACTGTGTTCCCTAGGGTCCTTTTATTATATGAGTATTATCATACACCAGAGTAGTATTCTAATTAAAGCAATAACCAAAGTCATCTTTATTAATGTTAATACAGAAAATCCACGCTAAGGACATACGAGCTACAACAATCTCCCACTTGGCCTAGCGGGGAACAACAGTCTTAACTCCCATGACATCCACGTGCTTCTCAAAAGCCTTGGTTGGTAACGCCTTTGTGAAAGGGTCCGCCATGTTATCTGCAGAGGCCACCTGAGTCACTGCTACCTCCCCTCGCTTCTGTAAGTCCCGGATTATGTAGTATTTCGGCTCGATATGCTTTCTCTTCTGGTGATATCTTGGCTCCTTAGATTGTGCTACCGCTCCACTATTGTCACAGTAAAGGACAATAGGATCTTGAGCTCCCGGTATGCATCCTAAGTTTGTGAGGAACTTCTTGAGCCACACCGCCTCCTTAGCTGCTTCGCACGCCGCAACGTACTCAGCCTCTATCGTCGAATCCGTGATGCATCCCTGCTTCATGCTCCTCCAACTGACAGCTCCTCCTCCTAATTAAAACGCAAACCCTGACGTCGATCTCCTGGATTCTGGATCTGATGCAAAGTCAGAATCCGTATATCCAATCGGCATCAGTTCCTGTGAAGAGTAAACTAACTCATAATCTCTCGTCCTACGGAGATACTTGAGTATACTTTTCACAGCAGTCCAGTGCCCTAGACCCGGATTTGACTGATACCTGCCCATCATGCCTACTGCATAGCATATATCTGGTCTCGTGCACTGCATGGCATACATCAGACTCCCTACTACCGAAGCATAAGGTATCTTCTGCATCTCTGCCGTCTCCTCAGGAGTCTTAGGACCCTGATCCTTGGACAACTTCATTCCATATCTGAATAGAACCAGTCCCTTCTTGGAGTTGTACATACTGAATCTGACCAAGATAGTATCTATGTAGGCTGACTGTGACAGCGAGAGAATCTTGTTCTGGCGATCTCGAGTTATCTTGATCCCCAGAACATAACTCGCTTCACCCAGGTCTTTCATGTCAAATTAAGAGGATAACCACACCTTTATTGTAGACAACGTTCTAACATCGTTTCCGATGAGCAAGATATCATCCACGTAAATCACTAGAAAAACTACTGCAGTCTTATCGCTCCTTTTATAAACACATGGTTCATCCATGTTCTGTTCAAATCCATAAGACTGGATAGCCTGATCAAAATGCATGTTCCAACTTCTGGATATTTGCTTTAGTCCATAAATGGACCTTTGCAACTTGCACACCAGACCTTCCTGACCTTTTGCGACAAAGCCTGGAGGCTGAGACATGTAGATGTCTTCTTCTAAATCCTCGTTGAGGAATGCGGTCTTGACGTTCATTTGCCAGATCTCCAAATCATAATGGGCTGCAATGGACAAGAGGATTCAGATAGACTTAAGCATAGCCACTAGCGAAAAGGTTTCGTCATAGTCGATCCCTTCTCGCTGGGTATAACCCTTAATGACTAGTCTAGCTTTGTAAGTCTCAACGGTACCATCCGGACCTCTTTTCCTTTTGTATACCCACTTACACCCAACAGGTTTAATATCGTGAGGTGGTGTTACAAGTGTCCAGACCGAATTTTAGGACATCGATGTCAGTTCTGCCTCCATGGCTTCCTGCCATGCGCATGGTCAGTGGATATCATCGCTTCATCATAGTTCAGAGGATCATTCTCCTGAAACTCTGGATCAACCATAAAGGCTTCTCCAATGTATCTATCAGGAGCACTTGTGGTCCTCCCACTGCGATGAACCTGCGGTGGTTCCATAGGAGTCGATTCTACAGTACCATTAATCTTAGTGGTATCGGCTCCCACTATGTTTTCTGTCTGTGCACTCCCATCAGTACCAAGCAATTCTTCAAGAACTACTTTATTGGTGGGCTTATGGTCTATTAAATAATCCTGCTCCAGGAATACGGCGTTCGTCGAGATGACAACCTTTCTATCCTCAGGATCATAAAATAAACCACCCTTTGTCCCTTTTGGATACCCAACGAACAGACATACCTTAGTTTTTGACTCCATCTTATCTCGCTTGTCCTTCCGCACATGTGCTGGACAACCCCAAATCCTAAAGTGCTGTAGGCTTGGCTTTCACTTTAACCACAACTCCCAAGGAGTTAGGGGTACTGACTTTGATGGAACAAAGTTCAAAGTATATGCTACCGTCTCTAGGGCATATTCCCAAAAACTAGATGGCAATATTGCATAACTCATCATAGTCCGAACCATGTCTAACAAAGTTCGGTTTCTCCTCTCAGATACACCGTTTTATTGTGGTGTCCCTGGTGCAGTCAACTGGGATACGATCCCATGCTCACGTAGGTACCCTATAAATTCATCAGATAGGTATTCGCCTCCTCGATCTGATCGAGAAGACTTGATACTTTTACCCGTCAGCTTTTCTGCTTCAGCTCTGAACTCCTTGAACTTATCAAAGGATTCAGACTTCCGCCGTATTAGGTATATGTATCCAAACCTCGAGTGATTATCCGTGAAGGTGATGAAATACTCAAAGCCTCCTATAGCACAGACACTTCAGTATGTACCAACTCCAATACCTCCTTAGATCTGCTATCTTTGGCTCGGAAAGACCTCCCAGTCTCCTTTTGGCCAGCTTTATATGACCCACGTGCGCAGCAACAGCGGCTTCATACAAGCTTTCGGATGCTTCCCATAAATCTAGGTGGTGTCGGCAAGGGGGTTCATAGGCTCCCGCGGTGCAGGATAAAACCGTCACCCACTGCCACCGGCATCCTCCATGTCCCGAAGGAAACCACTTGGCGAACCAGCATGGAAGAAAACACAGCTCTCACCCGGTGGGAATATCGAACTGCGTACCTCCCACCCAGACCCTTAGCCGGTTGATTGTGGAGGCCAGGGGCTCCTCTTTGGAGGGAACCTCTTACACATCCCTTCTTTATGAGGTTTTATGCATATCTAGAATGGTCACAACCTCCTAAACATAGACCCTGGTCTACTGTGCTCCCACTAGGATTATAAACCTTCCCGCAAAGCATTAGTATCCTCGGAAAATATCATAGTCCCTACCTTGAATACTCAGCTTTCATCTTTCTTGCAAGGATCACATTACATAGATTCCAAGGATCCCGATACTTCACTAGTTTGTCCATAATCCTAAGATCTGGAGCCTAGCCTAAGGTCAACGTGGAAAGGACTCCCACTACGATGATGCCTCATTCACAATTTGATGCCTGATGTCATAGTAGACCTCATCTCATTACAGGTTTCGATGCTGGCCAAATAGGGACATCCGACAACCTCCGTCGGACCTCAACCTAATGGTGGCATAACCAAATCGTGATGAGTTCATACTACCATCAAACGTCATCTAGAAACGGGTATCACACAGTGAAATCCTAACCTAACTTGGTCGCTAGGACCACGTGGGGAAAGGGCATCCCACTAGGGTTATTATATTTCTTATGGAGACATTAGTTAATTATCACTAAACAAATATAACACTGCGTCTATCTCGGTGCACAGTACTTGGCTACCTGAACTACCACGAGGGCGGTTACCACCTTTCCTTTTAGCTAGCCACTGGATTCGCACGTGTTAGAAGCATTTAGAGACACCGATGAATCCATAAGCTTAGTACTAACGCTAAGCCAGATCTAGAGACAAACTCACAAGCAAGATAATCATATTATCATCGGGGTTCTCTAAATACTAAATAAAGAGAAACAACAGAAAAATATCCAAACTGAATCAAGTCCAGGGTCCGACCCCTGAACCTGAATAGCACAACCAAGATATCTCGCTTTTCCGTTCTGCATGATCTCTGACAATGATCCCCTTCATCGCCAACGTGCACGCTTTTGCCGGGTCTTTGCACGCTATGGTACCGCTTGCCCGAACCGTGGATGTAGCATCATCTCCTTCTTCATATGACCGAAAAACTAACACGCTCCGAGCAAGTGCTCGCTCGTGTCCAATTTCGCTAGAAAGAAAAAAAAACAATCCTAGAAACATGGCCAGGGAACCGAGGATGGTCAACCCCCACCCTCGCCCATCTAGAGCCTTACAAATCCACAATAATAATCAATGCAAAATAAAATTCAGGGTCCGACCCCCGGATGCATGCAATCACAGATTACTATTCAGCACGGCACCTGCAAAAAGACGATACATAGCACAATCCATATGCATGATCTACGCCGAACCCCGACGAAAACATATGCCATCATATATTCACATGATGTTTTCACGAATTCATGCATGAAACATACACCAAAGCATGCTCTGATACCAATTGTTGGAATTGGGTTTCGCTAATCAGAGTCGCAGCGGAAGCAAAAGAAAGATCCGAAGATCATACGATGTATATTTTATTACAATTCGTGATACAAAACAATCTACATGCAAATCTACAATCTTAGCATATGTGCGGACACCCTAGAGGCATACTACGATCTACGGAAGACATAAATGCATCTACTTAGGTGTTTAGTTTCATCATACCTTATGGATCTATGATTGCGGGGGAAAATCTTTGTGCCGACCCGAAGACTCCGCCTCACCAGTCAATTGAAGGTTCGAGTTGAAGATCGTTGTTCAATCTATTGATTGATTGAAGTTGCAGTTCTCAATACACAAGCAGACGGAGATGCAATCAGAGAGAATCGACACTTAGAGGTGATCTCGGAGTTCAACCGAAGCCTACGTCTCCGTGCTATAGGGAGCATCCCGAATTCACTAATAATTGTATCGAAGTGATCTCGACAGACCGAGTATCACTGAAACCTCTCTGATCTCTTCAAAGACAAGAAGAAGAAGATCGAAGAGAGGAGGAGAAGGGTTGAAAACTAAAATCCAGAGCTCTGGTTTCTGAAAATCAGATCTCAGAATTGGAAATCGGATCTATTTACATTCGAAGGGCTGCTATTTATAGAATTCTCTGGTGGCAAATGGTGGTTTGTGCTGTTGTATCTGGGGATCCTCCAGGTAAAGCTGGTGGGCCCCGCTACCGTCTCCTGGGGGATCCCACAGGCTCTTGGGCCCACCAGGCAGGGCCGGTGTGTCCCGTGATAATCTTTGTGGGCCCACCAGGCAGGGCCGGTGGGTCTCGTGGTAGTCTTTGTGGGCCCACCAGGCAGGATCGGTGGGTCCCGTGGTAGTCTTTGTGGGCCCACCAGGCAGGGCCGGTGGGTCCCGTGGTAGTCTTTGTGGGCCCACCGGGCAAAACCGGTGGGTCCCGCTGTAGTCTTCGTGGGCCCACCGAGCAGGGTCGGTGGGTCCCGCTGTAGTCCTCGGGGGTCAACCAGGCAGGGTTGGTGGGCCCTACTGTTTGCATACTTTTTGCCAAAATTTGCACTCACGGTTACCCCCTCCAAGTTAGCTAAGAGGCCACCTTGGCTGGCTTGGATTTTTGGTGCAAAGCTAACGACCCCCTGTCATAAATGCAAAGGAGCTTTTCCGAGTGTTTAGCGTCGAAAATAAGGCTGATCGGTCAGTTTTAGACTGATCGGTCCAAATTGACCGATCGATCAATTTTGACCGATCGGTTGAATTTGACCGATCGGTCAAATTCAATCGACCAAGGTTGAAGTGATCGGTCAGAAAACATAGTTTTCTGACCGATCCAATAGAAAATCTCCTTTGCAGTTGAATTTGACCGATCGGTCAAGTCTGACCGATCGGTCAAGTCTGACCGATCGGTTAAATTCAACCGGTCGAGGTTGAAGTGATCAGTTAGAAAACATAGTTTTCTGACCGATCCAGAAGAAAATCGACCGATCGGTTAAATTTGACCGATCGGTCAAGTCTGACCGATCGGTTAAATTCAACCGGTCGAGATTGAAGTGATCGGTCAGAAAACATAGTTCTCTGACCGATCTAGTTGAAAATCGACCGATCGGTTAAATTTGACCGATCGGTCAATTTCGACCGATCGGTTAAATTCAACCGATCGAGGTTGAAGTGATCGGTCAGAAAAGTATGTTTTCTGACCGATCCAGTAGAAAATCGATCGATCGGTTAAATTTGACCGATCGGTCAATTTCGACCGATCGGTTAAATTCAACCGGTCGAGGTTGACGGGATCGGGCAAAAGGCCAAGTTTTTTGCCAGATTCAGTAGAAAATCGACCGATCGGTTGAATACGGCCGATCGGTCAAATCTGACCGATCGGTTAAATTCAACCGGTCGAGGTTGGCGGGATTGGGCAAAAAGCCAAGTTTTTTGCCAGATCCAGTAGTAAATCGACCAATCGGTTGAATTTGGCCGATCAGTCAAATCTGACCGATCGGTTAAATTCAACCAGTCGAGGTTGGCAGGATCGGGCAAAAGGCCAAGTTTTTTGCCAGATCCAGTAGAAAATCGACCGATCGGTTGAATTTGGCCGATCGGTCAAATCTGACCGATCGGTTAAATTCAACCGATCGAGGTTGGCGGGATCGGGCAAAAGGCCAAGTTTTTTGCCAAATCCAATAGAAAATCGACCGATCGGTTGAATTTGGCTGATCGGTCAAATCTGACCGATCAGTTAAATTCAACTGGTCGAGGTTGGCGGGATCGGGCAAAAGGCCAAGTTTTTTGCCAGATCCAGTAGAAAATCGACCGATCGGTTGAATTGGGCCGATCGGTCAAGTCTGACCGATCGGTTAAATTCAACCGATTGAGTTTGGCGGGATTGGGCAAAAGGCCAAGTTTTTTGCCCGATCCAGTAGAAAATCGACCGATCGGTTGAATTTGGTCGATCGGTCAAGTCTGACCGATCGGTTAAATTCAACCGGTCGAGGTTAGTTCTGAACCTGTCGAATTGAAGTCTTCGAGAGGCGATGGAGTTTGATTTTTTCTGCTTGAATCTTTGGTCCATTTGGATCTGGGAGTCTTTTGAACCGGCGGTCCGGTTGGATAGAAGATTCGCTCAGACCGACGGTTCGCTTGGATCGGCGGTTCGCTTGGACCGGCGATTCGATGCTTCGTCTGGTCACGACGGTTCGCCTGCTTTTGCGCTTGCTATGAATTAACGCCACGTGTCCCTGCAGAAACACGGGATTTGATATAATGATGAGACGTGTCCTTTCGATTTGCACGCCAATTCCCTCAGGGTATATAAGCTTCTTTGGTTGTCATTTTTGCCCCACGCTTTCAGAATTTTTCGAAGTCCAGACTCTTTGCTCTTGATCTTTTTATTCTCTGTTCTCTGTTCTCTCCCGATTGGTAGAATGGCTTCATCTGGTAGCGCGAAGAAGATGGTCCCCTCGAAGAGGAAGGGGAAGTAGATTACTGAAGTTTCATTCCCTCCGAAGGGTCATGGAAAGGGCAAGGCGGTGCTCGTGGAGCTGGGTCAGTTAGGCAAGAGACACACGGGAGTTGGATTTGCTTCTGCTCCATCAAGGCCAGAGCACATTCCCAAGGCGAAGTTCGTTTTGGGCCCCCTGATGTCGCTGACAAAGGAGCCTGCCTACGTGTATAACACGGGTGGCAAGCTCACCGAGGTGAAGAGGGCAAAGTGGCAAAAGCTGCTGGCCTGTTTCACAGAGGGGAAGAATCAGCCATCTCTGCCGGGAGTTCTGTCTGGTTTTGGTTTTGACAAGCGGACAGTGTTCGTGAATGTCGCCAGCATGGAGCAGGTGATGGGGACAGTGGTCTCAGTAGGCCAGTTGAATTGCGGATTGCGCCTTCCACTGCTGCCGTTCACCGTGAGGCTGCTAAATACTTCCGGCCTTTGCCCTGGACAGCTTACTGGGAATGCATGGAGGATAACCTATGCTTTCTGCCGCGTAGAATCTGACTTCCAGAAGGAGCTAAGGGAGTGCTACTCTAGCATCCCTGATGATGAAGAGGCCCGGATCGAATTGGGATACTGTTTCTATCATTACAGATGGGCTTCGAGGAAAGACAGCCCATTCTTCAACTTGACAGGTGTTTCTGCCTTACGCCCCATCGCCGACACTGTCCCCTCTGATAAATTTTACACTGAGTGGCCGCTTTCAGTTTTTGATGCCTGGACTCCACTCTCAGTGCCCGAGACTCCCTGTAACGATGTGAGCAAGGAAATAAAGATGTACTACGCGGGAGGTGAATTAGCTTGGCCTTTGGAGCGGGTTGGTGCCATCGACAATCTGTTCTTGGAATTGACATGCGGTACTAGATCATGGAAGTAGTTTTCTAACTGCCCGGTCAGGTATGGCAATGCCAATATCCTCCATCGATTACAAGCCCGGTACGAAGATAATGAAGTCTTGTATTCCGATTATGAGGAGGATCCTCAATTGGGCAAGGTTATCAGAAGAATCCGGGTTGAGAAGAAGGCGTATGGTGCGAGGCGCCGATTGCCCACTACTGAAGAGAAGTTGGTGATACGCCGGGGCCCTGCGAAGAAAAGGAAAGTCCTTGTCGAGCAGAAGGAAGATGAAGAAGAAGAAAAGAAAAAAGAAGATGATGATGAAGAAGAAGAAGAAGAAGAAGAAGAAGATGGCGAAGATGATGAAGATAATAATAGCGATGACGGGGGAGACCAGGGGGGTGATGATGATGATGACGGGGGAGACCAGGGGGGTGATGAGATTCCTCCCACTCCTACTGGAGGCGATACTGGAAGAGGGGGTGGTGAGGAAGAGATTCCTCCCACCCCCATTGGTGGCGATGAAGTGAAAGGGGGTGGCGAGGAAGAAATTCCTCCCACCCCCACTAGTGGCGAAGAAGAGGATTCGCAGCCCATACCGGTTGACGAGGCTAAGGCCCATCGTATGGAATTGGTGATGGACATGGTAGACGATGGTCAGAAGGTGGTGCCCGCCTACCACTTCGAAGAGTTGAAGAAGCGCCCAGTGCGCCTGAAGATTAAGTTCTCGGGGAGTGGTGGGGTTGGAAGCAACCCCACGCCCCTCGATCAAATGCCTCCAGACGTTCCTCGTCTCGAAGGCGCGACTACAAGCGGGGGTCTGGAGGTTGAGCAACCTCCACCCCCGTCGCGCTCTCTGGCTGAAGAAATGGCTGCCATTATGGCTGGGCTCGAGCAATCGAGCGAGCAACAGGATGAAGGGGGGGTCTCACCTCCCCGGGGTGTTCCCTCTCCCGTTCATATGGAGAGAGAGAGCCACGTGGGCGATGGGGTTCCCCAACCTCAGCCAAAGCCAACCCCCATCAAGGAGAAGTCGACCCCCAAGGGTAAGAGCTCCGATCGTGGGAAGGGAAAGGCACCTCGGGTCGATGCCTCAGGTATCCATACTAATTCGCCTTCTTTGATTGCCTTGTCTTCGAAATTTGAAAATATTCTAACTCTTCGAACTTTTGTATTGATTATAGGTACTCCTGCTGGCATGGCTCAGAAATTGAAGAACTTGGGTGAGGTTGACATCAACTACCCAACGAGTGTGATTCGGAAGCTCTGCAATCTTCCGGATGCTACTCTAGAAG
Organism: Chamaelirium japonicum; assembly: GCA_947650365.1. NCBI lineage: Eukaryota > Viridiplantae > Streptophyta > Magnoliopsida > Liliales > Melanthiaceae > Chamaelirium > Chamaelirium japonicum. Next base: position 6,268,163 of record OX393555.1, on the reverse strand, counting down.
AAGCCTTTGGCAGGCTTGAAGTAGTGGTATGTGCATCTGTTGGACTTGACCTTTGAGTTGTATTGTCAGAAATAATTCTAACTTTTTTTGTTTACTTGCAGAACTCAGCAGTTTTGAAGTTCGCTAGCAAGCTCTTCAGGAAGGCAGGAGAGCGGGAAGCTTCATCTGAGGTATCCCGTTTGACAGGTGAACTGGAGGCTGCGAACGAAGAGAAGGATAAGCTGAGAGAAATTCTCTCTTCCAAGAAGGAGGCCTTGAAGGCAAAGATCGAGGCCCTTCGCAAGGAGAAGCTGGAGAGCAAGGGGTGGCAGAATGGTTATGAGGCTCGGGGTCACGAGCTTGAAGAGTTGAAGAATCGATTCTTCAAGATCGAGACTCTGGCTCATGATCGATCGGTGGAGCTAAAGGAGCTGAAGAGCCAAGTTACTGATAGGGAAGCTGCTCTTGCTGTCAGAGAAGCTGCCCTTGATGCCAAGGAAGCCGCTTCTACTGCCAAGGAAGAGGCTCGCACAAAGGAGTTGGAGCATATGCGCGCTGAATGTGCGAGTTTCAGGGAGACCGCCGAGAAGGCGGTGGAAGCACTCAGGGTTCATGCTAGCAGTGTCCGATCTTCTAAAGCTTCTGTGGTGAGCAAAGCTCGTGGCGGATTCGAAGGAGAGAAGTCGCGCGCGCAAAGTGTAGCCAAACCCTGATGTAGTCTCTCTTCTTTGGTTGTTGTATCTGTAAACTCTTCACAGATAGAAACCCACTCCTGTACTTGAATCTTTTTGATAATGAAGATATCTTTTTGGTTATTTGAAATTGTATGTCTCTGGTATTGAATTCTTTGAATGTTGTATTCTTGATGGTATTGGAATGTTTGAATATACATACACTTGAATGTAAGGGGCCAAGTCGCAACTTGATCACCCGAACTGGTTAAGTAACTTGAAAATTGAACTTGAATCCATTTAACATTTGTATATGAGGGGTCGAGTCGCAACTCAAACACCCAAACCTGTTAGACGATATCAAAATTGATTGAAATTGAAGGTCAAAATTAAAGGTCATTTAACATTTGTAAGTAAGGGGAAGTGTCGCAACACAAACTCCCCAATTTGTTAAATTGACCAGTAACTTGAAGGTTGCTTTGCATGACAACCCGAAACCGTTTAAAATTTGCCCGTAAGGGATTGAGTCGAAACTCAAGTACCCGAACTTATTAAACGACCTTGTAATTTGAATGTAGATAATTTGAAACTACTTCAGAACTTGAACGGAAAAATCTGAGCATTTGAACACTGAAAGAGAACTTTATTCATCATGGAATTTACATCATGGATAGAACAATTTGAGATGTCTAGCATTCCAAGCTCGTGGCAGTCTTTCTCCTTCTGGTGAAATCAGCCGGTAAGACCCTTTGCCTCCTATTGATTCAACGATGTAGGGTCCTTCCCAGTTGGGAGCTATTTTCTCGCTGCTGTGCTCCTTTGTGTTATAGAAGACTGCTCTAAGGACCAGACTGCCAATAGGGAATTATCTTTTGTAGACCTTTTGATCGTAAGCTTGTTTGATCTTCTATTGATACTTGGCCACACGAAGGGATGCTTGATCTCGTAGTTCTTCAGAAAAGTTCAAATCGTCGACTCGAAGCTCTTCATTGATTCCTTCTTCAACCGCTCTGGTCTTCAAAGTACTTGATATGTTCTCTGTTGGGAGTACTGCTTCCGATCCATATGTCAGACGAAAGGGTGAGAACCCTGTTGATCTTCTTGGAGTTGTGCGATATCCCCAAAGAACTTCAGGTAGGACTTGTTCCCATAATCCTTTCTTGTCGTTGAGTTTTTTTTTGAGTATACCAAGAATAGCTCTATTGGAGGCTTCAGCTTGACCATTGCATTGAGGGTGTGGGGGAAAATCTTCGTGCCGACCCGAAGACTCTCGCAGCACCAGTCAATTGAAAGTTCGAGTTGAAGAACGTTGATCGATCTGTCAATTGGAGTTGAAGTTACCTCTTTCGATATGTAAACAGAGAGGCAATCAGAGAGAGTTTGACACAAGAGATGTGATCTCGGAGTTCAGCCGAAGCCTACGTCTCCGTGCTATAGGAAGCAACCCGAATTCACTAACACTTATGCTGGAGTGATCTCGACAGGCCGAGTATCACTGTAAACACTGATCTCTTCGAGAGAGAGAAGAAGATCAAAGAGAGGTGGAAGATGGGAAGTTGGAAATCCCAGAGCTCTGGTTTTTAGAACTGAGAATTCGATCTCTTTAGAATCGATCCTTTTACATTTGAAGACTCTGCTATTTATATGATTTTCTGGTGGTAAACGGCGGTCTCTGCTGCCGTATCTGGGGATCCTCCAGGTAAGGCTGGTGGGCTCCGCTGCCGTCTTAGGGGGCCCACCAGGCAGGGCCGGTGGGTCCCGCTGTGGTATTCGGGGGCCCACCAGGCAGGGCCGGTGGGTCCCGCTGTTTGCAGACTTCTTGCCAAAATTTGCACCCACAGTTACCCCCTCCAAGTTAGCTAGAGTACGTTCTGGCTGGCTTGGATTTGGTGCAAAAAACAGCAACATCCTGTCTAAAGAAGGTACAAAAGAGGCTTGCCAAGTGTTAGCGCCAAAAAAAAAGATTTGATCGGTCAAATTTTGACCGATCGGTCAAATTTGACCGATCGGTCAAATTTGACCGATCGGTCAATTTTGACCGAACGGTCAATTTCAACCGGTCAAGGATCGAGTGATCGGTCAAAAAACACGGTTTTTTGACCGATCCAGTGGAATTTTGACCGATCGGTTGATTTTGACCGATCGGTCAATTTTGACCGATCGGTTAAATTTGACCGAACGGTCAATTTCAACCGGTCAAGGATCGAGTGATCGGTCAAAAAACATGGTTTTTTGACCGATCCAGTGGAAATTTGACCGATCGGTTAAAATTTGACCGAACGGTCAATTTCAACCGGTCAAGGATCGAGTGATCGGTCAAAAACATGGTTTTTTGGCCAGATCTAGTAAAAAATTGACCGATCGGTTGGTTTTGGCCGAACGGTTATGTTTTAACCGTTCGGCTAAAATCAGCCGGTCAGGGTTTGGGTGATCGGCAAAAACCCTCAGTTTTTTGGCCAGATCTAGTAGAAAATCGACCGATCGGTTGATTTTGGCCGAACGGTCATATTTGACCGTTCGGCTAAAATCAGCCGGTCAGGGTTTGGGTGATCGGCAAAAACCCTCAGTTTTTGGCCAGATCTAGTAGAAAATCGACCGATCGGTTGATTTTGGTCGAACGGTCACATTTGACCGTTCGGCTAAAATCAGCCGGTCAGGGTTTGGGTGATCGGCAAAAACCCTCAGTTTTTGGCCAGATCTAGTAGAAAATCGACCGATCGGTTGATTTTGGCCGAACGGTCATATTTGACCGTTCGGCTAAAATCAGCCGGTCAGGGATTGGTTGATCGGCAAAAACCCTCAGTTTTTTGGCCAGATCTAGTAGAAAATCGACCGATCGGTTGATTTTGGCCGAACGGTCATATTTGACCGTTCGGCTAAAATCAGCCGGTCAGGGTTAGTTTTGAACCTGTACTTTCGAAGAAGTGGTATAGCTTGTTCTTCTCCTTTGATCTTTGGCAGTCTTGAATATTGATGGAGTTTGATTTTTTTCTTGCTTTTGCATCTTTGGTCTTTTTTTGAATGGTTCTTCTGAACCGGCGGTCCGGTTCACTCGGACCGGTGGTTTGCTTGGACCGTTGGTTTGCTCGGACCGGTGGTCTGACGTTTCGCCTGGTCGTGACTGTTCGCCTGGTTTTGCGCTTGCTACGGATGGATGCCACGTGTACCTACAAAAACACGCGATTTGATATGGTGAAGACACGTGTCTTCTCGATTTGTGCACCTGTTTTACCCTGGGTATATAAGTTTCACTGGCTGTCATTTTTCGCCTCACGCTTCCAAAAAAATTTTCGAAGTCCAGATTCTTTGCTCCCGATTTCTTGCTCATTTCCTTTCGATCGGTCAAATGGCATCTTCGGGCAGTTCGAAGAAGGGTGCTGTTCCATCCAAGAGAAAGGGGAAGGAAGTTGTTGAGGAAGCGACTGTTTCGAAGGGCCGTGGCAAAGGCAGGGCCGAATTGATCGAACTTGGTCAACTTGGTAAGAGGCATCAGGGAGTTGGATTTGCTTCAGCCCCATCAAGGCCAGAGCAGATCCCCAAGGCCAAGTTTGTCCTCCGCCCTCAATTTCCTCTATCGGTGGAACCAGAATTTGGGTATAACATAGGGGGCAAACTCACAGATGCGAAGAGGGAGAAACTGCATAAGCTGCTGGCATGTTTTACTGAGGGGAAGTCCCGGCCAGCGCTTCCAGGAATTCTGTCAGCTTTTGGTATTGACATGCGGACAGTCTTTGTCTCGTGGGCGAGCAAAGAGCAGGTGATGGGAACTATCGTCACGATCGGCCAGCTCAACTGTGGACTGCGCCTTCCACTGCCTCCTTTCGCTGCGAGGCTATTGAATATTTCTGGTCTCTGTCCCGGGCAGGTGACTGGAAATTCCTGGAGGATCATCTACGCTTTCTGTCGCGTAGAGTCAGACTTCCAGGAGGAGCTGAGGAAATGCTATTCCAGCATTCCCGAAGGTGAAGAAGCTCGGATTGAGTTCGGATATTTCTTTTACCATTACAGATGGGCCTGGAGGAAAGATAGCCCCTTCTATTATCTAACGGGTGTCTCTGCTCTGCGCCCAATCATCGATACCATCGGCTCCGACAAACTGTACACGGACTGGCCGCTGTCGGTGTCGGGTGCCTGGACTCCAATGTCAGTCCCGGAGGTTCCTCGGTACAAGGTGCAGGATGAGACTGACATGTTCTCTGCAGGAGGAGCTCTCGCGTGGCCTCCGGAGCAGGTGGGGTCTCTCGACAACCTTTTCTTGGAGTTGACATGTGGGACCAGATCTTGGAAGCAATTTTCGAATTGCCCAGTCCGGCATGGCAAGGCCAACCTCCTCCACCGATCGAAGCTTCGTTACGAAGACAATGAGGTTATCTACTCCGACTACGAGGAGGACCCTCAATCTGGAAAAATTATTAGAAGACTTCGATTCGAGAAGAAATCTTATGGAGCCAGGCGCAGCTTGCCCTCGAAGGAGAAGCTGGTAATTCCAAAGGGCCCGGCGAAGAAGAAGAGAAAAGTCCCCATCAAGCAGGAGGAGGATGAGGAGGAAAAGAAAAATGAAGATGACGAAGAGGAGGTAGAGAGGGAGGAGGAGGGCGAAGATGAGGAGAATGAGGGCACAGGCAGCGACGGGGAAGACGAAGAAGATGGTGAAGATGAAGATGAAGATGATGAAAATGGGGGTGGTGAGGAAGAAATTCCTCCCACCCCCACTGATGGTGGTCAAGGATATGGGGGTGGTGAGGAAGGAATTCCTCCCACCCCCACTGGTGGTGCCGATGAGGAATCGCAGCCTATCCTCATAAACGAGGATAAGGCTCGCAGGATGGAGGAAGTTCTGGATGCAACGGGCGATGGCCCAAGGGTGATTCCCTCCTACGACTTCGGGGAATTGAAGAAGAACCCCATGCGCTTCAAGATTAGGATATCGGGGAGTGGTGGGGTTGGAAGCAACCCTACACCCCTTGATATGATACCTCCCGAGATTCCCCGCCTGGAAGGGGCAACCCCAAGTGGGGGTGTGGAGGTTGAACAACCCCCACCACCCTCACGATCTCTGGCTGACGAAGTAGCTGCCATGGTGGCAGGGCTCGACCATTCGAGCGGGCATGAGGACGAAGGGGGAGCTTCACCTCCTCGAGACGTTCCCTCTCCTGCTCATTTGGAGAGAGGAAGTCGGGTTGGTGAAGCCACTCCTCAACCCTTGCCAGAGTCAACCCCCACCAAGGAGAAGTCGACCCCCAAGGGTAAGAGCTCCGACAGTGGGAAGGGAAAGGCTCCTCAAGTCGAGGCTTCAGGTATATGTATTAACCTGTCTTGATTGATTGTCTTGTCTTTGAAGCTTGAAGCTTGAAAATATACTAACACTTAGAATTGCTGCATGGATTGTAGGTACACCTGCTGGCCCGGCTAAGAAGATAAGGAGTTTGGGTGATGTTGACATCAACCATCCTACTAACACGATCCGGAAACTTTGCAATCTTCCGGAAGCCACTTTTGAAGAAGCCTTCGATCGGCTTGAAGTAGTGGTATGTGTATATGCTCGATCAATTATTCGAATTGTGTCTTTGAGATAATTCTAACTCTTTGTCCATTTGCAGACTGGAGCCTGTTTGAGAATTGCAAGCAAGCTCTCCAGGAAGGCAGGAGAACGAGAGGCCACCTCTGAGGTGTCTCGTTTGACAGCCGAACTGAAGGCTGTGAGCAAGGAAAGAGATGAACTGAGAGAGCTCCTGACTTCGAAGAAAACCTCTCTCAAAGCCAAGATTGAGGATCTTCGCAAGGGGAAGCTGGAGATCAAGGGGCTGCAGGATCGTTGTGAGGCGCAGAGTCACGAGCTTGAATCCTTGAAGAATCGACTCTCCAAGGTTGAGGACGTGTCCTGCGGTCGCACTATCGAGATCACAGAGCTGAAGGAACAACTTGCTACTCAGCACGCTGCCTTCGCTGCCAGAGAGGAGACTTCCAAGAAGGCCCTAGAGCATGCGCTGTCTGAATGCAAGGTTTACAAGGAAACAGCAGAGAAGGCGGCAGAGGCACTCAGGGCACATGTCAGCAGTGTCCGATCTTCGAAAGCTTCGGTTGCGAGTAAGCCTCGTGGCGAATCTGAAGGAGAGAAGTCACGTGCTCCAAGCGTAGTCAAACCCTGATGTATTTCTACCTTTTCTTTGTTGTTCACTTGTAACTCTTGACATGTAGCAGTTTACTCCTGTACTTGATCAATATTTTGATAATAGAGATTTTTGATGTTTGAAATTGAATGTCTTGTGTCAAACTCTTTGAATGCTGTATTCTGGATAATCTTGGAGCGCTTGAAGGTACATACATTTGAATGTAAGGGGCTGAGTCGCAACTTGATCACCCAAACTATTGAGTAACTTGAAAATTGAAGGTTGTCGTAGCAAAACTTGAAATCGTTAACATTTGCACGTAAAGGGTCGTGTCGCAACACGAGGCCCTAAACTTGTTAAACGACCTGATAGCTTGAAATTGAGAGTTGTGCTGTTTCACAACCCGAAACCGTTTAACATTTGCACGTAAAGGGTCGTGTCGCAACACGAAGCCCTAAACTTGTTAAACGACCTGGTAGATTGAAATTGAGAGTTGTGCTGTTTCACAACCCGAAATCGTTTAACATTTGCACGTAAAGGGTCGTGTCGCAACACGAGGCCCTAAACTTGTTAAACGACCTGGTAGATTGAAATTGAGAGTTGTGCTGTTTCACAACCCGAAATCGTTTAACATTTGCACGTAAAGGGTCGTGTCGCAACACGAGGCCCTAAACTTGTTAAACGACCTGGTAGATTGAAATTGAGAGTTGTGCTGTCTCAACTTGAATTTGCTTGAAGGTTTGAAACTGAATGTTGCACTGTCTCATAACTCAGAATTCGAACGGACAAGTAGACATTTGAGAGCAATCTTTATTCAGCATAGAATTTACATCATAGATAGTACAAGTTAAGATTCCAAGCATTTCAAGCCTGTGGCAGTCGATAGAATCCTTTGGGTCCTTCTGATTTGACTTTGTATAGACCTTCCCAGTTGGGAGCTAGTTTCCAGCTGCTGTGTTCTCTGGCAATACGAATGGTTGCTTGAAAGTTGACCCTCTCCAACTCCCAGATATTTCAATCTCGAGGGAGATTTTCACTGTTGATGTTTGAAGGAATGATCTTGCCTGTCTTTGACAAATTCTTAAAGATGACCTTCATGTAACAAGTCTTCCAAATGATATCTTAACCGGCGGCACTGATCAGTAGAATGGCCGTGACTGCGATGGAAATCACAGTAGACGGTTTTGTCTGCAGTGACTTTAGTGTCAGGCTGCAGTGGATTAGGCCATCGTAGGAACTCTTCATGCTGAATTCGATCGAGGATCTGTTCGATTGGTAGATTCCATTTGGTAAAAGTAGTCTTCTTTGGAGGAGATCGGCGTCCATCGTTTCTTGATCGCTTAGGTGCGGGATGAACCTCTGCCTCTGCGTTGTAGGCTCTGGTAACATATTTTGTAGTTTCCCTTTCGGCAGGTCGCCTCTTCGTCTCTCGTCCCTTTCGGGCAACTTGATCATCCTCAACCTCAATTTCCCGTTGGATTCGATCAAACATTAAACCCAGGGAAAGAGGAGGATTGCGAATGAAGTCGTTGTAGATGTGCATGTCGAAACGGAGTGCATTCTGGAAAGCTAACATGATAGCTTCATCATCCAGATGCCTCCCAGAGAGGGCAGCGTGCTCATTGCGGAATCTCCTTGTGAAGCTGCGGAGACTCTCGTCGGAACCCATCCTTAACCGATAGAGGGAATCGAGCTTCTTCTCCGGCTTTAAATTAAGTTGATAATGTTGTACAAAGAGATTGGCTAAGACGCTGAACTGAGTAATGGATCCAGCTCGAAGGTTATGGTACCAATCGAGGGATGGCTCATCGAGGCTCCCGGCGAAGGTGCGGCAGAGCACGTTGTTCTCTTCTTCATGCGGCGTCAGGGCTTGTTTGAAAGAGAGTATATGGAGACTTGGATCTCCTCTAATATAGTTGAATTTGGGGAGGATAGGAGTTCTCCATCCTCTTGGAAAGGTGGTCTCGAAGAGACTTCGATGTAGAGGCCCGGCAGAGGAGTAACCGTCCCTACGACCGTGTCCTCGACCTAGAGGTGGGTCAAGAGGCAAGATCGCAAGGTCTTGCTTGGGCATTGAAGTATTTGCCGGTTGGAGTCGATGTCGAAGGTCCGATCCAAGTCCATATTGAAGTGGAATGGACGGGGAAACTCGGCTTTTCGAAGGACCGCCTTTCATTTGGTGCCTCCTTGGTGCATTGAGATTTGATGGAGCCTTCTTGTCGCAGTTGCGGCCGGAAGACGATTGGGAAGACTCGTCATCAAGGCGATCCCAAACACTTTGCTTCCAAGGAGCAGCAGAGGGAGTTGGGTCGCGTCGAATCCTCTCGAGGGCAGCAGTGCCCATTGATCTCCGTTGCTCGGAGTAGACTGAGCGTTGTGGAAGATTGATCCTCTCGCTTGCAGAGGGGATAGGAAGAGCGATTCCAGCCTCAGAGGCTGCCTTCTTCAGAGCATCCCTCTCAGCAGTGAGGGTGGTATTCTGCTTTGCCAATTGGAGCAGCTGGAAGTCGACTGCCGAAATTTGGTAGGTTGATGGAGGGTCTTCAGCTGGAGCTGGTGTTGTTTGTCCAATCGACTGTCGCGCGGGGTGGGCGATAGGTCGATCGACAGATCTGCCGCTCCCTGAACGAACCCCCATCTCGGGGACAGCAAGGGGCTGTCCGAAGTTGAGTCTTTGACTCATTGAACGAGTCTCAGGACGAGGTTGTTGTTGAGTGTTACTTCCTTCTGGTTGACCCTGATGCTTTGTTCTCGCCATTCAGAGAGCGAAGGGTGCAACGAGAGTGCCTACGTCCGATCAGTTGTCTGATCAACCGAGGAGGCGAGGAAGTTTGGCTATCAAGATAGGTTGTATGCTTAACCGATCAAGTAGTAGTGGAAAGAGCTCGACTTTTTGCTCGGATCCCACAGACGGCGCCAAACTGTGGGGGAAAATCTTCGTGCCGACCCGAAGACTCTCGCAGCACCAGTCAATTGAAAGTTCGAGTTGAAGAACGTTGATCGATCTGTCAATTGGAGTTGAAGTTACCTCTTTCGATATGTAAACAGAGAGGCAATCAGAGAGAGTTTGACACAAGAGATGTGATCTCGGAGTTCAGCCGAAGCCTACGTCTCCGTGCTATAGGGAGCAACCCGAATTCACTAACACTTATGCTGGAGTGATCTCGACAGGCCGAGTATCACTGTAAACACTGATCTCTTCGAGAGAGAGAAGAAGATCAAAGAGAGGTGGAAGATGGGAAGTTGGAAATCCCAGAGCTCTGGTTTTTAGAACTGAGAATTCGATCTCTTTAGAATCGATCCTTTTACATTTGAAGACTCTGCTATTTATAGGATTTTCTGGTGGTAAACGGCGGTCTCTGCTGCCGTATCTAGGGATCCTCCAGGTAAGGCTGGTGGGCTCCGCTGCCGTCTTAGGGGGCCCACCAGGCAGGGCCGGTGGGTCCCGCTGTGGTATTCGGGGGCCCACCAGGCAGGGCTGGTGGGTCCCGCTGTTTGCAGACTTCTTGCCAAAATTTGCACCCACAGAGGGTATCTTGGAGTTGAATAAAAAAGTTTGATTCCGTTGTTGAGACAGAATTCACGAAACTTGTCAGAGTCGAATTGAGCCCCATTGTCAGCAACAAGAACTTGTGGGGTACCAAACCTCGAGAAGACATTGTGTCTGATGAACTTGATGACTTCATCGTCAATTTCTCGAAAGAGTGGCACTGCTTCAACCCACTTGGTGAAGTAATCTGTAGCTAGTAACAGATACTTCTTCTTGCTTGGAGTTGGTGGGAAGGGACCTAAGAAGTCCAACCCCCATTGATGGAAGGGCCATGGGCTTGTTAATTGATGAAGCTCATCAGCTGGAAGATGGATAGTTCGAGCGTGTCTTTGGCAAGGCTCACATCTTTGAACCACCTGGTGAGCGTCTTTTGACATTGTTGGCTAGTAGTAACCTTGCAATTTTGTTTTGGCCTCAAGAGATCTTCCTCCCGAATGATTTCCGCAGGCTCCAGAGTGGATATCGATCAGGATTGCCTTTGCTTGTTCAGGGCCAATGCACTTGAGCAACATCCCGTTATGAGATTTGAAGTATAGATCTTCTCCTTGAATGATATAGCATGGAATCTTCTTTTGAAGTCTTCAGGCTTGATTTGGATCTTCGGGTATTTCGCCATGTTTGAAGAAGTTGAAGATTGGCTGTCTCCAATCCTCAAGCTCACTTGTGGTGGCAAGGTTCAATACCAGTTGATCTCCACCCCTAGATCTCTCTGTAGTAGCAATGATTTGTTGTTCGGGGGTGGTCTTGGGCACTTCTTGATAATCGATTTGTATTTATCTACCTCCAAGCGAATCTCCAAGAACTGAGGCAGCGTTGGCTAAAGCATCTGCTTCTCGATTCTCTGCTCTCAGAATTTGAATAAATTCGGTGTTAGTAAAACGTTGTTGAAGACGTCGTACTAGAGCCAAGTAATTCTGCATTCTTTCTTCATGAGCTGTGTACTCCCCGTTGATTTGCCTTATGATCAGCTGGGAGTCGCTGTAGACGATGATTCGATCTACCTCCAAGGATTCAGCCATTTCGAGTCTGGAAATGAGTGCTCCGTATTCGGCTTTGTTGTTGGTGGCATTGAATCTGAGGAGAGTGGCCTTCTGGAGATGATCAAATTCGGGGGATATCAAGACTATCCCAGTTCCCGAACCGATAGCACTTGAAGCTCCATCTGTATAAAGTTTCCATGGAGGGGTTGTGGCAATAGCCTCAAGGCTTGGATCGGCTTTTGTAACTGGATTGAACGGAGGATCAGCTTCATCTTCAAGGCGCATATTGACATCTTCTTCCCAAGTTATGGGGTCTTCGACTGGAAAGTCAGCTAGAAAATCAGCAATTGCCTGCCCCTTGATTGAGGTGCGAGGTTCGAATTGTATCCCTAGGGCACTCATTTTGATCACCCATTTGGTCATTCGACCCGCCCGACCAGCTTTGTCAACAATATCTTTGAGTGTGTGTTCTGAAATGATTGTGATCTGATGAGAGACAAAGTAAGGTTGGAGACGACGTGATGCAGTGAGTAAGGCTAGTATGACCTTCTCCGTCTTTGAATAACGAGTTTCAACAGGGAGAAGTGTATGGCTAATGTAGTAGATCAACTGCTCGATACTTTCTCTTCTGCTGACCAAGACCGCACTGATTGCTTGATCGGTGACGGCGAGATAGAGCCCTAGATCTTTTTTTAGAAGTGGAGCCGTTAGGATAGGAGCTTGCACCAGATATTTCTTGATGTCTTGAAAAGCTTCTTCGCAAATTGGACTCCACCCAGATGTATCCGCCTTTCGTAGCTTGTCGAAGAGTGGTTTACACTTGTCGGAAGATTTTGAGATGAACCGATTGAGGGCTGCCAACCTTCCAGTGAGGCGTTGAAATTCCTTCCGATTTGTAGGTGAGGGCATATCCAGAATAGATCGAATTTGGTCTGGTTTGGCTTCGATGCCTCTCCTGGTTACAAGATGACCCAGAAATTTGCCTGATTGAACTCCAAAAGCACACTTGGCTGGATTGAGCTTCATACGATACTTTCGAAGGACTTAAAAGGTTTCTATCAGATCGGATAGATGTTTTCCCCGAGTGGAGCTCTTGGTGAGGAGATCATCGACGTAGACTTCAACGTTGCGACCGATCTGATCTTCGGACATCTTTGTGACTAACCTTTGATAGGTAGAACCAGCATTTTTGAGGCCGAATGGCATTACGTTGTAACAGTAGAGACCTCGGCTAGTCACAAAGCATGTTTTTTCTTGATCATCAGAGTGAAGTGGAATTTGATTGTATCCGGAGTATCCATCCATGAAAGATAACAACTCATGGCCAGCAGTGGCATCGACGAGTCTATCTATTCTTGGCATAGGGAATGGATCTTTGGGACAAGCTTTGTTGAGGTTGGTGAAGTCGATGCACACTCTGACCTTCCCGTTCTTCTTTGGCACAGCAACTATATTGGAGATCCAAGTAGGATACTCTACTTCACGGATGAAGCCTGCTGCGAGTAGCTTACTGATCTCTTCTTGAACTGCAACTTGTAGTTCTGGTCGGATTGTGCATGGCTTTTGTTTGACAGGCTTCACTTCTTCTTTGATTGCTAGGCGATGGCAAGCATCATCTGGATTGATTCCAGGCATATCTTCGAAGCACCACGTGAAGACGTCGATGTTGGACTGAAGGAAGGATACTATGTCTCGTGCTTCTGCGTCGCTGAGACCGGTACCGATGAATGTTTGCCGAGAGAGATTTCCACTACCGATATTGATAGGGATGATTTCTTCAATTGAAGGTGATGCTTCCCATTCGATTGGTGGGGGCTCGATCAGTGGAATCTCCTTTGATTGCTATTTAGAAGAAGGGCCAGCTTCATCTTGCGGTCGCTTTGGAGGAGCAATATTGATCTTGCGATCTGTTTTAGCAGCAGCAGCTTCACAAGATCGACTGGCTTGTTGGTTACCTCGAATGCAGATAATGCCTTCTCCCATTGAAAAATTGAGGAGTTGATGGTAAGAAGAGGAGATGACATTAATCTGGTAGAGGAAAGGTCGCCCGAGAATGGCGTTGTAGCTGGACATTCCTTCGACAATAGCAAATCTCATCGAGACTCGAGTTTCTCGGCTGAGATCGAGTGTGAATCTTGATTCGCCCATAATGATGCTTTGTTCACCGTTGAAGCCGGTGATCACCGTTGGAACGACGTCAAGGCTTGAATATTTATGTCCCAGACGTTTGAAGCAATCTGAGAACATAATGTCGATGGAGCTCCCGGTGTCGATGAGGATTCGATTGACGGTGCTCCCATTAATGAGGAGCTTCAAGACCAGGGGGTCTCGATGTGGAATATGAACTCCTTGAAGGTTTGAGTCGTTGAAGACGATGGAGGGCCAAGCTAAACCTTGATAGGCTTCTCGATCCATGTCTCCTCTTTGTTTACAGAAGAGTGAACGTGAAAGATACGTCGAATTTGCCGATCAACTTCCTTCCCGGTCACCGATTGATTGTGCAATGATCCATGAATACCGAAGACGTTGGCACTCACAGTGAGAGGAGATCGGTTGGAAGAGATTTGATGGACCCAGCAAGCTTCTTTTCCCTTTGCAGAGGATCGGCGTTGATCTTGCCCTTCTTTGGTAAACTCTTGGAGATGGCCCTCTCGCAGCAAGTCTTTGAGATGAAATTTTAGCAGATAGCACCGATCGGTGGAATGGCCGTGACTTCGGTGGAACTCGCAATAGACTGTTTTGTCAGCCGTGAATTTAGTGTTTGGCTGAAGAGGATTGGGCCTTCGAAGGAATTCTTCGTGTTGAATGCGGTCGAGGATCTGTTCGACCGATAAATTCCACTCGGTGAAAGTGGTCTTTGTCGGGGATCATCGTCCATCATTCCTCGACCGTTTATTAACAGGGGGGCTGCTGCCTCAGCGTTGTGAGCTTTGGCAGCATACTTCGGAGCTTCTTTCTCAGCAGGCCTTCGCTTCGACTCTCACCCTTTTCGAGCAACTTCATCATCCTCAACCTCAATCTCTCTCTGGATTCGATCAAACATTGATCCCAGGGAAGGAGGGGGATTACGAATGAAGTCGTTGTAGATGTATAGGTCAAAGCGGAGAGCATTCTGGAAAGCCAACATGATGGCTTCATCATCCAAATGTCTTCCGGAGAGGGCGGCGTGCTCGTTGCGGAATCTCCTTGTAAAGCTTCGGAGACTCTCATCGGCACCCATCCTCAACCGGTAGAGGGAGTCGAGCTTCTTTTCCGGCTTCAAGTTCAGCTGATAATGCTGCACGAAGAGATTGGCCAAAACACTGAACTGGGTGATGGACCCAGCTCGGATATTATGGTACCAATCAAGGGATGGTTCGTCGAGACTCCCCGCAAAGGTGAGGTAGAGTACGTTGTTTTTCTCCTCGTGTGGTGTTAGAGCTTGCTTGAAGGCGAGTACATGGAGAGTTGGATCTCCCTTAACGCAGTTGAATTTAGGGAGAATGGGAGTTCTCCATCCCCTCGGAAATGTCGACTCGAAGAGTCTTCGATGGAGAGGTCCGGCAGAGGAGTATTCGTCCCTACGACCATGCCCTCGACTTGGATGTAGATCGAGAGGCAAGATCGAGAGGTCTTGTTCGGGTTTTTGAGTATCGGCAGATTGGAGTCGGTAACGAAGGTCCGATCCGAGCCCACGCTGAAGCGGAACGGATTGAGAATCTCTATTCTTTGAGGGAGCCCCTTTCATCTGGCGTCTCCTTGATATGTCAGTCTTTGAAGGTGCCTTCATGTTGCAGTTGTGACCAGAAGAGGATTGGGAGGACTCGTCGTCGAGGCGATCCCAAACACTCTGCTTCCATGGGGCAGCGGAGGGAGTTGGGTCGTGACGAATCCTCTCAAGGGCAGCGGTGCCCATTGACCTCCGTTGCTCAGAGTGGATTGATTGTCGTGGATCGACCCTCTCATTTGTAGAGGGGATAGGGAGAGCGATCCCAGCCTCGGAGGCTGCCTTCTTGAGAGCATCCCTCTCAGCGGTGAGGGCGGTGTTCTGTTTTGCCAATTGAAGCAATTGGAAGTCGACTGTAGAAATTTGATAGCTCGATAGAGGGTTCTCAGCAGGAGCAGGGGCAGTCTGCCCAATTGATAGATAAGGAGGAGGGGCAATCGATCGATCGACTGATCTCCCGCTTCCTGAGTGAACCCATGTGTCGGGGACAGCAAGGGGCTGTTCGAAGTTGAGCCTTTGACTCATTGAACGAGTCTCAGGACGAGGTTGTCGAGTGTTACTTCCTTCTGGTTGCCCCTGATGCTTCGTCCTTGCCATTTAGTAGAGAGCGAAGGGTACAACGAGAGTGCCGGTGTCCTATCGGTTATCTGCTCAACCGAAGGGGCGAGAAAGTTTGACTATCTCGATCGGTTGTCTACTTAACTGATTTGATAGTTATTGTAGAGAGGACTTGGCTTTTCGTTCGATCCCATAGACGGCGCCAAACTGTGGGGGAAAATCTTCGTGCCGACCCGAAGACTCTGCCTCACCAGTCAATTGAAGGTTCGAGTTGAAGATCGTTGTTTGATCTATTGATTGATTGAAGTTGCAGTTCTCAATACACAAGCAGATGGAGATGCAATCAGAGAGAATCGAAACTTAGAGGTGATCTCGGAGTTCAGCCGAAGCCTACGTCTCCGTGCTATAGGAAGCAACCCGAATTCACTAACACTTGTATCGAAGTGATCTCGACAGACCGAGTATCACTGAAACCTCTCTGATCTCTTCAAAGACAAGAAGAAGAAGATCGAAGAGAGGAGGAGAAGGGTTGAAAACTGAAATCCAGAGCTCTGGTTTCTGAAAATCAGATCTCAGAATTGGAAATCGGATCTATTTACATTCGAAGGGCTGCTATTTATAGAATTCTCTGGTGGCAAATGGTGGTTTGTGCTATTGTATCTGGGGATCCTCCAGGTAAAGCTGGTGGGCCCCGCTACCGTCTCCTGGGGGATTTCACAGGCTCTTGGGCCCACCAGGCAGGGTCGGTGGGTCCCGCGATAGTCTTTATGGGCCCACCAGGCAGGGCCGGTGGGTCCCGTGGTAGTCTTTATGGGCCCACCAGGCAGGGCCGGTGGGTCCCGTGGTAGTCTTTGTGGGCCCACCAGGTAGGGCCGGTGGGTCCCGTGGTAGTCTTTGTGGGTCCACCGGGCAGGGCCGGTGGGTCCCGCTGTAGTCTTCATGGGCCCACCGGGCAGGGCCGGTGGGTCTCGCTGTAGTCCTCGGGGGTCCACCAGGCAGGGTTGTGGGCCCTGCTGTTTGCAGACTTTTTGCCAAAATTTGCACCCACAATGATCCGGAGAAAACGGAACGATGAAGAACCGCACTTGAATCGCAAGGGAAACTGTTGGATAGCACATTGTCCTTTGCGAATTTAAGAATCCTCGAAATCCCGTCTCTGAGTGCAAGGATTTCGAGCCGACGGAAGAATCTATTGCGAAGACGATGGCGAGCCACAAGATTTTCTCCTCCTCTTTCTCCTTTCTTCCTTCTCCTTCCTTCTTCTTCCTTCTCCCTTCTTCTTCCTTCTCCCTTCTTCTTCCTCTCTTTTCCTTGGCTGAAACCACAAAGGAGGAGCTATAGGGGTCGGATTTTTGGAGGGGAGGGAGTAGAACCATTAGGGTCGGCCCTCCCCTCCCTATTTCCTTTATAGGGTCGGTCTCCCATGGCTCCAAGGAGCCTAGGACCGGCCCCTAGATGGATAGGGATGAGGGGGGGTCGGATTTAGGTCACCCGGGTGTCTATCTTGAAGTCCGGACGAAAACGCCCTTCACGAAAAGCGGAAAACTGAAAGTGAGACTGAGTGAGGTGCGCTACTCGGAATCGAGTTCCGTCAGTGCCTGTAAACTCTTGGAATTATTCTGCTCAATCTAAGATCCATATTCAATATGTTCTGAGCCATATTTCAGTATTTACCAAAATACCCCTACGGTCCGTAACACATGTGAATTAGGTTCTTTGGCTCCGGGCTTGCGCTCCATCGCGCTACTTCGCATCCAACGTATCCAACAAGGTCGGGGAACAATTCCTATATGAAACGACAGGGTGGAACCTTCAGGGTTCGGGATTTCTAGCTCCAACCGGATCCCTGATTAACTGTTCCGGTGACACACCGAAAGTTTTGTTAATCAGCCCTAATCCGATTAACCCGCGTTGCTACCCAGAGTGCAATGCGAGTTGAACTCTAGTGACCCTAAACTTATGTTACTCCCTCGTAACCCTGTTCTCTACTATACTTCGATAATCCTTATCCCTCCTATTACTGGTGCCATGATACGACTCGGGCGGTGGGGAGCACCGTCAGATCCTGATCGATCATCTGACTAGGGTTTGATGACTTATCATCTATAACACCACACACCTTCCGGTGCTATGCCTAGCATCCGGAACATCGTCAGTCATACTGACAACCACTAGGCCTGGGTTAACTGTGTGGACATATTGACTCATCAAAACGCACCCATCCAACACTGGACGTCGGATAACCTGTAGGGATTACATGTCACTCAAGCGCAAGCTGGGTAACCCAACGTACCGTGGTATTAGACTATGGAAGGTCCACACACGTTGGCACATCAAAGCACCACACAACTGGTTGGCCCAGTGTACATGGTCCCTCAGGGTTAAGGACAGATTATCTATAGTAGTAGGACAGTTTCTGCACCAGTGTCTGAATCACTGAACTGTGCACCGTCTTGGTTCCTATTCAACATGATCATCGTGCTTGGTCAGGTGAATGGGAATCCCACGTTCCCGTGGTGGAGACTTCACCACATCCTCTACCTGCCAACAGCTTATGCTCGGTGAAGCGACCAGCATCACCAAAGCTGTGAACTAGTTCTAGGTCTACACAGAACTGGTCCACTGGGTCTCCCAAGCATCGATCCTCCATGCGCCTCAGTGGCCTACTGTGTTCCCTAGGGTCCTTTTATTATATGAGTATTATCATACACCAGAGTAGTATTCTAATTAAAGCAATAACCAAAGTCATCTTTATTAATGTTAATACAGAAAATCCACGCTAAGGACACACTTGCTACAACAAGGAGGACACGTCATCTAGTTACTAAAGGTATTTGGATATTTAGGTGTGCAATATATTAGGTATTGCATTGTATATATGATTGAATCCTCCTCGAGTGGCTATGCCACAGAGGATAACCAGACCCTCAGGTCTGGTACTGGTCTTCAGTCTATAATTTATGCTAGTAGGGTAGGAGTTGTTATATGACATAGTAGATCCTCGCTAAGCATGCAGAAAGCGAGGTGATGACTGCATACGGACAGGTGTAAACATACATCGCACATAGTTGAGGATCCCGTCAACACATGCTAGGGCACAATCTACCATGGATTGCTTGTAAAGTAGAAGGTTCTAACTAAGCATACGGAAAGCGAGGTGATAGTCACGTGTGGACAGGTTTAAACATATATCGCACGCAGTTGTGTTTCTGTCACCGCATACTTGGACATAATCTACTACATAAAACTAGAAATATATTATGCTTAGGCTCTTACGAGTGACATGGAGGTAGGGTCATCTCCTACTCTCCTTGTTGGTTATATAGACACATGGACGTCTGTTTTGTATTTTTAGCCGTAGTTTAGGGGAATAGTGATACCATAATCATCGTCTAACTCGTAATCTCGCCTTTGGCATGGAATTGAGATTGACATGGTAGTGCCGGACCATTTTGGTTAGGATGGTTTACTTGTGTACAATCTTGACTAATTAGGGGATGAGTCTTTGGGTGGTGGTAGTCTCTTTCTAGTACCCTAATACTAGTGGTGTTTAGCCTTTTAGGGTTTGGTTTTGATTAAGATCAGACCATTAGCTTGGCAGTAGGAGTTAGAGTTTCTTCCTAACCATGGTTTGGATAATCCGGATCATGGTTGTGATTATAGGATTAGCCCTAGTTTAGGGGAATAGTGACACCATAATCATTGTCTAACTCGTTGTATCGTCTTTGGCGTAGAGTTGAGATTGATATTGTAGCACTGGACCGGTTTGGTTGGTGTGGTTGACTCATGAAAATTCATGACCAATTGGGGGATGAGTATTTGGGTGTTGGTAGTCTCTTTCAAGTACCCTAAGTCTAGTGAATAAATATTGTGATAGTGTGACTTAGTATTCTAGTCCTAGATTAGGGAAATCAGAGACACGGATGTACCAGACCAGTTGAGTTGGTGTATAGACTTGTAGGTATGGCTGGTAGTCAGATGAGTCTTTGGTTTTTGTGTTCTTTCCTTAGTACCCTAAGACTAGTGGTTATATTTATGATCTTCATCGTATGATAGGGGCTTCGGTTGTAGAAGTCTATGCTAGGTCATAATGAGTATAACAATATTAGGATAACTTGTCCACTAGGGTAACCCTCACGAGACAACACTCGTCTACTGGG
The DNA here is from genome assembly GCA_947650365.1 of Chamaelirium japonicum. Taxonomy (NCBI): domain Eukaryota; kingdom Viridiplantae; phylum Streptophyta; class Magnoliopsida; order Liliales; family Melanthiaceae; genus Chamaelirium; species Chamaelirium japonicum. Next base: position 6,248,449 of record OX393555.1, on the reverse strand, counting down.
GTAACCCAGGGGTTTAACGGCTTGTTGCACATGCTAAATGTATTCATGGTTCCTATGAAAATGAGTTATTAAATTATTTTATTCTTTTTTTATTTTGTTGCTTTCTCGAGGATGAGAAAGATTTAAGTTTGGGGGTGTGTTGAGCGTCTATTTGGTGCGAATTATGTCTTTTTTATCATGCATATAGCATCACTTTACTACGTAAAACTTTCATACTACACATCAAGTGTATGAGTTTCTTTGTACCACGATATAGTAGACTTTCATACGAACCCAATGATATATTGGTTCGCTCTCATACAATGCATGCATGAAAAGTACATAGCCCGATAGTCAAAATTATCCTTTTTACTTATAATCGCATTTGAACCTGATAAACATCATTTTATGTATGTTTTTCAGGGAATTGATCCGGTTCTTGACGCAGTCAACTCAGCATCATGACTAAGCAATGGATATTCTCAAAGCGCTTCGATGGAGGTTGCACAATCAACGCCTCATATGATTCGAACCAGAGAAATAAAGCTCCAGTTCTACATGGTTCGACTGAGAAGACCCACATGCAAGCAACTGGAATGAAGTGGATGTGTTGAAGCGCAAGTTTAGATGGTCAGATTTTGTCACCAAACTCTATATTCCCCTACTCTTTCCTCTCTTATTCTTTCGATTATCCGATCCAACACCTCAATCATGCAACCCGACCTCTCATGATCTCTTCCCTTCTCTCTAAATTAAAGTCGTGCATTACCTTAATTAGGTCTTTAAGCATCGAGCCTGGCTCGATCTTGTACCTAACCTGACCTGTACCTACACCAATCTCTCTTTCATTATGCCATTTAGGAATACATCGTAGCCGTCCATGTCCTAAGATCCATGCGATCCCAACTCTTTCTCTCTCTCTCTCCTATACAAATCCCCACAGTCCAAAACTCCACACAACTTCCACCATGCATGATCCCACCTCAAGCCATGGCTTGCACGAACCCATTATTTGTTTTTCCATTAAAGCCATGCAAACCCAACGTGAAGCCCATGCATGCATACGATCCCTGATTCTCTCGTCCTCTCACCCGATCCCAGCCATGCAAAACGCACACAAGCCTGAAACTCTCTCAATCTCTCTAACCCCTTGACCTCTTCCAACCGAACCATCACACCCCGTCCGTGCATCCTGCCCATGCACATCAACCCATCCGACTCTCTTCTCTCTTTCTATCTCTACCTCTCTCTCACAAGTAGCACAAACCACCCATGCACGATCCAAGCTACCCGTTTCTCTCTTTCCCATGCACAATCCAGGCCACCTGTTCTGCGTCGCCACCATCGCATACCTTCGCGTCGCCATCTCCTCATTTCTCTCCATCTTTCTCTCTCTATTTTCAAACTGAAACAGTGAAACCCTCCAGATCTCGGGATATCTCTCTCTCTTTAAATATCTCTTTATCTTCCCATCATCTCTCTCTATCTCTAGTTGGCACCCGATCTTCTCTATCTAAAATCGACTGCAGTCCCTCATTTATTTCCTCCTTTCTCTCATCTCTTTCCTTATCCTATCCTCTCTCTAACTATCCAAACCCAATCCCATTCCTCTTTCTCGGTCTCTCTCCCCTTATCTGCCCTCAACCGAACTTCTCTCTCAATATAATACCCCCACCAAAACCTTAACAAGGGGGACCATCTTGAGAGGCTCTCTACCATCTATAGATTTAGGCTCTCGCACTACCATCTTCAACTGACGACCCATCATCTCTAGAACCATCTTATATCTCGAGCCGTCATCCATCACCTTCTACCATCGCACCATCGGATCCACGCCGCAACTGAGTCGAAGTGAAGAAGTATCGATCAGGAGAGAACTAGAAAAATCAAAAAGTTTACTTCGAGAATGATATGTATCTTGTTCTTTCCTTCTCTTACTTTTGATGTAATGCAAACCATGATGGACTAAACATATTGCTAAGGCCGAGATGAAACCATGGCTATAAATAAGTTGTTAGGTCTGTTATGTTCTTAATTCTAATACATGATTCAATTGACAGATTTCTATGATGAAACATCCCTCACATCATATATCATGCATCATTTGTCATTATGATAGATTATCGTGGTAGTCAACTCTAATCAAAACTATATTTTAAAGTAATTAAGGCTAAATAGCTAATAACCCTAGATTAGACCGCTCCCCTCATAAGCAATCCCTATGTGATCGACCTCATAATACGCACCGCTTCTACAAAGTGATTCGTGCACTTATGACTTATAATTTAGATTAAATTAACCCCTTAATTTAGGATAAGTTTAGATCGCATCAACTTCTATGAAAAGTATACTCAAGTATCTCCATAGAATAAGAGATTATGAGTTAGTTTACTCTTCACAGGACCTGACACCGATTGGATACAAGGATTCTGACTTTGCAGCAAATCCAGAATCTATGAGATCGACGTCGGCGTTTGTGTTTTTGTTGGGAGGAGAAGCTGTCAATTGGAAGAGAGTGAAACAGGGATCCATTGTGGATTTGACGACATATGCTGAGTACGTTGCAACGTGCGGCGTTGTGGCTCAGAAAGTTCCTAACGGACTTAAGATATATAGCGGGAGCTCAAGACCCTATTGTCCTTTACACTGACAATAATGGAGCAGTCGCACAATCCAAGGATCCAAGATATCACCAAAAAAATAAGCATATTAAGTGGAAATACTACATTATCTGGGGCATGCAAAAGCAAGGTGAAGTTGCAGTGACTCAGTTGTCGTCTGCAGATAACATGGCAAACTCTTTTATAAAGGCGCTACCGACCAAGGCTTTTGAGAAGCATGTGGATGCCATGGGAGTTAAGACTGTCATTCCCCGTTAGGCCAAGTGAGAGATTGTTGTAGCTCTTATATCTTAGGCGTGGATTTTCTGTATTAACATTAATAAAGATGACTTTGGTTATTGCTTCAATTAGAATACTGCTTTGGTATATGTTAATTCATATGTAATAAAGGACTCTATGGAATGCAGTTGGTTACTGAGGCGCATGGTGGGTCCATGCTTGGGAGACCCAGTAGATCGGTTCTTTATAGACCTAAAACTAGTTCACGATTTTGGTAATACCGGTCGCTTTATTGAGAATAAGCGATTAACAGGTAGAGGATGTGGTGAAGTCTCCACCACAAAAATATGGGATTCTCATTCACTTGACCAAGTACGATGATCGTGTTTAACAGGAATCAAGACGGTACATGGATCAGTGTATCAAAGCATAGTGCATTAATCATCTTACTACTATAGATAATATGTCATCAACCCTAAGAGACCATGCACACTGAGCCAACTGGTAGTATGGTGATTTGATATGCCAACATATGCAGACCTTCCATAGTCAATACCACGGTATGTTGGGTTACTCGGCTGGCACTAGAGTGGCATGCAACCCCTATAAGTTAATCGATATCCAGTGATAGATGTGTACGTTTTGATGAGTCAATCTGTCCACACAATTAATCCAAGCCTGGTGGTTGTCAGTATGACTGATGACGTTCTGGGTTCTAGATAGCGCTATAGATGATAAGTTATCAAATCCTAGTTAGATGATTAATCAGGTTATGATGGTGTTCCCTACTGCTCGAGTCAAATCATAGCACTAGTAATAGGAGGGACTAAATATTATCAGAGTATAGTAGAGAACAGGGTAATGAGGGAGTAACATAAGTTTAGGATCACTAAAGTTCAACTCGTGTCGGACTCTCGGTGGCTACGCGGGTTAATCAGATTAGGGCTAATTAGCGGACCTTTCGGTGTGTCACCAGAACAATTAATCAGGGATCCGATTAAAGCTAGAGATCCTGAACTCTGAAGGTTCCACCCTGTTATTGCATATAGGAATTGTTCCCCGACTCGGTTGGACATGTTAGATGCGAAGTGGCATGATGGAGCGCAAGCTCGAAGCCTAAGAACCTAATTCACATGTATTAAGGGGCAATAGGGGTATTTTGATAAATATTGAAATATGGCTCAGAACATATTGAATATGGATCTTAAAATAAGTGGAATAATTCTAGGAGCTCATAGAAGCTGACGAAACTCGATTCCGACTAGCATACCTCACTCTATCTCTCTAACAGAGGTATCCCGATAAAAGGACGTTTTCGTCTGAAGTGTCAAGGGCAAACCCTAACCCCCCCCCCCCTCATCCTAATCCTTAGGGGGCCGACCCTAGCTTGCGTATGCGAGTAGGGAGCCAGTCCTATAAGAGGAAAAGGGAGAGAGGAGGCCGGCCCTAGCCTCCCCCCTCTCTAGAAAATCCGCCCCCCCTCTCCTTTAATCTCTTTGTGGTCTTAGGCAAGGAAGAAAAAGGAAGAAGGAGGAAGAAAGGAGAAGGAAGAAGAGAGAAAGAGAAGGAGGAGATCTCGCGGCTCGCTATTGTCTTTTTTTTTTTAAGGGTAAAAAACGAATTTATTAAGAAAACAAGGGCAGTTATAGACCTCGGCTTAACTCTAGGTGAGTAAGCAGGATAACATACCAAATAGGGCCACACACCGAAACCTAGTACCAACACCCAACCAAGACACCTGAAGTAAACCAGGAAAGCTCATAAATCACTTGCTTCACTGGCTTACAACCAGACACGCTCAACAGTGAGCAACAAACTATGAACTCTCTCACAACCAAAACCTAAAGCATACCAGGATAGCACCTAAGTCATTTGCTTCACTGGATTACAACCAACCACCCTCAATTAAAAGCAACACAAAACAAATTCAGCAATAGTGGCTCCAAGTCAAGACATCTTCATAGTGCCCCTGGCAATACCATAGGCCAGCAGCTCTAAACTTTCTTGCCAAGAATGTTGAGAACGAAAGGTAGGCCAGCCTCTCTGATGGATTCCATCCCCAATGTTGAATTGCCAAGTCGGTAAAAAAGGGGGCGTCCTCCTCCTCAAATCATAGGCAACCTCCTCACCATCAACATAAGGCGCCTCGTCAGCTATAAGCTTCACCAAAATCTCCTTGACTCTCTTAATGTCATCCTCTGGGAGACCGATAAATTCTTGCTCTACAATATTGAGACCATACTATTGGAATTGGGTTCCGCTAATCAGAGTCGCAGTGGAAGCAAAAAGAAAGATCCGAAGATCATACGGTGTATGTTTCATTACAATTCGTGATACAAAACAATCTACATACAAATCTATGATCTTAGCATATGTGCGGACACCCTAGAGGCATACTACGATCTACGGAAGACATGCATGCATCTACTTAGGTGTTTAGATTCATCATACCTTATGGATCTATGATCCGAAGATTACGGAACGATGAAGAATCGCACTTGAATCTCAAGGGAAACTATCGGATAGCACCTTGTCCTTTGCGGATTGAAGAATCCTCGAAATCCCGTCTCTGAGTGCACGGATTTCGAGCCGACGGGAAGAATCCGTTGCGAAGATGATGGCAAGCCTTGAGATTTTCTCCTCGTCTTTCTCCTTTCTTCCTTCTCCTTCCTTCCTCTTCCTTCTCCCTTCTTCTTCCTCTCTTTTCCTTGGCCGAAACCACAAAGGAGGAGGACTAGGGGTCGGTTTTTTGGAGGGGAGGGAGTAGAACCATTGGGGCCGGCCCTCCCCCTCCTATTTCCTTTATAGGGCCGGTCTCCCATGGCTCCAAGGAGCCTAGGGCCGGCCCCTAGGTGGATAGGGATGAGGGGGGGTCGGATTTAGGTCTTCCGGGTGTCTATCGTGAAGTCCGGACGAAAACGCCCTTCACGAAAAGCGGAAAACTGAAAGTGAGACTGAGTGAGGTGCGCTACTTGGAATCGAGTTCCGTCAGCGCCTGTGAACTCCTGGAATTATTCCGCTCAATCTAAGATCCATATTCAATATGTTCTGAGCCATATTTTAGTATTTACCAAAATACCCCTATGGCCCGTAACACATGGCTCCGGGCTTGCGCTCCATCGCGCTACTTCGCATCCAACGTATCCAACTAGGTCGGAGAACAATTCCTATACGCAACGACAGGGTGGAACCTTCAGAGTTCAAGATCTCTAGCTGCAACCGGATCCCTGATTAACTATTCCGGTGACATACCGAAAGTTCCGTTAATCAGCCCTAATCCGATTAACCCGCGTAGCCACCCAGAGTGCGACACGAGTTGAACTCTAGTGATCCTAAACTTATGTTACTCCCTCGTAACCCTGTTCTCTACTATACTCCGATAATCCTTAGTCCCTCCTATTACTGGTGCCATGATACGACTCGGGCGGTGGGGAGCACCGTCAGATCCCGATCGATCATCTGACAAGGGTTTGATGACTTGTCATATATAACACCACACACCTTCCGGTGCTATGCCTAGCATCCGGAACATCGTCAGTCATACTGACAACCACCAGGCCTGGGTTAACTATGTGGACAGATTGACTCATCAAAACGCATCCATCCAACACTGGACGTCGGATAACCTGTAGGGATTACATATCACTCAAGCGTCAGCCGGGTAACCCAACGTACCGTGGTATTGGACTATGGAAGGTTCGCACACGTTGGCACATCAAAGCACCACTCAACTGGTTTGGCCTAGTGAGCATGGTCCCTCAGGATTAAGGATAGATTATCTATAGTAGTAAGACGGTTTCTGCACTAGTGTCTGAATCATTGAACTGTGCACCGTCTTGGTTCCTGTTCAACACGATCATCGTGCTTGGTCAGGTGAATGGGAATCCCACGTTCCCGTGGTGGAGACTTCACCATATCCTCTACCTGCCAACAGCTTATTCTCGGTGAAGCGACCAGCATTACCAAAGCTGTGAACTAGTTCTAGGTCTACACAGAACTGGTCCACTGGGTCTCCCAAGCCTGGATCCTCCATGCACCTCAGTGGCCTACTGTGTTCCCTAGGGTCCTTTTATTATATGAGAATTATCATATTCCATAGTAGTATTCTAATTAAAGCAATAACCAAAGTCATCTTTATTAATATTAATATAGAAAATCCACGCTAAGGACACACGAGCTACAACAATCTCCCACTTGGCCTAGCGGGGAACAACAGTCTTAACTCCCATGGCATCCACGTGCTTCTTAAAAGCCTCGGTCAGTAACACCTTTGTGAAAGGGTCCGCCATGTTATCTGCAGACGCCACCTGAGTCACTGCAACCTCCCCTCGCTTCTGCAAGTCCCGGATAATATAGTATTTCCGCTCGATATGCTTGCTCTTCTGGTGATATCTTGGCTCCTTGGATTGTGCTACCGCTCCACTATTGTCACAGTAAAGGACAATAGGATCTTGAGCTCCCGGTACGCATCCTAAGTCCGTGAGGAACTTCTTGAGCCACACCGCCTCCTTAGCTGCTTCGCACGCCGCAACGTACTCAGCCTCTGTCATCGAATCCGCGATGCATCCCTGCTTCACGCTCCTCCAACTGACAGCTCCTCCTCCTAATGAAAACACAAACCCTGACGTCGATCTCCTGGATTCCGGATCTGACGCAAACTTAGAATCCGTATATCCAATCGGCATCAGTTCCTATGAAGAGTAAACTAACTCATAATCTCTCGTCCTACGGAGATATTTAAGTATACTTTTCACAGTAGTCCAGTGCCCTGGACCCAAATTTGACTGATACCTGCCCATCATGCCTACTGCATAGCATATATCTGATCTCGTGCACTGCATGGCATACATCAGACTCCCTACTGCCGAAGCATAAGGTATCTTCTGCATCTCTGCCCTCTCCTCAAGAGTCTTAGGACCCTGATCCTTGGACAACTTCATTCCATGTCTGAATGGAACCAGTCCCTTCCTGGAGTTGTGCATACTGAATCTAACCAAGATAGTATCTATGTAGGCTGACTGTGACAGTGAGAGAATCTTGTTCTAGCGATCTCAAGTTACCTTGATCCCCAGAACATAACTCGCTTCACCCAGGTCTTTCATGTCAAATTGAGAGGATAACCACACCTTCACTGTAGACAACGTTCCAACATCGTTTTCGATGAGCAGGATATCGTCCACGTAAAGCACTAGAAAAACTACTGCTGTCTTATCGCTCCTTTTATAAACACATGGTTCATCTATGTTCTGTTCAAATCCATAACACTGGATAGCCTGATCAAAACGCATGTTCCAACTTCTGGATGCTTGCTTCAGTCCATAAATGGACCTTTGCAACTTGCACACCAGACCTTCCTGACCTTTTGTGACAAAGCCTGGAGGCTGAGACATGTAGATGTCTTCTTCCAAATCCTCGTTGAGGAATGCGGTCTTGACGTCCATTTGCCAGATCTCCCAATCATAATGGGCTGCAATGGATAAGAGGATCCGGATAGACTTAAGCATAGCCACTGGCGAAAAGGTTTCATCATAGTCGATCCCTTCTCGCTGGGTATAACCCTTAGCGACTAGTCTAGCTTTGTAAGTCTCAACGGTACCATCCGGACCTCTTTTTCTTTTGTACACCCACTTACACCCAACAGGTTTAATGTTGTGAGGTGGTATTACAAGTGCCCAGATCGAATTTTAGGACATCGATGTCAATTCTGCCTCCATGGCTTCCTGCCATGCTGCATGGTCAGTGGATACCATCGCTTCGTCATAGTTCAGAGGATCATTCTCCTAAAACTTTGGATCAACCATAAAGGCTTCTCCAATGTATCTATCAGGAGCACCTGTGGTCCTCCCACTGCGACGAACCTACGGTGGTTCCATAGGAGTCGATTCTACAGTACCGTTAATCTTAGTGGTATCGGCTCCCACTACGTTTTCTGTCTGTGTACTCCCATCAGTACCAAGCAATTCTTCAAGAACTAATTTACTGGTGGGCTTATGGTCTATTAAATAATCCTGCTCCAGGAATACGGCGTTCGACAAGACGACAACCTTTCTATCCTCAGGATCATAAAATAGACCACCCTTTGTCCCTTTTGGATACCCAACGAACATACATACCTTAGTTTTTGACTCCATTTTATCTCGCTTGTCCTTTCGCACATGTGCTGGACAACCCCAAATCCTAAAGTGCTATAGGCTTGGCTTTCGCTTTAACCACAGCTTCCAAGGAGTTAGGCGTACTGACTTTGATAGGACAAAGTTCAAAGTATATGTTGCCGTCTCTAGGGCATATCCCCAAAAACTAGGTGGCAATGTTGCATAACTCATCATAGTCCGAACCATGTCTAACAAAGTTCGGTTTCTCCTCTCAGATACACTGTTCTGTTGTGGTGTCCCTGGTGCAGTCAATTGGGATACGATCCCATACTCACGCAGGTACCCAATAAATTCATCCGATAGGTATTCGCCTCCTCGATCCGATCAAAGAGACTTGATACTTTTACCCGTCTATTTTTCTACTTCAACTCTGAACTCCTTGAACTTATCAAAGGATTCAGACTTCCGCCGCATCAGATATATGTATCCAAACCTCGAGTGATCATCCGTGAAGGTGATGAAATACTCGAAGCCTCCTATGGCACGGACACTTATGGGCCCATATACATCAGTGTGTACCAACTCCAATACCTCCTTAGATCTGCTACCTTTGGCTCGGAAAGACCTTTTAGTCATCTTGCCTTCCAGGCAAGACTTACATGTCGGTAGGCTTTCTGAAATATTTGGACTTAAGAGTCCTACCTTAACCAACCTGTGAATCCTGTCTGAGGCTATGTATCCAAGCCTTAGATGCCAAAGGAGTATTTGATTATCTGAGGGATTTTTCATTTTAGATGAATTAATCACACAAGTTTCAGTTATGTTATCCTGCTTATGATTGGAGTTAATTACATAGAGACCATTCTATATCTTTTCCTTACAAACAAAGGAACTATTCAATTTAATTGACACACCAGAAGCATCAAATAAAACTGACAAACCTTTATTATTCAATAAGGAAACAGAAATTAAATTACGTCTCAAGGACGGTACATAAAGTATGTCTCTAAGTAATAAACTTCTTCCATCAAGGAACTGCAAGATGACATCTCCAACTGCTTCAGCCTCTGCCACGGCCTCAGTTCACATGCTTAGAATTATCTCCCCATCACCCAGTTTTCTTGTCTCCTTGAACCCCTGTAAATTATTGCAAGCATGGTTAGTGGAACCAGAATCCACAATCCATGAAACTGGAGAACAACTGGATGCTACAAAGGATTCCACTATGTGGATTTGAGATATACCTGTCTCAGCCTTCTTGGGAGCCGCGCGGCAGTCGCCCTTCCAGTGCCCCTTTTTGCCGCATCGGAAATATTTTCCTTTGGGCTTCGCCGGACCATTCTGCTTGGGAACCTGCAACTGCACTTGCCCATCTTCACGGGCTTCTTAGACTTTCTTTTCTGAAACTTGCCATTGGCTTTCAGAGAAGAATTCTACTCTACGTTTAGGGATTGGGCTCCTGCCTTCATCCCGTCCTCTACTGCCTGGAGCGCCGCTAGGAGCTCTGCGTTAGACATCTCCAACCGGTTAAGGTTGAAGTTGGTAACGAAGCCCTCAAACGCTCCTAACAGAGACGCGAGGAAAATGTCGGTCTGGATCTCTGTATCCAAGATGACATCGAAGGAACCAAGCTCGTTCACATAGCCAAACAACTTCAACATATGATCCCGAACTAAAGTCCCCTCTGCCATCTTCGTGGACACCAATTTCTTGATGGTCAGGTAACGAGTTACTCGACTATGACCCTCGAATATTTTCTTCAGGTAGAGCATTATGTCTGAAGCAAAGGTCATGTCTTCGACTTGCTTTTGAAGGACGGTCTGCAAGGATGCCATAATGTAGCACTTGCACATCTCATCAGCATCTAGCCAGTCATTCTATTCCTTTAACTGGGCCTCAGTTGCACTTGGTCCCGGCATGGCCGGTTGAGGGGTACTTAGGGCAATTGTGTGTTTGCCAACCCTTAGGACGAGCATTAGGTTACGCTTTCAGTCCTCGTAGTTTGGTCCCGTAAGTTTGTTATCATTAAGTATGGAGGCAAGGGGGTCGAGCTTGGTCATGATTTCTGTAAACAATGGTTTAAAGCAATAGTTAGGGTCTACTATAATCTATTTCATGGAATTTAGAAATAGATAATGTTTACTCCAGCCGCTATGTCTTCACCACCTCAAGTGGAGACATCCAGGAATCTAAATTCCCTGGGCTGGAGCATTGAGACTATCGGCCCTGAATTGGAGACAGCATCTCGGTGAGAGCATGCAACCGCTTCTGCCAACGGGGTTTTTATGACCCAGTCTTCATCAGAATTACCCCTGGTAAACTGAAAGACCTCCCAGTCTCCTTTTGGCCAGCTTTATATGACCCGCGTGCGCAGCAATAGCGGCTTCACACAAGCTTTCGGATGCTTCCCACAAATCTAGGTGGTATGGCAGGGGGGTTTATAGGCTCCCGCGGTGCAGGATAAAACCGTCACCCACTGCCACCGGCATCCTCCATGTCCCGAAGGAAACCACTAGGCGAACCAGCATGGAAGGAAACACAGCTCTCATCCGGTGGGAATATCGAACTGCGTACCTCCCACCCAGACCCTTAGTCGATTGATTGTGAAGGCCAGGGGCTCCCCTTTAGAGGGAACCTCTTACACATCCCTTCTTTATGAGGTTTTATGCATATCTAGAATGGTCATGACCTCCTAGACATAGACCATGGTCTACCGCGCTCCCACTAGGATTACAAACCCTCCCGCAAAGCATTAGTATCCTCGAAAAATATCATAGTCCCTACCTTGAATACTTAGCTTTTGCCTTTCTTGCAAGGATCACATTACATAGATTCCAAGGATCCCGATACTTCACTAGTTTGTCCATAATCCTAAGATCTGGAGCCTAGCCTAAGGTCAACGTGGAAAGGACTCCAACTACGATGATGCCTCGTTCACAATTTGATGCCTGATATCATAGTAGACCTCATCTCATTACAGGTTTCGATGCTGGCCAAATAGGAACATCCGACAACCTCCGGCGGACCTCAACCTAATAGTGGCATAACCAAATCGTGATGAGTTCATACTACTATCAAACATCATCTAGAAACGGGTATCACACAGTGAAATCCTAACCTAACTTAGTCGCTAGGACCACGTGGGGAAAGGGCATCCCACTAGGGTTATCATACTTCTTATGGAGACATTAGTTAATTATCTCTAAATAAATCTAATATTGTGTCTATCTCGGTGCACAGTACTTGGCTACCTGAACTACCACGAGGGCGGTTACCACCTTTCCGTTTAGCTAGCCACCGGATTCGCACGTGTTAGAAGCATATAGAGACACCGATGAATCTATAATTTTAGTACTAACCCTAAGCCTGATCTAGAGACAAACTCACAAGCAAGATAATCATATTATCATCGGGGTTCTCTAAATACGAAATAAAGAGAAACAACAGAAAAAACATCCAAACTGAATCAAGTCCAGGGTCCGACCCCTGAACCTGAATAGCACAGCCAAGATATCCCGCTCTTCCATTCTGCACGATCTCTGACGACGATTCCCTTCATCGCCAACGTGCACGCTTTTGCCGGGTCTTTGCACGCCATGGTACCGCTTGCCCGAACCGTGGATGTAGCATCATCTCCTTCTTCTTGTGACCGAAAAACTAACACGCTTCGAGCAAGTGCTCGTTCGTGTACAATTTCGCTAGAAAGAAAAGAAGACAATCCTAGAAACATGGCCAGGGAATCGAGGATGGTCAACCCCCACCCTCGCCCATCTAGAGCCTTACAATCCACAATAATAATCAATGCAAAATTAAATCCGGGGTCCGACCCCCGGATGCATGCAATCACAGATTACTATTCAGTGCGGCACCTACAAAAAGACGATACATAGCACAATCCATATGCATGATCTACGCCGAACCCCGACGAAAACATATGCCATCATATATTCACATGATGTTTTCACGAATTCATGCATGAAACATACACCAAAATGTGCTCTGATACCAATTGTTGGAATTGGGTTCCGCTAATCAGAGTCGCAGCGGAAGCAAAAAGAAAGATCTGAAGATCATACGGTGTATGTTTCATTATAATTCGTGATACAAAACAATCTACATACAAATCTATGATCTTAGCATATGTGCGGACACCCTAGAGGCATACTACGATCAACGGAAGACATGCATGCATCTACTTAGGTGTTTAGATTCATCATACCTTATGGATCTATGATCCGGAGATTACGGAACGATGAAGAACCACACTTGAATCACAAGGGAAACTGTCGGATAGCACCTTGTCCTTTGCGGATTGAAGAATCCTCGAAATCCCGTCTCTGAGTGCAAGGATTTTGAACCGATGGAAGAATCCGTTGCGAAGATGATGGCCAGCCTCGAGATTTTCTCCTCCTCTTTCTCCTTTCTTCATTCTCCTTCCTTCCTCTTCCTTCTCCCTTCTTCTTCCTCTCTTTTCCTTGGCTGAAACCACAAAGGAGGAGGACTAGGGGTCGGTTTTTTGGAGGGGAGGGAGTAGAACCATTGGGGCCGGCCCTCCCCCTTCTATTTCCTTTATAGGGCTGGTCTCCTATGGCTCCAAGGAGCCTAGGGCCGGCCCCTTGGTGGATAGGGATGAGGGGGGGTCGGATTTAGGTCTTCCGGGTGTCTATCGTGAAGTCCGGACGAAAACGCCCTTCACGAAAAGCGGAAAACTGAAAGTGAGACTGAGTGAGGTGCGCTACTCGGAATCGAGTTCCGTCAGCGCCTGTGAGCTCCTGGAATTATTCCTCTCAATCTAAGATCCATATTCAATATGTTCTGAGTCATATTTCAGTATTTACCAAAATACCCCTACGGCCCGTAACACATGTGAATTAGGTTCTTTGGCTCCGGGCTTGCGCTCCATCGCGCTACTTTGCATCCAACGTATCCAACTAGTTCGGGGAACAATTCCTATACGCAACGACAGGGTAGAACCTTCAGGGTTCAGGATCTCTAGCTGCAACCGGATCCCTGATTAACTATTCCGGTGACACACCGAAAGTTCCGTTAATCAGCCCTAATCCGATTAACCCGCGTAGCCACCCAGAGTGTGACGCGAGTTGAACTCTAGTGATCCTAAACTTATGTTACTCCCTCGTAACCCTGTTCTCAACTATACTCCGATAATCCTTAGTCCCTCCTATTACTGGTGCCATGATACGACTCGGGCGGTGGGGAGCACCGTCAGATCCCGGTCGATCATCTGACTAGGGTTTTATGACTTTTCATCTATAACACCACACACCTTCCGGTGCTATGCCTAGTATTCGGAACATCGTCAGTCATACTGACAACCACCAGGCCTGGGTTAACTGTGTGGACAGATTGACTCATCAAAACGCACCCATCCAACACTGGATGTCGGATAACCTGTAGGGATTACATGTCACTCAAGCGCCAGCCGGGTAACCCAACGTACCGTGGTATTGGACTATGGAAGGTCCGCACACGTTGGCACATCAAAGCACCACTCAACTAGTTGGCCCAGTGAGCATGGTCCCTTAGGGTTAAGGACATATTATCTGTAGTAGTAAGACGGTTTCTGCACCAATGTCTGATCACTGAACTGTGCACCGTCTTGATTCCTGTTCAACACGATCATCATGCTTGGTCAGGTGAATGGAAATCCCACGTTCCCGTGGTGGAGACTTCACCACATCCTCTACCTGCCAATAGCTTGTTCTCGGTGAAGCGACCGGCATTACCTAAGCTGTGAACTAGTTCTAGGTCTACACAGAACTGGTCTATTGGGTCTCCCAAGCATGGATCCTCCATGCGCCTCAGTGGCCTACTGTGTTCCCTAGGGTCCTTTTATTATATGAGAATTATCATATACCATAGTAGTATTCTAATTAAAGCAATAACCAAAGTCATCTTTATTAATGTTAATACAGAAAATCCACGCTAAGGACACACGAGCTACAACACATACCTCACCGAATCATTCTGTATTGCTACTCCTGCGATAAATGCATCCTCCCCCTCCACAGCTATAACTTGAACTGCAGCACCCTCGCATAACGCTGAGCTGGCAGGTGCTACATCCTCGTGTAACACTGGCCCGGGTGAACCAGATGTAGCATCCGACATGAAGCATGAATCAGCCACCGACGAAGACCAGGATTCAGCCTCGCGTAACACTGGGCTAGAGGCAGCCTCAGCTGTGCGTAACACTGGACTACATGCAGCAACTGCTCCACCATCAGCCCCCATTGCTCCTGCAACAACAACATCACGTAACACTGGCTGTAGCTCCTTGGCCGCCTCATGTAACATTGTACTTGGCATTACAGCAATTGCTACACCATCATCCATTGCAACACCTGCATTAAACACTGGACTAATTGCAGCAATTACTTCACCATCAACCTCCACTGCTCCTGCAGCATCATCGCGTAACACGGAACCTGATGCACCAACAACCTCGTGTAACTCTACAGCAGGTTCACGTAACACTGAACCTGGTGCTTCCTCAGCAACAGTCAGGGCTGAAGCACATCCAGCAACTTCAGCCCACCCATAGAATGCAGTTTGTAGATTCGAACAACCCAGCTCGGCATGACCAAACACACCGCATGACTTGCAACTAGGAGGAATCCATTCGTAAACCACCGGTTGCATGAACCCATTTACCTCCTTCTCGTGAAATGCTGGGACTTCCAAGGGAAGAGTGTCGTCCACCGATATCTCTATACAACATCTCACATAACCTTCCGTCTTAAGCTTAGAAAAATCCACTTTCAACAAATCACCAATAACACTAGCCATCCTACTAATTGAGCCCCACCAAGGCACAGGGACATTGGGCAGCTTTACCCAAATTGGCATTTTAGCAAACAGGTCTCGCTCCATCATTGCTTCATGCATCCACCACTTGAGCACTACTAATCGCCCATCAAACTGCCATGGTCCTCCTTGAAGAACCTTGACACAATCGGCTTTCTCACTAAATTGAATTAAGAAAAATCCATTGTCATGAGTGAAAACTTCCACAGAACCTTTGGTCTTCCAAGTCCGCATCATGGCAGCTTTGAAATGAGGATAGAACGGCCTCTTGCCCACTACATAACCCACCAAATTGTGTTTCCATGCCTTCAAGTTTTCCAGCTCTTCCTCCAAAGGGAGCATTGCATATTTGATCCCCTCGCGAGTTTCGGGAGCAACAAAATGTGGCTTAGATGGTGTAGCATTGCCACCACAAATAGAGCTCCAAGACCTCTTAGCACCCAGGCAAGAAGGACCTCCAACCTGCACCTCAGAATGTAGAGTTGCTGCCATTTCCTCTCTAATGGGCATTTCAGCAAACAAGTTGGCATCAGGAACAACAACCCGATTTGAAGACGTGGGAGCTTTACCCTTACCAACATCAACCAAATGGGGAAAAGAGATGGCCCCACCACCTGAGAAAGGAACCTGCGGACCTCCCCCATCTCTTCCATGTCCCCGCATAGCATTACCACTCCAAGTTCTGTTCCCCATACTCCATGGAACCCGACCTTGAAATGCTGAAACAGCTCCAGCCCATCCTCTTTGGCTAGCCCTCCTACGAAATTCGACCCCACCTTGCCCTTTAAAATCAGATATGAAGTTGTCTCCATAGCTGACACCTCGAGCTCCAGCATATCCACGAAGTGCTCCATGACCCACCAAACCAGATCTGATTTGGCGCGGTGAAAGAAGACCATCCGGCTCTCTTGCTGCCACCCTTTGGGCCACATTCACTTCCCCACCAAGGGAGAAGAAGGGGGAGATCCCCCCATGGAGGGATCACCACCACCCAACTCAGCACTTGGCTTACCATCGTCTTTTTTTTTTTTTTTTTTAAAAGGTAAATAAATAACTAAAAGATAACAAATCAGAAATTACAAGGCAAGAGAGAAGAACCCACAGTTAGTCAGCCCACACAGCTACTAGCTATGAGTTTTGCTCCCTAAAGAACTACTCAGTCTATCACTAGCCAGAAAACAAACAAAGAAAAAGAGAAACCCTGGCTAACTCAGCAATCAAACCAACAGCCATCCAGAGATAGCTAGCCTAGGAAGAAAGTACTCCGACTCCTCCCTAATAAAAGGAACACTGAATGCCAACCCGATTTTAAGGCACTCTAGAACTAGAGATCGCCATCAGAAGGACCCTCTGCGAGCTGTGACACTGAGGAACTAGAAGGGCTTGGGCCCTCCGCCAATAGAGAAGATAAGGATCACCATACTTCCACGAGAAGGAAAGATAAACATCTGAAACCAAGGTCTTCGGGAACCCAACTTGGAATTGAGGAGCTAGAAGGGCTTGGGCCCTCCGACATCCCAGAAATCATCGATAGACGCTCTAGAACTAGAGACCGTCAGCAGAAGGGTTCTCCGCGAGCTGTGACACTGAGGAACTAGAAGGGCTTGGGCCCTCCGCCAATAGAGAAAATGTAGAGCACCATACACCAAGAGCCAGAGACCACCAAGAATGATCCAAATAGTCCATGAAACCAAAACAACAATACCCGATCACCTCTTGACTGCAAGAACCATCAACCAGAAACCATAGAATCCAACAGCCCAACAACTCTAAATACTCCGAACAGCTGCTACAGGGCCAAATACTCTGAACTCTGTTGTAGGCCACACCACATCCCAACAAAACAGCCAGACTAGAACTATCCGCAGTCAATAGAGTGACCACTAGAAGCAACAGATCTAGTGAAAACCGAGAGACTAAAGGCATCATCAATAGTCCATTTGGTGATCAACTGTTCAGCAATCGGCATAGTCTTAATGCAAACCACAGTTCGAAGAATCTCAACATATCTGTTTGTTACCTTACACCAGATCTCCTCTATGGTAGAAACTTCACCTTCAAAAGCTCTGCCATTACGTTCTAACCACAGTGAGAAGACCACTGTAGTTAGTAAGACACAACCCAATAATCTCTCAGGTTTAGTAGGGAGGGAAATAAGAAACTTACAGACTTTTTTAAGCGATTTCCCAACATCTAAAGGAGCCCATCCCATATTCACACAGCATCTATCCCAGACACCACTTGTGAATGGGCAATTAAAAAACAAATGCTTGACGTTCTCTTCATCCTGACAACATAGGACACATCTATTGGCTAAAGCTATACCACTTCTTTGCACCCAAGGGAAGGTCGGAAGACGGTTTCTGATGGCTCTCCATACACAGAAGCTATGGTTAGTAGGCGAGTAAACATTCCACACTACTGTGGCCCAAAATTTGTAAAGACTTCTATTCCTCACTGATTCCCAAGCGGTAAAGAGAGAAAAGGCCCGTTGTTGTTTTGTTCCATCTAATGGAATCTTCCCCTGTATTGGAAGCAATTGGGATCTCCTTAATAATATAAAAGAGGTTAGCTAACTCCCTGTTTGCCGGATTCGGGAGACTCCAAGTGCCATTGACGATCCAACTACTTAGATTCTGCCAGCCCAAATGGATATCCGCTACCGAATGAATACCAATAATTTGAATTGGACTTTGCCCCTCAATCCATGGGTCCCTCCATTTATCAATTTTCCTACCATCAGCAATCACATATTGTAAGTTCCGAGCTAGGACTTCCCGGCTTAAAAGAATACCTTTCCAAACACTCGAATCAGAATGTTTAGAATTGACTTCCCAAAGAGATTGGGCACCCAGATATCTCGCCTTCATCCAAGTTGGCCATAAATCATTCCCTTGTGTAAGAAAAATCCAACCCAACTTAAGATAACTGGCTCTACCAATATCAGTTATAGTTCTAATACCAAGCCCCCCTTCCTGCACTGGCTTACAGACTTCTGTCCATCGGACATGCAAGGAAGAATTTCCCCAGAGGAATTTCCGAATCCATTTCTCCACAGTGATTTGGATGCATGTCGGAATAGAAAACACAGCCGCCCAATAATACAAGTAAGAAGACAACACGGATTTAACCAAAGTAAGCCTGCCTCCAAATGAAAGACTATTTGTTTCCCAAGTAGCAAGCTTCATTCTGATTTTCTCCACTAGAGGGTAGAACAAACTTAACTTTTTACGATCCGAAAAAAGAGGTAGCCCAAGGTACTTGACTGGAAAGCTACCCACTGTGATTCCCAAATCTGCCGCCATTTCAGCTCCTTGACTCACAGGTTTAGCCACATAAAGAGTGCTTTTCTCTCTATTAACTCGTAAACCTGTCTTCTCGCCAATTTTTTCCAGAATAGCTGCTACACCTTGGAGAGATTTTTTTGTTGCCATGGAAAATATCATTAGATCATCAGCATACATTAAATGAGATATGCATGGAGCATTACCTACACTAAAGCTTCTCCAATTACCATTACAAAGACCTGCCTCCAAAGCTAATGTTAAACTCTCCATAACTATGGAAAACAAATAAGGGGAAAGTGGATCACCTTGCCTTAATCCCCTGGCAGATCTAATAAAGCCTTGAGGAGCCCCATTAAGGAGAATAGAGAACGTAGGGGAGAAAATGCACTCCTTAATCCACCCAATCCATCTTTGTTGGAACCCAAGCCTCCCAAGCGCAAAAAGAATGAACTCCCTACTCACCTTGTCATAAGCTTTAGCAATGTCGATTTTCACACATGCTCGTTTGGGACTTCTTTTCCTCCCGAAACCTCTCACTAACTCATGAGCCAACAGAATATTATCTGTTATTCTTCTGCCCGAGATGAAGGCTGATTGATTAGTTGAAATAATTTCACCCATACAGATCTGCATCCTGTTAGCCAAAATCTTAGCAATATATTTGTACAATGTATTACAGAGAGATCACCATCGTCTTTGCTACATGCTTCCGTGGGCACGTCGTCCTTGCACTCAGAGATATTAGCCGTGAGTTCCTCCCTTCGCAAAAGACAATGTGCTATCCGACAGCATCCCTCTCGATTCACATGCGGTTCATCATCAACCATCGTTCCGTTCTCTTCAGATCTAAGGTCCACTAGGTATGAGAATTCTAAACACCTAACTAGATGCATGCTTATCTTTCATAGATCGTAGTATGTCTTTAGGGTGTTGGCACATATGCTAAATTCATAGATTTGCATGTAGATTGTTTTTGTAGATTTAATTGTAATGAAACATATACAGTGAGATCCTCGGATCTATCTTTTGCTTCCACTGTTACTCTGATAAAATGATTTAATTTCAACATCACTATCGTCTCTGTGGGCCCCAGGCGGGGCTGCGGGTCCCATTGTCAGATGTTTGCTATATTTTGCACCCACAAACACTCATATGAAGAATGTTATTACAGACCTTGAGTATAAGCACTCAGACGACCATAAACTTATAGCTGACACCTCCCCTTCCCCTTACGCTTCCCCACTTCTGTTCCTCCTCCTCTTTTCCTATCGTCGGAGCTGCGGTTGCCTCCCCTTCCTCTCACCATCGCCCAATATATTTGGTAGTTTAGTATCAAGCCTATTTGGCGCTGAACTATCAAACATGCTAAATAATATTCAGCAGTTAATTGACTAAGGGCGATGGGAATGAGAAGTGGAGGCAATAATGGCTTTGGCGAAAGAAAAGGAGGAGGAGGAGAAAAAGGGGGAAAGCGAAAAGGAGGCGACGACGGTTCAAACAAGGAGGAGGAGAATAGGTGGGGGTAGGTAGGGGGTGGGTTACCAATGGTGGGGAAGGAGGAGGGGAGAGGAGGAAAGAGGAGGAGAGACAGTGGTGCGTGAAGTGGGCGGTGGAGGCACCGGGGGTCGAGGGTATGCCGGTGACAGACATGTAGTGAGAAGATGATGGGTAATGGAGGTTTAGATATATAGGAAATGGGGTATAGAAGGGAAAGGATGGGATGCACTATGGAGTGGGGGTATGCTGGTCATACCTTGCACAAAATGGTAAACAAGGAAGAAAATACATAGAAACTTGGCATGGTCTTCATTTTTGGGGTGTGAATAAAATTTCCCTTGAGTTAATAATCTTGGAAACCACTCAAGTTGGGGGATGTGAATAAAATTTCCCTTAGAGTTAATAATCTTGGAAACCACTTGAGTTGTGGGAACAGTACTGGTTGGGTTATCCGGGGCAGGACCGGGCTCGGGCACGGAGGTTTGTTAATTGGATTTGGTCTGGATCCGCACGAGCTTGTGAAAGTTGAAAAAAACGTGGAGGGCCATTTAGTCATTCAATCAATAATGCCGTTTAGAAACCTCTGGTCGGTGGTTGAATCCAGCTGTACATTGATTTTGAAATTTGAAATGGCTCTGTGACCGAGAGTCTGCCGTCATAGCCGTTTGAACTTATCAAACGCATCGCCCACTCATTTCAAACAGGGGCAAGTAGCCGTTACGCCTCCTCCCAATAAGTACCAACCTCTCCTCGTCTCATCCTCCTCCATTCTTCTCTCTGCATCTGCTTTCGTCCACACGAGTTCTCTCAACTCTTTCAGTTCCCCCCATACACCAATTTCTCTGTAAGAGAGAGAAAAGAGAGAAAGAAGAAGAAGAAGATGCGTGAGATTCTTCACATCCAAGGAGGCCAATGCGGAAACCAGATCGGTGCCAAGTTCTGGGAGGTGGTCTGTGCCGAGCACGGCATCGACGCCACCGGGAGGTACCAAGGCACCTCCGATCTGCAGCTCGAGAGGGTGAATGTCTACTACAACGAGGCGAGCTGCGGGCGGTTCGTTCCGCGAGCCGTGCTCATGGATCTCGAACCTGGGACCATGGACAGCCTCCGGACCGGCCCGTACGGCCAGATCTTCCGTCCCGACAACTTTGTGTTCGGGCAATCCGGTGCCGGCAACAACTGGGCGAAGGGCCACTACACCGAAGGCGCTGAGTTGATCGATTCGGTGCTTGACGTGGTTCGGAAGGAAGCAGAGAACTGTGACTGCTTGCAGGGTATGACCTCTTTTATAACTAGTTATCATCATAAGATGCTTGATGAAATTCCCCTGTGATCTTATCTTCCATTTCCAGGATCTTATTTTCATAAATTGTTAAATCCATCTTCGTTGAGAAGAGAAGGGTAGGGATCATATGAGAGGAATTTGGGGATCGAATTTTGCAGGATTCCAGGTCTGTCACTCCCTCGGCGGAGGAACAGGGTCAGGCATGGGGACACTACTGATATCCAAGATCAGGGAGGAGTACCCTGACCGAATGATGCTCACCTTCTCCGTCTTCCCCTCGCCAAAGGTCTCGGACACAGTCGTCGAGCCCTACAACGCGACCTTGTCCGTGCACCAGCTTGTCGAGAACGCCGACGAATGCATGGTCCTCGACAACGAAGCCCTCTACGACATCTGCTTCAGGACCCTCAAGCTCACCACTCCCAGCTGTAAGCTCCTCCGTCCGTCTCCTCTTCAAGAAATTCCCAAATGATTCTTCGAATCTCATCCTGATATATCCTAGCTTCGTCTCTTTCGAGCAGTTGGGGATTTGAATCACCTGATATCCGCAACCATGTCGGGGGTGACATGCTGCCTGAGGTTCCCCGGCCAGCTCAACTCCGACCTCCGTAAGCTCGCTGTCAACCTCGTCCCCTTCCCCCGCCTCCACTTCTTCATGGTGGGCTTCGCTCCGCTCACATCCCGCGGGTCGCAGCAGTACCGGGCCCTCACCGTGCCGGAGCTGACCCAACAGATGTGGGACTCGAAGAACATGATGTGCGCTGCGGACCCACGGCACGGGCGGTACCTGACGGCGTCGGCCATGTTCCGGGGCAAGATGAGCACCAAGGAGGTGGACGAGCAGATGCTGAATGTGCAGAACAAGAACTCGTCCTACTTCGTGGAGTGGATCCCCAACAACGTGAAGTCGACGGTGTGCGACATCCCACCGAGGGGGCTGGAGATGGCATCGACGTTCATCGGGAACTCGACATCGATCCAGGAGATGTTCCGGAGAGTGAGCGAGCAGTTTACGGCCATGTTCAGGAGGAAGGCCTTCCTGCATTGGTACACGGGGGAGGGGATGGACGAGATGGAGTTCACGGAGGCGGAGAGCAACATGAACGACCTGGTTTCGGAGTATCAGCAGTACCAGGATGCGATGGTTGAGGAGGAGGAGGGGGACTATGAGGAGGAAGGGGAAGAGGAGGGTCAGGAGACATGAGCAGCTCAGCTAGCTACCTAGCAGTCTGCTTGCTGAGTTGAGTAGTAGGGATGGATCATGGATGGATGGATGGCATCCACAGTCTAGGAGCCAGGCAGATTAATTAGTGTGCTACTACTAGTACAACTTCCAGTTGGGGTGGCACCTGATCGACTTTGTTGGCTTGGTCCTGGACGGGGACCTTACCTTCTTGAATGTGTGTGTTTGTGTTAAGAGGAGAGGAGAGGGGTCTTCTTTTCCTTTAATAGTTAGTGGCAAGTCTAGATGAATTGAAAGATGATGTTGGAATTATGTTACTTTCTGAAATATGAATTGAATGTGTTGTTAAACTTCAACACTGTTTAATTGTTGGTGGAAACTTTGAATTCATACTTAAAACGCTAGTACTTAACCCAAATCACCTGTCGGAGCGGAGATCCCTGTGATTGAAACATGTCATTCTGTTTTTTTTTTTTTTTTTTAAAAAAAAAAACTTTAAAACATTCTGTTTAAACAGAGCTCCAAATGGAAAAGGCAGTTTTCAAATGCAGTGCTGCCTTTCAGCAATAAATAAATCAAATGCAGTGGAATTATGCTTTCATTCCGGATTTCGGGCCTGACGATCGAGCAACCTAACAGTGTTAGGCGTCCGTGACAAAAGGTCGGATCGGGGCAGTGGGTGAAGGGTCACCAGAGGTCGGGCTGGATCTGGACGATCAGGCCGGATCGAGGTCAGATTGGTGAGACGGATAGTGTCGGCATCAACCGATCGACGATTGACCTCATCGAGGTGGCTGGGCTCGGTTGTGATGGTGCACAGAGGATCTGCACCTCCGGCAAGAGCTGCTGCCAGGGTGGATCGGTGTCCGGGATGTTATGGATTTCAGATAATCCATCCATAACAATCAACCGAACAGTTGAAGACTACCTACACGCAACAAACTGGAAAAATAAAACAAATGAAGTCATTATAATTTGAATCATACTTAAAAAAGTTGTAAACATTTCTAAATAAATGCTAAAGATAATAATTACCAAGAAAGTGATGATCTGAAAATGGAACAACATACCACACCAATTATGTATGGACTATGGAGCATCAACCTAGTTCAGAGCTCTTCCCACAGCAACATTATATCTAGCTTGAATTACTGTTAAGACGTAAGGTCATGCTTTAGCTAGTGTACAAAATAACTCCTGGTAATGAGAGAAATAAAATAAAGACCAAGTCCAAAAAATAAAATCTATATCTACAAATCAAAAATTTGCAAAAAAATTTAAATACACATGATTCTACAAATTCATAACAAACATGTGCATGTGTATGAATATTAAAATTATGGACAAATTTGACTTATCCCTCCAAAATTATATTCTAATTAGTAAGTCACCTCCCATTAAACCGATATTATACTTACCCACCTAAAAATTAGACTTATACAACCCCATAACAATATGATATTTAGGCATACACCCATATAATTAAATTATATTTAGGCATACCCCCCCCCCCCCCCCCCCCCCTTGTGGCTAATTATCATATTATTTGGGGGTGTAAGTCAAATTGGGGGGGGGGGGGGGGGGGGGTAAGTCTAATAATGATTAAAAGGGGGGTGACTTACTAATTAGCATATAATTTTGGGGGGGTAAGTCAATTTTGCCCTAAAATTATTTATGTTACCATAATAAATATTCATGAAAGCAACAAACTTCAGGGCAATTGTTAAATCAAACACATGAATTTTATGTCTTTGCAACTCCTCTATGGATTCCCAAACTCTAAACCTGTGTCTTTGCAACTCCTCTATGGATTCCCAAACTCTAAACCTGCATGGCTAAGAAGCTCAGGTGGAAAGGGAGATCCCTATTGAGTAGTGACAAAGAAACCAGAAAGAAACAACAAGAATTTAATTCTACCAGCTCCAAATGGATCTCGAGATCCCTGATGGGATCGACAAACTTGCCGAGGTTGGTGATGATTGCCGCAACAAAGCGTGTCCCACTTGTTGGACTTTGTGTTCGATAATGTCAGTCACCACTGTATCATACCTTGGTTATTTGAATAATAGACATTTCATTTTTCATAGTTTACTCAGTTGTTACTTACCACTTGCCATCTGAGTTATGCTAGGTGACTAAGTGTATTGATAACATCAGTACACAAGAAATTTGAGTGCGCCAGTTCACACATCTCAGAAGGTTCGCAGTTAGTAATCGGATTGGACTTACACCCGGTTTGAAAGACTGTAACACTCTGGTCTTCTCGTAACAGAGAGATGATCTATCTCGACCATTGGAGTAGTTGACTCTAAACCATACATGTTGGTGTGCATTAAGTGCACCGAACGGAATCGAAAGACTGAATCAAGTATAAATAAAGTTATCGCTAAGACGAATCACTCTTCTACTGGTTGACTAAACCCTAAATCTTTAGGATATCCTCTGGACTCTCGATTTAGGACTTGTCACTTTGATATGCCAAACAGTGCGGTCTATCGTAGACCAGAATCTGGATAGGTTGGATGGCCTGCACTAGATACTGGTGTTAGGTCTCTTTATATTGCTATTAGTTTTTAGCGACTTAAACAAAACTACTTTACCGGTGTAGCGAGTAGCTGTGAGCTAAAATCGAGAGGGTAGAGTTTAGGTTTGGTTCATTTTCGTCAAAGATGTACCGTTGCAGCCAAGACCTTTCCTACCGTCCTCTCTCATCATGCTTAGGCATGGAGGTATATTTCTAACCCCTTGGGAATAGACTTTACTCTTTTTGTGTAGGGTTTTAGGATGCATGACTAGCTATCACACACACTCACACGCTTTTCCGATCGATTGATTCGTCGATTAAGTCAATACATGCATGTTCATTCATAAGCCTTTAAAATCAAGATGTAAGAGCATCTTTATGCTAGGAATAACCACATGGTCATGTTAGACTTCTTCGATCACTTCGTTCGGAGCAAGGGGCGAAGCCCTAAAATTAGTGTGTGCATAGTTGGCTAGTTGTGAGCACGACTGTGCCTTAGTCTATGGTGGACAAACTAGTATTGTCTGCTACACTAGAATCGTGAGCACAACTGCACAGTCATGCGCACGAGTTTTCCTTAGTCTCTGGTAGACATACAATAGTGTCTGCCTGACTAAAATCATGCTCACGACTTTCCAAAGTCGTGCACACGATCCTAGTTGGTCACATTCCATTTGATGTCCACTTTAGCCCTCACATGGGATGGTCCAATGGCATGGCGACATGTGTAAAGTTGTGCGCATGACTTTAAAGTCATGTGCATGATCGAACTTAGACCTTTCTTTAAGGCTTGAGTCGGTTGGCTCAACCTACCACCTAGTGCCAAGTGTTGGTCGTGCGCACAACTATAAGGTCATGCGCATGACTTGGCTGAGACAGACCCTTAGAGATAAAGGCTTCTTCTTTAGTTTTAGCCATCCACCTAAGGTCTCCCTTGGGATATAAATAGCCCACCCCTATACCCTTCAACTGCTAATGAGTATTTAGGTTTAGTGAGGAATTAGGAAAGAGTTTTAGGTTTAGTGAGTTCATATCTTTGAACTCTATCTCCTCTCTTATTCCCCTTCTCCACCTCTCTCCAATCTTTCATTAGTTCCATATCCATGGGGGTTACACTTATCCTTTGTATGGTCTCTTGAGTGTCTTTCAACACCTTGAGATCATACAAAGAAGGGCAAGGCTATGCTATGATCCAAAGTGTCATCCAACACTTAGATCCTTACTAGTACTTGAGGGTTTTTGAGGCTTGTGTCTTTGAAGTAAACTAGACTTAGAAGCATATATCCAAGGTCTTGAAAGAGATCGAAGGTCGTCTTCTATCTTAGTTACTTCTTAGATGCAAGTATTCTTTGATTTTTACTTTTGTTTCTTTATTTCCTCCACATACACCTTTGCTTCTTTCCCATCGTAGTGTGGAAGGCTCTTGCAGGAGTGCTAGGTGTGATTGCTGTGGGGGATGGTTCTCGTGCTGACCAGAGGACTCCGCCTAACCAGTCAATTGATTCGATCGTCCACTACAAGAAATAGGTTCTTTATCGACGGACATTATCATCACCGTCGGTAATAATATACTTTTTACCGACGGTGACAATAATGTCCGTCGGTATTATAACTTCAATTTTTTTAATTTTTTTTGCACATTTATTACCGACGGTCACATATTATCCGTCGGTACAATGCTTTATACCGACGGACAAATAACGTCCGTCGGTACAATGCTTTATACCGACGGACAAATAACATCCGTCGGTAAAATGTCACGACAAAACTCAGGGTAAAAACCGAGTCTCTGGAAAAAAAGGAACCCTGAGTTTCGTCGTGATATTTTACCGACGGACGTTATTTGTCTGTCGGTTTAAAGACTTGTACCGACGGAAATTATATGTCTGTTGGCACAATGCCGACGGGAATTAACTATCCGTCGGTAAAAATGTCACGACGAAACTCAGGGTAAAAACCGAGCCTTTGGAAAAAATGGAACCCTGTGTTTCGTCGTGATATTTTACCGACGGACTTTATTGGTCCGTCGGTATACAGCCATTATACCGACGAAAATTACATGTCCGTCGGTAACAATGCCGACGGCAATTAAATGTCCGTCGATAAAAATGTCACGACGAAACTTAGGGTAAAAACCGAGTCTCTGGAAAAAATGGAACCCTGAGTTTCATCGTCGATTTTTACCGACGGATATGAGAAAATTAAAGATCTCGGTCTGGGTTATGAGAAAATTGATGCATGCGTGAACGATTGTATATTGTACCAGAAAGAGTACGAACATACGCGGTCATGCCACATATGCGGAGCAACGAGATATAAAGAGACGGATGCCGAGTCTAGTACCAATCGAAGGAAGAAAAATGTATCTGCAAAGGTTCTCCTATACTTTCCGCTTAGGGACAGGCTTCAGAGGTTGCTTATGTCATCGAAGACTACTGAGCACATGAGGTGGCATGCACGAGAACGTACAGATGACGGGATTATGAGACATCCGGCCGACTCTCTGACGTGGAAAGATATTGATCATACCTATCCTGAATTCGCATGTGAAGTTCGCAACGTCAGGTTAGGGCTTGCTAGCGATGGCTTCAATCCCTTTGGGAATATGAGTGTGTCGTATAGCATTTGGCCAGTTGTCCTAGTTCCATACAATTTGCCTCCCTGGATGTGCTTAAAAAAGCCATACACAATGCTCTCCTTGCTTATTCCCGGACCCAGGTCGCCTGGTAATGATATTGACATTTTTTTGCAGCCGTTGATTGAGGAGTTGAACGAGTTATGGGAAGTTGGGGCCGATACGTATGATGCCTCGTTGCGCCAGAATTTTCGGATGCATGCGGCACTTCTATGGACGATCAACGATTTTTCTGCATATGCCAACTTATCCGGGTAGAGTACTAAAGGAAAATTGGCGTGCCCTACATGCAATAAGGAGACAGATTCATTACGGTTGAAGAACGGAGATAAGTTCTGTTATATGGGCCATCGAAGATTCCTTATTGACGGCCATAAGTGGAGGCAGAATAAAAGAGCATTCAACGGCAAGAAGGAACTTGCAAAGGCCCCGGAGCAGCTTTCGGGGATAGAAGTCTTGTGCGAATTGGATCAGCTTGATGCCGTGGCACTTGGGAAAGGTAAAAAGAAGAGAACGTATAAAGATTCTACGCGTGAGCATAACTGGAAGAAGAAGAGTATTTTTTTTAAACTACCGTACTGGAGCAGCCTACTCTTGCGGCATAACTTGGATGTCATGCATATCGAGAAAAATGTGTGTGACAACATTATAGGAACACTGCTGAATCTCGACGGTAAGACGAAGGATAATCTTAAATCTCATCTCGATCTTAAGGAGTTGGGCATCCGAAAATCACTTCATCCCCAAGAGACTGGGGATAAGTATGTGTTGCCAGTTGCATGCTACACCATGAGCTCACAGCAAAAGGCAGCCTTATGTGCATTCCTACGGTCTGTGAAAACACCAGACGGTTATTCTTCGAATATCACACGATGCGTGCAAGAGAATGACCGAAAGTTGTCTGGATTAAAGAGCCACGATTGTCATGTTCTTATGCAGCGATTGTTATCTCTTGCTATACGTGGGAATTTAACCAAACAGGTGTCCGATCCGTTAATTGAGCTTAGCACTTTTTTAGACAGTTGTGCTCGAAGGTACTTAGAGTGGACCAACTTGATCAGATGGAGAGGGATATTGCGATCACATTGTGCAAGATA
Organism: Chamaelirium japonicum; assembly: GCA_947650365.1. Classification (NCBI taxonomy): domain Eukaryota; kingdom Viridiplantae; phylum Streptophyta; class Magnoliopsida; order Liliales; family Melanthiaceae; genus Chamaelirium; species Chamaelirium japonicum. The sequence continues at coordinate 6,219,205 of OX393555.1, read as the reverse complement.
GAGATGATATTTCCACCTTCCTTCTTTGATGTCATGGTGCATTTGACCGTTCACTTAGCAAATGAGGCCAAACTCGGCGGCCCAGTTCATTACCGCTAGATGTATTTTATCGAGAGGTAATCGTCTCGTCTCATTCGCACAATGTATATGACCGTTCTTGATATATTCATCCAAATTATTTTTTCTCAAATTAGGTACTTGCGAACATTGAAATCATATGTTCGTAATAAAAGTCGTCCGGAGGGATCAATTGCTGAAGGATACCTAGCAGAAGAATGTCTAATATTCTGCTCAAGATACCTACATGGTATAGACACGTGATTCAATCAACTTGAGCGGAACTATGACGGTGGTCCAATAGACTCGATGGGGGTCTATCTATATTTGCCGAAATAGGTAGACCTGTAGGAGGAGGCAAAACCCGTCGATTATCGAACAATAATTATGTGTTCATATCATGAATGTCATGTGGTTATTATAGGCACAAGAGCTGCACGACAACCATGATCCACTGATGAATGAGGATCTCTAGCGCTTATCTTGTAGTCCTTTGCAAGATGCAATATCGTACGACGGTTACTTGGTCGGCCAGCCGGCTGAGGCGGTACAGGCTGCGGTCGGGACGAGAGACGCACCACCACTACACGTTCTACAGTTTCTGGTCGCTCACTGGGCCACCCCTCACTTTCAGGTATAATTATAATTTTGTTGATTCGTACTTGTTTTAATGTTATACTAAAAATTTGTATTGATGTTTTAAAATTTAATCGATTGACACAGGCGAGTTCACGTAAAGGCAAGCAGAATAGAAGTGCATCGACGACACCTACTCCAGTGAAGGGGAGGACCTCCATGCCCCAGCTTGCTCAGCAGCTGGTAAATGATACAAACATTGTTATTATTTAAAGCTCTATACATGTTATATTAACTCATCTATTTATTTTATATGTCCAACAGATACAGTCCTTTGGCCACGAGCCTAATAGGATTGACCTTTTTGAGGCCTCTAGGAGGCGGTGTACCGATGGGTTATTTCTGGACGACAGGGTTGCCTCGCAAGTGGTAAATAATAAAATTACTGTTAATATATTCTTATACGTATGCCATAAAATATCATTGAATATCATTGGTTGTTTTCATATAGGAGAGGATGCGACTTCTGGTGACCCCGTCGGGCAAGGCCGACTCCTCCTCCAGCTCAGTATGTGTCGACTCAGCGATGGATACTGTGCTGAGACCTGCCACGCACGGCCGTGTCCTCTGTACGGGCCTTGGAGTCACGCCCTCCTTCTACTTTGGACGAGAGGGTATGCGCTCGAGGGCACGGGACACCCAGACCGGTGCTCTCACTCAGTTGCAGTCTGCGCTAGACGCGGAGCGAGAGCAGAGGCAGGCCCTCGAGCAGAGGGTTGAGGCGGAGCGAGAACAGAGGTAGGCCCTCGAGCAGAGGGTTGAGGCGGAGAAGAAGGCCCTCGATGAGGAAATAGAAGCTCGCAGGTAACTGGAGCGTCGGCTTAATGACTTCATAAGCCGGTCTAGCGGTGGCTAATGCTCATGATCAGGTACTTACTAATCTTTATAATATTAGTAAAAAAAATGAATCTTACTAATTTGAGTTTAGATCATATTATCACACTTATGATTTTCTAACACTTAGATTCAAAATCGGTAAATCGAAGCTAAAATTAGTAAAAAATATGAATCTTACTAATTTGAGTTTAGATCATATTATCACACTCATGATTTTCCAACACTTAGATTCTAAATCGGTAAATCGGAGCTAAAATTGGTCAAATATCCAATTACAACTCGCTCACAAGTCCGAAATACGGAATAATTCTAACTTCGAATTATCGGATGCCGATCCGATAACGATCCGATCGAATCCAAACCTATTTCATATCCGAAACACGCTAACTTATGATTTTCCAACACTTAGACTCTAAATCGGTGAATCGGAGCGTAAATTGGTCAAATATCCAATTAGAACTCGCTTGCAAGTCCGAAATATGGAATAATTCCAAGTACAAATTATCGGATGCCGATCCGATGACGATCCGATCGAATCCAAACCTATTTCATATCCGAAACACGCTAACTTATGATTTTCCAACACTTAGACTCTAAATCGGTGAATCGGAGCGTAAATTAGTCAAATATCCAATTAGAACTCGCTCGCAAGTCCAAAATACGGAATAATTCCAAGTACGAATTATCGGATGCCGATCCGATGACGATCCGATCGAATCCAAACCTATTTCATATCCGAAACACGCTAACTTATGATTTGCCAACACTTAGACTCTAAATCGGTGAATCGGAGCGTAAATTGGTCAAATATCCAATTAGAACTCGCTTGCAAGTCCGAAATACAGAATAATTCCAACTTCCAATTATTGGATGCCGATCCGATGACGATCCGATCGAATCCAAACCTATTTCATATCCGAAACACGCTAACTTATGATTTTCCAACACTTAGATTCTAAATCGGTGAATCGGAGTGTAAATTGGTAAAATATCCAATTAGAACTCGCTCGCAAGTCCGAAATACGGAATAATTCCAACTTCGAATTATCGAATGCCGATCCGATGACGATCCGATCGAATCCAAACCTATTTCCTATCCGAAACACGCTAACTTATGATTTTCCAACACTTAGATTCTAAATCGGTGAATCGAAGCGTAAATTGGTCAAATATCCAATTAGAACTCGCTCGCAAGTCCAAAATACGGAATAATTCCAACTTCGAATTATCGGATGCCGATCCGATAACGATCCGATTGAATCCAAACCTATTTCATATCCGAAACACGCTAACTTATGATTTTCCAACACTTAGACTCTAAATCGGTGAATCAGAGCGTAAATTGTTCAAATATCCAATTAGAACTCGCTCGCAAGTCCAAAATACGAAATAATTCCAACTTTGAATTATCGGATGCCGATCCAATGACGATCCGATCGAATCCAAACCTATTTCATATCCGAAACACGCTAACTTATGACTTTCCAACACTTAGATTCTAAATCGGTGAATCGGAGTGTAAATTGGTCAAATATCCAATTAGAACTCGCTTGCAAGTCCGAAATACGGAATAATTCCAACTTCAACTTATCGGATGTCGATTCGATGATGATCCGATCGAATCCAAACCTATTTCATATCCGAAACACGCTAACTTATGATTTTCCAACACTTAGACTCTAAATTGGTGAATCGGAGCGTAAATTGGTCAAATATCTAATTAGAACTCACTCGCAAGTCCGAAATACGGTATAATTTTAACTTCGAATTATCGGATGCCGATCCGATGACGATCCGATCGAATCCAAACCTATTTCATATCCGAAACACGCTAACTTATGATTTTCCAACACTTAGACTCTAAATCGGTGAATCGGATTGTAAATTGGTCAAATATCCAATTAGAACTCGCTCGCAAGTCCGAAATACAGAATAATTCCAACTTCAAATTATCGGATGCCAATCCGATCGAATACAAACCTATTTCAAAGCCGAAACACGCTAACTTATGATTTTTTAACGCTTAGACTCAGTTATAGATATAAACCATTTGTTTAACAAATACATTCCAAGTACGAATTATCGGATGCCGATCCGATGACGATCCGATCGAATCCAAACCTATTTCAAATCCGAAACGTGCTAACTTATGATTTTCCAACACTTAGCTAGACTCTAAATCGGTGAATCGGAGCATAAATTGTTCAAGTATCCAATTAGAACTCGCTCGCAAGTCCGAAAAACGGAATAATTCCAAGTATGAATTATCGAATGCCGATCCGATGACGATCCGATCGAATCCAAATCTATTTCAAATCTGAAACACGCTAACTTATGATTTTCCAACACTTAGACTATAAATCGGTGAATCAAAGTGTAAATTGTTCAAATATCCAATTAGAACTCACTCGCAAGTCCGAAATACGGAATAATTCCAAGTACGAATTATCGGATGCTGATCCGATGCTGATCCGATCGAATCCAAACCTATTTAAAATCCGAAACACACTAACTTATGATTTTCCAACACTTAGACTCTATATCGGTGAATCGGAGCGTAAATTGGTCAAATATCCAAGTAGAACTCGCTCACAAGTCCGAAATACAGAATAATTCCAACTTCGAATTATCGGATGTCGATCCGATGACGATCCGATCGAATTCAAACTTATTTCATATCCGAAACATGCTAACTTATGATTTTCCAACACTTAGACTCTAAATCGGTGAATCGAAGCGTAAATTGGTCAAATATCCAATTAGAACTCGCTCGCAAGTCCGAAATACGGAATAATTCCATGTACGAATTATCGAATGCCGATCCGATGATGATCCGATCGAATCCAAACCTATTTCATATCTGAAACACGCTAACTTATGATTTGCCAACACTTAGACTCTAAATCGGTGAATCGGAGCGTAAATTGGTCAAATATCCAATTAGAACTCGCTCACAAGTCCGAAATACGGAATAATTCCAATTTCCAATTATCGGATGCCGATCCGATGCCGATCCGATCGAATCCAAACCTATTTCATATCCGAAACACGCTAACTTATGATTTTCCAACACTTAGATTCTAAATCGGTGAATCGGAGCGTAAATTGGTCAAATAACCAATTAGAACTCGCTCGCAAGTCCGAAATATGGAATAATTCAAACTTCGTATTATCGAATGCCGATCCGATGACGATCCGATCGAATCCAAACCTATTTCATATCCGAAACATGCTAACTTATGATTTTCCAACACTTAGATTCTAAATCGGTGAATCGGAGCGTAAATTGGTAAAATATCCAATTAGAACTCGCTCGCAAGTCCAAAATACAGAATAATTCCAACTTTGAATTATCGGATGCCGATCCGATGCCGATCCGATCGAATCCAAACCTATTTCATATCCGAAACACGCTAACTTATGATTTTCCAACACTTAGACTCTAAATCGATGAATCAGAGCGTAAATTGTTCAAATATCCAATTAGAACTCGCTCGCAAGTCCGAAATACGAAATAATTCCAACTTTGAATTATCGGATGCCGATCCGATGATGATTCGATCGAATCCAAACCTATTTCATATCCGAAACACGCTAACTTATGATTTTCCAACACTAAGATTCTAAATCGGTGAATCGGAGCGTAAATTGGTCAAATATCCAATTAGAACTCGCTTGCAAGTCCGAAATACGGAATAATTCCAACTTCAACTTATCGGATGTCGATCCGATGACGATCCGATCGAATCCAAACCTATTTCATATCCGAAACACGCTAACTTATGATTTTCCAACACTTAGACTCTAAATCGGTGAATCGGAGCGTAAATTGGTCAAATATCCAATTAGAACTCACTCACAAGTCCGAAATACGGTATAATTCCAACTTCGAATTATCGGATGCCGATCCGATGATGATCCGATCGAATCCAAACCTATTTCATATCCGAAACACGCTAACTTATGATTTTTCAACACTTAGACTCTAAATCGGTGAATCGGATCCTAAATTGGTCAAATATCCAATTAGAACTCGCTCACAAGTCCGAAATACTGAATAATTCCAACTTTGAATTATCGGATGCCGATCCGATCGAATCCAAACCTATTTCAAAGCCGAAACACGCTAACTTATGATTTTTTAACGCTTAGACTCAGTTATAGATATAAACCATTTGTTTAACAAATACATTCCAAGTACGAATTATCGGATGCTGATCCGATGACGATCCGATCGAATCCAAACCTATTTCAAATCCGAAACACGCTAACTTATGATTTTCCAACACTTAGGTAGACTCTAAATCGGTGAATCGGAGCATAAATTGTTCAAATATCCAATTAGAACTCGCTCGCAAGTCAGAAATACGGAATAATTCCAAGTATGAATTATCGAATGCCGATCCGATGATGATCCGATCGAATCCAAACCTATTTCAAATCTGAAACACGCTAACTTATGATTTTCCAACACTAAGACTATAAATCGGTGAATCGGAGCGTAAATTGTTCAAATATCCAATTAGAACTCGCTCGCAAGTCCGAAATACGGAATAATTCCAAGTACGAATTATTGGATGCTGATCCGATGACGATCCGATCGAATCCAAACCTATTTCAAATCCGAAACACGCTAACTTATGATTTTCCAACACTTAGATTCTAAATCGGTGAATCGGAGCATAAATTGGTCAAATATCCAATTAGAACTCGCTCACAAGTCCGAAATACGGAATAATTCCAACTTCGAATTATCGGATGTCGATCCGATGACGATCCGATCGAATCCAAACCTATTTCATATCCGAAACACGCTAACTTATGATTTTCCAACACTTAGACTCTAAATCGGTGAATCGGAGCGTACGTAAATTGGTCAAATATCCAATTAGAACTCGCTCGCAAGTCCGAAATATGGAATAATTCCAAGTACGAATTATCGAATGCCGATCCGATGACGATCCGATCGAATCCAAACCTATTTCAAATCCGAAACACCCTAACTTATGATTTTCCAACACTTAGACTCTAAATCGGTGAATCGGAGCGTAAATTGTTCAAATATCCAATTAGAACTCGCTCGCAAGTCCGAAATACGGAATAATTCCATGTACGAATTATCGGATGCTGATCCGATGACGATCCGATCGAATCCAAACCTATTTCAAATCCGAAACACGCTAACTTATGATTTTCCAACACTTAGACTCTAAATCGGTGAATCGGAGCGTAAATTAGTCAAATATCCAATTAGAACTCGCTCGCAAGTCCGAAATACGGAATAATTCTAACTTCGAATTATCGGATGTCGATCCGATGACGATCCGATCGAATCCAAACCTATTTCATATCCGAAACACGCTAACTTATGATTTTCCAACACTTAGACTCTAAATCGGTGAATCGGAGTGTACATATATTGGTCAAATATCCTATTAGAACTCGCTCGCAAGTCCAAAATACGTAATAATTCCAAGTACGAATTATCGGATGCCGATCCGATGACGATCCGATCGAATCCAAACCTATTTCAAATCTGAAACACGCTAACTTATGATTTTCCAACACTTAGACTCTAAATCGTTGAATCAGATCGTAAATTGGACAAATATCCAATTAGAACTCGCTCGTAATTCCGAAATACGGAATAATTCCAACTTCGAATTATCGGATGCCGATCCGATCGAATCCAAACCTATTTCAAAGCCGAAACACGCTAACTTATGATTTTTTAACGCTTAGACTCAGTTATAGATATAAACCATTTTTTTAACAAATACATTCCAAGTACAAATTATCGGATGCCGATCCGATGACGATCCGATCGAATCCAAACCTATTTCAAATCCGAAACACGCTAACTTATGATTTTCCAACACTTATCTAGACTCTAAATCGGTGAATCGGAGCGTAAATTGTTCAATTATCCAATTAGAACTCGCTCGCAAGTCCGAAATACGGAATAATTCCAAGTACGAATTATCGGATGCCGATCCGATGACGATCCGATCGAATCCAAACCTATTTCAAATCCGAAACACGCTAACTTATGATTTTCCAACACTTAGACTCTAAATCGGTGAATCGGAGCGTAAATTGTTCAAATATCCAATTATAACTCGCTCGCAAGTCCGAAATACGAAATAATTCCAACTTCGAATTTTCGGATGCCGATCCGATAACGATCCGATCGAATCCAAACCTATTTCAAATCCAAAACACGCTAACTTATGATTTTCCAACACTTAGACTCTAAATCGGTGAATCAGAGCGTAAATTGGTCAAATATCCAATTAGAACTCGCTCGCAAGTCCGAAATATGGAATAATTCCAACTTCAAATTATCGGATGTCGATCCGATGACGATCCGATCGAATCTAAACCTATTTCATATTCGAAACACGCTAACTTATGATTTTCCAACACTTAGACTCTAAATCGGTGAATCGGAGCGTACATAAATTGGTCAAATATCCAATTAGAACTCGCTCGCAAGTCCGAAATAAAGAATAATTCCAAGTACGAATTATCGGATGCAGATCCGATGACGATCCGATCGAATCGAAACCTATTTCAATTCCGAAACACGCTAACTTATGATTTTCCAACACTTAGACTCTAAATCGGTGAATCGGATCGTAAATTGGTCAAATATCCAATTAAAACTCGCTCGCAAGTCCGAAATACGGAATAATTCCAACTTCGAATTATCGGATGCCGATCCGATCGAATCCAAACCTATTTCAAAGCCGAAACACGCTAACTTATGATTTTTTAACGCTTAGACTCAGTTATAGATATAAACCATATTTTTAACAAATACATATTAATTGTAGGAGCAAGGCGGCATCAGGGGATCGATGAGAGCACCAGCGTCGGTGGCGGTCCGTGTGGGATGGTTGAGATAGGGCATGTATCATCTCTCAGTTTTGGATTGTGTAAATATTATTTTGTAATATGTGGTTATTTTTTGTTCTTGTCTATAATTGTCGGGTATTAATTGTTATAATTGTCGGGTATTGTGGTAATATTTGATAATTTGCTGTGATATTTTATCAATTTAGGTAATATTTGATAAATTGTGGTAATATATTGTGTTATTGTTGTAAATCACAGGAATTAAATAACATTATTTAGGTAAATTTATTTTTTTTAAAAAAAATACTTATTACCGACGGACATTAATTATTCCATCGGTAATAATGTTTTTATTTTTTTTAAAATTATTAATAATTTGCCGACGGAACATTAGATCCGTCGGTAATATATATATTATTACCGATAGTAATATATATAGCCGTCGGTAATATATATATTATTACCGACAGTAATATATATAGCCGTCGGTAATATATATTTTATTACCGACGGTAACTATAGTAACCGTCGGTACAATGTTGATATATTACCGACAGATATTTTATTCCGTCGGCAATAATATATTATATTCATTTTTAATTGTTTAAATATTACCGACGGCTTTAATATTACCGTCGGTATTAATTATTATTACCGACGGTAATACCAAGTCCGTCGCATTGTTTTCCCGACACCTTTTTTCCCGACAGCCAGCGACGAAAATTTCTTCCGTCGCTATAAAATATTACCGACGGAAACTTAATATTACCGACGGATATTGTCTGTCGGTAATAACTGTTTTTTTTGTAGTGGTCGGCCTAACTGTTGGGTTTTTAGATCCGGGCTTTGAAGTATTTGAGGTTTAGAATCAATTGTGAGATATAGTTAAGAAAAGTATTAACACGAGATATGATCTCGGTGTTCAGTCAAAGCCTACATCTCCGTGCTATAAGGTGCAACCTGAATTCACTAATACTTGGAATGTAGTGACCTCGACAGGCCAAGTGTCACTTGTCTTTGAAGAGAGAGGTCTAGGCTCTGGTTTCGAAAGTCCGATTCAGAAATCAGATTCTTGATCTGGAATACATATTTGGTCTGCTATTTATAAAGGTTTGGGGAAAATCCGGGTTCGGTGCAGTTTCTGCAGTCACTTTGACAGGGGCTAGGCAGGGCTAGTGGGACCCGTCGTCATCTCTGTGGACCCCCAGGCAGGGCTAGTGGGTCCCGTCATCATCTATGTGGACCCCCAGGTAGGGCTAGTGGGTCCCATCATTATCTCTGTGGACCCCCAGGAAGGGCTAGTGGGTCTCATCTTCGGACATTGGCCAAATTTTGCACCCACAATTGCGATCACACAAGCACCCATTGCCGCCGAAGGTGGGGTGGGACCTCTATGGCACCGAGGCGGATCGAAGAAACTCGGATTAGAGCCAGCAGGATTGCGAGCAGACCCTTTGAAGAGTGGTTGCGGCCAACTTCATCATCGTAGCGGGGTGTGGCTCAGGGATAGCTGGGGTAACCTCTTTGTAACCATTAGTGTTTGCTTCGCTTTCACGAGTGCGTAGAGAAAACTACGTTGCGGCCTAGATCTGGCTTTGTCGAGGGTAGTTTGTTTCTTGGTTAGGGGTTTCCATCTAGAAAAACCAACTTGTTGCTCTTTGGCATCATATCTGTAATCATTGCTATCTTTTTCGCATTTAGGGCAACCTTACCCATGCTTGCATCTGCCCATTATAGGGCACACCAACTAGCTTTGTCTAGTTGGTCTCTTAATGCACAGAGTTTAGCTAGCCGAGTTTAGCCTAGCTATAAAATTTTGATGAGGGAACAAAGATATGATTTAAGAATTCCTCACTCCTCGAGGTGAGTAGGGTATTTCCTTGAGTAACTTCTATGAAAGGGTATTCATCAAGTCTAGTGAGACGCTTCTAAACTTAGGAAGATGATCACAAGGACTTCGAAAGTTAGAACTCAAGCGGGTGTACTATATCGGGAGGGATAATCTTTTGATCCCGGATAGCTTCACGGACACCAAAAGTAGGACGGGTTAAGTGCAATACAGTGAAGAAGGGTTCTTGTATAATATCTAATGGACCACAGAGTGCAATCGTGATCTAGTAGTGATTGTGTTTATGTCTAACTGAGGATGATATGATCATGAGATAATCGCACACACCCTTAGTTAGAGCTGAGGTCATCGAGGTTCCTATTTTATCTCTTAGCTCGTTCATATAGATGAGCTGCCTGGTCCTAATGCACAGTTAGTGCAAGGAGAGGATTAGAGTTTACTTGAGTCAGGTTTACCTGATCGGACCTTTAGAAGTCTACTCCTTGGAAAATCCTAATTGAACTAGGAATCTTATGTTGCACTACTAGCGGAATCCACAAGGGTCGCTTAAGTGGATGATGCCTCGTAATATATGCAGTCATCAGGGTGGTTATATTATATGGTGATGTACCTATATGTGCACCAATTAACCATATGAGTGAGGTGAGAGAGACCGAGCTTGGCAAGCACTCTCTTCCTTTTAAGAGGCTTCACCATATATGTGAGGGCTTCCACAGTGTGTGCGGCATCATTAATGGAGAGGGATGCACCTCTCGCTCTATTAATTGAAATTGTGCACTTGTGGGAGCTCCCCACAAGTGGCCGGACAAACTAATTGAGAGGGAACTCTCTCCCTCTCCATTAAAACTGCAACCCCCCATGGCAGCCCCTATATAAGGGGGTTTCATCATTAGGAGAAACCCTAGCCATTCCTTCCTTTTTCCTCTTGGGTATTATAAACCCTAGCCGGCCCTTTCATCTCTCTCTCCCTCTTTTGAATTTCAGGCCAAGAAGAAAGGGAAGAAAAGAGAAAGGAAAAGAAAGAATGAAAGTAAGGCGAGAAGGAAGGAGGTAGACACATACGCATGGGGTCTTCCTTGTGGGAGAAGAAGGACATGGATCCGGAAAATGGATCCAACAAGCCATCCAAGCTCATGATGAGGATGAGAATAGGAGATGCTCTTGACAGGTTGTGAGGCATTCTTGCATCATCGATAAATTCATCTTCTACCAAGATTAATTCATACGACTCTTCACCTCAGCATTGATAAGTCACGAGAGGTAATTTTCTAATAATCTTTAGATGGTTGCATGCGCTTTTAGTTTTGATTGAAAGTTATCTATACGCAAAGGCTATGCATGAGCAAATACGGACCTTTCGTCTGATCGGGGCTGTTAGGCCCAACCCCAGAACTTAGGTGAGTCTTCCGGAAATACTTTAACATTGCCTTAGGGATAAGAATTATTCTCCCCAGGCATGTTTTTGTTGGAAATAATTTCTATGGTAGAGGCCCGCAGTGGAAGAAAATGGTAGGTCCAAAGACTATCAGCAGTGTGCGTTACATATCAAAATTTTCATCGAAACAATCTAATGTGCATGTATGAATCTAGCATGAGAACAAAGCGACCTCCTAATGACGATCTAGTACGAGAGAACAATCTAGCATGCATGCATGTTCTATCTATGCTAGATCTACATGCGAGAGATCATACCTCCATATGGATTTTTTCACCATGACAAATTTCTTCTTTGTCGACGGAGTTGGCCTCGGATATGCTCGATATACCTTCGGTGCAATGGCTATAACTTTTTTCTCCGAATTCCGATTGGGCTGAAATTTGGACTGAAAGTAGAAGACGTCGAGACACAACATTTCCAAGTGGTTTCATCTAGTTTGGAGTTCTGTAGCTCCCGGAATCATAGAAACAATCTTAATCTTCTGGACATCAAATGTTTGCGAGGAACTCCTTCATGTTCACCTGATCTTGCACGATGCATGGACCCTCGTCGATGGATCTCTGAATGCCTCCATACAATGAGCCCTTTCTGTCTTCGATTCATCACGCAAGGAAGAAGAACCGCATCCGAACCCTCTCGCACACACGTTGGAGATGAGAGAGGAGACGAAGAGAAGAAGGGGGCGGCTAGAGCCTCATCCTATAAAGTTGCCGCCCCCTCTCTCCCTATGTCCTTATATAAGGGCGAGCCCCTACCCTTTCGAAAGTAAGTTATGGCTGGCCCCCCTTGTATCTCTCTCGCTTTGTGTGCTTGAATAGGCCGGCCCCCTACCTTCCTTAAGTGGTTGGCCCCTTATGTCAACCCCTTAATTTAGCCCCCCTCCCCTTGAAGCTTGTTGGCAACTCCTAGAAGCTAGAGAGGGGGCGGCCCATGTGTGTCCCCACTTGCTAAGGGCGGCCAAGCTAGGGCATGGTGATATTTTGGTTTTCCAAAATACCCCAATGCCACTAGTTGATTGCCCCTTTCACTCGGGAACTCGCACGACGCACTTACATGCGTTATGACAAGTGATTCCACTATTACCAGGGTGCCCTTAGTAAATACCTATGGTGCCCATAGTGAAGTCAACCAGTCAACTCGCACCATGAACTAGTGCATTGCACCCATGTAGCGAAGCCCACTAAGGTAAGGAGATGACTGCGTGTGTTTACGTACTACTTCGGGATTTCCAATAGCACACACATGTACCTACACATCTATCGTGCACTAGTGCGATGCACACGGAGCATAGGGTTATTAGGGTTAGACTAATTACTTCCTCTAATTACATCTTGTGAATCGAGGAGATGGTTCAAGAACCTTACATCATGTTATATGGTGGAACCCTCAGGGACTAGGGTTCATGGCTTCCAACTTGGACTAGATCGACACACTACCCGAGTGTACCATCGATCCTCTAAGTCCGAGTTAACCTGCGTAGTCACCCAGAGTGTGACACAGGCTGTACTCTAATTCACCTGGACTTATTATATTCTCCGCATACCCATGCTCTTCGCTTAGTAGTGGTAAACTTGTTGTCCCTCCACTTGGTGCCATGATGCGACTCGAGCGGTGGAGACTACCATCAGACTCGAGTGTTCATATGACTCGGTTCCTTGTAGGTTAACCATGTACGCCATACCTGTGACGACCAAGATCCAATAGGCCAATAGCCAAGAGCCAAGACTCCTGAGGTGGGAATGCCAAGATGGATGAGGTGAGGTGAGGTGAGGTGAGGTGTACAAGGCCATGAGTTAGCCCCACATCGCTTGGAGAGAAGGAGATCCTGAGCTACTTATATAATTTCCCCTCCCAAACATAGAAGACGCGTTTTAAAACCGTGCGCCGCTACGGATTTCGTAAGAACTCCGTAGTTAAGCGTGCTCGGGTGAGAGTAGTACCAGGATGGGTGACCCCCTGGGAAGTTCTCGTGCGGGCACGGGCAAAGCGGACAAAATCTTGTGTGTTTGGGGCGGATGTTACAATACCACTGATTACTTTGCTGAGTAACCGGATCCGGTCAACAGTCCAACTGTTGACCACTTGGCCAGGGTTTAATACGACATAGGTTAAGCCAAGGAACGCACCTCCTGTTAGGGATGTGAATAGCTTGTAGGAGTGGCATACTGATGCAATGCTAGCCGGGTAATTCAGTACATCGTGGTTTTAGGTCACGCAATTGGACCCTCACACATCGGTGCGTCAAAGCACCACACAACTGGTTAGCCCACCAGACATGGCTCCTTAGGCTTTAAGACCGTTTTACCCTAAGCAGAAACTGTTGGATGTAAATCCTTGGTAGAGGCCCGCAACGGAAACAAAGTGAAGGTCCGAAGACCGTGAGCGGTGTGTGTTACATATCAATATTTTCATCGAAACCCTACACATATGCGTGTATGAATCTAGAATGGCAACTATGCGAACCCCTAACATCGATCTAACGCGAGAGAACAATCTAGCATACATGCGTGTTCTATCTATGCTAGATCTACAAGTTAGGGATCATACCTGTGTGCGGATTTTTTCACCGCGACAAATTTCTTCTTTGTCGATGGAGACGGGCTCGGATCTACTCGACATACCTTCGGTGCAATAGCCATAACTTTCTGTTTCGAACTCCGATTGGGCTGAAATTTGGACTACAGATAGCCAACTTCAAGACGCAACTTTTGCAATAAGTTTTACCTTGTTTAGACTTCTATATCTCTCAGAATTACAGAAACAACACTGATTTTTTATGCAGATTCTGGATAGCAAAAGCTTGCGAGAGATGCCTTCTAGTTTACCCGATCTTGCACGATGCACAGTACCTCATCGATGGACCTCTGAGTACCTCCATCCGATGAGATTTCTCCTTTTTCAAAACCCTATACAAAGAAGACGAGTCGCCATCCAATGGCGCAAGCGAGGGAGAGAAACGAGAAAGAAAAGGAGAAGAGAGCTAGGGAGAGATCTAGGGAGGAGGGGTCGGTTTTTACATCATCTATGGCCGACCCCCTATAGCCCCTTTTATAAGGCCGGCCTATCCCCTTGGATAAGGCTCCAAGGGGATAAGTTCATCCCCCAAAAATCTCCCTTTATCTCTCCATCTCTTTATCCGTTTTCCCCACTTTTAGGGCTTATTTTGACCAATTCAAAACCCTTATCTTATCCCTATGGCCGGCCCTATTACTGGGTATTCTCATCCCCATAATATAGGGGCCGGCCCTGTATGGGTCTCCCACAGCTAGAATCGACCACTAGTGAGGCTTGGCAGTGCACGTTTTTTACCAAAACGCCCTTATGCCTCAAATTGACCATTTCTAATGTGTGAGACTTAGCGACTCTTTCATAAGTGATCTTGACAAGTTACTTTACTATTAGCTGAGGTAACCGAAGGGCTCCCCTAGTAAAGTCAACCAGTCAATTCACAATATGTCCCGGTGCATCGCACCCATATAACAAAGTTCAATTATGGCGAGGGATAACTACATGCGTCTCTGCACTAACCTAGGGTTTCCCCTTAGTGCACACACGTAGCTACGCATCTACCATGCACTAGTGCAAAGCACTCATGGAGCATAGGTTTGAACTACTCGCTTCCTCTTACTGCGTCTTGTATTTCGAGGAGATGATACTAGGACCGTATATAATATAGATAAGGTGGAACCTTCAGGGACAGGGTTCATGGTTTTCAACTCAGAGTCGATCGACACACTACCTGAGTGTGCCATCGATCCTCTGAGTCCGAGTTAACTTGCGTGGCCACCCAGAGTGCGATGCAGGCTGCACTCTAATTCCCCCGAACTTACTATGTTCTCCCTTATACCCCTGCTCTCCGCTTAGTATGGTAAACCTGCTGTCCCTCTATCTGGTGCCATAACGCAACTCGAGCGATGGAGAATACCGTCAAACTTGAGTGCTCATATGACTCAGTTCCTTCTAGGTTGACCATATACATCGTACCTCTGATTACTCTGACGAGCAACCGGATCTGTCACCTGTCCAACTGATGATCACCTGGCTAGGGTTTAATACGACGTAGGTCAGACCAAGGAACGCACCTTCCGTTAGGGGTATGGATGGCTTACAGGAGTGACACACTGATGCAACGCCAGCCGGGTAACCTAGTACATCGTGGTTTTAGATCACTGCATCCGGATCCTCACACATTGGTACACCAAAGCACCACACAACTGGTTAGTTCACCAAACATGGTTCCTCAGGGTTTAGGACCGTTTTACCCTAAGCAGAAATATGGTTTAGTGCACCGGTGTCTGCTCACCGATCTGTGCACCGTGTTGGTTCCGTTCGGCCACAGATACTGCGCCTAGTAATGACCGTAGTGGAGACACCCACGCTCTGTCATCCCAACAACTTATCCTGATAGGGCGACTAACCCTAATCAGAGCTACAAACGTATTTAGGTTACATGGGACCAGTCCCTTGAGTCTCCCACTCAAGTGGATTACCATGCCATGGCTCTCTATTCTGTAATCATAACACGTACTAAGGTACGTACCAATATGTAATCCTATACTATCAACCATATATAGCTAAACTATAGGTTTTTATGAGCTGTAGACCTTACCAATTCTAACAATCTCCCACTAGGTCTAACGAGGAATAACGGTGTTGAGCTCTGTAGCTTCTACATGCTGCCCAAAAGTCTTTGCAGGAATTTCCTAAAGGAATTGGCAACATTATCTGTAGATTCCACCTCAGTATCGCTACTTGTATTTTCTTCTATAACTGTCAGATCAAGTGGAGTTTGTACTTGATGGGTTTCCCCTAACGGTGGTGCCTTGGCTCTTTGGACCATGCTTACCACTCTTCTGTTGTCACAACAGATAACTGAACATCTGGTACGTATCCCTGGTTCTCCAAAAACTTCCTGAGCCATACCACTTATTAGACTACCTCGCACACAACAACGTGCTCAGTCTCTATGGTAGAGTCTGTGATGTACTCTTACTTTATACTCTACCAACTACCGCTTCTAACCCCAAGATAAAAACAATTCTTGAAATTGATTCTCTGGAACTCACATCTGATAACAAAGTCAGACTCTGTGCATCCAATCAATATCAGGATTTGTGGAAATGCAAGCAAACTCATAATTCTCAGTTGATGAGAACTTCTGAGTATACCCTTTACTTTAGTCCAGTGATTTGGACCCGGGTTCGACTGAAATCGACCCATGAATCCTACTGCGTAATAGATATCTAGCCTCGTAAAACGAATCTTGCTAGAATCTTATCTTCATGCGTAGCCTGTGACAGTAAGAAAACCTTGCTTTGGTTATCTCTAGTTACCTTGATTACTAGAGCATAACTCGCCTCACTTGGGTCTTTCACATCGAATTGTGATGACTACAAACCTTTACCGTAAACAATATTCTTACATCATTTTAAATCAGTAGGATATCGTTAACGTAAAGTACTATATATACCCTTGTAGTTCTTTCGCCTTTCTTGTACCTACTTGGTTATCCTCATTATGATCAAATCCGTGTAAGCGGATTCCCTTGATCAAAATAGATATTCCAACCTGGATGCTGCATCAGTCCATAAATGGACCGTTGTAACTTGCAGTCCATATCTTCCTAACCTACTGACACAAAGCCTGGGATTGCATCATCCATATGTCCTTTCCAAATTCCTGTTAGGGAATAACTGTCTTGACATCCATCAACTAGATCTCCCAACTATAATGGGCTACGATGGATTAAGAGGATCCGAAATAGACTTAGGCATAGCTACAAGTAAGATGGTCTTGACATAGTCAATCCCTTCTCCTTTGGTAACTAATCTAGCTACTTAAGTCTTAACCGGGTGCTCTTCTTATACACCTCCTATACCTTGAAGGGTGATAGTGCTATAAGTGTCAAGACTGTTCCAAGGGACATTGATGCAAGCTTGCCTCCATGGTCTTTTATCAGTTAGAGCTGTCAGATGCTCCCACTACTTCTTCGTAGCTCTAGGGATCATCCTCTTGAAACTCTGGATTAACTATCGAAGTTTCTCCATAGTATCTATCAGGTGCTCTGATGGTCCCACAACGACGAGGTGGTGGTGGTACAAAAGTGAATCATTTCTACAGTACCTGGTATACTAGTTTCTGTATCTATTCCCATTATGTTTTTCAGATGCGCACTCTCTACCAGTACCCAGTAGTTCACCCAGAACTACCTTACTGGTAAACTTATGATTTATAATATAATCCTGGTCTAGGTAGATGGTATTCGTAGAAACGATTACCTTCCAAACCTCAAGATCATAGAATAGTCCACCGTATGCCTCCCTAGGATAACCTATAAACAGATATACCTGGAACTTCATCTCTATCTCATCCCTCTTGTCCTTCTGCATAAGTGCATGACAATCCTATATCACGAGACACTATAGTGTCAGCTTTTGCTTAGACCATAGCTCTCTATAAGTCTGAGGCACTGATCTAGATAAGAGATAGTTTCAGATATAAGCTACTATTTTAAGGTACAACCCTACCAAAAGGTGGGTAGCACACTTGGCAATATTCATCATACTACGGACCATATCAAACAGCGTTCGATTCCTTCTCTCGGAGACTTCATTCTGACGTGTCATCCTTGGAGCATTTAACTGGGAGATAATCCCATGCTCCCTCAGGATCCTATAGAACCCATCCGATAGGTTCTCGTTCCTTTGATTAAATCGAAGAGACTCCTATCGTCTGGACGCTCTTGGAACCATAGACGTCAAAAATAACTAACACCAATACCTTAATAGCCCTTTTAGTTATTCTGCCTTCCAGATAACACTCATAGGTTATAGAAGGATCTCCGATGAATCTGTGAACATAAACTCGGCCTTCTATTACCGGCCTTCTGTTACCTCTGAATTTATCTGAGGCAAAATATATAAATCAGAGGGGTCACAAATGAGATAGCTTCTCCAAAGGATTTAGATGAATTTTAATAAGATGCTGTAGCTGTCATAAAATCTATTTTCGAATTAGGATTAAATACAAAGAGATTTTTCTGATCTATTCCTCTAACTATGAAGCTATCAATTCAGTCTAAGATACACACCTACGGTGCTATCTAAAACTAAAAACTTCATTTACCAAGGAGGAAACAGAACTAAATCTCTAAAGATCAAAATCTATATTTCAAAAAAACTAAGATAATCATATCTAACAGCTTTCGCAGCGGCTTATGACATCAGTACCTATGTTAGGATTACTTCACTATAAAATAGCCTTCTGCTTTCCTTGAATCTCTGTAGAGCCGAAGTCTATATTCCAAGAAGCATAAGAAATGCTACTAGATAGTGACTCAACTCTTAACACCCTGAGGCCATAATCAATCTTCAAATACCCCCTATACTCGCCAAAGCAGAAATATTTCCATCTTTAGCGTTACCAGATTTAGGAGTCCATACCAGTTTCTGTACTAGAATAGTTTTCGATCTCTGATAAGTTACTCCTTAGGTTCTTCTAAAGAAGACCTAGGTTAAGCACTAAAGGCATTGCCTTTAATCTTGATCCTATCATTTGTCTCTTAGAAATCTCCTTAGAAGTTCTACGTTTGTCATCTTTAGCTTGTTAAAGCTAAAGTCTCTAACAACGCCTTCGATGGTTCCAGACAAGGATGCAAGACATACGTCTTTCACCACCTCGTCATCTGGTACTATGACTTTGGAATCTAGTTCGATCTGGAACTCAAGTATGTGTTCCTGAACAAGCATACCCTTAGACATCTCGGTACCGACAAGTATCTTGGTGGAAAGGCGATGAGTCGACTGACTTCGCCTTCCAGACATCTAATGCAAGTAAAACTTTATTTGAGAAGACCCGACATATCTTTGACTTGCTTCTAAAGAGTTATCCGTAAGTCTGCTATGACACAGAACTTGCACATCTCCTCAGACTCTCGCCAGTCGTTATATGCTATAGTTAATACCCTAGTGACATCTGGACCCGTTAGGTCTGGTACAGGGATATTAAGATTGTAAGCCAATATACGTTTATTACCCTAAGCAAAAGCTAAAGATAGCGCTTCCGCTCTACGTAGTTGGAGACCCGATAACTGGTTCTCTTATGGGATAGTAGACAGGGGAACTATATGGTAGAATAAAAAAAAATACAAGAAAACTTATTTTATGGTTTTTTAAAACAAGCTAATTATATCCAAATGTCAGTGCTACCCTCAAGCGAAGACATCTCTATGGATTAATTTAACTATATATGTAAGATCTCAAAATCGGCTATACCTGTCCGAGGGGGCAATGTGCAGGTCTTCCACTTACACGGGTCTTTCCCTTGACCCTATCCAAATTTGCCAATTAAGGGCTTTGATAAACCATGGTTATCTTTTGCCCAGTACCACGTGATCACCATTGTCTTCGCAACGAATACCTCACGTGTACTTCAGATGCTTAACCACGAGCCTAGGAAATTACGGAACAGAAGTTCAAATGGCCTCCACGAGGTGATTAAAGCCTGAACCCTTGGAACCGTAATATCCATATCCTGAGGGAGATCATTAAGTTGCTTGGTATGAAAAAACACAGCTCTCACCCGAGGGGGTTATTGAGTTATGCCATCCCACCCGAGCACGAAGTGATTGGCCATGGAGGCCAGAGGATCTCTAAAAGTCCTCTCTTGCATCCCTTATTAAATTTGAGGGCTATTTTATGTAAGTATGAGCGTACACTAAGGTCACGATAACCTATACACTAGACCTTGGTTATACCGTGCTCCCACTAGCGTTTTAAGCCTTTCGCTTAGAATTAATCGATCTCGGAATATCATAGTCCCTGCCTCGAGTGGATTTCTCCAGTCAAGGGTCACATTACATATCCCAAGAACATCGATGCTCTGCAAACCTAGCTATCACGCTAATGCTCTAGAGCCTAGCCTAAGGTCAGACTGACAGGAAAGGTCTTCCACTACCATGGCGCCTTGCTTATAAATTTGACGAATGATATCATACTAGAATTCTAACTCATTCTAGGTTTTGATGCTGGCCAAATAGGCACACCTGACTAATCGGGTGTTGACCTAATAGTGGCATAACCAAATATGAGGAATTCTTGCTATCATCAAGGGTCAATTAAATAATAGGTATCACTAGTGGAATCCTATCCTAATAAGGTCTCTAGGACCCGAGGGGAAAGGGCATCCCTCTAACACAGATAATCAAATTATTGCATCGGTGTTTTCTACAGAAATATAAAGAACAGAGGAAAGAAACAACCACATGACTGAATCAAGTTCAGGGTCCAACCCCTGAACCTGACTGGCACAACGCAGGCTCTCTGTCTCCTTTGCTAGGTTCTTCGATCTGGTGCAAGCCACTGTATATGATATCCTGACGCTTTCGCCCTTTACCGTCATCATGTACACTTCGCCAGATCGCTATCATCCTCCAAGGTTCCGCTCATCCTCCTGGTGGTGGATCTCCGCGGTAAGTCCTCACCTTTAATCTGTAAATAAAAAAGATCTAGTACGCTTCGAGCAAGTGCTCACTCGTATACAATTTCCTAGAAAGAAAAGGAAAACAAGCATATCAAAAAGCATGGGAATCAAGGGTGGTAAAACTCCACCACTTGCCTAACTATGGCTCTAAAACCTATCCACATACAGAGGAAAAAACACATCCAGACATATTCGCTAACACAGGATCCGACCCCCGGTAGCAAGCAGTCACATATCTAGAATAATTTTAGAAGCGGCGCCCTGCAAGAATAATACATATAACACACAAAATATACTATGCATGATCTACTCGTAGAACCCCGATGACGGCACATACTATTCATGTACGCACATTATGGTTTCATGAAAAACATGAAACGTATACCACTAGTATGCTCTGATACCAATTGTTGGATGTAAATCCTTGGTAGAGGCCCACAGTGAAAGAAAGTGAAGGTCCGAAGACCATGAGTGATGTGCATTACATATCAAAATTTTCATCGAAACCCTACATATATGTGTGTATGAATCTAGAATGGCAACTACGCGAACCCCTAACGTCGATCTAATGAGAGAGAACAATCTAGCATACATGCATGTTCTATCTATGCTAGATCTACAAGTTAGGGATCATATCTGCGTGCGGATTTTTTCACCACGACAAATTTCTTCTTTGTCGATGGAGACGGGCTCGGATCTGCTCGACATACCTTCGGTGTAATAGCTATAACTTTACGGTCCAAACTACGATTGGACTGAAATTTGGATTGCAGGTACCAAACTTCAAGACGCAACTTTTTCAACAAGTTTTATCTTGTTTGGACTTTTGTAGCTCACAGAATCATAGAAACAATAATGATTTTTTGTGCAGATTCTGGACAGCAAAAGCTTGCGGGAGATGCCTTTTAGTTTACCCGATCTCACATGATGCACGACACCTCATTGATGGATCTCTTAGTGCCTCCATTTGATAAGCCTTCTCCTTCTACGAAACCCTATGCAAGGAAGACGAGTCGCCATCCAATGGCGCAAGCGAGGGAGAGAAACGAGAAAGGAGAGGAGAAGAGAGCTAGGGAGAGATCTAGGGAGGGGGGTCAGTTTTTTCATCATCTATGGTCAGCCCCCTATAGCCACTTTTATAAGACCAACTATCCCCTTATATAAGGCTCCAAGGGGATAAGTTCATCCCCCAAAAATCTCCCTTTATCTCTCCATCTCTTTATCCGTTTTCCCCACTTTTAGGGCTTGTTTAGACCAATTCAAAACCCCTATCTTATCCCTATGGCCATCCCTATTACTGGGGATTCTCATCCCCAGAATATAGGGGCCGACCCTATATGGGTCTCCTACAGATAGGGTCGACCACTAGTGAGGCTTGGCAGTGTGTATTTTTTACCAAAATGCCCTTATGCCTCAAATTGACCATTTCTAGTGTGCGAGACTTAGCGACTCTTCCTTAAGTGATCTTGACAAGTTACTTTACTATTAACTGAGGTCACCGGAGGGTGCCCCTAGTAAAGTCAACCAGTTAACTCGTAATATATCCCAATGCATCGCACCTATGTAATAAAGTTCACTTATGACGAGGGATAACTACATGCGTCTCTGCACTAACCTAGGGTTTCCCCTTAGTGCACACATGTAGCTACGCATCTACCGTGTACTAGTGCGAAGCACTCACGGAGCATAGGTTTGAAATACTCGCTTCTTCTTACTGCGTCCTGTGTTTCAAGGAGATGATACTAGGACCGTACATAATATGGATAAGGTGGAACCTTCAGGGACTTGGGTTCATGGCTTCCAACTCAGACTCGATCGATACACTACCCGAGTGTACCATCGATCCTCTGAGTCCGAGTTAACTTGAGTGGTCACCCAGAGTACGATGCAGGCTGCACTCCAATTCCCC
The DNA here is from genome assembly GCA_947650365.1 of Chamaelirium japonicum. Lineage (NCBI taxonomy): Eukaryota > Viridiplantae > Streptophyta > Magnoliopsida > Liliales > Melanthiaceae > Chamaelirium > Chamaelirium japonicum. The sequence continues at coordinate 6,196,141 of OX393555.1, read as the reverse complement.
CGGACTTACTATGTTCTCCCTCATACCCCTGCTCTTCGCTTAGTATGGTAAACCCGTTGTCCCTCCATCTGGTGCCATGACGTAACTCGAGCGGTGGAGAATACCGTCAGACTCAAGTGCTCATATAATTTGATTCCTTCCAAGTTTACCATATACATCATACCTCCGATTACTCTAACGAGCAACCAGATCCGTCACCAGTCCAATTGATAACCACTTGGCTAGGGTTTAATACAACACATGTCAGACCAAGGAACGCACCTCTTGTTAGGGGTATGGATGGCCTGCAGGAGTGACACGTTGATGCAATGCCAGGCGAGTAATCCAGGACATCATGGTTTTGGATCACTGCATCCGAATCATCACACATTGGTGCACCAAAGCACCACACAACTGGTTAGTCCACCAGACATGGTTCCTCAAGGCTTAGGACCATTTTACCCTAAGCAGAAATATGGTTTAGTGCATCGGTGTCTGCTTACCGATCTGTGCATCGTGTTGGTTCCGTTCGGCCACAGACACTGTGCCTCGCAATGACCGTGGTGGAGACACCCATGCTCTGTCATCCCAACAGCTTATCTTTATAGGGCGATAAACCCTAATCAGAGCTACGAACATATTTAGGTTACATGGGACCAATCCCTTGAGTCTTCCACTCAAGTGGATTACTATGTAGCCATAGCTCTCTGTTCTGTAATCAAATCACATACTAAGATACGTACCAATATGCAATCCTATACTATCAACCATACATAGCTAAACTATAGGTTTTTACGAGCTGTAGACCTCAGCAATTCTAACAGAAACATGGCTTAGTGCACCGATATCGGCTCACTGATCTATGCACCGTGTTGGTTCTATTTGGCCACAGACACTGTGCCTTGTAATGACCATGGTGGAGACGCTTACACTCTGTCATCCCAACAGCTTATCCTGATAGGGCGACCAACCCTAATCAGAGCTACGAACGTAATTAGGTTACATGGAACCAATCCATTGAGTCTTCCACTCAAGTGGATTACCATGCAGCCATGGCTCTCTGTTATATAATCAGAACACGTACTATGGTACGTACCAAGATATAATCGTAAACTATCAACTATACATATCTAAACTATTGATTTTTACGAGCTATAGATCTCACTAATTCCAACAATCTTTTACTGGGTTTAACGAGGAAAAATAGTGTTGAGCTCTACAACTTCTACATGCTGCCCAAAAGCCTTTGCAGGAATTTTCTAAATGAATTGGTAACATCGTTTATAGATGCTACCTCAGTACCGCTACTTACATTTTCTCCTAAAATTGTTAGATCAAATGGAGTTTGTACTTGATGAGTTTCCCCTTACGATGGTTCCTAAGCTCCTTGGACCTTGCTTATCACTCTTCTATTGCAACAACAGACAACTAAGCTTCTGGTATGCGTCCCATGTTCTCTAAAAATATCCTGAGCCATACCACCTATAATACTACCTCACACGTAACAACATGCTCAGTCTTTGTGGTGGAGTCTATGATGCACTCTTGCTTCATACTCTACCAACTACCACTTATAATCCTAAGGTAAAAATAATTTCTGAAGTCAATTTTTTGGAACGCACATCTAATACAAAAGTCAAATCTTATGCATCCAATCGACATCAGGACCTGTGAAGTATATGCTAACTCATAATCCTCACTTGATGAGGACTTATGAGTATACCCTTCTCTTCAGTCTAGTGATCTGGACCCGGGTTCGACTGAAATCGACCCATCATTCCTGCTACGCAATAGATATCTAGCCTCAAAAAATGGAATTTGGCTAGAGTCTTATCTTCATGCATAGCCTGTGATAGCGAGAGACCTTGCTCTGGTAATCTCTAGTTACCTTGATTCCCAGAATATAACTCGCCTGACTAGGGTCTTTCATATTGAATTGTGATGACTATAAATCTTTACCTTAAATAATATTCCTACTATATTTTCAATCAGTAGAATATTATTAATGTAAAGTACTAAGTATATCCTTGTACCTCATTCACCTTTCTTGTACCCACTTGGTTTATCCTTATTCTGACCAAATCCACGTGAGTGGATTTTCTGATCAAAATAGATATTCCAAATCCTAGATGCTTGTATTAGTCCATAAATAGACTTTTGCAACTTGTACTCCAGATCTTCCTGACCTGCTGACACAAAGCCTGAAGCTGCATCATCCATATGTCTTTTTCCAAATCCTTGTTAGGAAATAACTATCTTGACATCCATCTACCAGATCTCCCAACTATAATGAGCTATGATAGATTAAGTGCATCCAAAACAGACTTGAGCATAGCTAACGGTGAGAAGGTTTCGACATAGTCAATCTATTATCCCTTGGTAACTAATCTAGCTACTTAAGTCTTAATTGGGTCCTCTTCTTATACACCTCCTACACCCAGATAGGTGATAGTTATTATGATTGATGTGTTCTAAGCTTGTAAAATTTTATGTTTTGATATAATAAATAAAGATTGATAGTTATTATATGAGATGCATATAGGTGTGTAACGTAGTTACGTATTCTTTTAAGAATAGAAAGCCATGGTTATATGGTAGTCCACTGAGTAGAAAACTGAGTGGATTGGTCCCATATAATCTAAATAAATTCGTAGCTATGATCAGGTTGGTCGCCTCATCATGATAAGCTGTTGAGGATGATAGTTCATGGGAAATCTTCACCATAGTCATCACCAGGCATAGTGTCTGTGGCTGATCGGAACTAACACGGTGTACAGATTAGTGAGCAGACATTGGTACACTAAGTCGTGTTTTTGCTTAGGGTAAAGTGGTCCCAAATCCTAAGGAACCATGTCTGATGGACTAACTAATTGTGTGGTGCTTTAGCATACCAATGTGTAAGGATTCGTATACAGTGATCCAAAACCACGGTGTACTAGGTTATCCAGCTGGCGTTGTATTAGCGTGTCATTCCTGCAGGCCATCCACACCCCTAAAGGGAGGTGCGTTCCTTGGTGTGACTTACACTGTACCAAACCCAGGCCTGGTGGTCATCATTTTGACTGTTGATCGGGTTTGATTACTCGACGGAGTAATTATAGGTATGATGTATAGGTCAACCTGGAAGAAATCAAGTCATATGATTATTCGAGCCTGACAGTAGTCTCTACTGCTCGAAGTGAATCATGGCATCAAGTGGAGGGACAGTGGGTTTACCATAACTAAGCGAAGAGCAAGGGTATGATGGAGAACATAGTAGGTCCGGGTGAATTAGAGTGCAGCCTGTGTCGCAATCTGGGTAGCCACGTAGGTTAACTCGAGCTTAGAGGATCGATTGCACACTTGGGTAGTGTGTCGATCGAGCTTGAGTTGGAAGCCATGAACCCCGGTCCCTGATGGTTTCACCTTATCAATATTATGTACGGTTCTCGTACCATCTCCTCGGAACACCATGAGCAGTAAGAGAAAGGAAGAATTCTACGCTCCGTGTGTGCTTAGCACTAGAGCACGATAGATACGTAACTATATGCGAGTGCTAAGGGTTAAGCCCAAGATTAGTACAGAGGCGCAGGTAGTTATCCCTATCCATAAGTGAACTTCGCTGTATAGGTACGATACACCAGGGTGCGTTACGAGTTGACTAGTTGATTTTGCTAGAGGCACCCTCCGGTAGCCTCAGTTAATAGTGAGGTAACTAGTAAAGATCACTTAAGGAGTGGCTGCTAGGTCTCGTACACTAGAAATGGTCAAATTGAGGCATCAGGGCGTTTTGGTAAAAACTCACTCTGGCAGACCTCACTTGTGACCGACCCTAGCAGTGAGAGACGATGCTAGGGCCAGCCCTATATTGTGAGGATGAGAATCCCCCATCAGTAGGGCCGGCCATAGGGATAGGGATAGGGTTTTGAATTGGTCAAAACAAGCCCTAAAAGTGGGGAAAACGGATAAATACAAGGAGAGAGAAAAATGGTGATTTTGGAATGATTTTTGGGGGATGTTCTTATCCTCTTGGATCATTATCCAAGGGGGTAGGCCGGCCCTATAAAGGGAGCTTTATGGGGCCAGCCATAGGAGTTGAAAAAATCGAACCCCCCTCTCTTTCATCTCTCTAGATCTCTCCCTTATCTCTCTACTTCCCCGCTTACAACTTCGTCTTCCTCGCATGGAGTTTTGTAGAAGGAGAAGGGTCGTTCTTTGGAGGTACTCAGAGATCCGAGAGTGACGTTCCGTGCATCATATGAGATCGGGTGAACAAGAAGGTAGAGTCTTTATTCATACCGTCGGTTTCTTCGCAAACGATCTTCCGTCTCCATCGACGAAGAAGACAATTCTCCGTAGTTAAAAAATCCGCACGAACGTATGAAAAATCTAACACATAGATCTAGCGAGCTTTATTATTTACATGTATGCTAGATAATCATTACGCTAGATTGTCGTTAGGGTGTTCGATTTATGTGCACACATATGCACCCACATGTAGATTAGTTTCAATAAAAGTTTAAATCGTGTAACATGCACCACGAACGGTCTTTCGACCGCCAAATCGTTTCCACTGCGTGCCTCTACCGTGGGATTATTCCAAACAATTGGTATCAGAACTGCATTAGTGGTGTGTGTTTCATGACTTTCCATGAAACCATCATATGTGTGCATGATGAACGCATGATATCATCGGGGTTCTTACGCTTAGATCATGCATATGTATATATTGTGCTTATTCTATAAATTGTTCTTGCAGGGTGCCGCTATAAAATCTAGATCTATATTTATGCTTGCTACCAGGGGTTAAACCCTGAGTTAGCCATTGTCTGGATTTGCTTTCTATGTGTGTGGATATATTTTAGAGCCATAGATTGAGCCAGCGATGGGGGTTGACCATCCTCGGTTCCCATGGCCGTTTTTCCTAGGCATGTTTTCTTTTCTTTCTAGGAAATTAAGTACGAGCAAGAACTTGCTCAAAGCGTAGTAGACCTTTTTCGGTTACAGATCGAGAAGAAAGATGTGCCAAAGAAATCCACCATCGGGAGCGTAAGCAAAACCCTAGAGGACGAAGACGATCCGGCAAAGTGTTCGCAAGCGTGATGGAGGAGCCGGACCAAGGGACCTTGTGGAGAAAGCTAGAAACCTGCGCTGTGCTAATTAGGTTCAGGGGTCGGACCCTAAACTTAATTCAATTTAATGGTTGCTTTCTTTATTAGTTCTTTATGTTTCATATCGAACCCCGATGAGATAATATTATTATCAGTTTTCAGAGGGATGCCTTTCCCCTCCGGTCTAAGCGACTGTACTAGGATATGATCCTGTTAGATGATGCCTATTATTTAGTTGACTTTTGATGTTAGTGGAATCCTATCACATATGGTTATGCCACCATTAGGTCAACACCCGATTAGTCGGGTGTGCCTATTTGGCCAGCATCGAAACCTAAGATGAGATGGAGATCCATTGAATATCAATTGTTAAATTTATAAGTAAGGCGCCATGACTAGTGGGAGTCCTTTCTAGTGTGTCTGACTTTAGGCTACGCTCCAGATCATTAGCGTGATAGCTAAGTTTGCAGAGCATCGATGTTCTCGGAATATGTAATATAACCCTTGAATGGAGAAATCCACTTGAGGCAGGGACTATGATATTCCGAGAACGATTAACTCTAGACGAAAGACTTGAAGCGCTAATGGGAGCACGGTGTGACTAGGGTCTAGTATATAGGAGGTCACTACCTTTGCATTGACATAAATTCATACTCGCAAAATAACCCTCAAATTTAATAAGGGATGGAAGAGAGGACTTTTAGAGATCCTCTGGCCTCCACGGCTAATTACTTCGTGCTCGGGTGGGAGGGCATAACTCAACAACCCCCTCGGGTGAGAGCTGTGTTTTTCTATACCAAGCTACTTAGTGACCTCCCTCGGGATATGGCGGTTACGGTGCCAAGTGTTCAGGCTTTACTCACCCTCGTGAGGGTTGTTAGAAATCCCGTGCCATAATTTCCTAGGCTCGTGGGTAAGCATCCTAAGTACACGTGAGGTATTCGTTACGAAGACAATGGTGATCACGTGGTACTGGCCAAAAGATAACCATGATTCATCAAAGCTTTTAGTTGGCAGATTTGGATAGGGTCAAGGGAAAGACCCGTGTAAGCGAAAGACCTGCACACTGCGCCCTCGGACAGGTGTAGCTGATTTCGAGATCTTACATACATGGTTAATTAATCTATAGAGATGGCTTCACGTGAGGGTAGCGCTGACATATGGAAATAATTAGCTTGTTTTAAAAAATCCATAAAATAAGTTTTAATGCATTCTCATTATTCAATCTTTTATTTTCAGATAACCATGTTAGACTCCCTGTCCGCTATCCTAAATAACCACAAACTTACCAGTCCCAACTATGAGGACTGGAAGCGCAACCTATACTTGGTCTTAAGGATTGATAAATATATGACAGCCCTGAATGACCCTGAGCCAGATTTGCCAGGACCTAATGCAACAGAGGCACAGTTAAAGGCGTTCACTGACTGGAAGGAATCTAATGAAATATGTAAATGCTATATAATAGCATCCTTGCAAACAACTCTGCAGAAACAAGTCGAGGAGATGCCCGATGCTTCTGATATAATGTTATAGTTGAAGAAAATGTTTGAGGGTCATAATCGCGTTACGCAATACCTTACCATCAAGAAACTCGTCGGTACTAAGATATCTGATGGGATACTAGTTCGGAAACACATAATGAAAATATTTGGGTTCCAGAATGAACTAGCAACCATGGACATTGTGCTAGAAGGCAAGGTGATGACAGATATCTTCCTCTCGTCACTGTCTAGAGCCTTTGAAGGCTTTGTCACCAATTTTAATTTGAACAAGTTAGCTATGAAAAATGCAGAGCTTCTGGGAGCTCTCCAGGCAGCTGAGGATAGCTTCAAGCAGAAGGGCGAAGCAATTCACATGTAACGCAGGTCCTTCAAGAAGTCTGGTAAATCTCAGGGCAAGAAACATAAGAAGAAACCTAAGTCAGTGCCTGTGTAAGACTCTGCGGGGGCCTCTGGGTCTGGCGAATCAAAGAAACCAGGCACAAAGTATTTCCGATATGGCCAGAAGGGTTATTAGAAGAAGAACTGCAAAAAGCCTCAGAATACTGGTGAAGGTAATCTACAACTCCTAGTTGTTGAATCATTTCTTTCGAGTAATAGTTCCTTTGCTAGTTGGATTGTGGATTCAGGATCCACTAACCATGCCTGTAACTCTCTTCAGGGGTTTCGGGAAAACAGAAGGTTGCTTGATGGAGAGGTGACCTTAAGCATGGGAACTGAGGCCGTGGCTGCTGCTGAAGCTATTGGAGATGTTACTCTTAGTTTTTTGAATAATAAGACTTTGACTCTTAGAGATGTTTTTTATGTACTATCCTTGAGACGTAATTTGATTTCTATTTCTTCTTTAGTTAATGAAGGTTATTCAGTTTATTTTGATGCTTCTGATGTATCGTTTAAGCTGAATGGAACTTTTATAATAAGAGAAATGGTTCAGAATAATCTCTATGTTGTTAGTCCTAAATTTGAAGAAGATAACATAATAACTTCAGCATTTAATGTTAATTCATCTAAGCGTAAGAAACCTTCAGAGAATTTAACCCAATTATGGCACTTACGACTTGACCATATTGGATTAAACAAGATCCATAGGATGGTGAAGGCTGGGCTTCTGGAAACAGATTCTACGGAGATCCTTCCCACTTGTGAATCCTGCCTGAAAGGCAAGATGACCAAGAGGGCCTTTAAAGGCAAGGGAGTAAGAGCTACAGAGGCATTGGAGTTAATCCATTCAGATATATGTAGACCCATGAGCATCAAGGCGATAGGAGGCCATGAATACTTCATCACTTTTACTGATGATTACTCAAGATATGGTTATATTTACCTGATGCAACGAAAGTCGGAATCCTTTGACATGTTCAAAGAGTTCAGGGCTGAAGTAGAAAAGCAGACAAGCAAATATATAAAAACCCTTCGATCTGATCGAGGATGTGAGTATCTATCTGACGAGTTCCTTGGGTATATGGTGGAGCATGGGATAACATCCCAGTTAACTTCTCCAGGTACCCCACAACAGAATGGAGTTTTCGAGAGAAGGAATCGAACCTTGTTGGACATGGTTCGCAGCATGATGAGTTGTGCTTATTTACCAACGACCTTTTAGGGATACGCCCTACAGACAACAGTATATGTTTTGAATCACGTTCCGTCTAAATCAGTGCCTTAGACCCCTAGAGAACTGTGGTCAAGGCAAAAGTCAACACTACAGCATTTCAGAATATAAGGATTTCCTATATATGTGCGGATAGACAAGAGGGAAAAGATGAAGCCAAAGTCCAAAGCATGTCTGTTTGTAGGGTATCCCAGAGAGACCAAAGGTGGACTATTTTATGACCCTGTAGAAACGAAGGTAATCATTTCCACGAATGCCATTTTAATTTCTATAGCAGGATTATATTATAAACCACAAGCCTGCTAGTAAGGTGGTTCTGAATGAACTGCTGGGTACTAGTACAGAGAGCGTATCCGAAAGCATAGTGGGTGCTGATATTATAGACGCTAATTAACAGATACTGTACAATCTAATCATCCTGTAACACCACCACCACCTCATCGCAATAAGAGAACCATCAGAGCTCGTGACAGATACTATGGAGAAACCTTATTGGTTGATCCAGAGGGTCAGGAGGATGATCCACTGAGCTACGAAGAGGCAGTGGGAGCTTCTGACGGCTCTAACTAGCAAAAGACCATGGAGGCAGAAATTGTATCAATATCCCATAACGTTATCTGGACTCTTGTTACACCATCATCCAATATTAAACCTATTGGGTGTAAGTGGGTGTATAAAAAGAAAAGAGGATCTGATAGTTCCATTGAGACTTATAAAGCTAGATTAGTTGCCAAGGGTTATACCCAGAGAGAAGGAATCGACTTTGACGAAACCTTCTCGCCGGTAGCTATAATAAAGTCTATTCGGATCCTCCTATCCATTGCAGCCCATTATAACTGGAAGATCTGGCAAATGGATGTCAAGACAGTATTCCTTAATGGGGATTTGGAAGAAGATATTTATATGATGCAGCCACCAGGTTTTAAGTCAGAGGGTCAGGAGCATCTAGTTTATAAGTTGCAGATCTAAAGTCCATTTATGGACTAAAGCAAGCATCTAGAAGTTGGAACATTTATTTTGATCAGGCAATCTAGTCATATGGATTTACTCAAAACAAGGATGAACCATATGTATACAAGAGGAGTGATAAGACTACAGTGGTATATTTGATACTTTACGTAGATAATATTCTGCTTATTGGGAATGATGTTGGAACATTGTCAACGGTAAAGGTCTGGTTGTCAACACAGTTCGATATGAAAGACATAGGTGAAGGAAGTTATGTTTTGGGGATCAAGGTAACACGAGATCGTCAGAACAGGTTTCTCTTGCTGTCACAGGCGGCGTATATAAATAACGTTATGGCTAGGTTTGACATGCAAAACTCCAAGAAGGGTTTTGTGTCATTTAAATATAGCATAAAACTGTCTAAGGATCAATATTCTAAGACACCTGAGGAGAGAGCAGATATACAGAAGATATCTTATGCTTCAGCAATAGGTAGTCTAATATATGCTATGCATTGTACAAGGCTAGATATCTGTTTCGCAGTGGGCATGATGGATTGGTTTCAGTCGAATCCGGGTCCAGATCACTGGACAGCTGTGAAGTGTATACTCAAGTACCTTCATAGAACAAGGGACTATGAGTTGGTTTACATTGCACAGGAACTGACACCGATTGGATATACAGATTCTAACTTTATGTCAGATTTGGAATCTAGAAAATCGGTGTCAGTTCCTGTGCAATGTAAACCAACTCATAGTGTGAAGCAGAAATGCATCATGGACTCTACCATAGAGGCTGAGTACGTTGCAGCGTGCGAGGCAGCCAAAGAGGCGGTATGGCTCAAGAAATTCCTTACGGATTTGGGGTGCATACCAGAGGCCCAGTTACCTATTGTGCTTTACTGCGACAAAAGTGGGGCGGTAGCACAAGTAAAGGAGCCAAGACATCACTAGAAGGGGAAGCACATCGAGCGCAAATTCCACTTGATTCGACAGTTTCAAAAGCAAGAGCGAGTAGCGATGATACAGATTGCATCTGTAGATAATATTGTTGATCCTTTAACCAAGGCAATACCTATCAAGGCATTCGAGCGACATATGGACGCGATGGGAGTCAAAATCGTTTTGCTTTGCTAGACCAAATGGGAGATTGTTAGGATTGATATGTTCTAAACTTGTAAAACTTTATGTTTTGATCTAATAAATAAAGATTGATAGTTATTATATGAGATGCATATAGATGCATAACGTAGTTACGTGTTCTTTTAAGAACAGAGAGCCATGGTTATATGGTAGTCCACTGAGTAGAAGACTGAGTGGATTGGTCTCATATAATCTAAATAAGTTCGCAGCTATGATCAGGTTGGTCGCCTCATCATGATAAGCTGTTGGGGATGACAGTTCATGGGAAGTCTTTACCATGGTCATCACCAAGAATAGTGTCTGTGGATGAACAAAACTAACACAGTGTACCGATCAGTGAGTAGACACTGGTACACTAAGCCATGTTTCTGCTTAGGGTAAAACGGTCCTAAACCCTGAGAAACCACGTCTGATAGACTAACCAGTTGCGTGGTACTTTGGTGCACCAATGTGTGAGGATCCGTATACAGTGATCCAAAACCACGGTGAACTGGGTTACCCGGCTGGCATTGCATTAGCTTGTCACTCCTGTAGTCCATCCACACCCTTGAAGGGAGATGCGTTCCTTGGTGTGACTTACACTGTACCGAACCCAGAACTGGTGGTCATCAGTTTGACTGTTGACCAGGTTTGATTACTCAACGTGGTAATTATAGGCACGATATATAGGTCAACCTGGAAGGAACCAAGTCATATGATCATTCGAGTCTGACAGTAGTCTCTACTGCTCGAAGTGAATCATGGCATCAAGTGGAGGGACAACGGGTTTACCATAACTAAGCGGAGAGCAGGGGTATGATGGAGAATATAGTAAGTACGAGTGAATTGGAGTGCAGCCTGCATCACACTCTGGGTAGCCACGTAGGTTAACTCGAGCTCAGAGGATCGATGGTACACTCAGGTAGTATGTCGATCGAGCTTGAGTTGGAAGCCATAAACCCCGATCCCTGATGGTTCTACCTTATCAAAATTATATACGGTTCTCGTACCATCTTCTCGGAACACCATAAGTAGTAAGAGGAAGGAAGAAGTCTACACTCCATGTGTGCTTAGCACTAGAGCACGGTAGATGCATAACTACATGCGAGTGCTAAGGGTTAAGCCCGTGACTAGTACAGAGGCGCAGGTAGTTATCCCAAGCCATAAGTGAACTTCGTTGCATTGGTGCGATGCACCAGGGTATGTTGCGAGTTGACTAGTTGACTTTGCTAGAGGCATCCTCTGGTGGCCTCAATTAATAGTGAGGTAACTAGTAAAGATCACTTAAGGAGTGGTTGCTAGGTCTCGTATACTAGAAATGGTCAAATTGAGGCGTCAGGGCGTTTTGGTAAAAACTCACTCTAGCAGACCTCACTTGTGGCCGACCCTAGCAGTGAGAGACCATGCTAGGGCCGGCCCTATATTGTGGGGATGAGAATCCCCCATCAGTAGGGCCAGCCATTGGGATAGGGACAGGGTTTTGAATTGGTCAAAACATGCCCTAAAAGTGGGCAAACAGATAAATACAATGAGAGATAAAAGGGTAATTTTGGGGAGATTTTTGGGAGATGTTCTTATCCCCTTGGATCATTATCCAAGGGGGTAGGCCGACCCTATATAGGAGTTGGAAAAACCGAACCCCCCTTTCTTTCATCTCCCTAGATCTCTCCCTTATCTCTCTACTTCCCCGCTTGCAACTTTGTCTTCCTCGCGTGGAGTTTCATAGAAGGAGAATGGTTGTTTGTTGGAGGCACTCAGAGATCCGAGAGCGATGTTCGGTATATCGTGTGAGATCAGGTGAACAAGAAGGCAGAGTCTCCATTCATACCGTCGACTTCTTCGCGAATGATCTTCCGTCTCCATCGACAAAGAAGACAATTCTCTGCGGTTAAAAGATCCGCATGAAGGTATGAATAATCTAACATGTAGATCTAGCGAGCTTTATGATTTGCATGCATGCTAGATAATCATTACGCTAGATTACCATTAGGGTGTTCGATTCATGTGCACACACATGCACGCACATATAGATTAGTTTCAATGAAAGTTTAAATCGTGTAATGTGCATCATGAATGGTCTTTCGATCGCCAAATCATTTCCGCTGCATGCCTCTACCGCGGGATTATTCCAAACAATAGTGTAATAAGAGTCGAGACTGTTTCAAGGGACATTGATGCAGGCTTACCTCCATGGTCTTTTGTCAGTCAGAACTGTCGAAAGCTCCCACTATTTTATCGTCGCTCTAGGAATCAACCTCCTAAAACTCTGGATTAATTAACTATCAAAGTATCTCCATAATATCTTTCAAGAGCTCTGATGGTCCTCCCTCAACGATGAAGTGGTGGTGGTACCAAGCAAAAGTATCTGGTATACTAGTTTCTATATCATCTACTCTCACTATACTTTTGGATGCGCACTCTCTACCAGTACCTAGTAGTTTCCCAAGAACTACCTTACCAATAAACTTGTGGTTTATAATATAATCCTTGTCTAGGTAGATGGTATTCGTAGAAACGATTACCTTCTAAACCTCAAGATCATAGAATAGTCCATCTTATGCCTCCTTAGGGTAACCTATAAATAGATATGCTTGGAACTTTATCTCCATCATATCCCTCTTGTCCTTCCGGACAAACGCAGGACAATCCTATATCTTGAGACACCATAGTATAAGCTTTCACTAATTAGACCATAGCTCTCTATAGGTTTAAGGCACTAATTTAGATGAGAGATAATTATAAATACAGGCTACTGTTTTAAGGTACAACCCCACCAGAAGGTGAGTAGTACACTTAGCAATATTTATCATACTACGGATCATGTCCAACAAGGTCTGATTCCTTTCTCTTAGAGACCTCATTTCTGACGTGTTATCCTTAAGCACTTAACTGAGAGATAATCTCATGCTCCCTTAGAACCCTATGGAACCCATCCGATAGGTACTTATTCCCTCGATTAAATCGAAGAGACTTCTATCGTCTAGACACTCTTGGAACCATAGATGTCAAGATTAACTAACACTAATACCTTAGTGACCCCTTTTAGTTATTCTGTCTTCCAGATAATATTCATAGGTCAGAAGGATCTCCGAGGAATCTGTGAATAGAAACTTGACTTTCTATTACCTCTGAATTTATTTGAGGCAAAATATCTAAATTATAGGGGTCACAAATGGGTTAGATTCTCTGAAGGATTTAGATAAATATAAATTAGATTTTGCAGCTGTTATAAAATCTATATCCGAATTAGGATTAAATATAAAGAGATTATTCTGAACTATTCCTCTAGCAACGAAGATATCCATTCAGTTTGAGAGACATACCAACGGTGTGATCTAAAACTAAAAAAAACTTCATTTAGTAAAAAGGAAACAAAACTAAATCTCTAAAGATCATGATCATTGTTTAGGAAAAACTAAGATAATCATATCTAACAGCTTCCGTAGCATCATATGACATCAGTATATATGTTAGGATTACTTCACCATATAGTAGCCTTCTGCTTTCCTTGAATCACTGTAGACACAAAGTCCATATTCCAAGAAGTAGAAGAACTGCTACTAGATAGTGACTCAACCCCTAATATCCTGAGGCATACAATATCTTCCAATACCCCCTCTACTTGCCACAGCGAAAATACTTCTGTCATTGGTGTTACCAGACTTAGGAGTCCATACCAGTTTCTGCACCTATATAAATTTTGGTCTTCTGATAAGTTACTCCCTTAGGCTCTTCTAGAGAAGACCTAAGTTAAGCACTAAAGGTTTTGCCTTTAATCTTGAACCCATCATTTGTCTCCTGAAAAGCTTCTTAGATGTTCTGCGATTATCATCTCTAGCTTGTTAAAGCTAAAGTCTCTGACAATGCCTTCGAATGTCACAAACAAGGTTGCAAGATAGACGTCTTCCACCACCTCATTATCTAGCACCATACCTTTAGAATCTAGTTCGATCAGGAACCCAAGTATGTGTTCCTGAACAAGCATATCCTCAGACATCTCAGTACCGACGAGTATCTTGATGGAAAAATGATTAGTCTACTAACTTCACCTTTTAGACATCTAATGCAAGTAAAACTTTATTTTAGAAGACTTAGCATATCTCCGACTTGCTTCTAAGGAGTTGTCCGCAAGTCTGCTATAATATAGCACTTGCACATCTCCTCAGACTCTCGCTAGTTGTCAAATGCCCTAGTTAGTACCCTAGTGATATCAGGACCTGTTAGGTCTGGTTCAGGGGTATTGAGATTGAAAGCCAATGTACGCTAATAACCCTAAGCATACACTAAAGATAGAGCTTCCGCTCTACGTAGTTAGAGACCCGATAACTAGTTCTCTTATGGGATAGTGGACAGGGTAATTATATGATTGAATGAAAAGAATACAGAAAACTTATTTTATGAATTTTGAAAATAAAATAATTATATCCAAATGCCAACGCTAACCTCACAGCGAAGACATATCTATGGATTAATTAACCATGTATGTGAGATCTCGGAATCGGATACACCAGCCCGAGGGGGCAGTGTGCAATGTCATCCGCTCATATGGGTCTTTCCTTGACCCAATCCAAATCTGCCAACAAAGAGCGTTGATGGACCATGATTGTTCTTTTGGCCAATGCAATATGATCCATATGCAAAACAATGAAAGCCTCACGTCCACTTTGGATGCTTACCCACAAGTCTAGACAATTATAACACAGGAGTTCATGCGGCCCCCATGAGGATGGGAAAAGCCCTTTTCTTCTGGCCCCGTAACTACTACCTACTGAAGTAGACCGCCAAGTCATCTAGTATGGAAAAACATAACTCTCACTCGAAGGGGATGTTGAGCTACACCCTCCTACCCAGACACAAAGCAGTTAGCTATGGAGGCCAGAGGATCTCAACGAGTCCTATCACACATCCTTTATTAGAGTTGAGGGTTATTTTATGCAAGTATGAGTGTACACTAAGGTCACAACAACCTATACACTAGACCCTAGTCATACTGCGCTCCCACTAATGTTTCAAGCCTTTCGCGAGGCATTAATCGATCTCAGAATATCATAGTCCCTGCCTCAAGTGGATTTCTCCACTCAAGGGTCACATTACATATCCCAAGAATATCAATGCTCCTCAAACCTAGCTATCACGCTAATACCCTGGATCCTAGCCTAAGGTTAGACAGACAGGAAAGGTCTCCCCCTACTATGGCGCCTCACTAATAAATTTGACGATTGATGTCATAGTAGAATTCCAACTCATTCTAGGTTTCGATGCTGGACAACTAGGCACACTCGACTAATCGGGTGTTGACCTAATGGTAGTATAACCAAATGTGATAAATTCATGCTATCATCAAGGGTTAATTAAATAATAGGTGTCACTAGTGGAATTATATCCTAATAAGGTCGCTAAGACCCGATAGGAAAGGACATCTCTCTAACACAGATAATCTAATTATCGAATCAGGATTCTCTACAGAAATAAAAAGAACAAGAAAGAAATAACCACACAACTAAATCAAGTTCAGGGTTCGACCTCTGAACCTGGCTAGCACAGCGAGGCTCTCTGTTTCCTTCGCAAGGTTCCTCGATCCGGTACAAGCCTCTGTATATGATCTATGACACTTTTGCCCTTTGTCGTTATCGTGTACGCTTCGCTGGATCTCCATCGTCCTCCAAGGTTCTACTCATCCTCTGGTAGTGGATCTCCGCGATAAGTCCTCCTCTTCAATCTGTAACCAAAAAAGATCTAGTACACTTCGAGCAAGTGCTCGCTCGTACACAATTTCCTAGAAATAAAAGTAAACAAGCCTAGCAAAAAGCCTAGGAATCAAGGGTGGTTTATCGCTACCTCTTGCCCGACTACGACTCTAAAACTATCCACAATAGAAAAGCAAACACATCCAGATATATACTAGCACGGGGTCCGACTCTCGGTTGCAAGCAATAACACATCCAGATTATTATAAAGTGGCACCCTGCAAGAACAATCCCTAGAACACATAATATCTACTATATGCATGATCTACTCGTAGTACCCCGATGGCGGCACATACTATTCATGCACGTACATGACAGTTTCATGAAAAACATGAAATGCACATCACTAACCTGGTTCTGATACCAATTGTTGGAAATAATTTCTATGGCAGATACCCATAGCGGAAGACAAGGGTAGGTCCAAAGACCATGAGCAGCGTGCATTACATATTAAAATTTTTATCGAAACATTCTAATGTGCATGCATGAATCTAGCATAAGAACAAATTGACCCCCTAACGACGATCTAGCGCAAGAGAACTATCTAGCATACATGCATGTTCTATCTATACAAGATCTACATGAAAGAGATCATACCTTCGTACGGATTTTTTCACCGCGACAAATTTCTTCTTTGTTGATGGAGATGGCCTCGGATCAGCTTGACATACCTTTGGTGCAACGGCCATAACTTTTTGCTCCAAATTACGATTGGGCTGAAATTTGGACTGAAAGTATAAGCCTTCGAGATGTAACTTTTGAAAGTGCTTTAATCTTTTTTGGAGTTCTATAGCTCCTGTAATCATAGAAATAACGTTGATCTTCTGTGCAAATTCTGGACAACAAAAATTTACGAGGAACGGCTTCATGTTCATCTGATCTCGCATGATACATGGACCCTTGTCGATGGATCTCTAAGTGCCTCTATGTGATGAGCCTTCTCCATCTTCGATTCATTACATGAGGAAGAAGAACCGTATCCGAACCCTCGCGCACACGCGTTGAAGATAAGAGAGGAGACAAAGAGAAGAGGGGGGCGGCTAGGGCATCATCCTATCAAGTTGTCACCTCTTCTCTCCCTATGTCCTTATATAGGGCCTAACGCCTACCCTTACATAAGCAAGTTGTGGCGGCCCCCTTTGTCTCTCTCTCCTTTTGTGTGCATGAATAAGCCAACCTGCTACCTTTTTTAAGTGGTCAGCCCCTTATGTCAACCCCTTAATTTAGCCCACCTCCCCTTAAAGTTTGCTAGCAATTCCTAGAAGCTAGGTAGGGGGCGGCCCATGTGTGTCCCCACTTGCTAGGGGCGGCCAAGCTAGGGCATGGTAATATTTTGGTTTTCCAAAATACCCCCATGCCACTAGTTGATTGCCCCTCTCGCTTGGGAACTCGCATGGCGCACTTACGTGGGTTATAACTAGTGATTCCACTATTACTGGGGTGCCCGTAGTAAACACCTACGGTGCCCCTAGTGAAGTCAACCAGTTAACTCGCAATACAAACCGGTGCGTTACACCCATATAGTGAAGGCCACTAAGGTAAGGAGATGACTGCGTGTGTCTCTGTACTACTTCGGGATTTCCCCTAGCACACACATGCACCTACGCATCTACCATGAACTAGTGCGATGCACACACGGAGCATAGGGTTATTAGGGTTGGACTAATTACTTCCTCTAATTGTGTCTTGTGAATCGAGGAGATGGTTCAAGAACCATATATCATGTGGATAAGGTGGAACCTTTAGGGACCAGGGTTTATGGCTTCCAACTTAGACTCGATCGGTATATTATCCGAGTATACCATTGATCCTCTGAGTCCGAGTTAACCTACGTAGCCACCCAAAGTGAGACGTAGGCTATACTCCAATTTACCTGGACTTACTATGTTCTCCGCATGCCCTGTTCTCCGCTTAGTAATGGTAAAATCATTGCCCCTCCACTTGGTGCCATGATGCAACTCGAGCGGTGGAGACTACCGTCAGACTCGAGCACTCATATAACTCAGTTTCTTCGAGGTTAACCACATACGTCGTACCTCCGATTACTTTGCTGAGTAACCAGATCCAGTCAACAGTCTAACTGATGACCACCTGGCCAAGGTTTAATACAATATAGGTTAGACCAAGGAACATAACTCCGGTTAGGGGTGTTGATAGCCTATAGGAGTGGCATACTGATGTGACGCCAGCTAGGTAAACCAATATACTGTAATTTTGGATCACGTAACTGGACCCTCACACGTTGGTGCGCCAAAGCACCACACAACTAGTTAGCCCACCAGACATGGCTCTTCAGGGTTTAGGACCATTTTACTCTAAGTAGAAACACGGCTTAGTGTACCGGTGTTTGCTCACCAATCTATATACCGTGTTGGTTTCATTCGGCCACAGACGCTGTGCCTGGTAATGACCGTGGTGGAGACACTCATGCTCTGTCATTCCAACAGCTTATCCTAATAGGGCGACCAACCCTAATCAGAGCTGTAAACATAATTAGGTTGCATGGGACCAATCCATTGAATCTCCCATTCAAGTGGATTACCATGCATCCATGACTCTCTATTCTGTAATCAGAACACGTACTAAGGTACGTACTAAGATGCAATCCTAAACTATCAACCATACACAACTAAACTATTGGTTTTTACGAGCTATAGACCTCACCAATTCTAACAGTTTTTACTTTGTATGGGAGCTGAGCTTGCGTACAGAGAAATCAGGCCCCTTTTTCACATGAAGGGTAAAATGATCATTTCCAAAAAATGGACTTTTTTGCAAAATTACACAAACTTTTTTTGGACCTAAATGTAAGGAAAAATAGATGTTTTGAAGATTATATATATTTTTTTTGGGTTTTTAGTGCTAAAGCCTAATCGTAGGGTCAGTTAGCCCTAAACCGGGTCGTAATCGAGTTTTACCCTATCTAATCATGCTTAGCACTAATCAAACCCTAAACCATCTCATGACAAGTTTTGTGGGGCCCACATGACATCAAATCCATGTGCATGCCATTTGAAAATAATTAGTAAAATTAGTTAGGAACTAACCTAAGTTAGGGACTAAACTAGTTTAGCTTAAAACCTGATCTACCCTAGTTTTCACCCTAAAAACTTAATTAGACTTAAGCTAATCCTAAAGGAGACTTATTGGCAGACAACTGAGGCTCACATGACATCACACTCATGTTCATGCCATGTAAAATAGATTAGCAAAACTAGTTAGGAACTAACCTAAATTAGAGGCTAAACTAGGTTAACTTAAACCCTATTCTAGCCTAGTTTTCACCCTAAAAACCTCATTAGGCTTAAACTAAACCTAAAGTGGACTTTTTGGCAGCCATGTGGGGCCCACTTGGGCAGGTTTAACCTCCCCCACATGCCCCCCCTTGGGGAGATAAGCCCTCCCCAAAGGGAGGTGTGGCCAGCCACTCCAAAGGACCAAAACCCTTTTGGTTATGATTATTTCCCTTAGCCTTTCATCCTCCCCTCAAAGCCAACTCTTCCCTCTCCCTTGAGCTGCGAACTCAGTCCCTAAGGAACCCATCTCCCATCCAAAAACCTTGAGAAATCCTAAGAACAAGTGAGCAAGCTCACTAGTTTAGGATTTTGAAAGAAAAGAGAAGAAAAATAAAGAGAAGAAGAAGAAGAGAAGGAGTGGTGGATAAAAGCTTTGAGGAACTCCCACATCTACAAAAGGTAAGATAAAATAGGTTGTATTAGGGTGTCATGATAGTTTAGAGCAAATTCTAGGTTATTTCATCCATGAGTTTTAGCTTTAAATCATGAATTTTGACCCAAAAAGCATGCTAGGTTTAGTTCTTTAATTTCAATCCATAGGCCTTGATTAACAATGAAATATAAGGTCATGAGCATGTTTATTAGCTTATTATCATTAGATCTAATGCTTTAAAAATTCAATTCGGAGAGATTTACTTCTTTGAATCTCGTGTTTTCGGAAGACTAGTCGAGTTCTTCCGAATCTTGAGTTCTTGAGATGAAAATCACAAAAGTTTGGTTTTTAATCCAAAAAAATATAAATCCCTTCATCCTAACTTGTTTGTGGATTAATTAAATAAAAGAATAAATAACATCATCATGACATATTTGGTAAATAGGTAAATAACATAATAATGACATCGTGATGACATATTTTGCTAAATAACCTAAATAAACCTATTTATGGCTCCATAATGACTTCATATTAAAATAAATCAATTAAATAACTTTATGACATCATCCATACTTGTTCAGAAATAGTATGATACGGAGAAACATATAATATGACGTATTTATATAAGTATTTCACCCGTATAAAATGCGTATTATACTGTATTACGTCCGTATAAAACCCATATTAAAATAAATTGAATAAATAATTTAATAATCCAATTATGATATCATAATGACATCATTTAAATAATAAATTAATAAAATAAAATATTTAATAAATAAATAATTATTTAAATAAATTAATAATTATTTAATTAATTAATTTTGAAAAAATAAAAATAGAATATTTTACTTAAATAAAAGCATTAGGTCCCGAAAAAGCATGTGGGAAGTGGGGTAATCACCGCGAGCGGACGGGGAAACCTAATATCGCTCGTAGGAGGTGATTTGGCCGTCGCACGCTAAGAACGGACTTAATCTGCTCTTTTAGGGTTTGAAATGAACCCTATATAAATTAAGGATAGGTGTGGCTAGACCACAGCCATTGACTGACCTTCAAGCAGTGAATAGTTCAGTATACTGGAATGGGCGCGGAAGCACTGTCCGATTTTTCAGTATCTGCTGAACTGAATTCCCTGGTCAACTTAAGTCTATCCTTGCCCCCTTAGGGGCATGTACCTTCCTGTAGAGGTTAAGGACAAGTGTAGCTTTAACCACAGCCGAGGACTGACCTTCGGGTCTGGAAACTTTCAATATACTACAAGAAATAACTTCTTTACCGACGGACCTTTTAAGTACCGTCGGTAATAATGTTCTTTTTACCGACGGTTAAAATAATTTCCGTCGGTATTATAACTTTGATTTTTTAAATATTTTTTGCACATTTATTACCGACGGTTATATATAATCCGTCGGTACAATGTTTTATACTGACGGAAATATATTGTCTGTCGGTACAATTAGTTTATACCGACGAACATATAACGTCCGTCGGTAATATGTTACGACGAAACTCAGGATAAAAACCGAGCCTCTGGAAAAAAATGGAACCCTGAGTTCCGTCGTGACATGTACCGACGGAACTTATTTTTCCGTCGGTATATGCCGACGGACATTATATCTCCGTCGGTAAAAAGATCACGACGAAACTCAGGGTAAAACCAAGCCTTTGGAAAAAAATGGAGCCTGAGTTTCGTCGTAACCTTATACCGACGGAGCTTAGTTTTCCGTCGGTATAAATCCATTATACCGACGGAAATAAAATATCCGTCGGTACAAAGGTCACGATGAAACTCAGTGCAAAAACCGAGTCTCTGGAAAAAAATGGAACCCTGAGTTTCGTCGTCGTTTTTTACCGACGGATAATATGTTTCCGTCAGTAAAAAGGTTATCTTTACCGACGGAGGTAAAAATGTATGTCGATAAAAACCCTGTGTTAAATTAGATTCAGCGATCCCCCCCCTTCTGTTTAGTTTCGATCTAAACCCCTCCCCGTCCCTCTCTCTCTCTCTCTCTCAATCTCCCCCCCTCCCCGGCCTCTCCCCCCTCCCCGGCCTCCCTCCCCCCCTCCCCGGCCTCCCTCGCGTCGCGTCCCTCCGGCCGACCGATCGATCGGCGGCAAGCTCCTCCTCCTCCTCGTGGGCTCCGGCCGGTGAGATCCTCCTCCTCCTCCTCCCCCCGGTGAGCTCCTCCTCCTCCCATGGCATGTAGATCTTAAATGATTTTTGACTATTCACAGTCATCTCTCTTTCCAGATAAAATTGGATTCTCATGGCAGAAGCTTTCATTTTTTTCCAGTATATTGCTTGCTGAACTTCCTTGTAAACTGGATAAGTCAAGTCCTCCGTATGATATATTGTTCATGTTGAAAATTTTGGAAGGCTTAAATCGATTTTCATTTCACTTGTTGTCCTATGAAAGAAGCAATGCATTTCACATCTTAACTGGGCATGTATATTTCTAGGTTTTCACAGCTTTGGTTTGTATATTCATAATGATACCATGAGCGCTTTGGGGCGTCCTCAAGATATGTTTTCAGATACTGCTATACAATTACAACCCATCTTTGCTCAATGGGTACAAAACACCCATGCTTTAGCGCCTGGCGTAACAATTCCTGGTGCAACAACAAGTACCAGCTTAATTTGGGGGGGTTGTGAATTAGTAGAAGTAGGCGGTAAAGTTGCTTTGTTACCTATTCCATTAGGAACCGCAGATTTTTTAGTTCATCACATTCATGCATTTACGATTCATGTGACTGTATTGATACTACTGAAAGGTGTTCTATTTGCTCGCAGTTCCCGTTTGATACCCGATAAAGCAAATCTGGGCTTTCGTTTCCCTTGTTGTCCTATGAAAGAAGTAATGCATTTGCTGAAGGGAGAATTAAACAATTCGATGATCTAAGGGTGGTAGTTTCTACTGTTCCACAGTCTGAGTTCACAAACAGGCTCTCCATAAAAACACTTTTTGGGATCAGAATCCAAACAGGCTCTTTATCTTTTTTAGGAATTCCGGGCTTCCAGAATCCTGGAAACGGAGCGTATCCAAACATAAGTCCCCCTAAAATTTTTTCCTAGAAGAAGTAGAAGAGGGTTTTAAATTTTTCCCTTAAAATCAACATGAAAAAAAAAAACGTGGACGGCAGGATTCGAACCTGCGCGGGCAAGCCCACATGATTTCTAGTCATGCCCGATAACCACTCCGGCACGTCCACCAGTTATATTGAAAGAGAGTCTTTTAATTATATGATGAAATGAACGACACGACGACATGTGCGTCACAACCATCCGGTGGGGTGCGCCCGATATGTGAATCGCCACACGTATAATGAAGTGAGCGATCGGGACCAAGAACAATTCAAATATTCGAGAAAGAGTCGCGTTAAAGCATGCAAACTACTACACTATTAGCAAGAAGTCGTGAAGTAATCACTACTTAACTACTTCACTATTGGGCAATTAGTGCCCTAAGTATAGTCCATCTTTTCCTACTATTCTTGGTAATATTTGGGGTTCTTTTAGAATGACCTGGAGAATCACGATCAATTCTCTCATTCTAATTTTCCATGGTATTCTTAGGTCTTATCCATTGATATAGAATTACGAGTATTATTAATGTCTTGTAAAGTTTATCCTTGAGTTTTAAAGGCCTGTAGAAGTTTCGGTTCCGTGTTCCATACCCGAGAACCGAAACTGAATTTGTGCGGAGTCTTATAACATTGTTTGAAATTACTTGTGGTGTTGTATAGCCAAATAGACGAAGATGTCTTCGATCGATAAAAGTTGGATGCGTAATTCGAATCGCATGAGCCAAGATTACAGAGAAGGAGTCAGGAAATTTCTGGATTTTGCATTTGAGCGTCTTGCACTGCTTGATGGAAAAATTGTGTGTCCCTGCATAGACTGCGGAAGGGTGACTAGGAAGGTTCGAGAGGAATGTGAGGTTGATCTGGTAATACGTGGCATTGACATTAGCTATACCCGTTGGTTCTCGCACGGTGAGGAGCTAGATGCAGTCCCCATGGCAGCTCACGGTGAAACTGCAAACACAGTGATCGCTGATGATAATATTAATACAGACGATGACGATGACATGCAGGGTATGATACATGATTTGCAAGGTGGAATAGGCACGGAAGCACCGTTAGGTGATCAGCCCAATATCGAAGCGGACAAGTTCTACAGATTGCTTAAAGATGCTGAACAACCTCTATACCCGGGGTGTGAGAAGTTTTCAAAACTCTCTTTCACTGTAAAGCTTCTTCATTTGAAGTGCCTCAATGGTTGGAGTAATAAGTCATTTAATATGTTGGTAGAGTTGCTGAAAGAGGCTTTTCCTATGGGTGAGACAGTACCGAAATCATTCTACGAGGCGAAGAAGACAATTAAAGATCTCGGTCTGGGTTATGAGAAAATTGATGCATGGGTGAATGATTGTATGTTGTACCGGAAAGAGTACGAACATGCGCGGTCATGCCACATATGTGGAGCAACGAGATATAAAGAGACGGATGCCGAGTCTAGTACCAGTCGAAGGAAGAAAAATGTATCTGCAAAGGTTCTCCTATACTTCCCGCTCAGGGACAGGCTTCAGAGGTTGTTTATGTCATCGAAGACTGGTGAGCACATGAGGTGGCATGCACGAGAACGTACAGATGATGGGATTATGAGACATCCGGCCGACTCTTTGACGTGGAAAGATTTTGATCATACCTATCCTGAATTCGCATGTGAAGTTCGCAACGTCAGGTTAGGGCTTGCTAGCGATGGCTTCAATCCCTTTGGGAATATGAGTGTGTCGTACAGTATTTGGCCAGTTGTCCTAGTTCCATACAATTTGCCTCCCTGAATGTGCTTAAAAAATCCATACACAACGCTCTCCTTGCTCATTCCTGGACCCAGGTCGCCTGGTAATGATATTGACGTTTACTTGCAGCCGTTGATTGAGAAGTTGAACGAGTTATGGGAAGTTGGGGCCGATACGTATGATGCCTTGTTGTGCCAGAATTTTCGGATGCATGCGGCACTTCTATGGACCATCAATGATTTTCCTGCATATGCCAACTTATCCGGGTGGAGTACTAAAGGAAAATTGGCGTGCCCTACATGCAATAAGGAGACAGATTCATTACGGTTGAAGAACGGAGGCAAGTTCTATTATATGGGCCATCGAAGATTCCTTGTTGATGGCCATAAGTGGAGGCAGAACAAAAAAGCTTTCAACAGCAAGAAGGAACTTGCAAAGGCCCCGGAGCAGCTTTCGGGGGTAGAAGTCTTGTGCGAATTGGATCAGCTTGATGCCGTGGCACTTGGGAAAGGTAAAATGAAGATAACGCATGAAGATTCTATGCGTGAGCATAACTGGAAGAAGAAGAGTATTTTCTTTAAACTACCGTACTGAAGCAGCCTACTCTTGCGGCATAACTTGGATGTCATGTATATCGAGAAAAATGTGTGTGACAACATTATAGGAACACTGCTGAATCTCGACGGTAAGACGAAGGATAATCTTAAATCTCGTCTCGATCTTAAGGAGTTGGGCATCCAAAAATCACTTCATCCCCAAGAGATTGGGGATAAGTATGTGTTGCCAGTTGCATGCTACACCATGAGCTCACAGCAAAAGGCAGCCTTATGCGCATTCCTACGGTCTGTGAAAACGCCAGACGGTTATTCTTCGAATATCGCACGATGCGTGCAAGAGAACGGCCAGAAGTTGTCTGGATTGAAGAGCCACGATTGTCATGTTCTTATGCAGCGATTGTTATCTCTTGCTATACGTGGGAATTTAACCGAACAGGTATCCGGTCCGTTAATTGAGCTCAGTACTTTTTTCAGACAGTTGTGCTCGAAGGTACTTAGAGTGGACCAACTTGAACAGATGGAGAGGGATATTGCGCTCACATTGTGCAAGCTAGAGATGATATTTCCACCTTTCTTCTTTGATGTCATGGTGCATTTGACCGTTCACTTGGCAAATGAGGCCAAACTCGGCGGCCTAGTTCATTACCGCTGGATGTATTTTATCGAGAGGTAATCGTCTCGTCTCATTCACACAATGTATTTGATCGTTCTTGATATATTCATCCAAATATTTTTTTATCAAATTAGGTACTTACGAACATTGAAATCATATGTTCGTAATAAAAGTCATCCGGAGGGATCAATTGCTGAAGGATACCTAGCAGAAGAATGTCTAATATTCTGCTCAAGATACCTACATGGTATAGACACACGATTCAATCAACTTGAGTGGAACTATGACGGTAGTCCAATAGACTTCGATGGGGGTCTGTCTATATTTGCCGAAATGGGTAGACCTGTAGGAGGAGGCAAAATCCGTCGATTGTCTATAGATGAGATTCAACAGGCACATATGTATGTGTTGCACCAATGTGATGAAGTGTGGCCATTCATTGAGTAAGCATTTTACGATCATTTACTCATTCTTTCAGTCCATTCATTAAGTATATGTGCTAATTATAATCTAATTTATAACCGGTAAAATAGGAAGCATAAAGCCATCATTAATAATCGGGGTACTCAAAATGCTCCCCAAATTCATGATCGTGAATTCCCATCAAGGTTCGAGAAACACGTAAGTATTCACATCATTACTGAATTTCATTGACATCCATTACCGAACAATAATTATGTGTTCATATCATGAATGTCATGTGGTTATTATAGGCACAAGAGCTGCACGACAACCACGATCCACTGATGAATGAGGATCTCTGGTGCTTATCTTGTAGTCCTTTGCAAGACGCAATATCGTACAATGGTTATATCGTGAACGGTTATAGATTTTGGACGAAAGATAGTGAAAAATCACGAAGAATCCAAAATAGTGGGGTTGTCGTCAACGGTGAGCAAGAAGAATTAGAAAATATCGACTTCTACGGTGTCCTCAACGAGATTCTCGATATTAAATTCCTTGGCCAAAATCGGATCGTATTATTCAAATGCGATTGGTATGATGTTAATAATCACGGGACTGGTTATAATATCGATAAATACGGTTTTATCAGCATCAACACTGGCAAGAGATTGGATACCCAATATCAAGATCCATTCATTCTTGCCTCTCAAGCGCAATAGATATTTTATGCACCGGATAATACCTCTCCAGGTTGGCAAATTGTAGTCAGGTCACCACCCAGAGATTTTTATGACATGGGAGACAAGGATGCGGGGGTCGTCGATGATGATTTGGATGCATACCAGAATGATAAGATAATCATTGTCGACGCAGTACATGACGAAAATGAAGATGTCGACAATCTAAACTGGACATCGAATGCAGATCAAATGATAGAAGAGGGATGCGATAAGAGTGACAGAGATGAGACAGAAAATGACTAGACCGTATGTAAATCAAATTGTTTCATATTTAAATCAAATTGTTTCATATATAAATCATATTGTTTCATATGTATATCATATTAATTTATACTGTTTCATATGTAAATCATACCATTTCATATGTAAATCAAACTGTTTCATATTGTTTCATAAATCATACTGTTTTATATGTAAATCAAACTGTTTTATATTGTTTTATATGTAAATCTTACTGTTTCATATATAAATTAAACTGTTTCAGATGGCATCACGGTCATATGTTCGTAGAGGCAGAGGCAGGGGTGGGGTAGCTCGGAGCGCTCCGGCTGCCACCCCAGGGTCCGAGGCTGAGCCGTCCGGATCTGGTTGTGCTGTTCCTCTCTCCACACCAGCTCCTGATATGGTCGCAGCCTCCGGAGCTTCGAGCAGTGCTCAGTACTCGGCTACAGCGTCTACGCCCACAGGTAATGTTTAGATCTAAATTTTTATACATGTTGTAAATACTTCTTCAGTACTGATGTATATTTTATTTGCAGGGTCGAGGATCACCAGACACGTAGGCGACCGGGGCGTGACGACGGCCCGACGCATGTCGGCCTTACACGAGCTGCTTTCCCTAAAGTGGAGCGGCATGACCTTTATGGGCGAGCACGCTTCTGACGCCGCCACGTGGGTCGGCATTATAGTACGGGAGAAGAGGAATGCCCCGATTGTGGGGTTAAGGGGGTGGAAGAACATTGATGCATCCTATAAGGAGAGGATGTATCAGCAGTTTTTGGTACGTTAGTTTCATTAAAGCATTTTAGAATAATATCGTACTTCTTTATAATTTGATTTGATAAAATGACTTGTTTCTAAATTGATTTTACAGGAGAAATTTAAATGGGAGAACATGGAAATCGACACCCATCGGGAGGACTTGTGGAAGATGATGGGTGAGCAGTACAGGGAGTACCGTCACGAGCTCTACCAGCTCTACGGTTACTTGGTCGGCCAGCCGGCTGAGGAGGTACAGGCTGCGGCTGGGATGAGAGACGCGCCACCGCTACACATTCTACAGTTTTGGTTGCTCACTGGGCCACCCCTAGCTTTCAGGTATAATTATAATTTTGTTGATTCGTACTTGTTTTAATGTTATACTAAAAATTTGTATTGATGTTTCAAAATTTAATCGATTGACACAAAGGAAATCTGCTATAGGCAAGCAGAATAGAAGTGCCTCGACGACACCTGCTCCAGTGAAGGGGAGGACCTCCATGCCCCAGCTTGCCCAGCAGCTGGTAAATGATACAAACATTATTATTATTTAAAGCTCTATACATGTTATATTAACTCATCTATTTATTTTATATGTCCAACAGACACAGTCTTTGGGCTACGAGCCTAATAGGATTGACCTTTTTGAGGCCTCTAGGAGGCGGCGTATCGATGGGGCATTTCTGGACGACAGGGTTGCCTTGCAAGTGGTAAGTAATTAAATTACTGTTAATATATTTTTATACATATGCCATAAAATATCATTGAATATCATTGGTTGTTTTTATATAGAAGAGGATGCGACTTCTGGTGACCCCGTCGGGCGAGGCCGGCTCCTCCTCCAGCTCAGTATCTGTCGACTTAGCGATGGATACTGTGCTGAGACCTGCCACGCACAGTCGTGTCCTCTGTACGGGCCTTGGAGTCACGCCCTCCTCCTACTTTGGACGAGAGGGTATGCGCTCGAGGGCACGGGACACCCAGACGAGTGCTATCACTCGGCTGCAGTCTGCGCTAGACACGGAGCGAGAGCAGAGGTAGGCCCTCGAGCAGAGGATTGAGGCGGAGCGAGAGCAGAGGCAGGCCCTCGAGCAGAGGGTTGAGGCGGAGAAGAAGGCCCTCGATGAGGAAAGAGAAGCTCGCAGGAAACTGGAGCGTCGGCTTAATGACTTCATAAGTCAGTCTAGTGGTGGCTCATGATCAGGTACTTACTAATCTTTATAATATTAGTAAAAAAATATGAATCTTACTAATTTGAGTTTAGATCATATTATCACACTTATGATTTTCCAACACTTAGATTCTAAATCGGTGAATCGGAGCGTAAATTGGTCAAATATCCAATTAGAACCCGCTCGCAAGTCCAAAATACGGAATAATTCCAAGTTTGAATTATCGGATGCCGATCCGATGACGATCGGATCGAATCCAAACCTATTTCATATCCGAAACACGCTAACTTATGATTTTCCAACACTTAGACTCTAAATCGGTGAATCGAAGCGTAAATTGGTCAAATATCCAATTAGAACCCGCTCGCAAGTCCGAAATACGGAATAATTCCAACTTCGAATTATCGGATGCCGATCCGATGACGATCGGATAGAATCCAAACCTATTTCATATCCGAAACACGCTAACTTATGATTTTCCAACACTTAGACTCTAAATCGGTGAATCGGAGCGTAAATTGGTCAAATATCCAATTAGAACCCGCTCGCAAGTCTGAAATACGGAATAATTCCAAGTTTGAATTATCGAATGTCGATCCGATGATGATCCGATCGAATCCAAACCTATTTAATATCCGGAACACGCTAACTTATGATTTTCCAACACTTAGACTCTAAATCGGTGAATCGGAGCGTAAATTGGTCATATATCCAATTAGAACCCGCTCATAAGTCCGAAATACGGAATAATTCCAAGTTCGAATTATCGGATGCCGATCCGATGACGATCAGATCGAATCCAAACCTATTTCATATCCGAAACACGCTAACTTATGATTTTCCAACACTTAGACACTAAATCAGTGAATCGGAGCATAAATTGGTCAAATATCCAATTAGAACTCGCTCGCAAGTCCGAAACACGGAATAATTCCAACTTCGAATTATCGGATGCTGATCCGATGACGATCCGATCGAATCCAAACCAATTTCGTATCCGAAACACGCTAAGTTATGATTTTCCAACACTTAGACTCTAAATCGGTGAATCGGAGCGTAAATTGGTCAAATATCCAATTAGAACCCACTCACAAGTCCGAAATACGAAAAAATTCCAAGTTCAAATTATCGGATGACGATCCGATGACGATCGGATCGAATCCAAACCTATTTCATATCCGAAACACGCTAACTTATGATTTTCCAACACTTAGACTCTAAATCGGTGAATCAGAGCGTAAATTGGTCAAATATCCAATTAGAACTCGCTCGCAAGTCCGAAATACGGAATAATTCCAAGTTTGAATTATCGGATGCCGATCCGATGATGATCCGATCGAATCCAAACCTATTTCATATCCGAAACACGCTAACTTATGATTTTCCAACACTTAGACTCTAAATCGGTGAATCGGAGCGTAAATTGGTCATATATCCAATTAGAACTCGCTCGCAAGTCCGAAATACAGAATAATTCCAAGTTCGAATTATCGGATGCCGATCCGATGACGATCGAATCGAATCCAAACCTTTTTCATATCCGAAACACGCTAACTTATGATTTTCCAACACTTAGACTCTAAATCGGTGAATCGGAGCGTAAATTGGTCAAATATCCAATTATAACTCGCTCGCAAGTCCGAAATACGGAATAATTCAAACTTCGAATTATCGGATTCTGATCCGTTGACGATCGGATCGAATCCAAACCTATTTCATATCCGAAACACGCTAAGTTATGATTTTCCAACACTTAGACTCTAAATCAGTGAATCGGAGCATAAATTGGTCAAATATCCAATTAGAACCCGCTCGCAAGTCCGAAATACGGAATAATTCCAAGTTCAAATTATCGGATGCCGATCCGATGATGATCGGATCGAATCCAAACCTATTTCATATCCGAAACACGCTAACTTATGATTTTCCAACACTTAGACACTAAATCGGTGAATCGGAGCGTAAATTGGTCAAATATCCAATTAGAATCCGCTCGCAAGTCCGAAATACAGAATAATTCCAAGTTCAAATTATCGGATGCCGATCCGATGACGATCGGATCGAATCCAAAGCTATTTCATATCCGAAACACGCTAACTTATGATTTTCCAACACTTAGACTCTAAATCGGTGAATCGGAGCGTAAATTGGTCAAATATCCAATTAGAACTCGCTCGCAAGTCCGAAATACGAAATAATTCCAACTTCGAATTATCGGATGCCGATCCAATGACGATCCGATCGAATCAAAACCTATTTCATATCCGAAACACGCTAAGTTATGATTTTCCAACACTTAGACTCTAAATCGGTGAATCGGAGCGTAAATTGGTCAAATATCCAATTAGAACCCGCTCGAAAGTCCGAAATACGGAATAATTCCAAGTTCGAATTATCGGATGCCGATCGGATCGAATCCAAACCTATTTCATATCCGAAACACGCTAACTTATGATTTTCCAACACTTAGACTCTAAATCGGTGAATCGGAGCGTAAATTGGTCAAATATCCAATTAGAACCAGCTCGCAAGTCCGAAATACGGAATAATTCCAACTTCGAATTATCGGATGCCGATCCGATGACGATCCGATCGAATCCAAACCTATTTCATATCCGAAACACGCTA
The DNA here is from genome assembly GCA_947650365.1 of Chamaelirium japonicum. NCBI lineage: Eukaryota > Viridiplantae > Streptophyta > Magnoliopsida > Liliales > Melanthiaceae > Chamaelirium > Chamaelirium japonicum. Next base: position 6,164,572 of record OX393555.1, on the reverse strand, counting down.
AGTTATGATTTTCCAACACTTAGACTCTAAATCGGTGAATCGGATCGTAAATTGGTCAAATATCCAATTAGAACCCACTCGCAAGTTTGAAATACGGAATAATTCTAAGTTCAAATTATCGGATGCCGATCCGATGACGATCCGATCGAATCCAAACCTATTTCATATCCGAAACACGCTAACTTATGATTTTCCAACACTTAGACTCTAAATCGGTGAATCGGAGCGTAAATTGGTCAAATATCCAATTAGAACCCGCTCGCAAGTCCGAAATACGGAATAATTCCAAGTTCGAATTATCGGATGCCGATCCGATGACGATAGGATCGAATCCAAACCTATTTCATATCCGAAACACGCTAACTTATGATTTTCCAACACTTAAGACTCTAAATCGGTGAATCGGAGCGTAAATTGGTCAAATATCCAATTATAACTCGCTCGCAAGTCCGAAATATGGAATAATTCCAACTTTGAATTATCGGATGACGATCCGATCGAATCCAAACCTATTTCATATCCGAAACACGCTAAGTTATGATTTTCCAATAATTTGACTCTTAATCGGTGAATCGGATCGTAAATTGGTCAAATATCCAATTAGAACCCGCTCGCAAGTCCGAAATACGGAATAATTCCAAGTTCGAATTATCGGATGCCGATCCGATGACGATCCGATCGAATCCAAACCTATTTCATATCCGAAACACGCTAACTTATGATTTTCCAACACATAGACTCTAAATCGGTGAATCGGAGCGTAAATTGGTCAAATATCCAATTAGAACTCGCTCGCAAGTCCAAAATACGGAATAATTCTAAGTTCGAATTATCGGATGCCGATCCGATGACGATCCGATCGAATCCAAACCTATTTCATATCCGAAACACGCTAACTTATGTTTTTCCAACACTTAGACTCTAAATCGGTGAATCGGAGCGTAAATTGGTCAAATATCCAATTAGAACTCGCTTGCAAGTCCGAAATACGGAATAATTCCAAGTTCGAATTATCGGATGCCGATCCGATGACGATCGGATCGAATCCAAACCTATTTCATATCCGAAACAAGCTAACTTATGATTTTTCAACACTTAGACTCTAAATCGGTGAATCGGAGCGTAAATTGGTCAAATATCCAATTAGAACTCGCTCGCAAGTCTGAAATATGGAATAATTCGAAGTTCGAATTATCGGATGCCGATCCGATGATGATCGGATCGAATCCAAACCTATTTCATATCCGAAACATGCTAACTTATGATTTTCCAACACTTAGACTCTAAATCGGTGAATCGGAGCATAAATTGGTCAAATATCCAATTATAACTCGCTCGCAAGTCCGAAATATGGAATAATTCCAACTTCGAATTATCGGATTCCGATCCGATGACGATCGGATCGAATCCAAACCTATTTCATATCCGAAACACGCTAAGTTATGATTTTTCAACACTTAGACTCAAAATCGGTGAATCGGATCGTAAATTGGTCAAATATCCAATTAGAACCCGCTCGCAAGTCCGAAATATGGAATAATTCTAAGTTCGAATTATCAGATGCTGATCCGATGACGATCGGATCGAATCCAAACCTATTTCATATCCGAAACACGCTAACTTACGATTTTCCAATACTTAGACTCTAAATCGGTGAATCGGAGCGTAAATTGGTCAAATATCCAATTAGAACCCGCTCGCAAGTCCAAAATACAGAATAATTCCAACTTCGAATTATCGGATGCCGATCCGATGACGATCGGATCGAATCCAAACCTATTTCATATCCGAAACACGCTAACTTATGATTTTCCAACACTTAGACTCTAAATCGGGGAATCGGAGCGTAAATTGGTCAAATATCCAATTAGAACTCGCTCACAAGTCCAAAATACGGAATAATTCCAACTTCGAATTATCGGATGCCGATCCGATGACGATCCGATCGAATCCAAACCTATTTCATATCCGAAACACGCTAAGTTATGATTTTTCAACACTTAGACTCAAAATCGGTGAATCGGAGCGTAAATTGGTCAAATATCCAATTAGAACCCGCTCACAAGTCTGAAATATAGAATAATTCTAAGTTCGAATTATCGGATGCCAATCCGATGACGATCGGATCGAATCCAAACCTATTTCATATCTGAAACACGCTAACTTATGATTTTCCAACACATAGACTCTAAATCGGTGAATCGGAGCGTAAATTGGTCAAATATCCAATTAGAACCCTCTCGCAAGTCCGAAATACGGAATAATTCCAACTTCGAATTATCGGATGCCGTTCCGATGACTATCCGATCGAATCCAAACCTATTTCATATCCGAAACACGCTAAGGTATGATTTTCCAACACTTAGACTTTAAATCGGTGAATCGGATCGTAAATTGGTCAAATATCCAATTAGAACCCGCTCGCAAGTCCGAAATACGGAATAATTCCAAGTTCGAATTATCGGATGCCGATCCGATGACGATCGGATCGAATCAAAACCTATTTCATATCCGAAACACGGTAACTTATGATTTTCCAACACTTAGACTCTAAATCGGTGAATCGGAGCGTAAATTGATCAAATATCCAATTAGAACCTGCTCGCAAGTCCGAAATACGGAATAATTCCAAGTTCGAATTATCGGATGCCGATCCGATGACGATCGGATCGAATCCAAACCTATTTCATATCCGAAACACGCTAACTTATGATTTTACAACACTTAAGACTCTAAATCGGTGAATCGGAGCGTAAATTGGTCAAATATCCAATTATAACTCGCTCGCAAGTCTGAAATACGGAATAATTCCAACTTCGAATTATCAGATGCCGATCCGATGACGATCCGATCGAATCCAAACCTATTTCATATCCGAAACACGCTAAGTTATGATTTTCCAACACTTCGACTCTAAATCGGTGAATCGGATCGTAAATTGGTCAAATATCCAATTAGAACCCGCTCGCAAGTCCAAAATACGGAATAATTCCAACTTCAAATTATCGGATGCCGATCCGATGACAATCCGATCGAATCCAAACCTATTTCATATCCGAAACACGCTAAGTTATGATTTTCCAACACTTAGACTCTAAATCGGTGAATCGGATCGTAAATTGGTCAAATATCCAATTAGAACCCGCTCGCAAGTCCGAAATACGGAATAATTCCAAGTTCAAATTATCGGATGCCGATCCGATGACGATCCGATCGAATCCAAACCTATTTCATATCCGAAACACGCTAACTTATGTTTTTTCAACACTTAGACTCTAAATCGGTGAATCGGAGCGTAAATTGGTCAAATATCCAATTAGAACTCGCTCGCAAGTCCGAAATATGGAATAATTCCAAGTTCGAATTATCGGATGCCGATCCGATGACGATCGGATCGAATCCAAACCTATTTCATATCCGAAACACGCTAACTTATGATTTTCCAACACTTAGACTCTAAATCGATGAATCAGAGCGTAAATTGGTCAAATATCCAATTAGAACTCGCTCGCAAGTCTGAAATACAGAATAATTCCAAGTTCGAATTATCGGATGCCGATCCGATGACGATCGGATCGAATCCAAACCTATTTCATATCCGAAACACGCTAACTTATGATTTTCCAACATTTAGACTCTAAATCGGTGAATCGGAGCGTAAATTGGTCAAATATCCAATTATAACTCGCTCGCAAGTCCGAAATATGAAATAATTCCAACTTCGAATTATCGGATTCCGATCCGATGATGATCGGATCGAATCCAAACCTATTTCATATCTGAAACACGCTAAGTTATGATTTTCCAACACTTAGACTCTAAATCGGTGAATCGGATCGTAAATTGGTCAAATTTCCAATTAGAACCCGCTCGCAAGTCCGAAATACGGAATAATTCCATGTTCGAATTATTGGATGCCGATCCGATGACGATCGGATCGAATCCAAACCTATTTCATATCCGAAACACGCTAACTTATGATTTTCCAACACTTAGACTCTAAATCGGTGAATCAGAGCGTAAATTGGTCAAATATCCAATTAGAACCCGCTCGCAAGTCCGAAATACGGAATAATTCCAACTTCGAATTATCGGATGCCGATCCGATCAAATCCAAACCTATTTCAAAACCGAAACACGCTAACTTATCATTTTTTAACGCTTAGACTCAGTTATAGATATAAACCATTTTTTTAACAAATACATGTTAATTGCAGGAGCAGGGCGGCGTCAGGGGATCGATGAGAGCACCAGCGTTGGTGGCGGGCGGGGGTGGTTGAGATAGGGCATGTATCATCTCTCAGTTTTGGATTGTGTAAATATTATTTTGTAATATGTGGTTATTTTTTGTTCTTGTCTATAATTGTCGGGTACTGTGGTAATATTTGATAATTTGCTATAATTTTTTATCAAATTAGGTAATATTTTAAAATTTGCGGTAATATTTTATAAATTGTGGTAATATTTGATAAATTGTGGTAATATATTGTGGCATTGTTGTAAATCACAAGAATTAAATAACATTATTTAGGTAAATTTATTTAAAAAAAAAACATACTTATTACCGACGGAAATTAATTATTCCGTCGGTAATAATCTTTTCATTTTTTGTAAATTATAAATAATTTGCCGACGGTATATAATATCCGTCGGTAATATATATATTATTACCGACGTTACATATATATGCGTCGGTAATATATATAGTATTACCGACAGTATATACTATAAACGTCGGTAAAATGCTTATATATTACCGACGGATTATTAAGGTTCGTCGGCAATAATATATTATATTAATTTTTAATTGATTAAATATGACCGACGGCTTTAATATTACCGTCGGTATTAATTATTATTACCGACGGTAATATTTGGTCCGTCGTATTGTTTTTCCCGACACCTTCTTTCCTGACAGCCAGCGACGGAAATATCTTACATCGCTATAAATTATTACCGACGGAATGTTAATATTACCGACGGATAGTTTCCGTCGGTAATAACTGTTTTTTTTGTAGTGATATCTTGGAAAAGGCGTGGAAGCTCTGCCCGTTTTTCCACCTTATATTAAACTGTGTCCCTGACCCTACCTTAGTCTAAAGAAGTTAGGGTCATTCCCTAACCTCCTTTAGATGTTTCTGGATCACTCGTCGTGACCCAAGTGCTTGCCCTAGCTTAGGCTCGCCTTCGGTATGGAGTTGAGACTGACATGGTAGCACCAGAAAAATGGTTGGTGTGGTTGACTCGTGCAAAATCCTGACCAATTGGGGGATGAGTATTTGGGTGGTGATGGCCTCTTTCGAGTACCCTAGACTAGTAGTGATTAGTTTCTTTAGAGTTTAGTTTTTATAGAAGTAATAGTAGTATAGATAGATCCCTTTAGCCTTATAAATTCATGGCAATAGTTAGTATGGATCTTATTGAGTCACTTTGTCCTCAAAGTGACTCAGGGTTTGTATTGTTCTTTTGGCACAAACCCAGGTTCCAGATATGAGTTGAGTTTGAGGTCTGGTAAATGGACGTTCGTCCTAGTGGAGTCACAGCTTTGAGGAGCTGATAAGGAGATGGAGTGGAGCAGGAGCTGGACTTGAGGAGTGTACTTAGCTTAATTCTTTTTAGCTGTGACCTTTGGTTCCATGTAATGTTGTAATTAGTTGTCCTTTGGATAATTGAGGAGAGCAGCTCCTGGTGTTGTAAATTATTGTATATTGGTGTCCTTAGGACGATTGTGATTCAGTTGTATATATAAAAATGTTTAGTAATTGAATATGGCATCTGACACCGTTCTGAAAAGTATAGTCTTGAGCGTCTGAAACAAGAGCCCTTCATGGCTACAAGTGGTTATGAGGTTTAGCTCACCCTCTGGACTCAAGTATTGAACTTCTACGAGAGTAGTACTTTACCTGAGGTAACGGAGTAGTCTCCCTCCCTCGGGTAAGTGATGCCCTCGATAGTTGAGGAGCCAACTTTCCCCCTCTTCACCCTCTTTGCAAACTTAAATGATAGCTATTGTATTCCTCTTGTGAGGACCAGACCGTATGCCACTTAATTAGGCATTGGGTTACTTCGAGCAAGGGTAAGCGAATAACTGTGGGTGCAAATTTTGACCAACGCCCCACGACAGGACCCACTAGCTCTGCCTAGGGGTTCGCCGAGACGACAACGGGACACACCAGCCTTGCCTAGGGGTCTGCAGAGATAACGACGGGACCCACCATCCCTGCCGGGGGTCCACAGAGATGACAATGGAGCCCACCAGCCCCCACCAGGATCCAGACGATAGCTGTAGAAAACCGCCCTCTACCCCGGTTACCGTCCAAACTCTATAAATAATAGACCCACCAAGTATAAGAGGATCGAATATCTAATTTCTGAATCAGACTTTTGAAACTCCAGAGCTCTGACATCCCAACCTTTCGATCTTCTTTTCGAAGAGAAACAAGTGACATTTGGCTTGTCGAGGTCACTTCAGTTCAAGTGTTAGTGAATTCAAGTTGCTCCTTATAGCACGAAGACGTAGGCTTCGGTTGAACTCTGAGATCACATCTTGTGTCGATCTACGATCTCTCTTCTACTTCAAAGTTTAAACTCAAAGGCATTAATACTCAATGTCTAAACCAACAAACTAGACAAATGTTCGATCAGATTTTCGACTCGACTCGATTGACTGGTTGGGAGAAGTCTTCGGGTCGGCACGGAGATCATCCCCCACAGTTTGGCACCGTCTATGGGATAGATCGAGAAGCTCAATTCCCTCTATGACAATATCGGATCGATTGAGCAGACAATCGATCTTGATAATCATATTTCCTAATGCCCTTGGTTAAGCAGACAACCGATTGGACATCGGCAATCTGGTTGCTTCCTCCGCTTTTCCTAAATGGCGAAGATGAGGCCTTAGGATCATCCAGAGGGAAGTAACACTCAACGGAATCAACCTCATCCGAAAACTCGATCAATGAGTCAGCAACTCAATTTCGGGTTGCCTCTTACTCGCCCCGACGTAGAGTTCACTCCGGCAATGAGAGATCGATCGACCAACCGATCCCTCAGCCACTTCGATAATCAGTCGAGCAAACTACTCCTACTCTAACGGAAGATCCTCCACCAACTTACCAAATCTCGGCACTCGACTGCCAGCTACTGTAGTTGGAAAAACAGAACGCCACTCTCACTACTGAGAGGGATGCCATCAAGAATGTAGCCTCCGATGCTGGGGTTGTCCTTCCTTACCCTTCCATCAATAAAGGACCCGATCTACCACGACAACCCATCCACTCTGAATAACGGAGGTCTCTGGGCCATGCAACCCAAGAGAAGAGTCATCGTGAGCCAACCCCCTCGGCAGGTCCTCGGAAGCAAAGCATCTGGGATCGCATCGATAATCAATCCTCGCAATCATCCTCGGGCCACAACTGTGCTAGGCAGGCACAGGCGAAACCCAACCTATGAGTGAGGCATCGGATGAAAGAATCCGCATCGAAAGGCCGGTCCTCTCTATCTCTCTTCCTCCATCGAGACTCCCAAATCGACCTTCATCACCGGAGCTACCCGGGAACAATTCAAGAGGGAGACCCAGACCCCTCTATCTTGCCCTAGACCAACAACAAGGTCGGGGACTCAGTCGTAGGGAGGGATAGTCTTCAGTCGGGCCTCTTCATCGTAGTCTACTTCAAGTGCCCTTCCCGAAGAACTAGAGAACTCCGACTCAGCCAAAGTTCAATTGTCTAAAGGGGGATCTAACTCTTCACATTCTGGTGTTCAAACAAGCCTTGACACTGTATGAGGAAGAGAACAACATACTCTACCGCACCTTCACTAGCAGCTTCAACGAGCCTTCTATCGATTGGTATCACAACCTTCGTACTGGATCGATCACCAAGTTCGGAGTCCTTGCAAACCATTTCGTCCAATATTATCAACTCAACCTCAAACAGGAGAAGAAACTTGATTCTCTATATTGGTTGAGGATGGGAGCCGACAAAAGTCTTTGTAAATTTACGCAAAGATTCCGTAACGAGCATGCCACCCTCTCTGGACTATATCTTGAGGATGAAGCCATCATATTGGCCTTTCAAAATGCTCTCCGATTCGATCTGCACATCTATAATGACTTCATCCGTAATCCACCGCCCTCCCTCAGTGCGATATTCGATCGGATCCAGCGGGAGATAGAAGTCGAAGATGACCAAATAGCCCAGAAGGGACGCGAGTCTAGGTAATGACCCATCAAAAGAGAAGCGCCGAAGTAAATGGCCAAGGCTTACAATACTGAAGTACCAGCGCCTCCGCCTACCAAGCGAATAAGAGAAGATGGTTGCAGATCGCCTACAAAGAAAACGACATTCAGCAATTGGACCTTTCCGATCGAGCAGATTCTTGATCAAATTCAACATGAAGAGTTCCTTCAGCGGCCGAACCCTCTGTAGCTAGATACTAAACTCACTGCCGATAGATCTGTATAATGCGACTTTCATCGTAGTCATGGTCATCCAACCACTCGATGCTTCCGACTAAAGTATCATTTGGAGAACTTATTGCGTGAAGGACATCTCTAAGAATTTGTCATGAACGAACGGGATCAACGCCAACCTTCTTCAGCGAAAGGGAAGGAAGCTTGTTGGATCCGCCATATCTCCGCTCGCTCATCGCCAGTCGTCGTGCGGGCCAACATCTTTTGCATCCACGGAGTATTGTACCACCAAATGCTGACCGGGAAGAAAGTCAATCGGCAAGTTCGCCGCATCTTCAATGTTCGCTCTGTAGCAAACAAAGAATACACTTTAGTCGAGAAACCCATCAAGGGCTTGGCATGGCCATCTATCATATTCAACGACTCAGACCTTCAAGGAGTGCATACTCCTTGTCGGGATCTTTTGGTCCTGCGACTCATCATCGATAGGAGTATCGTTAACCAGATCCTCATCGACACCGGCAGTTCAATTGACATTATATTCTCAGATTCCTTTAAGTGTCTGGGGTATAAATATTCAAGTCTCGACGTCATCCCCATCGTTATCACGGTCTTCAACAGTGAGCAAAGTATGACAATGGGAGAATCGAGATTCACCCTGGACCTTAGCAGGGAGACTTGAGTCTCCATGAGGTTCACCATCGTCGAAGGAACGTCCAAGTACAACATCAATTTGGGGTGACCTTTCCTCCACTTGATCAATGTCGTATCCTCCTTATTCCATCAACACCTCAAATTTGCAACGAGAGAGGAAATTATCCACATTCGAGGTGATCAACAAGCCGGGCGATTTTGCAAAGCCGGTACAGCAAAGACATATCGTAGAGTGGACCTCGCACTACCAAAATGTCAAAGAGACAAAGCTGGCCCTTCTACAAGCTAGCAACTAAAGGAGCCCCTACTATCAAAACCTCCATTTGTCGAGTGGGTGGCTTCACCTTCAATTGAAGAGATCACCCGAATAAACATTGGCGGTGGTGATCTCCTTCAAGCGACATTCATCGGTACCAGTCTTAGTAATTAGTGACGCAGAAGCACGAGACATGGTATCCTTCCTCCAGTCCAACATCGATATTTTCGTATGGTGTTTCGAAGACATGCCCGGGATCAATCCGAATGACGCATGCCATTGACCCGCCATCAAAGAAGGAGCAAAACCTGTTAAGCAAGAACTCCGAACGATTCAGCCAGACTGTTTGGCTGCAGTTCAAGAGGAGATCAACAAGTTGCTCGCGGCAGACTTCATTCATGAAGTAGAGTACCCAACTTAGATCTTCAACATCATCGCAGTTCCTAAGAAGAATAAAAAGATCAGAGTCTGTATAGACTTCACCAACCTTAACAAGGCTTGCCCAAAAGATTCATTCCCCATGCTAAGAATAGACATGCTTATCGACACCACCGCTGGCCACGAACTCCTGTCCTTCATGGATGGTTATTCAGGGTACAATCAGATTTCCCTACATCCCGACGATCGAGATAAAACATGCTTCGTGATAGATAGAGTCCTTTACTGCTATAATGTCATGCCCTTCGGCCTCAAGAATGCTGGATCTACTTATCAAAGGTTAGTCATAAAGATGTTTGAAGAATAGATTGGCCATAATATTAAAGTCTATGTTGACGATCTTTTCACCAAGAGCCGCAGTTATGAGGATCACCTCTCCGATCTTACTGAAACATTCTAGGTCCTCAGAAAATATCGCATGAAACTGAATCCGGCCAAGTGTGCCTTCGGAGTTCAATCGAGTAAATTTTTAGGTCACCTGGTGACCAGGAGGGGCATTGAAGCGAATCCCGATCAGATTCGAGTGATCCTCGAAATGCCTTTGCCATCCAATCAGAAGGATGTGCAGTGCCTCATAGGAAGACTAGCAGCCCTCAACCGATTCATCTCTAAGTCTTCTGATAAGTGCAAACCCCTCTTCGATAAACTATGAAAAGCAGACACTTCAAGGTGGAGTCCAACTTGCAAGCAAGTCTTCCAAAGAGTCAAATATTATCTTACCGGGCTCCTATCCTGATGGCTCTACTGACGAAAGAAGACCTCTGGCTCTATTTTGCTGTCACTGATCAAGCCATCAGCATAGTTCTGTTTAGTAGAAGAGAAGGTATTGAGCGCCCTGTTTACTATATCAGCCATACTCTTCTACCAACAGAGACTCAATATTTGAAAATCGAGTAAGTCGTACTGGCTCTACTAATAGCGTCGCGGCGACTCCAACCCTACTTCATTTCTCACTTGATCATGGTCGTCTTAGAACATCCACTCAAAGACATTCTCGATAAGATAGGTCAAGCTGGTCGAATGACTAATTGGATGATCAAGATGAGCTCCCTCAGTATTCAGTTCGAACCTCGTGTCTCCGTCAAGGGGAAAGCCATTGCGGATTTCTTTATCGATTTCCTTATGGAAGATCCCATCACCTTAGAGGACGACCTTGAGATACACCTCGATGACTGTGACGAACCTCATCTCAATCTAGGTCCCGCGGCCTCCAATCCTTGCCCTGAGACTCTCGCAGTTCACTTGCTCGATGAAAGCTCTATGCTGATGGGACTTCTAGCGCGATTGGTTCAAAAATTGGGATAGTTTTAATAACCCCAAACTCGACCATATTCAAAAAGCAATTCCTCTCAAGTTCAACGCTACCAACAACGAAGCTGAGTACAAAGCGCTCATTTCTATGTTGGAGATTGCCGAAACCCTGGGGGTAAATTATCTTACTGTCTATAGTGATTCCTAGTTAATAATCAGGCAGATCAACGAAGTTTATGAAGCATGAGGACAGATGATATAACATTATCTGGCTCTGGTGAAGCATCACCAACAACGATTCTTTGATATCAAATTCATGCAAATTCTAAGGGTAGAAAATCGAAAATCCGATGCTCTAGCCAACGCAACCTTAGTGCTCGGAGACCCTGTTGAAGAAAGTCGAATTCAGATCGACTATCAAGAGTTACTTAAAGCTACCATCGAACAATAACTTGTTGCCGCGATGAAACGTTGTGGGGGCTGGAGACAGCTAACCTTCACTTTTGCCTTAGGTAATGGACATTCAGATTAGAGACAGTCAATCTTTGACTTCTTTAAATAACGGAGAATGCCTAAAGATCTGATCCATGCCAAAAAACTCCAAAGGAAGCTTTCGTTCTATAGCCTCCGAGAAGAAGATCTTTACTTCAAATCACATGGCAGAACGCTTCTCAAATGTGTTAGCCCCGGGCAAACAACAATAATCTTAGCCAACATCCATTCTGGAGCTTGCGGTAATAATTCTGGAAAGATCCCTCAAAGCCAAAGCCAAAGCCAAACTCCAAGGCTACTACTAGCCTACCATGGCGAAGGACGCTTGTCAGTTTGTTCAAAGATGTGAGCCTTCTCAACGACATGTGCGGGCAATCCATATCCCAGCAGATGAGCTTCATCCTTTGACGAGTCCTTGTCCTTTCCATCAATGAGGGTTGAACTTTCTAGGCACGTTCCCTCCATCACCAAGCAAGAAGAAGCACTTGTTGCTGGCCACCGACTACTTCACTAAGTGGTTCGAGGTTGTGCCACACTTTCGAGAGACCGACGACAAGGTTATTAAGTTCATCAGATATAACATCTTCTCCAGGTTTGGCACACCTTCAGTACTTATCACCGACAACAAAGCTCAATTCGACTCAAATAAGTTTCAAGAATTTTGTTCAAATCATGGGATCGAGCTTTTCAATTCTATACCGAGGTATACACAGTGCAACGGTCAAGCTGAAGCCTCCATCAGAGCTATCCTCAGTCTACTAAAAAAGAAGCTGGGTGACAAGAAGGGGTTGTGGGAGAAAGTCCTACCAGAGGTCCTATGGGGCTATCGGACTACTCCACGATGATCGACTAGATTTTTGCCCTTCCGTCTAACCTATAGGTCAGAAGCAGTTCTTCCAACCGAGGCTATTTCTCCAACTTTGAAGACTAAAGCGATCGAAGAAGAAATTAACAATGAACTTCGGATCAATGATCTTGATTTCTCGGAAGAGTTACGTGATCAGGCAACTATTCATATCGCCAACTATCAATAGAAGATTAAGCAAGCCTATGATCAAAAGGTTAACAGAAGACAATTCCATACTGGAGATCTAGTTCTCAAAGCAGTATTCTCCAACACAAAGGAGCATAGTAGTGGAAAACTAGCTCCTAACTGGGAAGGACCCTACATCATCGAATCCATAGGAGGCAAAGGATCCTATCGCCTAATCTTACCAGAAGGAGATAGGCTACTAAGGGCTTGGAATGTCAAACATCTCAAAATATTTTATCCCTGATGTGAATCTTATAATGAATAATATTTGATCAAATTTCAATCTTGTCTATTCCAATTCTACGAATTCAAATGACTATAAATAGTTTTGATGTTATGATACAGCACAACTCTTAACTGGCAGATTGACTCGTAGTATGGGTGTTTGTATTGCGACATGACCCCTCACAGGTAGAAACAAATAGTTTTGATGTTGTGATGTAGTGCAACTCTTAACTGGCAGATCGACTAACAGTTTGGGTGTTTGTGTTGCGACACAACCCCTCATAGCCAAAAATAAATAGTTTGGGAGTTACGATACGGCACAACTCCTAACTGACAAATCGATAAATAGCTTGGTTACTTGTGTTGCGACACAACCCCTAGCTGGTAGAAATGTTCATTCAGCCATTCAATGCAAATCATTCCATTCAAAATATTCAATATCAAAGAGACATTTTTTATTCTAAACATCCAATTTTTTTTATTATTTAAAGTACAGGTACAAGGGTCGAGTACATCAAGGCTTAGCCACGCTCTGCGCCCTAGATCTATCTTTATCTGAACCACCACGGGCCTTGCTTACCACGGAAGCATTCGAAGCTTGGGCGCCGCTGCTATGAGCTAGCCTAGGGGCTTCCACAGCTTTTTCGGCTATCGACTTGTAGCTCGCCAAGTCGACATTTAGCTGCTCGATCTTGAGCACTTGGGCCTCTTCTCTCTCAGCTGCCACAGCCTTCAGCTGCTTGATTTCCTCGTTGCGTTTGAAGGCGAGGTCCTCCATCTTAAAGAATCTATTCTTTAGGCTATGGAATTCTTTATTCGCAGCTACGAACTCGGCCTCCATCTTCTTTTTCATATGCACCTCGTTGCGGGTTGACTACTGACTCGAGGATAGCTTCATCCTCTCTTCATTGGCCTCTTGCAAGAGGGCATTCAAACGAGAGATCTCGGCTATAGTCTTTCTCTCATCGGCCTTCATGTATAACATGTTGTTTAACTTCAGCAAGGCAGACATCTGCATATTGACAAACAAACACTACAAAAAAAACAGTTTTTACCGACGGAAATTATCCATCGGTAAAGTTCGTTTTCCGTCGGTAAAGATTTATCGCGACGGAAGTAATTTCCGTCGCTAGTCTGTCAGGAAAAAAGGCGTCGGGAAAAATCGGCGACGGACACAAAATATCCGTCGGTATTAATTATTAATGCCGACGGATATTTTGTCTCCGTCGGTAATATACGAATATTTAATTATAAATATAAAAGAGTTTTGCCGACCGAATATTAGTGTCCGTCGGCAATATATAAGATTATTGCCGACGGAATATTTATGTCCGTCGGCAATATATAATGTTATTACCGACGGACGTTATAAATTCCGTCGGCAATATACAAATTATTTAAAAAAATAAAATAGCTTATTACCGACGGATGTTATAAATTTCGTCGGCAAAAAAACATCATTTTTTTAAAAAAAATTACTTAAATAATGTTTTTTAATTCCTGTGATTTACAACAATACCACAATATATTCAAATATTACCATAATTGACTAAATCAACTATTACCACAATTTATTAAATATTACTGTAATTTATCAAATATTACCGTAATTCATCAAATATTACCATAATTTATCAAATATTACAGCAAATTATCAAATATTACCACAAATTACCAAATATTATCACAATACCAGACAATAATAGACAAGACCAAAAAATTGCCACATATTTATTAAAAATTTATTTTTACATAATTCAAAACTGAGAGAAGCTGCGTGCCCTAGCTCAACCATCCCACGCCGCTCAGCACCAACGCTGGTGCTCTCATCCCATGACGGTGCACCTCCTGCAATTAATATGTATTTGTTAAAAAAATAATTTATTTCTATAATTGAGAGTCTAAGCATTGAAAAATCATAAGTTAGCGTGTTTCGGATTTAAAATTGGTTTGAATTCGATCGGATCGCCATCGGATCGGCATTCGATAATTCATACTTGGATTTTTATCGTATTTCGGACTTGCGAGCAAGTTCTAATTGAATATTTTAACAATTTACCCTCCGATTGATCAATTGAGAGTCTAAGTGTTGAAAAATCACAAGTTAGCGTGTTTCAGATTTGAAATTAGTTTGGATTCGATCGGATCATCATCGAATCGGCATCCGATAATTTGTATTTGAATTTTTTTCGTATTTTGGACTTACGAGCAAGTTCTAATTGGATATTTTAATAATTTACCCTCCGATTGACCAATTTAGAATCTAAGCATTGAAAAACCACAAGTTAGCATGTTTCAGATTTGAAATTGGTTTGGATTCGATCGGGTCGGTATCCGATAATTCGTACTTGGAATTTTATCGTATTTCAGACTTGCGAGCCAGTTCTAATTGGATATTTTAACAATTTACCCTCTGATTGACCAATTAAGAGTCTAAGCGTTGAAAAATCATATGTTAGCGTGTTTCGGATTTGAAATTGGTTTGGATTCGATCGGATCGTCATCGGATCAGCATCCGATAATTCGTACTTAGAATTTTATCGTATTTCAGACTTGCAAGCAAGTTCTAATTAGATATTTTAAAAATTAACGCTCCGATTGACCCATTTAGAGTCTAAGCGTTGAAAAACCATAAGTTAGGGTGTTTCAGATTTGAAATAGGTTTGGATTCGATCGGATCGTCATTGGATCGGCATCCGATAATTCGTACTTGGAATTTTTCCGTATTTCAGACTTGTGAGCGAGTTCTAATTGGATATTTTAACAATTTACGTTTCGATTGACCGATTTAGAGTCTATGCATTGAAAAATCATAAGTTAGCGTGTCTCAGATTTGAAATATGTTTGGATTCGATCGGATCATCATCGGATCGGTATTCGATAAATCGTACTTGTAATTTTTTTGTATTTCGGACTTGCGATCGAGTTCTAATTGAATATTTTAACAATTTATGCTCCGATTGACCGATTTAGAGTCTAAGCGTTGAAAAATCATAAGTTAGCGTGTTTCGGATTTAAAATATGTTTGGATTCGATCGGATCGTTATCGGATCGACATTCGATAATTCGTACTTGGAATTATTTCGTATTTCAGACTTGCGAGTGAGTTCTAATTGAATATTTTAATAATTTAAGCTCCGATTGATCGATTTAGAGTCTAAGCGTTGAAAAATCATAAGTTAGTGTGTTTCGGATTTGAAATAGGTTTGGATTCGATCGGATCATCATCGGATCGACATCCGATAATTCGTACTTGGAATTTTTTTGTATTTCGGACTTGCGAGCAAGTTCTAATTGGATATTTTAATAATTTACGTTCCGATTGACCGATTAGAGTCTATGCGTTGAAAAATCAAAAGTTAGTGTGTCTCGGATTTGAAATAGGTTTGGATTCGATCGGATCGTCTTCAGATCGGTATTCGATAATTCGTACTTGTAATTTTTTTGTATTTTGGACTTGCGATCGAGTTCTAATTGGATATTTTAACAATTTATTCTCCGATTGACCGATTTAGAGTCTAAGCGTTGAAAAATCATAAGTTAGCGTGTTTCGGATTTGAAATATGTTTGGATTCGATTGGATCATCATCGGATCGGTATCCGATTATTCATACTTGGAATTATTTTGTATTTCAAACTTACGAGCGAGTTCAAATTGGATATTTTAACAATTTACGCTCTGATTGACCGATTTAGAGTCTAAGCGTTGAAAAATCATAAGTTAGCATGTCTCGAATTTGAAATAGGTATGGATTCGATCGTATCATCATCGGATCGGTATCCGATAATTCGTACTTGTATTTTTATCGTATTTCAGACTTGCAAGCAAGTTCTAATTTGATATTTTAACAATTTACCCTCCGATTGACCAATTGAGAGTGTAAGCGTTGAAAAATCACAAGTTAGTGTGTTTCAGGCTTAAAATTGGTTTGGATTCGATCAGATCGTCATCCGATAATTTGTACTTAGATTTTTATCGTATTTCGGACTTGCAAGCAAGTTCTAATTGGATATTTTAACAATTTACCCTCCAATTGACCAATTGAGAGTCTAAGCGTTAAAAAATCACAAGTTAGCGTGTGTCGGATTTAAAATTTGTTTGGATTCGATCGGATCGTCATCGGATTGGCATCCGATAATTCGTATTTGGATTTTTATCGTATTTCGGACTTGCGAGCAAGTTCTAATTGGATATTTTAATAATTTACCCTCCGATTGACCAATTGAGAGTCTAAGCGCTAAAAAATCACAAGTTAGCATGTTTCGGATTTGAAATTGGTTTGGATTCGATCAAATCGGCATCGGATCGGCATCCGATAATTTGTACTTGGATTTTTTCATATTTCGGACTTGCAAGCAAGTTCTAATTGGATATTTTAATAATTTACCGTCCGATTGACCAATTGAGAGTCGAAGCGCTGAAAAATCACAAGTTAGCGTGTTTCGTATTTGAAATTGGTTTGGATTCGATCGGATCATCATCGGATCGGCATCCGATAATTCGTACTTGGATTTTTATCATATTTCGAACTTGCGAGCAAGTTCTAATTGGATATTTTAACAATTTACCCTCCGATTGACAATTCGACCCCTAGCTCACTTTCGCATACAATCGCTATATTCATTGTTTTCGAAGCCAATGGTCTTCGATAATTATTAAAGATGCATGTCTTTTATGTAGGAATTTCTTACTCTTTTTTTTAGCATCTATAAGTGTCACATCTGAGCGACATCAGTGTCACATCTGAGCGAGGTTAGTTATGCATGCAGGGACCTCTACTGGTTAACTACTAGATGGAAGCAGAATTTCGATCCATCGAATTCATAACCTATCGACGAAATAGATTTTGCATGGAAATCATGGATATACTTAGCTTACATTGTTCAATCTACCTTAAGGGAAGCTTAATTACTTAAAGAGATACAAGGAATCAAAACTATAGAGCTCTTTATAGCGTGACGCACGAGCCATGTATGCACCGGCCCATGCGGGCTGGCCATGCATGGGCCCGACGCTCCGCACGCAGTACTACCAGGGGAGGCACGTGCAAGGAAATCTCTGGACTTTGGTTCATCTATGCCAACCTAGTTTTGTACGGAAAGAGCTACTTGAACATAGAACTTGGCACACGCGCAGACATTGGGGATGTGACGGCTGAGGCACCGAGCGATGACCCCACATCAGCACTATGTCCAATAGTTTGTCTTATTTTATGTTCAAATAGCAAGTTTTAATTAGATATTTAAGAATTTACCCTCCGAATGCATTAGTATATAAAATAAGAATGATGATATCACACTAAGCAGATAAGAGAAAGAGAAAGAGATGCAGTAGTCTAACGAGGTCTGAAAAAAATACCTAATATGAAACAACAGCAAACACCAGCGATAAGAGAGATAGGATCTGCAGGGGTTTTTGGGGGTTGAGATCCTCATCGCCAAAACGTGCTCTCTGCAGCCTCAACACCTGTAGCATATCATCGCCGCCACTCATGTTATCGTAGCCACTCCTCCTGTCGCCGGCGCCACTCCTTATGTCGTCGTCGCCACTCCTCCTATCGCCGGCACCACTCCTCCTGTCGTCATCGCCAAGCCTTCTGTCGCCGTCGCCACTCCTCCTGTCATCGTCGTCACTCCTCTTGACGTCGCTGCCTCCTCTGTAACCGTAACCGATAACGTTGTACAGCCTGGTGCTCTCTCCAAACTGCCGTATCGCGTATCATGTTTCGCTCTTCAATCTGACGCTCTAAGAAACTATGAATCTCTCTTTCTGAAATGCACAATCGATATCATCAAATTTATGCATTTGTAAAATTATAAATGCTATTTTAAAATTTTTTCTTTTGAAAACACATACGATTCAGTTCCATCTCAATCCATGCTCTTCTAATTAAGAGATTCACATTACTGGTGCTTAACCTGAGCCGCCAAGCCACGTCACTGCTGGTGCCCACCACACTCACTCTGTTCATATGCGGCTGTGTATATGAGAAAGAATAATAAAGATGTAAATGTATAATCCCTTGTAAGTAGACACCAACGTATACTTTTTTGTGATCAAAATTTTAATAAACTATAACACGTAGAGAATTATGATTTTGAGGTAAATTTAAACCTAAATCTTCGAATATTCACCTACCCCTAACCTAAACCCGAAACCTAACCCTAATCCTAACCTAAACCCTAACCCTAATCTAAACCTAACCCTAACACTAATCTAAACCCTAATCCTAACATAAACCTAACCCTAACCCTAATCTAAACCCTAATCCTAACCTAAACCTAACCCTAATCCTAATATAAACCCTAATCCTAATCCTTACCCTAAACGTAATCAAAACACTAACCTAAACCCTAAACCTAAGTCTAACCCTAATTCTATAACCTAAACCTAAACCTAAACAATAAACATAACCCTAACCCTAATTCTAAACTCTAAACCTAAACCCTAACCTAAACCTAAACACTAAACCTAACCCTAATCCTAAACCCTAAACCTAACAATTAAGTTTTGCCGTCAGATTAATTAATTTCGTACGAATAACTTACAAAACTAGCATAAACCTAATTTTTGAAAATGTAAAATTCTAAAAAATTCCCATAATTCTGAATCGGAATTGGATTTTGAAATTCCGAAATTTCAGAATCAGAATCATAATAACATTTGGGATTTCAAAAAATTTTGGCAACTTTCGAAACACCTCTATTCCAATCCGATCCATCCGAAAATCAACCCTAAATATATTGTTCAAATAAAAAATTAAGTAGCTGACAAAATGAGTACTGTGCTAGAATTTTAAACTTTAGGGTATAATTTGGAACAAAATAGTTGACAAAAGGGGCATTGTGCTAACATTTCAAACTTTAGGGTTCGAATGGGAACAAATTTAAAGAGGGAGGAGGAGGAGAAGAGGAGGGGAACTCACCAGAGGAGGAGGAGGAGGAGTCGCCGGAGGAGGAGGAGGAGGAATCGCCGAAGGAGGAGGAGGAGCCGGTGTCGGAGGTGCACGGGAGGGGGGAGGCTGGAAGGGAGGGGAGGCCGGAGGTGCCCGGGAGGGGAGGGGAGGGCAGGGGTGGCCGGCCGGAGGGGAGGGGAGGGGAGGTCGCATTACAGGGGATCGGGAGGGCAGTAGAGGGGAGGGGATCGGGAGGGCAGTGGTTCGAAATAACAGAGAAAAGAGGGATGATCGTGTTATAATCGCAGGCATTTTACCGACGGATCTTATATTTCCGTCAGTAAATATTCATTTAATACCGACGGAAATTATATATATGTCGGTAAAAATGCATTTAATACCGACGGAAATTATATATCCGTTACTAAAATGTATATCAAATATTATTATATATCATTCTTTATAATACCGACAGCTAAATTTAAAACCGTCGGTAATATTTAATATTTTACCGACGGATTTAATAATATCCGTCGGTAAACCTATTATACCGACGGAAATTGTTATACTGTCGGTAATTAAAATAAAAAAAATATTTAAAAATTCGTAGTGTTTTTGCCGACGGATATTACTATTACCGTCGGTAATAAGTATATTATTATCGACGGAAATAAAATATTCCGTCGGCAAAATATGTCTTTTTTGTAGTGAAAAATAAGTGAGAGATATATCATATGAAGTATGGCCAAAGACAAAGTCGAACTACTCACCATCACATCGAGCCTGTTCGATGACTCTTCAAGAGTCACGTCGGGCAAATTACAAAGCTTCCTTAATGCCTCCGTAGGACGGTTGATGTCCACCTCGCATAATTCTCACAGCATAGGCTGCGGGCTACCGGGCACACCTGCATGCAAACCATTCAAGTATTCAGAGATATTTACAATTCAATTCAATTCAAATAAAGGAAAGAGTTAGAGTTTCCCTTGCTGATGGAGCCTCCATGCGAGGGCTGATCCGGTCCCTTCCCTCGATCTGATCCCTTCCCCTTGCGGGTAGGAGTATTCTTCATTGGGGCAATGATCGGACTAGGCCGCTCTTGCTCCTGCTCCTGCCCCGGTGCCTTCATCCCAGGGGTTAGGACCGATTCGGCCATCTCCTTCTCCCCCTGACCCTCGCCCCCCTTCAGTTCAGAAGGGGTGACGTTGGGAGGCGTCGAAGCCCCTTATTCGTCTTGCATTCTGTCTGCTCCCTGGAAGAGGGTAGACATCAGAGCTGTGGCCTCGGTAGCAACCTTGGCTGCCTCGCTTCGGGGGTCCAGTCGAGGCTTGTCAACCTCCGGGCCCCTGCTACTTCCTCTCGTCGAAGCCTGCCCCATCGAGGCATCACCCTGGTGACGACCCTCGGGCGCCACTTAGGAGATTGGCATTGGATTGAGGATGATGTCGCTGACTGAATACTTCACCTTGATGCGCATGGGACGCTTCAGAGTCTCAAAATGGTAGATGATCGACACTTTCTTACCGTCATCTACCGTATTGAGCTCGTCCTCCATTCGGCGGGCCTTAGCCTCATCGAGGGGAGGCACCTGACTTGCGCTTGGAGGGGTGGGGGGCACATCGCCCTGATCCCTCACCCCTTCCTCTTCGCCCTCAGCTTCCTCTTCACCCTCACCTTCATCTTCGCCCTCTTCCTCCTCCTCCCCCTCATCATCTTCCTCTTCTCCTTCTTCCTCTTCTTCTTCCTTCCCTTCTTTCTCTCCTTTCTCCTCCTCATCCTCTTCCTCTTCCTCCTCCTTCTCTTCTTCTTCCTTCTTCTTTTCCTCCCCTTTCTCTTCCTCCTCCTCTTTGGCCCCCTTCATGACCTTCCTCTTCTTGACCTAGCCTCGCCTGGTTACGACCAGCTTCTCTTTGCTTGGCCCTGAGCATCTTCTCTTGCCATAAACCTTCTTCTCGACCCGGATATATTGGACCACCCCGCCTGTCTCAGGATCCTCCTCGTAGTCGGAGTACATTGTGTCATTGTCCTCGTACCTTACCGGCAACTAGTGCATCAGATTGGCGTTGCCATGGCGAACCAGATAGTTCACGAACTATTTCCATGACCTTGTCCCGCAGGTCAACTCCAGAAATAGATTATCGATCGATCCGACCTGCTTGGATAACCAACAAAGGTTACCTCCTGGCCTGTACCTCTCGACCTCCTTATGGACATGGGTGGACATAGTTACGTGGCGTCTCCGGCACTGACAAGGGAGTCCACGCCCCAGAGATGGAGATCGACCAATCGGTGTATAGTTTATCTGGAGAAACTGTGTCGATGATGGGACGAAGGGTAGAGACGTCGTGCAAATTGAAGAAGGGGCTGTCCTTCCTCGAAATCCACTGATAGTAGTAGAAGAAGTAGCCTAGCTCGATCCTTGCCTGCTCATCGTCAGGAATGCTGGAGTAGCAGGCCCTCAGCTTGTCCTGGTGATCAGTCTCTGCCCTACAGAAGGCGTAGATGATCCTCCATGCATTTCCTGTTAATAGTCTGGGGCAGAGTCCGAACATGTTCAACAACCTGGCCGTGAAGGGGAGCAGAGGCAGATACAGCCCGCAGTTGAGCTGCCCGATCGTCACGATCATGCCCATGATCTTCTCCTTGTTGGCCACCTCGGTATAGACTAATCGCATGTCGATGCCGAAAGCAGCTTGTACACCAGTAAGCGCTGGGCGATGGACGCCTTCAGTGAAGAACCACATAATCCTCTCCCACTTCTCCCTCTTGGCATCGGTAGTCTTTCGCCCAATCCTGTACTCAAAGATATGCTCCTTAGACAAAGGTTTCAATGGCCTCTGTATGAAGTCAGACTTGGGGATATGCTACGGCATAGTGGGAGCAGAGGTGAATCCGATACCAAAGTGCCACTTGCCAAGAACACTGAGGCTTCCCTTCGCCTTGCCTTTCCCTACGATCTTCGGCGATGAAGGCTCAGCAGTGGCTTTCCCCTTCTTCGCCCCATCGGGCTGAGAAGGCTTCACCTTAGGGGGAATGATGTTCTTGGTGTAGCTTGCAAAGGCCATCGCAACCGATCGAAAAAGCAAAGAGCAAAGAACAGAGAGCAGAAAGCAAAAAGCAGGGAAATCAAAAAATTTCAAACAGCATGGGGAAAAATGAATTCCAGAACAGGATTTATATGCCCCGAAAAACTTGGTGGGAAAATCTATATGACACGTGGCACCACCAGACTGGCGGATAACGAATCGACAGGCCAGATGAAGCGATAGGCCAGACGAAATAATGGAAAAAATGAAACGCCAACTCAACCTCGCTTGATCGATAGGCAGATGATCGAGTAAAATTTCAAAATATCACCCAAAAAAACTTCACCCAGTCGACAGGTAGACGATCGGGTGAATTTCCAAAGGATCAGGCAAAAAATATAGTTTTTTGCTCGATCGCCCCAAACTCCACCAATTGAAAATATCTGATCAGTCAAACTTGTCCGATTGATCAAATCTAACCAATCGGCCAAAACGACTTCACCCAATCAACAGGCAGACGATCGGGTGAATTTTCAAATGATCAAGTAAAAAAATATAGTTTTTTGCCCGATCGCCCCAAGCTTCACTGGTTGAAAATATCCGATCGGTCAAAATTGTTCGATCGGACAAATCTGATCAATTGACCAAAAAGATTTCACCCGATTGACAGGCAGACGATTGGGCAAAATTCCAAACGATCGGATGAAAAACTTTATTTTTTGCCCGATCGCCCCATGCTCCACCGGTTGAAAATATCCGATTGATCAAACTTATATGATCGGTCAAATTTGACCGATCGGCCAAGAATACTTTACCTGATCGACAGGTAGATATTCGGGTGAATTTCTAAAGGATCGGGTGAAAAACTTTATCTTTTGCCCGATCGCCCCAAGCTCTACCGGTTGAAAATATTCGATCGGTCAAACTTATCCGATCGGTCGAATTTGACTGATCGGCCAAGAAGACTTCACCCGATCGACAAGCAGACGATCGGGCGAATTTCCAAAGGATTGGGTGAAAAGCTTTGTTTTTTGCCCGATCGCCCGAAGTCCCACTGGTTGAAATCACCCGATCGGACATCTTTGACCGATCGGTAAGGGATACCCCATCGGACAAAATTTGATCGATCGGCCGATGAATTCGCCCGATCAACAGGCAGACGTTCGGGTAAAATTCCCGAAGGATCGGATGAAAAACCTGGCTCTTTGCCCAATCACCCAAGGTTCCACCGGTCAAAATTGCCCGATCGGTCACTAGCATCCGATCGGTCTCCAAAACCTAATCGATGAGTCTTGACCGATCGATTGCCAAAGACCAATCAGCCAGAAACGATCGATGAGACCTTAATGAGGCCAGCCTCTGGCAGGGGGTTTGGATTTTGCACCTGGATTCCAAGTCAGCCAGATCAGCTTCTAGCTAACTTGGAGGGGGTAACTGTGGGTGCAAATTTTGACCAACGCCCCACGACGGGACCCACCAGCCCTGCCTGGGGGCGCCGAGACGACAACCGGCCCCACCAGCCCTGCTTGGGGGCCGCAAAAATGACGACAGACCCACCAGCCCTGCCTAGGGGTCTATAGAGACGATAATGGAGCCCACCAGCCCCCGTCGGGATCCAGACGATAGCTGTAGAAAAACACCCTCTACCCCAGTTCCCGTCCAAAAATCTCTATAAATAGTAGACCCGACAAGTGTAAGAGGATCGAATATCTAATTTATGAATCGGACTTTCAAAACTCTAGAGCTTAGACATCCCAATCTTTCGATCTTCTTTTCGAGGAGAAACAAGTGACACTCGGCTTGTCGAGGTCACTTCAGTTCAAGTGCTAGTGAATTCAGGTTGCTCCTTATAACACGAAAACGTAGGCTTCGGTTGAACTCTGAGATCACATCTTGTGTCAATCTGTGATCTCTCGTCTACTTTGAAGTTTAAACTCAAAGGCATCAATACTCAACATTTGAACCAACGAACAAGACAAACGTTCAATTAGACTTTTGACTCGACTCGATTGACTGGTTGGGTGGAGTCTTTGGGTCGGCATGGAGTTCAGCCCCCACAATAACCTTTAAAGAACTTAATCCCTTTACAAAAAAAAAATCACACCTGGAATCTTCCGTCGCGGAGGAAAATTTGGTCCGTGACACTTCGCTCATTTATCTTTTCTCCTTAATCTGTAAGGTTTCCTCTGCTATATCCTTAAGGACCCCTAGCTCCCAAAGGCATGCTTCATCCTGCTAGGGGTGTGGCGCACACTTCTCGTGTGGGACTTTAAAAAGTCGGACCCCACGGCTCCCATCCCAAATGGCCTGTGGGGGATTCTAAGGCATTGGACCCCTAGGATTTCATCTCGAACGGCTTATTAGGGACGCTAAGGTATCAGACCTCTCGTCTTTCATCTCGGACACTAAGGCATTTGACCCTTCGGTTTTCATCTCAAATGGCCTGTGGGGGGACGCTAAGGCATCAAACCCCTCGACTTTCATCTCAAACGGCCTGTGGGGGATACTAAGGCATCGGATCCCGCATATTTCACCTCAAACGGCCAATAGGGGATGCTAAGGCATATGACCCTTAGGTCTTTCTGTCTGCCTTGGGCTCTGTCCGGTTACGTCATCATTGACTTCGGTGTTGCCTCGGGAATCACATTACTTTACATCCCACAGACGGCGCCAGAGAATGTGTGTGTATGATGGGGGGGGGGAATCCGTCAGCCACTACGGGAAGGAGGTAGGGTTCGGAAGTGAGCGATTGCTTACCTTCCCGTAAAGGGGCGGGGTTCTTTTATAGTTTTTCTCATGCGTGTGTGTATTGCTCGCGAGATTTTCTTTGAGAATAATGGGACGGTTATGGCAGATCTTTCATGATTGGACACTTTCATTTCTTTCCATCTATGCTCCTTTTAATCGTGGGCCCTTGATTAGTCATGGGCGACCCTTGATCCTAACGGGAGAGATATCATCGAGATTGTCTAGCTTGGCGAATCCCTGGAGTTCTGTCGAGGTCCTCTGGTCGTTATGAGTGCCTTCTTATCTTTCCTTGCCTAGGGATGGCCCTCCGTGACCGATCAGGTCGGTCTTCTCGGGGGTCCGGGTTGCGGTGCTAGGCCCACAACCTACCCGACCCTTTCTCTGACCTGGTTCCCATCAAGGAGCTTAGGTTATTTCGAACCCTCTCCAAGGCTCACACTTTATTAAGGACGTAGCCCGTGGACCGGGTCAGACCAGATCCGACCGGTCCGATTCTTTAGATCCCCAAGCTGGGCCGAGCTGGCCAGTTTCGTTATATACATGTCATCATCTAGTCAGTGCGCTGGGAAACCCCTTCTACAAAAGCCCCCTTTCGGTCCTTGTATCTAGAGACCATGGGCCAAAATTCTTGTCCATCGAGGTTTGACCTCGGTGAGGAACGATCGTTCGGACTCACCATGTCATGACCTTTTCATCGACTGCCGAGTCAATATTCAGGCTTGTCATTATTCATCAGGTCTTAGCACCAGTGAGGAACTATCGTTCGGACTCATCACGCCTTGACCGTTCCATCGGGCTGCCAAGTCTAGACTCGAGCTTATCATCATTCATCAGGTCTTAGCACCAATGAGGAACAATCATTTGGACTCAACACGCCTTGATCGTTTCATCGTGCTGCCGAGTCAAGACTCAGGCTTATCATCATTCATAAGGTCTTAGTGTTGGTGATGAACTATCATTCGGACTCAACATGCCTTGACCGTTTCATTGGGATACCGAGTCAAGACTCTGGCTTATCATCATTCATCAGGTCTTAGCACCAATAAGGAACTATCATTCAGACTCAATACGCTTGTCTCGGGATCCTCCTCATAGTCGGAGTATATCGTGTTGTTGTCCTTGTACCTCACCGGTAGGTGGTGCATCAAATTGGCGTTGCCATGGCGAACCAGACAGTTCGCGAACTATTTCCATGACTGATTCTATAGGTCAACTCCAGAAACAGATTGTTGATCGATCCGACCTGCTCGGATGACCAACAGAGGTCACCTCCTGGCCCGTACCTCTTGACCTCCTTGTGGACATGGTTGCGCGGCGTCTCCGGCACTGACAGGGGAGTCCACGCCCCAGAGATGGAGATTGACCAATCGGTGTATAGTTTATCTGACGAGACTATGTCGGTGATGGGACGAAGGGCAGAGACGCCGTGCAGATTGAAGAAGAGGCTCCCTTTCTCGAAACCCACTAATAGTTGTAGAAGAAGTAGCCCAGCTTAATCCTTGCCTGCTCACCGTCAGGAATGCTGGAGCAGCAAGCCCTCAGCTTGTCCTAGTGATCAGTCTCCGCCCTGTAGAAGGCATAGATGATCCTCCATGCATTTTCTGTCAATTGCCCGGGGCAGAGTCCGAATGTGTTCAACAACCCAGCTGCAAAGGGGAGCAGAGGCAAGCACAGCCGCAGTTGAGCTGCCAAATCGTCACGATCATGCCCATGATCTTCTCCTTGCTGGCCACCTCGGTGTAGACCGATCGCTTGTCGATGCTGAAAGCAGCTTATACACCAGTGAGCACTGGGCGATGGACGCCTTCAGAGAAGAACCCCAGAATCCTCTCCCACTTCTCCCTCTTGGCGTCTGTGGTCTTTCGCCCGATCCCGTACTCAAAGACAGGCTCCTCAGACATAGGCTTCAATAGCCTCAGCACAAAGTCAGACTTGGGATGTGCTCCGGCTTAGTGGGAGCAGAGGCGAATCCGACACCTACGTGCCTCTTGCTAAGAACACTGAGGCTACCCTTCGCCTAGCCCTTCCCTGTGATCTTTAGCGACGAAGGCTCAGCAGTGGCTTTACCATTCTTCGCCCCATCGTACTAAGAAGGCTTCACCTTCGAAGGGACGACGTTCTTGGTGCAACTTACGAAGGCTATCATGACCGATCGAGGAGCAGAAAGCAGAAAGCACTGAACCAAAAGTAGGAAAGTCAAAAAATTTCTAACAGCGTGGAAAAAAATGAACTCCGAAATAGGATTTATATACCCCGAAAAATTTGGCAAAAAAATCTATGTGACACGTGGCGCCATAAGACTGGCGGATAACGAATCGACAGGCCAGATGAAGCGACGCGCCTGACGAAACGATGGAAAAAATAAAATGCCAACTCAACCTCACCTGATCGACAAGCAGACGATCGGGTGAAATTTCAGAAGATCGCGCAAAAAGACTTCAACCAATCGACAGGCAGACGATCGGGTGCATTTCCAAAGGATCGGGCAAAAAATATAGTTTTTCGCCCGATCACCCCAGGCTCCACCGGTTGAAAATATTTGAACGGTCAAACTTGTCGGATCGGTCAAATCTGACCAATCGGCCAAAAAGATTTCACCCAATCGACAGGCAGACGATCAGGTGAATTTTCAAAGGATCGGGCCGATCGCCTCAAGCTCCACCGGTTGAAAATATCTGATCAATCAAACTTGTCTGATCGGTCAAATCTGACCGATTGACCAAAGAGACTTCACCCAATCGACAAGCAGACGATCAGGTGAATTTTCGAAGGATCAGGCAAAAAACAAAGTTTTTTGCCCGATCACCCCAAGCTTCACCGGTTGAAAATATTTGATCGGTCAAACTTGTCCGATCGGTTAAATCTGACCGATAGGCCAAAAGGGCTTCACCCAATTAACAGGCAGACAATCGGGTGAATTTCCAGAGGATCGGGCAAAAAATATAGTTTTTTGCCCAATCGCCCCAAGCTCCATCGATTGAAAATATCTGATCGGTTAAACTTGTCCGATTGGACAAATCTGATCTATCAGCCAAGAAGACTTCACCCAATCGATTGGTAGACGATCAGGTGAATTTCTAAAGGATCGGGCAAAAAATATAGTTTTTTGCCCGATCGCCCCAAACTCCACCGGTTAAAAATATCTAATCGGTCGAACTTATCCGATCGATCAAATTCGACCGATCATCCAAGAAGACTTTACCTAATCGACAGGCAGACGATCGGGTGAATTTCCAAAGGATCGGGTAAAAAACTTTGTTTTTTGCCCAATCGCCCCAAGTCCCACTAGTTGAAAACACCCAATCGGACAACTTTGACCGATCAGTAAGAGATACCCGATCAGTCAAATTCGACAGATCGACCAAGAAGACTTTACTTGATCGACAGGCAGACGATCGGGTGATTTCCAAAGGATTTGGTCAAAAACTTTATTTTTTGCCCGATCACCCCATGTCCCACCGGTTGAAAACACCCGATCAAACAACTTTGACCGATCAGTAAGAGATACCCGATTGGACAAACTCGACCAATCGGCCAAGAAGACTTTACTCGATCGACAGGCAGACCATCGGGTGAATTTCCAAAGGATTGTATAAAAAACTTTGTTTTTTGCTCGATCGCCCCAGGCTCCATCGGTTGAAAATACCCGATCGGTCAAACTTATCCGATCAGTCAAATTTGACCAATCGGCCAAGAAGAGTTTACCCGATCGATAGGTAGATGATCAGGTAAATTTCCAAAGGATCGGGTGAAAAACTTTATTTTTTGCCCGATCGCCCCAAGTCCCAACGGTTGAAAACACCCGATCGGATAACTTTGACCGATCGGTAAGAGATACCCAATCGAACAAATTTGATCGGCCAAGAAGACTTTACCCTATCGATAGGCAGACGATCGAGTGAATTTCCAAAAGATCAGGTGAAAAACTTTGTTTTTTGCCCGATCGTTCCAAAGTCCCACCGGTTGAAAACACCCGATCTAACAACTTTTACCAATTGGTAAGAGATACCCGATCGACCGAAGACTTCACCCAATCGACAGGCAGACGATCGGGTGAATTTCTAAAGGATCGGGCAAAAAATATAGTTTTTTATCCGATCGCCCCAAGCTCCATCGATTGAAAATATCTGATCAGTCAACCTTATCCAATCGGTCACCAGCACCCGATTGGTCTATATTGATCGATCGGTCTCCAAAACCCCATTGATAAGTCTTGACCGATCGGTTGTCAAAGACCAATCAGCTAGAGACACTCGACGAGATCTCAATGACGCCAGCCCTTGGTAGGGGGTTTGGATTTTGCACCTAGATTTCAAGTCAGCCAGATCAGCCTCTAACTAACTTGGAAAGGGTAACTGTGGGTGCAAATTTTGACCAATACCCCATGATGGGACCCACCAGCCCTACCTGGGGGTCAGTTGGGACGATAATGGGATCCACAAGCCCTGCTTGGAGGTCAGCCGGGACGATGATGGGACCCACCAGCCCTGCCTGGGGGTCCACAGAGATAAAGACGGGACCCACTAGCCCTGCCTGGGGGTCCGTAGAGACGACAATGGAGCCCATCAGCCCCCGTCGGGATCCAGACAACAGCTGCAGAAAACCGCCCTCTACCTCGGTTCCCGTTCAAAAAACTCTATAAATAGTAGACCCGACAAGTGTAAAAGAATCGAATATCTGATTTTTGAATTGGACTTTCGAAAATCCAGAGCTCTAACATCCCAACCTTTCGATCTTCTTTTCGAAGAGAAACTAGTGACACTCATCATGTCGAGGTCTTTTTAGTTCAAGTGCTAGTGAATTCAAGTTGCTCTTTATAGCACAGAGACGTAGGCTTTGGCTGAACTCCAAGATCACATCTCGTGTCAACAACCTTTCGGCTACTCAGAAGTTTAACTCAAAGGCATCAACATCCGAACCAACAAACCAGACAATCGTTCGATTAGACCTTCGACTCGACTCGATTGACTGGTTGGGTGGAGTCTTCGGGTCGGCACGGAGATGTTCCCCCATAACCCCCTGGAGGTGTTTCTTATTGAAAGTGAAGCTCTCAAAGTCGTCCAACATCCCGATCTCTTGGGGGATATGGACAACACTATTCACGGACTGAACCCTGAGAACCTCCTTGGCTCTCTTCTGCATCAAATTTACAGAGAGGGTCGGTCCCGGTCTATGCCCGTGAATTGTGTTTAACTAGAGAACTGTCCGGGGGTCCGTCCGTTTAGGCGGTGGGGGAGCCCCCAGTGCAGCTTCTCCTGACCGAGGTGGAGGAAATGACAGATGATCTTTCGTAGCTCGATAAATGGGGTCGATCTATACCATGAACTCTTTGATGTCCTTTCTCGATAAGGTCCTCCAATTCGTGCATCAGGACCCGATAGCGTCGCATGTCATGGGCCCGACTTTGGTGATACTCGCATCTTTTGTTTTGGTCTCGCCCCCCAGTTATTCCTTGGGGTGCCGGTGCTGGCCAACGAATATATTTCTCGCTCCGGATCTATCGCACGACTTCATCCAAAGGGTGAGTGAGGACAGTGAATTTCCTGTTCCTCCCCTCCGTCAGACCCGGGCGCTTCAGGTATTTGCGCTTGGCTCCTTTGCTCGACGACTCGGAGTGGTCAGTCACCGTCTTGATCTCATGTTGATCGAGCACGATAGGCGTAGTAGTATAGGCATCGTCTACCGTGCGGATGTAGCGTTCTGCCCTGTGGTACATCTCCCCAGTATTTAGGGCGGGCTTCTTGATCAAGGAACTCTAAAAAGCATGGCCAGGCCTCAGCCCCCTTCATAATGCCATGGCCATCGTAGTGCCCTGGCTCGTCAAATCATCGATGGACAGGACCTCCGTTTTGAAGTGGACAGTGAAGTCCTTCAAGAACTCGCAGGGCGTCATCTGAAGGCTAAATAGGGAATTAATTCCCATACGCTGCCTTCGGTTGCACCCGTATTGGTCAAAGAACTGACACGCCAGGTCGGTGAAGTTATCAATGCTGCCCACGGGCAGCCGGGAGTATCATTCCAACACGGGTCCTTTAAGGCTGTGCTAGAATATTCTGCACAACTCGTCTAACGAGCCATACGGGTTCATCTAGTTCTTGTACTCCAGGAGGTGAGTACACGGGTCACTCGATCCATTGACCCTCTCAAATCAAGACGATCGCCTGTCGTAGGGGACGTGAGTAGACAACACTCTCGCGATGAGGGGGCTCTCCACCGCCCCTTTAATGGTGTTTTGCACCATTAGATCGACTCGGTGTCCAAGCCGCTGGACCACCAGGTTTACCAAGTCCTCGTGGCATAAGCGAGGTTGCTCTTCTAGAGGCAGCGTTAGTGTCGGGCATTGGGGTACGCGAGCAAGGTTCGCTGGGCTATGGATCGGCCCTGCCCCGCCCTTTCTTCGACGTCGAGGACGTTGAGGGTCTTCGCTCGATGATGACGATCCTTCGAAGGGTACTGCGCCGGTATGGCCTTCCTAGTCTAGTACGAACTGGCACTCTTCCATGAAGGCGGGTTCGAAGCTAAGACAGTCCCAGACATTAGGACACAAACTGCTAGGCTCTACCATCCTTTCTTTAGGCTCGGAAGCTTGGAGAGTGGCTGCATTCATTCGCCCAGCCAGGCTCCACAACATATCTTTGATTACGTCGGTGATCTGGGCATCTAGTGGGGGCTCTTGGTGCCTCCTTTCCAACGCGTGGTAATACCGAGATGACTTCTCCTAGGATCAGCTTTTGGCCGGAGTCCTGGATCGGCCTCGGGCCTCACCATGATGCACCCACTGGTCTGCTCGCCGGTTGGCTTGGTTTTCTTCCGCCAAGCTGTCCATTCTCTTAAACAGCTTCTCTTGGTTAGCCAAGAGAACCTCTAGCAGTCGTCGCGGGGAAAGGGAGATGTAAGGTCTCCGCTCATTTGTGCCTAGGAAGGTCCTGTCGTGTAAGGGCGCGCTGGAGGAAGGTGCCGGAACCAGTGCCTTTTCTTTGCTTTGGCGAGTCGTCACCATTGCTTAAGGTTTTCAAAGAAGAAAAAGGAAAAGAAGAGTTTGGATCCCACAGACGGCGCCAGAGAATGTTGGGGGGGAAAACCCGTCGGCCACACCCGATCGTTAGATGAAGCGGCTTGCCTTTACCTCCTTCCCACAGTATCTGCAGAAGACCGAGGCTCACATCCGAGCCAAGGTCCCTCTGACGCTCAAGTCAGGAAAGGAAAGAACAACGAGAAGAGGATCAGGCGTGGTCTAGGGTTTGGGAGTGAGAGATTACTTACCTACATGTGAAAGGGCGGGGTTCTTTTATAATTCTTCTCATGCGTGTGCGTATTGCTCGCGTGATTTCCTACGAGAATCTCAGGACGGCTATGGCGGATCTTTCAATGTCGGACGCCTTTTATTTCTTTTCCTTCTATGCTTTCGTTGATCGTGTACCCTTTATCCTAAAGGGAGAGATATATATCATCGGTATCGTCCAGCTTGGCAAATCCCTGGAGTTCCACCGAGGTCCTCTGGCTATTACGGGCACCTTCCGATCTTTCCTTGCCTAAGGGCGGCCCTCCACTGCCGATCAGGTCGGTCTTTCTTGGGGTCCCGGGTTGCCGGGCCAGGCCCACGACCTGCCCAACCCTTTTCTCGACCTTATTCCCATCAAGAAGCTCGGGATATTTTGAACCCTCTCCAGGGCTCACACTTTGTTGAGGGCACAGCTCGTGGAACGGGTTGGATCGGGTCGAATCCGGTCCGACCAGTCTGGTTCTTCAGATCCTCAGGCCAAGCCGAGCGGTTCCGTTTTACACATGTCATCATCTGGTCAGCACGCCAGGAAACCCCTTCTACAGGGCCTACATAGCTAGACCATAGATTAGTCGTTATAGACCATCGGATTAAAGTTATATGATTAAGCGGTGTCGGTCAGGTCAAATAAGATGTGATTGTGTCATGTGCATGATCGGTCTTGAGATACGTACATCTTGTAGTGCACTATGGGTCATGTTGATGCACTTATTTTAAGTGTGTTTTAGGTCTAATTGTGTACGTATAATCAATTTTTGGTACCCAATGGGTCTCCTAGTTGCGATGGGTAACTAGAAACTATGATTTTTCTATAAATATGACTATAGTTCCCACATCACCCTAACGATGACTATCTCCTCTCACACATCCCATCATTTAAAGATCCGAATAGGAGGCTTCTTGGGATTTGGAGTGGAAGGTGACAATCGTGGTCTTCACCGTATTGAGGATCTCTCTTGTCCATAGCGTTGACAAGTATACACCACCTTCTTCTTTATTGATCGACACAAGATCGTGAGCATCGAAATTTGGATCTATGAATTCTTACACATGCGCCTCACAACGACCTTTGTGAAAGTTGATCGCAGTGAGAAGGGATGATTCAACCACTCCCTTGAGTTCGATGTTCTATTTCTCTCCAGGAGTAGGACAAAGTCCAAAATGGGTTCCATTATTCAGCCCCATCCCGACCGTACCTCACCCAGGAAGTCACGGACTAGCCGTTGGTTGGGTCTGGCTCCTCTCCGTTGACAGAGTCGAAATGGTGAAGAAGCTTCGTAACGGCATTCCCGAGAGAGAGAGAGAGAGAGAGAGAGAGAGAGAGAGAGAGAGAGAGAGAGAGCTGACAATTGACATCTCAAACAAGCCAATTAACTAACACGGAAATCGTGAAGTTAAAAAACCCTAACCAACCAGGATTCGAATTGAGCTGCCATGTCCCACCTCGCAAGGATGGGTTCATCTGAAAGCTGTGGCATGCCAGCCACCCATTCGTTAAGATGTCTGTCCGCTGTAACGGATGCTGTGTCCAATATAGACCGCGTTCCGAGAAGGAAATGGAAACCCAACAACCACTTATATAACGTCAACCCACAAATGGACAGCGAAGACCCGTTCCACTTCTCTCTCTCTCTCTCTCTCTCTCTCTCTCTCTCTCATATAAACCCCAAACCCTAACCTCCTTCAATCACCAAACTCCTTGCCACCACCCAAAGGAAATCCCACAAATGGCTTCTTCAACCTCTCTCAAGATCGTTGTGGCCCTTCTTCTCTCCCTCTCTCTCCTCCTTCCGTCAGCCCTAGGTACCGTACACTCTCTCTCTCTCTCTCTCTCTCTCTCTCTCTCTCTCTCTCTCAAACAAGCTATAAATGCTGTGGTTGTGATCTGATGGGTTGTTTTCAGGGGGGGTGATCTGCGAGGACCTGCCGCAGGACCTGTGCGCGTTCGCCATCTCGTCGTCGTCAAAGCGGTGCTTGCTGGAGAGCTACCAGCGCAGCGGCGGGCGCACGGAGTACCAATGCCGGACCTCGGAGGTGGTGGTGGAGCGGGAGCGGATGTCCGACTGGATCGAGACAGACCAGTGCGTCAAGGAGTGCGGCGTGGACCGCAACTCGGTTGGGATTTCGTCCGACTCCCTCCTCGAGCCCCAGCTCACCACCAAGCTCTGCTCCCCCGCGTGCTACCACAACTGCCCCAACATCATCGACCTCTACTTCAACCTCGCCACCGGAGAAGGTAAGCCGATTGAACCCCATGGTCGATCGGTTTTATTCGTAGTGGTTGCATATTTCGGGTCACATATGATGCACCGCACGCGCCCTTAATGTAACGTAAAGTTACGAGCAAATCGGACGAACAGAAAATTTTGAAAAGCCAAGTAACTACGTACGCTCCGATGAGCTTTTGTACGTCTTTTTCATTTCTTGAGGCCAAAGATAAGACTAAAGCTTCGAGTTGGCTCGGTCAATCAGCTAGCCACACAACTCAGACCCACCTAATTCGTCTGCAGCTGGCCCAAACGTACGTTCACCCAACCCAATTATTCAGTCAGACCTGACCAACTTCAGACTCTGGAACCAACTGAGTCGCCCATTTCTTAACGGATTGGGTCCTTGCAGGTCTACCGGTTCCCCAAATCAAATGGACCCGACTTGCATGGGTGTTAGAATGTAGGCATTCATGAGATTCTATAGATGCAGCTCTGATGGGCGGTCCTGTCACCAGACCTCGATTGAAGGGGAATGGCAGGCTAGCTACCACGATAGTTAATTAATTGGGTTAATTAATTATGTTGATCTGATGAGCTTGATCTTTTATATATCTACTTACAGGTGTGTTTCTGCCTGACCTTTGCGAGGCTCAACGTGCGAGCCCTCATCGCTCGATGGCGGAGTTTCTAAGCTCCGGGGTGGCACCTGCTCCGGTGGCCGGCCAAGATGTCAATGAATCTGAGGGCTTAGCTGTTGGTGCCCCCATGGCTTCCCCTCCTGCTTAATTAATTTCTAGTTAGCTATAATTTACATCTTTTGTTGGTAGTATTGATCGAGGAAAAGACATTGTCAACTTTACAGTGATTGGGAAATATAATATTAGCAGATAAGAGGGTACCTTTCTATAAAGTTTTTGGGTTGAAAAACAATAAGCTCGTATAATCAATTTCTCTCTAAACCTGATCATTAATCTTTAGACATTTGATGCCGACATCTTTATAAATATCTATATAACATGGCACGGCGCTTTCGTGCTGACTAGACAAAACGGAACAAAAAAGCTGACTAGGACAAGCTGACTGGACAAAAATGAATTGAATAGATCTAACCATTCGTTCAAAAATCAACGCACGATCTCTCCTTGGTTTTAAATCTCAACCCATTTAAACTGCACTAAACCCTTAAAATCCCAGCCCATTGAAACTACACTAATCCTAACCGTTCATCCTGTGATCGTTGTTCGCATCAACGGCTAAAAACTCGCCTGCTAAAATTTTGGCCGCCCCAAACCATCGCGGCGATCTCGAGGAATCCGTTCGAACAGAGACTGCTGTGATTGATCGATTACAAGGGGAGTGGGAGTTGGTCGCGCCGAAGGTATCCGTTTCGTGCCAATCGGAACGGGCGAAAAAATGGGTGTCTCTATGAATGCCGGTGTTGTCGTCGAAAGTGTTTTGTTTTCGAACGTGTTCAGGTGTGTTGCCGCCTTCGGCAGCCAGCTGCAGTGCCGACAGGCATGGGCATGCACTAGTCTATATAACATGGCACGGTGGTATTGTGCTGACTAGGATAAAAAAATAATCATCTTAACCATCCGATTTTATGTAAATATCACAACCCCAAATCCTCAATCATAGCTCTCTCATAAATCCTATAAAAAAACCTACTATAAGAAATAATAAATATCTATTTAATAACATTTAATGGCCATTTGATATTAATAACTATTTTTGGAGGGTTAATTAGTGCTCTCTCTCTCTCTCTCTCTCTCTCTCTCTCTCTCTCTCTCTCTCTTTCTCTCTCTCTCTCTCTCTCTCTCTCTCTCTCTCTCTCTCTCTCTCTCTCTCTCTAACAAGTGAATCACACCTCGAAGGTAGTTGCGGCCGTCCAAGTGCTAACGAGCACGAGCATTTACTAGTGACATATATGCTACAACATTAAGTTGAATATCATGGCACTATACAAGATATAGTTAGTATATCCGCCTCCCCCCCCTCCCCCCCTTCCCCTCGGGCGCGTGTGCACTGATGAGAAAATTAACCTCATCTTTCTCATCCCATAAGGAATTTTTTAAAGGGGGGTTATGGGGTAATAGTTATAGCACTTATGCCTGTGCCGAAGGCGTTTGGGGGGTGGCAGTCCCCCCTGTTTTGGGGCGAAGACATAGTTTAAATTTTTTTGAACTTCTAATAATCCAAACTTTCACCTTCAGCTACCAAAATTATAATGATTTTAACAAAGAGTAATGCTACTCGTACAATCTAAAAAACGAACTCAGACCCAAGAAGTGGTGGCAGGGCCAAGGTATCAGTTCAAAAAATGCAAAACTCTAAGATGCTCTGATTTGTTAAATACAAATATATGTACATAAAGTTTGTCCAGTCGATTATAAAATAATGATTGATAAAAAAAATTTGCATAAAGAAAAAATAATTGAATATATATGGTGGCATTACTTGTGAAACACGGAACCCCATAAATAATGCAGAGACAGTTAACAATGAATTTCATACAATTGAATATTGAGGCAAAAAAATTAGGGAAAAAAGGGTAAGGGAGGGGAAGCTCTTGCCTTATGGAGTCTCGGTGTAGTCACTGATGTGTCCTGGAGCCAGACTCGACCCACGAGTAAATCACGGCCTAGACACGACCCATGCCTGGCAGTTGACCGGTGACCCCGCCCTCAGGTGCCCAGGAGATTTACAACCATAGAGGAAGCCTGTGCAGGCTGCATGCGGACTGTAGGTGCTAGCTCCCTGGCGAATTACCACCAGAAATGAGAGGTTGCAGGCTGTAGGGTTTGACTCCTGGGCGAACACAGGGTTGGAGGAATGTGGTGGTTACGGTTTTGGTATCCCTATTTAATATTATTTTTTGAGGCATCTTTCATTTTAACTTTGGAAAAACATTGAGAGGCTTATAAAGAGGGTATGTTTTAGATCAACAAGAAGAGGGTAGAGGATCGTGGTGTGAGTGATTCCCCTATAGATCGAGAAGGAGACTTCTTCCTTCCGATTCGATTATCCAAGATAGTGAAGCACAAGTACTCGAGGCTTGATGTATGCAAGTTTTGTCGAACCAAGATAAATTTGTGTTGCCTCTTCTCTCTCGATCTTTCTTTACCTGCACATAGTTCTCGTTGTTTGGTTGTAGATTCTGAAATCTACAATAGTCACCTGGGTCCTGGATGGCTAGTGTTCAAATTGGTGTGTTCTTTGCTTGTAAAACTCTGTTTTAATCTACTAATAAAGGATGAATGTTATCATATGAGATACATAATAGTGTGTAATATTGTTACGTGTTTTTTGAGAACAGAAAACCATAGGCACATGGTAATCCATCAAGTTGAGGACTATATGGATTGGTCCCATGTATCCTAAATAAGTTCGTAGCTATGATCAGGTTGATCTCCTCATCATGTTAGGCTGTTGGTCATCAACCAGGTACAGTGTCTGTGGCTGAACGGAACCAACATGGTGCATAAATTGGTAAACAGATACAAATGCACTAAGTCATATTTTTGCTTATGGTAAAACGATCATAAACCCTGAGGAACTATGGCTGATGGGTATGGGGGATGATCTTCGTGCCGATCCGAAGATTCCGCCCAACTAGTCAATTGAAGAGTCTAAGGTCTTTGGTCGATCTGCTGATAGGTCCACAGGCCGATGCCTTGATGGTTTAGAATTAAGATTTTCGATATGCAAAAAGAGAAAAGATTGACACAAGATGTGATCTCGGAGTTCAGCCGAAGCCTACATCTCCGTGCTATAGGGAGCAACCCGAATTCACTAACTCTCCACTCGAAGTGACCTCAACAGGCTAAGTGTCACTGATCTCTTCGAAAAGGAGATCGAAGGCAATGAAATATCGAAGTCAGAGCTCTGGGTTTTTGGATTCTGGTCTCTGGTTTCTGAAATCAGTTTTTGATCCTTTTACATTTGAAGAGGCTGTTATTTATAGAAATCCTTGGGAGGAAATCTGGGGCAAACGACGGTTTTTGCCTTTGTATCCGAGGATTCCCCAGGCAGGGCAGGTGGGTCCCACAGTAGTCTCTGTGATCTCCCCAGGCAGGGCTAGTGGGTCCCGCAGTAGTCTCCGTGGGCCCCCAGGCAGGGCTGGTGGGTCCCGCAGTAGTCTCCGTGGGCTTCCCAGGCAACGCTGGTGGGTCCCGCAGTAGTCTCTGTGGGCCCCCCAGGTAGGGCTGGTGGGTCCCGCAGTAGTCTCCGTGGGCCCCCCAGACAGGGCTGGTAGGTCCAGCAGGGTGTGAAGTAATTGGCAAAAATTTGCACCCACAGTTACCCCCTCCAAGTTAGCTAGGGGCAGTGCTTGTTGACTTGGACTCCTGGTGCAAAATTCAATCTCCTTATCGAGGGCCGGTGATGTTGAGGTTTTTTAGAGATTTGTGGGATCTGGGTATCTGCGAAGAAGAGAGAACCGTTGATAGATTGAGTGCAATAGGTAGGCTAAACCCACCCGGTCTGTTAAACTTGACCGATCGGTCAAACTTGACCGATCGGTCAATTTCAACCGATTGGTCAATTTTGACCGATCGGTTAAACTTGTCCGATCGGTCAAATTCAACCGATCGGTCAAATTTGACCGATCGGTCAAATTCAACAGGTGGAGCCTGGGTCGATCGGGTAAAAAAGCACCGTTTTTTACCAGATCCAGTAAAAAATCGACTGATTGGTCAAATTTATCCGATCGGTCAAAAGCGACCGATCGGTCAAACGTGACTGATCGGTTAAATTCAACCGGTAGGAGTTGGAGCGATCGGGCAAAAAACACGATTTTTTGCCCGATTCAGTAGAAAATTGACCGATCGGTTGAATTTACCCGATCCATCAAAAGTGACTGATCAGTTAAATTCAACCGGTAGGGGTTAGAGCGATCGGGGAAAAACACGATTTTTTGCCCGATTCAGTAGAAAATCGATCGATCGGTTGAATTTGCCCGATCAGTCAAACATGACCGATCGGTTAAATTCAACCGGTAGGGGTTGGAGCGATCGGGCAAAAAACACGATTTTTTGCCCGATTTAGTAGAAAATCGACCGATCAGTTGAATTTGCCCGATCAGTCAAAAGTGACCGATCGGTTAAATTCAACCGGTAAGGGTTGGATCAATCGGGTAAAAAACACGGTTTTTTTTGCCTGATTCAGTGAAAAATCGACCGATAGGTTGAATTTATCCGATCGGTCAAAAGTGACCGATTGGTTAAATTCAACCGATAGGGGTTTGAGCGATCGAGCAAAAAACAATGTTTTTTGCCCGCTTTAGTAGAAAATCGACCGATCGGCTAAATTTATCCGATCGGTCAAAAGAGACCGATCGGTTAAATTCAATCGGTAGGAGTTGGAGCGATCGGGCAAAAAACACGGTTTTTTGCCCGATTCAGTACAAAATCGACCGATCGGTTGAATTTGCTCGATCGGTCAAAAGTGACCGATCGGTTAAATTCAATCGGTGGGAGTTGGAGCGATCGGGCAAAGAACATAGGTTTTTTTTGCCCGATTCAGTAGAAAATCGACCGATCTGTTGAATTTATCCGATCGGTCAAAAGTGACCGATTGGTTAAATTCAATCGGTAGGGGGTGGAGCGATCAGGCAAAAAATATAATTTTTTTGCCCGATTCTGTAGAAAATTGACTGATCAGTTGAATTTGCCCGATCGGTTGAAAGTGACCGATCGATTAAATTCAACCGGTAGGAATTGGAGCGATCGGGTAAAAAATGTTTTTTGCCCGATTCAGTGGAAAATCGACCGATTGGCTGAATTTATCCGATCGGTCAAAAGTGACCGATTGGTTAAATTTAACCAGTAGGAGTTGGAGCGATCGGGCAAAAAACATGATTTTTTGCCCGATTCAGTAGAAAATCGACCGATCGGTTGAATTTGCCCGATCGGTCAAAAGTGACCGATCGGTTAAATTCAACCGGTGGGAGTTGGAGCGATCGGGCAAAGAACACAGTTTTTTGACTGATGCAGTAGAAAATCGACCGATCGGTTGAATTTGTCCGATCGGTCAAAAGTGACCGATCGGTTAAATTCAACAGGTGGGAGTTGGAGCGATCGGGCAAAAAAAATATGGTTTTTTGCCCGATTTAGTAAAAAATCGACCGATCGGTTGAATTTGTCCGATCGGTCAAAAGTGACCGATCGGTTAAATTCAACCAGTGGGAGTTGGAGCGATCAGGCAAAAAACTTGATTTTTTGCCCGATTCAGTAGAAAATTGACCAATCGGTCAAAAGTGATCGATCCGTTAAATTCAACCGATAGGAATTGGAGCGATCGAGCAAAAAACACGGTTATTTGCCCGATTCAGTTGAAAATCGATCGATCGGTTGAATTTGTCCGATCGGTCAAAATTGACTGATCGGTTAAATTCAACCGGTAGGAGTTGAGGTGATCGGGCAAAAGTGCCTATTTTTACATCACCCGATCGTCTTCCTGTTGAAGGTTTGATGGAGTTAGAGTTTGTTCCAGGTTTGATGTTCTGCTTGGGTCGACGGTTCGCTTGAACCGACGGTTCACCTGAGCCGGCGGTTCACCTGAACTGACAGTTCGCTTGGTCCAGCGGTTCGTCTGGTCCGACGGTTCGCCTGGTCCGGCGGTTCTTCTAGTCCGACGTTTCGTCTGGTCCGACGTTTCGCCTGGAACAGTGCTTTGCTCAGATGGGTGCCATGTGTCCCTTTAGAAAACATGGCTTTTGATCTGATGATGCCACGTGGCACTCTGATTTTCTTGCCAATTCTTTCGAGTTTATAAGCTCGCTCCAGAGTTCATTTTCTTCCACGCTATCAGAATTTTTCAAAGTCCACATCTTTTGATTCAGAATTTCCTACTTCCTGCTTTCTGCATTCTCCCGATCGGTTGCAATGGCATCTTCTGGCAGTGCAAAGAATGTCGTTCCATCCTCAGGCAGTGTAAAGAATGTCGTCCCGTCGAAGATCAGGGCTTCGTAGAAAGGGAAAGAGAGGGTCAAGACTTCGCCGAAGGTTGTAGGCAGAGGCAAGGGCAAAGGTGCCCTAGGTGTGCTTGGCAAGAGCCACTTGGGAGTGGGGTTTGCCTCTGCACCTTCTCGGTCGGAGTACATCCCCAAGGCGGATTTTGTGCTGGGGCCACTGAGGCCATTGGAGGAGGAGCCAGTGTTCGAATACGGCACTGGCAAGAAGACAACTGAAGCCAAGAGGGCCAAGTGGGAGAAGCTGCTTAGCTGCTTCACTAAAGGTGCCCACCGTCCTGCCCTCACTGGAGTTCAATCCGCTTTCGGGATCGACAAGCGGGTTGTCTACACCGACATTGCTAGCAAGGAGTAGATTATTGGGACGATCGTCACGATCGGTCAACTGAACTATGGACTTCGTCTACCACTGCCGATGTTCGCTGCCTGAGTATTGAACACTTCGGGCATTTGTCCCGGGCAGCTGACGGGGAACACGTGGAGGATCATCTATGCATTCTGTAGGGTGGAGTCTGACCACCAAGAGGAGCTGAGAGCCTTCTACTCCAGCATCCCTGAAGGTGAACCTGCCCAGATAGAATTGGGCTACTTCTTCTACCACTGCAAGTGGGTGTCGAGGAAGGATAGCCCATTCTATAACCTGCACGGCATCTCCACCCTTCGCCCGATCACCGACACAGTGTCGTCCGACAAGCTCTACACGGACTGGCCAATTGCCATCTGAGGAGCGTGGACTCCCTTCCCTGTGCCTGAGACTCCTCATTCTCAGGTGCATAAGGAGGTTGAAAAATACACCCCTGGAGGGGAGTTGGGCTGGACGTCTAATCAAGTCGGGGCAATCGACAACCTCTTCTCGAAGTTGACCTGCGGCACCAGATCGTGGAAGCAGTTTTGAACTGCCCGGTCAGGCACGGCAACGCTAACTTGATGCATCAACTGATGGTCCGGTATGAAGACAACGATGCCTTGTACTCTGATTATGAAGAGGATCAGGAGACAGGCAAGTTCGTCCGATATATCAGGGCCAAGAAGAAGGTGTATGGGGCGAGGCGACGCCAGGTCAAGAAGAGGAGAGTAATGAAGGAGGTGGAAAAGGAGAAGGAGAATGATAAGGAAGAAGAAAGAAGAAAAAGAAGAAGAGGAAGAGGATGAGGAAGGGAGAGGTAGAGAAGAAGAAGAAGAAGAAGAAGGCAAAAGCGAAGAGGGAGGAGGAGAAGGGAGCGAAGAGGAAGATGAAGATGATGATGATGGTGAGGGAGGAGGAGGAAAAGAAGGGGAAGAAGAGGAGGAGGAGGGAGGAGGCGATGGAGGTGGCAATGATGTTCCCCTTACTCCTCCTGGGGCTGAAACAATCCCCATCGATGAGGCTAAGGCCCGTCGGATGGAGAATGTTATGGATGCGGCGGGCGACGGCAAGAAGGTGGTGCCCGCCTACCACTTCGAGACCCTGGTGTGCCCTACGCGCATCAAGATCAAATACTCGGGAAGCGATGGGGTTGGTAGCAACCCCATACCCCTCGATCAGATACCCCCGGGGGGCCTTCGTCAAGAAGGGCCCTTAACGAGCGGTGGGGTTGAGGTCGAACAGTCTGGGCCAGTGCCCCGACTAACTGCGGCACAGATGGCTGAAGAAGCCACCATGCTTATGGCCTCTCTTCAGGGAGTTGGCGAGGAGCGTGAGGAAGGAGAGATCTCTCCTCCTCGCGATGTTCTTTCCCCTCTACGAAGGGATGGAGGAAGTCGTGGGGAGGTTGGGACTCCTCAACCGATCCCTGTCCCATCCCCTATGAGGGAGAAGTCAACCCCCAAAGCTAAGAGCTCCGATCGGGGGAAGGGACAAGGTGAAACATCCCAGGGGGTTGCTGCAGGTACATCTTTGCTAACTCTTATCTCTATTCGTTGTTTTTGATGTTTAGAGTGTCTTGACTCTTTGCTCAGTCTGCAGATGCTCCTGCTGGCCCCCCCCTGTGATGCGAGACTTGGGTGAGGTTGATATCAACCACCCAACAGGATGCTAAGGAGGTTATTCAACCTTCCTGATGCGCCTATGGAAGAAGCCTTCGACAGGCTTGAAGTCGTGGTATGTGCATCGACTTGACTTGGGTTTTGAATTGTACTTCTTCGATATGTTTCTGACTTTCTCTTTGTTGTTGGCAGAACTCAGCGGTGTTGAAGCTCGCCAGCAGGCTCTTCAGGAGGGCCGGTGAGCTGGGGGCTTCGGTAGAAGTCTCTCGCTTGAACGCCCTACTAGAGGCTGCGAACGAGGAGAAGGAGAACCTGAAGGCAGCTCTGTCTGCCAGTAAGAAGGTTGTTCATCAGGAACAGCTGGAGAAGAAGAACCTGAACGCCTCCTATGTTGATTTGGACAAGGAGTTTTTCGACTTGAA
Source organism: Chamaelirium japonicum (assembly GCA_947650365.1). Lineage (NCBI taxonomy): Eukaryota > Viridiplantae > Streptophyta > Magnoliopsida > Liliales > Melanthiaceae > Chamaelirium > Chamaelirium japonicum. The sequence continues at coordinate 6,120,291 of OX393555.1, read as the reverse complement.
GAACAGGTTCTTCAAAATGGAGACTACGACCTTCAATCGACTGTCGGAGATCAAGGAGCTGAAAGCGGAGCTTGCTGCAAAGGAGGTAGCTTTCGCGAATAAAGAGGAGGCATACATTAAGGAGCTCAAGTAGGCATGCCTTGATAGCGAGAGTTTTAAGTCAACTGCAAAGAAGGCGATGGAGGCCCTCAGGCAGGCACATGCTAGTGGTGTCCATTCTTCCAAGGTGTCTGCGACGAGCAAGTCTCGCGGTGGATCCGAGAGTGATAGGTCGCGCGCTTAGAGTATTGCGAAGCCTTGATGAACTCTTTTTCTTTCTTTGTATTTGTAACCTGTATCCTCGAATATTTGCACCTGCAAGAATTGTATTTGAAAGCTTTGAGAAATAAAGACTTGTTTTGGATATTTGAATAGAATTGTCTTGTGTTTGAATTCTTTGAATGTTAATGTTTTGAATTGAATGATCAGATGTTTAACAATCTGCATGTCAGGGGTTGTGTTGTAATATAAGCACCTAGACTTGTCAATCGAATCGATCAATCAAAGACTTGTGCTGTTTCACAACTTTGAACTATTTAACATCTGCCTGTAAGAGGTTGTGTCGCAACACAAACACCCAAACTTGTTAACTAGTTTGATAGTTGAGACTTGTGTTGTTTTACAACCCAAAACCGTTTAACATCTGCTTGTAAGGGGTCGTGTCGCAACACGAGTTTCCAAACTTGTTAAACGATCTGGTAATTAAAGGTTGTTTAACATCTGCTTGTAAGGGGTCGTGTCGCAACACGAACTCCCAAACTTGTTAAACAACTTGATAATTGAAGGTTGTGCTGTCTCATAACCCGAAACTGTTTAACATCTACCTGTAAGGGGTCGTGTCGCAACACAAGCTTCCAAACTTATTAAACGACCTAGTAATCGAAGGTTGTGATGTCTCGCAACTTGAAATTATTTAAGGGTTTGAATAGACGAGATGGATGTTTGAAAGCATTCTTCATTCAGTATGGAGGTTATATCAAGGATAGAACATTTTGAGATGTCTAGCATTCCAAGCCCGTGGTATTCTATCTCCTTCTGGTGAGATCAGGCAATAAGACCCTTTGCCTCCCATGGATTCGACTATGTAAGGTCCTTCCCAGTTGGGAGCTAGTTTTCTATTGCCTCGTTCCTTTGTATTGGAGAAGACTACTCTGAGGACTAAGCTTTCAACAGGGAAGTGCCTTTTGATAACCTTTTGATCGTAGGCTCGTTTGATCTTCTGCTGGTAATTGGCAATGCGGATGATTGCTTGATCACGCACCTCTTCTGAGAAGTCGAGGTCATCAGTACGAAGTTCGTCATTTATCCCTTCTTCGATTGCTCTAGTCTTCAGAGTATTAGAGATGGCTTCTGTTGGGAGAACTACTTCCGATCCATAGGTCAGGCAAAAGGGTGAGAACCCAGTCGATCTTCTCGGAGTAGTTCGATAGCCCCATAAGATTTTTGGTAGGATCTTCTCCCATAGTCCTTTTTTGTTATCTAGTTTTTTCTTGAGTAGGCCAAGGATAGCTCTTTTGGAAGCTTCTGCTTGCCCATTACATTGAGGGTACCTTGGCATTGAGTAGAAGAGTTTGATTCCGTGGTTCATACAGAAGTCTCAGAATTTGTCAGAATCGAATTGAGCTCCGTTGTCAGCAATCAGGACTTGTGGCGTACCAAACATTAAAAAGATGTTATGTCTGATGAACTTGATGACTTCATCGTCAGTCTCTCAGAAGAGTGGCACTGCTTCCACCCACTTGGTGAAGTAATCTATGGCTAACAGCAGATACTTCTTCTTGCTTGGTGCTGGCGGAAAAGGACCCAAGAAGTTCAACCCCGATTGATGGAAAGGCCACGAACTTGTTAATGGATGGAGCTCATCTGCTGGGAGATGGATAGCTCGAGTGTGTCGTTGACAAGACTCGCACCTTTGAACCATTTAGCGAGCATCTCTTGCCATAGTTGGCCAGTGGTAACCTTGAAGCTTCGTTTTGGCTTCGAGAGATCTTCCGCTTGAATGATTTTTGCAAACTCCAGAGTGAATGTCGATTAGGATTGCCTTTGCTTGTAGAGGACCCACATATTTGAGCAGCATCCCACTATGTGATCTAAAGTAGAGATCCGCTTCTCGGAGGCAGTAGCATGAAAGCTTCCTTTGAAGTCTTCTGGCTTGAATTGGATCTTCTGGCATTTTGCCTTGTTTAAAGAAGTCGAAGATTGCCTATCTCCAATCTCCGAGTTCGTGTGCCATAGTAAGATTGAAGGTTGGCCGTCTCCAACCCCCAGATCCTTCAGTAGTGACGACGATCCGTTGCTCGATGGTAGTCTTGGGAAACTCTTGATAGTCGATCTGTATTCGCCTTTCTCCGAGCGAGTCTCCCAGAACCGAAGCAGCATTAGCGAGGGCATCTGCTTCTCGATTATCTGCTCTCGGGACTTGGATGAATTCGGTGCTAGCAAAACGTTGTTGGTGATGTCGCACCAGAGCTAAGTAATATTGTATCCTTTCTTCTTGCGCGGTGTACTCCCCATTGATCTGCCTTATTATTAGCTGGGAGTCACTGTAGATAGTGAGTCAATCTACCCCCAGGGATTCAGCAATCTCTAATCCGGAGATCAGTGCCTCATATTCGGCTTCGTTGTTGGTGGTGTTGAACCCTAGGAGAATAGCCTTTTGAAGATGATCGAGCTCGGGGGATATCAATACTATCCCAATTCCCGAACCGATCGCACTTGAAGCCCCATCAGTGTAGAGTTTCCATCGGGTTGACGGGGTAGTAGGAGCCTAAGGGCTTGGATTGAGGGCTTTCGGAATTAGATTGAATGGAGGTTCATCTCCGTCTTTGAGGCGCATATCGACCTTTTCCTCCCAAGTGATGAGGTCTTCCATGGGGAAGTCGGCAAGGAAGTCAGCAACTGCCTGCCCTTTGAGAGAAGTACGAGGTTTGAATTGAATCCCGAGAGCACTCATCTCGATCACCCATTTTGTCATTCGACCTGCTCGACCTGCCTTATCGAGGATGTCTTTGAGTGGGTGTTCCGAGATAACCGTTATCAGTTGAGAGACGAAGTAGGGTCGTAGGTATCGTGATACTGTAAGTGACCTCTCGATCTTTGAATAGCGAGTCTCTGTTGGAAGAAGGGTGTGGCTGATATAGTAGACTGGACGTTCTGCACCTTCCCTTCTACTCACTAAGACTGCACTGATGGCTTGATCGGTTATGGTGAGGTAGAGCCAGAGATCTTCCTTTACGAGTGGGGCTGCCAAGATAGGAGCTCGCGTGAGATAGCTCTTGACTTCTTGAAAGGCTTGTTCGCAGTTCGGACCCCATCCAGAGGTGTCTGCCTTCCGTAACTTATCGAAGAGCGGCTTGCATTTGTCCGAAGATTTTGAGATGAATCGATTGAGAGCTGCTAATATTCTAGTGAGGCGTTGAACTTCATTCCGATTGGTAGGCGAAGGCATATCGAGGATTGCTTGAATTTGGTCGGGGTTGGCTTCGATACCCCTCCTGGTCACAAGGTGACCCAGGAATTTGCCCGATTGAACTCCAAAGGCACACTTAGCTGGGTTGAGCTTCATGCGGTACTTCTGGAGGATTTGAAATATTTCTGCCAGATCGGAGAGGTGGCTTTCCCGATTGGAGCTTTTGGTGAGAAGATCGTCGACATAGACTTCGACGTTGCAGTCGATTTATTCTTCGAACATCTTCGTGACTAGCCTTTGATAGGTTGATCCAGTATTCTTGAGACCGAAGGGCATCACGTTGTAGCAGTAGAGGCCATGGTCTGTCATGAAGCATGTCTTCTCTCGATCATCCAGATGCAGGGGGATTTGGTTATACCCGGAGTATCCGTCCATGAATGATAGGAGCTCGTGGCCAGCAGTGGCGTCGACGAGTCTGTCTATCCTTGGCATGGGGAACGGGTCTTTGGGGCATGCTTTGTTAAGGTTGGTGAAGTCGATGCAGACTCTGACCTTCACATTCTTCTTAGGGACTGCGACGATATTGGAGATCCAAGTAGGGTACTCTACTTCACGGATGAAGCCTGCTGCGAGTAACTTACTGATCTCCTATTGAACTGCAGTTTGGTATTCTGGTCGAATTGTCCGAGATTTCTGTTTGACGGGCTTCGATCCTTCTTTGATGGCGAGTTGATGACATGCGTTATCCGGGTTAATCCCGGGCATGTCTTCGAAGCACCATGCAAAGATGTCAATGTTGGATTGAAGAAAGGATACCATGTCTCGCGCTTCTGCATCGCTGAGACTACTACCCATGAAAGTCTCTCGAGGGAGATCGCCACTGTCGATGTTTATTGGAATGATTTCTTCGATTAAAGGTGAGGCCTCCCACTCGATCAGTGGAGGTTTGGTCAGTGGGGTCTCCTTTGGTTGCTATCTTGAAGAAATGCCCGCTTCGTCTCGTGGGCGCTTTAGTGGTGCCAAGTCTACTCGACGATCTGTCTTTGCAGCAGCCGCTTCACAAGATCGCCCAGCTTGTTGATCTCCTCGAATGCAGACGATACCCTCTCCTGTTGCAAACTTGAGGAGTTGATGGTAGGAGGAGGAGATAGCATTGATCAGGTGGAGGAAGGGCCGCCCGAGGATGATGTTGTAGTTGGACGTTCCTTCGATAATGGCGAACCTTACAGAGACTCGAGTCTCCCGGCTGAGGTCGAGGGTGAGTCTTGACTCCCCCATGGTTATGCTCTACTCACCATTGAAGCATGTGATCACAGTCGGGATGACTTCAAGGCTTGAGTATTTATGTCCCAAGCGCTTGAAGCAATCTGAGAACATGATGTCAATGGAGCTTCCGGTGTCGATGAGAATGCGGTTGATGGTGCTCCCATCAATGATGAGCAGAGGACTAGAGGATCCCGATTTGGAGTATGGACTCCTTGAAGGTCAGAGTCATTGAAGATGATAATGGCCATGCTAGGCCTTTGATGGGTTTCTCGATCTATTTATCTTCTTTGTTCGCTGCAGAGCGAACATTGAAGATGCGTCGTACTTGCCGATCAAACTCTTTACCAGTCAGCATTTGATTGTGAAGTGTTCCATGGATGCCAAAAATATTGGCTCGCACGGAGATGGTTGATGGATCGGTAGAGACTTGGTGGATCCAGCAAGCTTCATTCCCCTTCGCAGAAGATCGGCGTTCATCTTGCCCGCCTTTGACAAACTCCTAGAGATGGCCTTCTCATAGCAAGTCCTCTAGATGATACCTCAGTCGATAGCATCGATCGGTTGAATGGCCGTGATTGCGATGAAAATCACAGTAAACCGTTTTATCAGCGGTGACTTTGGTATCTGGTTGTAGAGGATTCGGCCTTTGAAGGAACTCTTCATGTTGAATTTGATCGAGGATCTGCTCAATCGGGAGGATCCAATCTGTGAATGTAGTCTTCTTTGGAGGCGATCTACGACTGTCGTTTCTTGGTCGCTTTTTTGCAGCGGGTGCCGCTGCTTCCGCATTGTGAGCTTTGGTGGTATGCTTTGGAGCTTCCCTCTCAGTAGGTCATCGTTTTGTTTCACATCCCTGTCGGGTGACCTGATCGTCTTCGACCTCGATCTCTCTCTGGATTCGATCAAACATCACACCCAAGGAAGGGGGAGGATTGCAGATGAAGTCGTTATAGATATGCAAATCGAATCGAAGAACATTTTGGAAGGCCAACATTATTGCCTCGTCGTCCAAATATTGTCCTGAGAGAGCGGCGTGCTCATTGCGGAATCTTCGTGTGAAACTACGAAGACTCTCATCAGCTCCCATCCTCAGCCGGTAGAGGGAATCGAGCTTCTTCTCCGGCTTCAAGTTGAGTTGATAGTGCTGAACGAAGTGGTTTGCCAATACTCCGAACTGGGTGATAGACCCAGCGCGGAGATTGTGGTACCAATCGAGAGAAGGTTCATCGAGGCTCCCAATGAAGGTGCAGCAGAGCACATTGTTCTCTTCTTTGTATGGCGTTAGAGCTTGCTTGAAGGCTAGGATGTAGAAGGTGGGATCCCCTTTGAGGCAGTTGAACTTCGGGAGAGTCGGAGTCCTCCAACCTCTCAGGAAGGATGATTGAAATAAACTTCGGTGGAGGGGTCCAGCAGAAGAGTTTCCTTCTCTACGACTATGTCCCCGACTTAGATGCAGATCGAGGAGCAAGATCGAGAGGTCTTGTCCAAGCCCTTGAGTAGTTGCCGGATGGATCTGGTGACGAAAATCGACTCCGGATTCATATTAGAGCAGGAGAGATGGAGAGGCTCTACTCTTTGGGGGTGCTTCCTTCATCCGATATCTCACTCGTAGATTGGGCTTCGACTGTGTCTGTCTAACACAGTTGCGATCTGAGGATGATTGAGAGAACTCATCGTCGATACGATCCCAAACACTCTGCTTTCACGGAGCTGCAAAGGGGGTGGGATTGCAACGAATCTTCTCGTGGGCAGCGGTGCCCATTGACCTTCGTGGCTCAGAGTGAATTGATTGCTGAGGTGGATCGACTATTTTGTTGAATAAAGGGACGAGGAGAGCAATCCCGGCATCAGAAGCTACCTTTTTGAGGGCATCTCTTTCAGCTGTGAGGGTGGCATTCTGCTTAGCCAATTGTAGCAGCTGAAAGTCGACTGTCGAGATTTGGTAGGTAGATGGAGGGTCTTCAGCTTCGACTGTCGAAGAGGTGGGGCGATCGGTCGATCGACCAATCTTCCGCTTCCTGAACGAACTCCCATTTTGGGGACAGCGAGGGGCTACCCAAAGTTGAGTCGTTGACTTATCGAACGAGTATCTAGATGAGCTTGACGTGTGTTACTCCCCTCTGGATGATCCTGGTGCTTCATCTTCGCCATTTAGAGAAAGCGAATGATGCAACGAGATTGCCGGTGTCCTAACGGTTGTTTGATCAACCGAAGGTGCTGGGAAGTTTGATTATCTAGATCGGTTGTTTGCTCAACCGATCTGATGTTTATTGTAGAGCGAACTCGGTTTCTCGTTCGATCCTATAGACTGCGCCAAACTATAGGGGATGATCTTCATGCCGATCCGAAGATTCCACCCAACTAGTCAATTGAAGAGTCGAAGGTCTTTGATGGATCTGCTGACTGGAAGATAGGTCCACAGGCCGATGCCTTGGTGGTTTAGAATTAAGATTTTTGATATGCAAACAGAGAGAAGATTGACACAAGATGTGATCTCGGAGTTCAACCGAAGCCTACGTCTCCGTGCTATAGAGAGCAACCCGAATTCACTAACTCTCCACTCGAAGTGACCTCGAGAAGCCGAGTGTCACTGATCTCTTCGAAAAGGAGATCGAAGGTAATGGAATATTGAAGTCAGAGCTCTGGGTTTTTAGATTTTGGTCTCTGGTTTCTGGAATCAGATTTTCGATCCTTTTACATTTGAAGAGGCTGCTATTTATAGAAATCCTTGGGAGGAAATCCGGGACAAACGATGATTTTTGCCTTTTTATTCGGGGATTCCCCAGGCAAGTCAGGTGGGTCCCACAGTAGTCTCCGTGAGTCCCCAAGGCAAGGCTGGTGGGTCCCGCAATAGTCTCCGTGGGCCCCCGAGGAAGGGCTGGTGGGTCCCGTAGTAGTCTCCATGGGCCCCCCAGGCAGGGCTGGTGGGTCCCATAGTAATCTTCGTGGGCCCCCCAGGCAGGACTGGTGGGTCCCGTAGTAGTCTCCGTGGGCGCCCCATGAAGGGCTGGTGGGTTCCGCAGTAGTCTCCGTAGGCCCCCCAAGCAGGGCTGGTGGGTCTCGCAGTAGTCTCCGTGGGCCCCCTAGGCAGGGCGGGTGGGTCTCGCAGGGTGTGAAGTAATTGGCCAAAATTTTCACCCACAATGGGCTAACCAGTTGTGTTGTGCTTTATCACAACAATATATAAGGGTTCAGTTATATGACTAAAAACTATAATGTATCAAGTTATCAGGCTGTTATCGCATCAACGTGCCACTCCTGCAGGCCATCCACACCCCTAACATGAGGTGCGTTCTTTGGTCTGACTAGCTTCGTAATAAACCCAAACCTGTTGGTCATCAGTTGGACTATTGATAGGATCTGATTACTTTGGTAGGGTAGTCGGAGGTACGATGTATATAGTCAACCTGGAAGGAACCAAGTCATATAAATACTCAAGTTTGACGGTATTCTCTACCACTCAAGTTGCATTATGGCACCAAGTGAAGGGACAACGAGTTTACCCCTACTAAGTGGGGAATAGGGGTATGTTGAAGAACATAGTAAGTCCAGAAGGAATGGAGTACAGCCTGTGTCATACTCTAGGTGATTACGCTGGTTAACTCAAAATCAAAGAATCGATGGTACACTTAGGTAGTATGTCGATCGAGTTTGAGTTGGAAGCTAGGAACTCTGGTCCCTGAAGGTTTCACCTGATTGACATTATGTACAATCCTTATAACATTTCCTCGAAACACAGGATATAGTTAAAGGAAGTATAAAGTTAAGTCTACGTTTCGTTTGTGCTTCGCACTAGTGCATAATAGATACGTAGTTTCGTGTGTGTGCTAATAGAAAGCTCTAGCGTAGTACAGAGACACACGTTGTCATCCCTTACCATTAGTGGACTCCGCTATATGGATGCGATACACCGGGACATATTGCAAGTTGACTAGTTAAGTTTACTAGGGACACCCTATGTGTTTACTAAGGGCACCTTATTGAATAGTAAAATCACTAGTGTACTCCACTTATAAGTGTTATGCGATTTCTCGCGCACGTAGGACTACTAGTTAGTGACACAGGGGTGTTTTGGTATAACCAAACGTCACTGTGCACTAAGGGAGGTCGGCCCTATGGATGTGGTGACATGTATGGCTGGCCCCCCTTATTTGTAGGAGTGGAGCTCCTTAATAAGGGGTCGGCCCTATTATATAGGGCATGAGGTTTGACTTGGGGTTTCCACCCTAGAACCTAGGAAAACAAGGGAGAGAAGCAAGGGGCCAGCCCTAACAAGTTACCTACACAACCTAGGGGGCCAGCTTCATCAAAAGGAGCAAGAGGAGAGAAGTGGTCATCCCTATTGAAGCCATACCCGACCCCTCCTCTCAATCTCTCTTCTCTCTCATGTCTCCCTTACTTGGGACTTCGTCTTCCTCATGTGGTGTCTTCGTAGACGAGAAAAGCTAACGTAAGGGGGCACTCAGAGACCCTTTGTCGGTGCCCCGTGCATCGTGTGAGATCGAGTGAACATTAAGGGCATCATCTCTCACGTATCGTCGGCTTCTTCGCGGACTATCTTTCGTCTCCATCGACAAGGAAGACAATTCTCCTCGGTTAAAAGATTCACATGAAGGTATGCAACATCCTAACTTATAGATCTAGCGTAGAACCGAATTGCATGCATGCTAGTTATTCGGATCGCTAGATTATCGTCAAGGAGTTTGATTTACATGTACAAACATACATGCACATGCAGTTAGTTTCTTGCACACGTAGTACAACCATTTAGTGGCACAGGGAATTTGATAACGGGGGTGTCCTGATGGCTACCACTGATACTTTATCAAATCAGGATCAGATAATCATTAATGTGACCACACATTATATTTGTTCGCGCAGGGCATGGTTGGACAAGTATACTGAGTGCGATAGTGGCATGTTGACGGCTGGTGACAACTTTAAGATGTCAATAAGAGCTGTTAGGGATATTCAACATGAGATGTCTGATGGGTGAGTACACACTCAAAAACTACTTATCATGTTCTAGGATGGCGAAGAAATATAGTCGCTCTTTCCAAGCTAGATTGTCTTGAGTGCAAGTTCACCGGATAAGGTGGATTTGTGGAGGTTTGGGTTAGAGCGTCCATGATCATGAAGGGAGTCTTGGGTGGAGGACTATATTTATTAGTCGGGAGAGTAGCAGCACATGCATGGTGTTCGGTAAAGAACAATGGTGCATGCGAAGCATGCTCAAGGGAGATGATGATCAGGAGGTGGGTTTCTAATGGCCAAGTCTAACGACTTGGGTAATCACCAATCTTGATGATTGGGCTCCTAGTGTTAGAGCAAAGGCGACGACAATGATCGGGCGATGGATTCATTGTTCAATGAGATGGAGTTCATTTTCGAGGAATTACTAATGTCTTTTTTTTTTGAGTGGTAAATAAATAAATTAAAACAGAAAAAGGAGTGATACAGGGACACGACCTACTCATAATAAGTAAACTGAAAAAATAGAAAATACACGACCAAAGATCTAAACACTTGGTCAAACAAACAGGGCTCATAGAATCCACACGACCTGATCCCCAAGCCAAAAAGATCCAAAAAACGGGTGCAAAGGTCTATGTTGAGCGACCAATTTATGCAAATTATCTGATTATTCTTAAGCATATATCGTCAGTTTGACGTAAAACTTTCATAATACACGTAAACTGCATGATTCTCTTTGCATCACTACATAATAGGATTTAATATGAACATAACAACATAATGGTTTGCTCTCATACGACTTATGCATGCGATGTATAGAGCTCGATAGCCCAAATTATCCTTTTATCGATAATGGCTTGTGAACCTGATAAGCGTCATTTCATGTGTGTTTTCAGGAAATTGATCCGGTTCTCGATGCAGTCAGCTCAAGGGCATCACGACTAAGAAGTGGATATTCGCACGGCACTCCGATAGAGGTTGCAAAGCTTATTTGAGGCCTATTCTGAAGAACGATAAAGAAAATGATACTTGGAAGAATCTGGCCAAAGAAGACTTCATTAATGAGCCAAAGCAGTGCATCGAACATCGGAGAGGAGAATTACATGCATAAGCGATGATGGACTCGGATGATGATGACCAAACCCCATCATACCCATGTATTACCTTAGGTTCCTTAGGATCGCGCCCGATCCACTCTTGGACCCAACTTAACCCACACTAGAGACCAACTCTACCCATCCAACTCAAGGACTCTTCAACACTTCATGATCTCTACCTAATTAATTAGAAAACCTGATCTTATTTTATTTCCAACCCCAACCATCCTTTACATCTAGCCGTCCATTCCTAATCGACCCTTGAGATTCCCTTATCTTTAATTCTGAAACCCATCTCGTGCTCATGCATGCAAGTGCCAGTAGGTACTACCCATCAAGCCATATAACCATCCAGCACACCCAACTCCCTATATTTCTCTCTTAAATGCATCCAACCCATGTGGTCATCACCCTCTTTCAAGACCTGGTTGCACCCAGCCATCCAATCCATGAGCCGATGCAAAATCATGCATGCAGCCACCTCATCCAAGTACGTGTCTCTTTATTCCTCTCTTCTAACTAATCACAGCCGTCCGCAGTTCCTGATCACAACCCCATTGCACCCAACGCTCTTTCTCCCATCCATGCAGACCATCACAGCCATCCATAGGCTCAGCCATCAAGTCATGCATGCAGCCTCCACTCTCTCTCCTCCTTGTTTTTCTCTCTCTAAAACCTAACTTCCCTCTCCCGTTTCCTACTTTCTCTCTCTAGGCTGATTTTCTCTCTCTCGGACTCATCATCTCCCACGTTTCTCTTTCTCCCGATCTTCTCTATCTCCAAACAATCACAACCATCCGTCCTACCCGGCCTGCGCCCATATTTTTTCTCTCTACAAACCGACGATCAGCCCCATTCCGAACGTACCCGACTCACACTCTCTCTCTTTCCTTATCTCTCTAACTGAAACTCTCTTCTTCGGTATTCTCTCATCCGATTTTCTCTCTCTAGATTATCTCATTACCGACCCGATCGCAAGCCCGGCCCCTCTCACCTGCAAACTTTTCTCTCTCTTTCCTTATTCTCTCCTCTCTCTTACCCAACCGAGACCCAGCCAAAACCCTCTCTTTCTCTCTCTAACTCTTCGACATCTCTCTCTCTCCGAAACGAATGGGAGCCCCGAACGTCTTGCCTTTTCTCTCTCTTTCTCTTAACGCTCTCTATCCCGAAATCACAGCCATCCGAGTCATGCATGAAACCCCCCTCCGAATGGTTCTCTCTAACCGGACTTCTCTCTCTTGCTTATTTCTTTCTTTCGTTTCCTTTTCTTTGGGCCAAAGCTATCACAAACAAAAACCCTCGGTCTCTCTTACCCGAACTCCTCTTTTCCTCTCTCTATATAAGACCCGACCGAACCATCAAAAGGAGGCTTGCCACACACGAACCCCTAGTTTAGGAGGGGAGGCTCTCACTACCGAATACCACCCATCACCATCATCCATAGTTGCCATCTTCTACCACAAAAACCCTAATCCTTCATATCCCGTCGCCATCAGCCATCATCATTCATCCATCATCCGCTCGTCCTCGCCATCGTCAAAGCCACACCATCATCGAGCCGGATTACGAGAGGCAAAGAAGCAAAGACGGGGGAGAAGCCAAGAAGATCGTCATCATCTGGTTTTTCTGTTCTTTTTGTTATTTGTTTATTACAAAACAAAACAATGATATCATATGAGATGATGTGTAGCTAAATGCCATAGCTTGGGCTAATGGGGAATTACTAGTGTTTTATGATGTTTTGGGATTGATTATTAATTATGTTTCAATGTTTAAAAATAGAATCTTCCGCTAACGCATGTTGATATATTCTCTAGATTTTCCATGCATTATATAGTTAATGCTTATCTTAGATTCATTATGATCATATGATGGTTAATGCTAAGAATCAATGTTACATGCAATAGTATGCCTAATGCTTATCTTTTTATAAATATTCTTTTTATGTTTACACCATGCTTATTTTCATTGCTAAATCATCCGATTAGAATCTGTCCTTACGACGATCTAATTGAGTACAATATAATAATCAACCTTAAGTCATTATAGGATTTTAGGATGAACCTTGAAGCCTAAGTTTTCTCCAAATCCAAGTACCTTTCCATAATCTAATTGCTTTAGTCTTTAGTCTATACTTAGTTTTTGTTAATTGCTTAGTTAATTTAATCAGACTCTCAACCATTGTTAGCTAGATTAGGTTTCAATCAACTTTAGATTTATTGAGTTTCCTATGAAAGTCCCTGTGGGATCGATCTCGCTCCGCTGCATTACAATCAACGATTCGTACACTTGCGAGTACAATTAAAATATCACAACAGTCTACTACTCAACACACTCTCAACAAAGGTCAAGTAGCCAGAATTACCAAGCGCCCTTGCTTCGAGTGATTCTATCTGATGCACCCTTAGGCCAAGATTCCATGGCACATGAAGCGCTAGATGCTGGTATCTCCTCTGCTCTAGTAAACGTCTTATATATAAACAAGATTAGGAATAGAGCGTACGGAGGGGCAATTAGCAAGATGGGCAGGCAACTTGTCTCCCCTAAACTCCGCAAAGGGATCATCCGGAACCGGTGGAGGAATATCCCCCCCCCCCCCCCCCCCCATCTCAACCTCCCCTGCTAATTCAGATCTTAGAGAATCTCCTACGAAATCCGCCATAGGAGAGGAAGCACGATGAAGAAGGGCTTGAATATAACACAAGATCGAAATCCCTTATTCTTCTTTAGTCAAACGGAGTATCTCACAACAGGAGAAAAAACTCTAGAAAAAGGAGTTGTACATCTATCATCCACATCCGCTCCCCCATCACTCATCCCACCCCTCTCCACAGCTTTATCCGCAGCCACCAATGCAGTAACAATACCAGTAGCAGCAGCATGCGTAACATTACCAACAGCTCGCCCAACGACAGCAGCAGCTTGTGTAACATCACACTCAGTCTCAGATCGCGTAACATTAGCGATAGCAACCCCTCCAGATGAGCCAACAGCCTGCTAATCAGCAACAGTTTGCGTAACAACAACATCAGGTTCAGCTCCAGCACCAGGTTGCGTAACGACAGCTTCAGGTTGCATAACAACAAACACTTCACCAGCATCAGCATCAGTCCCAGTCAATGCAACAGCCCCTACACCATCAGCATTGCCACCACCATCAGCCCCTACACCACCTTCAACACCATCAACCAAAAAATCACTCATCACAGAATAGATCTTGAAGGCGTAACTGAGATCAAAGAGGGCTCTGTCGGCTGAGGAGGATGTACCCTTCCAATAGAGTGCCACCCATCTTCAAGGGGCTCTTTATCTTTGGAAGAGGAGGGCTTGATCCCTTGGGAGAAATTCCTCACATTCTGAGGACCAGAAAAAAACTTTGGGCTGCCATATGATTGACTCACCCGAGCTTGTACCACTTCAGGATGTTTGGAACATACGTCACCACTGCGATCAAAGCTCTTGCACGTCTTGCATTTGGTAGGGATCCAATCATACTTCACCGGCTGCCAAGAGAGAAACTCACCCTTATCGTTCCTGACTTGAACTCTGGTTGGAATGGAGAATTCCACATTTATCTCCACACAGATCCGTGCAAATTGGGCTCTAGTACCTCCAGATGCTGCTTGATCCATATAGTTCAGTCCATAGATTCCCTTCTAAATTAGAAAAATTAGCCCAAATCGGGATTTTCGAGACCAACTCCCTATTATTGCACATACGTCGGGCCCATTTCCTTACTATTTAAGGACGTCCTTCAAAATGCCATATTTTTCCTTCAAAAATTCGGGTAAAATCAGCTTCTAACTCGAACTTGAACCAAAAGACGACATTCTCTCTCGGCCAGGTTTGCATAATGCAAAATTTTAAGATGTAAATAATAAGGCCTTCTCCCTAGAAAAAAGCCCACTAGTGTGTGCTCCCATCTTTTGGTGTTTTCTTCCAATTCAACCGTTGGATAGACATCCACTTTTTGCCCTTCAAAAATAACTGTTTCAATGAAACGTAGGCGCAGCTTCTTAGGTGGAAGAGGTGGAGGATAAGATGACAGGTTTCGAGCCCAAGCATTATGGAAGGATCCCCCAACCTTCTGAGGTCTCAGATATACCCTCTAGCAGGCGCCAACCAAGCCGCATTAGCTAGCACAGTGGGCTGGACTGGGCATCCTATAGCCTGGCAATTAAGGAGCTGGCATTCAGCAAACATCTATGGGGTGGGCGAATTAGCTGCACTACAGACATTAGCATAGCCAACAACCTCGGCTCCGGCATCACCAAACGGCATAGCAGCAACAATTCCTGTAGCCTGGCCATGAGAAGTCATTTTTTGCAAATACCTGGTGGCCATGAGACTTTGCAATACTTCTGGCAGTCATATTTTCTGAAGTTTGGCAGAAGTCAGATAAAGCAGCAAATAATTGGTGGCCATCTGATCATTGATGCTATGTCTGGCAATCAAAATCAACCCCAACCTTAGCACTAGCAGCAATGCAAGATCTGGGGCTATGCTGCGTGTAATGAATGGGCGGGAACTCCCCTTCATCACCCAAGGCAACATCAGAGCCCTTCAAATCCTTTGACACAGTCACTGTAGCTCCTGCATTAACCAACACCTCTCCTTTAGCCGCTCGAATTGCCAGCTCCCCACCATCAACCGCCCGATTTACCACCTTGATCAACTCGGCTTCCCCATCACCCTATGCCGCTCAATTTACAACAGCCACTACAAACCCAACGATCAAAGGGGCTGGCGGAGAGGAAAATTCCTTCTCCAATCAGAACCTTCTAGCTGATCAAGAGCAGGGGAACGAAAGGCAAGAACTTCAGCTCCGTCACGATCTGAAAAGAGCAAACCCGATCCATCTGTTGCCCGAGGCTTCTCAACAGAAGAGTGCCAATAATAGCAAGCCATATCAAGGGTTTTATCCGAGGGAATAATTCTCCAGCCATCTCCATCCTACTTACCTCAAGCTCATGAAGAGGATCCGAATATTGGGAGGCGTCAATTGTTGAAGATGTGGCTCCAAACAAGCCACATATAACTTCAAGATTTGTGCACGAAAAAACAGTGGAAGATGGAGCTTCGGGAGCAAGAAAGGGTCGGCTAGGAAGAGTCACGTGCACGAATGTCAGGTCGTGCGCACGAATGGCATCAACATAATTGTCGGACGAGAAGACATTGATGGGTCATGCGCACGACCTCCCCAGGTCGTGCGCACGACTATGGCTGGCAGCACGCGAGTAACGCATTTTGGCCTGTGCTTTCTCGACTTCTTCTCCAAGTCAGATACAAATGTATGATTATAAATAGGTGATCCTAGGATGAACCTAGGAGATTATGGTGGCATAAGAGGAACCCTAAGGAGAGTTTAGAAGGTATCTATTGCCAAGGGAGAGGGAAGGGATGTTAGAATTGGTGAGGTCTACAGCTCGTAAAACCTATAGTTTAGCTATGTATGGTTGATAGTATAGGAATGCATATTGGTACGTACCTTAGTACGTGTTCTGATTACAGAACAGAGAGCCATGGCTACATGGTAATCCACTTGAGTGGGAGACTCAAGGGACTGGTCCCATGTAACCTAAATACGTTCGCAGCTCTGATAAGGGTTAGTCGCCCTATCAAGATAAGCTGTTGGGATGACAGAGCGTGGGTGTCTCCACCACGGTCATTACCAGGCACAGTGTCTGTGGCCGAACGGAACCAACACGGTGCACAGATCGATGAGCAGACATCGGTGCACTAAACCGTGCTTCTGCTTAGGGTAAAACGGTCCTAAACCCTGAGGAACCATGTCTGGTGGACTAACCAGTTGTGTGGTGCTTTGGTGCACCAATGTGTGAGGATCCGGATGCAGTGATCCAAAACCACGGTGTACTGGGTTACCCGGCTGGCGTTGCATCAGCATGTCACTCCTGCAGGCTATCCACACCCCTAACGGGAGGTGCGTTCCTTGGTCTGACCTACGTCGTATTAAACCCTGGCCAGGTGGTCATCAGTTGGACTGGTGACGGATCCGGTTGCTCGAAAGAGTAATCGGGGATACGATGTATGTGGTCGACCTGGAAGGAACCGAGTCATATGAGCACTCGAGTCTGATGGTATTCTCCACCGCTCGAGTTGCATCATGGCATCAGATGGAGGGACATCGAGTTTACCATACTAAGCGGAGAGTAGGGGTATAAGGGAGAACATAGTAAGTCCGGGGGAATTGGAGTGCAGCCTGCGTCACACTCTGGGTGGCTACGCAGGTTAACTCGGACTAAGAGGATCGATGGTACACTCGGGTAGTGTGTCGATCGAGTCTAAGTTGGAAGACATAAACCCTGGTCCCTGAAGGTTCCACCTTATCGACATTATGTACGGTTTTTATACCATCTCGTCGAAACACAAAACGTAGTTAGAGGAAGCGAGAAGTCCAAGCCTACGCTCTGTGAGTGCTTCGCACTAGTGCACGGTAGATGCGTAGCTACGTGTGTGTACTAAAGGGAAACCCTAGGTTAGTGCAGAGACGCATGTAACAATTCCTTGTCATAAGTGGACTTTGCCACATGGGTGCGATGCACCGGGACATGTTGCGAGTTGACTAGTTGACTTCACTAGGGGCACCCTACGGGAACCTCAGAGAATAGTGAAATCACTGGTGCACTTCACTTATGTGTGCCTTGCAAAGTCTCGTACACGAGGAACGACCAACTAGTGACATAAGGGCATTTTGGTCATACCACGCGCCGTTATGCACTAAGGGGGCCGGCCCTAAGTGTTGGGAGACTGGTCAAGGCCGGCCCCATTGGTTTCAGAAGGTTGTTGCCTCCGAAGAAAGGGCCGGTCATGAGGCACAGAAAACGGGCTGGTTTTGACCGTTTTCGAAAACAAGGAAAAGATAGAGATAAAATAAGAGATATATAGGGAGAGGTTTGAATCAGTCAATCCTATCCACTAGGCTTATCCATAAGGATAAGGCCGACCCTATATAAGGCATAGGGAGAGAGGGGGGGACGAAATTATGGAGCCAAGCAAGCCCTAGGGCCGGCCCATGCATGGGGAAACCCTAGCCCCCCCCCTCTCCTCTCTTCGCATCTCCTCTCTCGTCTCTCTCTCCCTTGCTTGCGCCATTGGATGACGACTCGTCTTCCTCGCGTGGTGTTTCGTAGAAGGAGAAGGCTCGTCGTATGGAGGCACTCAGAGATCCATCGACGAGGTGCCGTGCATCGTGTGAGATCGGGTGAACTAGAAGGCGTCTCCCGCAACCTTTTGCTGTCCAGAATCTGCACAGAAAATCAATATTGTTTCTATGATTCCGAGAGCTACGGAAGTCCAAACTATGTGCAACTTGTTGCAAAAGTTGCATCTCGAAGTTTTCTACCTGCAGTCCAAATTTCAGATCAATCGGAGTTCGAAGCAGAAAGTTATGGCCGTCGCACCGAACCTATGTCGAGCAGATCCGAGCCCGTCTCCACCGACAAAGAAGAAATTTGTCGCGGTGAAAGAATCCGCACGCAGGTATGATCTCTAACAAGTAGATCTAACATAATTAGAACATGCATGCATGCTAGATTGTTCTTTCGCGTTAGATCGTCGTTAGGGGTTCGCGTAGATGCCATGCTAGATTCATACACGCATATGTAGATCATTTCGATGAAAATTTTGATATGTAACGCACACCGCTCACGGTCCTCGGACCTTCACTTTGCTTCCGCTGCAGGCCTCTGCCATGGAATTACTTCCAACAAGGGAAACCATTGGAGATGGAAGGTCTTGGGGAGGGTTTTCTTCGGTGTTCTTCGGGGTGGAGGGCTGGGGGATCTGTTCTCTATAGCGGGGTATCTCTTTGTGGGTGTATGAGGGATTGGTTAGAGACAATTGTAATTATACTCGAGTTTTTCCCATACTAGTAAATACATCGATCAAGCATTGTCGGAATTTCTTGGGTGTTTTGCATCTTCTTCTCCAATACTTGATCTTGTCGGTGGTTGTTTCCACCATGGTGCTTCCAAGCGCATCATGTTCCGCTGCGCGAGGACCTCGGATTGCAACAAATTGGCATCAAAGCATCTCTTGGGGGATCCGGGGAGGCTCTAGTTTGATGGCGTAAAGTAAGATACACCGAGGAAAAAGGGGCCGAAACACCCGCACGGTATGTGGTGCGATGGAGGGCCCAGGAGTGGCACTCAAAGAAGGAAGCCGGAGGCCCAGGGAGGCGTTGCGGTATAACACCTTTTCCCCCCGGAGGCTTGTTGTAACGATGGGCGGTGCCCTAGGCGAAGGGCACAGCGAGGAGTGGCATGGTCCAGTGCTCTCCTGGTCGTTTGGGTCTTCGAAGGAGACTTCGAGGGGGAGGTTGTGGTCGAGCGCCTCCTCCCTCGAGGTGGTTCAAGACACCGAAGTCGTTGGCTGGAAGGTGGGTGCGGTCAAGGCACCTATTCCCCGGATTGACGGGATACGGTAGAAAGTCACGATGGCATGGGTATGTGCGGGTGTCGATCGAGTGGGAGCACCTCGATGGCACGAGGAGTCACCGACAGTATCGTGTTCAATCACCGACGGGCGAACTGATACGGGTTGCCGACAAGAGACTAGTGGAGGTACCGACGGACACCAGTGCGGATCGTCGATGGGCGATGACGGGCCGGTTATGGCAGGCATGGCCGTGAGCACACTTGAGGTCTAGCCGGTTGCGGTGGCTATCGACGGATGGGGGAAAAGGGATGACGATGGTTATGGTGGCGGCGGACTCAGTCGTTCACATACCTGTGGTATAGTAGGGTGTGGAGGATGTTTGAGCATTGGCCAACGGGCAACAGCTCGGGAGCGATGGGCACGAGTAGCGTCTCAAAGCTAATCAAGGGTTGTGGTTTACGACTGGATCATCGATGGGCAATGGTAGGAGCTTCCTTGATCATTACGGTAGGAGCTTCCTTGATCAGGAGGTCGGCCAAGTCAAAAAATTGGGACAATCACCAAGTTTGGTGATTGAGCTCACGGTAGGGACAAAGGCAGTGACGGTGATCAGGAGATGGATTTACGGTGCAAAGAGATGGTGATTCAGTCCATGGAGATTCTCACGCCTTGTTATGAAGCCAAGGTAGAGATTGTTGAAGATTTGGCTCCAAACAAGCTAAATACAAACTCCAAGGTTCATGCGTGAATAAACGACAGAAGACGGAGCTTCGGGAGCAAGGAAGGGTCGGCTTGGAAGAGTCATGCACATGACTGTCATGTCGTGCGCACAACTGTCAGTTTATGCGCACGACTGGCATCAACATAATTGTCGAGTGAGAAGACACTGATGGATCATGTGCACGACATCCCTAGGTTGTGCGTATTAGAAAAAATCATATGGTAGAGACCCGTAACAGAAGGGATTTGTTGGTCGAAGGACCGTGCGTGGTGCACATTACACGATAAAACTTTCACAAAACTAATGTGAATGCACATATGTGCACGTGAGACAAACGCCCTAAGGTCAATCTAGTGAATCGAATGTCTAACATGCATGCAATTCGAGACTATGCTAGATTACGAGTTAGAACAATACATACCTTCATGCGGATCTTTTAACCGCGGAGGATTGTCTTCTTTCTTGATGGAGATTGAAGAACTCCCGCGAAGATGGACGATGATATTCGAGAGGAGAAAGCCTTCTTTGTTCACCTGATCTCACACGTTATATAGAACGTCACTCTCGGATCTCTGAGTGCCTTCGAGGAACAACCCTTCTCAGCCTTCGATTTGTCATACGAGGATGAAGTCCAAGGGTGTGCATACGAGAGAGGAGATGAGAGATTAAGAGAGAGGAGAGGGGGGTGTTCGGCCAAGGCTTGCACACACCTTATGTGTGGCCGGCCCCCTCTCTTATTCTCCATATAGTGGCCGGCCTTTAGCAACCTAAGAAGCTAGGGCCGACCCTCTATATTCTCTCCCTTTGTTTCCCATGTAGGCCGACCCTTTAAGGACACATCATGGCCAGTCCCCCTCATGGTCAAACATGCTATACCCGAACTCTTTAATCTCCTAGAAGTTTATATGGGCAAACTCCTAGAAGATAGGGGGACCGGCCATGCCTTGTCCACATGTGTGGGGTGGCCACCGTAGTGTGTGGTGGTGCCCTTGGTTTCTCAAGGCACCCCCACGGCTCTAGTTGGTTGCCCCTCGCATCGGGAACTCGCATGACGCGCCCGAGTGAATTATGACTAGTGTTTTCACTATCATTGGGGTGCCATCGGTGAAAACAAAGGGTGCCCTTAGCAAAGATATCTAGTCAATTCGTAACACGAACTGGTGCATGGCACCCACATAGCAAACTTCCACTAAGGTTAGGGATTGACCACGTGTGTCTCCGCACTACTCTGGATCTATATCCCAGTGCATACACGCGCATATGCATATACTATGCACTAGTGCGAAGCACACACGGAGCGTATTAGACTTGGACTGTTTACTTCCTCTTATTGCATCTTATGAATCGAGGAGATGATTCGAGAATCATACAAGGTGTGGATAAGGTGGAACCTTTAGGGACCAGGGTTCATACCTTACAACTTGGACTCGGTCGATATACTATCCGAGTGTACCATTGACCCTCTGAGTCCGAGTTAACCTGCATAGCCACCCAGAGTGTGACGCAGGCTGTACTATATTTCCCTTGGACTTACTATGTTCTCTCATATGCCCCTGCTCTCTACTTAGAAGTAGTAAACTCGCTGTCCCTCTACTTGGTGCCATGATGCAACTCAAGCGGTAGAGAATACTATTAGACTCGAGTGCTTATATTACTTGGTTCCTTCTAGGTCTCTTGCTTACATCGTACTATTAATTACCCTGTTGAATAATCGAACCCGGTCAACAGTCCAACTGATGACCACCAAGCCTGGATTCGATATGATGTAAGTCAGACGCACCTCCTATTAAGGATGTGTATGACTTGTAGGAGTGTCATGCTCATACGACGCTAGTCAGGTAACCTAGTATACCGTGGTTTTGGATCACGTAACTGGATCCTCACACTTTGGTACACCAAAGCACCACACAACTGATTAGCCCGCCAGACATGGTTCCTCGAGATTTAGGACCATTTTATCCCAAGAAGAAACACGGCTTAGTACACCAATGTCTGCTTACTGATCTGTGCACCCTGTTGGTTCTGTTCGGTCACAGATATTGTGCCTGGTGATGACCATGATGAAGACTCCCCATACATTGTTATCATCAACAACTTATCATGATGAGGCAACCAACCTGATCATAGCTGTGAACTTATTTAAGTTAGATGGGACCAACCTAGTTAGTTTTTGACTCAGTGAATTACCATGTAGCCATGGCTCTCTGTTCTAATAAGAACACGTAATTGTATTACGTACCAATATGCATTTCATAGAATAACATTCATCCTTTACTATTAGATCAAAACTTAGAGTTTGACAAGCTTAGAACATTCCAATTCCAACAATCTCCCACTTGGTCTAGCTTAGCAAAACGGTTTTGACTCCCATCGCATCCATATGTTGCTTGAATGCTTTGGTACGTATCACCTTTGTAAAAGGATCAGCAACATTATCTGTAGATGCAATTTGTGTCATCGCTACTCGCCCTTGCTTTTGAAATTGCCTAATCAAGTAGAATTTGCGCTCAATGTGCTTCCCCTTATGGTGGTGCCTTGGCTTATTGGCTTGTGCAACTACTCCATTATTATCATAATAAAGCATAATAGGTAACTGAGCTTCTGGCACATATCCCAAGTTCATAAGAAATTTCTTAAGCCATACCGTCTCTTTGGCTGCCTCATAAGCTGCAACGTATTCAGCCTCTGTGGTAGAGTCCGCGATGCATTTCTACTTCACACTCTACCAACTAACCGCTGTTCCTCCTAATATGAATACAAATCCTGATGTCGATTTTTTAGATTCCAAATCTGATAAAGTTAGAATCTGTATATCCAATCGGCGTCAGTTCTTGTGTAGTATAAGCCAACTCATAGTCTCTTATCCCATAAAGGTATTTGAGTATACACTTCACAGCTATCCAATGAGCTGGACCTAGATTTGACTGAAACCAACCCATCATGCCTACTACGAAACAAAGATCTGGCCTTGTACAATGCATAGCATACATTATGCTACCTACCATAGAAGTATAAGGTACCTTTTGCATTTCTGCTCTCTCCTCAGATGTCTTAGAACCGTGATCCTTAGATAGTTTCATGCCATGTCTGAATGGCACAAAATCCTTCATGAAGTTCTCCATGTCAAATCTTGCCATAACCTTATCTATGTACGCGGCCTATAATAGCGAGAGAACCCTATTATGGTGATCTCGTGTTACCTTGATCCCCAAAATATAACTCATTTTACCTAGGTCTTTCATATTGAACTGTATTGATAACCAGACCTTTACCATTGACAATATTCCTACATCATTCACAATGAGTAGAATATCGTCTACGTAAGATATCAAATATACCACTGTAGTTTTGTTACTCCTCTTGTACACATAAGGTTCATCCTTATTTTGAATAAATCCATATGACTAGACCCCCTGATCAAAAAGGATATTCCAACTTCTAGATACTTGCTTTAGTCCATAAATGAACTTCTGCAACTTGCAAACTAGATACTCCTGACCCTCTGACTCAAAACCTGGTAGCTACATCATATATATCTTCTTCCAAATCCCCGTTGAGGAATGCTGTCTTGACATCCATTTGCCAGATCTCCCAGTTGTAATGGGCTGCAATAAATAGAAGGATCCGAATGGACTTAATCATAACTATCGGCGAGAAGGTCTCGTCAAAGTTGATTCCTTCTCATTGGGTATAACCCTTGGCAACTAATCTAACTTTATAAGTCTTAATGGAACCATTAGATCCTCTCTTCTTTTTATATACCCACTTATACCCAATAGGTTTAATATTGGATGATGGTACAATAAGAGTCCAGACAACGTTATGGGACATTGATGCGATTTCTGCCTCCATGGCCTTTTGCTAGTCAGAGCTGTCAGAAGCTCCCACTGCCTCTTCGTAGATTAGTGGATCATCCTCCTGATCCTCTGGATCAACCCACAAAGTTTCTTTAAAGTATCTGTCAGGAGCTTTGATATTTCTCCCACTGCAACGAGGTGGTGGTGGTGGTACAGAGTGACTAGGTTCTACAATGTCTGGTGCATTTGTGTCTGAAGTGTCAGCTCCCACTATGCTTTCGGATGCACACTCTCTCCTAGTACCCAGTAGTTCATCTAGAACTACCTTACTAGTTGATTTGTGGTCCATAATATAATCCTGCTCTAGGAAATAGGCATTTGTGGAAATGATTACCTTCTTATCTTCGGGATCATAAAATAGTCCACCATTGGTCTCCTTGGAATACCCTACAAACAAATATACTTTGGACTTTGGCTCCACCTTATCCCTTTTATCCTTCTACATATGTGCAGGACATCCCTATATTCTGAAAATGCCATAGTTTTGGTTTGTTCCTTAACTACAGCTCTCTAGGGGTCTGAGGCACTGACTTAGATGGAACGTGGTTCAAAATATATGCGGCTGTCTGTAGAGCATATCCCCAAAAGGTTGTTGGTAAACTAGCGTAACTTATTATATTGTGAACCATATCTAACAAGGTTCGATTCCTTTTTTCAGAAACTCGATTCTGTTGTGGGGTACCTGGAGCAGTTAACTGGGATGTGATCCCGTGCTCCACCAAATACCTAAGGAACTCATCAGATAGGTACTCACCACCTCGATCAGATCGAAGGGTTTTTATATATTTGCCTATCTGCTTTTCTACTTCAGCCCTGAATTCTTTGAACATGTCAAAGGATTACAACTTCCGATACATCAGGTAAATATAATAATATCTTGAGTAATCATCAGTGAAAGTGATAAAGTACTCATGGTCTCCTATCGTCTTGACGCTTATGGGTCCATATACATCTGTATGGATTAACTCTAATACCTTAGTAACTTTTACTCCATTGCCTTTAAAGATCTTTTTGGTCATTTTGCCTTCTAGACAGGATTCACTGGTGGGAAGGGTCTCCGAGGGATCTGTTCTAGAAGCCCGACCTTCACCATTCTATGAATTCTGTCTAAGGCAATATGTCCAAGACGTAAGTGCCACAATTGGGTTAAATTTTTTGAAGGGTTCTTACTCCTAGATGAATTAACATGAAATATTGAAGTCATTGAGTTTTCTCTTTCAAGAATAAGATTTACAACATAGAGATTATTCTGAACTATTTCTCTTAATATAAAAGTTCTATTGAGCTTAAACGATACACCAGAAGTATCAAAATAAATTGAATAACCTTCATTAATCAAAGAAGAAACATAAATTAAGTTTCATCTCAAAGACGGCACAAAAAAAACTTATCTAAGTATCATAGTCTTATACTTTGAAAAACTAAGAATAACATCTCAAATGGCTTCAACAGCTGCCACGGCTTCAGTTCCTATGCTCAAGGTCACCTCTCTATCAAGCAACCTTCTACTTTTCCAAAACCCCTAAAGAGAGTTATACGCATGGTTAGTGGATCCAGAATCCAACTAGTAAAAGTACTGTTACTTGAAAGAAATGATTCAACAACGAAAAGTTATGATTTACCTTCTCAGCATTCTGAGGCTTCTTGCAATCCTTCTTCCGATGGTCCTTCTTGCCATACTGAAAGCACTTGGTGCCCGGCTTCTTTGAATCACCAGATCTAGAGGTCAACACAGAGTTCTGCACTGGTGCTGACTTAGGTTTCTTCTTGTGTTTCTTACTCTGAGGCTTCTTATCTGAGTTCTTGAAGGATCTGCGTTGCATATGAAGTGCTTCGCTCTTCTGCTTGAAGCCATCCTCAACTACCTGAAGAGCTTCTAGAAGCTCCGTATTTGTCATTGCCAACTTGTTGAGATTAAAGTTGGTGACAAAACCTTCAAAGGCTCCAGACAGAGATAAGAGGTAGATGTTTCGTCATTACCTCGCCCTCTAGTACAATATTCATGGATGCTTGTTCATTCTGGAACCCAAATATTTTCAGCATGTGTTCCTGAACCAGTGTTCCCTCTGACATCTTAGTGCCGATGAGTTTCTTGATGGTAAGGTATTGCGTAACCCGATTATACCCCTCAAACATCTCCTTCAACTACATCATCATATCAGAAGCATCAGGTATATCCTCGACTTACTTCTATAGAGTTGTCTGCAATGATGCTATTATATAACACGTACACATTTCAATAGATTCCTTCCAGTCAGTGAATATCTTCAACTGTACATCCGTGGCATTGGGTCCTGGTAAGTCTGGCTCAGGATCATTAAGGGTTGTCATGTGTTTACCAATCCTTAAGACCAGGTAAAGATTGCGCTTCCAATCCCCATAGTTGGGACTAGTAAGCTTATGATCATTTAGGATAGCGGATAGAGGGTCTAACTTGGTTATCTGAAAACAAAGGATAAAATGATGAGAATGTATAAAAACTTATTTTATGGATTTTTAAAACAAGCTAATTATATCCAAATATCAGCACTACTCTAAAGCAAAGACATCACTATGGATTAATTAACCATATGTACGTGTAAGATCTCGTAATCGGATATACCCACCCTAGGGGGCATCGTGTAGCGTCATCCGCTTACATGGGTCTTTTCCTTGACCCAATCCAAATCTGCCAACTAAGAGCTTTGATGGACCATGCATGGTTATCCTTTTGGCCAGTATCCGTGATCTCCATGCGAAGCAACAAAAGCCTCATGTACACTTTGGATGCTTACCCACGGGGCTAAGTAATTATGACATGGGAGTTTATGCAGCCCCCACTAGGGTGGGATAAAAAGCCCTTCTCTCCTCGCCCCGCAATCACTATATCTGAAGGAAAATCACAAAGTGATTTGGTATAGAATGACATAACCCCCACCCTAGGGGGTGTTGAGTTATGCCTTTCCATCCGAACACAAAGTGATTGGCCGTGGAGGCCAAGGGATCTCTTAGAGTCCCCTTTTGCATCCCTTATAATATATAAGGGTTACTTTGTGAGTATATGCATATGCAAAGGTAGCGGCCTCCTATATACTAGACTTTAGTCACACCACGCTTCTACTAGCGCTTCAAGCCTTTCGCCTAGTATTAATCGATCTTGGAATATCATAGCCCCTACCTCAAGTGGATCTCTCCACTCAAGGGTCACATTATATATCCCGAGAACTTTGATGCTTTGCAAACTTGGCTATCACACTAATACCCTAAAGCCTAGCCTAAGGTCAGACACACAGGAAAGGGCTCTCACTAATCATGGCGCCTCGCTTATATATTTGACAATTGATGTCTAGCGGATCTCCATCTCATCTTAGGTTTCGATGCTGGCCAAATAGGCACACTCGACTAAGCAGGTGTTGACCTAATGGTGGCATAACTATATATGATGGGATCCCACTATCATTAAATGTTAATTAAATAATAAGCATCATATAGTAAGATCCTATCCTAATACGATCGCTCGGACCGGAGGGGAAAGGCCTCCCTCTGAAGACATATAATAAGATTATCTCATAGAGGTTCGATATGAAACATAAAGAACAAATAAAGAAAATAACCAAATAACTGAATCAAGTTCACGGTTTGACCCCTAAACTTGACTAGCACAGCGCCGACTCTTCAACCAACTTTACAAAGTTCCTCGGTCCGGCTCCTTTGTCACACTCGCGAGCACTTTATCGGATCATCTTCATCCTCCAAAGTTTCGCTTATGCTCCCGATAGTGGATCTTTCTGGCATGTCTTCCTTTTCAATCTGTAACCGAAAAAGTTCTTGTACGTTATAAGCAAGTGCTTAGTCGTACACAATTTCCTAGAAAGAAATAAAAACAAACCTAGCAATGGCCTTGGAAATCGAGGATGGTCAACCCCCATCACTCGCCTATCTATGGTTCTAAAAATACATCCACACAACAAAGAGAGCATATCTAGATAAAGTCTAACTCGGGGTCTGACCCCCGATAGCATAAGATCATAATCTAGATAATTCTTATAGCGGCACCCTGCAAGCACGATTCATAGAATAAGCACTATACATGATCTAAGCGTAGGAACCCCGATAAAATATTACGCTCATCATGCATGCACATAATAACCTCATGAAACATACACTACTAGCGTGGCTCTGATACCAATTGTTGGACAAAATCCTATGGCAGAGACCCGCAACGGAAGCGATTTGCCGGTCGAAAGACCATGCGTGGTGCAAGTTACACGATAAAACTTTCACAAAACTAATGTGCGTGCACGTATGTGCACGTGAGACGAATGCCCTAAGGTCAATCTAGCGAATCGAATGTTTAGCATGCATGCAATTTGAGACTACGCTAGATTAAGTTAGAACGATGCATACCTTCATAAGGATCTTTTAACCATGGAGGATTGTCTTATTTGTCGATGGAGATGGAAGAACTCCCATGAAGATGGACAATGATATGCGAGAGGATGAAGCCTTCTTCGTTTACCCGATCTCATACATTGCACGGAACGTCGCTCTCGAATCTCTGAGTGCATCCGAGGAACAACCCTTCTCCACCTTCGATTCATCACGCGAGAATGAAGTCCAAGGGTGTGCACACAAGAAAGGAGATGAGAGATGAAAAAAGAGGAGAGGGGGATGTTCGGCCAAGGCTTGCACAAACCTTGTGTATGGCCGGCCCCCTCTCTTATTCTCCATATAGTGGCCGGCCCCTAGCAAACCCAAGAAGCTAGAGCCGGCCCCCTATATTCTCTCCCTTTGTTTCCCATGTAGGCCGGCCCTTTAAGGACACATCATGGCCGGCCCCCCTCTTGGTCAAATATGCTATACCCAGCCCCTTTAATCTCCTAAAAGTTTGCGGCAAACTCCTAGAAGATAGGGGGGCTGGCCATGCCTTGTCCTCATGTGGGGGGCGGCAACCCTAGTATGTGGTGGTGCCCTTGGTTTCCCAAGGCACCCCACACCTCTAGTTGGTTATCCCTCGCATCGGGAACTCGTATGACATGCCCGAGTGAATTATGACTAGTGTTTTCACTATCATTAGGGTACCCTCGATAAAAACCTAGGTGCCCCTAGTATAGACATCTAGTCAATTTGTAACACGAACTGGTGCATGGCACCCGTGTAGCGAACTCCCACTAGGGTTAGGGATTGACCACGTGTGTCTCCGCACTACTCTTGATTTATATCCTAGTGCATACACGCGCATACGCATCGACCGTGCACAAATGTGAAGCACACACGGAGCATATTAGACTCTTTTTTTTTTTTGAGAAATCCCTCGGAGAGAGGGGGGGTTAAGGCAATGACCCCGACCTGTGATTAAAAAGCCAGCCAAAACAAAGTACCGATAGGTACAAAGAGAAAGTGAAAAAAAGAAAACAAAAGACATATCGGAACTCCTCCCTCAGAAGAAGGGGGAGAAGAACACTACTACAAGCGGAGATCTCCTACGGCTGAGCAAAGGGAACCAAGACTCCACAAGAATCCCGATCTTACGAAGGATCCCTTCCCAAGAGACCTGGTCACCAGAGAAGATTCTCCTGTTTCTCTCCAACCAAATCGACCAAATTGTTGCCACCACCAGCAAATCCCACCCTACTCGTTTATCTGAACTGATTGAGCGTTTCCTCCAATGCATCCTAAAGCAACGAGCGAAGAAGGAACCTCAACGATGCCCAGCTTATCCTGGAGAAAACCCCAGATACGAGAGACAAAGGGACAGGTCAAGAGTAGGTGGTCTACTCCTTCGGGGGCTTCACCACACATCAGGCAATCTAGGTCGATAATGGGGATGTTCCGCTTAACCAAGTTGTCCTTCGTAAGAATTCTATTGTTAATGGCAAGCTAATAGAAGATCTTCATCTTAAGGGGGGCTTTACACTGCCAAAGTTGTTTGGCTATCGGGCATCTCCTCCCTCCATCATTCATAAAACGATAGAAAGAGCATTCCATGAAAACTCCCTTCCTATGCCACCTCCAAGCTAGCTTGTCGGGGCTACTAGATAGAGAAATGCTATACAAAAGGGTGTCCAGCTGAGAATCTTCCTGCTGAACCACCCTGGTAAGGGGCCTGAAGAACTTGACCGCCCAGCTCCCGCCTCTCCCTCAGCGGAAGAAGGAGCTGACATAACCAGATCTGAGTCCAGCGTGCGCAAAAGCTTCCGGCAGCAACGCCCACAGGGAACAGTTTCCCAGCCAGGTGTCCCCCCAGAACCTCGTACTACGCCCATCCCCAACTACAATATTCGTACCTCAGGTAAAAGCTTCTCTGACCTTCACCACCCCTCACCAGAAGGGAGAGATCTTCTACCCCTCGCCCAAAATACTGACGATCTCTTAAAGGAACGACCTCGGATGATACGTGCCCAATTATCTTCCGGGGAGGAATGCAATCACCACCACCATTTATCGAGCATCGCCACATTAAAGTCCCTTAAGTTGAGAACCCCCAGGCCTCCTTGCTCCCGGGTCTTGCATACCCAACCCCACAGCATAAGCAAAAATGCTGATATGCCTAGAAGGTTCCCTTTTAAGAGGAAATTTCTCCTCACTTTGTCAATCCTCTTCACCACCTATTCTAGGAGGAAGAAAAAGGAAAGGAAATAGGAAGGGATGGCTGAAAGCACCAAGTTCACCAGGGTGATCCTTCTTCCCGAAGAGAGGCACAAACTCTTCCAAGAAGCCAACTTGTGCTCCACCTTCTCTATTACGATCTCCCAATAGTACCTCCGTAAAGCATGCCTTGCTAGCAGCAGTCCCATGTACTTCAACGGCCATCTCCCTACCTGGCAATTAAGTAGGCCCGCTAACCGCTCACTGAGTCTGGGTCCCTTCCAAGACTAAAGACCGTCGACTTGGAGAAGTTGATGGATAATCCTGACACCTGCTCGAAGGAATAGAGAATAACTTTAACCACGATCGCTTGAATTTTATCCGCCCTGCAAAAAAGAAAAGTGTCATCCGCAAATTGGAGATTGGACACCTCCCAATCCGGTTCCCCTAGGGGAAGAAGGATCCCGCTAATGCGAGTCTGAGCAAGCACGCCGTCTAGGATGTCCGCTGCAAGAATAAAAAGCAAAGGCGACAGAGGGCACCCCTGCTTAAGGCCCCTCTTTATCTTAAAATGACCACCGTTCTCTCTGCCAATCAAGCAGGAAAGCTTAGAAGAAGACAAGTAAGTGCTAATCCACCGATGCCACTCGGAGGAGAAACCCTTAGCCACAAGGACTTGCTCCAAAAATGACCAATGCAGATGATCGAAAGCCTTCTCAAAATCAAGCTTAATAAGTAACCCCTCCTCTTTCTTCTCTAGCAGGTGAAAGAAAACCTATTGAGCCGAAGCCACACTATACTGGGTGTTTCTACCCCGAATGAAAGCCGATTGGTTACGACTAACCAGGTCCCCAATGACGGAACCAAGCCGGATGGCAAGTACCTTAGTCACTATCTTGTAGACGCAGTTAGAGAGGCTGATAGGACTAAACTCCCCGATCTTCACTGCCCCCTCCTTTTTTGGAATCAGTGATAAATAGAAGAAATTAACCGAGTGAAGAGAAACTACACCACCAAAAAAATCATACAGCAGTCGACAGATATCTCCACCCACCACATGCCAGTAGCACTGAAAAAAAGAAATAGGGAAGCCATCCGGCCCCGGAGCCCCATCTGTTCACATGTTGAAAACTGCCTTCTTGAACTCCTCATCGGAAAAACCTAAATCAAGCGTAGAGGGCATCCCCAACCTCCTCGTCCGCAACAAGTCCCAATCTAGCTCCGCCGTAGGATCCGAGGGAATAGAGAAATGACTCTTGAAGTGGTCTGAGACCCCCCCTTAGGATATCGCGATGGCTGGAGAACCGGAGATTCCCAATCTGGATCTCCGGAATAAAGTTGGCCCTTCTCCTCGCATTAGCCACTCTATGGAAAAACTTCGTATCCTGATCACCCTCCTTTAGCCAACGCACCATTGATCTCTGCTTCGACATGATCTCTTCCTTCTTCAGAACCTCTGCCAGCTACAACCCCGCCAAATCCAATTCCGCCCGATCGGCCTTGGAAAGAGGACTAGCTCCGCCCTAACCTCCAGATTGTCCATCTTGCTAATGAGGCTCCGTTTCCTCTAAATGACCTGGCCAAAAGAATCTCTATCTGAAGCCTTAAGCTTAGCTCGAAGGAAACGAAGTTTAAAAGCTACTGAGAGCACCGAATTGCTCTTAGCGGGCGCCAAATTCCACCAAGAAGCTAGAAGATCATCAAATCCTGATCTGGAGGACCACATCAATTCAAAACAAAACAACAGTTTGAAAATCTTGCCTAATGAGGTCGAAAGAAGCAATGGGGTGTGATCCAAGACGAAAGAAGGCAACGCTACTTGGAAAGTAGCTGGGAAGCAATAGACTATTTACTTCCTCTCATTGTGTCTCGTGAATCGACGAGATGATTCGAGAACCGTACAAGGTATGGATAAGGTGGAACCTTCAGGGACCAGGGTTTATAGCTTCCAACTTGGACTCGGTCGACACACTATCCGAGTATACCATCGACCCTCTGAGTCCGAGTTAACCTGCATAGCCACCCAGACTGTGATGCAGGCTGTACTCTATTCCCCTTGGACTTACTATGTTCTCTTGTATACCCCTGCTCTCTACTTAGTAGTGGTAAACTCGTTGTCCCTCCACTTGGTACCATGATGCGACTCGAGCGATGGAGAACACCATCAGACTCAAGTGCTCATATGACTTGGTTCCTTCTAGGTCTCTTGCTTATATCATACCACTGATTACCCCATCGAATAATTGAACCTCGTCAACAGTCCAACTGATGACCACCAGGCCTGGATTCGGTATAATGTAAGTCAGATCAAGGAACGTACCTCCCGTTAAGGATATTGATGACCTACAGGAGTGGCATGTTGATGCGACGCCAGCCGGGTAATCCAATATACCGTAGTTTTGGATCACGTAACTGGATCCTCACACTTTGGTGCACCAAATCACCACACAACTGGTTAGCCAGCAGACATTGTTTCTCAGGGTTTAGAACCGTTTTACCCCAAGCAGAAATACGGCTTAGTGCACCAGTGTCTTCTCACTGATCTGTGCACCGTGTTGGTTCTGTTCGGCCGTAGATACTATGCCTGGTAATGACTATGGTGAAGACTCCCCATGCACTTTTATCATCAACAGCATATCATGATGAGGCGAGCAACCATATCATAGCTGTGAACTTAATTAGGTTACATGGGACCAACCCATTTAATCTTTGCCTCAGTGAATTACCATGTAGCTATGGCTCTCTATTCTAATCAGAATACGTAATTGTATTATGTATCAACATGCATCTCATAGAATAACATTCATCATTTATTATTAGATCAAAACTCATAGAGTTTTACAAGCTTAGAACACACCAATTCCAACAGTGCGCACGACTATGGCTGACAGTATGCGGGTGATGCGTTTTGGTCTGTGTTTTCTCATGGGACTTCCTCTCCAAGTCGGATAAGAATATATGATTATAAATAAGTGATCTTAGGATGAACCTAGGAGATCATAGTGTCACAAGAGTAACCCTAAGTAGAGTTTAGAACATAGCCATCGCCAAGGGAGAGGGAAGGGAAACCATTAGAGGGGGAAGGTCTCTAAAAGGGTTTTCTTCGGTGTTCCTCGGGTTGGAGGGCTGTAGGATCTATTCTCTAAAGGGGTTATCTCTTTGTGGGTGTATGAGGGATTGGTTAGAGACAATTGTAATTGTACTCGAGTTTTTTCCATACTAGTAAATCCATCGATTGGTCGTTATCGAAATTTCTTGGGTGGTTTGCATCTTCTTATCCATTGCTTGGTCTTGTCGGTGATCATCTCCACCATGGTGTTTCCACGTATATCGTATTCCGTTGTGTGAGGGCCTCGGATCTCAACAAATAAGCAGCATACAAGCAAAAAAGGTTCTTGTGCAAAGAAATGACAAAATTTGGAGCTCCGGAAGCAATGAAGGGTCGACCAGGAAGAGTTGTGCGCATGACTATTAGGTTGTGTGCACAACTGGTATCGACATAATTATCGGGTGAGAAGACACTAATGGATCATGCGCACGAATTCTCCAAGTCGTGCGCACGACTGTGGCTAGCAGCATACCGGTGACGCGTTTTTGCCTGTGTTTTCTCATGGGACTTCTTCTCCAAGTCGAATATGAATGTATGGTTATAAATAGGCAATCCTAGGACGAACCTAGGAGATCATGGTGTCACAAGAGTAACCCGAAGG
Source organism: Chamaelirium japonicum (assembly GCA_947650365.1). Taxonomy (NCBI): domain Eukaryota; kingdom Viridiplantae; phylum Streptophyta; class Magnoliopsida; order Liliales; family Melanthiaceae; genus Chamaelirium; species Chamaelirium japonicum. The sequence goes on along the minus strand of OX393555.1, from coordinate 6,086,254 downwards.
AGAGTTTAGAAGATAGCCATCGCTAAGCTAGAGGAAAGTGAAACAATTAGAGGTGGAAGGTCTCGAGGAGGGTTATCTTCGGTGTTCTTCGAGGTAGAGGAATGCAGGATCTATTCTCTATAGGAGGGTATCTCTTTGTACTTGTATGAGGGATTGGTTAGAGACAATTATATTTGTACTCAGGTTTTTCCTATACTAGTAAATCCATCGATCTGTCGTTGTCAGAATTTATTGGGTGTTATGCATCTTCTTCTCCATTGTTCGGTCTTGTTGGTGGCCATCTCTACCGTGGTGCTTCCATGCGCATTATGTTTCACTGCGTGAGGGCCTCGTTTTGTAACAAATTGATGTCAAAGATTCTTGTTGGGGATCCGAGGAGGCTCTAGTTCAACGACATAAAACAAGGTAGACCGAGGAAAAATGGTCGAGACACACGTATGGCACGTAGTGCGATAGAGGACCTGGGAGCGACACTCAAGAAGGAAGCCGGAGGCTCGAGAAGAGGTTGCTATATAGCACATCCTCCTGGGAGGCTTGTTGCAATGACGGCCGGTGCCCTAGGCGAAGGGCATGGCGGGAAGTGACACAGTCCAGTGCTCTCCGGGTGGTTCGGGTCTTTGGAGGAGACTTTGAGGGGGAGGTTGTGGTTGATCGCCTCCTCCCTCGGGGTGGTTCGAGGCACCAAAGTTGTTGGTTGAGAGGTGGGTGCGGTCAAGGCACCTACTCCCCGACTTGATGGGACACGGTGAAAAGTCACGATGGCATGAATACGTGTGGGTGTCGATCGAGTGAGAGAATCCCAATGGCACGAGTCACTAACGGCATCATGTTCAGTAGTCGGTGAGCAGATTGGTGTGGGTTGCCGATGAGAGACTGGTAGAGGTGACGACGGGCACCAGTGCGGATCGCCGACGGACAATGTGGGCACTGATGGGCGATGTGTCGGCAATCACAGCCATAAGCACAACTGCAGTCTAGCAGGGTGCGGTGGCTGTCGACGAACAGGGGGAAAAAGGTGATGATGGTCGTGGTGGCGGTAGACTCAGTCGTGCGTATACCTGTGGTATAGCAGGGTGCGGAGGATGTTTAAGCATTGGCCGACAGGTAACAACTCTAAAGCGATAGAAGCGGCCAGCGTCCCAAAGTGAATCAAGGGCTGTGGTTTATGGCGGGATCATCGACGGGCGATGGTAGGAGCTTCTTTGATCATGATGGTAGTCGAGAGAGCGATAATGCATGCATGGTGTTTGGTAAAGAACAAGGATGCTGGTGGAGCATGCTTATAGATGAGGTTGATTAGGAGGTCGTCCAAGTCGAAAGACTTGGGCAATCACTAAGTTTGGTTATTGGGCTCCCAGTGCGAGGGTAAAGGCAACAGTGATTAGGAGATGGATTTACGTTTCAAAGAGATATTGATTCGGTCTGTGGAGATGCTCACGTCTTGTTATGAAGCCAAGGTGGAGATTGTTGAAGATGTTGCTCCAAACAAGCCGCATACAACTCCAAAGTTTGGGCGCAAAGAAACGGCAAAAGACGAAGCTTCGGGAGCAAGGAAGGGTCGACCAGGAAGAGTCATGCACACGACTGTTAGGTCGTGCGCATGACTGGCATCGGCATAATTGTCGGGCAAGAAGACACTGATGGATCATGCGTATAACCTCCCCAGGTCGTTTGCATGACTGTGGTTGGCAGCACGCGGGTGACACATTTTTGCCTGCATTTTCGCATGGGACTTCTTCTCCAAGTCGGATACTATTGTATGGTTATAAATAAGTGATCCTAGGACGAATCTAGGAGATTATGGTGGCACAAGAGTAACCCTAAGGAGAGTTTAGAAGGTACCCATCGCCAAGGGAGAGGAAAGAGAAACATTTGGAGGTGAAGGATCTCAGGGAAGGTTTTTTTAGGTGTTCTTCGGGGTGGAGGCTGCGGGATCTATTCTCTATAGGGGGGTATCTTTTTGTGGGTGTATGAGGGATTGGTTAGAAACAATTGTATTTGTACTCATGTTTTTTCTATATTAGTAAATCCATCGATCAAGCGTTGCCGGAATTTCTTGGGTGTTTTCCATCTTGTTTTCCAATACTTGGTCTTGTCGGTGGTCGTCTCCACAGTGGTGCTTCCACGCATATCGTGTTCCGCTGCGCGAGGGCCTCAAATCGTAACATCCATCGCCCCCAAGCGGAGAAAAAGAGGAGGAACCCAAATCTCCCAAAATTCTAGAGAGAGAAGCTTTGGCCTGACTAAGGAATTACTCATGTCTTGTTTAAAGTCAATGTGGAGATTTTTGAAGATGTGGCTCCAAACAAGCCATATACAAGTCCAAGGTTCGCGCGCGAAGAAACGACGAAAAACAGAGCATAGGATAAAAGATGATCGATCTGTCAAGAAGGTTGTGTAATGACCTGGATAATTCTGGTAATTAGAATGGTTAGTTTTCTCAGCTTTTATTATTTGCAAATAATTTTATTCTTCGTTGGTTTAATAAGAAATAAAATCTTAGAAAATTCTTTGATTATTTTGTCTTCACCGTATCATAGTTTGCTCTTAATTTCGAGTTACACGCAAGGCTATCCACACTCGTCGATCCGAGATGTGGGTAGGAAGTTAATTGCAGTTATACCGCAGACTGTCCATTGGTATCACAGAAATTCTGCTGTCATTCAGATATTAGAATAAATCTATGTTATACATCATCAGGTGCGCGTCGTCGCCCCGATTCCAACGCATATTTTTGGGAGATTTTTCGACAAGTGGTTAGGGAGATATGATTTTTTGAAGATTGTAGTCCGGATAGTCACTTGGATCCGAACCGGGTTAGGAGTCAGACTTCAAACCCGACCCGACTTGTGTACAACTAAGACCATCCAGCATCGTGCCTTCTTTTTCTCCCGATTGGTATTGGGTTCTTACCCTGGCTGTTTGATGGAGATCGGACGGCAAGGTTGGGAGTGCTCTCCTAAGCAATTAGGTTTGCTCTCTTTCTTTCTCATATAAAAGAAACACCGGGATCCCCATCCCTTCCCCACCATGCGGCAAACCCTAGCAACCATCTCTAATCTCTATACATGCTCTCTTCTCAAAGGTGTCCTTGGCCAAGGCAAAACACCCGCCGGTGAGTCTTCCCTCTCTCGATCTCCTCCTTCTCCTTTCATGGCAACCCTTTCTCTCTCTCTAAAATCTGCACATTTACCCATTTTCATGGCAGCCCTTTCTCTCTCTCTAAAATCTGCACCTTTACCCATTTTCATGCCAGCCCTTTCTCTCTCTCTCTCTAAAATCTGCACCTTCTCCCCTCTTTATGACAACCCTTTCTCTCTCTCTCTCTCTAAAATCTGCACCTTCTCCCCTCTTTATGACAACCCTTTCTCTCTCTCTAAAATCTGCACCTTCTCCCCTCTTTATAACAGCCCCCTCTCTCTCTATCTCTAAATTCTGTACCTCCTCATTCCCTTCTTCCTCCCTTTATGACAGCCCCCTTTCTCTCTCTCCATCTAGATTATGCACCTCTTCTTCCTTATCTATTTCTTCCTCCCTTATGGCATCCCTCTCCTCTCTTTTAATAAAAAGAAATATGTACTCTCTCTATCCCTCTAAAATCTGCACTCTCTATTCCTCTCCAATTCTCATTCCCTTACCTTCCTTCGCAAATCTGATTCCTCTCTGATTTGTCTATTCTCTCTATAGACTACCCTCCCTCTTTTATTTTCTATATCTAGAATTATTTTAATCTCTTTCTATATTAAGATTTTCTTATGCATGTTTCGTATGTGTTTGGCCGCTCAATTAGGAATTTCATATCGTTCTCGGGTTGAAACGAAGCATTACGGTAGTTGCAGTCACGTTTATACAGGTTAGTCGTACTGCATGCCCTAGTTTAAATAAATATTTTTAATAATAGAATATTGCATGTTTAGTTAGGAATCGTGCCCGTGGCACATGGTGATGTGCCAGGCCATTAGGTAGACCTCATTAAATTGTGTTTATTATTCACGATGGGTGATGTCCCATGTCGCATGGGGAACATGGTGATGTTTCCGGACTTTAGTATGGTAATGTTCTCGGTATCAGTTTGGCCGAGGGTTGACCTCTTTTCTACTTTGGGTTATACCCCAGGACACTCGTACAGTGTTTTACACTGGGACTCGGTAGCGACTAGTGGCCTAGAATGATGGATTTTACAAGCTTTATTAGTTTCTTGATTTTAATGAATTACGATTTTAAATCGGGAATAAGTCATGGCAGGTTGCATGACTCGGAAGGAAAATACTGTGGCAGGTAGCATGGTATCTGTCATTGCAATAGCATGACAGGCTACCCAGGGTTCGGGTAGGAGGTACAGGTGCACACAAGGGTAGTGAGCCCCCGAGTGTAGCATAGTCTGAATAAAGTAAGTAGGACCAAAGGGTTGGGCTAGGAAAGAAAGAAAAGTACAAGAATGATAGTCCTTGGCTGGGACATGTTTAGTTAGCCCAGTCCTGGAATTTATTCCAAAGAAAGTAAGTTGGGCCGGAGTTGCTCCACCGTGAGAGACGGGAAACCCCACTTGGCCACTTGGGTGCAGTACAGTACTGTGTTTGTGCACGCTTCTTTTCCCTCTCAGTGCACAGGAGGATAGAGTAGGTTCCCCTCTGAAGTGAAATTGGGACCCTATGACACGCTTCTTTTCTCTCTTAGTGCCATAGTAATATCATCGGGACAGTAAAAACCGAGTGCTCATACTTCTTTTGTTTTCTTCTTTTCCTCTCTTATTTTGTTTTCTGTTTTGATCACTTTAGGGATTTTCTCTCATGAAGTGGAATGGGACACCTCATGAGGGAATCCTCTTCACAACTTAAAATGTAGGACAATGGGTTCTCTCATGAAGTGATATGGGTCGCCTCATGAGGGAATCGTGTATTAGTATGTGTATCATATAAATAATAAGTGGACACTGTAGAGTAGAGTACATTATATAGATTTGTAGTACTTCTGGTTGTAGTTTTACAGTTTCTTTACAGTACTTCTCTTGTAGTTACTTGTTCTTTTGCTGTTAATTTCGTAGAAATAAATTTGATAAATATATATTATTGTATATAGTTGCTTCTACTTGTTTTTGCTAGGACCACTGAGTAATCGTACTCAGGGGGAGTTGGTTGTTGTTTTTCTCTCCCCCAGGTTTTCACCACCAGGTGGAGCGTTAGGAGCGTGATTACAGTTCCTGTTCTAGTAGGAGTAGCAGTGTGGCGCAGGAGTTTGCGAGGGTAGGGGTGATAGCTGTAGTTTCTATTCTGTCTTTTATTTTAGTATAGTTCTTTTGTAATAATGAAAGTGGACATGAGACAATGGTTATTATATTTAATGGACTTGGTTTATTATCACTCTGTGGTTTCTGTTTACCTTTCATATAAATCACCCTCGAGTTTTGGACCCTCTCTCCTTAGTCCGAAGTTTGGGGTGTGACAACTTGGTATCAGAGCTCAGGGATATGACCTGAGGAAGTAGATAGATTAGTTAGAATGTTAGAGGAGTTAGAAGATGTACTTATTTAGATCCTTGCTGTGCAGATGGCTCGTACTAGGAATCAAGATAGAGTCTCTTCCTCCGAGCAGGAAAATACCCCGGACCTTCATGAGATCCTCCAGGGTATTGCTCGAGCCGTCCAGCAGCAAGCGGCCACTACTCAGGCTGTGCTCACTCAGATGCAGACCCAAGCTCAGCAGCAGCCTCTTCCCCAACCATCTCCTCAGCAACAATGGATCCGTTAGAGCCAAGAACTGATGGAGATCTCTTGAGCCGGACCGTTAAGGCTTTTCATGCGTTAAAGCCCCCTACTTTTCGTGGTGAGCCTGACCCTGTGGCAGCAGATAACTGGCTCAAACAGATTGGGAAGCTTCTAGATGTGCTTGGGATAGTTGGATATCAGAGGGTATCTCTTGCCTCTCACATGTTTGAAGCTGAAGCAGATCACTGGTGGGATTGGGTGAAGCGCTCTAGGACAACAGGTCAATCGGAGATGACTTGGGAGCAGTTTATAGAGGTTTTTCAGGAGAAATTCCTACCAGAGAGTGTGCAAGAGGCGATAGAGCAGGAATTCATGTCTCTGATTCAGGGCACTCTCTCAGTAGCCCAATATGAGGCGAAGTTTGCATAATTGTCTCGGTATGCCACTCACCAGGTGGCTACAGAAGCTAGGAAGGCGAGAAGGTTTGAGCAGGGATTGAGGCCAGTGATCAGAAGTAGACTCTCTGCTTTGATGATCCGGACCTACGACGAGGTAGTTCGGAGGGCTTTAGCAGTCGAGCGGGACCATGAGGAGACCACAAAGATTCATGAGAAGCGAGCCAGTAGTAGTAGAGGTAACCAGCAGGATGCGAAGAAGCCCAGAACGACGGAGGCCTACCCTCTGCAGCAGAGGCCTCCCCGTGTGCTCCAGGTTTTGAAAACTCAGCCATTTGCCTGTTACTCGTGTGGGTCTCCTGACCACATGAAAAAGGAATGCCCTAAGTACCAACAGAAGAAGCAGCAACAGCAGCAACACTACCAGCAACGACCACAACAGAACCTACCACCTCTTCTACCTCTTCCGCCAGCACCACCACAGCAGCAGTACAGAGCCCCTCAGCACCAGCCTCAGAGGAACCAACCATACCACCCTCCCCTGCACCATCAGCAGCAACAGAGGCCACCTCCCAGGCAGGGAGGCGGAGGCCAGCAGAACCAGGGCAGGGCATATGCGTTGGTGGATCAGGACCCAAGAGCTTCAGGAGCAGCAATTGATGGTACCCTTATCGTTTATAGTTCACTTGCTCGTGTTATGCTAGATTCTGGCTCTACGCATTCATATATTGTACCTAGATTCGTCTCTATGTTGGGTTTGGAACCAGAGCCTTTGGGCATAGTTTTGTCGGTCATGTCACCCCTCAAGACTAGCACCGATGTAGATCGTGTTTGTAGAGGGTGTGTGATTCGAGTTGGAGATAACGAGCTTTTAGCGGACCTGATAGTGCTAGACCTCGATGGATTCGATATCCTCCTAGGGATGGATTGGTTAGCATCCTACCATGCATCCTTAGACTGTTTTTCGAAGAAGGTAACATTTTGCCCTCCTACCGGGGTGGAGTTCTTCTTTCAAGGCGACAAGATGGCGATCTTGTGTTCTCTACCACTGCAGCGGATCAGTCTCAGTGTTCTGTCACAGCTGTCTAGAGGAACTGAGGAAGGAGTTAGCATTGAGCTGCCTTTAGTTGTTCGGGAGTACCCAGGAGTATTTCCAGAGGAGTTGCCTAGTTTACCTCCAATGAGGGAAGTAGAGTTTTGCATAGATCTGGTACCGGGGACTGCAGCTATTTCAATTGCCCCGTATCGGATGGCCCCAGCAGAATTAAAAGAGTTGAAGACCCAGTTGGAAGATCTACTGGATAAAGGATTCGTCCGTCCCAGTATTTCCCCTTGGGGAGCTCCAGTTCTCTTTGCACAGAAGAAGGATGGGACAAAGCGGTTGTGCATTGACTACCGTAAGTTGAACAGTGTCACAGTAAAGAACAAGTATCCTTTGCCTCGTATTGATGACCTGTTCGACCAGTTGAAAGGTGCTCGGTATTTCTCGAAGATTGACTTGAGGACGGGTTACCACCAGCTCAGGGTGAAGGCAGAAGATGTACCGAAGACAGCATTTCGAACTCGATACGGACACTATGAGTTTCTAGTTATGCCATTTGGTTTGACCAACGCACCGGCAACATTCATGGACTTAATGAATAGAGTGTTTCGTCAGTTCTTGGACAAGTTCGTGGTTGTGTTTGTAGACGACGTTCTTATATACTCGCAGACAGAAGGAGAGCACAAGGAGCATTTGCATGCAGTATTGCAGACCTTGAGAGATCACCAATTGTATGCCAAACTCAGCAAGTGCGAGTTTTGGATGCAAGAGGTGAAATTCCTTGGCCATGTAGTTTCGAAGGAAGGGATCTCAGTAGATCCAGCTAAGATCGAGGCAGTCATGGACTGGGAGCAACCCAGGAATGTTTTTGAAATCAGGAGCTTTTTGGGCTTAGCTGGATACTACAGGCGTTTCGTGGAAGGTTTCTCTAGATTGGCAGCCCCTCTGACTCAGTTGACAAAGAAGGGTGTCAAATTTGAATGGTCTGAAGACTGTGAGCAGTCCTTCAAAGAGTTGAAATGACTGTTGACATCTGCTCCTGTTCTCACCATTCCTATAAGTGGCCGGAAGTACACAGTTTTTACAGATGCCTCTTTAGCTGGACTCGGAGCAGTGTTGATGCAGGAAGGGAAGGTAGTGGCCTATGCTTCTCGACAGTTGAAGTCTCATGAGAAGAACTACCCTACTCATGATCTTGAATTGGCAGCGGTAGTTTTTGCTCTAAAGATCTGGAGGCACTATCTCTATGGAGAGGATTCCGAGATGTACTGTGACCACAAAAGCCTAAGGTATATTAGTTCTCAAAAAGACCTGAAAATGAGGCAGAGGAGATGGATTGAGGTCTTAAAGGACTATAATTATACCTTCTTTTATCATCCAGGGAAGGCAAACGTGGTTGCGGATGCATTGAGCCGGAAGTCTCGTAGTAGACTTGCTAGGCTGTGGACAGATCACAGGAATTTTATAGCGATGATAGATGGCTTTGACCTGAGGGTTCGGTATGAGCCCGATCGTACTGTGTTATGCACAATGCGAGCTGAGCCCAGTTTGATTCAGAAGGTGATAGAGGCTCAGAAAGCAAATCCCGATTTGGAGGATATTCGATCTCAGCTGGCACAGGGAGAGTCAGTTGAGGAGTGGTCTGTCGGTCCAGATGGTGGTTTGAGATTTCGAGGGAGACTGTGTTTGCCAGCAGATCCGGAGATTCGAGCAGTAGTTCTATCGGAGGCACATCGGTCTCGGTTCTCAATACACCCAGGTAGCACTAAAATGTACCAAGATCTGAAGAGACAGTTTTGGTGGAGTGGCATGAAGAAAGATGTTGCTGAGTTTGTTTCCAGGTGCCTGATCTGTCAGCAGGTTAAGGCAGAGCATCGAAGGCCAGCTGGACCATTACAGCCACTTCCCATTGCTGAGTGGAAGTGGGAGCACCTTACGATGGACCTTGTTACCGGTTTACCTTTGACAAGGAAGAATCACGATTCAGTTTGGGTAGTCGTGGACCGGTTGACAAAGTCGGCACATTTCATTCTGATTCGGATTACGGCTTCTCAGAAGGAGCTAGCAGAGCTTTATGTCAAAGAGATAGTTCGACTTCATGGAATCCCAGTAACCATTGTTTCAGACAGGGATCCACGTTTTACTTCGAGATTCTTGGAGATTTTGCAGTTGGCTATGGGGACAAAGCTTCTGTTCAGTACCGCTTTTCATCCGCAGACTGATGGCTAGTCAGAGCGGGTAATACAAATTTTGGAAGATTTGCTTAGATCGTGTACTCTGGAGTTCAGAGGCAGTTGGGAAGACCACTTACCATTGGTGGAGTTTGCCTATAACAATAGTTATCAGTCCAGTATCGGCATGGCAACCTATGAGGCCCTCTATGGTAGGACATGTCGATCTCCCTTATGTTGGGCCGAAGTTGGCGAGCGGAGTCTTCTAGGACCTGAGCTTGTGCAGGAGACTTCAGAGAATGTGCAGTTGATCCGAGAGCGTCTTCGAGTAGCTCAAGATAGACAGAAGAGCTATGCGGATACACGTCGTCGTCCCTTAGAGTTCGAGGCGGGAGACAAGGTGTTTTTGAGAGTTTCCCCACGACGAGGCATTGTCAGGTTGGCAAGAAGGGGAAACTAGCACCACGATTTATTGGCCCTTTTGAGATTTTAGAGAGAGTTGGTGAGGTGGCATATCGTTTAGCATTACCCCCACAACTCTCCAGTATACACAGTGTGTTCCATGTGTCGATGCTCCAGAAGTACGAACCAGACCCATCACACGTTTTGGACTGGCATGACTTGCGACTCAGTGCAGATGCATCTTTCGAGGAGTCACCAGTACGGATTCTGGATAGTGAGGAGAAGATTCTGCGCACTAAGATTATTCGGATGGTCAAGGTGCTGTGGCGACACCACGGAGAGGACGAGGCTACTTGGGAGATGGAGTCTGAGATGAAGTCTCAGTACCCTCACCTGTTCGAGGCACCCTTGAATTGAATTTCGGGACGAAATTCTTTTAAGGAGGGTAGGTTGTAATGACCTGGATAATTCTGGTAATTAGAATGGTTAGTTTTCTCAGCTTTTATTATTTGCGAATAATTTTATTCTTCGTTGGTTTAATAAGAAATAAAATCTTAGAAAATTCTTTGATTATTTTGTCTTCACCGTATCATAGTTTGCTCTTAATTTCGAGTTACACGCAAGGCTATCCGCACTCGTCGATCCGAGATGTGGGTAGGAAGTTAATTGCAGTTGTACCGCAGACTGTCCATTGGTATCACAGAAATTCTGCTGTCATTCAGATATTAGAATAAATCTATGTTATACATCATCAGGTGCGCGTCGTCGCCCCGATTCCAACGCATATTTTTGGGAGATTTTTCTACAAGTGGTTAGGGAGATATGATTTTTTGAAGATTGTAGTCCGGATAGTCACTTGGATCCGAACCGGGTTAGGAGTCAGACTTCAAACCCGACCCGACTTGTGTACAACTAAGACCATCCAGCATCGTGCCTTCTTTTTCTCCCGATTGGTATTGGGTTCTTACCCTGGCTGTTTGATGGAGATCGGACGGCAAGGTTGGGAGTGCTCTCCTAAGCAATTAGGTTTGCTCTCTTTCTTTCTCATATAAAAGAAACGCCAGGATCCCCATCCCTTCCCCACCATGCGGCAAACCCTAGCAACCATCTCTAATCTCTATACATGCTCTCTTCTCAAAGGTGTCCTTGGCCAATGCAAAACACCCGCCGGTGAGTCTTCCCTCTCTCGATCTCCTCCTTCTCCTTTCATGGCAACCCTTTCTCTCTCTCTAAAATCTGCACCTTTACCCATTTTCATGGCAGCCCTTTCTCTCTCTTTAAAATCTGCACCTTTACCCATTTTCATGGCAGCCCTTTCTCTCTCTCTCTCTAAAATCTGCACCTTCTCCCCTCTTTATGACAACCCTTTCTCTCTCTCTCTCTAAAATCTGCCCCTTCTCCCCTCTTTATGACAACCCTTTCTCTCTCTCTAAAATCTGCACCTTCTCCCCTCTTTATAACAGCCCCCTCTCTCTCTATCTCTAAATTCTGCACCTCCTCATTCCCTTCTTCCTCCCTTTATGACAGCCCCCTTTCTCTCTCTCCATCTAGATTATGCACCTCTTCTTCCTTATCTATTTCTTCCTCCCTTATGGCATCCCTCTCCTCTCTTTTAATAAAAAGAAATCTGTACTCTCTCTATCCCTCTAAAATCTGCACTCTCTATTCCTCTCCAATTCTCATTCCCTTACCTTCCTTCGCAAATCTGATTCCTCTCTGATTTGTCTATTCTCTCTATAGACTACCCTCCCTCTTTTATTTTCTATATCTAGAATTATTTTAATCTCTTTCTATATTAAGATTTTCTTATGCATGTTTCGTATGTGTTTGGCCTCTCAATTAGGAATTTCATATCGTTCTCGGGTTGAAACGAAGCATTACGGTAGTTGCAGTCACGTTTATACAGGTTAGTCATACTGCATGCCCTAGTTTAAATAAATATTTTTAATAATAGAATATTGCATGTTTAGTTAGGAATCGTGCCCGTGGCACATGGTGATGTGCCAGGCCATTAGGTAGACCTCATTAAATTGTGTTTATTATTCGCGATGGGTGATGTCCCATGTCGCATGGGGAACATGGTGATGTTTCCGGACTTTAGTATGGTAATGTTCTCGGTATCAGTTTGGCCGAGGGTTGACCTCTTTTTTACTTTGGGTTATACCCCGGGACACTCGTACAGTATTTTACACTGGGACTCAGTAGCGACTAGTGGCTTAGAATGATGGATTTTACAAGCTTTATTAGTTTCTTGATTTTAATGAATTACGATTTTAAATCGGGAATAAGTCATGGCAGGTTGCATGACTCGGAAGGAAAATACTGTGGCAGGTAGCATGGTATCTGTCATTGCAATAGCATGACAGGCTACCCAGGGTTCGGGTAGGAGGTCCAGGTGCACACAAGGGTAGTGAGCCCCCGAGTGTAGCATAGTCTGAATAAAGTAAGTAGGACCAAAGGGTTGGGCTAGGAAAGAAATAAAAGTACAAGAATGATAGTCCCTGGCTGGGACATGTTTAGTTAGCCCAGTCCTGAAATTTATTCCAAAGAAAGTAAGTTGGGCCGGAGTTGCTCCACCGTGAGAGACGGGAAACCCCACTTGGCCACTTGGGTGCAGTACAGTACTGTGTTTGTGCACGCTTCTTTTCCCTCTCAGTGCACAGGAGGATGGACCCTATGACACGCTTCTTTTCTCTCTTAGTGCCATAGTAATGTCATCGGGACAGTAAAAACCGAGTGCTCATACTTCTTTTGTTTTCTTCTTTTCTTCTCTTATTTTGTTTTCTGTTTTGATCACTTTAGGGATTTTCTCTCATGAAGTGGAATGGGACACCTCATGAGGGAATCCTCTTCACAACTTAAAATGTAGGACAATGGGTTCTCTCATGAAGTGATATGGGTCGCCTCATGAGGGAATCGTCTGTTAGTATGTGTATCATATAAATAATAAGTGGACACTGTAGAGTAGAGTACATTATATAGATTTGTAGTACTTCTGGTTGTAGTTTTACAGTTTCTTTACAGTACTTCTCTTGTAGTTACTTGTTCTTTTGCTGTTAATTTCGTAGAAATAAATTTGATAAATATATATTGTTGTATATAGTTGCTTCTACTTGTTTTTGCTAGGACCACTGAGTAATCGTACTCAGGGGGAGTTGGTTGTTGTTTTTCTCTCCCCCAGGTTCTCACCACCAGGTGGAGCATTAGGAGCGTGATTACAGTTCCTGTTCTAGTAGGAGTAGCAGTGTGGCGCAGGAGTTTGCGAGGGTAGGGGTGATAGCTGTAGTTTCTATTCTGTCTTTTATTTTAGTATAGTTCTTTTGTAATAATGAAAGTGGACATGAGACAATGGTTATTATATTTAATGGACTTGGTTTATTATCACTCTGTGGTTTCTGTTTACCTTTCATATAAATCACCCTCGAGTTTTGGACCCTCTCTCCTTAGTCCGAAGTTTGGGGTGTGACATGTTGTGTGCATGATCTACCCTAGTCGTGCGCAAGATCTGCAGCAGATCAATTGGAAGGTCGAGCAAGCAGCCGATAGGTCGATCGTACTCACAATCTATCCAAGTCGTACGCGCGGTAGACTCTGGCAGTGTGGGATTTAAGCGGTTCGGCCTGCGATTTTACGTGGGATTCCTCCTACAAGTCGGATGCTAATGTTTGCTTATAAATATAAGGTCCTAATTCGAACATAGGGAGATTACAAGGCTTCTCTAGGGTTTAGAGAGTGGTTATCATCAATGGAGAGGGAGAGGAACCCATTGGAGGTCCGAGGACTTCGGAAAGGATTTCTTCTTTGTTCTTTGGGGGGAGAGGACTGCAGATCTTACTCTATTTGTTTGGTCTCTTTAAGGGTGTGTGAGGGATTGTAAGAGACAAACAAACATATACTCAACTTTCTCCATACTAGTGAATCTATTGATTGTCGTTGCCTTAACATCGTGTGTGATTGCTTTTGCTTATTTCTTTATTTGATCTTATCGATGATGGTGACCTTCCTCTTGTCAGCAGTGGTTCATCGAACGTCATGCTACGGTCCTTACATTGCATGGGGGACTCGGAGCATAACAAAATTTTCAAGATAAAAAGGGATCGATCTAATTTGATTGAAAATGGAGTAATAAAGCTAAAGTTAGTGTTAAGATCACCATTGGGTTAGATAGGACTGTCAGGCCGGATTTGATCAATCAAGTCCCTTGAGCTAGCCCCTTGTGCTTTTTTTGTTTATTTTTAAACTCGGTTTCAACTCTCGGGTTTTCATAACCGGAACTTGACATCTTGAGCTCGGTTCGAGCTTGATTCGGAGTTCGACAAATCTCATTCGAGATTGAGTTGGTAACTATTCAATCCACTTGAACGCAGCATCTTGAGCTCTGTTTCAGCTTGAATTTAAGCTCAACCAAACACGTTCAAGCTTGAGTTTGTAACTCAATCCCTGCATGAACTCGCCAAGTCGCCATGTTTGATTAAGTTTGTTTATATAACAACTCAATGCCTGCGTGAACTCGCCATGTTTAACAACTCAATCCCACCGGGGGACAACACCTTTTCCTCTTTATAAGCAAAGCCGCACCGGATGCGATTCACTGCACGCAAAAACAAAGAGAGAAGAAAAGAGAAAAAAGAGAGGAAACAAAGAGAGAAGAGGAGGGATTTCTAGGCCGGACACCCGGTCGGATCTGAGAAACTTCTTGTGGTTTCTCTCGACACTCGCTCTTGGTGCCAGTTTTCTGTGGCAATCTCTCCGTAATTTTTTACATCTCAAAGTTTCTTAGTGATTTTCATATTGTTTTTACTTGGTGGTTTTTTTACTCTGGTATAGGAGAATTTTCGGCTAACCTTGGTGTTCTTGTGTGCGTGATTGGTGTTGGATTTCTCTATGGTGTAATCTCGGAATATTTTGATTCTCGACCTCAGCCTATCTTGTGTTGTAGTTCTGTTGTCGCAATATGTGGTAACAAAGCTTTGTTCGGTACCTCAGTCAAAACTTCGGTTCGATGCCAGGGTCGACGAAGGTTAGAGTAGATCGACACGATGACATGTCTATCGAATATGATGTTTGAGATAGAGAAGTTCGATGGAGAGATCAATTTTGGCTTGTGGCAGATTCAAGTTGGGGATATACTAATCCAATCAGGGTCAAGGCAATGAAGAGTTCAAAGCCAACGAATATGAACAGCGACGATTAGGACGAATTTGATCTAAAGACGGCAAGTAGAATACCGATGTGTCTTGCAAAGTACGTCTTGTCAAACGTGTGGCAAGTGAAGTTTCAACAACGAAAACTTGGGCAAATTGAGCGGGAGAGTTTGTAAAAGACATGGTCGCTCACTAATAGGATGCACTCGAAGCAAAAGTTGTTCACACTGCGGACAGAAGAAGGCATGGGAATAAACAAGCATATGAGTGCCTTTAATCAGTTAATCTCAAAATTGTTGAATGTCTGTGAAGACATCTGAAGGGAGAAGACAAAGCATTGTTTCTTTTGGGTTTGCTTCCATTATCTTTAGAGCATCTGAAGATCACATTACTCTATGGGAAAGACTCCATTAATTTATAGGATATCACTTGAGTACTACTTTCAAATGAGTGGCAGATGAAGGGGACTAGTGTTAGTAATAAAAGTCATGCGATGGGCTTGGTGACAAACAAATGGTCGAACCAGAAGAACAAAGAATATCCTTGTTGGAAGTGTAGGCACTGCAAGCACTTTAAAAGTGAGTGCAAAATGAAAGATAATGTAGCGGGTCCGAAAAATAGCTCCAAGTCAGTCAGCGGCAAGGCAATTTGTCGATACTGATGATGACTCAAATCTAGTTTCGTCAAGGGATTAATGTGAGGTATTTGTCTTGGTGGCTACTTGTGATGAAAAATCACATCGAAACTAGGTAATGGATAGTGAGGTCACACATTATGTATGTTCACACAGGGCCTAGTTCAATAAGTATGCAAGGTATGAGGTTATAGGACGATTATGGGTGATGATTCCAAGATATGTTGATATGGGGAATCAATGATATTCACTTGAAGATATTTGATGGGTTAGTTCAGACACTCAAAGGTGTTTCGTCGTGTTCCGGGTATGAGAATTAATCTGATTTCACTTTTTGAATTAGATTCTCTCGGTTACAAGTTCACCGATCATGGTCGAGTTGTGAGGTCTGGGATGGTACTTCAATGATCATGAATGGATCCTTAAGGAAAGTCTTATACAAGGTTGCTGGGAAGATAACTTCAAGTGCAGATGGTTCAATACAGAATAAGAATGTAGGTGGAGCGATCTCGGAGGCAATTAGGCTGTTAATGGGCTGGGTTCGGGTCGGGCCACCCCTTAACCAGACCCGGCCCAAACTTATGAATGTGTGCCCATACCCAGCCCGAGCCCAAATTAAAATTTTTGGGCTTGGCCCAAACCCGGCTCAAATTAAACCCTCATTTCTAGCGTGGTATATGCCTAAATATTATTTTATTCTCTTGATCATACAGTAAAAGTAAAAGATAGCATTGATTAAGATATTCATTAAAAGGATATATGTTAAATAATGCTCCAAAAGTCAGAGGCATTGATTTTGATAAAGTGGATGTTTTAAAAATTATGTATTTATTATATATAAATAATAAAAATAAAATATTTTGGATTTCGGTTCGGACTTTAGATTGGGTTAGTGATTGTTCATATCTGACCCATAACATAATAAGGCTTGAATGTTTGAGCCTAGCCCGGTTCAAAGCCCAAGCTAACTCTATCCAAATTAGGCCCAAATCTGGCTTGGCTCAAGCCCATTAATAGCCCTAGGGGCAATATAGTTGATTAAGAAATGGGTTCCAGTGGGCAAGTTCAAGTATTCTTTAGACTTAGTCAATTATCAAACAAGATGATTGGACACCCGATGTAGGTACAAAAAGTGGCAACAACGATAGGCATTGAAGTTCACAGGTTCTCAGAACATGTCAAGTTGGTAATTGTTGGGATATTCAAATGATTCTTTTGGTTGGCTTGGTATTTAAAAGCTAAGGTAGAGATTGTTGTTATCTCATAGTTTTTCATTGATTAGGGAGAGCCCACTCGGATTTGTGTTTCACAAGAGAAAGTCATGTCCTTGTGGGACGTGGGCCCACGGCCTCCCACCCGAGTACGACACATTTTCCTCTTTATAAGCCAGTTTCACCGAGTGCAATTCAATGCATGGAGAGAGAGAGAGAGAGAGAGAGAGAGAGAGAGAGAGAGAGAGAGAGAGAGAGAGAGAGAGAGAGAGAGAGAGAAGGGGAGAAGATAGAGGAAACAAATAGAGAGAAGAAAGAAAGGCTTTTTGGGCCGGATTCCTCATCTGATCTCAGATACTTTTTGTGGGTTCCCTCGGCGGTCTGTCTTGGAGACGGTTTTCTGTGGCAATCTCTCCGTAATTTCTTGTGTCTCAAGGTTTCTACTTTGTTGGGTATTCTGAAACGGGTTTGTGAGAATGATGAAGTTCAATATATTGTAACCTTGTACTCTCATAGTGATTTTCATATGTTGTTACCTGGTGGTTTTTTACTCTAGTATGGGAGAATTTTTGGTTAATCTTGGTGTTTTTGTGTGTGTGATTGATGTTGGGTTCCTCTATAGTGTGATATCATAATACTCTGTTCCTCGATCGGTCTTGTGATTTGCTTTTGTTTTCTGGTCAAGTGTCACATCAAGGATAGCCCCATCCATATGGAAACCCGGATGGTTGAATAGTATTGCTCCTATCAAATGCACACAGTCTATGGGTGAAAGGCAATGCATTTAGTCTCTCTTTTTTTAGCACATTTGTGGCATTTATATCAAAGGTCACCATTTAGTTATTCATAGATAAAATATTCAAAATACTAAACCTATTTAAATATTCAACCATTCTATTCAATTTTATGCTTCAAGTAATATGGACAATGTGTTAAATAGGATATCCTTGCCTCCTAGCCAGGGCGGGGCTGGCTGAATCGGAGTTTTCTTAGGTAGCAATCGACCAACAGTTATCCATAAACTTCTGTGCTTGATGGTGAAGAAGCGAACAAAGGTATGCTCGCTTATTGTCTTGTTCTCTGCCGTGGGCGCTCAGGATACCTTCACGTAACAGGCTGAAAAGAGGCAAGCGGAGTGTTGTTAGGGCGGTGGGTTGGCACTTTGGAGCCATTTTTACCTGGCGGGAGTCGAAAGAGGAAAAAGCTAGTCATCCTGGAAGTGATCTCAAGTGTTAATTCCTCTTGGTGCCCAGACTCATAATATGCATTCATTGAAAACTCATGCTCAAATCATGGTTGCTGTACATAAAAACTGTTAGATACCCTCTCGCCCCAAAACCAGGGTCATAAGGGGAGGTCCATAGAGGATATACGAAGACACCACCGCCCACTTCCCCTAGGCGAGGTGGGACTAAACCAACAAAAACTGCATAATCACATGGAGAGAGCAACAAATCTTGTCAGACTCAAACCATTTTAAATTGGGTGGGTATGATACATAGACTTGTCTTTGTGTTCCATGAGGTCTACTAAAATTAAATAAACTGGAGGTGGATATAGCTCATGCTGTCATAGTCTTTGATCTGCTCATCAACCTAGGAAAAGAAAAGTTGGACAATTTATGTTTAGCAATAATAATAATTGAAGTAGATAGGCACACCATCCTTTTACCTCTTTACACCAATGAATTCAAAGTATCTGCAGCCTGGCTCCAAGGTTTTTTTTTTCTTGTGAGTCGGCCAGTGTCCCAAAACTTTTTGGGCAATGGCCCACTTCAAGTTCGGACTAATTCCTCCAGGAGTGAAAGCCCGACCCACTGGGCAATTTCCACTTCACTCCTAGGTAAATCGAGGGGAGTAGGAGTTGAACCCACAATGTCGTCACCAAAGCATCAGTTGCTTTGCCAACTCTCCTATCCCCTGGTGGGTGGCTCCAAGGTTTCTATGGGGATCCTCATGCTTATGTTACAGCCACACCTACAGACAAAGCTATAATATATATATATATATATATATATATATATATATATATATATATATATATATATATATATATATATATATATATATATATATATATATATATATATATATGTTGCTTGTGTTTATGTTTACATAAACTTTATGAACAAGCTCCGAGGGGTTTATGCGCAAGCATCATCTTCTAAGATGAGTGCCCTCAATAGGACCAGGCTTGTGGCCTTGCATTTAGGTACCACAAGGGTCATCATCAAAGGATCACGGCCACGGGCTCGATCCCGACCTTAATTCTCTTTTGAAAATAATATTCGATCAGCAAGGAATGACTAAAAACTAAAATCATTGGCCACCATGGAATCAGTCGGTACTGCAGCATGAAAGCCAACAAGAACTACAGATCGTTGATTTGATACGAAAGCAAAATAAAGTGTTGTTTATAAAGATCTTTGTGGAAATCTTTAATTGTTGACCTGGATGTTCATCACTAGATTGCTTTGGCTGATACATTGATCGGCTTATACTCGCCGTTGAGGTCACCCTCATCAAACCTCGAATTCTTACTCTTCGACCTCTTCAGCCATCTTATGCATTGATTGCTTACTCCAAGTGAAATCCGGATCAGCTATTGAGAAGCATAGAGGAAATAAATACTTACGAGCTACTTCGACTTCAATTCTGACCCTTACTAAGAAATATGAAGCTTCCAACAATGATCACTTCGCACTCTGCAGGACAAGAAACAAATTATCAGAATTATATATATATATATATATAGATAAACGAGTTCTTGAATTCATATTAAAAAAGCATGGGTTGGTACATAAATTTAACAAGAAATGAAGGGCTTGAAATAGAGTAGGAATTCAGAGGTTCACAGACAGAGGAACAATCTGATCTTAATCAGCGGTAGGTTGCACGATAAGAAGGAAAATGCTTCATAGATGGAGTTTGAAATGGGTCGAGGAGAGATCCAAAAGGATTGCATGATCCGCGTCCATATCCGTTGTAGAACGTCGAGAGAGGATGGGATCAATGCGATCCCTTTGGATACTTCCTCAAGCCATAGGTGTGCCATACTGATGATCGATGCAAGGGCCTCGCTCTAAGAGTTACCCTGCTAAAGACGAGGAGCTTTACGAGTGGGTTCTTCATGAGCTCTCAATTTAAAGGGATGATGGCCTGAAGTTGCTTCATGGATGCAGCATGATGAAAAATTACGATTATACCCTTCGATTAGGAGGTCGATTTGGATAACATATCACTGAAATGCTAAAACAATATCAAATGTTCACACATTAAAAGCAATGTCAGGGAACCCTTTCCACTTCAATTATTTTTCTATTCATGTGATTCCATCCCCCCTAGCTTCTACTGCGATAGCTATTCCCATTATTGTTATATTCCAACCCATCTTATGGGGTTTTTTAAGCATTGTGGTCCAAAACCTACAACAAGCTTTTCACTAGAGTGGAGGCACCACAGTGCAATCTAGCCGATCCTCGAGCATCAACGGAAAAGGTCTATAATGAGAATAACATGAGTCGATATTAATTACTACAGTTTTGCTTCTGTTGTTGTTGTTGTATGCTGAGTGGTATTAATGAGAAATTTTTTTTTTTTTGAAAGGTAAGATAATTGAGAATTAATGAGAATTATGCTGCTGTTGTTGTTGTATGTTGTTGTATTATGCTGAGTGGTATTAATGAGTATTAATGAGAATTTCAAACACAACCCTCCTTCCAATCCAAGGTTTATACTCACTTCAGATATCCACATCCAGTCTTACACACTCTTGGTCATTGCTCAGATTTCTAAACAGCTCTGTTCTGTTCATGTTTCTTTTGTCTGTTGGATCATATATTGCTGAATTAAGAACATGGAAGTTGAAAAGAGGAGTAGGATGTGGTTCTCACCACCCAATACATTGGCTGAGTAGTAATGTCACTCTCTTGACAGACATACGTGTGTGTGTGTGTATATATATATATATATATATATATATATATATATATATATGCTTTTAGAATTTCTCCCTTTCAGCTTCTTATTGCAGTCGAGATATTAAAGCGGAGTAAATAGGCGCGGTTGATATTGTCGGAGGTGATTTGAAGTGGAGGATTCATGGTACACTCATTCGGCTCATCACAATGGTTTGTCACCACGGATCCCCCGCTGCCTTCTTTACCAGGCATCCAATCCACCCCTTTTGTCACCCAATTAGAGAAGAACTAGGGCTCACCAGATGGATCCTGCGCCATATGCTACCCCACCATACAAACCGTCTTCCCGAATAGAGCAGTAGTGCCCACCCCCACCCACATCTTTGATGCCATGCTTCCCCATAAGCAGGAGGATCTCACTGTTACATAGTGCTGCCAACAACACCCACCCCACTTCCCCCTCCCACATGGTTCGCATTAAGTACATGTCCTTGTGTGAGTTGGGTAGAACAATATTGAAGGGCACGACTCCCATGTATGCCCTAACTTAAAGGGCTTCAACTGATCATACACACGACATATATACCATGTTTCTACTACTACCATTAGTGTAAATCTATGTTTATCCACCCACAAATGCATGTATAGAGCACCACCCAGAAGAAGCAGAACCTTAATTCCAGCACACGAATATCTTCACCCTCCTCATTCAGAAGGCATAGAATAGAATAGAATCAGGTGGGTCTTCTATCTAACGATAATAATTCACCGTTTCTTCTAATTTCCAAATTCAATTACAGGAAAAACTAACTGCCGTACGTATAATTGGTTATCTTTTCGCCATCGATGTCAAACCAATCATTTGGATCCAATAGTGATCGGCCTCCGTGGTGCAATCAGGGAAAATCTTCGAGACGATTAAAAAACTCTTCGATCGAGCAGCACATTTTTTTGGTTCGATGTTTGATCCAATCGCTTGCCTTCCACTCACCGAGATGTGGTCCATGGCTGCACTTACTGTGGTTGCAGATGTGGTGCAAACACATTTGAGGCCGGGTTAAGGGAAGGACCACCCTAGCTAGCATTTGGAATCCTAGCTTGTATTGCAAATGATGTGACAGAAGTTCTTTCGCCTTTTGATCTTGGTCTACTTGTAAAGATATGCTTTTTCATCCGATTAGGAATATATGTGGAGTGGCTTTATTGGTGATTATGTTCATAATTCATTTAAAAAAGAGGCCTCTTACCTTGCTTCCCATGCTTCACAACTTAAGTATACTACAAGTGCTTAAGAAGCTTCTGATAACCTAGCTTTTAGTACTTTAGGGGAGAAGATTCCTTACACACCCTATGTATGCACTCAATGTATATATGTTAGCGCGGCCGGCTTCCCTTTTCTTCCCCTTATTCTTTATTAGTAGTTCAGCATGAGCGAGTTCCTTTTGATGGACCAAGAATTCTAGATTGCTGAAGCCCAAGAACAACCCAAGGTGCTGACTAACAAGTTTTGTAGCTATATATACTTCCGAGAAAACGATGGGATTAATTATCTTATGGTTTATGATTCTCTAAGGGGGGAATTAACAGATGATGCTTGTCTAACTAACTAGATGTCGAACTAACAGATCCATCTTGAAATCAGACTATAATTGATTGCGTCACAACAAGCTAGGACATGTGTTTGTTCCCAAAAGGATCGAATGGGTGTACATAAAAGCTATCTTAAGTTTGCAAGGCTGGTTTTCCTCATGACCTCATTATAGATAAGATGGCGTGGAGTGTGCTCATAATCTTGGCACTAATTAAGCACCAAGCCTGCCTTAAATAGTGCCTATCTTTTCTGACTGCTAATTCATCCTAATTAACATTTTTGTTTAATAACTACTACAGTAACTAATGACGAATATGTGAAATGGCAAGCAAGAGACCTAGATGCATGGTGTATTATATAATATACTATAGGCATATATGTTTATTGGATCCATTATTCTGACTTGTGTAAATCATTTTGCCCATCACTTCTATCATTGGTCAGTAATTCCTTTATCTGTTATTTTCTCTTTGTTAATGTCCTGTTTCTTCCTTAGATCCGTAGTACATCTAATAGTATAATACTAAAATTGAGCCCTCTTTTTCGTGTTGTGACACGTGGATCTCTTTCAAACTGCCAGAATCATTTTTCCCTTGTATGAACGCGGCCCTCTCTCACAAACCCTACTGAAACCCAATTATAAAGATGATAAATACCCATTAAATGGCATTTAATAGTCATTAGGAAAATCATTAGTACTATATCTCTAACAAGTGAATCCCACCCCAACGAGTGAATCACACTCACTCCAGATTGTATATTTCTTTGGACGACTGTGATGTCGTCTGTACCAAGTGGCACACATCAAGTTCATCCGGGCATTACCCGGGTTTCTTACTAGTATGATAAGAATGCTTATGGATTAAAAGGAACAGATATTAACAATGCTACTCGAACATTCAGGACATGAGAAATCGACCCCCCTTATTCAGAATCTTCGGGATCAATTGTCTAACCTTGATGATGAGGAGCAGAGCCTACCTCTTAACCTGCTGGAGGACAACACCATTCTTAATATGGCTTTTGCTGCTTTCCATTAAGGGGAAAGGTTCGGGATCTTTCCTAGCACATATCAGTGAATTGGAAAGATTGAGGGCTTCAAAGTCTTAGGACTTAGGGGTTTTTTGTTTTTCTAGTTTCTAGCTCCTGGGCTATTTGTGTTAGCCCATGTTGGATGGAGTTCCACCTCTGGTGTTGGTGCCTCTTAGGCTCGGGACGGCGAGACGATTCGTTGAGGTGTTCCCAAACCATCAACCTAGAAGGAATAGGCGAGGGTCCTCTCGAAAGGGGTTCAAGGGTCTATCCAGAGGTGTCAACGACTGAATGTCTAGAAGGAGCAGGAGACGGGTTGAGCGACCGGCGGACATCTGCTCTGTCGTTGATACCGGCGGCTGACCGGGGATGGTTAGCTCCCGTTTCGACGACAACTAGTCGGAGGGGATCTCTTTCCATCATGAGAGCAGCATTTTGCTTCATTAGGGTATGGAGTTAGAAGTCCTCGGCTGAGATCTAGTACATTGCCAGTGGGTCAGCAATGGTGACACATGTGCTTTTTCCATGCGTTGAGGAGTTGCATCGGCGAGCTGAGGGGACTGCCGAGGCTGAGTCGGAGCTGCACGGTCAAAGCAAGTTTGTGGGTGAATTTTACTGGGATTCATCTGACAGAAGCTATCTCTATAATGAGGTTTTCCAAGATGCATCTTGGATCCGGATTTATTAGTTAGTTGTTGACCTTTTTCTCACCTCTTTTCTTGGCATTGAGGACGAGGGCGTGTCAATGCATAGGGTGGTGCCTTTCGAAATTGGGGTCTCTTCGGATTTGGAGGGTCTATTTGACGGTGGGACTAATAAGATCATGAACAAAGATGGAGGTGATCAGGTTATCTCTGAATCTAAAAAAAGAGGTTGTGGCTATGGTAGAGGGGAGGGAGTGGACCTCGAGCTCTTCTCAGATTGGGAAACGGACAAAGGAGGGCTGGCCAAAGGGACCTTGTGATAGAACGACTAGGAGTAAACGATGACTTTGTTTGACGTAGAGGGATCACTTTGCCTCAAAGCCAGAGGGCCTATTACCACTGTTGCTCACCTTTTGGATTCTTTTGGTTAGGGTGGTTGTGACATGTATGCTCTGAGTTGGAAACTTGTGTGTAGGCTGCTTGCTCATTCAGAGTCAAGCCGTGTACCATATTTCCATTTTCAGTTTAATATATTTATTTACCTTTCAAAAAAAAAAAGGTAAGGTGGAGGAACAAGGGCTGCAGGGAGGACAGCGCGAACTGCAGGTTCCCGACCCCGACTCACCTACTCCAATCGCCTTCGTACTGAGCCAGAGCCAAAGGGCCATGAACCAGTGTGGGGTATCCGATGGAGAGCAAGCCTCTCTCGCTCTTTGATTCTGCCTCATCTGTTCGCGGAGGAGATCTCTTCTATGGTAGGTTCTTCTGCCGGGGGGAAAAGAGTTTCGCTTTTCTTCCTTATCGGTATGGGACCTAATAGCACAGAGGCGGTGAAGACTTTGATGATCGTCAAGCTTGACGTGCTAGGGCAACGGGTAATTTGCGATACATGCTACAAAACAGGCCTTGAGCCTTTCAAATATAATTTCCACAAGAACGGTGTACCTTGATTCTGTACTATGATTTTGATTAAAATTTTTGCCTTTTGAGCTTGTCTTGTGCAATCCTTCTTGCTTGTCCGGGCTCAATCTTCACTGCATCATTGCTGAGCCGAAACTTCCAGCTTACGCTCATTCGAAAGACAGCCGAGCCGGCGAGGAACTACTGTTCTGAATCGCGCAGCTTTGCCCGCTATAATTACTGCCTCGCTGGTGCTTCAGTTTCCTTCATCTCCATCAGGTTGTAGCGCCGGTGAAGGGCTACTGCTTCAGACTTGCCAAGCCTCAATCACTTCATTGGCTACTAGGCTAAGGCCTGAGGTTCATCATTTCTCAAGTCTATCATCGGTGGGGAACCGTAGTTCAAACCCACCATGCCTCGACCGTCAGTACCGAACTAAGGTTCGGGCTTATCATCATCATCAGGTCTATCATCGGTGGGGAATTGTAGTTCAGACCTATCATGCCTCAACCGTTGGCATCGAGCTAAAGCTTGGATTTATCATCATCATTGGGTCTATCATCGATGGGGAATAATAGTTCAGACCCATAAGGCAATGCCCGAACATCCCACATCCTCCAACGACTGTCACCACCACTGCTGTTATAAAACACATGCCGTCTAAGTAGCAGCACAGTACTTGTCGGTATTGCAGTGGCCACCTTCGGTGGGGGTGCAATCGATGACTGTGAGCATACAATATCAAGTTGGCTGTGCCAAGATGTATTCAACCTATAGCGGCGAAAATACACTCGTTGCTGTGTGTAAAATATAATTGGACAACCTAATAGTGCCCTTTAAATGGACAACGTTGCACACCAGGATTGGGCCGTAAGCAAGTGCAGCAAATCCAACAGATGGGTGTGATTGAAGTGGTAAACTACATT
Organism: Chamaelirium japonicum; assembly: GCA_947650365.1. Classification (NCBI taxonomy): domain Eukaryota; kingdom Viridiplantae; phylum Streptophyta; class Magnoliopsida; order Liliales; family Melanthiaceae; genus Chamaelirium; species Chamaelirium japonicum. The sequence continues at coordinate 6,060,539 of OX393555.1, read as the reverse complement.
TTGCCCCTTCATTTTTTTTTAATTGGAACATATAATTTTTTTTTAGTTGTCATCCAGCCGTCCGATGTCAAGCTTTCCAGAAGATGGAAGTTGTGGCTGCCAGCATCAAGCATGTGATAAGCTTTCGCTCATTTTTTACTAATGAGAGAGAGAGAGATACACACACACACAGAGTGAGAGAGAGAGAGAGAGAGAGAGAGAGAGAGAGAGAGAGAGGTTGGACTGCATCTCCATGGTGGTTACTCATGCTTTGCCTTTTTTTCTCACTATCCTGTGCACTGATTTTTGCCCGTAACCAAGTGCACGATTTTTGCTTCACGATTAGTCTTATCATGCACTTGGCTACAGTCTAATTGTGCACTTGGGTACAAAAATCATGCTATTGGTAAACTACATTTTGCCTCTTCAATTTTTTTTTTAATTGGAAGAAATAAATCTTTTTTTTAGTTACCATCTAGTAGTCCGATGTCAAGGTTTTCAGAGGATAGAAGCTGTGGTTGCCAACGTCGAGCTTGTGATAGGCTTTGGCTCTTAGTTACGACCTAATCACGTGCACCATGGTTGGGGATGAGTGCGATTCATCAGTCGGATATGGTTCCAATGGACGGTTGTGATTTTGGGATAAACTTCAGGGGTCGATGTGCATCGCAGCCGCATACAATCGGCAAGAGTAAGATTCACTTTCGAGTCATGCAGCTGTGATGAGCGTCGACCCACCAACCGATTGGAGGAGATCAAAAGGAGGCCGACCCACTAACGGTGGCAGGAGCTATGATGAGCACCGACACAACAACCAATTGGAACTTTGAAAACCTGAATACCCAATCCAAATCTGACTCAAAACTTTTGGGTATAAGAACTCTACCCTTTTAACTTTCGGGTACAGGTATGGGCACCTCAATACCCGATCTAAACCCGACTCAAACCTTTCAGGTATAAGTACTCTACCCGATTAACTTTCCGGTACAGGAATGGGCACCTCAATAACCGATCCAAACCCGACTCAATACTCGACCCAAACACCGGTGGCCAGCGACTGCTGCAGTTGCCGGTGGCGTCGAGAGGACGACTACAGTTGTGGCTGGCGACTACAGTTGTGGAGGGGGTGAGAGAGAAGTGGGCCACCTTCGGTGGCCAAACTGCAGGAGATGGTGGCACCGGACCTCGATGGCGTAGCGGACCCCGGCTTGGGCGGCAAGGTACTTGGCGAGGGGGCAGGCGTTGTTGACGTCAAGCCATACCTCGATGGAGTAGCGGACCCCGACCTGGGCAGCGAGGTACTTGGTGAGGAGGCAGACGTCATTGACTTCCTCCTCAGCGAGGTACTTGTGCCTATTGTTATTGTATGTTGTGTTCATTGCACATGCATCCTCCTCCTCCTCCTACTCAGTGATCAGATAATCAAAAAATAATAAAAAATAAAAGCAAAGAAAAAGAAGCAGAGAATCGAAGAGGGAGAGGATTGGAGAGAGAGAGAGAGAGAGAGAGAGAGAGAGAGGGAGGGGGGGGAGAAGACAACCTGTGTGGCTAGTTCTTCATCGCGATGGAGTGAATACCAGATTCTCGACCTGCGACTACCCAATTTGAGACCAGACCCATGGTAGTCCTAACCAGATTCCCGGCCCGGTGACCACGCTCCTTCAGATCAACCTCGAGATCTGAGCTCTGGCGACCACCGCTCAGCTCTTCCGGTCCGGTGACCAGATCCCTCCCGACCACCGAGTTGCTGTCGGCGACCAATTGTATGCTGTGTTCATTGCTCATGCATCATCCTCCTACTCAGTGATGGTAGTTCAGATAATCAAAAAATAACAAAGAATAAAAACAAAGAAAAAGAAGCAAAGAATCGAAGAGGGAGAGGATCTGAGAGAGAGAGAGAGAGGGGGGGGGGGGGAGGGGGAGGACAACCTGTGGGGCTGATTCTTCATCGCGAGGGAGTGAAGACCAAATTCTTGGCCGGTGACCACCCGATCCGAGATCTGAGATCTAAGCTCTGCTCATGTGCGGCCCTCCTGGCCCAGCGATCACCCGATCTGAGACCATATCCATGGCAGTCCCGACCAGATTCCCAGCCCGATGATCACCCTCCTTCAGATCGACCTCGAGATTTGAGCTCCGGCGACTACTGTGCGGCTCTTCCGGTCTGGCGACCAAATCCGCGGCCCTCCCGACCACCGAGTTGCTGCCGACGACCATCGAGCTGCTACCTCCAGATCCGCGGCCATCCCAGCCTGGCGACCAGATCCGCAGCTGAAATCGCCTGTGCACGTCTCCCCAGCGATCAGATCTGCACCGGATCTACTCATCACCCCTGCCATCTGATCTGCACCGAAGTCGCAGGGGTCTAGGGGGAGGAGGCGTGATCAGCGGGAGGAGGAAAGGGGAGCGGATAAGGGAATAATAGGGGGCGCAGGCTTGTAGAGCGGAAAGGGCGCGCTCGATCAACGACAGAGCGAGCAGACTCACATGTAGAGAGCACGCTCGATCAGCGGCAGAGAGAGGGGACTGGGTTCGCAGTATCGTGTGGTTGAGAATTGATTAGAGAATAGCGATCACAATCGTTGTTCGTACCCCCCACAAAACCCTCCCCTATTATTTATTTCGGGTTAGCCCAGATCTGGCAATATGGCTGGTATAACCAAAGCTGTCCATTTAATCCAGTTCCATTTTTAGATGGCTAGTCGGATCAATCATAGCTGTTAATCTATTTTTTCCAAGTGAATGACACTCACCCTAACAGCAATAAACGGCTGTGTTTGTCTCTTACGTTTGTCTCTCGACTCAATTAAATGTTTGTCCCCCCCACAAAACCCTGAAATTATATATATATATATATATATATATATATATATATATATATATATATATATATATAGAGAGAGAGAGAGAGAGAGATAGAGAGTAGTGATCGGGTGCGAAACCTGCGAAAATTCTTTATTTGTGAAACCCAACCGTAGCCGTCCGATCAACCGATCGAACGATCGGTGTTCACCCCGCCCACCGACCGCAGCTGTTACTGTGCCGGGCACAGTAACAGCGATTTCGGTGGGTGGGGTGAACCCTAGCCGTCCGATCGGTGTGAATCGAACGGCCAAATATCTCTCCGGCCGGTTAAAATTGTTAACCGTTAGATCAAATGATCGAACGGGTGAGATCCCGTGGGACACCATCAAATAGGACAAAAGGTAATGATTGTAATCATTACCTTTTGTCCTATTTGATTGTTTCCCACGGGATCTCACCCGTTCGATCATTCGATCGAACGGTTAAAAATTTTAACCGGCCGGTGAGAAATTTGACTGCTCGATTCACGCCGATCGGACGGCCAGGGTTCACCCCACCCACTACCTTTTGTCCTATTTGATGGTTTCCCACGGGATCTCACCCGTTCGATCGTTCGATCAAACGGTTAAAAATTTTAACCGGCTGGAGAGATATTTGGTCGTTCGATTCACGCCGATCGGACGGCCAGCGTTCACCCCACCCACCGAAATCGCTGTTACTGTGCCCGGCACAGTTACAGCTGCGGTCGGTGGGCGGGGGTGAACACCGATCGTTCGATCGGTTGATCGGACGGCTGCGGCTGGGTTTCGCAAATAAGGGATTTTCGCATCTAAACCCGGTTTCGCAATAGATCGGCCCTCTATATATATATATATATATATATATATATATATATATATATATATATATATATATATATATATATATATATATATATATATATATATATATATATATATATATATATATATATATATATATATATATATATATATATATATATATATATATATATATATATATATATATATAGGTGCGGTCTGCGGTCCGTATGGTCCGCGGTCCGCAGCCGTCTGATGCATCACTCTATGCATTCGATGCACACGGCGAGTGCATCAGACGGCTTCAAACCCGGACCGTAGACCGCACCTAAGCATCCCCCTATATATATATATATATATATATATATATATATATATATATATATATATATATATATATATATATATATATATATATATATATATATATATATATATATATATATATATATATATATATATATATATATATATATATATATATATATATATATATATATATATATATATATATATATATATGTATATATATATATATATATATATATATATGTATATATATATATATATATGTATATATATATGTATATATATATATATGTATATATATATGTATATATATATATATATATGTATATATGTATATATATATATAGAGGGAGAGAGAGAGAAATGCGGTCCTGCGGTCCGCACCTGCTGCCGTCTGATGCGGTGCGGTGCGCGCGCCGCACCGCATCAGATGGCTGCAGATGCGGACCGCATGGACTGCAGACCGCAGTGAAGCATGCCCCTATATATATATATATATATATATATATATATATATATATATATATATATATATATATATATATATATATATATATATATATATATATATATATATATATATATATATATATATATATATATATATATATATATATATATATATATATATATATATATATATATATATATATGGGCATGCTTAGGTGCGGTCCACATCCGCAGCCGTCCGATGCACGTGGCACGGTACGGTGCACCGCATCGGACGGCTGCGGATGCGGACCGCACAAACCGTAGGACCACGCCTAAGCATTTCCCTATATATATATATATATATATATATATATATATATATATATATATATATATATATATATATATATAGAGAGAGAGAGAGAGAGAGAGAAATGCTAGAATGCGGCATGCGGTAAGTGCAGCACCTACCGCATGCCGTCTGATGCACCGCTACGTGCATGCGATGCACGCAGCGCGTGCATCAGACGGCTACGGTGCTGTGCCGCACGTACCGCATGCCGCAGCATAGCATGCCCATATATATATATATATATATATATATATATATATATATATATATATATATATATATATATATATATATATATATATATATATATATATATATATATATATATATATATATATATATATATATATATATATATATATATATATATATATATATATATATATATATAGAGAGAGAGAGAGAGAGAGAGAGAGAGAAAACGGAATATGAGCTGACAGCTCATTTGGGCATTTGGGCTGTCAGCTCACAGCCCTCCGATCATGATCATGAGCCGTCCGTTTAAAATAATAAAAAACCCAAATCAAAACACCCAACCCCACTCCCTCCCTCTCCCTCTCTCTCGTGAGCCCATCTGACCCTTGCACCGTCGGTCCCCTTCGGCGCCCGCCTCCGGCCGGATCCGGTGCCCCCGACCCCCTCCGGCCGGAAACGGGGCTGCCGCTGCCGCTGCCGCTCGCCGGAGGGTACGGGGCTGCTGCTGCCTGCGCCGGAGGGGACGGGGCGCCGGAGGGGACGGGGCTGCCGCTACGAGAGAGGGGACCGGGGGTGCCGGATGGGACCGGGGTCAGAGGGGACGGGGCTGTCGCTGCCTGCGCCGGAGGGGACGGGGCTGCCGCTGCCTGCACCGGAGTGGACGGGCCGCCGGAGGGGACGGGGCTGCCGCTGCGAGAAAGGGGACCGTGGGCGTCGGATGGGACCGGGGTCGGAGGGGACGGGGCTGCCGCTGCCTGCGCCGGAGGGGACGGGGCTGCCGCTGCCGCTCGCGAGAGAGAGGGAGAGGGTTCGGTCATTTGGGTGTTTTTTTTTTCTTTTAAAACGGACGGCCGGTGATCACGATCGGAGGGCTGTGAGCTGACAGCCCATTTGGGCAGGGCTGTGAGCTGACAGCCCAAATGCCCAAATGGGCTGTCAGCTCATACCCCGTATTCTCTCTCTCCCTCTCTCTCTCTCTCTCTCTCTCTCTCTCTCTCTCTCTCTCTCTATATATATATATATATATATATATATATATATATATATATATATATATATATATATATATATATATATATATATATATATATATATATATATATATATATATATATATATATATATATAAAACCAAGGGCATATAATTATTGAATGGTCAGTTGGTTAAGGGACTTTGATTTAAGTGGATCTCTTCTAGCAAGAAGTGGTCATGGGTTCTAATTTGGTTAGAAGAATTCTTTTTGCAACTAAAATAATCAACGGGTTCAAACCCGACTGACTAACTCGGCGGTGGTGGAAGGCGGTGGTCGCCAGAGGTAGTGGTCGGCGGTGGCCGGTAACGGCGGTCACCGGAGGTGTTGGCCTGTGGCGGCGATCGGAGGTAGTTGCCGGTGGTGGCGGCCGGAAGAGGAGGCCGGCGGTTGGAGGTGGCGGTAATGGCCGGAGGCGAGAGAGGCGGCTCCTAGTGGTGATCGGGTGGTAGGTTGGCATGGATCCCGAGGCACTTGGGATTGGTGTGATGAAAAGTATATGAAGGGGGGTGGAGTTTATATAGCTCGTTTTGGAATATCAAAAGACTGAGTGTTTTAAATGCAAATCGACCATTTATTACTTTATTCAACTAAATCAGGTGAGAAACCCAAAGGTCAGGTTTCAGAATGGGCTGATTTTTTGTGAGGATGATCAACATACCATTGACGACATGTCTACAAAAAATTAGCCCATTCTATAACCTCTAAGCACATCAAAGGGTGCTGGGTTATTAATGGGTCAAAATTTGCTGGGTCATCCAATCCTGATCCATATATATATATATATATATATATATATATATATATATATATATATATATATATATATATATATATATATATATATATATATATATATATATATATATATATATATATATATATATATATATATATATATATATATGGGCATGCTATAATGCGGCATGCGGTACGTGCGGCACTGCACCGCAATCGTCTGATGCACACATTGCGTGCATGCGATGCACGCAGCGGTGCATCAGACGGCTACTATGCGGTGCCGCACTTACCGCATGCCGCATTATAGCATGCCTCTATATATATATATATATATATATATATATATATATATATATATATATATATATATATATATATATATATATATATATATATATATATATATATATATATATATATATATATATATATATATATATATATATATATATATATATATATATATATATATAGAATACGGGATATGAGCTGACAGCCCATTTCTTATTTTGGGCTGTCAGCACACAACCGTCCGATCGCCCATCACAACCATTGATTTAAAAAAAAAAAAAAAAAATCACACCGAACCCTCTCTCTCTCTCTCCCTCCCTCTCTCTCGCGATTGCAGCGGCAGCAGCCCCGACCACCTCCACCTCCCCCTACCGACGATCCAGCAGCCCCGACCACCTCCACCTCCCCCTACCGCCGATCGCAGCCCCTCCGACAGCATCCTCGACGCCGATCGTAGCCCCTCCGGCAGCAGCCCCGACACCAAAACCCTCCTGCGGGGCTGCTGCCGAAGGGAGCCGGCGTCAGGGCTGCTGCCGGATGTGCCGCCGTCCGGGCTGCTGCCGGAGGGAATCGGTGTCGGGGATGATGCCCGGGGAGGGAGAGCTCGGCCGAGGCTGATCGGCGGCGGGGATGATGCCCGGGGAGGGAGAGCCGGCGTCGGGGCTGCTGCCGGAGGGAGCCGGCGTCGGGGCTGCTGCCGGATCTGCCGCCGTCGGGGCTACTTCTGGAGGGAGCCGGTGTCGGGGATGATGCCCGGGGAGGGAGAGCTCGGTCGGGGCCGATCGGCGTCGGGGGGGGTGAGCCGGAGGCGGCTGGATCGGCGCCAGAGGGGGAGGAGAAAGGTGAGGGCGGCAGTGGTTCTCTCAACGAACGAGAGAGAGAGAGAGAGAGAGAGAGGGAGAGATAGAGCGCCCATGGATGATCAGATAAAAGAGAGAGAGAGAGAGAGGATTGTGTTTCTCTTTTTTTTAATCGGACGGCTATGATCAGTGGGATCGGATGGCTAGTAGCTGACAGCCTAAAATAAAAATGAGCTGTCAGCTCATACCCCGTATTATATATATATATATATATATATATATATATATATATATATATATATATATATATATATATATATATATATATATATATATATGGGGTGGGATCCGTTGACAACCCAAAATGGGAGGTAAATTTACCTCCCATTTACAACTCGCCATAATCGTTGGTTAGAGGTTTCCGAATTTTCTGATTTTTTGTGAGGATGATCAACATGGCAAGTTGATCATCCTCACAAAAAATCAGCAAATTCTGAAACTTATACGGGCGTCAAATGTGTTATTCAAATTAACAGTTCAAATAGACGGTTCAGAAACATTTGGTTCAATCAGCGCCCTTAGAAGTTTCAGATTTTGTTGATTTTTTGTGAGGATGATCATTATGGCAAGTTGATCGTCCTCACAAAAAATTAACAAAATCTGAAACTTCTAAGGGCGCCGATTGAATCAAATGTTTCTGAACCGTCTATTTGAACCGTTAATTTAAATAACACATTTGATGCTCTTATAAGTTTCCGAATTTGCTGATTTTTTGTGAGGATGATCAAATTGCCATGTTGATCATCCTCACAAAAAATCAACAAATTCGGAAACCTCTATCCACCGATTGAATCAAGTTAAAAATGGGAGGTAAATTTACCTCCCATTTTGGGTTGTCAACGGATCCCAGCCTTATATATATATATATATATATATATATATATATATATATATATATATATATATATATATATATATATCCAAACCTCGAGTGATTATCCGTAAAGGTGATGAAATACTCGAAGCCTCCTATGGCACGGACACTTATGGGTCCATATATATCAGTGTGTACTAACTCCAGTACCTTCTAAGATCTGCTACTTTTGGCTCGAAAAGTTCTTTTAGTCATCTTGCCTTCCAGGCAAGACTCACACGTTGGTAGGCTTTCTGAAACATCTGGACTTTAAAGTACTACCTTAACCAATCTGTGAATCCTATCTGAGACTGTGTGTCCAAGTCTTAGATGACAAAGGAGTATTGGGTTATCTGAGAGATTTTTCCTTTTAGATGAATTAACCACACAGGCTTCAGTTATGTTATCCTATTTATAATTGGAGTTAATTATATAGAGTCCATTCCGTGTCTTTCTCTTACAAACAAAGGAACCATTCATTTTAATTGACATACCAGAAGCATTAAATAAAATTGAAAAACCTTCATTATTCAATAAGGAAACAAAAATTAATTTTCGTCTCAAGGACGGTACATAAAGTATGTCTCTAAGTAATAAACTTCTTCCATCAAGAAAGTGCAAGACGACATCTCCAACTGCTTTAACCTCTGCCACGGTCTTAGTTCCCATGCTCAGGATGATCGCCTCATTACCTAGTTTTCTTGTTTCCTTAAACCCCTGCAAATTATTGCAAGCATGGTTAGTAGAACCAGAATCCACAATCCATGAGACTGGAGAATAACTGGATGCTACAAGAGATTCCACTATATGGATTTGAGATATACCTATCTTAGCCTTCTTGGGAGCCACGCGGCAGTCACCCTTCCAGTGCCCCTTCTTGCCGCATCGAAAATATTTTTCCTTGGGCTTCGTCGAACCATCCTGCATAGGAACCTGCAACTGCACCTGGCTCATCTTCACGGCTTCTTATACTTTCTTTTCTAAAACTTGCCTTTGCCTTTCAGAGAAGACTTCCCCTCTACGTTCAGGGATTGGGCTCCTGCCTTCATCCCGTCCTCTACCGCCTGGAGCACCGCTAGGAGCTATACGTTAGTCATCTCCAACCGGTTAAGGTTAAAGTTGGTAACGAAGCCCTTAAACGTTCCTGACAGAGATACAAGGAAAATATCGGTTTAGATCTCTGCATCCAAGATGACATCGAAGGAACGAAGTTCATTCACATAGCCAAATAATTTCAGCATATGATCTCGAACTAAAGTCCCCTCTGCCATCTTCGTGGACACCAATTTCTTGATGGTCAGGTAACGTGCTACCCAACTATGACCCTCGAATATTTTCTTTAAATAGAGCATCATGTCTGAACTGAAGGCAATGTCTTCGACTTGCTTCTAAAGGACGGTCTGTAAGGATGCCACTATATATCACTTGCACATCTTATCAGCATCTAGCCAGTCTTTCCATTCCTTCAACTGAGCCTCAGTAGCACTTGGTCCCGGCATGGTCGGTTGAAAGGTACTTAGTGCAATTGAGTGTTTGCCAACCCTTAGGACGAGCATTAGGTTACACTTCCAGTCCTTGTAGTTTGGTCCTGTAAGTTTGTTATCATTAAGGATGGAGGCAAGGGGGTCGAGCTTGGTCATAATTTCTATAAACAATAGTTTAAAGCAAAAATTAGGGTCTACTATAATCTATTTTATGGAATTTTAAAAATAGATAGTGTTTACTCCAACCGCTATGCCTTCACTACCTCAAGTGGACACATCCAGGAATCTAAATTTCTTGGGCTCAAGTACTGAGACTATCGGCCTTGAATTGGAGACAGCATCTCGGTGAGAGCATGCAATCACTTCTGCCAATGGAGTGTTTACGACCCAGTCTTTATCAGAATTACCCATAGCAAACTGAAAGACCTCCCAGTCTCCTTTTGGCCAGCTTTATGTGACCCGCCATGCGCAGCAACGGTGGCTTCACACAAGCTTTCGGATGCTTCCCATAAATCTAGATGGTATCGGTAAGGGGGTTCATAGGCTCTCGTGGTGTAGAAAAAAATCATCACCCACTACCACCGGTATCCTCCATGTCCCGAAGGAAACCACTAAGCGAACTAACATGGAAGGAAACACAGCTTTCATCCGATAGAAATATCGAACTGCGTACCTCCTACCCAGACGCTTAGCCAGTTGATTGTGGAGGCTAGGGGATCCCCTTTAGAGGGAACCTCTTACACGTCCCTTCTTTATGAGGTTTTATGCATATCTAGAAAGGTCACGGCCTCCTAGACCTAGACCCTGGTCTACCGCACTCCCATTAGGATTACAAACCTTCCCGCAAAGCATTAGTATCCTTGGAAAATATCATAGTCCCTACCTTGAATACTCAGCTTTCGTCTTTTTGCAAGGATCACATTACATAGATTCCAAGGATCCCGATACTTCACTAGTTTGCCCATAATCCTAAGATTTGGAGCCTTGCCTAAGGTCAACATGGAAAGGGCTCTTACTAAAATGACGCCTCGTTCATAATTTGATGCCTGATGTCATAGTAGATCTTATCTCATTATAGGTTTTGATACTGGCCAAATAGGGACATCCGACAACCTCCGCCGGACCTCAACCTAATGGTGGCATAACCAAATCGTGATGAGTTCACACTACCATCAAACATCCACTAGAAACGGGTATCACTAAGTAGAATCCTAACCTAACTTGGTCGCTAGGACCATGTGGGGAAAAGGCATCCTACTAGGGTTGTCATACATCTTATGGGGACATTAGTTATCATTAAACAAATCTAACATTGTGTCTATCTCGGCGCACAGTACTTGGCTATCTGAACTACCACGAAGGCGGTTACCACCTTTCCTTTTAGTTAGCCACCGGATTCATACGTGTTAGAACCATATAGAGACACTGATGAATCCATAAGCTAAGTACTAACCCTAAGCCTGATCTAAAGACTAACTCACAAGCAAGATAGATAATTAAATTATCATCGGGGTTCTCTAAACACTAAGTAAAGAGAACAACAGAAAAAGCATTCAAATTGAATCAAATCCAGGGTCTGACCCTTGAACCTGAATAGCATAGCCAAGATATTTTGTTCTTTTGTTCTGTATGATCTCCGACGATGATTCCGATCATCGCCAACGAGCACGCTTTCACCGGGTCTTTGCACTCCATGGTACCTCTTGCTCGAACCGTGGATATAGCATCATCTCCTTCTTTCTGTGACCGAAAAAGTAATACGCTCTGAGCAAGTGCTCATTCGTGTATAATTTCGCTAGAAAGAAAAGAAACAATCCTAAAAAACATGGCCAGGGAACCGACAGTGGTCAACCTCCACCCCCGCCCATCTAGAGCCTTAAAATACATAAGCACAATAATAATCAATACAAAAAATAAATCCGGGATCCGACTCCCGAAGACATACAATCACAGATTATTATTCAGCGCGGCACCTGCAAAGAGACGATACATAGCACAATCCATATACATGATCTACATCGAACCCCGACGAAAACATATGCCATCATATATTCACATTATGTTTTCACGAATTCATGCATGAAACACACATCGAAGCGTGCTCTGATACCAATTGATGAAATTAAATCCTATTATCAGAGTCACAACAGAAGCAAAAGATAGATTCAAAGTTCTCATGGTTTATTTTTATTATAATTAATTCTACAAAACAATCTACATACAAATCTATGATCTTAGTATATGTGCGGACACCCTAGAGGCATACTACGATCTATGGAAAACATGCATGCATCTAGTTAGGTGTTTAGAATCATAATACCTTGTGGATTTATGATCCAAAAAGAACGAAATAATGATGAACCACACGTGAATTGCAAGGGAAGCTGTCAGATGGCACCTTGTCCTTTGCGAAGGGAAGCATCTTCGAAGTCCTATCTCTAAGTGCAAGGACTACGAGCCAATGAAGGAATTCGTTGTGAAGATGATGGCAAGCCGTGAGATCTCCTCCTTCTCTTTCTCTTTTCTCCCATCTCCTTCCTTCATCCTTCTTCTTCCTTCTTCTTTCGCTTTCTTCCTTGGCCGAAACCACAAAGAGGGAGAGAGGGAGAGGGGTTCAGGTTTTCTGGAGAGGGGAGAGCTTGGGCCGGCCCCTCTCTCTTTATTCCTCATATAGGGTCGGTCTCCAACTGCTCTACGCAAGCTAAGGCCGACCCCAAGGAGATTAAGATAAAGGGGGTTGGTTTTAGGGTTTCAGTATGCTTATCGTGAAACCTGGATGAAAACGCCCTTCCCGAAAAGTAAAACTTAGTAAGAGAGATTGAGTGAGGTGCGATACTAGGAAACGAGTTCCGTCAGCGCCTATGAGCTCCTGAAATTATTCCGCTCATTTAAATATCCATATTCAATATGTTCTGAGCTATATTTTAGTATTTACCAAAATACCCCTATGACCCTTAACACATGTGAATTAGGTTCTTAGGGTTCGGGCTTGTGCTCCATTGCGCTACTTCGTATCCAACGTGTTCAACCAAGTCGGGGAATAATTCCTATACACAAGGACAAGGTGGAACCTTCAGGGTTCAGGATCTCTAGCTCTACCCAGATCCCTGATCAGTTATCTGACTAGGATTTGATGACTTATCATCAATAACATTATACACCTTCTGGTGCTATGCCTAGCATCCGAAACGTCCTTCACGAATAGTAAAACTCTATAAGAGAGATTGAGTGAGGTGCGCTACTCAGAATCGAGTTCCGTCAGTGCCTATGAGCTCCTAAAATTATTCCACTTATTTTAAGATCCATATTCAATATGTTCTGAGCCATATTTCAGTATTTACCAAAATACCCTTACGGCTCCTAACATGTATGAATTAGGTTCTTAGGCTCCGGGCTTACGCTCCATCGTGCTACTTCGTATCCAACGTATCCAAACAGGTCGGGAAATAATTCTTATACACAACAACAGGGTGAAACCTTCAGGGTTCAAGATCTCTAGCTCCAACTGGATCTCTGATTAACTGTTCTGGTGACACACCGAAAGTTCTGTTAATTAGCCCTAATCCGATTAACCCGTGTAGCCACCTAGAGTGTGACGCGAGTTGAATTCTAGTAATCCTAAACTTATATTACTCCCTCGTAACCCTGTTCTCTACTATACTCTGATAATCCTTAGTCCCTCCTATTACTGGTGTCATGATACGACTCAGGCGTTGGGGAGCACTGTCAGATACCGATCAATCATCTGACTAGGATTTGATGACTTGTCATCTATAACACCATACACCTTTCGGTGCTATACCTAGCATCCGGAACATCGCCAGTCATACTAACAACCACCAGGCCTGGGTTAATTATGTAGACAGATTAACTCATCAAAATGTACCCATCCAATACTGGATGTCGGATAACCTGTAGGGATTGCATGCCACTCAAGAGCTAGCCGGGTAACCCAAAGTACCATGGTATTGGACTATGGAAGGTCCGTACACATTGGCACATCAAAGCACCACACCACTGGTTGGCCCAGTGTACATGGTCCTTCAGGGTTAAGGACAGATTATCTATAGTAGTAAGACGGTTTATGCACCAGTGTCTGAATCACTGAACTGTGCACCGTCTTGGTTCCTGTTCAATACGATCATCGTGCTTGGTCAGGTGAATGGGAATCCCACGTTCCCGTGGTGGAGACTTCACCACATCCTCTTCCTGCCAACAGCTTATTCTCGGTGAAGCGATCGGTATCACCAAAGCTGTGAACTAGTTCTAAGTCTATACAGAACTAGTCCACTGGGTATCCCAAGCATGGATCCACCATGTGCCTCAGTAGCCTACTATGCTCCCTAGAGTCCTTTATTATAAGTGTATTAATATATACCAAAGTAGTATTCTAATTAAAGCAATAACCAAAGTCATCTTTATTAATATTAATATAGACAATCCACGCTCAGGACACACAAGATACAACACCTACAACTGTATCTGGCCCACCTTCATGGGTTTCTTAGAATTTTTTTTCTATCGCCTGGAGCGCCGCTAGTAGCTCTGCATTAGTCATCTCTAACCGGTTAAGGTTAAAGTTGGTAACGAAGCCCTCAAATATTCCTGACAGAGACGCAAGAAAAATATCAGTTTGGATCTCTGCATCCATGATGACATCGAAAGAGCCAAGTTTATTCATAAAGCCAAACAATTTCAGCATATGATCTTGAACTAAAGTCCCCTCTGCTATCTTCATGGACACTAATTTCTTGATGGTCAGGTAACGAGTTACCCGACTATGACCCTCAAATATTTTCTTTAAATAAAGCATCATGTCTGAAGCGCAGGCTATGTCTTCGACTTGCTTCTGAAGGACGGTCTGCAAGGATGCCACTATGTAGCACTTGCATATCTCATCAGTGTTTAGCCAGTCTTTTCATTCCTTCAACTGGGCCTCAGTAGTACTTGGTCTCTGCATGGCCGATTGAGAGGTACTTAGGGCAATCGAGTGTTTACCAACCCTTAGGATGAGCATTAGGTTACACTTCCAGTCCTTATAGTTTGGTCTCGTAAGTTTGTTATCATTAAGAATATAGGCAAGGGGGTCTAGCTTGGTCATATTTTCTGTAAATAATGATTCAAAGCAAAAATTAGGATCTACTACAATCTATTTTATGAAATTCAAAAATAAATAATATTTACTCCAGCCGCTATGTCTTCACCACCTCCAGTAGAGACATCCAGGAATCAAAATTCGTTAGGCATGAGCACTGAGACTATCCTCTTTGAATTGGAGATAGTATCTCGGTGAGAGCATACAACCACTTCTGCCAACAGGGTATTTACGACCCAGTCTTTATCAGAATTATCCACGGCAAACTGAAAAACCTCCCAGTCTTCTTTTTAGCCAGCTTAATGTGACCCGCCATGCACAGCAATGGCGGCTTCACACAAGCTTCCGGATGCCACCCACAAATCTAGGTGGTGTCGACAAGGAAGTTCATAAACCCCCACGGTATAGGAAATAACCATCACCCACTGCTACCGGCATCCTCCATGTCTCGAAGAAACCACTAGGCGAACCAGCATGGAAGAAAAGACAGCTATCACCCGGTGGGAATATCGAACTGCATACCTTTCACCCAGATCCTTAACCGGTTGAGTGTGGAGGCCAGGGGCTCCCCTTTGGAGGGAACTTCTTATGCATCCCTTCTTTATGAGGTTTTATACATGTCTAGAAAGGTTATGACCTCCTAGACTTAGACCTTGGTCTACCATGCTTCTACTAGGATTACAAACCTTCTCGCGAAGTATTAGTACTCTTGGAAAATATCATAGTCCCTACCTTGAATACTCAGCTTTCGTCTTTCTCGCAAGGATCACATTATATAAATTCCAAGGGTCCTGATACTTCACTAATCTACTCATAATCCTAAGATTTGGAGCTTAGCCTAAGGTCAATATGGAAAAGACTCCCACTAGCATAATGCCTCGTTCATAATTTGATGCCTAATATCATAGTGGACCTTATCTCATTATAGGTTTTGATGCTGGCCAAATAGGGACATCCGACAACCTCCGTCGGATCTCAACCTAATGGTGGCATAACCAAATCATGATAAGTTTACACTATCATCAAAAGTCAACTAGAAATGGGTATCACTTAGTAGAATCCTAACCTAACTTGATCGCTAGGACCATGTGGGGAAAGGGCATCCCACTAGGGTTATCATACTTCTTATGGGATCATTAGTCATCTCTAAATAAATCTAACACTACGTCTATCTCGGTGCACAGTACTCGGCTACTTGAAATACCACGAGGGCAGTTACCACCTTTCCTTTTAGATAGCCACCGGATTCGTACGTGTTATAAACATATAGAGACACTGATAAATCCATAAGCTAAAGATTAACCCTAAGCATAATTTAAAGACTAACTCATAAGCAAGATCGATAAATAAATTATCATCGAGGTTCTCTAAACACTAAGTAAAGAGCATAACAGAAAAAACATCCAAACTAAATCAAGTCCAGGGTCTGACCCCTGAACCTGAATAGCATGGCCAAGATATCATGTTCTTCTATTCTGCACGGTCTCTGGACAATGATTTTGATCATCGCCAACATGCACGCTTTCGTCGGGTCCTTGCACTATATAGTACCGCTTGCCCGAATAATGGATATAGTATCTTGGATCCCTCATCTCCTTCTTCCTGTGACCAAAAAAACTAACATGCTTCGAGCAAGTGCTCATTCGTGTACAATTACGCTAGAAAAAAAAAATTATTCTAGAAACATGGTCAGGGAACCGAGGGTGGTCAACCTCTACCTCCGTCCATCTAGAGGCTTAAAAACCACATACATAATAATAATCAATGCAAAAAATAAACCCGGGGTCCGACCCCCAGGGGCATACAATCACATATTATTATTTAGCGTGGCACCTGCAAAAAGATGATACATAGCACAATCCATATGCATGATCTATGTCGAACCCCGATGAAAACATATACAATCATATATCCACATAATGTTTTCTTGAATTCATGTATGAAATATATACCGAAGCGTGCTCTGATACCAATTGTTGGAATTGAATCCTATTATCAGAGTCACAACAGAAGCAAAAGATAGATCTGAGGATCTTATGGTGTATGTTTTATTACAATCTATCTTTCAAAAAATCTACATGCGAATCTATGATCTTAGCATATGTGCGGACACCCTGGAGGCATATTACGATCTATGGAAGACATGCATGCATCTAGTTAGGTGTTTAGAACCATCATACCTTATGGATCTATGATCCGAAGAGGACGGAATGATGATGAACCGATCGTGAATTGCAAGGGAAGTTGTCGAATAACACCTTATCCTTTGTGAAGGGAGGAATCCTCAAAGTCCTATATCTGAGTGCAAGGACTACGAGCCGACGGAGGATTACGTTGCGAAGATGATGGCGAGCCGCGAGGTCTCCTCCTTCTCTTTCTCTCTTCTTCCTTCTCTTTCCCTCCTCCTTCTTCTTCCTTCTTTTTCCTCTTTCTTCCTTGGCCAAAACCATAAAGAGGGAGAGAGGAGAGGGGGTCGGATTTTTGGAGAGGGTAGAGCCTTAGCTAGGGCCGGCCTTTCCCCCCTATTCCTTCTTATAGGGCCGGTCCCCTACTTGCACAAGCAAGCTTGGGCCGGCCCCTATAGGATAGGGATAAGGGGGGAGGAATAAAGCAAGTCGGTTAGGGCTTCCTTTATTCGTTTAGAAACTTCGGACGAAAACACCCTTATATCGGCACACTGCTGATAAAGAGATAGAGTAAGGTACGCTTATCAGAATCAAGTTCTGTCAGCGCCTATGAGCTCCTGGAATTATTTTGATCATTTTAAGATCCATATTTAATATGTTCTGATCCATATTTTAGTATTTACTAAAATACTCCTATGATCCTTAATATATGTGAATTAGGTTCTTAGGGTTCGGGCTTGTGCTCCATTGCGCTACTTCGCAATCAACATGTTAAACCAAGTCAGGGAATAATTCCTATATACAACGACATAGTGAAAACTTCAGGGTTTAGGATCTCTAGCTCTAACCGGATCTCTGATTAACTATTCCGGTGACATACTGAAAGTTCCATTAATTAACCCTAATCCGATTAACCCGCGTAGCCACCCAGAATACGATGCGAGTTGAACTTTAGTAATCCTAAACTTATGTTACTCCCTCGTAACCCTACTCTCTACTATACTCTGATAATTCTTAGTCCCTCCTAATACTGGTGCCATGATTCGATTCGGGCGGTGGGGAGCACCATCAGACCCCGATCGATCATCTGACTAGGATTTGATGACTTGTCATCTATAATACTACACACCTTTCGGTGCAATGTCTAGTATCTGAAACATCGTCAGTCATACTGATAACCACCAGGATTGGGTTAATTGTATGGATAGATTGACTCATCAAACCGCACTCATGCAACACTCGATGTCGGATAACCTGTAAGGATTCCATGCCACTCTAGCGCCAGCCTAGTAACCCAACATACTATGGTATTAGATTATGGTAGGTCTGCATATGTTGACACATCAACTAGTTGGCTCAGTGTACATGGTTCCTCAGGGTTAAGGACAGATTATCTATAGTAGTAAGACGGTTTATGCACCAGTGTCTGAATTACTAAACGGTGCACCGTCTTGGTTTCTGTTCAACACGATCATCATGCTTGGTTAGGTGAATGGGAATCCTACATTCCCGTAGTGGAGACATTATCATATCCTCTACCTGCCAACAATTAATTCTCGGTGAAGCGACCGGTATCACCAAAGCTGTGAACTAGTTCTAGGTCTACTCAGAACTGGTATACTAGGTCTCCCAAGCATGGATCCACCATGCACTTCAGTGGCCTACTGTGTTCTCTAGGGTCCTTTATTATATATATGAATTAACATACACCAAAGTAGTATTCTAATTAAGGCAATAACCAAAGTTATCTTTATTAATATTAATATAGAAAATCCACGCTCAGGACACACAAGTTATAATACCAGGTACTTTCCCTTGCTTAAGGGAATAGGGATACCATAATCATCGTCTAACTCGTAATATCGCCTTTGGCGTGGAGTTGGGACTGCATGGTAGCACCGGACCAGATGGTTGGTGTAGTTGACTCGTGAAAAATCCTGACTAAATAGAGGATGAGTCCTTAGGTGGTGGTGGTCTTTTTCGAGTACCCTAGACTAGCGATGATTTGTTTGGGGTCTAGTTTTGTCAAAACTGATAGTTAACTTCAGTAGATCCTTTCACCCTTTAAATAATTAGTAATAGTTAGTGTGGCTCTCACCTAGTCACTTTGTCCTCAAAGTAACTCAGGGTTTGTGTTGTTCTTTTAGTACAAACACAGGTTCCAGGTATAAGTTAAGTTCGAGGTCCAATGGATGGATGTTCGTCTGAGTGAAGTCATAACTTCGAGGAGCTGATAGGGAGCTGGAGTGGAGCAGGAGTTGGACTGGAGGAGTATACTTAGCTTAGTACTTTTAGTTGTGACCTTTGGTCTTATACAATTCTAATATGTTATCCTATGGACATTTGAAGGTGTACCTTGTACAGTTACAATTTATTATCTTATGGACGATGGGAGTATGTCTCCTTGGAGTTCTAATTGATTGTTCATGGCGTCTTTTGGACGATTAAAAGTTAGTAATTGACATCATAGAAGTGTTTAGCAATTGAACCTGACATCTGATACCGTTTAAAAATGTATAATCTTGAGCATCTGAAATAGGAGCCCTTCATGGCTATGAGTGGTTGTGAGATTTGGCTCGTCCTTTAGTCTCGAGTATCGAACACTTGCGAGAGTACTACTTTACCAGAGGTAACAGAGTATTCTCCCTCCCTTGGATAAGTGATGCCCTTGGTAGTCGAGCAGCAAACTTTTCCCTTCTTTACCCTCTTTACAAACATAAATGATAGGTATCGCATTCCCCTTGCGAGGACCGGACCGTACGCCACTTAATTAGGCATTGGGTTAGTTCGAGCAAGGGTGAGCGAATAACCTTTAATCTAACTTAATCTATTTACCAAAAAAAAAATCACATCTAGAATCTTCTGCCGCGGAGGAAAATTCGGGCGTGACATACGACCAACCAATTCATCAGATCTCGACACTAGTGAGGAATAGGAGTTTGAACTCACTAGGCTTTGATCGTTCCATCAAATACCAAGCTATGGCTTTGGGTTTGTTTGTCATCAGATTTATCGCTATTGAGGAACTAATGTTTGGACTCATCGCGACTCGACCGTTGGCACCAAGCTAAGGCTTGGGTTTATCATCATCATCAGGTCTATCACCGAAGGGGAACTATAGTTCAGACCCCTCATGCCTCAACCATTGGTACCTAACTAAGGCTCAGGTTTATCATCATCATCAGGTCTATCACCAAAGGGGAACCGAATTTTAGATCTCTCATGCCTCGACCTTTCCAACTTCTTTACTGACCTATCACCGATGAGGAGCCACAACGTAGACTTATCATGCCCCGGCCATTTTGTCTATCACCGATGAGGAGCCGTAACTCAGCACTCATCATGCCTCGACTGATTCGTCAGATACCAAGCTAAAGCTTTGGGTTTTTCATCAGGTCTATCACCGGTGAGGAACTGTGGTTCAGACTCACCATGCCTCGACCATTTTTATCGATTACCGAGTTGTATTAATCTCCGGCTTACAACAAACCACCTACTAAAGGGTAACTTGACCTATAGATTCTGAAGAAGAGAACTAATTGCTGATGAACCAACCAGACCCAACTCTTACGCACCATAGGATTTTTTGACGACGACCCGACCTTCAACTGTAAGAAAGGGGGGCGTGGTGTCTCTCTCATCGCAGAGAGACTGACCCCCTTGCGGAGAGTGGAGGACTTTCCATTCTTTTATTTCAATCATCTCAGACTTCTTCATTTCAACAATAGCATTTCTTCAGATTATTTGCATTCCATGGATGAAGAAGATAGTGACCTTCCGAGGTCTTCAGGTAGTATGCTCCTACGGGGATGGTTTGGTTGACGATATACGGCCCCTCCCATCTTGCTTTGAGTTTTCCATGCGCAGGATTCTTTATATAGGGGGTCATTTGTTGCCAAACGAGGTCACCTTTCTAAAAGACTCTAGATTTCATCTTCTTATTGTAAGCTCATTTCAACTACTGGACGTAGTTGGCCAAGTTGGCAGCAGTCCAGTCTCTTCTCTCGTCCAGTAGGTCTAGGCTGCTCGCTATCTATTCATCGTTCATCCCCAAACTGACAGCTCTGGATCGGGTCGTCGGGTAGATCGCCTCTATCGGAATTGCTTCTTCTGCTCCGAAGGCAAGGGAGAAGGGTGACTCTTGAGTGGGTCACCGAGGTGTCGTCTTGTAGGCCCAGAGCACGCCATTCAAGGCTTTATCCCAGAGTCCCTTTCTTTCATTGAGCATCTTCTTTAGGTTTGTGATAATAGTCTTGTTCGTCGCCTCTACTTGACCATTTGCTTGCAGGTAGTAAGGCGAAGAGAACTAGATCCCTCTATGTTGTATTGTCTACAATAGTCCTTTATTCGAGCCGAACTGAACTATGGCCTATTGTTTACGATCAGGGTTTTGGGCACCCTGAACCTACTAATGATGTTATTCCATAGGAAGCACTCTACATCGACGTCTTTACCTGTTGCTAGAGGGACGACCTCCACCCATTTTGTGAAGTAGTTAGTTGCAAGTAGCAGGAACCTCTTCTTGTTGCCAGTAGCTGGTAGAGGCCCAACTATGTCTAGTCCCCATTGCTGGAAGGGCCAAGGAATATAGTGGCTCAGGAGCTCTCCGGCGGGATGGTGGATAAGTGGCATGTGCTTCTGGCACTGCTGGCATTTCCAACTGAAGCTGATGGTGTCAGCCTCAAGAGTAGGCCAGTAGTAGCCCGCTCGATTGACTTTGTGCGCCAGTGATCTTTCTCTTGAGTGATTGCCATATTCTCCTTCGTGTATCATCGACAGAATCCTATGGGCCTCTTCCGATCCCACGCACCTCAGGAGGGGTCCCTTGCTCGATCTCTGGTAGAGCACCCCCGCCGGGATCTGGAACTTATGTGATCTTCGCTTCACCTTCTGTGCCTCAAGATGGTCTGTCGGAAGCTATCCCGTGGTGAGGTAGGCCCGAATTGGGCTGGTCCAATTAGGGGGTGATACCTGGTGAGGCCCCGAGTCTGGCAGCCCCGCTGGTGCAGCATCGATCATCATCACGTCGAGCTCAATGGACGAGCTCTGCTTGACCTCCACTGTGAGGTGATACAGATCTGTCCCACCGAGAGCTGATGCAGCGTTTGCCAAGGCATCGGCTGCTTTGTTCTCTGATCGGGGGATATGGGCGATGGTTGCCCTCAAGAATCCGCCGAGTTTCTTCTTTGCCAGAGATAGGTAGACCGCCATACCAAGTTCGTGGGTGCCGTAGACACCGTTGATCTAGTTCACCACGACCTGGGAGTCACTGAACAGCGCAGCTCACTAACTCACAAGTCCTTAGTTGCTTCGATTCCAGCAATCAAAGCCTCGTACTCAGCTTTGTTGTTCGTCACCGGGAAGTCTAGGCGTGTCGACTTATGAATTGCGACATTCTCCGAGGAAGTGTCATTCTAGCACGGGTCCTTTCAGACTCCGCTGGAACATCCGGCATAACTCGTCCATCGAGTCATATGGATTCATCTGGTTCTTGTACTCCAGCATGTGAGTGCATGGATCGGCGGACCCGTCGAACCTCTTGAATCGTAGGGCTCACCAATCGTGGGGGAAATGGGTTGCCTGTACCCTCGTAGTGAGGGGTCTCTTCACTGCCCCCTTCGTGGTGTTTTACGCTAATGTATCAACACGGTGTCCAAGGCACTGGACTACCAAGTTGACCAAATCCTCCAGCCACAGACGTGTGTGCTCATCTGGTAGAGGTGTTGGCATCGGGCCCCGAGGAGTGCGGGCGGGATCGTCAGACGATGGCCCTGCCCTGCCTCACCATTTTCCTGGCATCGAGGACGCCAATGACCCCCATTGGAGGATGAGGATTCTCTGGATGGTGCTGCGTCGGCCTGGCCTTCCGAGGCCAGCACGAATCGTCGCTTCACCACTGCGGTCTTAGGGCCGAGACGGTCCCAAACATTGGGACATGATTTGCTGTGCTCTGGATCGAGTACCTAGGGAACGGTGACTCGCCTCGCCAAGCCCCGAAGAATGTCTTTGATCACTTCGTTATCATAGATGCTCAAAGGGTGCCCCTGGGGTTCCTTTTCGGTGCATGGTGACGCCGGGACATCTTCTCCTGGGACCAACTCCTTGCCGTCGCCCTGGATCGCCCCCAAGCTTCTTCGAGGTGATCCTGAAAATCCGTCCACCGGTTGGCATGGTTCTTTACCACCAAGCCTTCCATTCTCCGGAACAGCTTCTCTTGGTTGGCTAAGAGAGTTTCTAGCAATTGCTGCAGGGAAGAAGGTTAAAAGGATTCTGATCCTCCATATTCGAGCGAGCTCCTTCGTTGGTATGGGAGGAGGATACCGGAACAATCGACTTATCCTTGCTCTGGCGAGTCATCACCATCGCCGTGGCTAGTTGGAGAAGAAATCAAATAGAGATCCCATAGATGGCAACAAAGAATATAGGGGAAAAAAACCCACCGGCCACACCCGGCCAATCGTCAGATGGAGCTGGATGTCCTCCACTGCCTTCCCGCGGTACCTACAAAAAGACCGAGGCTTACCTCCGAGCCAAGGCCCCTCTGACGCTCAAGTTAGAGAAGGGAGAGATGTGTAGTGTGGTAGTGGGTACGGAAGCGAATTGCATCTCTTAGGTTTCAATTCCCTTGAGTAAGGATTGCTTATTGCTTACCTACCCATAAAGGGGTGGGGTTTCTTTTGTAGGCATCTTCACACGTGTGCGTAATTACTGCGGTCTGTCCTCCAATGATCTCAGTTCTGCTACAATGGATCCCCTCCGATCGGACGCTATTCAAATCTTTCTTCTATGCTCCCATGGATCATGGGTGTTATACATTATCGCGGGTAACCCATGACCCTGACGGGAGAGATTTCATTGGGATTGTCCAGCCTGGCATATATCACGGCCGTTACAGTGTCTTCCGATCTTTCCTCGCTTGATGGCGGTTCTTCGGTGCTAATTAGGTCAAGCCAGTCATGTGGTCAATTAGTCAAGCCAGCAACATGACCTCTGCTCCTCTCCTGACCTGGCTCCTGTCGTGGAGCTCGTGTTCCTCTTATCTATTAGAATTGGTGAGGTCTATAGCTCGTAAAAACCTATAGTTTAGCTCTGTATAGTTGGTAGTATAAGATTGCATCTTGGTACATACCTTAGTACGTGTTTAGATTACAGAACAGAGAGCCATGGCTACATGGTAATCCACTTGAGTGAGAGACTCAAAGGACAGGTCCCATGTAACCTAAATAAGTTTGCAGCTCTGATTAGGGTTGGTCGCCCTATCAGGATAAGCTGTTGGGATGACAGAACGTGGGTATCTTCACCACGGTCATTACCAGGCACAGTGTCTGTGTCCGAACGGAACCAACACGGTGCACAGATCGGTGAGCAGACACCGGTGCACTAAGCCGTGTTTCTGCTTAGGGTAAAACGATCCTAAACCCTAAGGAACCATGTCTGGTGGACTAACCAGTTGTCTGGTGCTTTGGCGCACCAATGTGTGAGGATCCGGATACAGTGATCCAAAACCATGGTGTATTGGGTTACCCGGCTGGCGTTGCATCAGCGTGTCACTCCTGCAAGCTATCCACAGCCCTAACGGGAGGTGTGTTCCTTGGTCTGACCTACGTCGTATTAAACCCTGGCCAGGTGGTCATCAGTTGGACTGGTGACGGATCCTGTTGCTCGTCAGAGTAATCAAAGGTACGATGTATAAGGTCTACCTGGAAGGAACCGAGTCATATGAGCACTCAAGTCTGACGGTATTCTCTACCGCTCGAGTTGCATCGTGGCACTAGATGGAGGGGCAGTGGGTTTACCATACTAAGCGGAAAGCAGGGTTATAAGAGAGAACATAGTAGGTTCGGGGGAATTGGAGTGCAGCCTGCATCACAATCTAGGAATAAATGGCCACATAGGTTAACTTAGACTTAGAGGATCGATGGTACACTCGGGTAGTATGTCGATCGAGTCTAAGTTGAAAGCCATGAACCCTGGTCCCTGAAGGTTCCACCTTATCGATATTATGTACGGTCCTAGTACCATCTCCTCGAAACACAGGACGCAGTAAGAGGAAGCGAGTAGTTCAAACCTATGCTCCATGAGTGCTTCGCACTAGTGCACGGTAGATGTGTAGCTACTTGTGTGCACTAAAAGAAAAACCCTAGGTTAGTGCAGAGACGCATGTAGTTATCCCTCGCCATAAGTGAACTTTGTTATATGGGTGCGATGCACCGGAACATGTTGTGAATTGACTGGTTGAATTTACTAGGGGCATCCTCAAGTGACTTCAGTTAATAGTAAAGTAACTTGTCAAGATCACCTAAGGAAGAGTCGCTAAGTCTCACACACTAGAAATGGTCAATTTGAGGCAAAAGGGCATTTTGGTAACAACACGCACTACCAAGCCTCACTAGTGACCGACCCTAGCTGTGGGAGACCCATGCAGGGTTGGCCCCTATATTCTAGGGATGAAAATCCCCAGTAATAGGACCGTCCATAGGGATAAGATAGGGGTTTTGAATTGGTCAAAACAAGCCCTAAAAGTGGGAAAAACGGATAAGGAGAAGGAGAGATAGAGGGAGATTTTTAAGGAGATCTCTTGGGGATCAAACCTATCCCCTTAGAGCGTTATCCAAGGGGATAGGCCGGCCATATAAAATGGGAGAGGGGGGGGTCAGCCAAGAATGATGCCAGATGGAAAAACCGAACCCTCCTTCCTTTGTTCTCCCCAGATCTCTTCTCCTCTCCTCTCTCGTTTCTCTCCCTCGCTTGCGTCATTGGATGGCGACTCATCTTCCTTGCATAGGGTTTTGTAGAATGAAAAGGCTCGTCAGATGGAGGCACTCAGAGATCCATCGATGAGGTGCCGTGTATCGTGTGAAATCGGGTTAACTAGAAAGCATCTCCCGTAATCTTTTGTTGTCCAAAATCTGCACAGAAAATCAATGTTATTTCTATGATTTTGGGAGATACAGAAGTCCAACCGAGGTAAAACTTATTGCAAAAGTTGTATCTTCAAGTTGGGTACTTGCAGTCCAAATTTTAGCCCAATCCAAGTTCGGAACAGAAAGTTATGGCCATCGTACCAAACCTATATCGAGCATATCCGAGCCCTTCTCCATCGACAAAGAAGAAACTTGTCGTGGTAAAAGAATCCACACGCAGATCTGATCTCTAACATGTAGATCTAGTATAGATAGAGTATACATGCATGCTAGATTATTCTTTCATGTTAGATCGACGTTAGGGGTTCGCGTAGTTGCCATGTTAGATTCATACACGCACGTGTAGATCGTTTCGATAAAAATTTTGATATATAACGCACACCACTCATGGTCTTCGGACCTTCACTTTGCTTCCGATGCGGGTCTCTACCATAGATTTATATCCAACAATTGGTATTAGAGCACGCTAGTGGTGTGCATTTCATATTTTTCATGAAACCGTCATGTGCGCGCATGAATGGTATGTGCCGCCATCGGGGTTCTACGAGTAGATCATGCATAGTATATTTTGTATGTTCTATGTATCGTTCTTGCAGGGCGCCGCTTCTAAAATTATTCTAGATATGAGATTATTTGCTACCGGGGGTCAGACCCCATGTTAGCGAATTTGTCTGGATGTGTTTTCTTCTGTGTGTGGATAGGTTTTAGAGCCATAGCCGGGCAAGTTGTGGAGGTTGACCACCTTTGATTTCCAGGCTTTTTACTAGTCTTGTTTTTCTTTTCTTTCTAGGAAATTATGTACGAGCGAGCACTTACTCGAAGCAGACTAGATCTTTTTTAGTTACAAATTGAAGAGGAGGACTTGCCATGGAGATCCTCCACCGGAAGGACGAGCGGAACCTTAGAGGACGATGGCGATCCGACGAAGTGTACACGATGACAGCAAAGGGTAGAAAGCGCCAGGAGATCATATACAGAGGTTTGCACCGGATCAAGGAACCTTGTGAAGGAGACAGAGAGCCTGTTTTGTGCCAGTCAGGTTCAGGGGTCGAACCTTGAACTTGATTCAGTTGTGTGGTTGTTTCTTTCAGTA
Organism: Chamaelirium japonicum; assembly: GCA_947650365.1. Lineage (NCBI taxonomy): Eukaryota > Viridiplantae > Streptophyta > Magnoliopsida > Liliales > Melanthiaceae > Chamaelirium > Chamaelirium japonicum. Next base: position 6,033,148 of record OX393555.1, on the reverse strand, counting down.
GTTCTTTATGTTTCAGTAGAAAACCCCTATGCGATAATTTGATTATCTATGTTAGAGGGATGCCCTTTCCCCTTAGGTCCTAGAGACCTTATTAGGATAAGATTCCACTAGTGATGCCTATTATTTAATTGACCCTTGATGATAGCAAAAATTCCTCATATTTGGTTATGCCACCATTAGGTCAACACCCGATTAGTTGGGTGTGCCTATTTGGTCAGCATCGAAACCTAGAATGAGTTGGAATTCTACTATGACATCATTCATCAAATTTATAAGCGAGGCGCCATAGTAGTGGAAAACCTTTCCTATCAGTCTGGCCTTAGGCTAGGTTCCAGAGCATTAGCGTAATAGCTAGGTTTGCAAAGCATCGATGTTCTTGGGATATATAATGTGACCCTTGAGTGGAGAAATCCACTTGAGGCAGGGACTATGATATTCTGAGATCCATTAATGCTTCGCAAAAGGCTTGAAATGCTAGTGGGAGCACAATATGACCAGGGTCTAGTGTATAGGTTATCGTGACCTTAGTGTACACTCATACTTGCATAAAATAATCCTCAAATTTAATAAGGGATGCAAGAGAGAACTTTTAGAGATCCCCACGCCTCCACGGCCAATCACTTTGTGCTCGGGTGGGAGGGCATAACTCAACAACCCCCTCAGGTGAGAGCTGTGTTTTTTCATGCCAAGCAACTTAGTGATCTCCCTCAGGATATGGCGATTACGGCCCCAAGGGTTCAGGCTTTACTCACCCTCGTGGGGGTCGTTTGAACTTCCGTTCCATAATTGCCTAGGCTCATGGTTAAGCATCCGAAGTACACGTGAGGTATTCGTTACGAAGACAATAGTGATCATGTGGTACTGGCCAAAAGATAACCATAGTTCATCAAAGCCCTTAGTTGGCAGATTTGGTTAGGTTCAAGGGAAAGACTCGTGTAAGCGGAAGACCTGCACACTGCCCCTCGGACAGGTGTAGCCGATTTTGAGATCTTACATACATGGTTAAATTAATCCATAGAGGTGTCTTTGCTGTGAGGATAGCGCTGATATTTAGATATAATTAGCTTGTTTTAAAAATCTATAAAATAAGTTTTCCTATATTCGTTTTCATTCAACTATATAGTTCCCCTATCCGTTATCCCATAAGAGAACCAATTATCGGGTCTCTAACTACGTAGAGCGAAAGCGCCATCTTTAGCTTATGCTTAGGTAATAAACGTACATTGGCTTGCAATCTTAATATCCATGTACCAGACCTAATGGGTCCAGATGTCACTAGGGCACTAACTAGGGCATATAACGACTGGCGAGAGTTTGAGGAGATATACAAGTTCTGTGTCATAGTAGACTTGCAGACAATTCTGTAGAAGTGAGTCAGAGATATGTCGGGTCTTCTCTAATAAAGTTTTACTTGTATAAGATGTCTGGAAGGTGAAGTCGGTAGACTTATCGCTTTTCCACTAAGATACTTGTCGGTACCGAGATGTCTGAGGGTATGCTTGTTCAGGAATACATACTTGAGCTCCAGATCGAAGTAGATTCCAAAGACATGATGCCAAATGACGAGATGGTGGAAGACATCTATCTTGCATCCTTGTCTAGAACTTCAAAGGCGTTATCAGAGACTTTAGCTTTAACAAGTTAGAGATTGTAAACGCAGAACTTCTAAGGAGATTTCCAAGAGACAAAGGATGGGATCAATATTAAAGGCAATGCCTTTAGTGCTTAACCTAGGTCTTCTTTAGAAGAACCTAAGGGAGTAACTTATCAGAGATCGAAAACTATTCTAGTGTAGAAACTGGTATGAACTCCTAAGTCTGGTAACGCTAAGGACGGAAGTGTTTCCGCTTTGGTGAGTATAAGGGGTATTTGAAGATAGTGTATGGCCTCAGGATGTTAGGAGTTGAGTAACTATCTAGTAGCAGTTCTTATGCTTCTTGGAATATAGACTTCGGGTCTACAGAGATTCAAGGAAAGCAGAAGGCTACTTAATAGTGAAGTAATCCTAACATAGGTACTGATGTCATAAGCCGCTACAGAAATTGTTATATATGATTGTCTTAGTTTTTCCGAAACACAGATTTTGATCTTTAGAGATTTAGTTCTGTTTCCTCCTTGGTAAATAAAGTTTTTTAGTTTTAGACAGCACCGTAAGGTGTGTATCTTAAACTAAATTGATAGCTTCATAGTTAGAGGAATAGATCAGAAAAATCTCTTTGTATTTAATCCTAATTCGGAAATAGATTTCATGACAGCTGCAGTGTCTAATTGAAATTTATCTAAATCCTTTAGAGAAGCTATCTCATTTGTGACCCCTCTAATTTAGATATTTTGCCTTAAATAAATTCAGAGGTGACAGAAGGCTGAGTTTCTGTTCACAGATTCATCGGAGATCCTTCTAACCTATGAGTGTAATCTGGAAGGCAGAATAACTAAAAGGGTCACTAAGGTATTGGTGTTAGTTAAATTTAACGTCTATGGTTCCAAGAGCGTCCAAACGATAGGAGTCTCTTCAATTTTATCAAGGGAACAAGAACCTATCGGACGGGTTCCATAGAGTCCTTAGGGAGCATGGGATTATCTCCCAGTTAAATGCTCCAAGGATGACCTGTCAGAATGAAGTCTCTGAGAAAAGGAATCAGACACTGTTTGACATGGTCCGTAGTATGATGAATATTGCCAAGTGTACTACCCTCTTTTTTGGTGGGGTTGTACCTTAAAACAATAGCTTATATCTGAAACTATCGCTCATCTAGATCAGTGCCTCAGACCTATAGAGAGCTATGGTCTAAGCGAAAGCTGACACTATAGAGTCTCGAGATATAGGGTTGTCCTGCACTTGTGCAAAAGGACAAGAGGGATGAGATGGAGATGTAATTCCAGGTATATCTATTTGTAGGTTACCCTTAGGAGGTATAAGGTGGACTATTCTATGATTTTAAGGTTTGGAAGGTAATTGTTTCTACGAATACCATCTACCTAGACCAGGATTATATTATAGACCATAAGTTTACCGGTAAGGTAGTTATGGGTGAACTACTGGGTACTGGTAGAGAGTGCGCATTTGAAAACATAGTGGGAGTAGATGATACACAAACTAATATACCAGACACTGTAGAAACGATTCACTTTGTACTGCCACCACCTCGTCGTTGTGGGAGCATCAGAGCTCCTGATAGATACTATAGAGAAACTTCAATAGTTAATCCAGAGTTTCAGGAAGATGATCTCTAGAGCTACGAAGAAGTAGTGGGAGCTTCCGACAGCTCTGACTGACAAATGACCATAGAGGCAAGCTTGCATCAATATCCCTTGGAACAGTCTTGACACTTATAGCACTATCACCCTTCTGGGTGTAGGAGGTGTATAAGAAGACCACCCGGTTAAGACTTAAGTAGCTAGATTAGTTGCCAAATGAGAAGGGATTGACTATGTCAAAACCATCTCACTGGTAGCTATGCCTAAGCCTATTTCGGATCCTCTTAATCCATCACAGCTCATTATAGTTGGGAGATCTAGATGATGGATGTCAAGACAGTTATTCTCTAACGGGAATTTGGAAAGGACATATGGATAATGCAGTCCCAGGGTTTGTGTCAGTTGGTCAGGAAGATATGGAATGCAAGTTGCAAAGGTCCATTTATGGACTGATGCAAGCATCTAGGTTGGAATATCTATTTTGATCAAGGAAATCTGTTCACACGGATTTGATCAGAATGATAATAAACCAAGTGGGTACAAGAAAGGTAAAATAGCTACAAGGGTGTACTTAGTACTTTACGTTAGCAATATTCTACTGATTGAAAATGACATAAGAATATTATTTACCGTAAAGGTTTATATGTCATCACAATTCGATGTGAAAGACCCTAGTGAGGCGAGTTATGTTCTGGGAATTAAGGTAACTAGAGATTGCAAGAGCAAGATTCTCTTGCTGTCACAGGCATCTCCCGCAATCTTTTGCTGTCCAAAATCTGCACAGAAAATCAGGATTGTTTATATGATTCCAAGAGCTACAGAAGTCTAAACAAGGTGAAACTTGTTTAAAAGTTGCAACATAAAGTTTTCTACCTGTAGTCCAAATTTCAGCACAATCCGAGTTCGGAGCAGAAAGTTATGGCCGTCACACCGAAGCTATGTCGAGCATATCCAAGCCCTTCTCCATCGACAAAGAAGAAACTTTTCGCGGTGAAAGAATCCGCACGCAGGTCTGATCTCTAACATGTAGATCTAGCATAGATAGAACATGCATGCATGCTAGATTGTTCTTTCACGTTAGATCGACGTTTGGGGTTCACGTAGTTGCCATGCTAGATTCATACACGCACGTGTAGATCGTTTTGATGAAAATTTTGATATCTAACAGTGGGCACCAAAATTAGCCCACGGGTCGAACCCGACCCGCACACATGAAATTAGCCCGCACACAATGGCCCACATGCAAACTCGGCCCGCACACACGGCCCACCTACGAAATTGGCCCGCACACAACGGCCCGCATACAAACTCGGCCCGCACACACGGCATACCTGCGAACTTGGCTCACACACAATGGCCCGCATGTGAAACCCAGCCCGCACACAACGGCCCGCATGCAAACTCAGTTCGTGCACAATGGCCCGTACATAAAAAGGGCCTGATTTAAAGCAAACGGGTCACATCGGACCCGCTACCCGAACCCAAAAGGGGGGCCCATCGGCCCCCCTCTTCTTGAAAACCGTGCCCCCTCCCTATAGAGGGGTGTGGCCGGTCATGAAGGAAAAAAAAGAAAAGGAAAAGAAAAAGAAAAGAAAAGAAAAAAAAACCCCTAATCGCCTCGATGCGGGGAGAGGTGGCGTGGACGTCTACACAACCGTAGATTCACGATGATCCCTCGATCCGATGGACAAGATGACGTCGTGTCACAATGCAATCCGAAAGTGCAAAGATGACAACTCAATCTTCAAAGATCAAGTCACGTCATGCCCATAACCATCCCCACAAAATAGGGAAACAAATCAAGGTTAGTTCCCCCAAATAAGGTAACCACATCTTGATGGTTATGGGGGGAGATATTGGATGAAACAAAAAGATTTCAGCCATATCTCTCCCAACCTCCCCTCTTTGCCTATAAATAGAAAGGGTGGGGGAAGGCATCAAGGGTCCGAAAGCTGAAGAGGAAAAGGCTCTGCAAAAAGGAGCTCTAACGCTTGAAGACCGAAGGCTTCACGAGGCATGGCAAGCGTGTCCTACGGAAACACTTAGCCCATCAAGTCCTCATCAACATGAAAACCTTGCACTCGAAGATCAACCTTCGACTCCTTGCATAAAGAAGAAAGCCCGGAGAAGAAGACCCGGAGACATCGTCACCCCGACTTCTCCAACGATCTTCATCAACTCCGAAGACACCATAAGAAAAAGCCAGAGAAGAAGATCGAAGTCGACAACACCCGTCGTCTTCAACAAAGGCGTTGACTCCTCGCATAAAGAAGAAAGCTTGAAGAAGAAGGTCTGAAGCTGGTGCTACCCCTGCCGTCTTCATCAACAAAAGCCGACGCTACAACCATCGCACGGAGATCGGTGCTACCCTCGCCGTCTTCATCAACAAAAACCGATGCTACAACCATCGCACGAAGATCGGTGCTACCCCTGCCATCTCCAAAAGAAACCTTCAACTCCGATCACGCCAAAGAAGCTCGGAGAAGAAGAGAAGCCAAGCCGACGCCACAACCGTCGAGGAAGCCAGAAGAATAAAGAAGCCTTGAAGAAGTAGCCATCGCTGTTCGAGAAGAAGATCGAGTCAAAGCTAAAGCCAAAGCCAATGCAAAAAGCCAAAGCAAAAGCACCGATAAAGCCTACGCCAAAGCAATGCACGTGCCAAACCCAAGCAACTACGACAGTCACGAGCAAAGCACCGCACATTCTAGCCGATACGACACGAAGTCCGGAAGAACTAAAGCATCACAAGCCTCTACCCACCTACGTTCAAGCGCAAGCGCCAAACAAAGCAAAAGCCAGAGCCACGCCAAAGCTGAAAGCCAAAGCCAAAGCCGACGCTAAAAGCACAATCGACGTAGTAAACCGACAATCAAGGATACCAAGGTCTAGCAAGAATCGAGGAAGACACGAAGACCGAGGAACAAAGCCCAAAACCTCCCTAGCCAAGAAAGCGTGAAGCACGGACGGGACAAAAGCAACGGCCGATACTCCTTAGCCTTTCAAGAAATCCTCATCCTGTAAAGACCTCTGTCTTGGGCAACCCCTTCAAAGCTCTCGCACGAATACCACGTGGAGATGTGGATCAAAGGGACCCTCCAGAGGATCTCTCCTACAATCTCCTGATCAAATATTCACCGCACCCGGCTCACCACCCCCGAGTCCCCGGGTCCCAGCATCTATAATCTTTGTATGTTCGCAATAAAGATGACCGAATCATTTTCTACGTATACAGATTTCTGGCACGCCCGGTGGGACCTCCTCTCCTTTCATCCGTACGTTTGAAGGAGTTGCTTCAAGTTCGCCATGGCCAGGACGAACGATGATACGTTTGCTCCAACAAGCCTTTTACCTATCGCCGAGTCTCCACTACTCCAACATGGCGATCTAGAAAACCCGGAGGATGATGTTCCTCCGGTAGTACGCGTTTACACTCGGCATACTCGAACCCTTACGGACGTCTTCACGCCAGAAACCGCTGCCGAAGACGCTCATCAAAACACTGGGGAGGCCTCGGTGCATGAAGAAATGACCCTCGATACTGGAACATCTGTCCAGAAATTTGGGGAGGATCAGCCCCAACCCCGAGCCCGTTCGGGTTCTCCAGCAGACTTCACACCTCCTTTGCAGGGGGCAAACGTCCGTCATTAAGCAGAAGCAAGTCGGTGCAACTACGTCTCCGACGATGATGGCGACGATGCAGGCATACAACATCGAGATGTCCTGCGTCATCATACTCCGTTTTCTCTGTGGGGGAAAATCTTCATGCCGACCCGAAGACCTCGCCTCACCAGTCAATTGAGGTTGAAGTTTAAGAGCGTTGTTCGATCTGTCGTTTGGAATTGGAGCTCACAAGGTGCAAACAGAGAAAATTGGACAAGGGAGATGTGATCTCGGAGTTCAGCCGAAGCCTACGTCTCCGTGCTATAGGGAGCAACCCGAATTCACTAACACTTTGATTAAAGTGACCTCGACAGGCCGAGTGTCACTGAAGTCTCTCTGATCTCTTCAAGGACAAGAAGAAGATCGAGGAGAGTTGAAGGTTGAGAGGGTTGGAACTTCCAGATCTCTGATTTCTGAAATCAGATATCAGATGATGATGGCACTGATCTTCCTTTCTGGATTTTCTCTCTGGATTTGAAATCGGATCCTTTTACATTCGAAGGCTCTGCTATTTATAGGATTCTCTGGTGGTAAATGGCGGTTTCTGCTGCAGCTGCTGGGGATCCTCCAGGTAAAGCTAGTGGGCCTCGCTACCGCCTCCTAGGGGATTCCACAGGCTATCGGGCCCACCAGGCAGGGCCGGTGGGTCCCGCTGTAGTCTTCGTGGGCCCACCAGGCAGGGCCGGTGGGTCCCGCAGTAGTCTTCGTGGGCCCACCAGGCAGGGCCGGTGGGTCTCGCTGCTTGCAGACTTCTTGCCAAAATTTGCACCCACAGTTACCCCCTCCAAGTTAGCTAAAGTCCACCTTGGCTGGCTTGGATTATTGGTGCAAAGCTATCGATCCCCTGTCAAAATGGAGCTCTGTCGAAATGTTAGCGAAGAAATAGACTGATCGGTCAAATTTGACCGATCGGTCAAACTTGACCGATCGGTCAAACTTGACCGATCGGTCAAACTTGACCGATCGGTCAAACTTGACCGATCGGTCAAACTTGACCGATCGGTCAATTTTGACCGATCAGTCGAATTCAACCGGTCAAGGTTGGAGTGATCGGTCAAAAATATAGTTTTTTGACCGATCCTGTAGAAAATCGACCGATCGGTTGATTTTGACCGATCGGTCAAGTTTGACCGATCGGTTAAAATCAGCCGGTCAAGGTTTGGGTGATCGGCAAAAAACACAAGTTTTTTGCCTGATCCAGTAGAAAATCGACCGATCGGTTGATTTTGACCGATCGGTCAAGTTTGACCGATCGGTTAAAATCAGCCGGTCAAGGTTTGGGTGATCGACAAAAAACACAAATTTTTTGCCTGATCCAATAGAAAATCGACCGATCGATTGATTTTGACCGATCGGTCAAGTTTGACCGATCGGTTAAAATCAGCCGATCAAGGTTTGGGTGATCGGCAAAAAACATAAGTTTTTTGCCTGATCCAGTAGAAAATCGACCGATCGGCTGATTTTGACCGATCGGTCAAGTTTGACCGATCGGTTAAAATCAGCCGGTCAAGGTTTGGGTGATCGGCAAAAAAAACAAGTTTTTTGCCTGATCCAGTAGAAAATCGACCGATCGGCTGATTTTGACCGATCGGTTAAAATCAGCCTGTCAAGTTTTGAGGAATAAGGCGAAAGAGCCTGTTTTTTCGGTCAAACTTGACCGATCGGTCAATTTTGACCGATCAGTTGAATTCAACCGGTCAAGGTTTGGATTATCGGTAAAAAACACAAGTTTTTTGCCTGATCCAGTAGAAAATCGACCGATCGGTTGATTTTGACCGATCGGTCAAGTTTGACCGATCGGTTAAAATCAGCCGGTCAAGGTTTGGGTGATCGGCAAAAAACACAAGTTTTTTGCCTGATCCAGTAGAAAATCGACCGATCGGCTGATTTTGACCGATCGGTCAAGTTTGACTGATCGGTTAAAATCGGCCGGTCAAGGTTTGGGTGATCGGCAAAAAACACAAGTTTTTTGCCGGATCCAGTAGAAAATCGACCGATCGGCTGATTTTGACCGATCGATCAAGTTTGACCGATCGGTTAAAATCAGCCGGTCAAGGTTTGGGTGATCGGCAAAAAACACAAGTTTTTTGCCTGATCCAGTAGAAAATCGACCGATCTGTTGATTTTGACCAATCGGCCAAGTTTGACCGATCGGTTAAAATCAGCCGGTCAAGGTTTGGGTGATCGGCAAAAAACACAAGTTTTTTGCCTGATCCAATAGAAAATCGACCGATCGGTTGATTTTGACCGATCGGTCAAGTTTGACCGATCGGTTAAAATCAGCCGGTCAAGGTTTGGGTGATCGGCAAAAAACACAAGTTTTTTGCCTGATCCAGTCGAAAATCGACCGATCGGTTGATTTTGACCGATCGGTCAAGTTTGACCGATCGGTTAAAATCAGCCGGTCAAGGTTTGGGTGATCGACAAAAAACACAAGTTTTTTGCCTGATCCAGTAGAAAATCGATCGATCGGCTGATTTTGACCGATCGGTCAAGTTTGACCGATCGGTTAAAATCAGCCGGTCAAGTTTTGAGGAATAAGGCGAAAGAGCCTGTTTTTTCGCCTGATCCTCTGGTAAATTACCCACCACCCCGCTGGTTGATCGGACAGAATATTTATGTAACGAGTTGAATCTTCAGGCCCAGTGGTTTGGTAGAGCCAGTGGTTCGCTTGAACCGGTGGTTCATTTGAAACGGTGATCCGGTCGGTTCGACGTTTCGTCTGGTCCCGACTGTTCGCCTGGTTTTGCGCTTGCTACGGATGGATGCCACATGTACCTATAAAAACACGCGATTCGATATTGTGATGACACGTGTTATCTCGATTTCTGCGCCTAATTCCCTCAGGATACTTAAACTTCTCTGGCTGTCATTTTCGCCTCACGCTTTCAGAAAATTTTCGAAGTCCAGAGCTTTTGCTTTCGATCTCCCTTTCTCTGTTCCCTCTCGATCGATCAAATGGCATCCTCCGGTAGTTTGAAGAAGGTCGTGGTTCCTTCCAAGAGGAAGGGGAAGGAAATCGCTGAAGAATCATCCCCCCCTAAAGGTCGCGGCAAGGGCAAGGCAGTGCTGGTGGAGTTGGGCCAACTGGGCAAGAGGCACGCTGGAGTTGGATTTGCTTCCGCTCCATCAAGGCCGGAGCACATCCCGAAGGCAAAGTTTGTCTTGGGTCCTCTGTTGCCTTTGGCTGAGGAGCCTGCTTACATTTACAACACAGGTGGCGAGTTCACTGACAAGAAGAGGGCAAAGTGGCAAAGGTTGTTGGCATGCTTCACAGAGGGGAAGATCCGGCCTTCACTGCCTGGGGTTCAGTCTGGCTTTGGCATCGACAAGCAGACCGTGTTTGTGAACTTTGCCAGTAATGAGCAAGTGATGGGGACAGTGGTCTCCGTGGGTCAACTGAACTGCGGGCTTCGTCTTCCGCTACTATCGTTTGCCGCGAGGTTGCTAAACACCTCCGGCCTTTGCCCAGGACAGATTACCGGCAACGCATGGAGGATAATCTACGCCTTCTGCCGCGTAGAGTCTGATTTTCAGAAGGAGCTGAGGGAGTGCTACTCCAACCTCCCAGACGACGAAGAGGCCCGGATCGAGTTGGGCTACTTCTTCTATCACTACCGATGGGCCTCGAGGAAAGACAGCCCTTTCTTCAATCTGACAGGGATTTCAGCTCTACGCCCCCTCACTGACACAGTCGCTTCTGACAAGTTATACACTGAGTGGCCGCTTTCGGTTGCTGGTGCCTGGACTGCTCTTTCAGTGCCAGATACTCCTCGTTCTGACGTGAACAAGGAGATCAAGATGTTTTATGCTGGTGGAGAGCTGGTTTGGCCTTCAGAGAGGGTTGGAGCCATTGATAACCTATTCCTCGAGTTGACCTGCAGCACCAGGTCATGGAAGCAGTTTTCAAACTGTCCAGTAAGGCATGGAAAAGCCTATCTCCTTCACCGATCGCAGGCCAGATATGAAGACAATGAGGTCTTGTACTCAGACTATGAGGAGGATCCTCAGTCTGGCAAGATTATCAGAAAGATTAGAACTGAGAAGAAGGCCTACGGTGCAAGGCGTCGGTTGCCCACCTCTGAGGAAAAGCTGGTGATACATAGGGGCCCAGTGAAGAAGAAAAGGAAAATCCTCGTCAAGCAGAATGAAGAAGAGGATCAAGAAAAGAAGGATGAAGATGAAGAAGAAGAGGAAGAAGAAAAGAAGGAAGACGAGGAAGAAGAAGAAGATAAGACCGAAGACGGTAGCAATGGCAACGGCGGCGACGATGAAGAAGAAGAGGATGGGGGTGGTGAGGATGATCTTCCTCCCACCCCCACTGGTGGAGGTGATGGAAACGGGGGTGGTGAGGAAGAAATTCCTCCCACCCCCATTGGTGGTGACCAAGGACAGGGGGGTGGTGGGGATGAACTTCCTCCCACCCCCACTGGTGGTGCAGAAGAGGAAGATTCACTTCCTATCCCCATTGACGAGGCTAAGGCCCATCGAATGGAGGGAGTCATGGACGTGGAGGGCGAAGGCCACAAGGTGGTTCCCGCCTACCACTTCGACGATTTGAAGAAGCACCCGGTGCGTCTCAAAATCAAGTTCTCAGGGAGTGGTGGGGTTGGAAGCAACCCCACTCCCCTCGACCAAATTCCTCCAGTCACTCCCCGCATCGAAGGAGCAACTGCAAGCGGGGGTCTGGAGGTTGAACAACCTCCACCCCCCTCGCACTCTCTGGCTGAGGAGGTAGCTGCTATCGTGGCGGGGCTCGCTCAGCCAAGCGGGCTACAAGAGGAAGGGGGAGTCTCACCTCCTCAGGGTGCTCCCTCTCCTACTCACTTGGAGAGGGAGAGCCGTGTGGGTGATGGGGCTCCTCAACCTCAATCAGAGCCAACTCCCACCAAGGAGAAATCGATCCCTCGGGGTAAGAGCTCCGATCGTGGGAAGGGAAAGGCTCCTCGAGTCGACGTCTCAGGTATCTGTAGTAACTTGCCTTGATTATCTTGCCTTTGAAGTTTGAAAATTTTCTAACTCTTTTGAACTTCTGTTTGATTTGCAGGGACTCCTGCAGGCATGGCTCCAATTTTGAAAGATTTGGGTGAGGTTGACATCAACCACCCAACTCCCGTGATCCGGCAGCTCTGCAACCTTCCGGGGGCCCCGATCGAGGAAGCCTTTCATAGGCTCGAAATGGTGGTAAGTGCTCCAGCTTGAATTGTCTTTCGAGTTAAATCTTTCGATATACTTCTCACTTTTTGTTTGTTCGCAGAACTCAGCGGTTCTGAAATTTGGCACGAAGCTCTTCAAGAAGTACGGAGAGCGAGAGGCTTCATCTGAAGTTTCTCGCCTGACGGCTGAATTGGAAGCTGCCCACGGGGAAAAAGATAAGCTGAGGGAGCTTCTATCCTCTAAGAAGGAGGCCTTGAAGGCTAAGATTGAGGCCCTTCGTAAGGAGAAATTGGAGAGCCAGGGGTGGAAAAATGGTTATGTAGCTCGGGGTCACGAGCTTGAAGAATTGAAGAATCGATTCTTTAAGATCGAGAACTTGGGCTTCGATCGTGTGGCTCGGATAAAGGAGCTGGAGGCTCAACTTGCTGCGAAGGATGCCGCTTCAGCAGCTAAGGAGGAAACCCTCAAGAAGGAGTTGGAGCATGCGCAGGCCGAGTGCAAGAGCTACAGGGAAACAGCCGAGAAGGCGGCGGAAGCACTCAGGGTCCACGCTGCTAGCGTCCGATCTTCTAAGGCTTCAGTGGCGAGCAAAGCTCATGGTGGATCCGAAGGAGAGAAGTCGCGCGCGCCAAGTGTGGCCAAACCCTGATGTACTTCTACCTTTCTTTTTTGCTGTTGTACTTGTAAACTCTTGATATATAACAGCTCACTCCTGTACTTGGCAAATTTTTGATAATAGAAATCTTTTTGATGTTTGAAAGTTGGATGTCTCTTGAGTTGAATGTCTTCGAATATCAGGTTCTGGATAGCATTTGAATAGATACTCTTTTGAATGTAAGGGGTCGAGTCGCAACTCGATTACCCAAACTTGTAACTTTGAAAATTGAATTTGAATTCGTGTAACATTCGAATGTGAGGGGCTGAGTTGAAACTCAAGCACCCAAACCTGTTAGACGATATCGATTGATTGAAATTGAATATTGAAATTGAAGGTCAGTTTAACATTTGTAAGTAAGGGGTAGTGTCGCAACACAAACTCCCCAACTTGTTAAACCGACCAGTGACTTGAAGGTTGCTTTGAATGACAACCTATAATAGTTTTAACATTTGCCAGTAAGGGGTTGAGTCGCAACTGTAATACTCAAACTTGTTAAAAGACCTGGTAACTTGAAAATGGATAATTTGAAACTGCTTCTGAACTTGTATTAAAAAGCTGAACACTTGCACATTTGAACATTTGGAAAAGAACTTTTATTCATCATGGCCTTTACATCATGGATAGAACAATTTGAGGTGTCTAGAATTCCAAGCTCGTGGCAATCTGTTTCCTTCTGGTGAAATCAATCGATAGGAGCCTTTGCCTCCTATTGATTCGACGATGTATGGACCTTCCCAGTTGGGAGCAAGTTTCCCACTGCTGTGTTCCTTTGTGTTGTAGAAAACTGCTCTGAGGACCAGACTGCCAATTGGGAATTGCCTTTTGTAGACTTTCTCATCGTAGGCTCGTTTGATCTTCTGCTGATACTTGGCCACACGAAGGGAGGCTTGGTCTCGTAGTTCTTCAGAGAAGTCCAGATCATTGACTCGAAGCTCTTCATTGATTCCTTCTTCAACTGCCCTGGTCTTGAGAGTATTTGATATGTTTTCTGTTGGGAGTACTGCTTTCGATTCATATGTCAGACGAAAGGGTGAGAACCCTGTTGACCTTCTCGGGGTTGTGCGATACCCCCAAAGAACTTCAGGTAGGACTTGTTCCCACAATCCTTTCTTGTCGTTGAGTTTCTTCTTGAGTATACCAAGAATAGCTCTATTTGAGGCTTCAGCTTGACCATTGCATTGAGGGTATCTTGGGGTTGAGTAGAAGAGCTTGATTCCGTTGTTCAGACAGAACTCACGGAACTTGTCAGAGTCGAATTGAGCTCCATTGTCAGCAACAAGAACTTGAGGTGTGCCAAACCTTGAGAAGATGTTATGTCGAATGAACTTGATCACTTCATCATCGGTTTCTCGGAAGAAGGGTACAGCTTCGACCTATTTGGTGAAGTAATCGGTGGCTAGCAATAGATATTTCTTCTTGCTAGGAGTTGGAGGGAAAGGACCCAAGAAATCCAACCCCCATTGATGGAAAGGCCACGGACTCGACAATTAGTGAAGCTCATCTGCAGGGAGATGGATGGCTCGGGCGTGTCGTTGGCATGATTCGCACCTTTGAACAACTTGTTGAGCATCCCTTGCCATTGTTGGCCAGTAGTATCCTTGTAGCTTCGTCTTGGATTCAAGAGATCTTCCTCCCGAATGATTTCCACAAGCTCCAGAGTGGATATCAATCAGGATTGCCTTTGCTTGTTCGAGTCCAAGGCACTTGAGCATCACCCCGTTGTGAGATTTGAAGTATAGGTCTTCTCCTTGCATAATAAAGCATGGGAGCTTCCTTTGAAGTCTTCGGGCTTGATTGGGATCTTCTGGTACTTTGCCATATTTGAAGAAGTCAAAAATTGACTGTCTCCAGTCTTCAAGTTCATTTGCAGTAGCAAGGTTCAACATCAATTGATCTCCACCCCCAGATCTCTTTGTAGTAGCAAGGATCTGTTGATCGGGGATGGTCTTGGGAAGTTCTTGATAATCGATCTGTATTTGCCTTCCTCCGAGTGAGTCTCCAAGAACTGAGGCAGCATTGGCTAAGGCGTCTGCCTCTCGGTTTTCTGCTCTTGGGATTTGAATGAATTCGGCATTAGTAAAACGTTATTGAAGACGTCGTACTAAGGCCAAATAGAGTTGCATTCTTTCTTCTCGAGTTGTATACTCTCCATTGATTTGCCTTATGATCAGCTGGGAATCGCTGTAGACGATGATTCGATCTACCCCCAGGGATTCAGCCATTTCGAGTCCGGAGATGAGTGCTTCGTATTCGGCTTCGTTGTTGGTGGCATTGAATCCGAGGAGAGTGGCCTTCTGGAGATGATCAAGTTCAGGAGATACCAAGACTATCCCAGTTCCCGAACCGATCGTACTTAAAGCTCCATCAGTGTAAAGCTTCCATGGAGGAGTTGCAGCAATAGCCTCGAGACTTAGATCAATTTTTGTTGCAAGATTGATTAGAGGATTATCCTCATCTTCTAAGCGCATGTCGACATCGTCTTCCCAAGTGATGGGGTCTTCAACTGGAAAGTCAGCTAGAAAATCAGCAACAGCTTGACCTTTAATAGAAGTGCGAGATTCGAACTGAATCCCCAGAGCACTCATTTCGATCACCCATTTGGTCATTCGACCAGCTCGACCAGCTTTGTCAACGATATCTTTGAGCGGGTGTTCTGAAATGACAGTGATCTGGTGGGAGACGAAGTAAGGTTGGAGACGACGCGATGTAGTGAGCAAGGCCAGGATGACCTTCTCAGTTTTTGAGTAGCGAGTTTCAGCTGGAAGAAGAGTGTGGCTGATATAATAGACTGGATGCTCGACGTCTTCTCTTCTACTGACTAGGACCGCACTGATTGCTTGTTCGGTCACGGCGAGATAGAGCCACAAGTCTTCTTTTGGAAGTGGAGCAGTCAGGATAGGAGCTTGCACCAGATATTTCTTGATGCCTTGAAAAGCTTCTTCATAAACAGGATTCCATCCCGATGTATCTGCCTTTCGCAGCTTGTCGAAAAGAGGCTTACACTTGTCGGAGGACTTTGAGATGAACCGATTGAGGGCAGCAAGTCTTCCAGTGAGACGCTGTACTTCCTTCCGATTAGTAGGTGATGGCATATCGAGGATAGCTCGAATTTGATCGGGATTGGCTTCAATGCCCCTCCTGGTCACAAGATGACCCAGGAATTTGCCAGATTGAACTCCGAAAGCGCACTTGGCCGGATTGAGCTTCATACGATACTTTCGAAGGACTTGAAAGGTTTCCGCCAGATCGGATAGATGCTTGCTTCGAACGGAACTCTTTATGAGGAGATCGTCGATGTAGACTTCGACGTTGCGACCGATTTGATCTTCGAACATCTTTGTGACTAACCTTTGATAAGTAGAACTGGCATTTTTGAGGCCGAATGGCATTACATTGTAGCAGTAGAGACCTCGGCTAGTCACAAAACATGTCTTCTCTTGATCATCCGAATGAAGCGGAATTTGATTGTACCCAGAGTATCCATCCATGAAAGACAATAGCTTGTGGCCAGCAGTGGCATCGACGAGTCTATCTATCCTTAGCATGGGGAATGGATCTTTGGGGCAAGCTTTGTTGAGATTGGTGAAGTCGATGTAGACTCTGACCTTCCCATTCTTCTTTGGAACAGCAACTATGTTAGAGATCCAAGTAGGATACTCTACTTCACGGATGAAGCCTGCTGCGAGTAGCTTGGTGATCTCTTCTTGAACGGCAATTTGTAGCTCTGGTCGGATGGTGCGTGGCTTTTGCTTGACAGGCTTCACCTCTTCCTTGATCGCAAGTCGGTGACAAGCGTCATCTGGATTGATCCCAGGCATGTCTCCAAAGCACCAAGCGAAGACGTCGATATTGGACTGGAGGAAGGATACCATGTCTCGCGCTTCTGCGTCGCTAAGACCGGTACCAATAAACGTTTGTCGGGGGAGATCTCCGCCGCCGATGTTGATTGGGATGATTTCTTCAATTGAAGGTGAGGCTTCCCATTCGATTGGTGGGGTTCGGTCAGCGGAATTTCCTTTGATTGCTATTTGGAAGAGGGACCAGCTTCATCTCGTGGCCGCTTTGAAGGAGCAATATTGATCTTTCGATCTGTTTTAGCCGCAGCAGCCTCACAAGACCTCCCAGCTTGCTGATCGCCTCGGATGCAGACGATGCCTTCTCCCGTTGCAAACTTGAGAAGTTGGTGATAAGAAGAAGAGATGGCATTAATCTGGTGGAGGAATGGTCGCCCGAGAATGGCGTTGTAGCTGGATACTCCTTCGATAATTGCAAACCTCACCGAGACTCGAGTCTCTCGGCTGAGGTCGAGAGTGAATCTCGATTCGCCCACCGTGATGCTTTGTTCGCCGTTGAAGCCAGTGATCACAGTTGGGACGACGTCAAGGCTTGAGTATCTATGTCCCAGACGTTTGAAACAATCTGAGAACATAATATCGATGGAGCTCCCGGTATCGATGAGGATTCGATTGACGGTGCTACCGTCGATGAGGAGTTTCAAGACCAGGGGGTCTCGATGGGGAGTATGAACTCCTTGAAGATCGGCGTCGTTGAAAACAATGGATGGCCAAGCCAAACCTTCGATAGGCTTCTCAATCCAGATATCCTCTTTGTTCGCCGCAGAACGAACGTGGAAGATACGTCGAACTTGCCGATCCACTTCCTTCCCGGTCAAAGCTTGATTGTGCAATGTTCCATGAATACCAAAGACATTGGCATTCACAGAGATTGGTTGCCGGTTGGAGGAGATTTGATGAACCCAGCATGCTTCTTTCCCCTTTGCAGAGGCTCGACGTTGATCTTGTCTGCCTTTGATGAACTCTTGAAGATGGCCTTCTCGCAATAAATCTTCAAGATGGAATTTCAGCCGATAGCACCGATCGATGGAATGGCCATGACTTCGATGGAAGTCGTAGTAAACCGTTTTGTCAGCCGTGAATTTTGAGTTTGGCTGAAGCGGATTGGGCCTTCGAAGGAATTCTTCGTATTGAATGCGGTCGAGTATCTGCTCGACTGGTAAATTCCACTCAGTGAAAGTGGTCTTCGTTGGAGATCGACGCCCGTCATTCTTTGATCACTTGTTGGCTGGAGGGGCTGCTGCCTCAGCATTGTGGGCTCTGGCAGTATATTTGGGGGCTTCTCTTTCCGCCGGTCTTCGCTTTGTTTCTCGCCCTTTTCGAGCGACTTGATCATCTTCCACCTCAATCTCTCTCTGGATTCGATCGAACATAGCACCCAGAGAAGGAGGGGGATTGCGAATGAAGTTGTTGTAGATGTGTAGATCGAAGCGGAGGGCGTTCTGGAAAGCCAACATGATGGCTTCATCATCCAGATGTCTTCCAGAAAGAGCAGCATGCTCGTTGCGAAATCTCCTGATGAAATTGCGGAGAGTCTCATCAGCACCCATCCTCAGCCGATAGAGGGAGTTGAGCTTCTTTTCTGGCTTCAGATTGAGCTGATAATGCTGCACAAAAAGGTTAGCCAAGACACCGAACTGGGTGATGGACCCAGCTCGGAGATTATGATACCAATCAAGTGATGGCTCATCGAGACTCCCGGCAAAAGTGCGACAAAGCACGTTGTTCTCTTCTTCGTGCGGTGTCAAAGCTTGCTTGAAGGCAAGTATATGGAGAGTCGGATCTCCTTTGACGCAGTTGAATTTGGGGAGGATAGGAGTTCTCCATCCCCTTGGGAATGTTGATTCGAAGAGGCTTCGATGGAGAGGTCCGGCAGAGGAATACCCATCCCTACGACCATGTCCTCGACCTAGAGGTGGGTCAAGAGGCAAGATCGCAAGGTCTTGCTCAGGCATTGAAGTATTTGCTGGCTGAAGTCGGTGTCGAAGGTCCGATCCAAGTCCACGTTGAGGTGGAATGGAAGGGGAGGCTCTACTCTTCGAAGGAGCGCCTTTCATTTGGTGCCTCCTTGGTATATCGAGCTTTGAAGGCGTCTTCCTATCGCAGTTGCGACCAGAAGAAGATTGGGAGGACTCATCGTCGAGTCGATCCCAAACACTCTGTTTCCACGGGGCAGCAGATGGAGTTGGGTCGCGATGAATCCTCCCGGGGGCAGCAGTGCCCATTGATCTCCTTTGCTCAGAGTGGATTGATGGCCGTGGCCGATCAACCCTCTCATTAGTAGAGGGGATGGGAAGAGCAATTCCAGCCTCGGAGGCTCCTTTCTTGAGTGCATCCCTCTCAGCAGTGAGGGTAGCATTCTGCTTTGCCAGTTGAAGTAGTTCAAAATCGACCGCCGAGATTTGATAGGTCGATGGAGGGTCTTCAGCAGGAGCGGGGGCAGTTTGCCCAATCGACTGTCGTGCGGGTTGGGCAATAGGTCGATCGACAGATCTCCCACTCCCTGAGTGAACCCCCATCTCAGGAACAGCAAGGGGCTATCCGAAGTTGAGCCTTTGACTCATTGATCGAGTCTCAGGACAAGCTTGTTGTTGAGTGTTACTTCCTTCTGGTTGACCCTGGTGCTTTGTTCTCGCCATTTAGAGAGCGAAGGGTGCAACAAGAGTGCCGACGCCCGATCAGTTGTTTGATCAACCGAGGAGGCGAGGAAGTTTGGCTATGAAGATCGGTTGTATGTTCAACTGATCTAATAGTAGTGGAGAGAGCTGGACTTTTCTTTCGAATCCCACAGACGGCGCCAAACTGTGGGAAAAAATCTTCGTGCCGACCCGAAGACCTCGCCTCACCAGTCAATTGAGGTTGAAGTTGAAGAGCGTTGTTCGATCTGTCGTTTGGAGTTGGAGCTCACAAGGTGCAAACAGAGAAAATTGGACAAGGGAGATATGATCTCGGAGTTCAGCCGAAGCCTACGTCTCCGTGCTATAGGGAGCAACCCGAATTCACTAATACTTTGATTAAAGTGATCTCGACAGGCTGAGTGTCACTGAAGTCTCTCTGATCTCTTCGAGGACAAGAAGAAGATCGAGGAGAGTTGAAGGTTGAGAGGGTTGGAACTTCCAGATCTCTGATTTCTGAAATCAGATATCAGATGATGATGGCACTGATCTTCCTTTCTGGATTTTCTCTCTGGATTTGAAATCGGATCCTTTTACATTCGAAGGCTCTGCTATTTATAGGATTCTCTGGTGGTAAATGGCGGTTTCTGCTGCAGCTGCTGGGGATCCTCCAGGTAAAGCTATTGGGCCTCGCTACCGTCTCCTGGGGGATTCCACAGACTATCGGGCCCACCAGGCAGGGCCGGTGGGTCCCGCTGTAGTCTTCGTGGGCCCACCAGGCAGGGCCGGTGGGTCTCGTGGTAGTCTTCGTGGGCCCACCAGGCAGGGCCGGTGGGTCCCGCTGCTTGCAGACTTCTTGCCAAAATTTGCACCCATATGCTCTCCAGCTCCAAGTCATGCAAATGGGTGAACACATGGCGCAAATCACTCGACTAATGGAGGAGAAGGATCATCACATCAATACCTTGCTTCAAAGGCTAAGTGCGAGGGATGTTACAGCATTCAGTCAACTTCCTGCTTCTCTAGTAGCCGCTCCAGCTCCATCTTCAACTCCCGCTCCTACAGAAGTTATTCTGACAATTCTAGCGACTACTCCTGTACTCTCCTCAGCTCCTGTACCAGTCTCGGTGGCCGCGTAACCTCCGATGGCAGCAACGATGAATGCCCAACAAATACAAGCGTTGGTGGCCGACATGATGCGTTCCCACGACGGTAGTCTTCCTCCAATCACGGTGGCATACTCAAAGCCTTATACCACAAGGATCCAACAGCTGCGCTTCCCCACCGGGTTCCAGCCGCCAAAGTTCTAGCACTTCGACGGGAAGGGCAATCCAAGGCAATATTGCCCACTTTGTCGAAACTTGCAACAACGCCAACACATATGGCGATGAGATGGTGAAGCAGTTCGTTCACACCCTCAAAGGTCATGCTTTCAACTTGTATGCTGATCTTCCTCCAGGATCCATCGACAGCTGGGATCAAATGGAGAGGGAGTTCCTCAACCGCTTCTACAGCACTCGATGCATCGTCAGCATGACCGAGCTGACTGCTACCAAGTAAAGGAAGGATGAGCCGGTGATCGACTACATCGATCATTGGAGAAACCTTGTGCTAAACTCGTGAGATCGCTTGTCTGAAGGCTCGGCCATCGAGTTGTGCACCCAAGGCATGCACTGGGGCTTGCTCTATATCCTCAAAGAGATCAAGCCTCGGTCCTTCGAAGAACTGGCGACTCGAGCTCACGATATGGAGCTCAGCTTAGCAAATCGTGGGGACTCAAAGGCCAAAGACTTCCTGAAGGTGGAAAAGGAGGACAAACCGGCGGCATCAAAGCAAGTCAACGTCACCGACCTCGCTTCGACTTCCAAACCACTCAAGATTGGTGGCAAGCCGAATAAAGGCAAAGGGGCCGCCATACCACCTCCTCAGCATCAACGGCCGCCAAGGATGACTCTCGAGGAGCTTGAAGCTAAGGAGTATCCCTTCCCAGACTCAGAAGTTTCCTCCATGTTTGATCAGTTGATGCAAGAAAAGATGATCGAGCTTCCGCCACCAAAAAGGTCGGAACAAGCACATCGAGTCAACGATCTGCTCTTCTATAAGTACCACCGAATGGTCAGCCATCCCATCGAGAAGTGCTTTGTCTTCAAATATAAGATCATGGCACTCGCCAAGCAAGGAATAATCGAGATCAACTCTGGTGATGTCGTCGAGTCAAATATGACGTCAATCACCTTCGACTCCTTCCCACCAGTGCTGACTGCTCCACAACCTACTTCAGCAAGGTTGCACATCATCTGTCAAAAATCGATGGCGAAACCAGCTCTAAGAAGATGATGACAGTATGCTCCTGCAGTACCCAGGGCCAAATCCTCACTACCTTGGGGGCAATCGCCTCTCGTGCAAATACTCCATCTTCCAAAGAAAGCTACATCCCAGCATGTGCCCAAAGCAAAAGACGAGCAAAGAGACCCTGAAGTCAGCCTGCTGGGTCAGCCATCAGGTAAGTTCAACTTCTATATCTTCTGCTCCAAGCCTCCTTCAATCCCAATGAAAGAAATCAAGCCAACCGGCTTGGGATCAGAAGATGAGTTGGTAGAACCTCCAAAAGAACAAGTCCTTCCGATCGAAGAAGAGCCTTTGGTTACAGCACCAATTCTTCACCCTGGCGAGGAAGATCTTACTGATGAAAATGCATAGGCTATGACGCCTCGAAGGAGAAGACCACGACGATCAAGCTACAGGATAGCACGTCTGGCCAACCACGAGAAAGATTTGACGATAAGAAAACTCCCTAAAAGAAAGACCTTCAAGGAAAAGAATGAAGCTCCAAAAAGAAAGACGTCCAAAGTACCTCCAGCAAGTCCGAAAAATCATCTCCAGCAAACTTGCCTAGAGCTGGTGACACTCCAGGAGTTCTTCCCCAATCGCTTCCTTGAAGCTGATCAAAACTTCAAGGTTTCCTGCTGCATGATGGAAGTTCACCAAGTGCTCGAGGAAGACGATAAAGAAGGCGGCTCCAATATCAAAAGCATAGAGAGAAGCACCGTCGCCAACGACAAGCTGTTCAACGAGGCCGAAGCACACCTTGCTAATGTCAGGTTCCACCAAGCCAAAGACCTCATTGAGAAAGCATCTCTAGCAAAAGCTCCACGAGTACAAAAAGACAAAGCAGTAGCAAGGGACAAGACCCCTCCACCTGCAAAACCAATGCCATTCTCCGGCCAGACGGTGCACAAAGACAAAGAAGAGCCAGCATCAAGACAGAAAATTCAAATCAACTTCAGATCAAGCTCAATGCCACACGTTCTGTTGCCTGCTCAAGCTGCATCAGTCATGTGGCTCGCACCTCAATGGCTTCGGAAGCCAAGACGATCGCCTTCCACTCCAGCAAAGAAACTATTGTTACCATTCTCCGAGGCCAACTTTATCACTTTGCAAGAGATGACACTACCGTTACATGGTCTATTGCACGCCTCAAGCTCAACCGAGTCTTCTGAGTACACCAGCTCTGACCGACTTGCAATCAAGACAGAAAACACTCGGGGGCAAAACTCCACCGAGTTGATGTTCAAATCCGATCGCAATAAAGAAAGCACGGTGCATATGGGTTCACTACCCTCAGCTGCAATACCACATCACCTGACAAAGACTCAAGCCCGTCTCTTCAAAAGCGACGAACAAATCCTTCCAAATCGCCGAGGCATCAACTCCAGTCAAACTCCAGCAATCATCAAAACTCCAATCAATAAGATCTTCACTTCTAACTACATTGAAGCGAAGAAGGCGGATGACAACTATGAATCAGTGGTGACTCTGCCTACTAGCGGCAAGTCCCTCAAAAGGTACTTTGCCTAGCGCAAGGTTACCCCCCTTGCGCAAAAAAAAAAAAGGGAAATAAATGAACTTAGTGCGACTTGATCCCTCTCAGTAGGGTACGTAGGCAGCCTGTAAAGGTTCAGTTCAAACAAAAAAAGAGACAACCAAACACCACCATTCCAGAAGACAAGTTCAGAAACTAGATGCATAATATTGAGTTATCATCAAGCGAAAGAAAAGCAAAACTACAAGTCTAGCCAGCAAAAATGACAAGAAAGAAAAAGAAAGGCAACACTGCTACTAAAGCGAATTGAAGTTCTTAAGGCGTTGACGCAGCTCGCCACCCGCAGCCTCCATACGCTGCAGCTCCGAAGACCGAGAAGCTGTCCGCTCCTGATGCGTCACCAGCTCAATACGTTGCTTCGCAAGATCTACTCCAAAAGATTTCTCGATCATCTCAGCTATCTCAAAGGATGGACGAGCAGTCTCTAGCTTCTTCTGCGCCCGAACAAGGCTTGTGGTAGCAAGTGTATGCTGCTCCTCCATTTGACGCTCCTCGTCCTCGGCCTTTGCCAGCATCAAGGAAAGGTCATCCTCCATCAAAGCCCATTTCAAGCGATGATCTTCACTGTCCACCAAGAAAGCACGCATGTGCTCCGCAAACAAGGAGCCATCTACTTGGAAAGTCGCCAGACTCTTGCAAAACTCGAGTCTCTCAAAGACCCACCAACCATTCAAAGCATCAAGACCCTCCTCCTAAAAAGGTGCAAGCGTCGCCTGGATATACTTCCGACAGCTCTCTAAAAGAAGCTCAGAAAGAAGGCTCTGCAATCTACACTTTACCTTATAAGCCTCTGAGTGCGTAGACAAGGCAGGCTCCTGTCCAGAAGACCCAAGTGCGGGAACCGCCTCTTGAACCATCACCGTAACGACAGTCAAGGGCGCCACCGGAGCTAACGGAGAAGCTACGGGTGAAACATCCGACGGAACAACTGCATGAGTTGTCTTTGCTAGGCTAGCAGGCCTAACTAGAGGGGTCTACTCTCTTCCCACACTGGAGACCTCATTCTCCTCCCTAAAGTCTAACTGCTCTATGTCGATATCGTCCAGATTGACAGCGCTACCAGCAAAATCCGCTCCATATGCTCCCAAAAGCTCCAAATTATCCCAAGGGACATCCATCCCACCCCTCTCAACTGACATCATTCCGATAGGGGGGCACTCATGTCCAACCCTGGTGAGGGCAGACTCACGGTCCAATCCAGTAGAACCTGTCAAAAGGAGAGTTAAACAACTCATCCAACAGAATAAGAAAATCCATAAGCAACTAGAGACGGGGCGTACCTGCGGCATCCGATGAAGCTACCCCGGAAAGAGGGATTACTTCATCGGCAAAAAGCCCTGGCTCTCCCTCTCAAGCCTGCTCTACCTCGCAAGTGCCATCCAAAGCTGCCTCACACAAGGAATCCAACTTCCTTCTCTTGGGAGAAACGCGTCCACTCTGAGGAGTCAGAGTCTCAGGAAGACTCTGAGCCTTGGTAGACGGAGTCGTCCGGACCTCTTACACAGAAAGAGAAACTCGGGAAGCACTCACTTGGGAAGTACTCTCTCGATGGCTGCTAGATCTCTCGGGTCGTCGCTCTTCGGACCAAAGACGACGATCCTCTGACCCCGCCAAAGGGTCAAAAGTAAAGTCGACTCGCTCGCTACTAGCAAGAATATTCAGTGGAAAGCTAGCAAGGAAGGGAAGCACTGAGTCATTGACCCAGCAGCGATATTCAGGAGTTGCGGCATCTTTTCCTCCCAGCTTTATCCCCGGCTAGAAAACGTACCCAATAAATCAGTCATAAAGTGCTCTCCAAAGGTGGTACGCTTCCTGCAGAGTGTAACGTGACTGCATTCGCAAAGGAGTCCCTGGTAACTCTTGGCGAAAACCCTGCTGACGAGCAAACCGATGGGGAGAATACCGAGATACCTCCACTGCGTCTCCACAGCGCCAGACAAGATACTCGGGCCTGCAACTTATCATACTCTAGTACAAACGCTCGGACATGTCCGTCCCATTGCACACCGTGGATCTCGTCGAAGGCGCAAGCGCATTCTCCGACACAAAATCAAAATCAGAGGAGCCCATACGTCTCAACCATTCTCGAGCACTAGGATCCGGACGCTCCCACGCATAATAGGCATTCATCACACCCCCTACACAAGGAAGGAAGGGCATTGATGTCAAAGGCCCGTGCACCGCAAAGATCCCCTTTAGAAAGTGGAGTCCAATCCAGCCGTAAAGATAATACAGGGGGGAAAAAGGAACTGGCTCGGTCTACTTCCCCCCTTGCATTATCCCTACTCGATAAACTCCAGTATGTTCCACTAAGCCCTTGATACAACGAACAAAGAATTACCGGTGCCAGATTGAGAAGTTATCTATTCACCATCCGAGCAGCTGCAAGAAAGGTCCCAGGGCAGATCACATCCCCATTCGAGGGCAAGGCAAAGCGACAAAGAAAAAGCACCAACCCTGCCGACCAATAAACAGCCTGCCAAGTGTCGCTGCATTCCTCTAGTCCTAGTACCTCCCAAGGACACTGCACCTCTGCCATAAAGCACCATTCTTTTCTCAGAGATTCAATCGGCCGCCGAAAAGTGCCAGGTGCCAATTTTTTTGACGATGCATACCTCCACATCAGGTGACTCGAAGGGGGAACGTGACAAAACTCTCCCCGAAACCAGAAGTCCACCCAAACTGAGTGGAGTACTAGGTCTGACTGCTCACGTGCCGCTATAATAGCATACGCCTTGAACAGCAAAAGATAGAAGCCAGGAGACTCGTCTGGATCCGTCAAGATCTTCAAAGAAAGAACTTCCTCCTGATAATAGCTCTGAACCTCCGGACATCCAGAAATAATGTGTACATCACGAAGGGTGATCCCGATCTCACCCGCTCCAGTCAAAAAGGTATTGGTTTTTCAGGGCACCACTGCTCGTAAAGAGCCCGGTACATACTATCCAGTCGACTGTATTCCCAACAAGCCGCCTCCACAAACTTCGCCAGGCACTCCATCCCTGGCTCTGCCTCCAAGGCACTAGACAGCTCTCGCATCCAGTCTCGGAAGCCTCCCATATGCGTGATACCGTCGCACGATTGAATCTCCACACCCCATCACGTACGACGGGAGCATATCTTCAACAAAGCCACAACAGGGACAGGGATCAACTCCTCACTAGTGTGATGGAACGGCAATCCCAAACTCGGTCGAACAATCTACCATGAAGATCCCTCATCAGCGAGGATGTGCTCACCAAGCCTCAACACACGACTAGAGCCATCTATAACACCATCCTCGCAAATCCGCTCGTGCATCAAAAGCTGAAACATTGAGGGTCCAGCTTCCTGCCTCGGAGTGCAGCGGTAGACGACTTGCGCAAAAGATAAACGAAGATGCGTACTCCCGTGGGAGACCGCATTGACGATCCATCCAGAAGTCGGAAAACTCTCGTAACACTGAGACCTGAAGAAGAAAAAGGAGAAAAGCACAAGTCAAGTCCAGAAGTATCAAGTCAAGTGCAAAAAAAACAAAAAAAAGAAGGAACCGCAACCCCTTTTGCAAAAAGGGAAACCGAGAGGGGGGCTACAGCAAAAAGTCACAGCCCCACCCCTTTATGCAAAGAGGGGAAACCAAGAGGGGAAGGGACGGCAGCCCCTTTTTCGCAAAATACGGAAACCGAGAAGGGGGCCACAGCAAAAAGCCGTAGCCCCCCCTCTCTCCGGTAAAAACCTGTAGCCCCAAGGGGACTGCGGGCCTCCGACCCGTGCGCGCAACCCGGCCACCGCCACCGCCTCCTGCGCATGCCCTGCCCGCCCGGCCCGCGCCCCGCCTGCCGCCGCGCGCGCGCCCGACCAGTGCCACGCCTACCGCAGCCCCTGCGCCCGACCCGCGCCACCGCGCTTACGCCCGGCCTGCGCTCTGCCTACCGCCGTGCCATGCACCATCGCCCGCCGCCCGCCGACCGGCCCGCGCCTGCTGCCATTATAGCACGTGAAAAAAAAAAAAGAGAAACCAGAGAAGGGAAGAACGAAAACCAGAGAAGGAAAAAAAAAAGAGAAAGAAAGAAAGAAAGAAGAAGAAGAAGACGCGCCTCGCCTGTGACACCCCATCCTTCGCAGCCCGACGGTCTCCTCGCCTTCTCGAACTCCATGGGGTGACCATCTTCATCCTTCACGTCATCGTCGCGAAGCAAGAAACCCTAGATGAGAAAACCCTAGCAAGGGTCTTCGTCTCCAAGCCGCCGGGAGCCTTCAACGATGAGGGGAAACGAAAAAACGGGGGTCCTTATAAAGACCCAATCCCACACGAATACGCGGGTCAAGTCCAAGCGCTACGCATTTCCTGCAGGCCCACTCAAACTTGAGGGGGCATTTATGGGCACCAAAATTAGCCCACGGGTCGAACCCGACCCGCACACATGAAATTGGCCCGCACACAACGGCCCACATGCAAACTCGGCCCACACACACGGCCCACCTGCGAAATTAGTCCGCACACAATGGCCCGTATGCAAACTTGGCCCGCACACACGGCCCACCTGTGAACTTGGCCCACACACAACAGCCCGCATGCAAGCTCAGTTCGCACACAATGGCCCGTACATAAAAAGGGCTTGACTCAAAGCAAACGGGTCCCACCGGACCCGCTACCCGAACCCAAAAAGGGGGGCCCACCAGCCACCCCTTTTCTTGAAAACCGTGCCCCCTCCCCATGGGGAGGTGTGGCCGATCATGAAGGAAAAAAAAGAAAAGAAAAAGAAAAAGAAAAGAAAAGAAAAAAAAACCCTAACCGCCTCGATGCGGGGGAAGGTGGCGTGGACGTCTACACAACCGTAGATCCAAGACGATCCCTCGATCCGACGGACAAGATGACGTCGTGTCTCCATGCAATCCGAAAGTGCAAAGATGACAACTCAATCTTCAAAGATCAAGTCACGTCATGCCCATAACTATCCCAACAAAATAAAGAAACAAATCAAGGTTGGTTCCCCCAAATAAGGTAACCACATCTTGATGGTTATGGGGGGAGATATTGGATGAAATAAAAAGATTTCAGCCATATCTCTCCCAACCTCCCCCCTTTGCCTATAAATAGAAGGGGTGGGGGAAGGCATCAAGGGTCCGAAAGCTGAAGAGGAAAAGGCTCTACAAAAAGGAGCTCCAACGCTTGAAGACCGAAGGCTTCAAGAGGCACGGCAAGCGCGTCCTACGGGAACACTTAGCCCATCAAGTCATCATCAACGTGAAGACCTTGCACTCGAAGATCAACCTTCGACTCCTCACACGAAGAAGAAAGCCCAGAGAAGAAGACCCGGAGTCGTCGTCACCCTGACTCTCCAACGATCTTCATCAACTCCGAAGACGCCATAAGCAAAGGCCGGAGAAGAAGATCGAAGCCAACAACACCCGTCATCTTCAACAAAGGCGTCGACTCCTCGCACGAAGAAGAAAACTTGGAGAAGAAGGCCTGAAGCTGGTGCTACCCCTGCCGTCTTCATCAACAAAAGTCGACGCTACAACCGTCGCACGGAGATCGGTGCTACCCCCACCGTCTTCAACAACAAAAATCGATGCTACAACCGTCGCACGAAGATCGGTGCTACCCCGCCGTCTCCAAAAGAAACCTTCAACTCTGATCACGCGAAAGAAGCTCGGAGAAGAAGAGAAGCCAAGCCGACACCACAACCATCGAGGAAGCCGGAAGAATAAAGAAGCCTTGAAGAAGTAGCCATCGCCGTTCGAGAAGAAGATCGAGTCAAAGCTAAAGTCAAACCCAACGCAAGAAGCCAAAGCAAAAGCACCGATAAAACCCGTGCCAAAGCAACGCACGTGCCAAAGCCAAGCAACTACGACGGTCACGAGCAAAGCACCGCACGTTCTAGCCGATACAACGCGAAGTCCGGAAGAAATAAAGCATTGCAAGCCTCTACCCGTCTACGTTCAAGCTCAAGCGCCAAAGCAAAGCAAAAGCCAGAGCCATGCCAAAGCAATGCCAAAGCCGAAAGCCAAAGCCAAAGCCGACGCCAAAAGCACGATCGACGCCTCGAACCGATGATCAAGGACACCGAGGTCTAGCAAGAATCGAGGAAGACACAAAGACCGAGGAACGAAGCTTAAAACCTTCCTAGCCGAGAAAGCACGAAGCACAGACGGGACAAAAGCAACGACCGATACTCCTTAGCCTCTCAAGAAACCCTCATCCTGTAAAGACCTCTGTCTTGGGCAACCCCTTCAGAGCTCTCGCACGAATACCACGTGGAGACATGGATCAAAGGGACCCTCCAGAGGATCTCTCCCACAATCTCCTGATCAAATATTCGCCGCACCCGGCTCACCACCCCCGAGTCCCCGGGTCCCGGCATCTATAATCTTTGTGTGTTCGCAATAAAAACGACCCGAATCTTTTTCTGCGCATACAGTAACGCACATCGCTCACGGTCTTCGGACCTTCACTTTGCTTCCGCTACGAGCCTCTACCATGGATTTACATCCAACATTATCTCCTCCCCAGGCTTAATCTTCTGCTAACAGAGCATCTCGCGGGCCGGGTCTAGTAGACTTGGGCTCGGTTCATGTCATCGGGTCCCACGATTCTCCATGCTAGACCAGACTGGGTGGTCCAGTGGTACAAGTGTCATTATCTGGTGGGTGTGGCAGAAAACCCTTTCTACAATAGGTATGACCCGCCGGGATTGATATGAACTGTCGTTCCGCCATGGCAGGCTTGGGGCCAAGTCAATCCCAAACGCCAGGATGTGAATTGCTATGCTTAGGCTCGGGAGGCTGAGGATCGGCAACTCATCCTGCTAAACCCTGGAGAATATCCTTGATCACGTCGTTGTCTTGGACGCTTGGAACGCGCCCTTGGGGGCTCCTTTCTGGCGCGTGGTGACGTCGGGCTGTTCTCTCTTGAGATCAGCTCTTGGCCAAAGTCCTGGACCATCCCTGAGCTTCGTCGAGGCAATCCCAGAGATCCGTCTGCCAATGGGCGCAGCTCTTTGCCACCAGGTCGTCCATCCTCTGGAATAGTTTCTCTTGGTTGGCCAAGAGAACCTCTAGTATCTAATGCGAGGGAAGAAGGGCAAGAGGATCATGACCTTCCTCGTTTGGGAAGACCGCTCCCTCAGCATTGGAGGAGAACACCTGAGCAGCTGACTTCTCCTTGCTTTAGCGAGTCGTCACCATAGATACAGCTTGTTCGAGAGGAAGTTGAAGTTGATCACGTTAAGATAGAACGAATCCCACAGATGATGCCAGATAATGTGTAGGGGTAAATCCCTTTGGCCACACCCAATCATCAGATGGAGCAAATCGTTCTCCATCGCCTCCCCGCAGCACCTGCAAAAAGATCGAGGCTCAACTTCGAGCCAAGGCCCCTTCGACGCTCAAGTCAAGGAAGAGAGAGAAAGTGTGTAGTGTGGTCATGGGTGTCGGAAGCCAATTGCTCCACTAGGTTTGAATTGATTACCTGACCAAGGAGGGGTGGGGTTTCTTTTGTAGACTTGCGTATGCACAATCGCTGCGGTCTATCCTCCGATGATCTCGGGTTAGTTATGGTGGATCCCTTCCGATCGGATGTCATTCAAATCTTTCCTTCTTTGCTCCCGTGGATTGTGAGTGTTACACCTCATCGCGGGTAAGCCACAATCCTATGAGCGAGATATCCTCAGGATCGCCCAACCTGGCAATTCCTCCCGGCCGTTACGGTACCTTTCGATCTTTCCTAGCCTAATGGTGGTTCTCCGGCGTTGATCATGATAGTCTTTCTATGAATGTAAATAGTTGGGCCGGGTCCATGACCTACGCGACCTTTTCCCCAACCTGATTCTAGTCAAGGAGCTCGGGCTCTCACGACCTTCCTTTATAGCGTATCTCTCTGTAGATGGTGCAGTTTCACGGGTCGGATTTGCGCACCCAGACTTGGTTCATTTCGCCTAGTTCTTTGAGTCTTCCAATCAAGGAAAGCCGGACGGTACACGTGTCATCATCTGGCAGGTGCGAGGAAAATCCCTTCCATGGCCTCTCCATCAAATGGACGTGACTAATACATTCCTTCACGATGATCTCTCTGAGGAGGTATATATGGTTCCCCCACTGGACGTTATTATTCCTCCAGAGCATATCTGCCATCCTGCGTCGGGCTATCTATGGGATCAAATAAGCACCTCGTGCCTAGTTTGAGCGATTCCACAATACAGTTCTAGCAGCTAGGTTTGTCAAGAGACATTCTGACTATACCCTGTTCCCCCGCTCCTCAAGTCATGGTATTGCTGTTTTGCTTCTGTATGTGGATGATATGATCATCACTAGGGATGATAGTGCCACTTTAGCATCAAAGTCAGTTTGAGATGAAGGATCTGGGCCCACTTCGATACTTTCTTGGCTTTGAGATTACCCGATTAGCCCATGGATAGTTAATCTCCCAGCAAAAGTACATCTCTGACATTTGTATCGAGGCTGTTCTCACTGACTCTCGTACTACTGACACGTCCATAGAGCTTAACCTGAAGCTCCTTTCTTCAGATGGTGAGCCTCTTCAGGATATCTCCCGATATCAGCTGCTGGTTGGGATACTCATTTACATCACCATGACTAGGTCAAACATTGCCCATACCGTTGGCATTGTCAGCCAGCTCGTTCAGGCTCCTCGCTCTGTTCACTATGTAGTGATTCTTCAAATTATTTGCTATCTTTGGGACACCATCACTCTTTCGCTGCTTTTTCCCTCCACCTCTCCGCTGGTACTATATGCTTACTCCGATACAGATTGAGCTAGAGATGTTGTTACTCGCTGCTCTACCATCGGCTACTGTGTGTTCCTTGGCAACTCCCTAATTTCTTGGCGCAATAAGAAATAGGAATACGTTGCTTGTTCCAGCATTGAAGCCGAATACGAGGCTATGGCTTCCATTACTACAGAGATTGTCTGGCTTCACCATCTTATTCTTTACCTGGGTGTTGCGATATCCAAGCCCACATCTCTCTTCTGTGACAACTAGAGTGCTATTCAGATCGCAAGCAACCCGGTCTTCCACGAGCAGACAAAACATATAGAGGTGGACTGTTATTATGTTTGTCAAGATTTTCTAGCTCACGCCATTCGTTCTCTCGACGGAGCAGACTTCTTACTTCCTCATGAAACCTCTTACCATTGCTTGCTTTCGGTATTTCATTAGCAAACTCTTGGTTCATGATCCACCGTGAGTCTGAGGGAGAGTGTTAATGTATAATACTTAAGAGTCAGTTTCATGTACAGTCGGGTCGGGTTCACTATGTAATACAATATACAGATATTGGGCTTAGTCCATCAATAGAGAGCATTCTCATTCTCTCCAAATCCTAGCCGTCATCTCCTAACAGAGGGAAAGGGGATGCATTGGAGGTGTCGATGTAGGAGGTGCTGGTATTGGAGGTAGGCGTTGAAGGTGATAGAGGTGCCGGTGTTGAAGGTGACAGAGTCCCCAATATGGGAAGGAGGAAGGATAGGGGGAAGAGGTCTGGAGGAGGTATCGACGACAGAGGTACCGACATCAGAAATGAGGGAATATAGATATGCAGATGTGTAATGGGGAGGGAAAGCGATTGGGTGTACTCCATTTTGGGGTATGACATGGTGTCATACTTGCCATTTCATAAATTGAAGACATGCTTGTGAGAAATGTTTGAGAAATTGAATAAGTTTAGTAATTTGTGGGGTCTAGATGTAAATTTTCTAAAAAAGTAGATAAAAGGGTTAAAAATAATAATTGTCAAACCGTTGGGAACCTATGTATGTAACATTAAAATCTTAAAATAAAGTATGAATTTTTGTTCATAATTTTCTCTTTAGAAATCTGGCCATTGGTTTTGCATCGAGCCAAGGAGGACGTGGTTTGTCATTCCGTGAAAACTCTTGGACAGAAGTGGAAAACTCGGGCGTTTCCGGAACATTAGCCCTGTATTTGTCAGCGGAACAAAATTGCAGTTAGGCGGGTCGGTACGGTTAGAGAGAGAAAGAGAAACCCCAACACACTAGGCCGCCAAATGGAGTCGAAGGAGGAGACGGCGGTTAATTCCGCCCCCTCTCCGCCGCCGCTGTCACTGCTGCCGCTGCCCTCGGCTACTGCTGTACTGGAGTCTACTTGTGGATCCACGGCCGCACCGGGAGGTGCAAACGACATGATTGCGATGGCAGTAGAAGGGTTGGTCAGTGGCGGTGGTGGAGGAGCATCGGAGGACCGTGTGAAGGGGCCTTGGTCGCCGGAGGAGGATGCGATTCTGAGCAGGCTGGTGAGCAAGTTCGGGGCTAGGAATTGGAGTCTTATCGCACGGGGGATCGCCGGCCGCTCTGGGAAATCATGCCGCCTCCGATGGTGTAACCAACTAGACCCTTACGTAAAACGCAGGCCCTTCACCGGTACTACACTTTTCATTTATCTTTTACATTTCTTTAATTTTTGACTGATCGACGCCCCCAAGAAATATTTGTGCATTTATCTGTCTTGTATCCAATTTAGACTATTTAGTTGGTGATAATACTCCATTTATGTGGTTTATAAATATTTGAGGATCATAGAAGCCCTGTGACTGAGGCTTTTTTTTTTTTTGAATTATAGAAATAGGAAGTGTGCCATTGCTGAATAGGTTTAGTCAGGGTTTTAGAGTTGCGAACTTGAATACATTTTGCCGTGATGTAGTTGTGTTATTGCTGAGGTGGTGACGGAACCCTTTGAGTTGCGATATGTATGAATGTTACTGCAGTTTTCGTGATCTTATGGGGTCTTTAGAGTTGTGAGTATGGAAGTTTGGAGCACCAAGAGGGGCTAGTCTTCTGTGCATCCTGCATTTCCTTAGTGAATTAGGCTTTTGGGAGTGGGTTTTGTTTGGAGGCCGGGGTTTTTGGAATTTTAGATGTTTAGTTGCATTGTTAACCCTAATTAGGTATATTATAAATTTTACAAGGTTGGTCCAAATTTTTCCAGATGATCATATCAAGTTACTCATGATCACAGACTCACCAAGAGTCTTCGAGAACAATGTTACCAATTCGCCGAATAATTCCCGAACTTCACCGAAATATTTAGTTTTTTTTTCATATCCGATCTTAGTACTTTTGAATGATGATGAGTTGTATTAAATCTTGTGACTTGTGAATGATAATGTGAACTATCTAATTGCTAAATACATTAGATGCTATCATGTTTATAATTACTTAATTTTATTTTTTATTGTCCAAATTTTTTCCGAACTATTTCTATATTTACCGAATTTCCTAAAATTATTCCTGGCTTGAGGTTTGCCGAATAATTCTCGAACCCTGACTTGGTAACTATGTTTGAGAATACCATATTGTGAATCTTCTTTTACTCACTTGATAAACAAAAATATTTGTAATTTAGCTGCATAGGACGCTTCACTATTTTTTCCCGCAAAATGTTTCATAAAGTTAGTATAGAATTGAATTAGAACTTAATGTTCAATTGCTTTTAACCTTAAATCTGTACAATTATTTTTATTTGCATTAATTTGGTTCGAGTTATTAGAATAAGTTTTGGTTCAAAGTAGGGTTTGATTGTTGAAAGATAGGAAAAAGAAAGATTTGTATTTGCGAATATGACGGTTTTCTGTTTTGGGGATTGTTAGCAGGCTTCACATCTCTTTATTGATAATGATATGTTTGGTTGGTCCTCATTTTGTAAATAAGAAAAGATAAAGAGATGTATGAACAGCAAGGTTGATAGAAAAAGGTCAGATCAATATAAAATAGGTAGGTAGCCTAGAATTCCCTGGGTTAGAAACTTTGGTAATTGGTTGTATTGAAGTGATCTAGGATTCCTAAAACTTCATAGGAAATAAGGGCTTGTCCTAAAATATGTTCGACAGATCTCAAGAATTATGGCTTGTGGATGGAATTGAACGCCAATTGTATTTGTACTAGTCCATATGTCACGCACAATGCACATGAGAAACGAAATTAATTTTATGTGATATTTTAAATAATTATTTTGAAGGTTGTTGCATAAAATTAAATTTATATTTCTATTAGCATTATTCCTTGATTTATTTTCCTTTGGTGATACGAATTCTTTAAGTGATTAATATCTAAATTATATAGATGTTTTTATTAATGGTGCATTAAGATGTATATAAAAGATAGTTTAAAAAGGGTCTCCTAAGTAGTGGCGGAGCTAGGAATTTACTCTAGTGGGCAAAAAAATTCAAAAACTTAAAAATTCCCTCTTTTCATGATAGTGCAAGCATGGGTAGCAGAACATACCAAGCTATTGTTTTGAGGGACACTAGATGCTATCACGCAGGGGAATCGACGCTCAGGAGTCAGCCTAGTAGAGTAACAGGAAGTGTGGTGCGCCGATGTGGCCTACGCGAGGCTGCAGCTTGCAAGCTGTGAGCACTGCGAGGTCACCGTTGAGATGGGTTGTTGGAGATGAATCGTTTTTTTTTTCTTCAGATGCACTAATTGTATCTGGTGGCCCATCTTGGTTTTAGGTTTTAGTGGGGTGATGACATCATTAGGCTGGATTGACTTGCCTATTAGGTTTATTAAAATTTGGGCAAATTACACTTTGCCCCCTGAAGTTTGAGTTAGGATCTCCTCTAGTCGGTTGGCCCCGGTCGGTGAGCCCATGCGCATCACAACCGCATGAAGGCAAGCGAGCCGAAACTCGAAAGTGAATTGTAATCCAGCAGCATGCGGCTGTGATGCACGCCAAACCACCGACCAGGATCGACCGACTAGAGGAGATTCGAACTCCTGAAGTTTAGCTTAAAAACACTTAACCCCCCTATAGTTATAAAGCTACATTTTTCCCCCTTAATTCAATTTTGATCAGATAAAAATTACCAAATGAGGAAATTAAGTAGTTGACAAAACGGGTATTGTGCTAATATTTCATACTTTAGGGAGCGATTTGAAGAAGAAGAAATTCTACAAGGGCGTAAATTGTTTTTTGAGCTAAACTTCAGCCCCCCCGTCCCGTCCGGCTCCAGCCCCGACCCCCCCGTCCCGTCTGGCAGCCTCGACCCCCCCGTCCCGTCTGGCAGCCTCGACCCCCCCGCCCCGTCCGGCTCAGGCGCCGACCGCCCCCTCCCGTCCGGCGGCAACCCCTTCCCCTCCATCGAGCCACCCCGCCGGCGCCGATCGCAGCCCCGATCTCGCTGAAATCGGGGCTGCCGGCGTCGGGGATGAAGATCGGGCTGCCGGCATCGGAGATGAATGGTGCGGTGCGGTCGGGGGCTGGTGCGATCGGCGCCGGAGCCGGAGGGGAGGGGGCTGCGCTCGACGGGGGGGGGGGGGGGGGGTCGATCGACGCTGGTCGGGGCTGCCGGACGGGAGGGGGATCAGGGCTGCCGGACGGGAGGGGGCGGTCGGCGCCGGAGCCGGACGGGAGGGGGGGTCGGGGCTGGTGGTGATCAATTGAGAGAGAGAGAGAATGAGAGGTGAATAGTGTTACTTTAATCCCAGTCATCCATCGGATTCAAACCGATGGCTGGGATCATTAGTAACACTTGCTTGTAAGAGGCCATGAGTAAGAGTATCCCTCCCCATATATATATATATATATATATATATATATATATATATATATATATATATATATATATTTATATATATATATATATAATTACCAAGTCGCCCGAGTCGAGTCTTTGAGTTACTCGACTCGGTGGACTTTCAAGTCGAGTCCGAGTTCTGGGTTTTTGAACACTAGGAGAATATCTTTGGAGTTCCAATGGGTTTGTTGGAGTTCTTACATATATGATTGGCGAGTAAATTTTATTATTGAGTAACTTACTGATAATATGCAAGGAATACCATGTTATTTGCAAGTGAAATAGTTTTCATTGTTCGAGACAAACTATATGATTGAATGTTTAATTGAAATTATGGAGGAAAGCTTTGGAAGGCAAGGTTTAAGAATTAAGAATTAAAATGGAGCATGTGGAACACAATGTTAATGGTAGTAATAATGATAATGAACTCTATTTAAAATTAAGAGTCAGGAAACACAACAATGTAATTGTTTTCGGTATTGTGGATATGTTATACAAAACCATGAAGGGATTGGCATAGATATGTCCTAAACAATTAGAATTGTGAAGTGGAGAGGAGCTTGGCGGTGCTATATGATCGTCAAATCCCAATAAGGCTTGAGGATAAATTTTAGTATACATTAATAAGTCCAACAATGCTATATGGTTCTTCATAATGATGTGCACGATTCAACCACAACAGATGAGCGTCGCAGAGATAAGGATGTTGAGGTTGATGCTTACTAAAACTAGAAGGGATAGTGTGAGGAATGAATGTGCTAGCGAAAGTGTAGAACTTGCACTAATCAAAGACGAAATGTTGATGAACTACTTAAGATGGTATAGATAGGTAGAATAGAGAGCAGAGGCCGACCTGATAAGGAGAGGGTTTCGGATTATTTTGAAGGGGTCAAGAACAAAGTGGGGAACTTCTAAAAGAAATTGGTGGAAGATGTTGGAAAAGACATAGAAAAGGTTCCATTGACAATAGAGGTACCCTTAATTAGGAATGACTTAGAAGAAGGATCCATTAAGCTGACTCTAGACACATCGAACCAGGTTAGATGGTTTTGGAACAAGTTTAACACACAAACCTAATTATTCGCATCAATTCACAAAAGTAACAATAAAATTTAACTCCTCATAACAGGATAGTAATTATTATTAACAATATAAGTTATGTTTTAACGACAAATTTAATTTCCTATTTGACATTGATAATAACATGAAAAGAGATACAAAAATAATTTACACTTACATGCAACAACAAAATTAATAAAGAAAGAAAGTAGAAATTGAAAAGATTGAGGAAGAAGAAGAAATTGAGATAGAGGAGGAGAATTAGAAATATAAACACATAAATATGTTCTTTCTCGTACACAACTTCCTCTTTTTAAAAATAACTTTAAACCGACGTCTTGAAGCCACCATACACCAGCTCATCATGTGGAATTCGTAAAAAGAAAGAAAAAGGGAGGACAGAGATTATATGGGAATCTTTTTCGTGATGTTGAGGGTCTCGTGATCTCATTTTTTGTGAAAAGAGATCCTTTGGATCCTATTTTTCTATTCAGGGGCCATGGATTGCAGATATTCGTGCCTTGCCTTTTTCTTTAATTAATTGCTAGTGGGGCACAGTGACTTAAGTTAGAGGCATGCTAACCCTTCGCTGATCTCAAACTACTTCTAATATTAGTTACTAATGTGCTAACTCTCTTAAAACACACGATAAAACTCAAATAAATTGGAGAAGAATATCTAGAACTCCAAAAGACACAAAATTAAGATCCAAAATGACGCCGCTAAAGGCCCGGCGTGCTCCATTGTCTTCAAAACAACGAAAATATGTTAGCCTTCCCCTGATGTTCTTCTATGTTTCCTTGTTTCTGTCGTGTCTCCCATTAAGCCCTGACACAGGTGGACATATCAGGAGTGAATATGTTTGAAGACCTAGTTATGGTATTTCCTTCCCCTTATATTTCAAATGCTCAGTTTAGGCTGAACTCTAAAAGTTCTAGTGATGGATTTGATCTTTGATTATATTTGCTTGAATTCAGAATCAATTCAGTGATAGAGGAAATTACATTGATATTGAGAACTAATTGTTAGTTAAATGTATTGTCTTCTTATGGGTTACATAGAGAAGAAAAGGGGAGGTGAATGGTGCTCAATGATGTACGAGCAACTGGTGGGTTCGCCATGGTCCTGTAGAAATAGAATTTATGGAAGCCTAATGGATTTTTTTTTACTTTTAGTATTTTGTTTGTTGTCCTTAGTTATAATTCTAGTTATTTTAGGTGTTTTCCTTGGTTAATTAAGATTCATGCTTCCATCAGAGTTCTTAAGTTATATAAAATTACTAACTCTATAAGGAGTCTTAAAGGCCTTCCTGATCTATGTAGGATTCCTACTTACAATAAAATTCATTATAATGTTAGGATTCTCAAAAAAGAATTCACTAATAGATAATGAGCCCTTGTTATAATAGGATCCCTTTCTCCTATATAAGTCCATGAATTCAGTTTAGGTACTTGAGAATATTTTTTGGTTAAAATTTCAAATTATGTTCAGAAGTCACCTTCAGTAGGTTTGTCCAAAAGATTAGTAGCCTAGGATAAGAAGATTAAGACATTTAGGATTGAGTTCTGTGTTAGTTGTGTGGGTTATATAAAGTTATAAACATGTGTAAGGGATGCAAATTTGAACATAATTTGATGAAATAAAAAGTTTATTTTTATCTATATTTTTGAATTTATCATTAATCAACCATTCATAAGTTGGTATTTTATCTCTCCTTCCTTAATCATCTCTTGCTTCATGGTTGCATGAGCTTAAACTGCTTAACCATCAAGGTCGGTATGCCTGCTCGCTATCTAGCCTTTTAAATTTCTTGGCATGCTCCTCTCTTGCCAAGTTGTCTTTGTCAAGTTTTCAACACCGAACTTAGAGGGTTAACCTTGGTAGCCATTCGTAAATTTGTTGTCCATCTTCCATATACTCGACCCCATCTAGATGAGCATAGTGATTCCTTAATCATCTCTACCCTTTTCTCTCATGAAACTCCCTTGGTCCACGTATCTAATTTTCTTCAACATCAAATTGGTATCAAAGCAAGGTTGTTCTTCTTGTTCTACCAATTCAAAATCTTGTGGAGGTGGGATTTGTGAGTGTAGACAGATGTCCAAGGATTACCAAGAGAATATTGAGGATTCGGGAAGTCAGATCATCTATCTCATTAAAGAGTTACAATTTTTCCCACAAAAGTCAGTGGAGCACCTCAAGTGAAGTATGTGGGACCTTATGTGTGACCAGACAAAAACACCAGTGAAGAAGCCTATTATTTTTCGCAAGCTCATCCCTTTGGATACTTTGAGAGAGATTTGATGATGACGAGAAATTCTTTTTCTATAAGTTATAGCTGTGAGGAATCTCCCATCATCTATTGGAGGCTTTGGAGCATGTCGTCGAAGTCAAAGTTTGTTGTATAACCTGACAATATGCCAATGAGGGATCTGAACAATGTTTGCCCTTTGATGAAGTTCCAAAGGATGCCTATCCACTACTTCCAGATCCAATAGTCATGGATTCAACACATCTACCTGACCTGATTTTTCGTCCAGGCCATCTATTTATGAGGAAAAATGATTGATGGTGTTCTAAAAGTTGCAAACCCACTTATATACAGATTTGATTTTAAAGCCAGAATTCAACAACTTCATCAATCCTGAAACAGACCCTGATCGTGATCCTACAAAAAAATTAGCATATGTTTGACCACACTGATCAAGAATTGACAAGTATTCATCCACCTATTAATTGATATCATGGCATTGGATTTGGAGGATCAGTGTTATATTTGCAAAGGTCTGAAGAGTCGGTGGTATGAAGATTTGTCCTTGGCATACACCACTGGTTGATCAAGATTAGAGTCACTCCCAAAGGAGAAATAGTAGGATAAATGGTTCTCACCACCTTCAAAAGGGCCTAATATCATGATGCAGGATAAGTAAAAATATGCACTGAACTTGCTAGATGCACATGTCTAGGAGAAAAATATAAGGAATGGACCACAAAGAAGGCTCTTTTTTCCTTATAAGACTATATTCAAATTCAGCAACTTACCTTCTCTTTCAAGTTCATCAATATATATTAGCTAAATCAGACTTCTGATTTACCACCACATTCGTGACTTTGATTGAACTTTTCAAAAAGTCCTCAAATTATCCATAAAGTCTTTTCTTATTCCCTATGCATGAAACTATAGAAATTAGTAAATTACAATAATAGTACTAAAACTTACAACTGTTTTGATCCATTAATCACAGTTGAGACATAACACAGTATGGTTCTCATCTATCATTCGCACCCATAATTTGAACTTAAAATGGACTTTCGGTCATGACATGAAGTGACCAAACATATATAGATTAGGCTTGGCTCTAATACTTTTTAGGCTCAAAATATTACTTTATGGAGCTTTTAATAAGAACAGTTTATGCTAGCCCGTAATGCCCGTGCATTAGTTCATGTAAGAGTTGAGTGATTCGTATAAGAGTCGAGTAATTCTGATATTTTCTGTGCCCTCATTTATCTATTGTGCTATCATATAATTGTTAAGGATATGTATCACGGGATACTATAGACATATGTACATACTAGATTAGTCTGCATGTATGACTACACTTCTGCACACTTGTTTGTGTCCTGTAGCCTCATCATGGTGTGAGTTATGTGATTTGTTTTTTTGGCTTCATGAATGGCGATAATTCCAAACTTTATTATTTTTCTTTGGTAAAACATTTCTCAACTTTTCATGATATCAGAGTTGTCCCTTTGCCGTAACCTTTGTTAACTCCTTTGGATGTTGATTGACATAGATTCCATCAAGTACTTGAAGATCCAACCATTAGGTGTGAAGCACCCAATTCCATCTTCACGGTAATAGGCACGAGCTTCACCGCCAGAGCATCATCAACAACAGAATTTGTTGGAGTTTGAAAAAAAATTATGTAGAGAAACCTCTCACCTTGGGGAGCACAATGAAGCTGGAACTTTAATTGGAGGCTTATATTGAGCTCTAAAATAGATTTGTCACTGGTAATGAATCCAGGAGTTTTCCTTTCCAACCAACCTTGAGTTGCCATTTTCGACTCGGAAGCTTACTATGGAAGCGCCCATTACACCTCTGGAGGTTATTTAAGAATTGAAAGTTGTATTTCTTTAGTATGTATCTTTTCCAAATTTCCTCTACATGTGACCTATTAGACTCGAACCTAATCTGCCTATTTCTCCTCTAGTCCATTTTTCCACCAAACCCTCACCTCCAGTAGTTTCCCC
Source organism: Chamaelirium japonicum (assembly GCA_947650365.1). Taxonomy (NCBI): domain Eukaryota; kingdom Viridiplantae; phylum Streptophyta; class Magnoliopsida; order Liliales; family Melanthiaceae; genus Chamaelirium; species Chamaelirium japonicum. Next base: position 5,991,271 of record OX393555.1, on the reverse strand, counting down.
TAAACGCATTTTGTTCTCGCATAGTTTTCTGGGTCTATGAAGCATTTTGTTGCTCCAATAATGTGTCAATTTCAATTTCATGCATAGTCAGAAACCTTCTGAATGTTTTTTTGATATCTCCTTGGATCTAGTCATGCCTTAACCAGTTGATATCATGCCCTCTTTTCCTTTAGTCACTTCAATTTGTCATTTTTGGCCATCACCATTAGTTCTAGTTTTTTTTTAGAAACTTGATTTATTTTTCTTTCTTTGCATCGACTTCCATGTTTTGAAGCAATTGAGAGTTTGTATGTTCAAACCCTTGCGTGTATAGAAGTCACTTCATTTTTTATTCAATTTCCATATATTAAATATTTGGGGAAGTTTGACATAAGTCCCTCTTGAGAGATGACTTTTAGTTGTAGGACACGTTAATTTCGAAATATAGCTCAAGTACCTCCCGACAAATATATACTCTTTTTAAAGACAAATGTATACTCTTTCTGAAACGAATGTATACTGCTTCTGAAGACGAATATATACTCTTCTTGGAGACGAATATATACTGCTTTAGCAAATTATGATGTCCTGCAGCTAATATTGCAAAATAGTTAAGGACCTATACCTAATTTGCCGTAAATGTTTTTGTATCGATTTGTGTATGACACCTCAATTGAGGGTTTTTTTCTTTTTCAAGGATTTATTCTTATTTAGTTGCTGTAATTTAGCTTCGTGCATGTTGATTTGTGTTTCATTTGATGCATACTCTCTCCAAACATACATGAATTTCTTCATATACTTTTTTCCTTCAGGAAAATTTTCTGATTTGCATCCTTTCATTCCAGTTTGCATTACTTGTTTGTACTTGTAACTTGCCCACCCTTGTTCTTCTTGATACTCCTTTTGGCCATCAGAAGATTTTGAGCATTACTATGGCATAACATAAGCGAAGAAACACACTCAAAAGCCATTTGAGGTGGTCGGAAACATTTGAAAGAAGAAAAGCACTGTCTTCTTCAATGAAAACCTGGGCTCTTGGAATGCAGCAAGAGAAATAAGAGAGAAAATTTTGTCTCAGTCCTCTATTCATAATAATTGATCAAAGTCCTCCATTCATAATAATTGATCAATTATCCTTCATCCTATTGCAACCTTTATATAGATAGAGGTGATAGATTCCTACTGCTACTCAAATTCAAAGGTGAAGAAAGAAAGCAAATAAAACACTAGAAATATGCTATGAATAAGCTTTGGCCTCGGGATATGCCTACTTTTACTTTGGCTTTGCAAGGAGTTCCACTCCTGTTGGACTATTCCCAAATGGAGATTTCCCGCTCCCGTGTGGATCTATTGAGTTGCATTGAGAGATGGGGTGCAAGGCCTACTGTGAGAGCAACGTGTCTGAAATTGATTCCCTCTTACTTGAATGGAACTCATCATCAAGTTTCATTGTAGGCAAACAAACTATCTTCTTTTTTTTTCTTGAAAGGTTACGAACTATCTTCTTTCCACAATTTGTACGCGTAGCATCTCCATGGCATTGGTACGACAGGGAAAAAGCTCATGGTGATTACCCATCAGATAAAGACACGACTATCTGCAAGTCATCTCCTTTGTACCATACATAAGTAGAAGGAAATCCATGTAGTGTCTTCCGTCTGCCATAGTGTTGAGGGTTGGGTTCAAGATAATGTTCTTGCCTTACTCAAAAGTGCTTGTGTAGTCTTCATAGGTGTAGGCCAATAAATTAGTACATGGGCATGGATTTGGGTGTCGATGGTCGCCCACAGGTGGTTCGAGAGATGGACCATTCTTCAGATGAAATGCTAGCAAAGATTGTACCGAGAAAACAAAATACCAATAACTAAAATCTCAACCTTTGAAACTGTATCATCTCCCTGAATAATAGCGAAATCTCTGGAAACTCTTTAGAAGCATTGTGGCATTGAAGATCGAAATCATGAATAATGTCAAAATAAGAATCTTTTGAGATTGGATCTTCATATCCAATTCTCCCATAAGAATTTTTTAGAGTTCGTTTGTATCTTTAGACTCTGATTCCCAGTATAAGAGTTTAGATCTCCAGACTTGGATTCTCCAACATGGGATACTTTTGAGACAATTGGTTCTAATACAAAACAGGATCTGGTTCTTTAGCGTATTCTTCGTCATTGACTTCAATATATGTAACTTGTGGGTTGATATTTTTGACGGATTCGTGGCAAGTTTACTTCATCGTCCTCCTGTTTATTTGTGTTTTTGTCTGTAGTCAAAGGCAGAGTAGAACAAGTGACTTCTATCGGCCACGTGCCAAATTTTGTGATGGATTAAAAGGATAAGATCTACCAAATGTTTGATTTCCCATACCTTCTCAATATAGTTATCCTTCAACCCTAGTTGCCAATGAATAGCAGCAATGAGGGTATAAATGGGCTGCAATTGAATTCTGAATAGCCACGCGTAGCCCACCCACAAACCTTGTTTAACATGTTGCGATTATATTTCTATCAAGTTGCTCCATGTTGATAGACACTGAAATTCTGCATTATGTTCTTGCACTAGACGACTTCCTTGGAGATTGTTTTGATATTGCTGAAATTTGCTTGATCATAATTAAGTATAGAAATCGCGCTTGTAACAATCAGTTAATCCTCTGCCAAGTACGGATGGGGGATTTTCCTGACGAGTTTGGGAAGCTGAAGTTGTTCCCATCAAGCTGAAGCACTTCTTTTGAGTTTGTAGGCCACCAGTTTGACGACCTCATTCAGGATCTCTATATTGTCAGCAAATTTTTGTTACTTCTGAAAGCTAATTAGCAAAATCCATAATATGGAGTTGGTCGTTAAACGAGATAAGATGTACCTTCATACAAAAATATATCTTGCATCCTTCCACATTGATCTCCTATTGAAGGATGAGCGTCAATTTCTTCATCTCTAGAACAATCTTCGTAGTGAGTCTTACGATTTGGATTGATTATGGGACCACAATATGTCTCACCACATCATGGTTTGAGGCACGTTCATCGTCTCGAATATAAATACATGTGATGTAATGCAAACTCGGTTGCGATACACGGAAGCTAGCTAATTTTAGAACAAGTTATGACCTAAATTAACAATTAAAAATAAAATTTAGCAAGCACTTAATTATCCCCAATCAGATTTTCATAAAGAAATAGTCTCCTTAATCATGTTAGTATGCATAAACGATGTCAAATAAAGAAAATAAAGCAATAAGATTAAATTAGACCTCTTAAGGTTTTGCAAATAACAAATTCAGCAAAGTAGTGCTCATGCAACGGACTAATAAAAGGTTCGGATGACGATCCAACGGTGTACCAAGCAAGCCAAGCCAAAATTAGGGTTAAGGTTAGGGTTTATGATGGGAACCATGGATCTACGGTGGTATGCGATCAAAAGGCCATGAAACTGATGAACATATGATAATTATCAAATTACAAGGAAAGAAAATACCCGTGAGATTCAATATCTCTATGCGGATAGCTTTTGTCGATGAAGATGAATGGCGGGGAGGTAGAGGCGACAATGAAGATCGAGGGAAGAAGTTGGAAGAACTCCACGGAGAAGACGATGGCGACGATGGGCGCACCTTTACGATCTCTCGATCAACACAAGAAGCTTTTAGGGTTTCTCTTCATTGTTCTTTTAAAGTAGGGTTTTCATCTCCCTTTAATAACCCTACAAAGCCACAAATAGAAACAAAGAGAGGGAGACGCAATAGAAGAGGAGAGAAGGCTTCGGGATCCGCACGGAATAGGGGTAGCGGCCTCGGTTTGCACAAAACATACCCATGCGAGTATGCTTCACGGGAAAAATCCCGTTCTTTTGTTTTTGGGTGCTAAAGGCACCCCACAACTTAAATTAAATCCTTTTAATTAAGGTAGGGATTACTATGGGCACCCCTATGGTATCTAATGGCTCCAATGGCTTGGCTTTAGGCTTGCTTGGCTTCGCACTGTCAGATGCAACATCCGACGCTTTCCATCCTCCTACATAGCACATTTATTATTCATCCACTTAAGATTATAAGTGGCCAAAACATGAAATACGTGGGTGCGACAAAACCCCGCACCATAGGCTAAAAAGTCGTAGAGAACAATCTGGTCATCCAACCTTCGTCCGGAGACAGGCGATGGAACCCAGAAGACAACTACTACCAACTAGAACATAAAAATAAAGATAAAATAGCATATGTAACTCGATGTGGCTACATCAGTCTCCCCGACTCGGAGAACTCGATTCCTGACGAGTAATGTCCTGCATACGCTAGTAGAGGTCCTTTCGCAAACTCCGTAACTTCTGCTCACTAATCCACGAGGCGTCTGAAGGTGGGCATTCATGTCAACGAACCAAGTACTGTCGATACTCTGCACGTCTCGTCCTGGTAGTGCGAACATCGATGACGGCCTTGATCTCATCGATACGCCCTACTACTGCAGTGTCTGAAGGTAGCATCAATGGCGTCTCGTTCTCTGACTCGGAGAGACTCCCATGGCCACATTGAAGATTGGTGATGTAGCGATGTCAGCGGGAAGCTCTAGTAGGTAAGCATTCTCGCTAAGCTTCTTCAGGATGCGAAAGGGGACGAACTTCTCTGGCTGAGCTTATGATGGGAGTCAATAGGAAACCTCTCCTTCCTGAAATACGTCATCACTAAGTCGCCCTCTGAAAACTGTCTCTGTCTCCTGTGCTTATCGGCATTAGCTTTATATTTGGCATTGGAGACCTGCAACCTGTCAAGTACATCTTTCCGCATATTTTTGATAAAATCATACAATTCAACAGCATTATGGCTTTCAGGACCAGAATAAGAAATAGAAGTACGGCCAAGTAGGGGTACAGGGTATCCATATATGATTTCGAAGGGGGATTTGCCTATAGACCTATTTACTGAACTATTATAAGTAAATTATGCTTGAGGTAAAATCACATCCCATTCAGATGGTTTCTCACCTGCCAATATCTAAGCATGCTACCAAGATTTTCGTTGACCACCTCCGTTTGTCCATCCGTTTGTGGATGATAAGCACTGCTAAATTCTAGTTTAGTTCCTAATTTAGACCATAAAGTTTTCCAAAAGTAACTTAAGAATCGTGTATCCTTATCCGAGGTAAAAGATTTTGGTATGCCATAAATGCGAATAATTTCTTTCTAAAACAATGCAACGACATGATATACATCAGAAGTTTTTTTGCAATGAATAAAATATGCCATTTTTGATAATCGATCGACAACTACAAAAATTGAATCTGCCCTCCTAAGAGAGGATTCAAAGCAAGGTTTGGAGTTTCGGCCGAATCCGATCCATTTCGACCGTTTCGGATTAGTTTCGGTCGGAATTGGTCTCGAAACCCTCCAGTTTCGGGTATTGAAACTCAGCACTCAATAAAAGCAAGACTGAGTTCAGGATAAGGTGTATTTCAGCATGACAGTTTGACAGACATATTTACATAAAAAATATTTAAGTAAATGGTCTTTATGTTTTCCATTTACTTTAAGTTATTTTGTATAAATAAGCAAATACCTCCCATTTGGATTTAAGAAAAATATTAGAACAATCAAATTCCAAAGGAATTAAAATGTAATTTTTCAGTTCCTATACAAAATTAGACTTAACAGCTTTTGGCTAAAAAAGAAAATTCAGTGAAAAAAATCACAAAGTATTTTGGACCGAAAAAAATCTCAGAAATCTAGAAGTATAAGATCAACTTAAAATCCCAAAGTCCGGTAAAATATTTTGAATCTATAAAAAAAATCTTTCACAAGAACTCTTTTTTCCTCCAGACTTGGCCAAAATTAAAAATCACAACTTTTCAACTTTTTGACAAAAAATCGGGAAAAAGCAAAAGCCACGCTCTTTTGAAAACAAAGCCACTATGAAGTGGGTACCGATGTAATTATTTTATATTATTCTTATATTTTATAATTATTTTAAATTTAAAAAAAGAAACCGAAACTCCGAAACTGATCCTCGGTGGGTGTATCGAAACTACAAACCTTGGTTCAAAGTCCAGCTTCAGATGTGGAGTAAAAAAGCATAGCAAGTTTTGTTAGAGTAGTATTATTTTTGTTGACTGCATCTAGTTTATTGCTAGATTCCATATTTCTTGTTTGCTTCCCGGTCTTTAATTTTGAGGAATGGGTGGCCGGGTGCCAAAAATTAACCCAAACAGATTCTAGTTTACATTTTAGGCATTCTACACATAAAATCATAGATATATGTTGTCTACTATTTTGACCTCGTTTTACCACACCCTTTGGTACAAACTCCTGCAGTTGTGCTCTTTCAGCATAAATTTAGAGTACAGAGTAGTGTTGCTTCACAAGTGGTTCCTGATGTGAATTATTGCTGCTTTCACGAGTAGGGTAATAATGCTGCATATGTTTTGGGTGCAGAGGAAGAGGACCGCATCATAATTGCTGCCCATGCAGTCCATGGTAACAAGTGGGCGTCAATTGCGAGGCTCTTAGAAGGAAGAACGGACAACGCAATAAAGAACCACTGGAATTCTACGCTGAGACGAAGATACGTTGAGGCCGACCGCTTTAAAGCAGCAACAGCAGCAACTTGTGATGCTTTGGAAGATCCCAGTGGTGAGAAAACCAAAGGATCATCTGAAGAAACTCTATCGTTTGGGGATGCCAATTCCTTGAAATCCTTGGAAGGAAGGGATGATAGCTCCCGAGAAAACGTGTCTGATCAGTCTGACGAAAAGGTCCTCCATATCATGGACGATGGCGACCCTGTTAGGCCCCAAGTAAGAGACCCCCCTAACCTGTTTCGACCAGTCGCGAGAGTAAGTGCCTTCAGCCTGTATAATCCTGACTGTTTGCTGGTGTCAAAACCTGCTCCATTGCACGGGGCACTGCTCGAAGCCTCCCTTCCTTGCGGTGGGGCCTGCAAATTGCTTGGTGATATATACAATGAACCTCAGGTCCCATCCCGATGCGGGCATGGCTGCTGTCGGGTCCAAAACGTGGGCCATCCTAAACCCTCTTTGTTGGGCCCCGAGTTTGTTGAGTTTGTGGAGCCTCCGCCGGTTTCGAGCCATGAGCTGGCCTTAGTGGCCACAGATTTGAGCAAGATTGCTTGGCTCAGGAGTGGCTTGCAGAGTAGCAGCACCCAGGTACTCAGTAACCCGCTTGGCCAGGCAAACATCACGAGAGGGTCATGTGCATCAAGTATGTATTAGGGATAATCATCTGTTTGTATGGGTATCTTACTATTTGGGCATGGTGGAAACAAGTTAATGAGCGGTCACAACCGAAGTGCCTTGGTGCGATAACCTGACTGCATGATGAGTGTAGCAATCTGATAATGTGATGATTTATATCGCAGGGAACCTCTCATTACATTGTTCTTGAGAATGTCATCTTGTTGAGTGCTAACATATTCAACCGGTTGATAATGCGCTCTATGTGCAGATGCTCTTAATGATATGGCTTTTTTTTTTTCGTGGTTCTGCACATGTTGGGTAGGATTACGATACATGATCGAGATGCTGATATTTTCATAGTGTCCTTTGTTTCTTTGATATATTGCGTCAAGTTTCCATGTTTGAAGAATCAGAACAGAGAGACCGGTTTGTGTTCTGTTTTTGTGGTAGAGATTAGTCTAAGACAATCTTTGTTGTGGTTCCCAGAATCATAGGAACACTCAAAAAGCGTGCCTCCTATCTGCACATCGAGGGGCTACATCCAAATCTTCTAACCAAACCATTAGCTCCATCCAAAATAACATAAAGTTGCATCCCTTTACCGTGGCCACCACTATCTAATACTCATGAACTTAGACTCAGATGCACCTTATAAGAAAGTGAAGATCAGAACACTGTGGGTGCAAAAATTGTACCGGACCGGATCAGAGCGGCATGGGCCCGCGCAATGGCCCAAGTGGGTATGCTCTCGGTACCCTCTCGGTATGCTCTCGGTACCCTCTCGGTATCCACTCGGTCGGAAAACACACTGCTTTTTCGGAAACACACCCTTGCAAAACCGAGACTCTTTAGCTTGCACCAAAAGGGTCTCGGTACCCTCTCGGTATGCTCTCGGTACCCTCTCGGTACCCACTCGGTCGGAAAACACACTGCTTTTTCGGAAACGTCCCCTTGCAGAACCGAGACTTTTGGCCCGCGCCAAAAGGGTCTCGGCATCGACAGAAGGAGACTCTGCTAATGCGAACCGCGGCACCGACAGCCCTTGCCAACCACGCCAGGATCCTAAGGCGTTTGCACCTCGGAATCCCAGCCGACCCAGGGGGTCCTGACCCGACTGGGAGGGAGTAACTGTGGGTGCAAAAATTGTACCGGACCGGATCAGAGCGGCATGGACCCGCGCAACGGCCCAAGTGGGTAAGCCCGCCCGGGTTCATGGGCCCACTCTACGAGGCTCGCAGATCAAGCCCTCTCCCTTATTGGGCCCGAACAACGGCCCCATAAGGGCCCAGCAAGGAGACCCAGAACCAGTGCCACGTCATCATCGCCACGTCATCACTGCCATATCGGGCACGTGCCTACGCTATAAAAGGACCCCCAAGACATCCAGAAAAAAGGGGGTCATTCGATCAGAGGAAGAGGGATTCCAGCTCCAGAGCAAGTGCAAGAGCTTACTTCTCTCCTCCTAGTTTCTTTTCTTGTTGCTCCGTGCAACCCCCACTGTAAAAAGCTTCTCTCGGCCTGTCGAGAGAACGCTCAACCCTTTATATTCATATTATAGTGAATATCAGGTGGCACCTCTCGCCCGAAGACGTAGGTCGTAAGACCGAACTTCGACAACAACTCCATGTGTCATCTCTCTCCTTCTCAACTTTCTAATCTCTAACTCTACAAACAATCCAATTCAATCAAGGCTGTGGGGTGGGATTCTCGATCAAGGCGGCTCGAAAACTTCCCCCCACAAACACTACAGGAGGACGTATCTGGTTGGAACCTAACCAATCTTGATTGTTCCAAATTTTCCTGTTTTATATTGTCCGAGACACCTTTAGTGGCAGTAAAGGAGCCTATTGCATTGAAGAAGAGAGAGAAACCAGTAATGGAGTCCCATTTCGGCACATGGGGGATCGCTGTTTCTCTCTGCAGCCTCCTAATTTTTTGCATAAATTATCAAGAAAATTCCGTACATTTCGGCTCATGGGGGATCGCTGTTTCTCTCTGCAGCCTCCTAATTGTTTGCATCAATTATCAAGAAAATTCCGTAGCCTTATCGAGCTGATGATCTATGAGGGAATCCACAATCTGTTGCTGTCTTCTTCGTTCTTTTATATTTATTTTTGCTGAGATAGTGGTTTGCAAGGTTGCACACCTGCACTCACCCAATAATCAAACACAATCTCACTTGGAAACCTGTGGGACATTTATAGCCAAAAGAGAAGGGAAACAAACTTAGAGGAGTAATTGCAGCTCAGATTGATGCAACAAAAAAGAAAGAAGAAAAAAGCGGGCGGGCAGATAGATACAGAAGAAGGAGCCGGCTCCTTTTGTTCTCAGTTTCTGATGTTCCTTGCGGCTTCCAGAGCAGCTCCATCCTTGAGCGTTTCTTGGGCATCCTTGTCCATCCCAAGGCTGAAGAGGGCGGCTGATTGAAGATAGTACGCGGTGGCCCACTCGGGGGATATCACCTGTGCTTGCATTGCATCTCCTAGAGCTTCTTGCGGCATTTCATTCATCAGGTAACACAAGCATCGCCGTGCAAATACAGTTGGAGATATCATCGTTCCGGCATCAACGAACTACAAACCAACAGCACACTGATCACTATTTTCCTCTCTTTTTAGAATCTTATGACATCTAATTATTAAATGCCCACATGAGCAAGAGGGAGGGTTATGTGTGTATATATAATGCGAACAAAAAAAATATGATCGAAGCCCAAATCTAACGGCTATCCTTCAAGAATTGGAACCAAAGCAAAGTCATGTCCAGACAAGGGATGATGATTCTGTACTGTAGCATACCCCATTCAAAGGATGTCCTGCCTACTCCATAGACAACTTAAAATGCAGACTCATATCTATTCAAATCCCTAAACTTGCACACATGGCTCTTGTTTTGACTTCATCACGTCAGAGCATTGTACTAGGGCCAATTAGCATAGCGAAATCCCTAGAATTAAGACAGCTTACACAGTCCCATTGTAATCAGCTATTAAAAGGCTAGGCTTCATACTCATCATCAGTCAAGAATTATGTTGGGCAATGAAAAGATGCCGGATTCCAGATGTTTCCACCATCTAATTACAACCAAAGTTCGGAACAACCATTATCCATCATCCGAAGCAAATCATAATGGGTTGGAACAACCATTATCCATCATCCGAAGCAAATCATAATGGGTTGTTTTGGGTTGATTCCGTTACCTGAGTGTAACAATCAATTGCTGTTCCAAAATCTTTAGCTCGAAAGGCACAATCTCCATGTTTTTTAGAGTTCAAAATCTCCTGCATTTGATTGGTCCACATTTGGAAGGAAAGCTGCAAGATGAATAAAAAACCGAAACATTAGCTCATACAATTAAACGACAGGGAATAGAGTGGCAAATGAGTACCTAATACAATCCATTTTTGTGTACAATTTCAGTTTAACCAAAAACATCCAACCTACCAGGAAGTAAATACAGTTGTTAGCAATTAAGTATATGTTTAGTCCCACCTCGATAACATGTGGGTTATACACCCTAATCCCCTTGTATATATAGTTTGGCTTAGACCCTAATGTAAACAGATCGAAGAGGTTAACATGGTATCAAAACCTAACCCTAGCTTCTCTCCCCATCTTCAACCGCCTCTCTCTCTCTCTCTCTCTCTCTCTCTCTCTCTCTCTCTCTCTCTCTCTCTCTCTCTCTCTCTCTCTCCGAGTTCCCTCCACGGTGTGATGGGTGCCTGATCCGCCAGGTCTCCTCTCCGGCCTCCTCACGCCCAACCTCCCTCTGGCCTCCGTAGCACACCGGCCGCCAGATCCCGATGATCGTTGCCGTCCACCTCCTTGCTCGTCTCCCTGATCGCCGGCAGCCCCCCTGTTGCGGGCGCCGCCTGAGCCGTCGGCTCCCTACACGGTGTCCCATCCCTAGCCGCCTACTCCGTGCGAGCCCTCTGTGTGTCCTCTGCGATCCCTAATCCCCTGTGTGTCCCATGCAATCCCCAACCCCCCTGCTCCGTGTGTCCCCTGCGATCCCCAACCCCCCCTACTTCGTGCATCCCCTGCGACCCCCCCTCCGTGTGTCCCCTGCAAACCCCAACTTCCCGACCCCCCTCCATGTGTCCCTTGCAACCCCCCTTCGTGTGTCCCCTGTGAACCCCGCCTCTTGACACCCTTGTGTGTGTCCACCCCGGCCTGTCCAGCCCCACCACTCCCCCTCCCTTACCTTCTATAGCAACCCCCCCCCCTCCCCTAACCCCTCCCCATCCCTACCCCAGCCGAACCCGCCCCTGTTGCCCGTCCTCTGCTCAAGCTTTCACCGTCTCGTATGGCGACTCCCTTAATCTCACCACCTCTCAAGGCCTCTCCCTTTCCTTTGCAGACAGCCAGCGACTGACACGACGTCACTTACGGTTGAGGCGGCTCTGTCCACCCATGATCTGTGGGACCACATCACCGATGATATGATAAATTTGCATCGGTTGCCGCTGCCTCGGATGCAGTGGCCCACTGGCATCGACGTGATCAGGCTATTCGTGCCTACATCCTGGAGTCTGTCGCTCGCCCGCTTCTCACTCCCATCGATCACCTCCCTACAGCTCGTGAGATGTGGGTGTATCTTCGGGAGTGCTTTGTCCACCACGGCGAAGATCGCAGCCATCAGCTGATCTGTGCCACGCTAACGGCTCGGCAAGAAGACCGTTCTATTCAGGAATTCTTCAGCATGATGAATGGCACCTTGCACAAATTGGATTCCATCATCCCACAGCCATGTGGGTGCCCACGCTCACCCAAGTTCCAGCACCACCTCGACGAGGGACATCTTCACCAGTTCCTGACTGTCCTGCGCTTAGAATTTGCCCTCATTGCTGCTCAGCTTCTCCACCGAGAGCAACTTACTCGTCTCGACGATGCCCTGATCGCTCTTGTTGATGAGGAGACATGCCTTCGCTCATGTGGAACTACACCGCCTCCACCCACTTCAAGGCTTGGCAGTGCCCTAGTCGTCAACGCCAATGACGGCTCGGTGATTTGTCACTACTGCAAAAAGCCCGGGCACATGAAGCATGACTGCCCCACCTATCCTCCTCGTGACCCTCGTTGGGGTCCTAATGAGCGCCGACTCCGTGACACTCGTCGCGATCATGATGGATGCGATAGAGGTAAAGGACGTGGTTAGAGCCCTCCCCACTCTAAAGACGGGACTGCTGCAACTATTGTTGCTGAGATGTCCTCATCGGCTTCAACTACCACGTCTGCGGACGCCGGTCACGTACAGCGCCTTGAGGAGTTGCTTCTTCAGTCCTCACTGCTTCGGCATGCCTCCTCTGCCGACTCATTCCCGGCTCACGGTCTGTTTGCTCACTCTGGTAATATTACTCCATGGATATTTGACTTAGGGGCTTCCTGTCACCTTACATCTGACTCCAGTATCCTTACACACTACACCTGCACAACTTTTCAGGTTCATACTGTTGATGGGGCCTCTGTCCCTATTCCACAATATGTATCCATCACCCCGGCCTCCAACCCTACTGGGCGTATGACCCTCTCTCATGTTCATCATGCCCCTCACCTTAACATAAATCTTATGTCCACTAGTTCTCTCTGTGATTTGAGTCTGACAGTCAACTTCTCTTCTTCCTCTTGCGTTGTTCAAGATTCGCGCACGGGATGGAGGATTGGGCTGGGCCGTAGGACTGGAGGCCTATATCAGTTGGAGTATTTGCATGTTTCTCCTTCAACCCCCTCCTGCACTGCTGCTCTATCTGTTATCTCAGATGCTGACTTATGGTATCGTCGTTTAGGTCATCTATCTAGTGATCGCCTCCAAAGCATGTTCCAATTAGGTGCTTTGGGATGAGCATCCTTTTTTTCTTTATCAGTCTGTACGAGATGTCGATTGATAAAGCACATTACACTATCATTCTCTCATAGTGCTTCTCAATCTGACATCCCTTTTGCTTTAGCTCATTCAGACATCTGGGGTCCGACCCCTGTTGCATCTCTGTCTGGGTATTTATATTATGTTAGTTTTATTGACGGTTTTTCTCGATGCACCTGGGTCTATCTAATAAGACACATATATGAAATTCCATAGATCTATCACACTTTCACCTCGATTATTCACACTCAGTTTGGTCTTCGCATCAAAGTCCTTCGTTCCGATTGTGCCAAGAAGTTTCTCTTATGAAATGCGAGGGATCACTCAGTTACATGGAACTCTTCACCAGCAGTCCTGTCCTCACACTCATGAGCAGAATGGTATTGCTGAGCGCAAGCATCGCCATATCATTGACACTACTCATGCTCTTCTTCTCTCTGCCTCGGTCCCCCATTCCTATTGGGCCGAAGCTGTCTTAACTGATGTTCATCTAATCAATATCACGCCCTCCTCTGTTCTTTTCGGTGTCACACCATATGAGCACCTTCATTCCACGCCCCTGATTACACATCCCTTCGCACATTTGGCTATACTTGCTTTGTTTTTCTCCCCCACCTCATGAACGCACCAAACGGTCTGCCAGGACCGTACGGTGTGTCACGCCCCGGTTTCCAACACAAAGGAAAACTATCCAACTCGGGGGCGAGAAAGGTAGAAGTTATGGGTTTGAATTGATTTGATAAAATATCACCATTTATTTTCTAAAACTTTTAATGGTGAAAGCTATGCTGCTGAAAAGGTAGCCTTGAGGAGAGGATCCAGTTTCAGGTCAGCAGTAGCCGGTGGTTAGAAGCAGGCGTGGTCTTAGAGCAGCAGTGGTCAGATTTCTCGTTAGTAGCTAGTGGTTTTCGTCTTCTTCAACATTTGGTGTAATTGGGAATTCGTAGGGACATGTTTGGATTTCCTTTTCTGGTTGGTATTGTTGGTTAGTTTTGTTAGTTGTGGTAATATCTGTTGCTCAATACCAATTAACATATGGTAGACCTCTCCTCAAGGCTACCTTTTCAGCAGCATAGCTTTCACCATTAAAAGTTTTAGAAAATAAATGGTGATATTTTATCAAATCAATTCAAACCCATAACTTTTATCTTTCTCACCCTCGAGTTGGATAGTTTTCCTTTGTGTTGGAAACCGAGGCGTGACAAAATGGTATCAGAGCCAGTTCTCCTCGGGATGGGAGGTCTAACCCTACACGAGGACGTGTAGCCCTAAAGGGGGTGGATTATGATGACCAAGATCCAATAGCCAAGAGCCAAGACTCCTGAGGCTGAGATGCCAAGATGGATGAGGTGAGGTGTACAAGGCCACGAGTTAGCCCCACATCGCCTGGAGAGAAGGAGATCTTGAGCTACTTATATAATTTCCCCTCCCAAATATAAAAGACGCGTTTTAAAACTGTGCGCCACTACAGAATTCGTAAGAACTCCATAGTTAAGCGTGTTCAGGCGAGAGCAGTACTAGGATGGGTGACCTCCTGGGAAGTTCTTGTGAGGGCACAAGCAAAGCGGGCAATATCTTGTGTGTTTGGGTCGGATGTTACACGGTGTATTCACTTGGGCCTTAGTCGGGAGCATAAAGGATATCGCTGTTACGACCCCTTAGCTCGCCGTATTTGCATTTCTCGCCATGTCTCCGTTGTTGAGGATCTTCCGTACTTCGCCTCCCCATCTCCTTCATCTAACTCTCCCGACTCCTCTCCTTTCATTTCCACTTCTCCCACCAGTCTCCACATCCTCCTCTCTTCCTTTGATACCCCCAACTCGTCCTCCACTCTCCTCACCACCTTCCCCCTTTGCTCACCATCCTCCTACTTCACCTTCCCCACCATCACCCTCTCCGCCTCCCCCCTCTCCACCCCATGCGGATACTCCCACTACTACCTCCTCCACAGCGGCTACTCTCCCTCACCCGGATGTGGATCCTGGACTTCCTCGGCGCAATCCTGCAGGGCTCGTTACCCCCCTGATCACTATGACTACTCTCCTAAGAGGTATGGTCACTCTGCCTTTACCATTGACTTCTCTGACCACTCTACTGTTATGTCCTACTCTCCCTCCTACCAGGCCTTTCTTACAGCCCTTCACTTTCATCGGGAGCCTCGGTCATACCAAGAAGCAGTTATTCACCATGAGTGGCAGCAGACCATGGCTGAGGAGCTCGGGGTTTTTCACCGGACTCAGACTTGGGAGTTGGGACCAGTAAAACTACTAACATAAACAAAAGTCATGTTATCAGATATAACTTCAGATCAAGGTGAAAGCGAGTGATTCAAGTATACAAGCCACACACCCAAACTCGCTGCATTAGGCATGTTGAGATAGGTTTAATCCAACATCGAAAAGTGGGGCGCCATTAGGCCGTACATGTTGTGCTCTCCCCCTCAAAGAGGTTAGCCTTTTGGAGCACTCCGGGTTAGTAACAAGGAAAGTACATGTAAGCACAAGTTCAACTTATTTGCTTAGTATGGCTCTAGTGCCCACATTAGTTTGCTACTGTGGCAACCACGTCGAATGCAACAATTCAGTGTATGGTTGTGTGGCTTACACTTGGCCACTTCCCAACTGAAGAAAGAAATGCAGTCGAGCACCAAACAGTTCCTACTTGGAGTATTTATCAGTAATTGAGAAGGGGTAATCATGAAAAGTGTGGCATTCACTGCTACACAACTTGTTTTGAGTGATGCTACGTAATTTATGTCAATCTGATGTACAGACAAATCTAGCCAAGGTTAGCATGCAACTTCCAGATTGTTGTCTTTCTAATACAAACTAATCCTTCTAACTATAGGGAGGCTTGGCAGGAACCTTCCGATCAATAATCAACCTGACGTCAACCCTCTAAACTTGATAATGAAAACCCGATAAAGATACTTAACAACAAAGGGGCATACCAAGGAACGTAAAAGACCAATTGGTGGGTAGGGAGACATACCTTGTTGATTACGTATTTCAAGCCCATATCACCGGGAACGACCCTCGAATGTTCCCCCAATCTAAGAAAGAGTCTCAAAGAAGAGGGTAGAAGTCAAGATTTGATATAGGGAGTTGTGTTCATCTTTGTGGCACAAATATAAGCCCGACAAGCAACTGCTTTCCACATAGTAACATTCCAAATTTTGAATCTTCAGGTTTAGATTAGAATCAAACAGCTCAAAAGCTTCCTATTGTGATCTTCTACCTATATCTCTAGGAATCAGGGTTTCATGTTAAACATTTTCATGCAACCACACATGCATAAGCATTGAGTAAAGCCCTTGTTGAACCTCTGAAAGTTCCAATGGAAATACAATCATGAAGGATTCAAAAAGGGAAAGCTGCAAACAAATAGCAGGGCTAAGGCAGGCTATGATAACTAGGTGCCTGAAACAATGAAAGCATGAAGAGCAGGAACACACAAGATGTTTACACAAAACAGTTAAGTGAAGTTTCTGATTACCTCATTGGCTATTCCCTCATCGTCTTTGTATCCAACCTTCCCCAATATTTCATGTATAGCAGTGAGGTCCAATCTGGAGCAAGCTTCACCAAGAGGAGTTAAAGGAAGTGTTTGCACTGAGGTTACAGGTCCACGTGGAATACCCATCAATATATATGATGGCACCTGCTAAAGAAACACACTCAAAGAGGTGCCGAACAACCCAAATGTCCACAACTAAGAACAGAACCTAAAAGTCCCACCTAATGTCAACCAAGAGTATTTATAGTCATAAAAGCTAATTAAAAGAACGGTAAATTAAACTTTGCCCCCCTGAAGTTTAGCTCAAAAACACTTAACCCCCTTATAGTTAAAAAACTACACTTTACCCCCTTCAATTCAGTTTTGATCAGATAGTAATTGCCAAATGAGAAAATTAAGTAGTTGACAAAAGGGTGTACTGTGGTAACATTTCAAACTTTAGGGAGCGATTTGGAACAAACTAAACTACAGGGGGGTTAAGTGTTTTTGAGCAAAACTTCAGGGGGGTAAAGTGTAATTTACCCTTAAAATAATTTATGAACCAAAGGTTTATAATTTACACACTCAAACAATGAGAATTAGAAAACATAGCATCTCACAAGTCAATAAAAGAAATCCATCAATGAAACTTGCCAAGGTATATGCATCAGAAAGAAATATGTAAATACAGAACAACAATCATTTTGAACAATAGGTTTCTGCAATCAGCATTGCATAAAAAGACTGCCTAGATGTTTCTCTTAGTAAATTTAAGGGACAACTGGGTGACTTCCAGTGGAAGGTGTCACCATATGTGCTTTAAAATTTTGCCGACATAAAGATAAAAATATTATGATCTTTTGACTTGCTTGAAAGCAAGGAGATCCTCAAAATACGAAACAGATATCTTTGAATAACTTTTACCTCAGCTTCTTTTTGAAGTGATGTAAGTGCAGTCACCAGTGACTTTGTATTTGGCCTTTCACGAGGTTCATATTGTAAACATCGGGAAGCTAATCGCACCAACTCAGTTCCATCATCATTTGAAAAATGCCCCTCCAAACAAGAATCCATCAGCATCAGAAAATTCTTACCACGTATCAAATCGAGTGCCTGAAACAATAAAATAATGTTGTGTTTCAGCTACAAAAACGTACAGTAATTGAACGTCTCAAATACAAAATACTTACTGCTAAGCAAGTTCAAAATTTCCATTTCGGTCAATATTTCGACCCTCTGGATATGGAAATATTTCGTGGAAATATTTCGACAGTGTTGAAATATTGTGATTTTACAGAAATTGTGAAAATATTGATTTTTTAATGGAATTTTTCAGTGAATCTCTGCATAGTCGTAAACTAAGTATATAAACACAATTTGGAACACTCAGATAATATTTGTACCCTATCTACGGGTGTAGAGCTTCACAAAGCATGTATTATGCATTTGAGTATGTGAGTCTTGTGCAGTCTTGTTTGGTCCTGTATTGATCTATTTTTTTAAAATGGTTTTTAATCTTTTTTGTGGAAAAAAATGTTTCCAAAATAAAAATTAGATGATTGTTAAAATAATGCTTCAAACGATTTTGAAAAACGGACTTAAAACAAGAAAGTTGTGCAAGTTTGAAATCGTGCAAAAATTATGCTGAAATGCAAAACACTGTTTTTTTACCGAGTCTGAAAAAATGAGATGTTATAAAGAAAAGTTTTTATACATTCAAAATTTTCTTTGACGGACAATGGTTTTCTAGATGTATTTGTAGTTCTATATCCTGTGGAATTTTTTGAGCTAAAAATGAGTTGATTTAACCACTTTTCTCAACATACAAATTTTATGAAAAACCGAAAAAACTGTTTTCTCCTCCTAAAACTGAAAGTATACATTTTGATTCGCTTGGTTTTTGATTTTTTTGATATTTTTATTGAAATCAAATGGGGGGGTATTTACTTATTTACATATAATAACTTAAAGTAAATCGATATTTACTTAAACGTTATTATATGTAAATAAGCTGCTGAGAACTCATGATTTCCATTTCGTTCGATATCGCACTAGGAATTTCGTGCCGAGGTCTGAGAAAACCGAGATATTTCGAGAAATTTCTCGGGATTTTGTACCTTGTTGCGAAGTAAAGGCCATGTAGAAAGGGATGCCAATTTTGTGAACATTGCAAATTAATTTCTTAACATTACAAGGACATATGTCCTGCAAACATTGATGCAATCATAGGACAAATTTTAAAAAACGGTAAGATTGATTAGAGGCCTTATCACACTTTTCTTGCCAAGCATCTATTCTTTATTCCTCGTGTGCTAGTATGTCCTATAATATATGGATGAACGAGAGAAAGGATGTCCTACATGGCACGTCCCGCTGCCTAGATAACATTCTATGTGGCCGTTTATTTTGCTCTCTGACGGGCTTTTCTAATAACACGGATTCGGAGGCTGATGGCATCAAAACCGTGTGTGTGCAGTGACATCAAAGTGCCTTCCAGCAGACATGTGTGATTTTGTCGGGTTTGGATCCGAACACCATGCTGACTCTCATCAGGCTAGGATAGACTATTTATTTCTTCCCGACATCTCTTTTGAGTAGTCACTATTTCCTGCTTGATGACTCAGATGACATCCTCAAGTCTTGATGCAGTTCACATGCTCAGTTCAAGTACAATACCAGAAAACACTCATAACATGTTCAATTATGCGATACCTATACTGATTGTCGTTGAAAACCTATAGAAATCTGGAAAACATGTTCTTATTCCATTTTTGGGATTTTAATTCTGAAAATGCCTCAAGTTCTTTTGTCTTCTTCCTTGTAAGTAGGATCATGAGATCCATTATTTTTTTCTGCTTGATACTCCCGTATACATCAGTTATTTCTTGTTCTGGCAGGTCTAAAGCTGAAGGTATTATAGATGCTGCTGAAAATTATCATATGCAGTCCCAGTAGAAAATAGGAGGCTATACAATATGGTTCAGGAATTAAAAGGTATCTACGTCGCATAAAAATTAGGCTTACCATGCTTTTTATTATTATTATTGTATTATCGTTACTTTTTTTACTTAATTTGCTTTGGAATTCTTTGTTAGAAAACATCCGAGTATATTGTCGGATAAGGCCATTGCTTCCTGGTGAAAGTCAGAAGTCAAGAGTTATAGACAGTATTGGTGAGAATGGTGACATCGGATGTTTTTAAGTTCAACGAGGTCTTCGGTCCCGCTGCTTCACAATTTCGTAGCTATGGCCTTTTTATGCTATGTGCTTCATTCTTTACAATTCTATGCCTATAATTATGTGTATCTTACACTATCAAACATGAACTTTGTATCTAGACAACTAGAGCTGTTTAAGAGAATACGCATGTTTGACAACTAACCATCAGTACTTACCAAAAGTTTGTCGTGAAATTGGCAGAGGATAATCCGCCTTTAATTCGGTCAGTTCTTGATGAATACAATGTGTATACAAAAGTATAATCAGTTTCAACTTGCAACACTATCTAATCTAACCTATGAAAGTATAGCATGCTAAGATTTTCTACTTTCTAGGGCCTTGACATGATGATGAGCACTCACCGCAGGAGAACTAAGATGGAGTTAGGCATGATTTTCTCAAAACCAAAACTTTAGGCTCAAGTCTAGGAGCATGTAGGAAGCATTCACTGTCAAAGTCTCATATCCTTTAAACCATGACAAAGACAAACTTCCAAAATCAAATATGAAGTAGTGATAAACCCTAAGTTTGTCTTCAAATGTGCAGCAACAAGTTGACGAGGAAAAAAGAACGTACGTGGCTTGGAGGAATGTGTTTCCCACTAAGAAGGTCGAGCAGAAGAGTGCCAAAGCTGTACACTACACTCTCAGGTGTCACTCTCCCTGTCAAATGGATCCAATTATTGAGAAAACATACGTGTTTCTTCAATCCTTAATTATCAAGAAATCCTTTCTTTCTTTGGTGAACAACAAACAATACCGCCTTCAGATAAAATCTTTGGTGAGGGACAGGCCAACCAGCAACAAAGAGACCACATGTGTTTCCTTACTTTTGTTATGTGAATAAGTAAGTATTTATACCTGTCCTGAGGTATTCTGGGGGTGTGAAGGCTAAGTTAGTGCTGTAGCTCTTCCCATCTCTGCTGTTCTTCATGAGGCCAAAGCATGACAGTCTTGGATCTCCATCCTATCATAAAAATTGAAGTGAAAACACGAGGAAATTAAAGGGCAATGCATGCAGAGGATAGTAAGGATGGGTTATTAGTGATAGCAGTAGCAGCTCCTCACATGATCGAAGAGAAGCCTATATGCATTGAGATCATGGTACAGTGCCCGCCCTCTGCTGCTGCAGTACTCCAATGCCTGTGCTAGGTACAGAGCCACCCTGATTCTCATCGCCCAATTCATCGGCTGGCTGTCCCCTGCCATACCACCATCCAATCTCTCAACAAACAGGCCCAGAGAGGTAGGTTGAAAGCTGAGGAACTTGTTGGCCGGAGCAAATCAAAAGAAGAAGAGCGGGGGCGGGGGGGGCCGTACAGTGGAAGAGGTGCTTGGCTAGGGTTTCGTGGGGCATGAACTCGGCTATGAGGAGCCTCTCGTTGCCCTCGCAGCAGCAGCCGATGAGATTGGCCAGCCGGTCGCAGCGGAGCTGCCCCACCAATCTCGCCTCCTCCTGCGAGAAAAGCAGGAGCCCATGAGGTGAGACGCGAAGAAAGGGATGAGAGAAAGGGGCAGGGATGGGACGGACGAGGAATTGGCGAGGATCGGGCCAGGCGGACTTGTTGAAGCGCTTGATGGCGACGGTGCGGCCTCCTCCATCGGGAAGGAGGCCGCGGTAAACGACGTTGGGGGCCTTCTCCCCGTGCTCGGAGAGGATGTGGTCGGGGGAGAATCCGGCGGTGGCGAGCCTCAGCTCCTCCAGGCTGTACTGGGCAAACCCGGGGACGGCGTCGCGGTCGGCTTTGCCCCCGTCCCCTGCCCCTGCAAATCAATTCAATCAGTGGCGGATAGAACCATGTGAAAGCGAAGGGAGAGAGGGAAGGAGGAAGTACCAAGATCGTCGGACTCGAGTAGGGAGGAGTTGAAACGGGTTGGCCAGCAGCAGAGTGAGAATTTGGAGCAACGGGCTCCCATTCTGGAGACAGCTTGGTGGTGGCCTGCCCGGCCGGCCGTAGTAGGCTAGTAGCAGTAGTGGCAGCAGGTGGTGCAGCTAGCCCAGCCAACTTTTGCCACCTCCGTCCTCCGTCCTCTGTTTTTCGCTGCTGCTGCTGCTACCTGCCGACTCTTCAGCTGCTATCTTTCCAATTCCACCCTGTTGCTCCCCGTCAATGGATCGATTTCCTGCTTCTGCTGCTTCTTATTTTTTGGTGAAAGGATTGAATGAGATGATGACCCACCCATCCTGATCATCTTTTTTATTTACCCGCCCTTTTTGTTGCTAAAGCTGGGGAGGGGAGAGGCAAACCCAACCCCACCTGTTTTGAGCCCTCTTTGCCTTTGGAGCTAGCTAGCTGTATACAGCAGTAGCCACGGCGCGGATGCAAATGAAGCACCGGCAGTGCATGCAATGATAACATGCCTTGCTGTCCGGAATGAGACCGGCTGGCTGGCTGTTCTGTTCTGTTCCGTTGGGCAGTACTGGAGTGGAGGCCCACGCAGGCAGGCAGGCAGAGGAGCAATGAGAATTAGGCGTGCCACCATTACTGGAGGCTAGTCCCCACCACACACTCATTAGCTCCATGCAATACCTACCACTGATTTGAAATTGTGTTGTGTTGCTCAACCAAACCTTGCCTTCTCCTTTTTTGGCTTTCAAGAAGGGCATCCTTGTTGTCTGACCATGATTGCAACACCACTCGAAGCAGCAGGATCCTTTATGAGAATAAGAGGGCGGGCTTGATGATTTCTGGAGATTGAAGCTAGGTTCCAATGCCCCCAAGTGATTCAATTCAAGAATGGGTAGGGTAGAATTTCATTCTTGCAGTGCAGGTGGTAGATCCCCCCCGCCGCCCGGCCATCATGAGATGATGAGCTGCTGCTCAGCCTGCCTCTGCCTCGGCCTCGGCCTCGGCCTCTGGATGTGGGAGAAAGCCTTCCCACAAAACATCACGTGCACTTGTGCTGTTTACCGGGAAACCTCCCTTTAATTATCTTTTGGACCATCATAGGAGTAGGATAGGGGTCTGTGAATTTCATTTGCACTTTTGCCTCTCATCCCGCCTCGCCACATCCACACCCACACCCACACCCACACCCACACCCACACCACACAGACGTGAGTGAAAAGCTATCCATACACAGGGAAACCAAATAGAAGCAAACCGTGCGCACACGGAATCAATCAAGACGGACGCACATCGGACATTGAAGTCAAATCACACTCCCCACACCGACCCGACCCGACCCGACCCAACCTGACACAAGGATGGACGCTCCTCCGTGGACCCGTGGCCTTGTTTATATTCCCTCCCTTGTACCAAACAATATATCACGTTCTGTGTTACCCCCCATTTCAATTCAACTCTGCCTCTCAACAAACGAGATTGTGTACAATGATCACTATTTTGGTCGCCCTTCTAAAAGAATGATGGTTATGATGAATAGAGAAGGTGATGTCTCTCCTTCATCAAGAGCTTTTGATTATTTCACAACAATGAATAGAGCAAAATGTCACACATGTCCTTAAAATGGACCAATGGGAGAGAGGGTTGCTCATCACCTTTTTATACAACAATCTCCTCAACCCAATAGGATGTTTGAGGAGGAAATATGTCATGTCATCTTCGAGGTGGAAAGATAGTGTAGTGTACCCAATGGTTTCCTCAAAATTTGTTCTTTTGAGGAGAGTGATAGTGCGGTTGTCCCCAACTAGTTGGATTACTCAAATTTTACACCATTCTATGAGAATGACCACTTAATTCATTTGGATCGCACAATCGTCATCATGTGGCTATGATTTGAAAGGGAAGTGCAGATGCGTGTGGACAGGCATTAAGGATTTTGGCTCCTCAGTGCTGACGAGCATGTTGATGAGTTGGGGTGGGGGCCATCATGTGATCCCACCATTGAGGAGTACCTTGGAAGCTCTTTTTCACCTATTCGTTCTCAATGTTGGTGGGGACAAATCATTCCAGGAGACCGCTGTACATGCATGCTCCTAGGACGGTGAACGAAATTATTCCTATGTTACATGCTAAATGTTACGAATATATGTGGCTGCCCACTTTGGTGGGATACATCTAACCGACACGTCTATCTGTTATCCCTAGCTCTCTATATATATGTTATGAATAAACAAGAGGCTCTTACGTATTCGTGAGAGCGCAGCCGTCATCCCGAGTGCAACCATCTCCTTCTTCCTCTCTCTCGTAACACGTTATCAGCACGAGTGCTCGTCGACCTGGCCGATCCCGAACAGAGAGAAGCAAGAGGAGAAAAGAGAAGAAAAACAGAGAGAGCAACGAGAAGAGAGAAGAGGTTCTCCTCCGTCCCATCGCAACAGCGACGAATGTAAGGTACGCTCGAGAACTCACCTTTTCCCCGGGCATGTGCGAACGACGGGCTGCGCTCACCGGCGCCGGCACCGGCAGCAGCAGCGGTAGCGTGCTGCCAACGCCTTAGATCATTTTCCCCGTAGTTTCTCTGGCCACTCACGATCCAAGTCTATCTCCGACCGGTGTGGGTGCAAATTTTGGCAAGAAGTATGCAAAACAGCGGGACCCACCGGCCCTGCCTAGTGGGCCCCCAAAGACTACAGCGGGACCCACCGGCCCTACCTGGTGGGCCCCCGAGTACCACAGCGGGACCCACCGGCCCTGCCTGGTGGGCCCCCGAGTACCACAGCGGGACCCACCGGCCCTGCCTGGTGGGCCCCCGAGTACCACAGCGGGACCCACCGGCCCTGCCTGGTGGGCCCCCGAAGACTGCAGCGGGACCCACCGACCCTGCCTGGTGGGCCCAAGAGCCTGTGGAATCCCCCCAGGAGACGGTAGCAGGGTCCACCAGCTTTACCTGGAGGATCCCCAGATACGGCAGCAGAAACCGCCATTTGCCCCGGAATTCCTCCCCGGGAAGTCTATAAATAGCAGAGCCTTCGAATATAAAGGGATCGGATTTTCAAAACTTAAAACTCCAGAACTCAAACCAGAGCTCTGAAAACAGATCAGTGCCATCATCTGATATCTGTCTCAGAAACCTCTATCTCCTCTTACCCTCTACCTCACCTTGATCTTCTTCTTGTCTTTGAACAAGTCGAAGAAACTTCAGTGACACTCGGCCTGTCGAGGTCACTTCGAAATAAGTATTAGTGAATTCGGGTTGCTCCCTATAGCACGGAGACGTAGGCTTCGACTGAACTCCGAGATCACTTCTCGTGTCAATTCTCTCTGGTTGCTTCTCTGTTAGCATATCAAAATCTGCAACTCCAATCGATAGATCAAACAACGATCTTCGATTTCAACTTCGATTGACTGGTGAGGCGAGGTCTTCGGGTCGGCACGAAGATTTTCCCCCACAGTTTGGCGCCGTCTGTGGGATCCGAGCAAAAAGTTGAGCTCTCCGCTACTACTTGATCGGTTGAACATACAACCGATCTTGATAGTCAAACTTCCTCGCCCCCTCGGCTGATCAGACAACTGATCGGACGTCGGCACTCTCGTTGCACCTTTCGCTCTCTGAATGGTGAGGACGAAACACCAGGGTCAACCAGAAGGAAGTAACACTCAACAACAACCTCGTCCTGAGACTCGTTCAATGAGTCAAAGGCTCAACTTCGGACAGCCCCTTGCTGTCCCCGAGATGGGGGTTCGTTCAGGGAGTGGGAGATCTGTCGATCGACCAATCGCCCACCCCGCGCGACAGTCAATTGGGCAAACAGCACCCGCTCCTGCTGAAGACCCTCCACCGACCTACCAAATCTCTATGGTCGACTTCCAGCTGCTCCAATTGGCGAAGCAAAACGCCACCCTCACCGCCGAGAGGGATGCTCTTAAGAGGGCAGCTTCTGAGGCTGGGATCGCTCTTCCTATCCCCTCTACAAGTGAGAGGGTCGATCTTCCTCGACATTCAATTCACTCCGAGCAACGGAGGTCAATGGGCACTACTGCCCTCGAGAGGATCCGACGTGA
Source organism: Chamaelirium japonicum (assembly GCA_947650365.1). Classification (NCBI taxonomy): domain Eukaryota; kingdom Viridiplantae; phylum Streptophyta; class Magnoliopsida; order Liliales; family Melanthiaceae; genus Chamaelirium; species Chamaelirium japonicum. Next base: position 5,965,628 of record OX393555.1, on the reverse strand, counting down.
CCTAACTCCCTCTGCTGCCCCCTGGAAGCAGAGTGTTTGGGATCGCCTCGACGACGAGTCCTCCCAATCATCTTCTGGCCACAACTGCGACAAGAGGGCACCTTCAAAGCTCAATATGAAGCACCAGATGAAAGGCGCTCCTTCAAAGAGTAGAGTCTCCCCTTCCATTCCACTTCAACGTGGACTTGGATCAGACCTTAGACACCGACTTCAACCGGCAAATACTTCAATGCCCGAGCAAGACCTTGCGATCTTGCCTCTTGACCCACCTCTAGGTCGAAGACATGGTCGCAGGGATGGGTATTCCTCCGCCGGACCTCTCCATCGAAGCCTATTCGAATCAACATTTCCAAGGGGATGGAGAACTCCCACTCTCCCCAAATTCAATTGCATCAGAGGAGATCCGACTCTCCATATCCTCGCATTCAAGCAAGCACTAACGCCGCACGAAGAAGAAAACAACATGCTCTGCCGCACCTTCGCAGGAAGTCTCGATGAGCCGTCACTCGACTGGTATCACAATCTCCGAGCTGGGTCAATCACCCAGTTTGGTGTTTTGGCTAACTTATTTGTGCAGCATTATCAGCTCAATCTGAAGCCAGAGAAGAAGCTCGACTCTCTCTATCGGCTAAGGATGGGTGCTGACGAGACTCTCCGAAGTTTCACTAGGAGATTTTGCAACGAGCATGCTGCCCTCTCTGGAAGACATCTGGATGATGAAGCCATCATGTTGGCTTTCCAGAACGCTCTCCGCTTCGATCTACACATCTACAACAACTTCATCCGCAATCCCCCTCCTTCTCTGGGTGCTATGTTCGATCGAATCCAGAGAAAGATCGAGGTCGAAGATGATCAAGTCGCTCGGAAAGGGCGAGAAACAAAGAAAAGGCCTACTGAGAGAGAAGCTCCAAAGTATGCTGCCAAAGCTCACAACGCTGAGGCGGCAGCCCCTCCAGCCAACAAACGATCAAAGAATGATGGGCGTCGATCTCCGACGAAGACCACTTTCACCGAGTGGAATTTACCTGTTGAACAGATCCTTGACCGCATTCAACACGAAGAATTCCTTCGAAGGCCCAATCCACTTCAGCCGAACACAAAGTTCACGGCCGACAAAACTATTTATTGCGATTTCCATCGAAGCCATGGCCATTCCACCGATCGGTGCTATCGGCTAAAGTTTCATCTCGAAGACTTGCTGAGAGAAGGCCATCTCCATGAATTCACCAGAGAAGGACAAGATCAACATCGATCCTCTGCAAAGGGGAAAGAGGCTTGCTGGATTCATCAGATCTCTTCCAACCCATCACCTCTCACCGTGAATGCCAATATCTTTGGCATTCATGGATCATTGCACAATCAATCAATGACCGGGAAGGAAGTCGATCGGCAGATTAGGCGCATCTTCCATGTTCGATCTACTGCAAACAAAGAAGATACCTGGATCGAGAAGCCCATCGAAGGCCTTGCTTGGCCGTCCATCGTCTTCAACGACACTGATCTTCAAGGAGTTCATACTCCACATCGAGACCCCCTGGTTTTGAAACTCATCATCGACGGAAGCACCGTCAATCGAATCCTCATCGACACCGGGAGTTCTATCGACATTATGTTCTCAGACTGCTTCAAACGTCTGGGACATAAATATCAAAGCCTTGACGTCGTTCCAACTGTGATCACTGGTTTCAACGGCGAGCAAAGCATCACGGTGGGTGAGTCGAGATTCACCATCGACCTCAGCCAAGAGACTCGAGTCTCGGTGAGGTTTGCGATCGTCGAAGGAACGTCCAGCTACAACGCCATTCTCGGACGACCATTCCTCCACCAGATCAATGCCATCTCCTCTTCTTATCATCAACTACTCAAGTTTGCAACTGGAGAAGGCATCGTCTGCATTCGAGGCGATCAACAAGCTGGAAGGTCTTGTGAGGCTGCTGTGGCTAAGACAGATCGAAAGATCAACATTGCTCCTCCAAAGCGACCACGAGATGAAGCTGGTCCCTCTTCCAAATAGCAATTAGAGGAGATTCCGCTGACCAAACCTCCACCAATCGAATAGGAAGCATCACCTTCAATTGAAGAAATCATCCCAATCAACATCGGCAGCGGAGATCTCCCTCGACAAACTTTTATTGGTACCGGTCTTAGCGACGCAGAAGCGCAAGACATGGTATCCTTCCTCCAGTCCAATATCGACGTCTTCGCTTGGTGTTTCGAAGACATGCCTGGTATCAATCCAGATGACGCTTGTCACCGACTTGCGATCAAAGAAGAAGTGAAGCCTGTCAAGCAAAAGCCACGCACCATCCGACCAGAACTGCAAGTTGCCGTTCAAGAAGAAATCACCAAGCTACTCGCAGCAGGCTTCATCCGTGAAGTAGAGTATCCTACCTGGATCTCTAACATAGTTGCTGTTCCAAAGAAGAACGGGAAGGTCAGAGTCTGCATCGACTTTACCAATCTCAACAAGGCTTGCCCCAAAGACCCATTCCCCATGCCAAGGATTGATAGACTTGTCGATGCCACTGCTGGCCACGAGCTATTGTCTTTCATGGATGGGTACTCTGGATATAATCAAATTCTGCTTCATCCGGATGATCAAGAGAAGACATGTTTTGTGACTAGCCGAGGTCTCTACTGCTACAATGTAATGCCATTCGGCCTCAAAAATGCTGGTTCTACCTATCAAAGGTTAGTCACAAAAATGTTCGAAGATCAGATCGGTCGCAACGTCGAAGTCTACGTCGATGATCTCCTCACCAAGAGCTCCACTCGTGGAAAGCATCTATCCGATCTGGCAGAAACTTTTCAAGTCCTCCGAAAGTATCGCATGAAGCTCAATCCCGCCAAATGCGCTTTTGGAGTTCAATCGGACAAATTTCTGGGTCACCTTGTGACCAGAAGAGGTATTGAGGCCAACCCCGACCAGATTCGAGCCATCCTCGACATGCCATTACCTACCAATCGGAAGGAAGTGCAACTTCTCACTGGAAGACTTGCCGCTCTCAATCGATTCATCTCAAAGTCCTCCGATAAGTGTAAACCACTCTTCGACAAACTACGTAAGGCGGACACTTCAGAGTGGAGTTCAACTTGCGAAGAAGCTTTTCAAAGCATCAAGAGATATCTGGTGCAAGCTCCTATCCTGACTGCTCCACTTCCAAAAGAAGACTTGTGGCTTTATCTCGCCGTGACCGATCAAGCAATCAGCGCGGTCCTAATCAGTAGAAGAGAAGGCATCGAGCATCCAGTCTATTATATCAGCCACACTCTTCTTCCAGCTGAAACTCGCTACTCAAAAACTGAGAAGGTCATCCTGGCCTTGCTCACTGCATCGCGCCGTCTCCAACCATACTTCGTCTCCCACCAGATCACTGTCATTTCAGAACACTCGCTCAAAGATATCGTTGACAAAGCTGGTCGAGCTGGTCGAATGACCAAATGGGTGATCGAAATGAGTGCTCTGGGGATTCAGTTCGAATCTCGCACTTCTATCAAAGGTCAAGCTGTTGCTGATTTTCTAGCTGACTTTCCAGTTGAAGACCCCATCACTTGGGAAGAAGATGAAGACATGCGCTTAGAAGATGAGGACAATACTCCGATCAACCTTGCAACAAAAATTAATCCAAGTCTCGAAGCTATTGCTGCAACTCCTCCATGGAAGCTTTATACTGATGGAGCTTCAAGTTCGATCGGTTCGGGAACTGGGATAGTCTTAGTATCCCCCAAACTTGATCATCTACAGAAGGCCACTCTCCTAGGGTTCAACGCCACCAACAACGAAGCCGAATACGAAGCACTCATTTCCGGACTCGAAATGGCGGAATCCCTGGGGGTAGATCGAATCATCGTCTACAGCGACTCCCAGTTGATCATAAGGCAAATCAATGGAGAGTACACAGCTCGTGAAGAAAGAATGCAACTCTATTTGGCCTTAGTACGACATCTTCAACAACGCTTCACAAATACTGAATTCGTTCAAATTCCAAGGGCAGAGAATCGTGAAGCAGATGCTTTAGCTAATGCTGCCTCCGTCCTTGGAGACTCGCTCGGAGGAAGGCAAATACAAATTGATTATCAGGAAGTGCCCAAGACCACCCCCGAACAACAGATCATTGCTACCACAAAAAGATCTGGGGGTAGAGATCAACTGGTATTGAACCTTACCACTACAAGTGAGCTAGAGGATTGGAGACAACCAATTTTCAACTTCTTCAAACATGGTGAAATACCCAAAGATCCAAATCAATCTCAAAGACTTCAAAGGAAGCTCCCATGCTACATTCTACAAGGAGAGGACCTATATTTCAAATCTCATAACGGGATATTGCTCAAGTGCCTTGGTCCCGAGCAAGCACAGGCAATCCTGATTGATATCCACTCTGGAGCTTGTGGGAATCATTCGGGAGGAAGATCTCTTGAAGCTAAGACAAAGCTACAAGGTTACTACTGGCCTACAATGGCAAAAGATGCTCGACAAGTTGTTCAAAGATGCGAGCCATGCCAACGACACGCTCGAGCTATCCATCTCCCTGCAGATGAGCTCCATCAACTATCAAGTCCCTGGCCTTTCCATCAGTGGGGGTTAGATTTCTTGGGTCCTTTCCCTCCAACTCCGAGCAAGAAGAAGTATCTACTGTTGGCCACTGATTACTTCACCAAATGGGTTGAAGCCGTGCCACTCTTTCGAGAGACCGATGATGAAGTGATCAAGTTCATTCGACATAACATCTTCTCAAGGTTTGGTACACCTCAAGTTCTTGTTGCCGACAACGGAGCTCAATTCGACTCTGACAAGTTCCGTGAGTTCTGTCTGAACAACGGAATCAAGCTCTTTTATTCAACTCCAAGATACCCTCAATGTAATGGTCAAGCTGAAGCCTCCAACAGAGCTATTCTTGGTATACTCAAGAAGAAACTCAACGACAAGAAAGGATTGTGGGAACAGGTCCTACCTGAAGTCCTTTGGGGATATCGCACAACTCCGAGAAGATCAACAGGGTTCTCACCCTTTCGTCTAATATATGGATCGGAAGCAGTACTCCCAACAGAAAACATATCAAGTACTCTGAAGACCAGAGCAGTTGAAGAAGGAATCAACGAAGAGCTTCGGATCAATGATCTAGACTTCTCTGAAGAACTACGAGACCAAGCTTCCCTTCGTGTGGCAACGTATCAGCAGAAGATCAAACAAGCCTATGATGAGAAAGTCTACAAGCGACAATTCCCAATCGGCAGTCTGGTCCTTAGAGTAGTCTTCTACAACACAAAGGAACACAGCAGTGGGAAACTTGCTCCCAACTGGGAAGGTCCTTATATCGTTGAATCAGTAGGAGGCAAAGGTTCTTACAGACTGATCTCACCAGAAGGAGATAGATTGCCTCGAGCTTGGAATTCTAGACATCTCAAGTTGTTCTATCCATGATGTAAATACCATGATGAATAAAGTTCTTTCAAATGTTCTAATATGCAAGTGTTCAGCTTTTCAATTCAAGTTCTGAAGCAGTTTCAAATTATCCATATTCAAATTACCAAGTCTTTTAACAAGTTTGGGTGTTAGAGTTGCGACTCAACCCCTTACTAGCAAATGTTAAACTGACCATATTCAAGTTACCAAGTCTTTTAACAAGTTTGGATGTTAGAGTTGCTACTCAACCCCTTACTGGCAAATGTTAAACTGACCTTCAAATTTCAATATTCAATTTCAATCAATTTCGATATCGTCTAACAGGTTTGGGTGCTTGAGTTGCGACTCAACCCCTCACATACAAGTGTTACTCGAATTCAAGTTCAATTTTAAAGTTACAATAAGTTTGGGTAATCGAGTTGCGACTCGACCCCTTACATTCAAAAGATTGTATCTATTCCAATGCTATCCAATACATGATATTCAAAGACATTCAACTCAAGAGATTCAATTTTCAAACACCAAAAAGATCTTTTGATTATCAAAATTTGCCAAGTACAATGTTGAGCTGCTACATGTCAAAAGTTTACAAGTGTAAACAACAGAGAAAAAGGTAGAAATACATCAGGGCTTGGCTACGCTTGGAGCGCGTGACTTCTCTCCTTCAAATTCGCCACGAGCCTTGCTCGCAGCCGAAGCTTTAGAAGATCGGACACTGTTGGCATGTACCCTGAGTGCCTCTGCCCCTTTCTCGGCCGTTTCCTTGTAACTCTTGCATTCAGACAGCGCATGCTCCAGTTCCTTCTTGGAGGTCTCTTCTCTGGCAGTAAAGGCAGCATGCTGGGCAGCAAGTTGTTCTTTCAATTCTTTGATCTCGGTTGCGCGATCACAGGACAAGTTCTCAACCTTGATGAGCCGATTCTTCAAAGATTCAAGTTCGTGACTCTGCGCCTCGCAACGGTTCTGCAACCCCTTGCTCTCCAGTTTCTCTTTGCGAAGCTCTTCGATTTTTGCCTTGAGAAACTCCTTCTTTGAGGACAGCACCTCCCTCAGCTTGTCCTTCTCCTCACGGGCAGCCTTTAGTTCAGCCGTCAGGCGGGATACTTCAGCTGAAGCTTCTTTTGCTCCCGCCTTCTTGGAGAGCTTGGTTGCGACATTCAAAACAGCTGAGTTCTGCAAAAGAACTAAAGAGTTAGAATTATTTTGAAAATGCAACTCAAATGATCGATCAAGCAATATGCACCTACCACCAGTTCAAGCTTGTCGAAGGCTTCATCCAGAGTAGCCCCCGGTAGGTTGCAGAGTTTCCGGATTACAGCCGTGGGGTGGTTGATGTCAACATCACCCAAACTCCTTATCTTCTGAGCCGTGCCAGCAGGTGCACCTGCAATCCATGCAGAAGTTCAAAGTGTTAGAATATTTTCAAGCTTCAAAGACAAGACAATCAAGGCAAGTTAGTGCAGATACCTGAAGCATCGACCTGAGGAGCCTTTCCCTTCCCATGGTCGGAGCTCTTACCCTTGGGGGTCGATTTCTCCTTGATGGGGGTTGGCTCTGGCAGGGGTTGGGGGGTAGCATCACCCACCCGGCTTCCTCTCTCCAAGTGAGCGGGAGAGGGAACATCTCGAGGAGGTGAGGCTCCCCCTTCATCTTCGTGCCCGCTCGAATTATCGAGCCCTGCCACCATAGCAGCTACCTCCTCAGCCAGAGATCGCGAAGGGGGTGGGGGTTGTTCAACCTCCACACCCCCACTTGTAGTCGCCCCTTCGATACGAGGAACCTCGGGAGGTATCTGATCGAGGGGTGTAGGGTTGCTTCCAACCCCACCACTCCCCGATAGCTTGATTTTGAAGCGCAGTGGGTTCTTTTTCAAATCCCCAAAGTGATAAGCAGGAATCACTTTAGGGTCATCGCCCGTTGCATCCATAACCCCCTCCATCTTGCGAGCCTTAGCCTCGTCTATGAGGATCGGCTGCGAGTCCTCATCAGCACCACCAGTGGGGGTGGGAGGAATTTCTTCCTCGCCACCCCCATGTCCTTGACCACCATCAGTGGGGGTGGGAGGAATTTCTTCCTCACCACCCCCATCTTCATCATCTTCATCACCTTCGCCATCTTCGTCTTCATTATCATCGTCACCGCCCTCATCTTCTTCATCTCCACCGTCCTCTTCTCTCTCTTCTTCCTCGTCTTCTTCTTCCCCCTTTTTCTCTTCATCTTTTTTCTCCTCCTCCTCAGCTAAGACCTTCCTTTTCTTCTTTGCCGGGCCCCTCTGCATCACCAATTTCTCCTCCGTGGGCAAGCTGCGCCTAGCTCCGTAGGCCTTCTTCTCAAATCAAAGTTTTCTAACAATTTTGCCTGACTCAGGGTCCTCCTCATAATCTGAGTAGATGACCTCGTTATCTTCGTAACGAAGCTTCGATCGGTGGAGGAGGTTGGCATTGCCATGTCGGACCGGGCAATTCGAGAATTGCTTCCATGACCGAGTCCCGCATGTCAACTCCAGGAAAAGGTTATCAAGGGCCCCTACTCGCTCTGAAGGCCACGAGAGGGCTCCTCCTGCACAGTACATGTCGATCTCTTTGTGCACCTTATATCGGGGAACCTCAGGTACTGACAGAGGTGTCCATGCACCAGACACCGACAGCGGCCAGTCAGTGTAGAGCTTGTCGGAGCCGATGGTGTCAATGATCGGCCGAAGAGCGGAGACACCCGTCAGATTGAAGAATGGGCTATCTTTCCTCCAGGCCCATCGATAGTGATAGAAGAAATATCCCAGCTCGATCCGGGCTTCTTCACCATCAGGGAGGCTGGAGTAGCATTCCCTGAGTTCCTTCTGGAAGTCCGACTCTACGCGACAGAAAGCGTAGATGATCCTCCAGGCGTTTCCAGTAACCTGCCCGGGACAAAGACCGGAGGTGTTCAACAACCTCGCGGCAAAAGGTGGCAATGGAAGGTGCAGTCCACAGTTGAGCTAGCCAATCGTGACGATGGTTCCCATCACTTGCTCCTTACTCGCGTACGAGACGAAGATTGTCCGCCTGTCGACGCCAAAAGCGGATAGAACCCCCGGAAGCGTTGGGCGAGCCTTTCCCTCTGTAAAACTTGCCAGCAACTCCTGCAGCTTCTCCCTCTTCACGTCTGTAAGTTTACTGCCAATATTATATCCAAACTCAGGTTCCGCCTCCAAAGGTAGCTGAGGGCAGAGAACAAATCTCGCTTTGGGGATGTGCTCCGGACAGGAGGGTGCAGAAGCGAACCCCACTCCTTGGTGCCTCTTGCCCAATTGGCCAAGCTCGATCAATTCGGCCCTGCCTTTGCCACGGCCCTTCGAGACAGATGTTTCTTCAACAATTTTCTTGCCCTTCCTCTTAGAAGGAACTGCACTCTTCTTCGAACTGCCCGAAGACGCCATTTGACCGATCGAGAGGAAGCAGAGAACGGGAGATCGGAAGCAAAAAAGGCTCTGGACTTCGAAAATTTTCTGAAAGTGTGAGGCGAAAATGACAGCCAGAGAAGCTTAAGTATTCTGAGGAATTCAGACGCACAAATCGAGACAACACGTGTCATCACCATATCAAATCGCGTGTTTTTGTAGGTACACGTGGCATCCATCTATAGCAAGCGCAAAACCAGGCGAACAGTCAGGACCAAACGAAGCGTCAAACCACCGATCCAGACTAGCCACCGGTCCAAGCAAACTACCGGTCTGAGTGAACCGGACCGCCGGTTCAAAGCTACATTCAGGCAAGCCGAAGATTCAAAGCAGAAAAAATCGAACTCCATCAATATTCAAGACTCTGCCAAAGATCAAAGGAGGAGAACAAGCTATACCACTTCGTCAAAAGTACAGGTTCAAGACTTTGACCTGACCGGCTGATTTTAACCGATCGGTCAAACTTGACCAATCGGTCAAAATCAACCGATCGGTCGATTTTCTACTGGATCTGGCAAAAAACTAAGGTTTTTTGCCGATCACCCAAACCTTGACCGACTGATTTTAACCGATCGGTCAAACTTGATCGATCGGTCAAAATCAACCGATCGGTCGATTTTCTACTGGATCTGGCAAAAAACTAAGGGTTTTTGCCGATCACCCAATCCTTGACCGGCTGATTTTAGCCGATCGGTCAAACTTGACTGATCGGTCAAAATCAACCAATCGGTCGATTTTTTACTGGATCTGGCAAAAAACTAAGGTTTTTTATCGATCACCCAAACCTTGACCGACTGATTTTAACCGATCGGTCAAAATTGACCGATCGGTCAAAATCAACCGATCGGTCGATTTTCTACTGGATCTAGCAAAAAACTAAGGTTTTTTGCCGATCACCCAAACCTTGATCGGCTGATTTTAACCGATCGGTCAAAATTGATCGATCGATCAAAATCAACCGATTGGTCGATTTTCTACTAGATCTGGCAAAAAACCAAGGGTTTTTGCCGATCACCCAAACCTTGACCGGCTGATTTTAACCGATCGGTCAAAATTGACCGATCGGTCAAAATCAACCGATCGGTCGATTTTCTACTGGATCTGGCAAAACACTATGGTTTTTTGCCGATCACCCAAACCTTGACCGGCTGATTTTAACCGATCGGTCAAAATTGACCGATCGGTCAAAATCAACCGATCGGTCGATTTTCTACTGGATCTAGCAAAAAACTAAGGTTTTTTGCCGATCACCCAAACCTTGACCGGCTGATTTTAACCGATCGATCAAAATTGACCGATCGGTCAAAATCAACCGATCGGTCGATTTTCTACTGGATCCGGCAAAAAACTAAGGTTTTTTGCCGATCACCCAAACCTTGACCGACTGATTTTAACCGATCGGTCAAAATTAACCGATCGGTCGATTTTCTACTGGATCTGGTAAAAAACTTAGGGTTTTTGCCGATCACCCAATCCTTGACCGGTTGATTTTAGCCGATCGGTCAAACTTGACCGATCGGTCAAAATCAACCAATCGGTCGATTTTCTACTAGATCGGTCAAAAAACCATGTTTTTTGACCGATCACCCTAACCTTGACCGGCTGATTTTAACCGATCGGTCAAACTTAACCGATCGGTCAAAATCCACCGATCGGTCGATTTTCTACTGGATCGGTCAAAAAACCATGTTTTTTGACCGATCACCCAATCCTTGACCGGTTGAATTTGACCGATCGGTCAAACTTGACCGATCGGTCAAACTTGACCGATCGGTCAAACTTGACCGATCGGACAAAATTGACCGATCGGTCAAAATTGACCGATCGGACAAAATTGACCGATCGGTCAAAATTGACCGATCAGTCTTTTTTATGCTAACATTCGACAAGCTTCTTCGTGCCTTTTTGCGACAGGGGGTTGCTGTTTTTTGCACCAAATCCAAGCCAGCCAGAACGAACTCTAGCTAACTTGGAGGGGGTAACTGTGGGTGCAAATTTTGGCAAGAAGTATGCAAAACAGCGGGACCCACCGGCCCTGCCTAGTGGGCCCCCAAAGACTACAGCGGGACCCACCGGCCCTGCCTGGTGGGCCCCCGAGTACCACAGCGGGACCCACCGGCCCTGCCTGGTGGGCCCCCGAAGACTGCAGCGGGACCCACCGACCCTGCCTGGTGGGCCCAAGAGCCTGTGGAATCCCCCCAGGAGACGGTAGCAGGGTCCACCAGCTTTACCTGGAGGATCCCCAGATACGGCAGCGAAAACCGCCATTTGCCCCGGAATTCCTCCCCGGAAAGTCTATAAATAGCAGAGCCTTCGAATATAAAGGGATCGGATTTTCAAAACTTAAAACTCCAGAACTCAAACCAGAGCTCTGAAAACAGATCAGTGCCATCATCTAATATCTGTCTCAGAAACCTCTATCTCTTCTTACCCTCTACCTCACCTTGATCTTCTTCTTGTCTTTGAACAAGTCGAAGAAACTTCAGTGACACTCGGCCTGTCGAGGTCACTTCGAAATAAGTATTAGTGAATTCGGGTTGCTCCCTATAGCACGGAGACGTAGGCTTCGGCTGAACTCCGAGATCACTTCTCGTGTCAATTCTCTCTGGTTGCTTCTCTGTTAGCATATCAAAAGCTGCAACTCCAATCGATAGATCAAACAACGATCTTCGACTTCAACTTCGATTGACTGGTGAGACGAGGTCTTCGGGTCGGCACGAAGATTTTCCCCCACAACCGGATAGCCCACGACCAACCCTTGGTCGAAACCTCACCGGACCATAGATCCAGCATAACCCACGACCGACCGGGTCGGCACCGGCCGGACAGCCCACCATCAACGATGATCCACGCGAGAGACCGACAGCGGCTGGCTGCGCGAGCTGCGGCTGCGGGCTGCGCTCGCCGGCAGCGGCAGCGGGCTGCGCTCACCGGCGGCACTGCGGGTGCGGGCTGCGGGTGCGAGCGGTGGTGAACGGCGCGCGTGTGGCGGCGGTCTGCTCCTACTCGAGCAGTGGCGGACGGCGCGCGAGCGGCGGCGATCTAATCTCCGATCGGTTAGGTTTTCTCCGATCTCATCGGAGAAGATAATATCATATTCAACAGTTTTGGGTTTTTAAAACCCAATCAATACAAACCCAACCCGACCCGATCTGATTTTAATTCCGGACCCATCAGCCATTCAAATGGCAGACCCGACCCGACATACTTTAAAACAACAGACCCGAGCCTGAGCCCGAGCCCAGATCAGGCCCGACCCGACTGTTTAGTATAACAGTGCAAGCCCGACCCGATCTGGATTTATACAGACCCGACCTGACTGTATTGAGCAAACCCGACCCGACTATGGTTAATACAAACCCGACCCATCTAAGTTTACATGCATTCACATATTCTTTACTATCTGATTTAATCTAGATCGTCAGTTTTTATTTTGTGATATGGGCCTAATTTTGGCCCGATCTGATCGATCCAAGTAAGGATTTTGACTAATTGAACCATTCCAGGTGCATCGGTACGGTCTGATTTTTCAAATTCAAACTATTTAATATATTTTTTAATCTGAACCGTTTAATTTGATATTGTGATCTCGAGTCCAATATAGATCTGTTTTCAGCGATCTATATATGGTTATTGAGTATTTGGGCCATTCCGGACTTATCGGTATGGTCTGATCTTATCAATTTAAATAAGTTAATACATGTTTACTATGGGCCATCGATTTTAGTTATATGCTTGTGAACTCGATCTAGACCCGATCTAAACGATCCAAATATGGATCTTAGCTTTTGGGACTGCTCCGGATGCATTGGAATGATCCGATCTTACAAACTCAAATTGTGTTTCATTATATCATATCACTTGCTTATGAACATATAGTTGGTAGATATTTTCCTTGATTAAATTGGTTCAAGTGATTTTTATTTGTTGGTCATTTTTCCACTTTGTTATTCAAAATAGATATCTTATACCTCGTAGTATGTATTAATTTTATCATTGTTAAATAAAATGATTTTCACTATTGTCAGTGCCAATACTGAATATTATTTGTTTATGGACACATGTCAACTAGTTAAAATGATTACTCTTTAACCTCATCCATAGCCTGTGTGTGAGTTCGGCCCTTGTCAGCCGAGACAGTACAATGTGGCTATGGATATATCTTAACTAGTTTTTTCACTATTTAGAGGACCTGTAGTTCCATAACGGTTAGGATTTCGATGTTCCTAGAATTTGATAGTCTTTGATCTATCCATTGACTAGGCTCCTATTCCGTCCCCAGATGTCTAACCTTGCAAAGTTGGAGTTCGCCGCACTTGATGTCAACGACAATAATTACTTAGCATGGAGGCTAGATGCTAAGCTCCATCTACAATCAATCAAGTTGGGTAAGGCGATTATAAAGCCTATAGGCACAGAAAGCCTTAGTCCTGAAGACAAGGCTAAAGCGACAATCTTTCTGCATCGTCACCTACATGTAGACCTGATGAACGAATATTTAACCGTTGAAGACCCCTTAGTTCTGTGGGAATCCCTACGGGATAGATATGATCATCAAAGGGCTGTCATCCTCCCAGCAACGAGGAATGAATGGATAAACCTGCGCTACCAAGATTTTAAATCGGTCGCATAATATAATTCTGCAATGTTTAACATCGTGTCCTGACTTAAGCTATGTGGAGAACCAGTTACCCAAGGACAGATGATCGATAAGACTCTATCCACCTTCCATGCAATGAACGTCCTACTGCAACAATAATATCGAGAGCGAAACTTCCAGAAGATATCATATCTGATTTCGGTACTCCTAGTTGCAGAAGAGAATAATAAAGTTCTTATGAAGAATCACAACTCCAGACCAACTGGAGCATTGGCGTTCCCTGGAGCGCATGCCAATGAAGAATACCACAGAGGTAGAGGCAAAGGAAGGTTTGGAAGAGGTGGTCGCCATAACCACTCCGACAGAAGTGGCAGGGGCGATAAAGGTAGCAACCCCAGCAGAGGAGGCTACCGAGGTAGAGGCAGGCGTGGCCACCCCAGCAGAGGTGGACTCAATCCGCAGCAAAATATAAATTTCAAGAAACAGAATAACAAGCCCTGACACGCAGAACAAGTGACGAAATACTCTCTTTCTAATAAATGGCCTACAGACACTTGTTTCAAGTGTAGGCGTGAAGGCCATTGGTCTCGTAACTGTCGTACATCTAAGAAAGAGATGATAAACTTTTAAACATCACAGAAAGCTGAGGGTAATGCAATGTTTGACCTCGATAATGATGACCTTCTTGAAGATGAACTCAATGAGATGTAAGGAAAAACCAATCTCACAACTTCTGATTTCTTTAACGACAACTAGGGGGGATAGGACATTTTTAGTGATAAACTGCTATCGTTTATTAGAACAGCTGTTTGATTTCTAGTAGTTAATATTTCGTTTGCTTGGTAGACTGTCATATCGTTTATTTTTATCAGAACAGTTGTTTGTTTTATTATAGTTGATATTTCAGTTGTTTGATATAATATCTTTTAGATCTCCCTTATTAAATATTTCTTATTTCTTATATATCTGAGTTGCCAGAACCTTATATCAAATAATACGTTATTTCTTTGTGAGGAAATGGAATCCAAGGGAGACATGAATATAAACCATAGCGGGCCTCGCTCAGATAATAAAAGGCTCCGGTAGAGCACACCTAGTGTTACCTAATGGAACCCATATCTTTATATAATCTACCTTATACTCTAGTAACTCTAAAAAAAACTTACTCAGTTTCAGAGATATAAGAGCAAATGGGTATCACATAGAAACCCTGATCAAGGGGAACAATGAATTTTTTGTATAACCTCTAGTGTTGGAAACCAGAAGTTTACTCTAGAGAAATTCTCCAATCTATCCTTAGGGATATACTTCACTCACATTGGGATTGTTGAGTCACATGCAAATATGAGCTAGCAGCTCAATACTAATCCAAGACAAATAGTGAGCCAGAAGCTCCATAATCCTATGATTTTTAATATCTGGCATGATCGTCTAGGATATCCTAGGACAATAATGATGAAAACAATCGTAGAAAACTCTTGTGGTCATCCCTTAGCATATTATCAAATATTTAGAACTCTTAACATGTGATATTTTTACCGCAAGATTTACGGATTGTCACATTGATGAGACAGTCTTCCTATCATTAGGGGGAGATAAGAAAGATAATGAACATCCCGTCCAAGAAGGAACGACGTGAATTATCGTGGAATACAATAAGAAAGATAATGAATGTCCCGTCCAAGAAGGAATGATGTGAATTATCGTGGAATACGTTAGGATAATGGCAGTAAATGAGTCTGATACACGCCAGAAGCGTGGCAGACCTATAGGTTCCAAAGATTTAGCTCCCTAGAAGAGGAGATTAAATAACATATCACACCCTTAAGCTCCTGAAGAAGCTGTTCTTAATATAAACTCTCATGAAGAGAGGATTCTTGACGGTCCGGAAGATGTCATGAATCAAAGATCCAATTTCCCCAAATTAAAGCATATCGCTCTGTCAAAGGTTATGCCCCAGATCCTAAAAGAGATTGGGAAAGAGGTACCGGTACCCAACAATGATGAGATATATATGTTCTACATATACTCAGGAGAAATATGGAATAGAAAAGAAATAGTCGTTGATGATATATTCTTATATACTATGACAAATGAGATAATAAAGGGTGATGATAATGGCACTGAACCACACACAATCCCTGAAGGATTTGATTTACCTATACCGTAACCTAGACAGTGAAATATACATGAAAATCCCTGAAGGATTTGATTTACCAAACTCCAAATCTAGAAATACGCATTCAATTAGATTAAAACGAGCATTATACGGTCTGAAACAATCCAAAAGATTATGGTACAATCGGCTCAGTGAATATCTGTCTAGGGAAGACTATAAAAATGATATTATATGCCCATGCGTATTTATTAAGAAATCCCAGAATGGATTTACAATAGCAGTAGTATATGTAGATGATATAAATCTAATAGGATCTCCCGAAGAGATTGAGAAGAGTGCTGGCTATCTTAAAAAGGAGTTTGAAATGAAAGACCTGGGTGAGACAAAATTTTACCTCGGCCTGCAGATCGAATGCAACAAGGATGAGACCTTAGTCCATCAAACAAAATATACTGAAAATCTCCTGAAGAGGTTTAATACGGATAAGTGTTATCCACTTAGTACACCCATGGTTGTAAGGTCTTTAGATGTTAACAATGACCTATATAGGCCTAGAAAAGAAAATAAAGACGTATTGGGTCCTGAAGTACCCTATTTAAGTGCAATATATGCAATTCTGTATTTATCTCAATGCACTATACCTGATATTTCATTTTTTGTTAATCTACTTGTTAGATATAACTTTGCACCTATACGTAGACATTGGAATAGTATAAAGCATATATTTAGATACCTAAAAGGGACATTTGATATTGGCTTATACTATTCATGTAAAAGGACTAACCTAGTTGGATATGCAGACTCTGGTTATTTATCTGATCCCCATAACGGGAGATCACAAATATGTTATGTGTTTCTTAATAGTAATGCAGCATGCCTAGCTTAAATTTAAAGTGACTTCATCAAAGGCGACAGGACCAAGCACATCTTCTCAAAATTCTTCTACACCCATGAACTCCAAGAGAAGGAAGAGATTATTATAAAGCAGGTGAAGTCAGCTGAGTACCTGGCAGATCCCTTTACCAAGGCGCTTCCAAAGTCTACGTTCCAGAAGTTGATGCATCAGATTGGCATGAGGAGACTTCACCAACAGAGCATGTGAATGTTATTTTAAATTGATGTATTAACAGGGTGGGAAGTAGCATCTTTAATATATTAGAGGGAGGGAGTATTTTCTTTTGAAGATTGATGTAAGCAAGGCATGTAATAGAATGTAGGATAAAGATGAGGGGGAGCATCCTGCAGATGGAGACATCCAGAAGAATGTCTTTTGCGCATTGTACTCTTTTTCCTGCGATGAGGTTTTTCCCACAGGGTTTTACCATCGAAAGGTTTTAATGAGGCAGTGTAAGTCGCACCCACTAAGATTCCAGAAGAATATGAGATTCCAGACGAATCTGTTCCTGAAGAACTACGTTCCTAAAGAACGCATTGTACTCTTTTTCCTTCACTAAAGGTTTTGTTTCATTGGGTTTTCCTTAGTAAGGTTTTAACGAGACAATGTTTTTAAAAAGTGGGCATCCAAGAGGGAGTGTTACGGATATATGTGGCTGCCCACTTTGGTGGGATACATCTAACCGACACGTCCATCCCTTATCCCTAACTCTCTATATATATGTTATGAATAAACAAGAGGCTCTCATGTATTCGTGAGAGCGCAACCGTCATCCCGAGTGCAACTCTCTCTCTCTCTCTCTCTCTCTCTCTCTCTCTCTCTCTCTCTCTCTCTCTCTCTCTCTCTCTCTCTCTCTCTCTCTCTCTCTCTCTCTCTCTCTCTCTCTCTCTCTCTCTCTCTCTCTCTCTCTCTCTCTCTCTCTCTCGTAACACTAAAGAAATTTGAATATGTATTTTTCATGCTGAAATGTAACAAATTTGTAAAAAAAAGAGTCCGTGTGTGCAACTTTTCTTTTTGAGGCCTCCCCTCATACCTCGGAGGCATGGCATGGCAGCAGATTGGATGGCAGCGAAGGCCCTGCCACAAATTCATGAGTGGGCCCCCACTGCCATCCGCCACCCACCCTCCCTGGTGCGGGTACCGGGTACGAGGGGAAGCCAAAGAGTTTTTCCCTTTATTTTTCGGGCAAACCCTTCTCATTCAACCAGAATTTGGAGGCCCGAAAGAACGTGGCACCGTGCAACTGGTGCTATTAAAGATTTTAAAATCGTTAGTGGATTTCAGCCACCACTTGCACGCTGCCACGTCCTTCGGGCCGCCGAATTCAGGACAAACCTTCGGGCTGAATAGTATAACTCTTTTCGAACTGTACTACAAAAATAAAATATTCTTGGTAACACACTATTCAAAAATTCTCCTTTTTTGCTGATACGTTAATTGCCCCTCCTCCATTGCAAAATGGTCACTAAAGCTATTCACATTCACATGTAATAAACCCGACACAACTATTACTGCACCCCGGGCCTTTTATCTGCATATTTTAAAGAATTGCTAATGGATTTCAAAAACAACAATATCACATGATACATATGATTGGTGGTCGCATAATGATTACAACGAGGAACTATGCCACATCCAAAATTGTCAAACCCCAAAGAGAGTCGCCTGCTTCGGCTAAGATGTGATAGAACATGACAAACACCCATCCTTGCTAACCAGGAATCGATCTTACTCCGCAGATCCACCGTGCTGCCTTCACGATGGAATTCCTTTCTCGAAGAGAAACAACCACCTTGTCATCCATGTCCGACATCATCTATGTACCATTCATCGTTGTGTCAGAATGGACATGGTTTCCCTCTTCCATATGCTTCCCATTCATCTGCATTCTCTGTCTCTGAAACAAGATCACAGACAACCATTCCGAAAGTTAAAGAAGATTCAGATCTCATAACACCATGGAATGTTGTTTCATTTCAGCTCTTTGCAAATCTAGACGCTTCTTTCCTAGTCTAGAGGAACACTGAAGGGTGCTCCCTAATTGCACACTTTACCAAATAATGTAGGTCTCCTACACATCAACTGGTCTTTTACGTTTCTTTGGCATGCCCTTCTCTTGCTAAGTTCCCTTGGTCAAGTTTTCGGCACCAATCACATGGTTGATGCCAAGTTGGCAGCCAGTCAGAAAATTCTTGTCAGGCATCCATATAGTTGACCCATCTTCATGTGATAAAGACTCAGATAATGAACTCAGATTACCGTATGCCTATACCATAAAGGAAATGCCTACAAGAATAAGTCAAGTGCAAACCCAACAGGGCTTGTTCCAAATGTGAAGAAACATCACCTTCTCAGCATAAACAAGAGATCAACCCATTGTATAGTAACCAAAACTTAAAAAACCAAGAAACGTGATCATAAAATTAAGTGAGAACTTAAAAGGCTCACCGGACCCTCCAAATTGTCCATTCAGTAACCTGGTTAACAAATAGGAGTCTTAAAATTGCTTCTGGATGCTATTATTTCACTAATATCGGCGTGTTCGATTTTAAGGAGCAGTGTCACCTCATAATCGGTTTCTCTAATAACCGCATTATATAGAGGTTATCCCTCTTTGGTAGGACATAATTCTATATATAACAATTAAACATGCAACGAAGGTGCAGTTCTTTGATTGCACCCAACGTCACAAACATGTGACTAACAATCATACGCTAACAACTGACAATGAACCAGGAGTTGGATCCAAATCTATAGACAGGTGTGGGCCTAGTGAAAGGAGTCTAATTTATTTTTAAGCCGTGCCCATAAAGGACTAGTGAAATAGGCCCCACTGGCACACTACTTAACCATTTTAGAGCCAACAATGTCAGTTTAGAGAAAAGTATAAGCAAATATAATTATGCCGTACCCGATCATTAGTATCACCAGAATTCCCGTTCAGTATCTTGTGATGCTCTTCTTTGGATCTGCCATCCTTTTCTCTGACGCTCAACGGTAGCAGCGGTGAAGATCCGTTGCGCTCTGGCATTTCTGTAGGAGGATAAGATTAACTGTTTTTATGGTCCAAATGTTCTCAATATGATTAAACAGGAGTGTCCAAAACAAAAAAAAAAAAAACACACCTGGTAGCTTCTTATCCACAAAGAAAACCACCAAATTTACCGTATACCTGGAGAGAGCCAAACAAGTCAAATTCAAAAGTAAACAAGCCACAGGAAATAAATAATGTCAAAATTACTGCTCACCCATACCATGCAACAACAACATCCACTGTGTAATGCTTGCGGGATGCTATTATAAGAAGGCTCTGAATAATAGCTATCAACCAAGATAGCAACTTGATAAACCTGCAAGAACATTTGTAACAAATTAAATTACTGATTGTTAGATGAACACATAAACTCACATGCAGTGGAAGATGTGAGAATGCCTCCAAACACCTATAGCCCATAGAAAAATTGTTATCTTCGATGTCCTATCTTTTTACCTTTTGGAGCCATACTTATTGTATGTGAGCACGAAAACTAACGTAAATATCATGTGGGACGAAAATATCAAGTCGCCGCAACCATATATGACACCCCGTGGAACTGCAAATAAGAAACAGCCAGATTAATTCCGATATAAAGCACATTGTGATCATAGGTCCAAACCTAAAAGGGTCACTAACAATTAATAAGCAGCACTTCGAATACACTCTCAGGACGGGGCAGCCTGGCAAGTTTTGAGCCCTGCAGGGGAAGCAAAAACAAAAAACTGATTTAACATAGTTTGTTAATTATGTCTATAAAAATGAAGTATCCACTATGACAAACAAAACGATTCTCAAGATAAATATATGCCGTCATTCAACCAGGTAACAAAAATCATCACCTCACGACAGTGATAGTTAGGACCAGGAAGTTGAGTGGAATAGAAGGTAACGATCCTTAGGATCTGAGAAGCCTGCAGGCAATGTTATCCACTCCAAACCATTAAGCAGACAATAAATATAGACAGAAGATAAAGAATATCGATTTATGAACTTACTACTAAACATCCCAACACCCTGGGCCACAGCAGAACTGTGTAGAATCGTTTGCTATGGAAAACGAAAGGATGAAAAGTCCACTGAAACCAAACAGATATCATCAGAAGAAAAAAAAAAAAAAAAAGCATGCAGAAAAATCACCAAAAAACATACCTATAAAATCAAAAAAGACACTACAAAGTTAAGTAAACACTAGCATGCAAAGAAAATAATCAGGCAGAGATGGTTGGCAGAGGAAATAGAGTACAAGTGTATAGGTTTGTTTAAGAAACACATGCAAAGTGCTAAGAAAAGAAAACAAATGCCTCAAATAAGATGTCCATTATTGGAACAAAAGTAAATCCAAATATATCAGAAATAACAACAGAAGTTACAGAACAACCAAGTCTTATCCCATCACGCAGATGTTTTACAACCGTGTGTGTGTGCGCGCGCATATGTGTGTCAGAGAGAGAGAGAGAGAGAGAAGGGAACAACAAAATAAAGGTTTATAAGAAAATGACAATCATAATAAAAACAATAAATTAAAATTAATCTATCTGGGACCAAATATAACCAAAACCTCTATCCGTCGCCGCCAACTCTACTCGATCCATAGAGTCTAGCCGTACAAAGGAAAGGTGACATGAAATTATCAAGGGTAAAGGTTCAAGGTGATACAATAGAAATGTAGAAGTATGTGAAATGCCCTCTTTAAATAGCAATGATAATGAATCCCTGCTCAGAATTGGCGGCCAAGAAATATCAAAATGTGATAGATTCCGGTACATGGGTGATGCAGGACAAACACGTGCAAGCTAATCTATATGATGCTTTTAATAGATCAAACAATATATTTGCGCTAGGAAAGAAAATATAAAGGTTAATATACCCCAATTTCAATTACCAAGTGTCTAATGTAAAAGCAAAGTTATTCTAAAGACTAAGCACGAGCACTTGATGCTAAGCAATTCAAAGTAAAGTAAGCAATGAGCATTTGGAAGTCAGGACTCATGGGACTTCCGTTGACTAGGGTAACCTTCACAAATAATTAAGGACCTTAAAAGGTTTCAATCTATAGGCGCAAAAGGCTCCAATTGTTTTCAATGGGCTTACGTTCATATATTGTTGAATTTGACACACAAGCCACCAATGGATTGTAGAAAATAAATTAATACGATGATGCACGATGGGTTTGGAAAGGTCTCACTGGGGATCTAAGTTTAAAGATCTAGCAAATGCGAGCCTCGCACGAATATCTATGATGAAAATATGAATTAAGCAACTTTATTAAAATGTATATATGTATGTCTACAGAAACACATAAAAATTCAATGCCTTGGATATCGTGATAGCTAGACTCCGAGTTCGTAAACGGCAGTCATCTCCTCACATCTACCAGGTGGTGTCTCCAACAATACCACCCATGGTACCTACGCCACCAATCAAGACGCCCCCGTTGGTCTACCCCTTGCGATACTTGCACCACCAGGCCCACTTTCACAACCTGCGGTGCTAGCTGTTGAGCCTACACCCCAATGAAGCCTCCGACTATTACAAAGCCTTTGGTGGAGCTACTGCTTGCAAATGCACTGCCACCAGTGATGCTTTCGTCACAGAAGTCGTATGTGATCGACTTTATCGGTGTCAACCTTCTGTAGCCTGCCTCCTCATCGTCCGATCAAGCAAACGTCCAATAATATATGCGCAAGGACATGCATTTGTTTGAGCCAATCACTGATCCAAAAGACACAATCAACTTTGTCGCCTTCCACTACGCCCATAGTTACCAGTGCAGCACTGCCACTTGGGTCTCCATTCTCCAACATCAACACCAGACACAAGTGACGTGTTATGGAGACCGGACAGATCTTACCCAGCTTGACTTCCCAGAACTCGTGGTCGAGTTCTTTCAAAGTTGAGGTGTTTGATGCAAAAGCATCCAACAGCTTGAAGTTTTTAAACATATATATATATATATATATATATATATATATATATATATATATATATATATATATATATATATATATGGGAAATGGGTTCCTGGTACATTGTACCAGGGTATTGCCTGAGACAGTGCTCCGTATGCTGCCAAGTGGAATAGGGGACCAGCTGTACTCCATACGGGTGCGAAACCTGCGAAAATTCTTTATTTGCGAAACCCAGCCGTAGCCGTCCGATCAACCAATCGAACGATCGGTGTTCACCCTGCCCACCGACCGCAGCTGTTACTGTGCCGGGCACAGTAACAGCGATTTCGGTGGGTAGGGTGAACTCTGGCCGTCCGATCGGCGTGAATCGAACGGCCAAATATCTCTCCCGCCGGTTAAAATTGTTAACTGTTTGATCGAATGATCGAACGGGTGAGATCCCGTGGGACACCATCAAATAGGACAAAAGGTAATGATTGTAATCATTACCTTTTGTCCTATTTGATTGTTTCCCACGGGATCTCACCCGTTCGATCATTCGATCGAACGGTTAAAAATTTTAACCGGCCGGAGAGAAATTTGACCGCTCGATTCACGCCGATCGGACGGCCAGGGTTCACCCCACCCACTACCTTTTGTCCTATTTGATGGTGTCCCACGGGATCTCACCCGTTCGATCGAACGGTTACCAATTTTAACCGGCAGGAGAGATATTTGGCCGTTCGATTCACGCCGATCGGACGGCCAGGGTTCACCCCACCCACCGAAATCGCTGTTACTGTGCCCGGCACAGTAACAGCTACGGTCGGTGGGCGGGGTGAACACCGATCGTTCGATCGGTTGATCGGACGGCTACGGCTGGGTTTCGCAAATAAAGAATTTTCGCAGGTTTCGCACCCGTATGGAGTACAGCTGGTCCCCTATTCCACTTGGCAGCATACGAAGCACTGTCTCAGGCAATACCCTGGTACAATGTACCAGGAACCCATTTCCCTATATATATATATATATATATATATATATATATATATATATATTTCAAATAAATGATACTGAAATTGGTATTTTCATAGTTAAATGTTATTTTCAAAATAAATATATTTTTATTCCAAAAATATTATACTTTAAAAATTAGGGTAAATTACAAAAACCTCACTTGAACTATACACAACTTATTTCATATTGGTCCCTCAACTGTTTTTTTTACAATTTGATACCTAAACTATGCTATGTCTGCATTTAGGCACCTCTATCAATTTTTATTATGAAAAGACCCTTGTCCTAGTAAGAGTAAGTTAAATATTCTATAAACATTTTGAATCTTATTGAAAATTGATAAGGGTATTTTTGAAATAAAAAGTTGTTAGAAGGGGCTAAATGCATATAAAGTTCAGGGATCAAATTATCCAAAAATAAGTTGAGGGATCAATATGAAATGTTGTGTACAGTTTAGGGGATGTTTTTGTAATTTTCCCTAGAAATTATTATGTAAGATATTCTAAATATAAGTTTTTTTGGGTAAAATTTTGTTAGATTTAAATCTTTTAAACAAGGGATCATTATCTTATTAGGGATCGAGTTTGATTACATTTAAATCTTTTTGAATAAGGCAAGCCATATCTTTTTATTAGGAATCATTATCTTTTGTTTTCTATTTAAAGGCCTCTAGGCCTTCCATTGTAATCGAT
Organism: Chamaelirium japonicum; assembly: GCA_947650365.1. Lineage (NCBI taxonomy): Eukaryota > Viridiplantae > Streptophyta > Magnoliopsida > Liliales > Melanthiaceae > Chamaelirium > Chamaelirium japonicum. Next base: position 5,941,537 of record OX393555.1, on the reverse strand, counting down.
GAATTAGAAGAATAAAGAGCTTATTAGCATTATTTTTAGGATCTATGCTATCAAAATCGGGACTAGTCGGCGACTAGTCCCCAGGCAGCATTTTGCCGACCGACTAATTCAGATTTTTTCATAGCTGGGCAAAATCCCGGTTAGTCCCTAATTAGCGACTGGAACTAGTCCCCAGGCGGCATTCTGCAAGCAATTTTTTTTTATTTTGCAATTGCAAAGAGTCTCTGCAAGCAATTTTGTTTGAATTTTTTTGCATTGCCTCGAAATCTTGAGTCGTAACAATGACTCTTCCCTATAATTATCTGTTGAGGACCTAAGAATCTGAGATAAAAACATAAACAAATAATTATTGTTTATTTGTTGATATCCATATAACCTTATAATCAAAATTGGGGTTGTTCACACATTAAACATCAGCAAACAAATATTATGATGAATTCTTAGCTTTGAGTCTTCTGACATGGGCATAAAGCCAATACAACTGTGTTATGTTACGTATGTATTTATACCCATGCTGTGAAGTGTGAAGGCATGCATTGTTATTGACCGACTAATATCATATATTTATTGACATTTATTCTAGTTCATATATCATATATGTTTAGGGAGAGGGGAGGGGTTAGAATAAGTTTTGGCCGACTAGTCCCAAATTAATCCCGACTGGCCGACTACCACTTCAACTGCATAGCCCAAGATTGGATTTGATTAGATGATAATTCCTTAAATCTGGAGGGGTCCAGACGGTCTCCCCCCTTCCTATCTCCCTCTCTTGTGTTTCTATTCATCAGTGACCTCGTGCAGCAACCTCCCGCCCCAGCTACAAACCCGAGGTCAAGTGCCACCCACATTCGATCCGCATCACTCTATGTAGGGTGAATGGATAACATGTCAAATTATGAGTCAAAACTGGTAATGTCTACGGACCCCAAAGGTCAATGTACCAGATTTCTATTGCTTCAAAAAAAAGACAGGTCTTTTCTTTCTTCTTTCATTTGAAGAAAAAGTTGTGCTCTTTCTTCAGCCGGGAAGCTGGTCCTCCCTTAAACTTTTTTCTTTATGGGGCTTGATTGAATATTGTTGAAGATCAATCACTTTTATACTCCAGTCTTGCATTCTTCCATCCAATAACGCCTTGTTGGATTATAAATAGGAATGCTCATCTCGACACATACAAGTACATGCAATCCCACATGTACATGACACATAACATACCATCTGGATTTTAGGAGTCCACAATGTCCAACACCCATATCCATCTCATCACCTGACACCAATGCCCATGTCTTGAATATAATAAACTATTGGTGCAACGTATTCAAGTTTCTCCACAAGCTATCAAGTTATGATTGAGCTAACTTTATTCATTCAATCAAAGTGATGGTGATAAATAAAATCCATTTGGGTTCTAATTAACTTTAAAGGACCTAATATAATCAAGTGATCAATTCACATCAAGCTCATGACGTGAACTTGACCAGAAGCAGTCAACGTCCCCAAAAAGAACTTAGGTCTTGTATTCGGTCAACAGGCTAACTAGTAAAGTAAATCGGATAAAAAATTTACTTTGCTGCTGTTTGGTTTCAAAAAGTTGTAGTAAAGTAAATGGTAGGAAAATTACTAGTAGCCAAAAAGTTTTACTTGGAAAAAGCCAAGTAAAACTTTTGATTTACTAGTAAAAGGCTCTGTTGACCATGCCACGTCAGCCAATGGCACAATCAAGAGAACATCACTATTTGGGGAGTGACATGTGGCCTTGCCGGCCGTCTTGCACCACCGCCGTCGGCCACCACCCCATCACCCACCACCCGGCCGACCACCACCACCCCGTCGCCCACCACCCCACCCGCCACCACCACCCCGTCAGCCACCGCCACCAAAACGCCGCCCACCACCCCACCATCCCGCCCACCACCACCACCCCATCGTCACTACCACCACCCCGCTGGTAGTGGCCAGCGGGAGGTGATGGACAACGACGGCAGCGAGCAACTGGTAGATTTATTTTTTATTTACTTTACTGGTCAATCCAAACAGCCGCCCCAGAAGTAATAGCTTACTTTACAGGTCAATACAAACAGCAAGAAGTAAATCAGATTTACTAGTCGATCTGGGTGATTTACTAACCCACATCCAATTTACTAGCCTTTACTTTGTGGGTCCGAAAAACAAACAAGCCCATAAGTTCCAGTGGGTTTGTTTTAGGAAATCATAAGCCCATGAAGATCATGCAGATAATGAGTTACCACCTTTTGTTTGTAAACAGACCCATATTATCATTATTGTTTGGGAAACAACAAAAGCCTTACAGCCTTGACTACAAAAAAGTGACTTTTGATATGATTTTTTTTATAGTGGTAAAAAATGAAATTAATTGTGTTAAAAATAATTTGCAAAAATATTGCACAAAGCAAAAATGATAAGAATTTCCAGTCCAGCAAATGGCAGTAATGTATTCCCAGTAAGTTCGAATCACAAAACAACAAAAAGGAAGAACTCTACATACCAATATAAAGGAGAAAAAGATGAAAGTGAATACACTCTCACTAATGTATCCTCTGTCTTTCCCAAACTCCTAAATAACAAGGCCATCAAAAAGCAGTAAGATGTTACTATGAATATTAATCGAAGAATCTGCATACATGTAGATAAGTTGCAAGAATGCTAGCTTCTCTCATCAATGTTAGTCATATACTAAAATGTAAGTTGCACATAGTATACACACCGGAAGGATCATGAACCCAACATCTTGAAGAACTGGTCCAGGTCGATGTAAATAATGAACTCCTCGAGCAGCCAGCCCATGAATATACTAGAGACAAGCAAAATCATGACATCAACCAAGAGAACAATGCATAACTTCTTCAATAAACAATGAAGGCAAAACAATATTATGAACTCCAAGAGCATGTTAAGAAGAGATTAAGTTCTCAGAATATATTGCGGGAAAAAATGCTAAGCAAAAATATGATCTTAATATTCAATATATGTAATCGAAGAAACAACCATATTCAAACAACCTGCCAAAGAGCAAAACCTAAATGACAAACCCTATAAAATTCACAAAAAGAGTGCACCATGTTGCCAAATATGGACTGTGTGAACATGGAGAAATACCACACTAAGTCAGAACTGGTCTGATTTTTAGAACACTTAAAAAAAACAATATGCAAAGTGATGGATTGAGGTGAAGAAATCAAGGTCCAGGAATGAATGGTTCCTAGGCACGGTTGCAGTGAATTGAAAGATCATATCAGCAAATGGAGAGCTAAGGCTACATCCTCAAATCTATGAATACTCTTCGTAATCTAATTGCGAAGATACAAGGATTGCCAATTTCGGAAGCTCATCTCGTCAAAGAAAAAACTCGTCTTCAGGAATACAAAACTCTGGCTGAGAAAGAAGAGATCGTTTGCAAACAACGATCGAAGATCACTTGGATCAAAGAAGGCGATAGGAATACTAAATCATCATGAAACTATTGCTAATAGACTTCGGCCATAGCTCCATAAGATTATCTCACCAACCCGAAGTGCATTCAGCACAGGAAGGCAGATAACAGACAATACTGTTATAGCTTAAGAGCTCCTCCACTCAATGAAATTTAAGCAAGGAAAATTGGGTCTCTTCGCGCTCAAGATGGATATGTCAGAAACATATCACCTTGAATAGGGTTTTATTTCGAATGTCCTCCTAGCAGACCTAGCCAATGGATTTTCATAGCATTTTCGCAATTTGGTTATGGCTTGAATCACTTTGGCTTCTATTTCAATAATCATCAACGGTTCTATGAAGGGCTTCATGCTGCTCGGGTCAAGCTATTAACATGTAGAAATCATCTATTATTTTCAACAAAACACATCTCAGATCTTAAGGGAGTAGATTACAAATTTTACTGGAATTAAGATCATGGCGACCAAAGGAATGATATTTGGAAGGACCTCTCTACTTCGAGAGGAAGCGAGTTAATACCTTCAAATTCATAGTTGATAAATTCAAATTGTCTCAAAGCTGGAAGAGTAAACTATTGTCTCATGCAGATTGAACTATTCTTATTAAATCTACTCTACTGATCTGTTCCATGGCTACATTAAATCTTCCCAAGAGCATTTGCAATGAGATTGATAGGAGTCAAAGAGATTTCCGATGGGAATTCCAGAATGGAGGCCGAAACTTATATTTCAAAGCATGGCCTTTTTACATCAACCCAAAGAAATGGGAGGTCTTGAATTTAGGGATACAACGAGTATTAATAAGGCGCTATTGGTTAAGCTTGGGTGGAGATTTATCTTAAACGGTAGGGCATTATGGGATCAAATATTAAACAAACAATGGTTTCTAGGAATCTGTCGCAAGAGGCAATTCTTCCACCATATGGAAATTGCACCTTAGCACGCATGAAACCTTTTTACATGGGCTAGAAAGTTTGTGTACATCGGCGGTAACATTGATATATCGAGAGACTCATGGATTCCATCAAAGCCTAAACCCACTAAGCAATCGAATTCTACTCTTGGAGTGAATTGAGTTGCAGATTTGATTCGGCAGTAGAAAGCGAATACCATTTACAACCTCTTTGATGGTGTTACAGTCTCTAAAATTCTTCAAATACCTCTATCAGAACACAATGATGAAGATCCACACAAATGGTATTGGTGTTTGATACCGAGTGGTAAATTCACAGTTAAATCAGTATATAAGCAAATTCATTCTTCCAAGGGCAACGGTCCTTCATCATCCAACACTCGAACATCAGTATGGAGAAAGTTATAAAACTTCAAATCTATCATGCTAGAGTTCTTTTGTTCATTTGGAGAGCGTTTATAGGGGGACTGCCACTAAGGAAGTGTTAGCCAAATGGATTCCCTTTCTCAATAGTATTTGCCCAATGTGTAGCAACGAGGTAGAAACCGTTGATCATTTACTTTTATCTTGTCCTTTTGTAGTAGCAGTTGGCTTGGTAGTTCTCTAGGATTACATACTCGTGCTAATCATTCTAATCTTTGGGAATGGATCTCTCATAGGTTATCGGATAATTTGATAGATTTTCTTTTTGAAACATACGCCATCATATTATGGTACAAATAGAAGTCTAAGTGCAGTTGGATTTTCGATAAAGAGAAGGGTAGTTCAATTAACACAATAAACAATGCAGTGGCTTTCATCAACTTCGTAAGACCATCGGGAATAAAGGAAGAAGTTACTCCGGAAGACATCAATATTTCAACTTTCATTTCCCTTTGTTAGGAGATGACGGCTAGGGTTTGGAGAGGAATGCAATACTCTCTATTGAGGGACTCAAGCCCATATATATGTACATGTATGACCATACAACCCGACCCAACTGTACATGTAAAACCGACCCATCTATATACATTAACACTCCCCCTCAAACTCACGGTGGATCATGAACCGAGAGTTTGCCAATAAAATGCCGGAAGCGAGCAGTCGTAAGGGGCTTCGTCAGAAAATCAGCAGTCTGCTCCGATGATGAAATGTATGGCAGGGAGATGGTGTGGTCGAGAAACTCCTGGCAAACATAATGACAGTCAACTTCAATATGTTTTGTTCGCTCATGGAAGACCGGGTTGCTAGCAATCTGAATAGCACTCCGGTTGTCACAGAAGAGAGGGGTGGGTCCGGATATCACAACTCCCAAGTCGAGCAGAAGGCGGCGAAGCCAGACAATCTCGGCGGTGGTGGAAGCCATAGCCCTGTATTCGGCTTCGGTGCTGGAGCGAGCAACAGACTCCTGCTTCTTGCTGCACCACGAAATCAGTGAATCACCCAGAAACACACAGTAACCTGTAGTAGAGCGGCGAGTGGCTGCATCTCCTGCCCAATCTGCATCGGAGTAGGCACGCAGCACCAACGGAGAGGTGGAGGAAAACAGTAGTGAACGGGTGATGGTATCCGGAGGTAGCGGATAATCCGAAGAACAGCTGCATAGTGAACTGACCGTGGAGCCTGAACAAACTAACTGACAATGCCAACAGCATGGGCAATGTCTGGCTGGGTCATAGTGAGATAGACGAGCATCCCAACCAGCCTCTGGTAGCGGGAGACATCCTGGAGCGGCTCACCATCGGTAGCTAGAAGCTTCAAATTGAGCTCCATGGGTGTATCAGCAGTGCGAGTGTCAGTAATAGCAGCATCAGCAAGGATATCGGAGATGTACTTCTGCTGGGAGACCAACAGACCACGAGCTGACCGGGCAATCTCAAGGCCCAAAAAGTAGCGAAGAGAGCCCAGATCTTTCATCTCAAACTGACTCTGGAGGTGCCGCTGGAGAGATGCGATGGTGGCACTGTCATCCCCAGTGATGATCATATCATCCATATAGAGGAGAAGAACTGCAATGCCCTGACTGGAGGAGCGAGTGAACAAGGCATAGTCGGAGTGACGCTCAACAAACCCGGCGGCCAGGACTGCACTGCGAAATCGCTCAAACCAGGCACGAGGGGCATGCTTGAGCCCATAGATGGCTCGGCGCAAACGACACACGTGCCCTGGAGGAATTGAAATGCCCGAAGGAGGAGCCATGTAGACTTCCTCGGAGAGATCACCGTGGAGGAACGCATTGGTGACATCCATCTGATGAAGAGGCCACCCTCGAGCAGCTGCCACAGCTAAGAGGGTGCGCACAGTAGTCATCCGAGCAACTGGAGCAAGCGTCTCCTCGTAATCAATCCCATACTCCTGGGAGAAGCCACGAGCAACGATGCGAGCCTTGTGCCGCTCAATGGATCCGTCAGGTCGAGTCTTGACCTTGAATATCCACTTGCAGCTAACAGGCACCACCCCGGAGGGACAAGACACCAAATCCCATGTCTGGGTCCGCTGAAAAGCCTCAAGCTCAACTGACATGGCCTGCCGCCACTCTGGATGTAAAGCTGCCTCATGGTACGATTGGGGCTCCCGATGGGTGTGTATAGCAGTAAGAAAAACCTGAAAAGATGGTGAATAGGAGGCACTGGTAGAGTAGCCAGAGGAGTCAAGAGAGTCAGAGAGAAAGGCAGAGTAGCCAAACCTGTCAGGAGAGTAGTCATATCTGTCAGGAGGGTGATGTTCGCGCGCTGGGTAGCGCCGAACAGGAGCAGGATCCACGACCGGGGAGGAGGGGGCAACAGCATCAGGCGAGGGAGTACCAGTGGGAGCCGACTCTGGAGGAGCTGCAGACCGACGAACATATACACGAGTAACAGGTGGTGGTGGTGTCGAGGAAGACGGAGGAGGTGGTGGTGGTGGTGATGGTGGTGGTGGTGGAGGTGGCGGGGAAGATGGAGAAGGAGTAGGTGTGGATGGAACAACAGAAACCGGGGGTAGAACAGGGATGTGGAGATGTGAGGAAAGCAAGGAGGATGACGCAGGAGGCAAGAAAAGGTCCCGAGACTTAGGTGAAAAGTACGGGACATCCTCAACAAAGAAAACATGACGGGAGACACGGATCCGGCGAGCCAAGGGATCGTAGCACCGATACCCCTTGTGCTCCCGACTGAGCCCCAAGTGAACACACCTAACAGACCTCGCAGAGAGTTTGGTGCGCTCATGGGGAGGAAGAAGAACGAAGCACGTGCAGCCAAACGTGCAAAGCAGAGAGTAGTCAGGTGGGCTGGAGTGAAGGCGCTCATATGGGGTGGCACCGGACAGAGCAGACGACGGAGTGATATTGATAAGGTAGACAGCCGTCATGACAGCTTCAGCCCAGTAGGAGTGAGGAACAGACGCAGAGAGAAGCAAGGCTCATGCAGTCTCAAGGACATGACGATGCTTGCGTTCGGCAACGCCGTTCTGCTCATGGGTGTGGGGACAGGACTGCTGGTGAAGAGTGCCGTGAGACTGAAGAATCTCACGCATCTCAGAGGAGAAATACTCCTTGGCACAATCAGACCGAAAGGTCTTAATGCGCCGACCAAACTGAGTGTGTATCATAGTGGTGAATCTCCTAAAGATGTGAGGTACTTCAGATCGATGACGCATGAGATAAACCCAGGTGCACCTAGAATAGTCATCAATAAAGCACACATAATACATGTAACCCGATAGAGATGCAACAGGAGCAGGACCCCAAATGTCCGAATGGACTAAATCAAATAAAGCATCAGACTGGGAAGCACTAGCAGAGAATGGAAGAGCTAGATGCTTTGCCAGTCTACAACCCGTACAAACAGAGAGGGGGGAGAAAGACGCTCGACCCAAAGCGCCCGAACGGAATACGCTTTTGAGTCGATCACTCGATATATGACCTAACCTTCTGTGCCACAGGTCGGCATCAGAGGTGACAGACATGACAGATGCAACAGGAACGGAAGACACATGTAGATGGTCCAACTGGTAAAGTCCTCCTGCCCTACGGCCCAGCCCAATCCTCTGACCCGTCCGCGAATCCTGCACAACACAAACAGAAGGGGTGAAAGTGACAGTCAGGCCAGAGTCGCAAAGAGAACTGATAGAGATCAGATTAATATTAAGACGGGGGGCATGATGGACATGGGATAGGGTCAGGCGACCAGAAGGGTCAGAGGTGGTAGTGATGGAGCCACATTGCGGAATAGGAACAAGAGTCCCATCCGCAGTGCGAACCTCCTGGTGGGTGGTAGTGGGAGAACAGTCCGTGAGGACAGTGGAGTCAAAGGTAAGGTGACAGGAGGCACCCGAATCGAAGATCCATGGAGCAGTAGTACCAGAGGTGGCAGACAAGCCGTGCGCAGTCGCGGAGCCGGTGGAGGCTAGGTGGCAAAGAAGGAGCTCCTCGAGGCGCTGAAGACGGTCCGGCTCAGGCTGAGAAGGTGCTGTAGTAGCAGTGGGGAGCGTCGAGGCCTCTACAGTAGCCGATGTACCACCAAAGTGGTGGAAGTAAGACGAACCACGTTCACGGCTCCGTCCACCACGACCGCCGCGTCGATCGTCGCGGGAAGTCGAAGCCCAGCGTGGGGCTCTCTCATCCGAACCCCAGCGGGGGTTGCGTGGAGGACGTGTAGGGCATTCGCGCTTCATGTGGCCGGGGTCCTTGCAGTAGTGACAGAAGACAGCCTCATCGGAGAACCCGGCTGCCAGGACAGTGTCAGAGTTAGGAGCAAGTGGAGGAGGATGAGCGCCCTGAGTCTGAAGGCGGGTCTCCTCGTCGACCAAGACGAGTAGAGCATCCTCTAGCCGAGGGAGTGGCTCACGGTGCAGGAGCTGGGCAGCTATGAGAGCAAAGTCCGGCCGAAACACTGCCAGGAACTGGTGCAGGTGGCCGTCATCGAGGTAGCGCTGGAAATCCCGGGAGCGGGGGCAGGCACACCGCTCCGGTATCAGTGAGTCCAGCTCATGCCAGTAGGCACTCATCTGACTGAAGAAGTCCTGAATGGTGCGCTCCCCCTGACGGGCAGACTGCGAGTCATAGATGAGCTGATGCCGGCGTGCGCCTCCGCGCGGGAGAAAACGGTCCCGGAGATACTTCCACATCGCGTGCGCTGTCGGAAGGCGGTCGATTGGAGCAAGGAGCGGACAAGCAACAGAGTCCAGAAGGTACGCCCGGATGGCCTGATCGTGGCGGCGCCACGTAAGAGCAGCAACTGTGGTTGCCGTGGTAGCAGTCGCAGCAGAAGACGCGACACTGCTGGTGACAGAGGAGGAACCGGAGTAGTCAGTGGGAGGAGGATCATCGCCGGTGATGTGACCCCACAGATCACGACTGGAGAGCGCGACCTCGACGGTGAGGGACCAATCAGGCCAGTCGCTGGCCGATGACAACTGAAAGGCGACCGCCTTTAGCGGTGGAGAGATCGCAACGACGGACGGTACGGCAGGAGAAGCCATGGAGAAGGCTCAACAGAGGGGCCGGGGGTGCTGAGGGAAGGGGTGAGAGGGTCGGGGGGGTGGAGGAAGGGGCCGGGGGGTGCTGGGGAGGTGTCGGGTGGGCTGTCGGGGCAAAGGAAGGGGGGCGGGGGGGGCTGGGAGGTGTCGGGTGGGGTCGGGTGGGCTGTCGGAGCAGAGGAAGGGGGGAGGGGGGGGGGGGGCTGGGAGGTGTCGGGTGGGCTGCCGGAGCAGAGGAAGAGGCCGGAGGGGGGCGGAGGGGGCTGCCGGGGCAGAGGAAGGGGGCGGGGGGTGCTGGGGAGGTGTCGGGTGGGGTCGGGTGGGCTGTCGGGGCAGAGGAAGGGGGGCGGGGGGGCTGGGAGGTGTCGGGTGGGCTGCCGGAGCAGAGGAAGAGGCCGGAGGGGGCGGAGGGGGCTGTCGGGGCAGAGGAAGGGGGGCGGGGTGTGCTGGGGAGGATGCGGGTGGTGCCGGGTGGGCTGTCGGGGCAAAGGAAGGGGGGCGGGCTGTGCTGGGGAGGGTGCGGGTGGTGTCGGGTGGGCTGTCGGGGCAGAGGAAGGGGGGCGAGGGGAGGCTGGGAGGTGTCGGGTGGGCTGCCGGAGCAGAGGAAGAGATCGGAGGTGCTGCCGGAGTGGAGGAGAGGCCGGAGGTGCTGCCGTCGCACGAGAAATCCTAGAGCTCTGATACCATGTTAGGAGATGACGGCTAGGGTTTGGAGAGGAATGCAATACTCTCTATTGAGGGACTCAAGCCCATATATATGTACATGTATGACCATACAACCCGACCCAACTGTACATGTAAAACCGACCCATCTATATACATTAACACCCTTCATCGTTGGATTCCTCCTTGCAGAATACTACGAAATTCAATGTTGATGGAGCTTTAACTGATTAACTTTCAGCAGTCACGATTATAGCTTGTGACGGGATTGGGACGGTTAGTTTTTGAAAATCCTTCAAGATTACTTTTTCAGACCCTCTACTAGTCGAAGCAGAGGTGTTTCGTATGGGGACTAAAACACATGCTAGAGTTGAATCTGAACAATGTCCATATGGAAGTAGATGCTCTTACAATTGGTCAACTACTTTCAAAACATTCTCCAGACCGTCCTTGGTGCATCCAATCAATCATTGAAGATTGTCGAAGTCTAATGATACAAATATCAAATATATTGATTTTTGACTCCAAGAGAGAAGCAGACAAAGTGGCTCACTCATTAGTATGACATGTTGCTATCCATCGATGTTTCTCTTCATTTGTTTCCCATCTCTTAGAGGAAGTCCTCAAAATCGTTTGTATTAATATTGCTTTAATTAATCAATAAACTCGAGGATCACCTCCTTTCTGAACAAAAAAGAGAGAATAATCATAAAACGCTTTATGTCCAACATTTACAGGGTCATTACTCTAAAACATCCAAAGTGACATCATTGTTAAATGGGATTCTGCACGAAGAGACCATGGCATAATTGCATATTAAATGTAGGGGCATTCAAACGCCAATGTATAGAAATTTATGGCATCTTTTTTTACCCTATTTCAAACAAGCATCGGGCTTTGCTTGTTCAAAAAATGGTAAAAGCTCGATTGTCATTGTAGGGTATCCTGGTTGGCTTGAATGACGTTGATAGGGTCACTCACGTGTCTGTGCGTCATTGGTTGGTTTGTTGTGAAGTTCACTATGTTCTGTGTTCAGATTCTTTTGAGGAAAACTCTTACACGGCAATGATCATTAGCCATCTTACCCAACATACAACAACTTCGGTGTAAGGGGAATTTATGGTGCAAAATGTTAATGATATTGATAGAGACTTATTGGTTAATCCATCTAACGATCAACGTCTCATTGGCTAGCTCATTCACATCACAATTCACGAACAATTCTCATTTATGTTGTCGAAAAATCCATAGACAATTTGTGGATAAGACTCAACACTTTGATGTTTTTCACAAGGTCCTTTGTAATAGAAGTAAATCCCGGAGTATGATATATCGCTCTCCTCTTCTAGTGCTTGGCAACTACATGTTTTTTTGTGATTCTGATTAGGCTAGTTGTTCACAAACTCAACGGTCTTGCAAATTGTTGTACGTTGATAGGAATTTCCCCCATCTCATCAAGTCAGAGAAGCACGCCAAGGTCTCCGCTCATCTGCTAGAGTTGAACAGCGAGTTATGTCTACTCTTTTTTGCTCAAAACCGAGGTATGTCTACAATGAGGTACATTGGTAGTTGATTATCTTGAATGATTTATGGATTCCTCAATCTCATCCAACCTTGTTATTTTGTGACAATAAAGTTGCCCTACACATCGCTGCAAACCTTATTTTTCACAATCCAAACAAAATGCATTGAACTCAATTGTCATGTTGTGCATGAAAAATCCAACATCATATTATCCAAATTGGTCATGCAGCGATATTGACACCAAATCCATTATAATAGGAGATACACAACATAGTATATGTCAAGTGATAGATTTATATTTAAATCCAATGAGTTTCTATAATCCAAAAAGGTGGTTATGCAACTGGTTAATTATCTTATTCCTCCAATCAAGCGAATCGAAGATGCAACACTGTAGACATGCCTAAATATTGTGGGATCAAACCCATTCGTAGAAATCCATCCATCCAGATATTTATCAAGCCTCCCAATAAATTCAAAAGTAATTTCAGCCATAAAGCATTACCATGTAGAATCAAGAACTGCAAAGAGAGTACCTGAAAAATGAGTCCCGCAAGAAGCAGCTTCCACTTCTCCGCAAGAAGCGGCAGCTCTATAGATACCTCCGTGGAAACCTTCCTCCATAGCTGAGAAAACGAAAAGAACAAATGACGATGATGGTGGTGAGCCCAAGAATACAGATTGAAGAAGAAATGAACTTTGTTAAGAAAAGGAGGGAAGAGAGAATAACGAGGGAGCAGAGACCTTGGAAACCTCGCGAGCAATGTAAAGCGTCATCACAATCAACAACAGCGAGCACTTCCATACTAGTTCACCATCAGACTATTGATCTCCACATCCTCCTCCTCCTCCTCCTCTTTACTCGAAGACCTCACCACAAAGCCTCGAACCTTCGAAGATAAACCCAGCAATCAAGATCGGACGGAGATCGATCTTCGCCTGATGGAATCAGACAGCGGCTTCCTATCACCGATCTGAGAGGAGGAGACTGAATCGGACCGGTGATCTGAAAGAGATCAGGAAAAGAAAGGAGAAAGAAAAAAAAACACCCTTTCCGCTGGAGAGGGGGCCTCGGCCTTTCTCTTCTTCCTATTATTTTCTAGTTCCAGATTAATAAAAATTATTGAAGGTACGGGCTCAACGCGGGGTGGACACGGCGGCGTCGTCGGAGACGACGGTTAAGAACATGATCTCGCCCCCCTTTGCTGACGCGACCTCCGACTCCACACCGAGGAGAACAGCGTGGACAGGAGACCGAGACACATAGGATAGGGACGGCCGGCCCCCAACTTCCTACTCTGCTGATGTCAAAAGGTATGCGGGCGACGGGGGACGGAGACTTCCGTATTTATTGAAGGGGTCGGCCATTTACAACACACATGTTATTAGGGGGCAGCACATTTACGAGAGGAAAAATAAAGGGCTAATGTGTGTAAGTTACCTGGCAAAGAGATTGTTTTAGTCCAAGGATATACAAGATATCAATTTAGCCTACCGTTCCTCGTCTTTCTTCCTCCCTCTCTTCCGATCCCGACAACCTCTCGACCCCGGCGACCTCACGACCCCGGTGACCTCTTGACCCCGGCGAGCTCGATCTCCGACGGTGGCGGACTCGACCTCCCGACTCCGGCGAGCTCGACCTCTTGACCCCAGCGAGCTCGACCTCCGGAGGCGGCGGGGATTCGATTAGGTCTAGGGCTAGGTCTAGGGTTCATCCCATGGTCTGTAGATTAGGTCTGGCCGATCGGGGGTGGAGTGTAACATCCGCCCCAAACACACAAGATTTTTATCCGCTTTGCCCGTGCCTGCACAAGAACTTCCCAAGGAGGTCACCTATCCTAGTACTGATCTCGCCCGAGCACGCTTAACTACGGAGTTCTTACGAAAACCGTAGCGGCGCACGGTTTTAAAACGCGTCTTTTATGTTTGGGAGGAAAAATTATATAAGTAGCTCAGGATCTTCTTCTTTCCAGACGATGTGGGGCTAACTCGTAGCATTGTACACCTCACCTCATCCATCTTGGCATCACAGCCTCAGGAGTCTTAGCTCTTGACCTATTAGATCTTGGTCGTCAAAATCCACCCCCCTCAGGGCTACACGTCCTCGTGTATGGTTAGACCCCCCCATCTCGAGGAGAACCAGCTCTTATACCATTTTATAACATCCGCCCCAAACACACAAGATATTGTCCGCTTTGCCCGTGCCCACACGAGGACTTCCCAGGGAGGTCACCTATCCTGGTACTACTCTCGCCCGAACATGTTTAACTATGGAGTTCTTACAAAATCTGTAGCGGCGCACGCTTTTAAAACTCGTCTTCTATGTTTGGAAGGGGAAATTATATAAGCAGCTCAGGATCTCCTTCTCTCCAAGCGATGTGGGGCTAACTCATGGCCTTGTACACCTCACCTCACCTCACCTCACCTCACCTCATCCATCTTGGCATTCCCGCCTCAGGAGTCTTGGCTCTTGGCTTTTGGCCTATTGGATCTTGGTCGTCACAATCCACCCCCCTTAGGGCTACACGTCCTTGTGTAGGGTTAGACCCCCTATTGCGAGGAGAACCGGCTCTGATACCATTTTGTAACATTCACCCCAAACACACAAGATATTGTCCGATTTGCTCATGCCCGCACGAGAACTTCCCAAGGTGGTTACCCATCCTAGTACTACTCTCGCCCGAGCACGCTTAACTACGGAGTTCTTACGAATTCCGTAGCGACGCACGGTTTTAAAACGCGTCTTCTATGTTTGGGAGGGGAAATTATATAATTAGCTCAGGATCTCCTTCTCTCCAAGCGATGTGGGGCTAACTCATGGCCTTGTACACCTCACCTCATCTATCTTGGCATCACAGCCTTAGGAGTCTTGACTTTTGGCTATTGGCTATTGGCTCTTGGTCATCACAATCTACCCCCCTCAGGGCTACACGCCCTCGTGTAGGGTTAGACCCCCTATTGTGAGGAGAACTGGCTCTGATACTATTTTGTAACATCCGCCCCAAACACACAAGATTTTATCCGCTTTGCCCGTGCCCGCACGAGAACTTTACATGGAGGTCACCTATCCTAGTATTGATCTCGCCCGAGCACGCTTAACTACGGAGTTCTTACAAAATTTGTAGCGGTGCACGGTTTTAAAACGCGTTTTCTATGTTTGGAAGGGGAAATTATATAAGTAGCTCAGGATCTCCTTCTCTCCAGGAGATGTGGGGCTAACTCGTGGCATTGTACACCTCACCTCACCTTACCATACCTCATCCATCTTGGCATCACAGCCTCAGGAGTCTTGGCTCTTGGCTCTTGGTCTATTGGATCTTGGTCGTCACAATCCACCCCCCTCAGGGCTACACGTCCTCGTGTATGGTTAAACCCCCCCACCCCGAGGAGAATCAGCTCTGATACCATTTTGTAATATCCGCCCCAAACACACAAGATATTATCCGCTTTGTCCGTGCCCGCACGAGAACTTCCCAGGGAGGTCACCTATCCTAGTACTATTCTCGCCCAAGCATGCTTAACTACGGAGTTCTTACGAATTCCGTAGCGGCGCACGATTTTAAAATACGTCTTCTATGTTTGAGAGGGGAAATTATATAAGTAGCTCAGGATCTCCTTCTCTCCAGGTGATGTGGGGCTAACTCATGGCCTTGTACACCTCACCTCACCTCATCCATCTTGGCATCACAGCCTCAAGAGTCTTGGCTCTTGGCTATTGGCTATGGGCTCTTGGTCGTCACATGGAGGGGGGTTCGGTTAGGTCCGGCAGTGGCGACAGGGGGGGTTCGGTTTGGTCCGGCGACGGTGGGGGAAGGGAGGGGGGTTCGGTTAGCTCCGGCGACGGCGGCAGAGGGGGGTGTTGGTTCCTAGGTTCGGAGGGACCTAGTGCAATACCATCTTTTTGGGTGTCCTTCCCCTTAACCGATCTCTTGGTGAGGGACCTCTCACTAAGTCCCCCTAAAATAAATAAAAGGGACTTGGTGAGCCGTCCCTGACAAAAACCGATTAAGCTAAAGTATTTTGAAAATATTTTTTTTTTCAAAATAGCATTTTTTAAAAAAATATTTCATTAATGGCCACCTGTCAAAAATAATTCCAAAAATGATCATTTATCTACCACGTAGACGCCACATCAGTTCTTTAGTGAATTTTTTATCCAATAAAATCGATAAGTGAGATACTGACTTTGAAATCGATATTTTATTTACCGATTTACACTACAAGTCACATGTGAATGTGATGGTCCCCCTTTTAAAAAGCAAACTTTAAAACTGAAAGTGGCATTGGAAACCGATATTCCAAATACCAATTTTACTAAACATAAAAATTTCAGTACATAGCTGACATGGCGGCCACATGGCGGGCTACTTTTGAAATTATTTTTGACAGATGGCTATTAAAATAATGTTTTTTTATAAAAATGTTGTTTTGAAAAAAAAAACCCTTCTGAAAATCTGTGGACGGAAATATCTTTTATTGTGTTTCTAATTTTTTTTTTGCAATGCCACCGAACTAAAATGAATAGCGGATTTGGCTAGATATATTTGCCTCCGTTGCTCGCTGCCGTCAAATCCCTTCACCTCCCTCCTCACCGACGGTAGCTGCTGGGGTGGGATGCAATGCACGATCGTTGCTGTCGTCGAGGTGGAGTGCGATGCACCAACCGGAGCCCCACCTCCCCCCTCACCGGTAATGATTACGTCAAGAGAGAGATGGGAGAAGAGAGCAATAGAAAAAAGGTAATTTCGGGTTTACTATAAAAGTCGAGGCCTTAGGCTAAAAGAAACTTTAGGGAGTCCTGTTCACGAGATGGATCTGTTGTTAGGGACCTCTCACACATTAACCAAAAAAAAAATAACGTCCTACCCCTACAAGAACTATGCTCATTGATGAAGGCGACTCATGCCCATGGCCGCCTTCTTTACTCCTCCCTCCGCTCGTCCATCGACCTGCCCCATCTATCGTCATCCATTCACAGTCATCGGCCCCATCTAACCCACTGTTTTCTCACTGGTTGCTGAATGGATCGAAGATGCACTTGGTCTCGAATGACCGAATGCATAGTAAGTGGGGCTAGCTAAAACAACATAGTGTAGGAGGGAGGAGGAAGATGACAGAGGAGGTGAACGTGAGGGTGGCAATGAGTAAGATGGGACCAATCATGGCAAATGGGTGGTGGCGGACGAGCAAATCAGTGGACGAACGAAGACCTGCTTGGGCAGTGGCAAGCGGTGGCTTGTACCACAATCATTGGGGCAGCATAACTACAACTATTGTATTTTGTGATATCGAGTTTCCTCTGAAAATTTGTGCTGTCCTTAGTAATATGTGCATCGTAAATAGCCGGATCCTTGCTTAAGAGCAACTGTATAATATAAACGGCAACTATGGAGTGGGACTATTGGCACACCAATATTTGCTCTCCAAACACCATTTGAAAGTTTTTTTTATTATAAAATTACCCCCAAGTAAAATGACCAAAACAATCTTTTTTTTTTATTCTGTTCGAGACACGTTCGGCTAACCAGGCCCGAATAAGGTACAGTATGTTCGGCCGACCAGAGCCAAACATTGTATTGTACATTAGGCCGACCACAGCCGAACATATTGTACCATATTGGGTGGCTGAACGCACTGTATAATGTCCAGCTCTGGTTGCCCGAACGTACTTTATAATGTTCAGCTCTGGTCGGCCGAATGTAAGGTTTGGATGCTAGTAGATGACGACGAAGAGAGGAGCTCGTCATCTGAGCGGAAAAGCTCGGGGAGGAGGTGAGCTCGGGGAGGGGCGGGGAAGCTCAGGTGAGCTTGGGGAGGGGCAAGGAAGCTCAGGTGAGCTCGAGGAGGGGGTGAGCTCGGGGAAGGGCGGGGAAGCTCGCGGAGGAGATGAGCTCGGAGAGGGGGGGAGAACGGAGACGAGCTCATCGGAGCAGTTGATGATGGAGGTAGGGTGTTAGAGTTTGGATGTGTGTATGTGTGGAGTAATTTGGGGAAGAAGGGTAGTATATGATTTTTAAAAAATTAAAGGTGTGCAATAAGCAAATATATAAAAAATTTAAAACTGGGTGGTGTGTGAAGTGTTTGGTGTGTGAAAAGTAATACTTGGTGTGTCAATAGCCCCACTCGGAACTATGCTTTTTTGCCTCAATAGTACCCTACCATATTCTACATATTTTCAGCTCTACCCTTCCTCCAACAAACTCCTGACCGATGGGGCCATGTAGTGGATGGTCCAGATAGACATGCGTTGGCATCTCGTGTATGGCAGGAGTGGCTAACCTTTTGACTCAGAGGATCTTAGAATCAATAGCTGTATGGTGTATCTTTGCGATGTGACACGTATTGGATGATTTTTCTTTGAATAAAAAAGGTAATCACACCGTTGCAGAGGGGAAAATTTTCAGCACATCCTGCGTACGCTACAAGCCTACAACCGTTGTCCGGAGCGTATCAGCATTCAGCACTAAGTACTGGGGGCCACTATCCCTGTGTCCGGCAGCTTCTTGAATCGCAGTGGGGCCATGGTTATAGCGTATGCAGGATGTGCTGAAAATTTTTCCGCTGCAGAGATGGAACATAAAGAAAGAAAGAAAGAAAGAGAGACAGGCAAACGGTTGCATGGGTCCAACTTGTCTTCTATCCAACCTCTCGTCGTCGGCTTTATCGGAGTGGGAAGCAGTAAGTCACGTGATCATGCACGGCTTACGTGTTTTTTTTTTTTTTTGATAAATCTTTGATGAACTAAGAGCATCTCCAACCCGCTCCGAACTGTTGGGTGTTAGCCTAATAAAAGACCAAACGAAAGGGACTCGCGAGTCCGACTCGTCTGGGCGCGCACCCGACGGGTTTGCACGGGAGCACATGGCATAGATAGAAGGGTAGGACACAGCGGAAATTCTCTTCGACAAGTAGTAGGGATAACAATGGTGCGGTTTAAAACCGAAAACTACATTAAACCGCACCCATGGTGCGGTTTTAGTTTGCCAAAATATAAAATCGTCGCGGTGCGGTGCCGTTTTGGTTTTGACCAAAATCGCACCGTTTAGACCATTCAAGTGATAAATCGCAGTGCACCGCACCACACCGCATGATGCGGTTTCAGTTTAACATAACGGTACACCGTCGTGGTGCGGTGCAGTTTTGGTGTGGCGGTTCGGTGTTGCGGTGTGGTTTCGGTTTTGCCCGAAACCACACCGTTGCCATCCCTAGCAAGTAGGCAGTTCACCCGGGCGCTCGAGGCACTGAATCAGAGATGGAACGAGCAGAATCTCGCCCGAACTCTAAAGGAATTCACTCGGGCGACCGGAGGTGAACCGGGAGCTAGGCATGCGATCTTGCCTCAAGAATAAGTCCTATTGTTGCACGCTTCCCCCTCAATAAAAAAGGCATGTGACTCTAGGATTTTGTATGGTTGTTTCAACCGTCAAGAAGAGATAGAATGTTGTGAGAGAGAAGGGAAGAAGAGAAGAAGAAGAGAAAGTAAAGGAATGAATTCAGAATCTAGAAGGATGAAGTAGAGAGATATTGGAGAGGTCCTACTTCGGGCAAGCATCTCTCTCGACTTGGCGGGTTTTCTCCGGGCTCCTCAACACGTTCACTCTGGTGACTTCTCTAGTGCTTCTACTCTCAGTATTGTCCAGTATTCTCAAGTGTACTCCATGTGTGGTTTGACATCATCATGAGTGTTCAGAGAGATGGTACGTAAAGATACAGTGTGCGGGGGTCCAAGCGGTGACCCACTATTTGGTTATTGCAATATCTATTAGTGAAAATCATAATCCTTGATTGTTGTCATATTTCTCTTGTTGTGCTTGTGTGTGAATCACCTTCTCTAGTTATGATATTCGAAAACCTCCAATCTCGAACCTCGCAACACACTTCGATAAGACCTGGTGATCGAATCTAGATTGTTGAGCTTTGTTCTGTAATAGTGGTATCAGAGCTTGGTTCGGTGCAAGGTCTCGAGGTAGGTGGAGCGGAGATGACTTCGAGTAGATCAACCTTGATTTTTTGACATAGACAAGTTTAATGGGAAGGTCAAATTTGGCTTGTGGTAAGTGCAAGTCAAGGACATATTGATTCAAGACGGGTTGCACAAGGCACTGAAAAGGATATGAAGCCAATGTATCTAAAGGATGCAGATTGGGAAGAATATGATTTGAAGGTGATGAGCGAAATTTGGCTATGTCTGTCTAAGAACATCTTGGCACACGTGGTAGGCGAAGAATATGCGGCAAAACTTTGGACAAAATTGGAGGAAGTACTCTAAATGACAAAGTCGCTCATAAACAGTCTATACCTCAAGCAGAAGTTGTTTACACTTAGGATGCAAGATGGTACGAATATGACCGAGCATCTCAGCACCTTTAATTAGATTATCTCATACCTGGCTAATATCGATGAAGACATAAAGGACGAAAACAAGGCATTACTTTTTATGGGTTCACTTCCCTCGTCATTAGAGCATATGAAGATTACGTTGCTCTATGAAAAATCCGTCATTGACTTCTAAGATATTGCGGGTCACTTTCAAACGAGTTACTGATAAGGGGCAAGTTCTAGTAACGAAAATTTCATGGAATGAGCAATAGATGTGAGTGAAGGTGCGAGGAATAAGAAAAAGTTTCAATATTGGAAGAACGGAAAGTACGAGCGCTTGTAAAATAAGTGCAAGTGGAAAGATAATGAAACAAGTTCCAAAAATAGCTCCAGATCTGACGGCGGAAAAAAAGACATTCAACTATCAGTAGTTGAATCCGATGAAGAAATAGTCTTAGAGGCCACATAGTATAGAAGCCAAGACTGGGTACTTGATAACGATGCTACACATCATATTTACACATACATGGCATGATTCAGTAATTATGTAAGGTGTGAGGGTGGCAAGATGACGATCAGTGATGGCTCTAGGATGATGACTAGGGGAGTTGGAAATATTCGCTTGAGGCTGTCTGATGGTTCAATTCAGACACTCAGAGACTTTCATCATGTTCTAGGTATGAGATTAAATTTAATTTCACTTTCCGAATTAGATTCTACCAGGTATAGGATAGTCGGTTTAGGTAGAGTCCCAAATGTTATGGATGGCATTTCTTCGATCTTCGAAGCTGGGAGTCTATAGCAGAGGCTTGTCCAAAGTTGTTGTGAGGGTAATTTCGAAGGTAGAAGATTCGGTAAAGACCAAATCTCCAGGTGGAGCACGCTCGGGGTGCCGATAAGAAGAAGTGGGTTTCGAGCAAGTCCAAAGGCAAATTAGACTTGGTTGATCATCGGTCTAGGTGATCGAGCATCCGGTGTGGGTGCAAAAGTGACAACAAGTATGGGAAAAGGTTTTTACAGATCTTAGAACGGGTAGCGGCGATGATGGCGGAGATCTTCGTGGCATTGGCTTTTAAAAGACCAATGTAGAGATTGTTGAGTTTTGGCATAATAAAAGACCAACCAGAAGGGACTCGCCTGAGCACCCGACGGGTTTGCCCGGGCGAACATGGCCTAGACAGAACAGAAGGGCAGGAGGCAGTGAAAATTCACACAGGAGAGTAGCCAGTTCACATTAGAGCTTAGGGCATTGAATCAGAGATAGAATATGCAAAATCTTTCCTAAGCGCTTAAGGAATTCACCCAGACAAATCTCTCAGTTTGCTCGAGCAACCCAAGGGGACAAACTGGGAGCTGGGCATGCAATCTGACCTCGGGATTAAGTCCTATTGTTGAACACTTCCTCCTCTTAGCTATAAAGGGACATGACTTTAGGGTTTTGTATGGTTGTTTCAGCCACCAAAAAGAGATAGAACGTTGTGAGAGAAAATTGAAGAAGAGAAATCAAAGGAAGGAAGAAGAAGAAGAAGGAAGTGTTGAAGATGTAGCTTCAAATAAGCCGCATACAACTCTAAGGTTCGTGCACGAAGGAATGGCAAAAGACAGAGCACAAGATCGAGGAAGGAGTCTTCCATAAGGGTCGTGCGCATGACTGGCATCGATAAAAAAAGTCGGGCGAGAAAATGAGACTGATCGTGCGCACGACCTCTCCAGGCCATGCACATGACTTAGTCTGGTAGCACGCTGGAGAGGTGGTTCGACCTGCATTTTCTCGTGGGATTCCTTCTACAACTTGGATACGAATGTGTGCTTATAAATAGGACGGTCTATGACAAATCTATATGCACACAAGAGGAAATAAAAAGTCTCTATTAGGTTATAGGGTAGCGATCATCAAGGGAGAGGGAGAGGGAGAGGGATCCATTAGACACTTGAGGGCTTCAAGAAGAGTTTATTCTTGTTCTTCGGGGTGATAGGGCTGTGGGATCTATTCTCTTTGTTGGGTGGGGGGGGGGGTTCTCTTTGTGGGTGTATGAAGGATTGGTTAGTGACATACTTTTACAAGGGTTTTCACATACTAGTGAATCCATTGATCGTTATTGTTAGATATTGTGTGTGTGATTGATTATGCTTTGTTTACTTGTTCATCTTTTCGATGGTGGTTAGACATCGTCTTCTGGGAGGAGGTTCTTCACTCATTGTGTTCCCTCACTCCTTTCGTTGCGCGTGGGCCTCAGATCACAACATGAAGCAGAGAGAATGATTAGTGGAGAGGTTTTTCTTTGGGTTCCTCGACACATTCACTTCAGCGACTTCTTTGGTGCTTCTACTCTTGATATTGTTCGATATTCTCTAATGTACTCCCTGTGTGGTTTATCTTTATCGTGTGATTGTTTTGAAAGAGTGTAGAGATACGGTGTGAACAGGGGGGTTCCACTGTTGGTTTGGAATACCCCTAACGAGATCTCGATCCACTGCCCTGTGCTTGTGCGTGGAAGCAATCTAGGTTTTAGATCTTTGACGATTCGAAGAGAATGATCGATTCACACACGACAATAAAACCACAAAAAAGTATAGAAGAAAACAATCACACGACACAAAGAGATTTGTTCATGTAGTTTGAAAATCCTTACCTCTAGTGGTGTTGGTCAACGCCCTTGGAGCACTATGGAATTAGAATTTGGGAGTTGCAACCCTATCCACCTTCCATGCCTCCACTAGATCTCAAGGAAATGATATTCCTCTCTCGATCCCCAATCTTCTTTGTTTTTCAAACACGATGAAAAAGTTTGAAGTAAGACCCAACAATGGTCATCAAAGAACGATGACCAACCTTTTAAACCCTAGGAAAAAAATCCTTATTTAAAGAGTTAAACCCGTGCACACCAAACAGAGCAACCCACATGAGTTTCGCCTTGGGCATCCAACCCGACGCCTAGGACGTCATCTAACTGGAGCTCCGAAAAACCATCGTGCCTGGATTTCCGCAATGGGCATGAAATTTTTGGCCAGGATGAAAACCCGAGCAGATTGCCCTGATCTAGCGCCAGTCAGTGATCGAGTGCTGTACTGTTGCCGACAGCCTGTATCGCCCCCTGGGTCTGCTGTTGTATCGCTCCTCTTTTGCGGAAATTGAGCCAAACACCGACACCAACAAGCAATGTTCCACCACCTTCTCCTGTTGTGATCACCGAAAACCTTGGATCTTGCAACACACTTCCGGTAAGACTAGTGATCGGATGTAGATCATCAGAATCTTTGTTCCGTAACACGAACAACTTCATCCTTCGCTCCCGAGTTTGCCGCTGCTCCAACGGACTCCAAAGAATGTTGCTAGAGTAGCATTTTGCTACCCCTTACGGTACACGTAGCGAACAAGTTAATTTGTGGTCCTTGCGAGCGAAGCACAGTGCTCGAGCAAGCTTCCGAGCGAATCACACGGTTGGGATTGGATTCTGAGTGAACGTCCAAGCGAATCACATTAGTCCGAGCAAACGTTTCTGGGGAAACACAGTAACGGCAACGATAGGTCTCCTTCACATCGAATAGGGGATCCGTTGGAGATGGCCCCTCCAAGTGGTACTTCCATATTATAATGAAAAAGGCGTTTGGGAGCTCCTAGAGTTGGAAAGGGTTGTAGAAATAAAGTGATCCATAGGTTCCTTTGTACGTAGTGGGTCCCAATGCAGATTGATGGATGGTGAGGAGGAGGAGGTGTAGAAGTGGGTGAAGGGTGAGGTGTAGAAGTGAAGAAAGGGCTGCATTATCGTGCTACCGGTAAGGATAAAGAAATGGCAATAAAAAAAGAAAACGAAAAAAAACATTCCATGGCTCCTCCTTCTTTGTGATGAGGAGGGTCGATTGACTTGTAATGCGGCCTGGCCTGGTCTGTGGGTGGGGCGGTCGGGTCCATCAATCATGCCTTGGCCGACAATTTCGGAGGAACGTGAATGAATACCCGCGACAAGTCTGGCAGCCGGCTCGCCGGTCGCCCCTACCCACGTTCTGCCGCTCCGCCACATTCCATACATGCCCCCGCCCCCTCGTCCCTCATTGGGATCCGTCAGCTTCTCCCCGCTTCTTCCGTTTCAAATTCAAATTTGTAGGTGCCCTTCACTGGAGATGACAAATGCTTGATACCCATGACGTCAGGATTTACACCTTCTAATAATTAAGGACAATGGTAGGGGAGCCTCATTATATAAACCCCATTAGATGGCAACCATCCAACGGCTTATCAATTTCATATAAAAATCAATGCCAAGTTGAAATATCTTTATTGCCCTCAAGAGCATGATAGATATCCGGCAAACATCACCTTCATTCCCTTTACATTTTTTAAATAATACATTTTAGGATTTGAGTTTTTCACTTTAAAAAACCCAAAACTTCTTATATACATATCGAAATTTTATAAAATTTGTATTTTTAGATCTCCTCATGAAACTCTACAAAACTAGATCCATATTGCTTATGAAATTTTAAGAAAAAAATTTGGATATAAAACTACACTAGGGTTGTAAAAAAAACCACATCAGTCCGAGCCTGTGTGGGGGAAAATCTTCGTGCCGACCCGAAGACTCTCGCAGCACCAGTCAATTGAATGTTCGTGTTGACGTCGAAGATCGTTGGTCGATCTGTTGATCGACTGTTGATCGAAGTTGAAGCTTTTGATTTGTAAACAGAGAGATGCAATCAGAGAGAGTTTGACACGAGAAGTGATCTCGGAGTTCAGCCGAAGCCTACGTCTCCGTGCTATAGGGTGCAACCCGAATTCACTAACACTTATATTGAAGTGATCTCGACAGGCCGAGTATCACTGTAAACACTGATCTTTCTAAAAGAAGATCAAAGGGAGATGGTAGATCGGAAGTGTGAAATCCCAGAGCTCTGGTTCTGAAAGTCAGATCTCAGAGTGGAAATCAGATTTGTGGATCTGGATTTCGATCCTTTTACATTCGAAGGCACTGCTATTTATAGGCATTCCGGGTGGCGAATGGCGGTTTCTACTGCAGTATCTGGGGATCCTCCAGGTAAAGTTGCGAGCCCTGCGGTTGTCTTCGGGGGCCCACCAGGCAAGACCGATGGGTCCCGTTGTAGTCCTCGTGGGTCCACCAGGTAGGGCCGGTGGGTCCCGCTGTAGTCCTCGTGGGCCCACCAGGTAGGGCCGGTGGGTCCCGCTGTAGTCCTCGTGGGCCCACCAGGTAGGGCCGGTGGGTCCCGCTGTAGTCCTCGTGGGCTCACCAGACAGGGCCGGTGGGTCCCGCTGTAGTCCTCGTGGGCCCACCAGGCAGGGCTGGTGGGTCCCGTGGTAGTCCTCGTGGGCCCACCAGGCAGGGCTGGTGGGTCCCGTGGTAGATTTATGCCAAAATTTGCACCCACAGTTACCCCCTCCAAGTTAGCTAGAGTGCATTCTAGCTGGCTTGGACTTTGGTGCAAAAAATAGCAACTTCCTGTTTAGAAAAACGGACACGAAGAAACTTGCCGCATGTTAGAGAAAAAAGTGACTGATCGGTCAATTTGGACCGATCGGTCAAATTTGACCGATCGGTCAAATTTTGACCGATCGGTCAAATTTTGACCGATCGGTCAAAATTCAACCGGTCAAGAATCGGGTGATCGGTCAAAAAACAGGGTTTTTTGACCGATCCAGTAGTATTTTTGACCGATCAGCTGAAATTTGGCCGATCGGTTAAATTTTGACCGATCGGTCACTTTTGACCGATCGGTCAAATTTTGACCGATCGGGTAAAATTCAACCGGTCAAGAATCGAGTGATCGGTCAAAAAACAGGGTTTTTTGACCGATCCAGTAGTATTTTTGACCGATCAGCTGAAATTTGGCCGATCGGTTAAATTTTGACCGATCGGTCACTTTTGTCCGATCGGTCAAATTTTGACCGATCGGGCAAAATTCAACCGGTCAAGAATCGAGTGATCGGTCAAAAAACAGGGTTTTTTGACCGATCCAGTAGAAATTTGACCGATCAGATAACTTTCGCCGATCGGACATGTTTGTCCGATCGGTGAAAAATATCCGGTCAAGGTTCGAGTGATCGGCAAAAAACCTTGGTTTTTTGCCAGATCCAGTAGAAATTTGACCGATCAGATAACTTTCGCCGATCAGACATGTTTGTCCGATCGGTGAAAAATATCCGGTAAAGGTTCGAATGATCGGCAAAAAACCTTGGTTTTTTGCCAGATCCAGTAGAAATTTGACCGATCAGATGACTTTCGCCGATCGGACATGTTTGTCCGATCGGTGAAAAATATCCGGTCAAGGTTCGAGTGATCGGCAAAAAACCTTGGTTTTTTGCCAGATCCAGTAGAAATTTGACCGATCAGATAACTTTCGCCGATCGGACATGTTTGTCCGATCGGTGAAAAATATCCGGTCAAGGTTCGAGTGATCGGCAAAAAACCTTGGTTTTTTGCCAGATCCAGTAGAAATTTGACCGATCAGATAACTTTCGCCGATCGGACATGTTTGTCCGATCGGTGAAAAATATCCGGTCAAGGTTCGAGTGATCGGCAAAAAACCTTGGTTTTTTGCCAGATCCAGTAGAATTTTGACCGATCAGATAACTTTCGCCGATCGGACATGTTTGTCCGATCGGTAAAAAATATCCGGTCAAGGTTCGAGTGATCGGCAAAAAACCTTGGTTTTTTGCCAGATCCAGTAGAAATTTGACCGATCAGATAACTTTCGCCGATCGGACATGTTTGTCCGATTGGTGAAAAATATCCGGTCAAGGTTCGAATGATCGGCAAAAAACCTTGGTTTTTTGCCAGATCCAGTTGAAATTTGACCGATCAGATAACTTTCGCCGATCGGACATGTTTGTCCGATCGGTGAAGAAATATCCGGTCAAGGTAAAGTTCGAACCTGCCCTTCAGAGAAAGTTTGCTGCTTTGTTCTTCGATATTTTGGCAGAGTTTTGAACATTGATGGAGCTTGATTCTTCTTGTTTTGAATCCTTGATTGGCTTGATGGTTGCTTTGAACCGGCGGTCCGGTTTACCTAGACCGGTGGCTTGATTAGACCGTTGGTTCATGCGGACCGGTAGGTCCGACGTTTCGCCTAGTCACGACTGTTCGCCTGGTTTTGCGCTTGCTACGGATGGATGCCACGTGTACCTACAAAAACACGCGATTTGATATGGTGAAGACACGTGTCTTCTCGATTTGCGCACCTGTTTTACCCTGGGTACAAAAAGCTTTCACCGGCTGTCATTTTGCCTCACGCTTCCAAAATTTTTCGAAGTCCAGACTCTTGCTCTCTTGATTTCTGCTCTCTGTTCTCTGCGCTTGTCTGATCGGTGAAATGGCTTCCTCGGGCAGTTCGAAGAAGTCCGGTACGACTCCCTCGAAGAGAAAGGGAAAGGAAATCGTCGAGGTCCAATCTCCTCCGAGGGGCCGTGGCAAAGGCAAGGCTGCTCTCGCTGAACTTGGCCAGCTTGGCAAAAGGCACCAAGGGGTTGGGTTTGCTTCGGCGCCATCAAGGCCAGAGTTCATCCCCAAGGTGAAGTTTGTTCTGGGCCCTCTCATGCCCCTGACAGAGGAGACGGAGTACATGTATAATGTAGGTAGCGAGCTCACGGATACGAAGAGAAAGAAGTGGCAAGCATTGCTCTCTTTCTTCACAGAAGGGAAGGGGGCGCAGCCTTCGCTCCCCAGCATTCAGACTGCATTCGGCATCGACAAGAAGACAGTCTTCACCAATTTTGCTAGCAAAGAGCAGGTCATGGGAACTATAGTGACCGTTGGCCAACTCAACTGCGGTCTACGTCTGCCTCTGCCACCCTTCGCTGCCAGATTGCTGAATACTTCTGGCCTTTGCCCGGGGCAGGTCACTGGGAACGCATGGCGAATCATTTACGCCTTCTGCCGAGTGGAGTCAGATTTTCAAGAGGACTTGAGGGCCTGCTACTCCAGTATCCCGGTAGGAGAACCTGCCCGGATCGAGCTTGGATATTTCTTCTTTCACTATCGATGGAGCTACAGGAAGGACAGCCCTTTCTATAATTTGACTGGAATATCTCCACTGCGCCCACTCACCGATACAGTCCCTTCGGACAAATTGTATACTGACTGGCCAATCTCTGTCTCCGGCGCGTGGACATCCATGTCAGTGCCAGACACCCCCCGAGACAGCGTACACGACGCAGTTAAGATGTACAGCGCTGGAGGCATCTTCGCCTGGAGTTCTGAGAGGGCGGGAGCCATAGATAATTTGTTCCTCGAGCTGACCTGTGGAACCAGGTCGTGGAAACAGTTTTCTAACTGTCCTGTGAGATATGGCAAGGCCAATCTCCTCCACAGATCGAAGGACAGGTATGAGGACAACGAAGTCCTATACTCTGATTATGAAGAGGATCCCAGCTCGGGCAAGATCATCCGGAAGATTAGGGTCGAGAAGAAAATCTACAACGCGAGGCGCCGATTGCCCACTATGGATGAGAAGTTGGTTATCCAAAGAGGCCCCGCGAAGAAGAAGCGAAAAACACTCGTCAAGCCTAAGGAAGATGAAGAAGAAGAAAAGAAGAAGAACGAAGAGGAAGAAGAAAGGAAGAAAAATGAAGAAGAAGAAGAGACAGAGAATATCAGCCACGACATCAGTGGCAATGATGAAGACGAGGACGGGGACGGCGAGGATGATCCGTCTACTACCTCCTCCAATGGGGATGGTGAGAATGAAAACGGGGGTGGTGAGGAAGAAATTCCTCCCACCCCCACTGGTGGTGCAACAGGGGAGGATTCGATTCCAATTCCCATTGACGAGGTCAAAGCCCGTCAAATGGAAGAAGTGCTTGACATGGAAGGTGATGGCCCAAAAGCGGTTCCCACCTACAAGTTCGACGAATTGAAGAAGCCGATGCGCTTCAAGATAAAGCTGTCGAAGAGTGCTGGGGTTGGAAGCAACCCCACGCCTCTGGATCAAATCCCCCCCGACGCTCCTCGCATTGAGGGAGCAACAATGAGTGGGGGTGTAGAGGTTGAGCAACCCCCTCCCCCCTCTCACTCTCTGCTCAACGAGGTGGAGGCCATGCTGGCCGGGCTTATCCAGCCAGGCGGGTCGCAAGAAGAGAGAGCCTCACCTCCCAGGAATGCTTCCCCCCCTGCTAATTTGGAGAGGGGAAGTCGAGTGGGGGATGGGGCTCCTCAATCTCAACCAGCGCCAACCCCGACTCAGGAGAAATCAACTCCTAAGAGTGGCTCTGATCGTCGGAAAGGCAAAGAGCCGAAGGTCGAAACATCAGGTAATTGAACTTAACTTGTTTTGAATGTCTTGTTTCTGAAGTTCGAAAATAATTTAACACTTTGATTCCCTTTTGATTGCAGGTGCGCCTGCTGGATTGACTCCGACAATAAAAAACTTGGGTGACGTTGATATCAACCGCCCCACTGCTGCGATCAGAAAACTCATCAACCTTCCGAGTGCCACTTTGGATGAAGCTTTTGATAGAATTAACCTGGTGGTAGGTGCATCTGCTTGATCGATCATTTGAATCGTATCTTTCTTCAGAATAATTCAACTCTTTTGTTCTTTTGCAGAATTCAGCACTTATGAATGTTGCAACCAAACTCTCCATGAGGGCGGGAGCAAAAGAAGCTGTAGATGAAATAAATCAGTTGACCGCGGAGAGAGATGAGCTAAGAGATCTCCTGACTTCGAAGAAAGCTTCTCTCAAAACCAAGATTAAGGAACTTCGGGAGGGAAAGCTGGAGATCAAAGGGCTGAAGGATCGATGTGAGGCACAGAGTCACGAACTCGAATCTTTGAAGACTCGACTCTCAAAGGTTGAGGATGTGTCCTGTGGCCGTACCATCGAGATCCAAGAGCTGAAGCAACAACTTGCTACCCAGCACGCTGCCTTCGCTGCCAGAGAAGAGACTTCGAAGAAGGCACTGGAGCACGCGTTGTCTGAGTGCAAGGTTTACAAGGAGACAGCAGAGAAGGCGGCAGAAGCGCTCAGGACTCATGTAGCTAGCGTCCGATCCTCCAAGGCATCAGTGGCGAGTAAAGCTCGTCCTGGATCTGAAGGGGAGAAGTCGCATGCGAAGAGTGTGGCCAAGCCCTGAGACTTTTCTTCTTCTTTGTTGTTGTACTTGTAAATTTTTGAAATGTAACAGCTCCTTGTATCTGACATATTTTGATGATAATAGAAGACATCTTTTTTGTATTTGAAACTTGCACTTCTTTTGAGTTGAATGTCTTTGAATGTTGAGTTCTGGAATGCTATTTGACATGATTAAGTATTCATACATTTGAATGTAAATTGAATACGCGTATACTTGGATGTAAGGGGTTGAGTCGCTACTCAATCACCCAAACTTTGTAACTTTGAAAATTGAATTTGAATTCGAATAACATTTGAATGTAAGGGGTCGAGTCGCAACTCAGACTACCAAACCTGTTAGACGATATCGAATTGATTGAAATTGGATATTGAATTTCGAAGGTCAGTTTAACATTCGCTAGTAAGGGGTCGAGTCGCAACTCTAACACCCAAACATGTTAAGACCTGGTAACTTGAAAATGGTCAGTTTTTAACATTTGCTAGTAAGGGGTTGGGTCGCAACCCTAACACCCAAACTTGTTAAAAGACCTGGTAATTTGAATATGGATAACTTGTAATTGCTTCAGAACTTGGATTGAAAATCAGAACACTTGTACACTTGAACATTTGAAAGAGAGCTTTATTCATCACAGAATATACATTATGGATAGAACAACTTGAGGTGTCTAGAATTCCAAGCTCGAGGCAATCTATCTCCTTCTGGTGTAATCAGTCTGTAAGAACCTTTGCCTCCAACTGACTCAATGATATATGGACCTTCCCAGTTGGGAGCAAGCTTTCCACTGCTGTGTTCTTTGGTATTGTAGAAAACTGCTCTGAGAACTAAACTACCCACTGGGAATTGTCTCTTGTGGACTTTCTTGTCATAGGCTCTTTTGATCTTCTGTTGATATTTGGCCACACGAAGTGATGCTAGATCTCGTAGTTCTTCAGAGAAGTCTAGATCATTGATCCGAAGTTCTTCATTGACTCCTTCTTCAACAGCTTTGGTCTTCAAAGTACTTGATATGTTTTCTGTTGGGAGTACTGCCTCTGATCCATATGTTAGGCGAAAAGGCGAGAACCCAGTTGATCTTCTCGGAGTTGTGCGATACCCCCAAAGAACTTCAGGTAGGACTTGCTCCCACAATCCTTTCTTATCATTGAGTTTCTTCTTGAGTATACCAAGAATAGCTCTGTTGGAGGCTTCTTCTTGGCCATTGCATTGAGGATATCTTGGAGTTGAATAGAATAGCTTGATACCATGGTTCAGACAGAACTCTCGAAACTTGTCGGAGTCAAACTGAGCTCCATTGTCTGCAACGAGAACTTGAGGTGTACCAAATCTTGAGAAGATGTTGTGCCGAATGAATTTGATCACTTCGTTATCAGTCTCTCGGAAGAGGGGCACAGCTTCAACCCATTTGGTGAAGTAATCTGTGGCCAGCAGTAGGTACTTCTTCTTGCTTGGAGTTGGAGGGAAAGGACCCAAGAAGTCTAAACCCCATTGATGGAAGGGCCAGGGACTTGATAATTGATGGAGTTCATCTGCAGGGAGATGAATAGCTCGAGCGTGCCGTTGACAAGGTTCGCACCTTTGAACGACTTGTTGAGCATCCCTTGCCATTGTTGGCCAGTAGTACCCTTGTAGCTTCGTCTTGTCTTCAAGGGATCTTCCTCCCGAATGATTTCCACAAGCTCCGGAGTGGATATCAATCAGGATTGCCTGTGCTTGTTCAGGACCAAGGCACTTGAGTAACATCCCGCTGTGAGATTTGAAATATAAATCTTCACCTTGTAAAGTGTAGCAAGGGAGCTTCCTTTGGAGCCTTCGGGCTTGATTTGGATCTTCTGGCATTTTGCCATGTTTGAAGAAGTCAAGAATTTGTCGTCTCCAATCTTCAAGCTGATCTCCACCCCCAGATCCTTCTGTAGTGGTAAGAATCTGTTGATCGGGGATGGTTTTGGGCACTTCTTGATAATCAATTTGTATTTGCCTTCCTCCGAGTGAGTCTCCAAGAACTGAGGCAGCATTAGCTAAGGCATCTGCTTCTCGGTTCTCTGCTCTGGGGATTTGAATGAATTCAGCGCTAGTAAAACGTTGTTGAAGACGTCGTACTAAGGCCAAGTAGAGTTGCATTCTTTCTTCTCGAGCTGTGTACTCTCCATTGATTTGCCTTATGATCAATTGGGAGTCGCTGTATATGATGATTTGATCTACCCCCAGAGATTCTGCCATTTCGAGTCCGGAAATGAGTGCTTCATATTCAGCTTCGTTGTTGGTGGCATTAAACCCAAGGAGAGTGGCCTTCTGGAGATGATCAAGTTCGGGGGATATTAAGACTATCCCAGTTCCCGAACCGATCGAACTTGATGCTCCATCAGTATATAGCTTCCAAGGAGGAGTTGCAGCAATAACTTCAAGACTTAGATCAATTTTCGTTGTAGGATTGATCGGAGGCTTATCCTCATCTTCCAAGCGCATATCGACATCTTCTTCCCAAGTGATGGGGTCTTCAATTGGAAAGTCAGCTAGAAAATCAGCAATTGCTTGACCTTTGATAGAAGTGCGAGATTCGAATTGAATCCCCAGAGCACTCATTTCGATCACCCATTTGGTCATTCGACCAGCTCGACCACCTTTGTCAATGATATCTTTGAGTGAGTGTTCTGAAATGACAGTAATCTGGTGGGAGACGAAGTACGGTTGAAGACGACGCGATGCAGTGAGCAAGGCCAATATGACCTTCTCAGTTTTTGAGTAGCGAGTCTCAGCCGGAAGAAGAGTGTGGCTGATGTAGTAGACTGGATGTTCGATGCCTTCTCTTCTACTGACTAAGACCGCGCTGATTGCTTGATCGGTCACGGCAAGGTAGAGCCACAAGTCTTCTTTTGGAAGTGGAGCAGTCAGGATAGGAGCTTGCACCAGATATTTCTTGATGCTTTGAAATGCCTCTTCACAGATTGGACTCCAGCCAGATGTATCCGCCTTTCGTAGTTTGTCGAAGAGTGGCTTGCACTTGTCTGAAGATTTTGAAATGAATCGATTGAGTGCTGCTAATCTTCCAGTGAGACGTTGAACTTCTTTTCGATTTGTAGGTGAAGGCATATCGATGATGGCTCGAATTTGATCAGGATTGGCTTCAATACCTCTCCTGGTCACAAGATGACCCAGGAATTTGCCAGATTGAACTCCGAAGGCGCATTTGGCTGGATTGAGCTTCATTCGATACTTTCGAAGGACTTGGAAGGTTTCAGCCAGATCAGATAGATGTTTGCTCCGAACGGAACTCTTGGTGAGGAGATCATCGACATAGACTTCGACGTTGCGACCGATCTGATCTTCGAACATTTTGGTGACTAGCCTTTGATAGGTGGAACCAGCATTTTTGAGGCCGAATGGCATGACATTGTAGCAATAAAGGCCTCGGCTAGTCACAAAACATGTCTTCTCTTGATCATCAGCGTGGAGTGGAATTTGATTGTATCCAGAATACCCATCCATGAAAGACAACAGCTCGTGGCCAGCAGTGGCGTCGACGAGTCTATCTATCCTTGGCATGGGAAAAGGATCTTTGGGGCAAGCCTTGTTGAGATTGGTAAAGTCGATGCAGACTCTGACTTTCCCATTCTTCTTTGGAACAGCCACTATGTTAGAGATCCAAGTTGGATACTCTACTTCTCGGATGAATCCGGCTGCGAGTAGCTTGGTAATTTCTTCTTGAACAGCAACTTGTAGCTCTGGTCGAATGGTGCGAGGCTTTTGCTTGACTGGCTTCACCTCTTCTTTGATCGCAAGTCGGTGACAAGCGTCATCTGGATTGATCCCAGGCATGTCTTCGAAGCACCATGCGAAGACGTCGATATTGGACTGGAGGAAGGATACCATGTCTTGCGCTTCTGCGTCGCTAAGACCGGTACCAATAAATGTTTGTTGAGGGAGATCTCCGCTGCCTATGTTGATCGGGATGATTTCTTCAATTGAAGGTGATGCTTCCCATTCGATTGGTGGAGGTTTGGTCAGCGGAATCTCCTTTGATTGCTATTTGGAAGAGGGACCAGCTTCATCTCGTGGCCGCTTTGGAGGAGCAATATTGATCTTTCGATCTGCTTTAGCAGCAGCAGCTTCACAAGATCTTCCAGCTTGCTGATCGCCTCGAATGCAGACGATGCCTTCTCCAGTTGCAAACTTGAGTAGTTGATGGTAAGAGGAAGAGATGGCATTGATCTGATGGAGGAATGGTCGCCCAAGAATGGCGTTGTAGCTAGACATTCCTTCGACGATCGCAAACCTCACCGAGACTCGAGTCTCTCGGCTGAGGTCGATGGTGAATCTGGATTCGCCCACTGTGATGCTTTGTTCACCATTGAAGCCGGTGATCACAGTGGGGACGACGTCGAGACTTTGATACTTATGTCCCAGACGTTTGAAACAGTCGGAGAACATAATGTCAATGGAGCTTCCAGTGTCTATGAGGATTCGATTGACGGTGCTTCCGTCGATGATGAGTTTCAAGACCAGGGGGTCTCGATGGGGAGTGTGAACTCCTTGAAGATCGGTGTCATTGAAGACTATGGATGGCCAAGCCAGACCTTCGATGGGCTTCTCGATCCAGGTATCTTCTTTGTTTGCAGTAGATCGAACATGGAAGATGCGTCGAACCTGCCGATCGACTTCCTTTCCGGTCAAAGCTTGATTGTGCAAGGTTCCATGAATGCCAAAGACATTGGCATTCACAGAAATTGGTTGCCGGTTGGAAGAGATTAGATGTATCCAACATACTTCTTTCCCCTTGGCAGAGGTTCGACGTTGATCGTGCCCGTTGTTGACGAATTCTTGAAGGTGGCCTTCTCGTAGTAAGTCTTCAAGATGGAATTTCAGCCGAAAACACCGATCGGTGGAATGGCCGTGACTTCGATGGAATTCACAGTAGACTGTTTTGTCTGCTGTGAATTTGGAATTTGGTTGAAGAGGATTGGGCCTCCGAAGATACTCGTCGTGTTGAATACGGTCGAGTATCTGCTCGACTGGCATGTTCCACTCGGTGAAAGTGGTCTTCGTTGGAGACCGACGCCCATCATTCTTTGATCTTTTGTTGGCCGGAGGGGCTGCTGCTTCAGTGTTGTGAGCCTTTGCAGCATATTTAGGTGCTTCTTTTTCAGCAGGCCTTCTCTTAGTTTCTCGCCCTTTTCGAGCGACTTGATCGTCTTCCACCTCAATCTCCCTCTGAATTCGATCGAACATAGCTCCCAGAGAAGGAGGGGGATTGCGGATGAAGTCGTTGTAGATGTGTAGATCAAAGCGGAGAGCGTTCTGGAAAGCCAACATGATGGCTTCATCATCCAGATGCCTTCCAGAGAGAGCAGCATGCTCGTTGCGAAACCTCCTCGTGAAGCTGCGGAGAGTCTCATCTGCACCCATCCTTAGTCGATATAGAGAGTCGAGCTTCTTCTCGGGTTTCAGGTTGAGCTGGTAATGCTGCACAAAGAGGTTAGCCAAAACACCGAACTGGGTAATGGACCCAGCTCGGAGATTGTGATACCAGTCGAGTGAAGGCTCGTCGAGACTTCCCGCGAAGGTGCGGCAGAGCACGTTGTTTTCCTCTTCGTGTGGCGTTAGAGCTTGCTTGAAGGCAAGTATATGGAGGCTTGGATCTCCTCGGACGCAGTTGAATTTGGGGAGGGTAGGAGTTCTCCATCCTCTTGGAAATACTGATTCAAAAAGGCTTCGATGTAGTGGCCCGGCAGAAGAGTAGCCATCCCTACGACCATGTCCTCGACCTAGAGGTGGGTCAAGAGGCAAGATCGCAAGGTCTTGCTCTGGCATTGAAGTGTTTGCTGGTCGAAGTCGGTGTCGAAGGTCCGATCCAAGTCCACGTTGGAGTGGAATGGAAGGGGAGACTCTACTCTTTGAAGGAGCGCCTTTCATTTGGTGCTTCCTTGGCAGGTTGAGCTTCGATGGTGCTCTTTTGTCGCAGTTACGACCAGATGAAGATTGGGAGGACTCGTCTTCAAGACGATCCCAGACACTCTGCTTCCAAGGAGCAGCAGAGGGAGTTGGGTCGCGTCGAATCCTCTCGAGAGCATCAGTGCCCATTGACCTCCGTTGTTCGGAGTAAATTGAATGTCGAGGAGGATCAACCCTCCCACTTGCGGAGGGGATCGGAATAGCAATTCCAGCTTCGGAAGCTGCCTTCTTCAGAGCATCCCTCTCAGCAGTGAGGGTGGCGTTTTGTTTCGCCAATTGGAGTAGTTGGAAATCGATTGCAGAGATCTGGTAAGTCGATGGAGGATCTTCAGCAGGAGCAGGGACAGTCTGCCCAATTGATTGATGAGGATGAGGGGCGATCGGTCGATCGACTGATCTTCCGCTTCCTGAGTGAACCCCCATCTCGGGGACAGCAAGGGGCTGCCCGAAGTTGAGCCTTTGACTCATTGAACGAGTCTCAGGACGAGGTTGATGTTGAGTGTTACTTCCTTCTGGTTGACCCTGATGTTTGGTTCTCGCCATTCAGAATGCGAAAGGTACAACGAGATTGCCGATGTCCGATCAGTTGTCTGATCAACCGAGGGGGCGAGGAAGTTTGGCTATTGATCTGGTAGTCGAAGTAGAGAGGACACGGCTTCTCGCTCGGATCCCACAGACGGCGCCAAACTGTGGGGGAAAATCTTCGTGCCGACCCGAAGACTCTCGCAGCACCAGTCAATTGAATGTTCGTGTTGACGTCGAAGATCGTTGGTCGATCTGTTGATCGACTGTTGATCGAAGTTGAAGCTTTTGATTTGTAAACAGAGAGATGCAATCAGAGAGAGTTTGACACGAGAAGTGATCTCGGAGTTCAGCCGAAGCCTACGTCTCCGTGCTATAGGGTGCAACCCGAATTCACTAACACTTATATTGAAGTGATCTCGACAGGCCGAGTATCACTGTAAACACTGATCTTTCTAAAAGAAGATCAAAGGGAGATGGTAGATCGGAAGTGTGAAATCCCAGAGCTCTGGTTCTGAAAGTCAGATCTCAGAGTGGAAATCAGATTTGTGGATCTGGATTTCGATCCTTTTACATTCGAAGGCACTGCTATTTATAGGCATTCCGGGTGGCGAATGGCGGTTTCTACTGCAGTATCTGGGGATCCTCCAGGTAAAGTTGCGAGCCCTGCGGTTGTCTTCGGGGGCCCACCAGGCAAGGCCGATGGGTCCCGTTGTAGTCCTCGTGGGTCCACCAGGCAGGGCCGGTGGGTCCCGCTGTAGTCCTCGTGGGCCCACCAGGTAGGGCCGGTGGGTCCCGCTATAGTCCTCGTGGGCCCACCAGGTAGGGCCGGTGGGTCCCGCTGTAGTCCTCGTGGGCTCACCAGGCAGGGCCGGTGGGTCCCGCTGTAGTCCTCGTGGGCCCACCAGGCAGGGCTGGTGGGTCCCGTGGTAGTCCTCGTGGGCCCACCAAGCAGGGCTGGTGGGTCCCGTGGTAGATTTATGCCAAAATTTGCACCCACAGCCTGATCCAAGTCGATCAACGGCCCGGCTCGAATACACCATGGGCCGGGTTGGGGCTGCCACCTTGAGCTCGCAGGCCGGCTCGAAAACACCATGGGCCGGACTGGGGCTACCACCTTGAGCCCGCAGCCCGGCCCGATTGTTATAAAAAACTGAAAATGTTACTTTTGAATTTTGGTTTTATGTTAATCGACTAAATGTCACTTACAAAAGCAAATATCACGTAAAACTGACAATTGCAAAATCAAGATACACTTTATCGGACACAAATTGCAGATAAAAGTTTTTAATTTTACAACTATCAAAAATTAAAAATGTTACTTTTGAAATATTCGTTTAATGTTAACTGACTAAATGTCATCGACAAAAGCAAACGTCACATAAAAATGACACTTGCAAAATCAAGAGATGCTTTATTGGAGACATTTTCAGTTTATGATAGTTGTAAAATTAAGACACTTTTCTCGGTATTTTGTGTCCGATAAAAAGTGTCTCCTTATTTTGCAACTGTTCCTTTTACGTGGCATTTGCTTTTGTAAGCGACGTTTAGTCAGTCTACGTGAAACCAAGATTTCAAAAGTGATATTTTTAGTTTTTTATAACAATCGGGCAGAGCTGCGGGCTCAAGGTAGCAGCCCGAGCCCAGCTAATGTGTTTGGGCCGAGCTGAGTCGAACCGTTGATCGGGCTCAGACCAAGTTCGGACTGATTGGCTTTTTTTACAATCCTATGGTAGTCTTATATCTAAATTTTTTTCTTAGAATTCCATAGGCAATATGGATCTAATTTTATAGAGCTTGATTAGTAGATTCCAAAAAATAAATTTTTCATAATTTCGATGAGTATACAAGAAGTTATGGTTTTTTTAAAAGAAAAAACATAACTCACAAATAAAACAAAAACCTCATTCTTTAATATTTTTAAAAGCTGAAGGTAAGACAAACAAAGGGTATAAGGGTTCGGTTTGAATTGCCACGTCAAGGGGCTTTGTTGAGGCCTATAGAAGGTGAGATCTAAATCATTTTTCAATAATTAAAGCCCCTACCATGGTAACACCGTGGTTCAGATTTTAGCTATTGACATCTGTTATTTCCATCCCAATAGACAGTTCCGGACTATGGAGATCTATAGGGCACCAAGTGAACCCCAGGGGGGTCCCATCATAAGGGCCAAGTGATCAAACGGGTGAGGACAAGTGCCGATAGTTGGATCCCAAACCATAGTGATTCTATGGTTCA
The DNA here is from genome assembly GCA_947650365.1 of Chamaelirium japonicum. Lineage (NCBI taxonomy): Eukaryota > Viridiplantae > Streptophyta > Magnoliopsida > Liliales > Melanthiaceae > Chamaelirium > Chamaelirium japonicum. The sequence continues at coordinate 5,902,445 of OX393555.1, read as the reverse complement.
GGGCAACTATTTTAAGTAATTCGTCTAATAATAAATAAGTGGCGTTGTAGTCACCCTCCCACTCGGTCACTTCACTCCTTACACACAAAGGAGCACTAGTTGTAGGCCACGAGTAGGGATAGTTAGGGGTGGCAATGCGTCGGGTTCGAGTCGGACCTTTCCCATACCCATTTGGGTATAGCAGGGTCCATACCAATTCAAATAGAAGAGGGTCCATACCTAATCCATACCCATTCGGGTTTTAAGTTTTGGTTCAAGATTCAGGTATGGATTGCGTATAATTTTGTCTCTTTTTCTCCATCATATATACAACTAGTTATACATGTGCCTGTCAGCACTCGGACGATTGCCTTTGATGGGCAAACACTTTTTATGAGAGAACCCACATTTATTAGGGAGTCAAAATTCGTTCTGCGGCGCCCATATATATATATTTGATGGGGACGAAAAAATTAGTTCGGTGCCGCCCACATTCAAGCCCCCCCTCTTTTCGGTTGTTGCACCCATTTTCGACGGTGGCGTCCACACAAATTAGTTTATGACTCTCAAGACAAACATGGATGAGACCCTGCAAACGGTAACAGAAGAGGGGATAAGGCTACTCTCGGGTGGAGCCCCAGCATGTCCCACTTGATATTTATCACTTTATTTTATTTTATTTATTTATTTTAAAAAATATTTAAGCATTTATAAATCTATAATAAATCTATTTTCTTACCCGAAAAATATGATTTTTGTTTTTAAAAATCCAAAAATAATACAGTTATTATGAGTCCAATTAGGACGTATAGAGGGAATGTTTCATTTAAAGAAAAATAATTACATGTGTGGTGGTACTTATCAAAAATCTTAATCGTGTGGTGGTATTTATCAATAAAATTTCCTGGGTCGTTACACACGTGAGGAGATTCGAAGAGGATGTTGCTTTGAAGGAGGATTAACGAAGTGGTTGCTAATCATTTGTGTCAAGCTTGAGGGCTTTGTGGAAGGGTTGCTTGCTTCAAAGGTAATACTCTGTCTTGCGGTGTACTCGGGTATTGTCTAGTGGATTTTCGTGTGTGTCTGGACTAGCCCGGGGAGAGTAGGGATTTTCTGAACCACCTAAAAATCTCATATGCTTTACTTACCGTTCTAAGATAAAGCCTTGTATGATTCTAACATAATTACACATAGCCGTTTAATCACACGGGGATCTTTGTTTGCACTTTTTTGATAATTGTTGTGTTGCATCTCTATCAAATTTTTACTCTGATTACTTCCTCATGGTAAAAATTTTATTTTATCATTGATCTTATCCTCTACCACGCATTTCTCAGTTTGTGCATCTCTAGTTGCATAGTCGTCGACCACATGACCGGCGGCTGTGGCCCCAACAAAGGAAAAAAAGCAAACGGGAGTTATCGTCCTTGTAGAAGAGGTTTTCTGCCACGTCCACCAGATGATGACACATATACCACTGGACCACCCGATATAGTCTAGCGCAGAGATCCGTGGGACTCGATGGAATGAACCGGGCCCAAGTCTATCAGTCCCGGCCCGCAAGCTGCTCTATTAGCAGAAGATTGAGCCCGGGGAGGAGATCAGAGGAACCTGAGCTCCTCAACGGGAGCCAGGTCAGGGGAGGATTAGGCTACGTTGTGGTGCTGGATCGGCTACCCGACCACATGGCTGGCCTGACCTGATCAGCACCGAAGAACCACTATCAAGCGAGGAAAGATCGAAAGACACCGTAACGGCTGGGATATATGCTAGGTTGGGCAATCCTGAGAAAATCTCGCCCGTTGGGGTCGTGGGTTACCCATGATGCGGTATAACACCCATGATCCACGAGCACAGAAGGAAGATTTGAATGGCATTCGATCGGAGTGGATCCGCCGTAACAGACCCGAGATCATCGAAGGACAGATCACAGTAACTGCGCACACGTGCGAAGAAGTCTACAAAAAAAACATCGCCCCTTCATGGGCAGGTAAACAATTCAAATTCTCGAGAAGTAATTCGAACTCTCGACCCAAGAAAGGCAATTTGCTTCTAGACCCACTACCACACTACACATCTCTCCCTTCCCTGACTTGAGTGTCGGAGGGTCCTTGGCTCGGAGGTAAGCCTCGGTCTTTTTGCAGGTACCACGGGAAGGCGATGGAGGGCATCCAGCTCCATCTGATGATTGGGTGTGGCTGGTGAGTTCCCCCCCCCCCCCCCCCACATTCTTTGGCGTCGTTTGTGGGCTCTCTCTTCGACTTCTTCTCTAACTAGCCACGACGATGGTGATGACTCGCTAGGGCAAAGATAAGTCAATAGTTCCAGCATCCTCCTCCCACACCGACGGAGGAGCTCGCTCGAATTCGAAGGATCAGAATCCTCCTAACCTTCTTCCCTTGCAGCAATTGCTAGAAACTCTCTTGACCAACCAAGAGAATCTGTTCCATAGGATGGAAGGCTTGGTGGCAGAGAACCATACCAACAGGCAGAAGGATCTCCGGGATCACCTCGAAGAAGCTTGGGGGCAATCCAGGGCGACAGCAAGGAGCTAGTCCCAGGAGAGAACATCCCGGTGTCACCACGTGCCGGAAAGGAACCCCCAAGGGCACCCTCCGAGCATCCATGATAATAAAGTGATTAAAGACATTCTTCGGGGCTTGACGGGGTGAGTCGATGTTCCCCAGGTGCCCGAGCCAGAGCACAGCGAGTCATATTCCAATGTTTAGGACCGTCTCGGTCTTAAGACAGCAGCGGCGGAGCGGCGGTTCGTGCTGGCCTCGTAAGGCCACGCTGGCGCAGCACTATCCGGAGAATCCTCATCCTCCAACAAGGGTCATCGGCATCCTTAACACTAGGGGAATGGTGAGGCAGGGCTGGCCCATCGCCTGGCGATCCATGCCCGCCCTCCTCGGTGCCCGACGCCAACACCTCTACCAGAGGAGCACACATGTCTATGGCAGGAGAGTTTGGTCAACTTGGTAGTCCAGCGCCTTGGACACCGGGTTGAGACAATGGTGCAAAACGCTATGAAGGGGGCAGTGGAGAGCCCTCTCAGTACGAGGGTAAAGGCAATCCATTTCTCCCACGATTGGCGAGCCTCGCGATTCAAGAGGTTCGATGGGTCCGGTGATCCATGTACTCACTGTGGGTGCAAAATCTGGCTAACACCCGATAGTGGGACCCGCCAGCCCTGCTTGGGGCCCACAGAGATGATAGTAGGACCCACAGCCCTGCTTAGGGCCGACGAAGATGACAGTGGGACCCACAGCCCTATCTAGTGCGCACAAAGATGACAGTGGGGCCCGCAGCCCTGCCTCGGGCTATTACATGCCATCCATAGACTGATAAATCCCCTGGATAATTGCCTAAACTCCTGATATTTTAGTGAATATTCCTAGCATATTTCCAAACCCTTATAGATAGCCAATCTTGTAAATAATCCAGATTGGAATTTTATTATTCCACTATCTACTTTTTGTTTTCCAGAGCTCTCTAAGCCTTCTGGTCTTCAGACTTCTTAGCCCTCTCTACCCTCTGTCTACTTGTAACAAACACTTCTCGGTTTGTCGAGTGTAGCTTTACATTTTCAGTGATAGTGGATTCAAAGGTTGCGTCTTACCACACGGAGACGTAGGCTTCGGCTGAACTTTGTTACCATATCTTTTGTTAACTCTTTATATCTCTCTTTATCTATCTCAATAGTGACTGTGTGACAGCTTAGCACTTAACATCATAGCGCTTCAGTGCACGCCACATCTCGAAGGGTTAAACCTTCAATTGACTGTTAGAGTGGAATTACGTACGACGACCAAAATCCTCCCCTACACTTTGGTACCGTCTGTGGGATCTTCCCTATCAACTTGCGACCTTCAGGCTTCCTAGCTCCTTCGGTCAAGCAGCAACCACTGAGCAATCTTGTCTGTCTCCCTTGCTACCTGAATGGCAAAGACATGACCTATTGACCAACCAGAGGGAAGTCAACTTCACCCCAATGCTCTGCATCCTATGACAAAATCAATGAGTCATAGGCATGTGACAAGTCAACCTCCTGAGCAGCATCCAGTTGTTAACTCGAGGAGCCATCATTCGGTAGATCGTGTAACTCCAGCTTAGCCTCGATAGTCTTCTCGCCCTGCCAATGAGATTCTTCATCGCCTAGGGAAGGAGCACATCTTACCTATCGCTGATCTCCCAGCGACGTACCAAATCTCATCAGAAGACTTTCAACTTCTCACCTTGATGAAGCAGAATGCTGCTCTCATGGTCGAGAGAGATTCTCTCCGATGAGTGGCTATCAAAGCAGGAGCAGACCTTCCACGGTTAGTGGCCGGCATCAACAACAAGGCAGATATCTGTCGATCGCTCGATCCCTCCCAAGCTCCTTCCAGACATTCAGTCATCGATACCTCCGGTAGATCCCTTGATCCCCTCTCGAGAGGACCCTCACCTGTTCCTTCTAGGCCAATAGTTTGGGAATGACTCAACCAATCTGCTCATCATCCCGAACCACTTAGCTCTGGATCATCCTCGGACGCCTGCGTCTTGAGCAATATACATCATTGTGAATGCCACGCTGAGGATCGACACCAACAAAATACAACCATACTTTTGTCAAGCTTTGCCCATCAAGAACTCTAACGCCTTTGATACCCCCTCCTTACCTTCCGAGGCACCTCTCAGACCAACGAGGTGACCGTTGGAACAACCATGCTTCCGAGGGACCTCTTCATCCACAAATCTTCTGGGCTTCGTTCCCTCAAAGCTGACGAACTCCAATCCTCCCAAAATTCAATTGCCTCACGAGAGATCCGACGCTGTATGTCATCGCTTTCAAACAAGCGTTGACACCTCACGATCACGATAATCAGGTTCTGTGTCGTACCTTCGCGGGCAGCCTGGATGACATATTGCTTGATTGGTACCACCACCTCCCAGCAGGCTCTTTGAATTGGTTTGAGGATCTGGCGGACGTTTTCATCCAATACTACAAGCTGAATCTAAAGCCGAAGAAGAAGCTCAACTCCCTCTACCAACTTTGAATGGGTTCGGACGAAACCCTCGAAGAATTTACTCTAAGATTCCGGAACGAGCACGCGGTGCTCTCTAAACGTTATCTCGACGACGAAGCCGTAATGCTCAAATTCCAAAATGCTCTATGCTTCGATCTTTATATCTACAATGACCTAATCCGGAATCCACCCGCGTCTCTCGGTGCACTCTTCGACCAAATTCAGAAAGAGATCGAGGTGGAGGACGATCAAGTCGCTCGCAAGAGCCAGGACCTTAAGAAGCGTTCTTCAGAGAAGGAACCAGCATGACCTATGGCCCGAGCTCACAACGCTCAAGCCAAAGAAGGTGGAGCCTCCAAGAGGCCAAAGTGGGCAGGCGATAGACCCGCTAAGCCTCGGAGGACCACATTCACATATTGGATTTTGCTAATCGATGCTATACTCGACCAGATCCAGCATGAAGACTACCTCAGGAGGCCCGCTCCCCTCGAGCCTGGCACTCGATACACGGAGGACAAGTCAGTTTACTACGACTTTCACTGGTGCCATAGCCACCCTACTACTCAATGTTATCGCCTCAAGTACCACATGGAGGACCTTTTAGAGCAAGGCCACCTCCAGGAATTCAAACCTAATACCGGTCCATCAAACGATTTACTTCCTCCTCCTCCCCCTCCTCAAAGGGAGTAGGAGGCATGCTGGATCCATTTGGTTGTATGCCAAATGATCCCCATTGTCATTCGCATAGAGATTTGCGGCATCCACAAGAATCTCCATCACCAGACTCCGACGAAAAAGGAAGTCAAACACCAGATGCGACGTGTTTATTACGTGCGCAGCATGGCTCAAGTCAAGGAAACTTGGATCGAGAAGCCCACCAAAGGCCTCCCTTGGTCGGCCATTCTCTTCACCGATCAAGACCTCCATGTACGGAGTGTGTACTCCTCATCGATACCCCCTTGTTCTTCGCCCCATCATCGATGGAAACTCCGTCAATCGAATCCTCATCGATACAGGGAGCACCATCGATATTATGTTCTCCGACTGCTTCAAATGCCTTGGCCAAAAATACCAATGTCTTGACGTAGTCCCCACCATCATTACTGGCTTCAATGGAGGACAGAGTTTGACGATGGGAGAGGCGCGACTCACGCTCGATCTTGGGCAGGAGATGCGAGCGTCCGTCCGGTTCGCCATTGTCAAGGGGACCTTTAATTACAACGCCATCCTCGGTAGACCCTTCCTCCATCAGATCAGCATCGTCTCCTCCTCTTACCACCAACTCCTTAAATTCCCAAAGGGAAAGGGCATCTGGTGTATAAGAGGGAGTCAACAGATGGGCCGATCGTGTGAGGCTATAGCTGTGAGAATTCGATCGACGCTCAACTTTATGCCGGCATAGCGTTTGGCCGATGAAGCTGGTCCCTCAACCAGATAGCAACTAAGGAGGCCTCCACTGCTCGAGCCTCTTCCAATGGAGTGGGAAGCTCCACCTTCAATCGAGGAGATCATCCAAGTCAACCTCAGCCAAGACGACTCTCCTCGAGAAATATTCATAGGTACCGGTGTCTTAGCGAAGCAGAAACGCAAGATATGATATCCTTCCTCAAGTCCAATATCGATACCTTCGCCTGGAGCTTCGAAGACATGTCCGGGATCAATCCGGAAGACACGTGCCGTCGACTAACCATCAACGAAAGGGCAAACCCCATCAAGCAGAAGCCACAGATCATCAGACCAGAATGCCTGGTGGCAGGTCGAGGGAAGATCAACAAGTTACTCGCAGCAGGCTTCATCCGTGAAGTGGAGTACCCAACTTGGATCTCTAACATCATCGCCATCCTGAAGAAGAATGGGAAGATCCGAATCTGTATCGACTTCACCAACCTCAACAAAGCATGCCCCAAGGATTTGTTCCCCATGCCAAGGATAGATAGACTCGTCGACGCCACTGCCGGCCACGAGCTTCTATCTTTCATGGATGGGTACTCAGTCTACAATCAAATACCGTTGCACCCTGATGATCAAGAGAAGACTTGCTTCGTGATCGACAGAGGTCTATAGTGCTACAACATTATGCCTTTTGGCCTCAAGAACGCATAATCAACTTACCAGAGACTTGTCACGAAGATGTTCAAAGAACAGATCGGTTGCAACATCGAAGTTTACATCGACGACCTGCTCACTAAGAGTCAAACTCGAGCAGATCATCTCTCCAACCTCACTGAAACCTTCCACATCCTAAGGAAATATCGTATAAAGCTGAATCCAGCCAAGTGCGCCTTCGGAGTTCAATCGGGCAAATTCCCGAGTCATCTTGTGACCAGGAGGGGCATCGAAGCAAATCCATATCAAATTTGAGCAATCCTTGAAATACCATCGTCTTCCAAGCGAAAGGAGGTTCAGCGGCCTCATAGGAAGGTTAGTGGCCCTCAACTAATTCATCTCCAAGTCTTCGGACAAGTGCAAGCCTCTCTTTGACAAGCTGCGCAAAGCAGACACTTCGGGATGGAGCTCGACCTGCGAGCAAGTCTTCCAAGATATCAAATTCTACCTTGCTCGAGCTCTTATCTTGACTGCTCCATTGCCAGAAGAACTACTCTGGTTATACCTCGCCGTCATCGATCAAGCCATCAGTGCAGTCTTGGTCAGCAGAAGGGATGGCGTTGAACGTCCCATCTACTACATTAGTCATACCCTTCTACCAGTTGAGACTCGCTATTCAAGAATCGAAAAGGTCGCCTTGGCTCTGTTGATAGCCTCACGATGACTCCATTCATACTTTGTCTTTTACTTGGTCACCGTCACTTCCGAGCATTCACTTAAAGACATTCTCGATAAGGCCGGTCGAGCCGGTCGAATGACCAAGTGGGTAATTGAGATAAGTTCTCTCAGCATTCGATTCAAGCCTTGTATCTCCGTTAAAGGGCAAGCCATCACCGACTTCCTTGCCGACTTCGCTGTGGAAGATCCTATTGCCTTTGAAGATGATCCGGAGATGCACCTCGATGATAGCGATGAACAACATTTCAATTCAGGCCCTAAGGCCTTCAATCCGAGCTCTGAGGCTCCCTTTACAATAGCTCTTCGATGGAAGCTCTATACTGACGGGGCTTCAAGTTTCGTTGGCTCGGGAATTGGGATAGTTCTAATATCCCCCGAGCTCGACCATCTCCAAAAGGCTGTCCTTCTTGGATTCAATACTACCAACAATAAAGCTGAGTATGAAGCACTTATCTCTGACTTAGAGATCACCCAAGCTTTGGGGGTAGATCATCTCACTATCTACAGCGACTCCCAGTTGGTGATCAGGCGGATCAACGGAGAGTACGTAGCACGGGGAAAAATGATGCAACACTACCTAGCCTTGGTGCAGTAATCCAAACAGCGATTCTCCGATGTCACGTTCATTCAAATACCAAGGGCAGAAAACCATGAAGTCAACTCTCTCGCTAACGCCGCTTAAGTACTCAGTGACCCTATCAAAGAACTCCAAGTTCAAATCAACTATCAGGAGCTACCCAAAGCTAGCCTCGAACATCACCTTGTCTCCATGACGAAAGGTAGAGGGGGTTGGAGATAGCCAACCTTCACCCTCGTCCTGACTGACAGTCAATTAGATTGGAGATAGGCAATCCTCGATTTCTTTAGATATAGCAGAATGCTCGAAGATCCCATTCAAGCCAGACGACTTCAGAGAAAGCTTCCTTAATACTGCCTTCAAAGGGAAGACCTTTACTTCCAATCATACGACGAAATGTTCCTCAAATATATTGTCCCTGATCAGACAGAAACAATATTGGCAGACATCCATGCCGGTGCTTGTGGAAACTATTCCGGCGAGAGATCCCTCGAAGGAAAAATCAAGCTCCAAGGTTACTACTAGCCTACTATAGTGATAGACGCTTGTCATTTAGTCTAGAAATGCGAATCTTGTCAACGGCACGCTCAAGCGATCCATCTCCCTGCAGATAAGCTTTATCCTATAACAAGTCCTTGGCCCTTCCATCAGTGGGGGTTGGACTTTCTGGGTCCATCCCCTCTATCTCCAAGTAAAAAGAAGTATCTACTGCTGGTGAAAGACTACTTCACAAAATGGGTCGAAGCTATGCCACTCTTCCGAGAGACCGACGATGAAGTCATCAAATTCATCAGGTAGAATATCTTCTCAAGGTTCGGCACACTGCAAGTGCTCGTCACCAACAACGAAGCACAGTTCGACTCTGATAAACTCCGGGAGTTCTGCCAAAGCTACTGGATCAAACTTTTCTATTCTATGCCAAGATACCCTCAATGCAATGGTCAAGATAAAGCCTCCAACAGAGCCATCCTGGACACACTCAAGAAGAAGTTAAACGACAAGAAGAGACTTTGGGAAAAGGTCCTTCCCGAGGTCTTGTGGGGTTATCGAACCACACCTCGTCGATCGACTGGGTTCCTACCCTTCCGTTTGACTTATGAAAATCGAAAGCAGTTCTACCAACTGAAGCAACTTATCCGAGTCTCAAGACTCTTGCCCTCGAACGGGGAGTCAATAAAGAGCTTCGCATCAACGACCTTGACTGCCTCGACAAGCTTCATGATCAGGCAGCCATTCGAGTCGCCGACTATCAACAGAAGATCAAGTCAACCTATGATCGCAAAGTCAGCGAAAGATGTTTCAACATCGGCGACTTGGTCCTCAGAGAGGTCTTCCCAAACATAAGAGAACCAGGCAGTGGCAAGTTCTCTCCAAATTGGGAAGGATCATATATCGTCGAATCAGCGGGTGGGAAAGGTTCCTACCGATTTGTCACTCCATAAGGGCAACGACTTCCAAGAGCATGGAATGCATCTCGTCTCAAAAGATTCTATCAATAGATGTAATCGCCTTCGAGTTATCAATAAAGGGTCTAACACTTCAAATTCTATCAGGATTTTATGAATTCTATCTCAACGCCATATTTAGTTCGGTTCGCATTGCGACACGGCCGGCTAACCAGCAAAAATACAAAGCTATATGCCCTAGACGTAGGTTTCGACCGAAATGGCTCTAAGCCCAAGTCAATCGATACACGGGCACTACATTGAGAACTCTGAATATATGGCAGCACACATGCTCCCAAGTCCCATAAGAACTCATGCAATAGTGTCTCACCACAGTTAGTCCAGTTCACGTTGTGACATAGCCAGCTAACCTACAACAGTACAAAGTTATATGCCCTAGACATAGGTTTGACTGAAATGGCTCTAAGCCTAAGTCAACCGATACACGGGCACTACGCTTAGTACTACGAATCTATGGCGGTGCACATGCTCCTGAGTCCCGTAAGAACTTATGCAACCATGCCTCGTCATAGTTAGTCTGGTTCAGTTGCGACACAGCCGGCTAACCTGCAATGATACAAAGCTATGTGCCCTAGACGTAGGTTTGACCAAAATGGCTCTAAGCCTAAGTCAACCGATACACAGGCACTACGCTGAGTATTCCGAATATTTGGTGTCACATATGCTCCCGAGTCCCGTAAGAACTCATGCAACCGTGCCTCACCATAGTTAGTCTGATTCGGATTGCGACACAGCCGGCTAACCTGCAATGGTACAAAGCTACGTGCCCTAGATGTAGGTTTGACCAAAATGACTTTAATCCTAAGTCAATCGATACACGAGTACTAAGCTGAGTACTCCGAATCTTTGGTGGTGCACATGTTCCCAAGTTATGTAAGAACTCATGCAACAGTGCCTCGCAACAGTGAGTCCGATTCGAGTTGCGACATGGCCGGCTAACTTGCAACGGTACAAAGCTATATTACCTAGACGTAAGTTCGACCGATACAGCTTTAAGCCTAAGTCAACTGATACACGGGCACTACGCTGAGTATTCCAAATCTTTAGCATCGTATATGCTCCCGAGTCCTGTAAGAACTCATGCAACCGTGCCTCGCCAAAGTTAGTCCGGTTCACATTGTGACATGGACGCTGCGAACGAGGAGAAGGAGAAACTGAAGGCAGCTCTGTCTGCCAGTAAGAATGTTGTTCGTCAGGAACAGCTGGAGAAGAAGAACCTGAACGCCTCCTATGTTGACTTGGACAAGGAGTTTTTCAAAATTGAAGAATAGGTTCTTCAAGATGGAAACTACGGCCTTCAATCGACTATCGGAGATCAAAGAGCTGAAAGCGGAGCTTGCTGCGAAGGAGGCAGCTCTCACGAATAAAGAGGAGGCCTACATGAAGGAGCTCGAGCAGGCACGCCTTGACAGCGAGAGTTTCAGGTCAACTGCGGAGAAGGCGATAGAAGCCCTCAGGGTTCACACTAGCAGCGTTCTGTCTTCCAAAGCGTCTGTGACGAGCAAGGCTCGTGGTGGATCTGAAGGAGATAAGTCGCGCGCTTAAAGTGTAGCAAAGCCCTGATGTATTCTATCTCTTTTCTTTTTGCTTTTGTACTTGTAAGACTTGCATATGTAAAAGCTCACTTGTACTTGAAAGTTCAAGAAATAAAGACTTGTTTTTGATATTGAAATTGAATGTGTTTTGTTAAATTCTCGGAATGTTTGTGCTTTGAATGGAATGTTTGAATGTGTTTAACGTCTGCCTGTAAGGGGTTGAGTCGCAACTCGGACACCCAAACTTGTTAAGAGATCTGGCAATTGACGGTTACGTTGTATCACAACTTGAAACTGTTTAACATCTACCTGTAAGGGGTCAAGTCGCAACTTGAGCACCCAAACTTGTTAAATGATCTGGTAGTTGAAGGTTATTTAACATCTGCTTGTAAGGGGTCAGATCGCGATACGACTCGGGCGGTGGGGAGCACCGTCAGATCCCGATCGATCATCTGACTAGGGTTTGATGACTTGTTATCTATAACACCACACACCTTTCGATGCTATGCCTAGCATCCGGAACATCGTCAGTCATACTGACAACCACCAGGCCTGGGTTAACTGTATGGACAGTTTGACTCATCAAAACGCACCTATCCAATACTGGACGTCAGATAACCTGTAGGGATTACATGTCACTCAAGCACCAGCCGGGTAACCCAACGTACCGTGGTATTGGACTATGGAAGGTCCACACACGTTGGCACATCAAAGCACCACACAACTAGTTGGCCCAGTGTACATGGTCCCTCAGGGTTAAGAACGAATTATCTATAGTAGTAAGACAGTTTCTGCACCAGTGTCTGAGTCACTGAACTGTGCACCGTCTTGGTTCCTGTTCAACACGATCATCGTGCTTGGTCAGGTGAATGGTAATCCCATGTTCCCGTGGTGGAGACTTCACCACATCCTCTACCTACCAACAACTTGTTCTCGGTGAAGCGACCAGCATCACCTAAGCTGTGAACTAGTTCTAGGTCTACACAAAACTGGTCCACTGGGTCTCCCAAGCATGGATCCTCCATGCGCCTCATTGACCTACTGTGTTCCCTAGGGTCCTTTTATTATATGAGTATTATCATATACCAGAGTAGTATTTTAATTAAAGCAATAACCAAAGGTATCTTTATTAATGTTAATACAGAAAATACACGCTAAGGACACACAAGCTACAACACTGACCCCGAGCCATGTAGTTGTCCAGCCATGACTTGCTCTCGATCCTCTCCTTGCGGAGAGCTTCCTTCTTGGCAGCAAGGGCTTCCTTCCTAGCGGACAAGACCTCCTGTAGTTTCTTCTTCTCCTCATTAGCGGCCTCCAGTTCGGCAGTCAAACGAGAGACTTCTATCGAAGCCCCCCGCTCGCCGGCCCTTTTGAAGAGCCTGCTAGCAAGCTTCAGGACCGCTGAGTTCTGCAAACAATTAAGAGAAAGTCAGAAACATTTCGAGAGATATAACTCCAAAACTAAATCAGGCTGATGCACTTACCACAACTTCGAGCCTATTGTAGGCTTCGTCAAGGGTAGCGTTAGGAAGGTTGCAGAGCTTCCGGATCACCCCCGTTGGGTGGTTGATGTCATCCTCACCCAAGTCTCTAAGCAACTGAGCGGTGCCAGCAGGAACGTCTGCGAGCAATACAAAGGTTCAACAGTTAGAATATCGAATGACAAGAGCAATGAAGAGGAGAAGTTAACAGTGACATACCTGTGGCATCGGCTCGAGATGCTTCGGCCTTGCCCTTTCCCCGATCGGAACTCTTACCCCCAGGGGTCGACCTTTCCTTCACGGGGGATGCCTCAGGAGGAGGTTGGGGTTTTCCAGCCTCCATGCGACTTCCTCCCTCCCTTTGCAAAGGGGAAGAGACGTCACACGACGGAGTGATCTCCCCTTCCTCCGGACCTTTACCGGTCTGCTCAAGTCTGGCCATGAGGACGGCCGTCTCTTCTGCCATTTGGGCAGCCGAAGGACGGATAGCAGGTAGAGGTTGCTCAACCTCCAACCCACTACTCGTCGAGGCGCCCTCCAAGCGAGGGATACTCGGAGGCACTTGGTCAAGGGGAATGGGGTTGCTTGCAACCATATCACTCCCCGAGTACCTTATTCTTATGCGCGTCGGGCGCTTCAGTTCGTCGAAGTGATAGGTGGGCAACACCTTCTTTTCGTCGCCCACCGTATCCATGACGTCCTCTATCCGACGGGCCTTAGCCTCGTCGATGGGGGTGGGTGGAACTTCTTCCTCGCCACCGTCTCCTCCACCCTCCTCATCATCATCCTCGTCATCCCCATCATCACCATCATCATCATCGCCGCCACCTTCGTCGTCATCATCGTCGTCTTCATGCTCCTCTTCATCATTCTCTTCTTCTTCTTCTTCTCCTCCTCCTTCTCCTTCTCCTTCTTCTTCTTCTTCTTCTTCTTCTTCTTTCTCCTTTTCCTCCTCTTCTTGTTTCTCCTCTTCTTCTCCTTTCTTCTCCTTCTCCTTGTAGACCCTTCTCTTCTTTACTTGACCCCTATAGGTCACCACCAACTTCTCCTCCGTTGGCAAGCGGCGTCTCGCCCCGTACGCCTTCTTCTCGACCCGGACGGTTCTGACTATCTTGCCCGACTGAGGATCCTTCTCGTAATCGGAGTACAAGACATCATTGTCCTCATACCTGGCCTGTAGCCTGCGGAAGAGTTTGGCTTTGCCATGCCTGATCGGGCAGTTCGAAAACTGCTTCCACGATCGGGTATCGCAAGTCAACTCTAGAAAGAGGTTGTCGAGGGCCCCGACCCGATCCGATGACCAAGCGAAGACTCCTCCTGTAGAGTACATATTGACCTCTTTGTATACCTGAGAGCGAGGAGTCTCAGGCACGGAAAGAGGAGTCCATGCCCTAGCAACGGATATCGGCCAGTCGGTGTACAGCTTGTCGGAGTGTACGGTGTCGATAATCGGGCGGAGCACGGAGATGCCAGTCAGGTTGAAGAATGGGCTGTCCTTCCTCGAAACCCACTTATAGTGGTAGAAGAAGTACCCCAACTCGATCCTGGCCACTTCACCTTCAGAGATGCTGGAGTAGCACGCCCTGAGCTCCTCCTGGAAGTTCGACTCCACCCGGCAGAATGCGTAGATTATCCTCCACGCATTCCCCGATATCTGCCCCAGACAAAGCCCCGAGGTGTTCAGCAACCGGGCAGCGAACGACAGCAGAGCGAGGCGCAGCCCGCAGTTTAGCTGGCCGATGGTGATCGACCACCGTCCCCATCACTTCCTCCTTACTGGCGATCCCGGTGTAGACAGTCCGCTTGTCGATCCCGAAAGCGGATTGGACTCCTGCTAGTGCTGGTTGATGCTTCCCCTCTGTGAAGTAGGCGAGCAACTTCTGCCATTTGGCCCTCTTCACGTCAGTGAGCTTGCCGCCGATGTTATACTAAAAAACGGGCTCCTCGAACAGCGGCATCAGAGGACCCAAGACGAAACTGGCCTTGGGGATATGCTCAGGCCTTGAAGGTGCAGATACAAACCCCACCCCCATGTGCCTCTTACCGAGCACGCCAAGGGCACCTTTGCCCTTGCCCCGGCCGATAGGTTTGGGCGACACCGGAGCTTTCTCCTTCCCCGCCCTGTTGGATGGGACTACGTTCTTGATCTTCATGCTGCCGGAGGATACCATTTCAACCGATCGGGAGAACGCAAAGAACAGAAGATTCGGGAACAAAGAGTTCTGGACTTTAAAATTTTTTGGAAGCGTGAGGCAAAAATGAAATCCAGAAATAGCTTATAAACCCCAAAGAAACTGGCGTGAGAACCGAAAAGACACATGGCGTCACCAGGTCAAAAGCCATGTTTTCAGAAAGGACACATGGCGTCAATCCAAAGGAAGCGCTCTTCTAGGCGAACCGTCGTAACCAAATGAAGCGTCACCCACTGAACCGTCGGTCCAGATAAACCGCTGGTCCAAAAGAATCACCGATCCATGTGAACCACCGGCTCAAGCAAAACAACAAAGCTGCATAAACTACAACTCCAGATCTCAACTTCCGACAGGTTTGAATTGACCGATCGGGCAAAATTGATCAATCACCAATTGAAGACTTTACCCGTTCGACAGGCAGATGATCGGGTAATTTACCAAAGGATCAGGCAGAAAACAGGCTCTTTTGCTCGATTGCCTCAACCTCCACCGGTTGAATTTAACCGATCGGCCAACTTTGACCGATCGGATAGATTCAACCGATCAGAACGATTTCTACTGGATCGGGCAAAACACTTGTGCTTTTTCCTGATCGCCTCAACCTCTACCGGTTGAATTTAACCGATCGGCCAACTTTGACCGATCGGATAGATTCAACCGATCGGAGTGATTTCTTAAGGATCGGGCAGAAAACAGGCTCTTTTGCCCGATCGCCTCAACCTCCACCGGTTAAATTTAACCGATCGGCCAACTTTGACCGATTGGATAAATTCAACCGATCAGAGCGATTTTCTACTAGATCGGGCAAAACACTTGTGTTTTTGCCCGATCACCTCAAACTCCATCGGTTGAATTTAACCGATCGGCCAACTTTGACCGATCGGATAGACTCAACTGATCGGACCGATTTCTACTGGATCGGGCAAAACATTTGTATTTTTGCTCGATCGCCTCAAACTCCACCGGTTGAATTTAACCGATCGGCCAACTTTGACTGATCGAATAGATTGAACCGATCAGACCGATTTCTACTGGATCGGGCAAAACACTTGTGTTTTTGCCCAATCGCCTCAACCTCCGCCGGTTGAATTTAACTGATCGGCCAACTTTGACCGATCGGATAGATTCAACCGATCGGAGCAATTTTCTACTGGATCGGGCACGGGCAAAACACTTGTGTTTTTGCCCGATCGCCTCAACCTCCACTGGTTGAATTTAACTGATCGGTCAACTTTGACCGATCGGATAGATTCAACCAATCAGAGTCATTTTCTACTGGATCGGGCAAAACACTTGTGTTTTTGCCCGATCGCCTCAACCTCCACCAGTTGAATTTAACCGATCGACCAACTTTGACCGATCACATAGATTCGACCGATCGGAGCGATTTCTACTGGATTGGGCAAAACACTTATGTTTTTGCCTGATCACCTCAACCTCCACCGGTTGAATTTAACCGATCGGCCAACTTTGACCGATCGGATAGATTCAACCGATCGGAGTGATTTTCTACTGGATCGAGCAAAACACTTGTGTTTTTTCCCAATCGTCTCTACCTCCACCGATTGAATTTAACCGATCGGCCAACTTTGACCGATCAGATAGATTCGACCGATCGGAGCGATTTCTGCTAGATCAGACAAAACACTTGTGTTTTTTCCCGATCGCCTCTACCTCCACCGATTGAATTTAACTGATCAGCCAACTTTGACCGATCGGATAGATTCGACCGATCGGAGCGATTTCTACTGAATCGGGTAAAACACTTGTGTTTTTGCCCGATCGCCTCGACCTCCACCGGTTGAATTTAATTGATCGGTCAACTCTGACCGATTGGTCAAATTTCTACTGGATCGGGCAAAACACTTGTGTTTTTGCCCGATCGCCTCGACCTCCACCGGTTGAATTTAATCGATCGGTAAACTTTGACCGATCGGTCAAATTCAACCGATTGGTCAAATTTCTACTAGATCGGTCAAAAAACCATGTTTTTTATTGATCGCCTCGACCTCCACCGGTTGAATTTAACCGATCGGTCAACTTTGACCGATCGGTCAAGTTTCTACTAGATCGGCCAAAAAACTATGTTTTTTGACCGATCGCCTCGACCTCCACCGGTTGAATTTAACCGATCGGTCAAATTCAACCGATCGGTTGAATTTTAACGATCGATCAACTTTGACCGATCGGTTAAAATCAACCGATCGGTCGGAATTGACCGATCAGTCCATCGACACCGACGCTCAAGGAATTTTTGCGCTCGTGACAGGGGGTTTTTACTTTTGCACCAACAATCCAAGCCAGCCAGGATGACCTCTAGCTAACTTAGGGGGTAACTGTGGGTGCAAATTTTAGCAAGAAGTCTACAGATAGTAGGACCCACCAGCCCTGCTTGGTGGGCCCACAGAGGCTACCGCGGGACCCACCAGCCCTGCCTGGTGGGCCCACAGAGGCTACCGCGGGACCCACCAGCCCTGCCTGGTGGGCCCACAAAGACTACCGCGGGACCCACCAGCCCTGCCTGGTGGGCCCATAGAGGCTACCGCGGGACCCACCAGCCCTGCCTGGTGAGTCCACAGAGACTATCGCGGGACCCACCAGCCCTGCCTGGTGGGCCCACAGAGGCTACCGCGGGACCCACCAGCCCTGCCTGGTGGGCCCACAGAGACTACCGCGGGACCCACCAGTCCTACCTGGTGGGCCCATAGAGACTACCGCGGGACCCACCACCCCTGCCTGGTGGGCCCACAAAGACTACCACGGGACCTACCAGCCCTGCCTGTGGAATCCCAAGATACGACAGCAGAAATCGCCATTTACCCCAGTTTTCCTCCCAGAAAATCCTATAAATAGTAGAGCCTTCAAGTGTAAAAAGGGAGATCTGAAATCCAAAATCTGAAATCTGATTTATGAAACCAGAACCCAGAGAGAAAATCTCAAAAACCCAGAGCTCTGACTTTAACATTCCATCCCCTTCGACCTTCTTGAGGAAGAGACCAGTGACACTCGGCCTGTCGAGGTCACTTCGAGTGAAGTGCTAGTGAATTCGGGTTGCTCCCTACAGCACAAAGACGTAGGCTTCGGCTGAACTCCGAGATCACATTTTGCGTCAACCTTTTCTCTGTTTGCTTATCATAAGTGTTACCTCAAAATCACCAAGGCAACACCAAGGCAACAACCTTCAAACCTACCTTTCAATCAACAGATCGACCAAAGATCGTCGACTCGACTTCAATTGACTGGTGAGGTGAAGTTTTCGGATCGGCACGAAGATTTTTCCCCCACAGCTGACGGGGCAGCGGTGGCGGGCAACCAGTGGTCGATGGGGGTGGTGACTGACGATGATGGCGGCGGATGGTGGCCGATGGGGTGCCGTCATCGGTGGGAGGTACCCGTTGGTGGACGGCAATAGGTAGGCAACGTCAGTCGATGGTGGGCTGCAGTCGATCGTGGTACTGGCATCCTCTAGTATTAATCCCATGACTCAATCGTGGCAATTGAAATGGGATGCACCATGTGTCTTTTACTAAAACGTTAGCGATCGAAAGAGGAGACAGATTATCAGTGGAGTGGAGTTAAGTCACTTTAAAATTGGGAGTGAAGTCCTTTATATGTCTCGGGGTTACTTTAGTCCAAAATAAAATAAAAAAAAATATTAGAAAAGTAATGCAAAAAGCAACTGGATCTATTATTACTCGCAATTTGTGTGCGTTGGGGGGCATTTTGGATAAAAGCGTATAAATTAAGGGTCGGTGACTGTAACGAGGATCCGAACAACCCCGAGACCAGGGGACCACCGCCGTGAAAACCAGCCAGCCCTTGATCCTCAATCGACGGCTGATAGCACGAGACTTTGCGGTGGGACCAGCCAATAGTTGTCTAAATGGTGGCGACTAATCACGCCAAAAGCCAAAAGAAAGACCATAGATCGAGGATATCGAGGAGGTGGAGGAGGAAACAATTAACAACTTCGAAAGCAAACAAAATTCGAAGAACGCCCTGCTTTGAATAAAAAAGCGCACCGAATAGATCGATTGGTAGGGCAGGGTCGAAGAAGCTAGGAGAGAGAGAGAGAGAGAGAGAGAGAGAGAGAGAGAGAGAGAGAGAGAGAGAGAGAGAGAGAGAGAGAGAGAGAGAGAGAGAGAGAGAGAGAGAGATCGTGCTGCCACGATCGACCAGAGACGAGCGAGCGGAGTGGCCCACATTATTCTCTCTCATCTGGCCCCGGACGTTAATTGTCTAATGGAAATTGTGCTGGCCAGTCACCTGCAACTAATCCAAACACCTTGGGCCTGAAAGAGAGAATTCTGATCAAAGAGAGGCAAAGGAGGGTTCTGACTTAATTGGTTCGATGAGGAAGCTCTGTCCAAACCTCGACAGAGAGGACGGATTGGACACCGTCCTCGAAGTCCCCATCCCCGAGGAGATGTTCGCGCCCAGCGGCTGCTCCAGGAGCAGCAGGTCCTGGTGCACCAACATGAAGGCCTGGATGCGACCGCAGCTGTTTGACCGGCCGTCCGCCCTCGGCCGAGGGGCGGAGCTTCAGCTCATGCTCGGCGTCATCGGCGCACCCCTCGTCCCGCTGCCCGTCCAACGTACCAATCCATCCCTCAACACATGCCAAATCACCAACAATCCTATCGTACGTCTACTACCGACCTCGATCGATATGATCTCTTCAAAACAGCAGCTAGCAGATCGAGACCCGGTTTCTGCAGGAATGATGAATGGATCTGTGACTCATCAGCTCTTGCCTCTGTCTTTTGACTCTTTTGTACGTAGGAGGTTTCGGTGGCGAAGTACATCGTGCAGCAGTACATTGCGGCGGCCGGCGGGGAGAAGGCGTTGAGCTCGATAACCAGTATGTACGCGATGGGAAAGGTGCATATGATGGCCTCGGAGTTCAGGACCGGCAGCGGCGGTGGCAAAAGAGCGCCAAAGGGTGGAGGCGTGGGAGAGATGGGAGGGTTCGTGCTTTGGCAGAAGAAGCCGGACCTGTGGTGCCTGGAGCTGGTGGTGTCTGGGTGTAAGATCAGCGCCGGGAGCGACGGCAGGGTCGCATGGCGGCAGACGCCGTGGCACCAGTCGCACGCCTCACGGGGCCCACCAAGACCCCTCCGACGATCTCTCCAGGTGGGTAACAAAAAATCTCGATCTTGACCTTAATTTCTTTTCGCCAATCTGATCAATCAGACGGCTCGCCGTTCCCATCGGAGGAAGCCACAAATTAAAAAGCGAACCAACGTGAAGCCATGTGCTAGCTTAGCTAGCTAATGCAGCTGAGACGGCCGGATCACATGTGGCCGGCCGGGTGGTACTCTAGGGGGATATTTTCAGCACATCCTGCGTACCATACAACCGCAGGACCCACTGCGATTCAAGAGACATGGGGTAACCGGACCAGCATATGAGGTAGTAACCCCAAGCACTTAGAGCGTGGGAGCAGTGGGCCCCGCAGTTGTATGGTACGCAG
Organism: Chamaelirium japonicum; assembly: GCA_947650365.1. NCBI lineage: Eukaryota > Viridiplantae > Streptophyta > Magnoliopsida > Liliales > Melanthiaceae > Chamaelirium > Chamaelirium japonicum. The sequence continues at coordinate 5,881,943 of OX393555.1, read as the reverse complement.
TAAGTATGTGTTGAAAATTTTTGCTGCCTGACAATATATATGGCGGCCGGCCGGGTTGAGTGCATGGGTGCAACAAGTTTTAGCGTATAATCATGACGACCGACCGACCGACGACTTCTCATCACGTACTGCAGGGTCTTGATCCAAGGTCCACTGCCAACTTGTTCTCCAACGCGGTGTGCATCGGGGAGAAGGCGATCAACGGCGATGATTGCTTCGTGTTGAGACTCGACGCCGAAGCGGCAGCACTACGAGCTCGGAGCAGCAGCAGCGTGGAGATCATCAGGCACACCGTGTGGGGCTACTTCAGTCAACGGACCGGCCTACTCCTCCAGCTGGAAGACTCCCATCTCTTGAGGATCAAGTCGGCCAGCGAGGAGAGTGTCTACTGGGAGACGACGATCGAGTCGACCATCGAGGACTACCGGCCCATCGACGGCATCAACATCGCGCATGCCGGGCGAACCGCTGTGTCGCTGTTCCGGTTCGGCGACACGGCCGATGGGCACACGAGGACGCGCATGGAGGAGACGTGGACTTTGGAGGAGGTAGACTTCAACGTATGGGGACTGTCCATGGACTGCTTCTTACCACCAGGTGATCTGAAGGAGGAGCGTGACGGTTGTGACGTGTTGATGAAGAACGGATCGGGATCACGTCCACCTAGTAGACCTCAGCCCACCGCGGCTAAGATTGGTCCCTCAAAGGTGGCTGCGCTCAATATACACGACCCCGATTTGACGGAGGACTGAGGAGGATAGGCTGTATTATATATATATATATATATATATATATATATATATATATATATAGAGAGAGAGAGAGAGAGAGAGAGAGAGAGAGAGAGAGAGAGAGAGAGATATGCAATGGTGCGGCAGAGAGAGAGAGAGAGAGAGAGAGAGAGAGAGAGAGAGAGAGAGAGAGAGAGAGAGATGCAATGGTGCGGCAGATTATCAAGTGACTAACGTGCAGCCACCATGGGTGTATATTTTTTTTTTAATTTTTTTTTTCGAGGGTGATCACCTACCCCTTGATGAGCCACATGTTAAAAATCAACTCATTCTAAGACCTACAGGCACTTCAAAAGAGAGAGAGAGTCATGTAATGGCGCGACGGATTATCATGTGGCTAACGTACGACCACCTCCATGGTGGTCAGGTGTATATTTTTTAAATTTTTTTTTTTTCGAGGGTGATCACCTACCCCTTGATGAGCCATACGTCAAAAATTAACTCATTCTAAGACCTATAGGTGCTTCAAATGCGCTTGATATTTTTTACCGTTCAAATGAACGGTAAAAAAAGCCGAGCATATTTGAAGCACTCCTTAGAATGAGTTGATTTTTGACATGTGGCTCACCAAGGGGGAAGGTGATCACCCTCATTAAAAAAATTAAAAAAAAAATCTAAACATGCGACCATTCACTTGGCCGCACGTTAGCCTCACATTAATCCGCTACACAATAGCATCCTACTATAGGGGAGGGATACTCTTACTCATGGCCTCTTACTCATATAGTTACTTATGATCCGGGCCGTCTATTAGATCCCGACGTACGGTTCGGATTAGATGATGAGTTAAAGTAATGGTGTCCGCATTAAATACCTGTATTAAAAGCCCATATTTAATGCGTACGTAGACCATTGCTTTAACTCCTCATCCAATCCAAACCGTACGTCGGGATCTAATGGACGGCCCGGATCATAGGTAACTATATGAGTAAGAGGCCATGAGTAAGAGTATCCCTCCCCATATATATATATATATATATATATATATATATATATATATATATATATATATATATATATAGAGAGAGAGAGAGAGAGAGAGAGAGAGAGAGAGAGAGAGAGAGAGAGAGAGAGAAATGCTATAGTGCGGCATGCGGTAAGTGCGGCATTGCACCGCTGCTGTCTGATGCACCGCTGCGTGCATGCAATGCACGCAGTGCATGCATCAGACGGCTGCGGTGCGGTGCAGCACTTGCCGCATGCCGCAGCATAGCATGCCCCTATATATATATACTAGTAATGCCCGTGCCTGTCGGCACGCAAACGATTTCGAGGGCGATGACAATATTTCGAGGTAGGTGAAATTAGTTTGAGGGCGAAGACAATATTTCAAGGAAGATTATAATATTTCAAAAGTGGCAACAAAACATTTCGAGATCGACAACAATATTTCGTGGGAGATAAAGATATATCAAATATGTAATAATATTTCATGAGCGGTGATAATATTTCGAAGGAGGTGATAATATTTCGAGAGTAATGATAATACTAATTGTGTCTGTCGGTACTCGAACGGGGCGACAAAATTGGTTTGGCGGCGCCCACAATCGATGAGGGCACCCATATTCGGATGGGAAGTCCATATTTGAAGAAAATAACATAATTCATCGGTGAGCAAATGGTTATCTTTTTTCTCCATTTTAAAAATTTATTTTTAAATAAATTCACATACATCGACGGGGGCACCCATATAGTGTCACATCAACTGCCCGGATGTCGCACTTAGTATCTTCAGCTCAAAAACACTTTGCCCACGTGAAGTTTAGCTCAAAAACACTTTGTTAGTTGTCTTAAAAAAAATTTAGAATAGTTGTCTTAAAATTTTGTTCATTCCTTTTGTGGAGTTTCTCATGATTTTAATTGTACTTTAGTTTACAACTACGGTAAACAGGTAAAAAGAAGTTTGAGAGAAGAAGAACCTGTTGAGAGTTGAGCAATTCCTCATTGAAGTTGATGGACGCCTCGTTGGTTATGACATCCTCTATCACAACCTGCAGAAAATACATAACATGGGCAGTGATTTTACAAATCAGATTTCAAGATATAAAGGAAAAACTAAGAAATCATGGGCAATGCTTCATTTTAGAATTATGATTTTGAGAAGCAAAGAAAAAACCAACAAAACCCGGGCATTGATTCACGAATGATTACCTCATCATCCTTATCCATGCTGATCCCCATCGTTTCCTGTGGAAACGCAAAAGCATAAGATTGTATTTTGAAATCTTGGCATTTTTGAAAGAATTTGGCATTTTAAAATCTGATCCAATACTCAAGCATTTTGAATTGGATTTTTAAATAATAAAGTTCCCCCTGACGGAACGGAATTCAATAAGAAGACGACCACGCAAGTGCATCTTCATGGTGATAGACCAAACAAACTAATGACTCCCAGTTCACATCAATGGCGGTGATAGGTACCCTAACTCTGAACTTCGCTAGCATTCCTCTTTTCTAAAGTGTCATTCACTCTGTAGCCTGAAAAGCCTATTTTCAAGACTTGTTAGAGGTTCAGTAAATCCCCTTATCTGATAGCTGTAAACAGGCCTGAGACTTAAATCAAATAGGTCATAGAGAGAGACTGCTCTATTTGTCGTGACCCATGTTCACTTGCTCTTGCTTTCGAGCTTTAGTTTGCTGCTTTCTTCGCATGCTTTCTTTGTATGTTGCTTTCGAGCTTTAGTTTGCAACTACGGTCCTCTAGTTTAAGGAATTTATTTTGATCAACCGAGTACCGAGCAAAAATGAAGATTCTGAAAAGTCTTCCAAAATGCAGGCTCTTTCTTTTCAAACAACTGGTAAGCTAAGAACCTTTCAGACTTAGGCTAAGAACCTTTCAGACTTAGGAAGTGAAGAAGCTCAACCTCGAAATAGGTAAATACAGGTCAGACATACCAACTCATCTTGTTGGAAAGGTTTCATCAAATTGGATTTTTGAAAGAATTTGGCATTTTAAAATCTGATCCAATACTCAAGCATTTTCAATTGGATTTTTAAATACTGGCAATTTCAAAATAAAGAACAAATGAAAAAAGAAAATTTAACATTTAAAGAAAACCTGATCCCTGTCACAATCTATATATGATTTAAAATCCGATAAGCAACAGTTTTTGAAATGAAAAAACATCGAATTTTAAAAAAAAGCTATATGAATATTGAGTATGATTGATGAGTACAAATCCAAATGAGAAAAGAGAAACAAAAGGAAAAAAAAAAAAATCAGCAGATCAAAATTTGTAAGAAAAATAAAAATTAACATCGATTTGTACTCATCAATCGATTTAACATGATCTGCTGATTTAAGAGAGATCATCAAAAGGAATTTTTTTCAGCAACCTTGACTCTTTTAAGGTCAAATAAAGAACAAATGATGAATGGGTGCAGTGGTTATAATTGCTCTAACACTTTTAGAGGGTCAGCCTTCAAGAGTAGTGGTTATAATTGCTCTAACATTGCAAGAAAACCTGATATCTATTCACTGATCTTTGATCACATAAAAATCATGAATAGGAATATTTGAGAAAGAAACAGCTAAAAAGAAGTTTGAGAGAAGAAGAACCTGTTGAGAGTTGAGCAATTCCTCATTGAAGTTGATGGACGCCATTCGCTTTCTGCTCTATCTCTCTCCCTCTCTTTCTCTATTTTGACGGAGACTAACATAGAAGGGGATTTGGGGCTGGATTTTAGTAGGGGGATTGCCATGAAGCTGGGTGTGAGATGCTCGAATGGGAAGGAGGGGATTTGGGGCCTAGAATGGCAAGGAGGGTGATTTGCGGCTCGAATGGCAGAGGGAGCGGCGTGATTTGATGGATGGGATTTCCAAAAGAGGAGGGCTTTGAACGTGGGAGCAAGGGGGCTTGAAGAGAGAAGGGGTCCGGGGGTGCTAAAATTGGAATGGCTTTTATCGCAGGATTTGGGTACCGGATCAAGGGGGAATCGCATATTGGCTGTGAAGAGAGAGAGAGAGCGGGAGAGAAAGAGGGGGGGGGGGGGCGGGAATCGGGGATGGGATGGGATTTGGGTAGGGGGAGAGAGAGAGAGAGAGAGAGAGAGAGAGAGAGAGAGAGAGAGAGAGAGAGAGAGAGAGAGAGCGGAATAAGAGGGGGCGGATGGCTGTGAAACCGGGGTTTGTGCATCGGACGGCTATGCATCGATGGGATTTGAGGAGGGGAGGGGAGGGGAGGACGGGCTCGATTAGCGGCAGAGACTACGGATTGTAAGAGCAAACATTGGGTTTGGACGGCTGTAAGTGCTGTAAGAACGGAGGGGGACCACGTGTGAATAATCAGATTAATACCCAACATGTCCATATTTTTTTTACACGAAAACCCTCCAATCAACTGTTAAATTTTTTGTTTTACAATCAGGTCCTTCACTAATTTATTACTTCCTCCACCTAATTTTATCCCCACATTTCAACTCGATTCAATCTTAGCCGTTTACCTCTTCCTAGATGAATTGCACTCACCCTTACATCAACTTATCTTGCCCCTTCATTCTATCTCCCTCTCAAAAATAGATCCTGACCGTTGTTTGTACCTCCCACAAAACTGTAGCTTATTATATATATATATATATATATATATATATATATATATATATATATATATATATATATATATATATATATATATATATATATATATATATATATATATATATATATATATTGAGAGAGAGAGAGAGAAATGCTATAGTGCGGCATGTGGTAAGTGAGGCACCGCACCGCTACCGATTGATGCATTGTTGCGTGCATGCAATGTATGCAGCGCGTGCATCAGACGGCTGCGGTGCGGTGCCGCATGCATTTATCGCCTGCGCAACATAGCATGCCACTATATATATATATATATATATATATATATATATATATATATATATATATATATATATATATATATATATATATATATATATATATATATATATATATATATATATATATATATATATATATATATATATATATATATATATATATATATATATAGTGAGCTGTGGGCTGCCGGGGGGGGGGGGCAAGTGAGCTGCGGGTATTTTGACTCCCCAAGAAGTTATGGAATTTGAAGAAATTTGGTGAGGTTGTTGCCTAGTATAAGATGATCATCCTTACCAATTTTCATTAAATTCTAAAACTTCTAGGGGGGTCAAATGGTCGAAGCAATTTTCACGGTGACTGCGGACGACAGAAATTGCTTCGACCATTTGACCCCTCTAGAAGTTTTGGAATTTGATGAAAATTGGTGAGAATGATCATCTTATAATAGGCACCAACCTCACCAAATTTTATCAAATTCCATAACTTCTTGGGGGGTCAATATACCCGCAGCTCACTTTCCCCCCCGGCAGCCCACAGCTCACTGTAACAACCCTCTCTCTATATATATACTAGTAATGCCCGTGCCTATTGGCACGCAAAAGATTTCGAGGGCGAGAAAAATATTTTGAAGCAGGTGACAATATTTAAAAGGTGACAAAAAAATATTTCGAAGGTGGTGACAATATATCGAGAGAGATAACAATATTTTGAGGGTGATAACAATATTTCGTAAGGGGTGATAGTATTCTAATGCCTGTGTCTTTCGGCATGCAAAAGATTTCGAGGGTATGAACAATATTTCAAGGAATGTAACAATATTTCAAAGGTTGCATCAAAACATTTTGAGAGCGGGGACAATATTTCAAGAAATATAACAATATTTTAAGAGTGATAACAAAATTTCGTGAGCGGTGATAATATTTTGAGGACGACGATAATATTTCATGAGCAATGATAATGCTCGTGTCTGTCGGCACTCAAATGGGGTGGCAAAATTGGTTCGGCGGAGCCCACAATCGGCTAGGGCACTCAGATTCTGCTGGAGAGCTCACACTTGGTGAAAACAGCCTAATTCATCGACGACGCTCTCATCGCCAAGAGATTACCACGCTGGTTCCATTTCTCGAGCTTTTTCATACGGAGGAAAATATGCCATAGCACTTGACGAATGTGCGAGCCGATAGGCCCGTGCTTGCCGGCATGCACATTCAGCGAGGTCGCCCAAATTCGTCGGGGGCGCCCCCATTTGGTTTAGGCAATAAAAAATCAGCTGTGGTGTCAATATTCCTACCACACTTATCCACATTCGGAGAGAGTGCCAAAATTCGTTGGAGGCAAAAGCCCTAACCATGTAGAATCAATCACAGTAAGATTGCGGGATGTACCGAAGAGATTAGAAAGATCCTAAAGTCCCCAATCAGAAACACAGTTTCTGGAAAATAATTTTCCTCCAGATTTTCAATCCATCAAAATTTGTTGGCTTCATTGTGCATGGCAAAACCAACAACTGGTTGACAGGTTTACATACAAACTTTTAACGGATATGAAATTTGGAAGATCATTCAGCTAGGTTTCATTGGAAACTTCAGTCAAAAATCTCAACATAGTCCACCAAGAATAGGCGAATCCACTCTATTGTACAGTTTTGAAGCTCACCCAAATGCTCTCTGAATAATATACAGAGGAAGTCACCAAAGTTGTTCAAATGTCATCTCTCAAATGCCAATAGAGGACATTCATCTCACTCGATATAGATGGAAGCTTCCTGAAATTAAGGAAGCTTGGACCAGATAATATTTTAAGACACCAACCTATTTAAAGCCTAAAAACATAGAGGACCAGTTAGACCATAACTCAATTTGAAAGCCACTTGCAATGTGGGACCATAAACAACAATGCATTCATCTGATAACGTCTTGAATCGACCCCACCACACGACATTACGACAACATTCATGCGGGTTGGTTGCATTCCAACCCAGATAGTGTTGAAGATAGCAAGAACCAGAACACACTTATTTACACAGATGGCATAAGAAGCTAGTGTCAAGATATCATGTATAGGGTTGGAGGCACATATCATGTACAGGGTTGGAGCACATGCCGCTGCCACCGCTAAGGGTCCGGATTGCCAACCACAGTCGCTCGATCCGTAGTCGTTGTCCTCCTCGTTCAGCTCTTTATCGCAGTGTTCTCTTTTGGAGCGCCCACGTCTTTGAACTTTGCGTATTTTTCACAATACTCTGGATGGGCAGCAGCAGAAATAAAATTAAAGCATTTCAAAAAGCATAAATCGAAGCACTCATATGATTTTACAGAGATGTTCCTAAGAAAATTAGACAACCAAATAAAAGAAAAACAATTTGTGAAATAATATCATGATCAAGCCAATTTACACTTTTTTTTGAAACTGTGCGGATGGAGATGAGTCATCAGAGACAATTATTTTGCAACCGATTCAGCTCTTCACTCAGCTTGGAAATTTCTGCCTGCACATTCAGATCATGTTAAAAGAAACATAGAAGAAGGAAAGAAAAGAAAAAAAAAAAACTTTTAACAAACAACTCATACAAAAAAAAAACCTTTTAACTTACGTTTTGAGCCATAATTCCGTTGATAGGAAATGCTGGATCATTTTCCTCAAAAAATAAAATGCAAGATTTAATGAAGATGGGAGATATCCCTTTGTTTCTAAACCCATTCGATGGCAAGCTGCCATTACCATCAGATGCTGTCTCGCTGGCCGAAAATTTATGTAATGATGGTTAAGATGAAAAGTTCAAAGTCTAAAAACACAGTTCAATAGTAATGTCTTGTAATCTAAATCAAGAGACCAAATTCTCTAATAGATACAAAGGATATTTCACAAAAAAAAAAAAAAATCAAACAATACAAAATATTGAAGAAAATTTCAATGATTGAAGAAAACCTCATCGGTGATGACCTCATTATCGATGCAATCCGGCCATGGGGATCTCCACATCAATCTCCCTCTCGTTCTGTTATCAATGCAGAGCAATTTGATTAGAATCAACTCTCGTATTTCCCTTATTGTAATTCCACTAATGTAGTGGAACAATTTCCTAAAAAATATGGAGATTTCTTATCAGATTTTTGAAGTCTAAGAACACTGTTCAATAATGTCTTGTAATCTAAATCAAGAGAGATCAAATTCTCTAATAGATACAAAGGACATTTCACAAAAAAATCAAACAATACAAAATATTGAAGAAACTTTCAATGATGGTGATTGAGAGGGGAGGAGGGGGAAAGGACATTGGAGAGAGAGCAGAGAGGGGAGGAGCCTGAAACCACCTCTTCCACCACCACGATCGGCATGGCCTAAGAGCCCAGCTTTGCTGCTACCATCGGTGTCCCCATCCACTCTGCACATACGCACACACAAATACACACACACACACACACACACACACACACACACACACACACACACACACACACACACAGACTCACACGCAGCCTGGCCGTAGGAGAATCTCACGTAGCCAGGCCGACTGACGACCGACGACCGGCCAAGCTGGGCCTCTCTCTCTCAAACCTCTGTTCTCTCTCCTTCTTTCTACATTGGCAACCCGGCCCGATCGCCGGTGCCCTTCGCACCTGCGCCCTGTCACCGACGCACTACCACAGCCTCAATCGGCCCAATCCGACACCGATTCACCGGCCGCACCTACCCGGCACTGCCCTCCGTGCCGATCGACGCAGTCAGGCCCTCCGGCCTCCCTCTCTCTCGATCCGTCACCAGCGCCCGTCACCGGCTCACTGACGCTGATCGTCAACGCCCGACGTCTGGAGAGAGAGAGAGAGATAGATAGAGATAAGGTCGCGGATCTAGACAGAGAGAGGAGAGGGAGCGGGCGGTTATGGTTGGGGGTTTCCATTTATAGAGAGAGAGAGAGAGAGAGAGGGGTCAAAGTAGAGAGAGCGAGATGGGGGGTGTTTCTATCTGAGGGTCACGGATCACCTTCCATTTTTAACCCTTGACGGATCTGGATGGTACATCAGCTTCCATTTTTAACCCATGGTATAATCACAGCTGTTTATTTAATCCAATCCGGACGGACACGATCAACTTCCATTTTTGAAGAGTTGGTCGGATCAATCACACTGTTAATCTATCTCTTCCAAGTGAATAGCACTTACCCTAATAGCAATGAACGGCTGTGCTTGTCTATTACGGTTTGTCTCTCGACTCAATTAAATGTTTGTCCCCCCCACAAAACCATAAAATATTATATATATATATATATATATATATATATATATATATATATATATATATATATATATATATATATATATATATATATATATATATATATATATATATATATATATATATATATATATATATATATATATATATATATATAAAAGGCTGTTACATTGAGCTGTAAGCAACGGGTGTAAAAAATGAGCTGCCCTCACTTTGATCCCTCTAGGAGTTTCGAAATTTGATGAAATTTGGTGAGGGTGTTATCTAGGATACGATGATCATCCTCGCCAATTTTCATCAAATTCCAAAACCTCTAGGGTCATCAAATGGTAGAAGCATTATCTACCATCCGTAGTCACCGTTAATTTTGCTTCTACCATTTGATGACCCTAGAAGTTTTGGAATATGATGAAAATTGGTGAGGATGATCATCTTATCCTAGATAACACCCTCACCAAATTTCATCAAATTCCAAAACTCCTAGGAGGATCAAAATGAGGGTAGCTCATTTTCTCCACCCGTAGCTCACAACTCACTGTAACATTCCTCTCTCTCTCTCTCTCCCTCTCCCTCTCTCTCTCTTTCTATATATATATATATATATATATATATATATATATATATATATATATATATATATATATATATATATATATATATATATATATATATATATATATATATATATATAGGGGCGTGTTAGGATGCGGCGTGCGGTGTCGCACCGCAGCCATCTTATGCATCGCTGTGTGCATCGCACGCACGCAGCGGGTGCATCAGACGGTTGCAGTGCAACACCGCACGCACCGCATGCCGTATTTTATCATTCCTCTCTCTCTCTCTCTCCCTATATATATATATATATATATATATATATATATATATATATATATATATATATATATATATATATATATATATATATATATATATATATATATATATATATATATATATATATATATATATATATATATATATATAGAGAGAGAGAGAGAGAGAGAGAGAGAGAGAGAGAGAGAGAGAGAGAAGTGAGAGAGAGAGAGAAATGCTATAATGCGGCATGCGGCACCTCACCGTAGCCGTCTGATACACCGTTGCGTGCATGCGATGCACACAGCACGTGCATCAGATGGCTACGATGCGGTGCCACACGTACCGCATGCCGCATTATAGCATGCCCTTATATATATATATATATATATATATATATATATATATATATATATATATATATATATATATATATATATATATATATATATATATATATATATATATATATATATATATATATATATATATATATATATATATATATATATATATATATATATATATATATATATATAGAGGAATGCTTAGGTGAGCTATGAGCTACGGAAGGAGAAAATGAGCTACGGATATTTTGACCACCCTAGAAGTTTTGGAATTTCGTGAAAATCGGTGGGTGTGTTCTCTAGGGTAACATGATCATCCTCACCAATTTTCAATGAATTCCAAAACTTCTATGGTCATCAAATGGTAGAAGCTTTATCTACCGTCCGTAGTAACCGTTAATTTTGATTCTACCATTTGATGACCCTAGAAGTTTTGGAATTCCTTAAAAATTGGTGAGGATGATCATGTTACCCTAGAGAACACACCCACCGATTTTCACAAAATTCCAAAACTTCTAGGGTGGTCAAAATATCCGTAGCTCATTTTCTCCTTCCGTAGCTCATAGCTCACCTAAGCATTCCTCTCTCTCTCTCTCTCTCTCTCTCTCTCTCTCTCTCTATATATATATATATATATATATATATATATATATATATATATATATATATATATATATATATATATATATGATAAAATGCGGCATGCGGTGTCGCACCGCAGCCGTCTGATGCACCTAAGGCATTGTTTGACCGTTCTAGAAGTTTAGCAATTTGATGAAATTTGGTGAGAGTGTTGTATACGGTAAGATGATCATCCTCACCAATTTTGTCAAATTTCAAAACTTCTAGGGGGTTCAATTGGTCGAAGCAAAATCAGTCGTCCGCAGTCACCGTTAAAATCTGTAGATTTTGCTTCGACCATTTGACCCCCCTAGAATTTTTGGAATTTGATAAAAATTGGTGACGATGATCATCTTACCCTAGACAACACCCTCACCAAATTTATCAAGTTCGAAAACTTGTAGGGGGTAAACAAGCGAGAGGTGCAGCAACTATGCTACATTAATAACCCATCAAAATTTTGACCCATTAATAACCCAGCACCCTTTGTGGCACCTAGAGGTTTTAGAATGAGCTGATTTTTTGTAGACATGTTGTCTATGATATGTTGATCATCCTCACAAAAAATCAGCCCATTCTAAAACCTCTAGGTGCATCAAAGGGTGCTCTTCAAATCAACGGTTAAAATTGACAACCAAAAACCGTTGATTTGAAGTGCGCATTTGATGCACCTAGAAGTTTTAGAATGGGCTGATTTTTTGTGAGGATGATCAACATACCATAGACAACATCCCTACAAAAAATCAGCCCATTCTATAACCTCTAAGTGCCCCAAAGGGTGCTGGGTTATTAATGGGTCAAAATTTGCTGGGTCATCCGATCCTGACCTTATATATATATATATATATATATATATATATATATATATATATATATATATATATATATATATATATATATATATATATATATATATATATATATATATATATATATATATATATATATATATATATATATATATGTATGTATAGAGAGAGAAAGAGAGAGAGAGAGAGAGAAATGGTATAATGCGGCATGCGATAAGTGCGGCACTGTACCGCAGCCGTCTGATGCACTGTTGCGTGCATGTGATACATGCAACGCGTGCATCAGACGGCTGCGGTACGTGCGGCTTCACACCGCAGCTGCCTGATGCACCGCTACGTGCATCACAGCGGTGCATCAGGCGGCTGCAGTGCGAAACCGCACGCCGCATTTTATCATTCCTATATATATATATATATATATAATACGGGGTATCTGCTGACAGCCTATTTATCCATTTGAGCTGTCAGCTCCTACCCATCTGATTCAAATGATCCCAACCGTCCGTTTCATTTTAGCATTAAAACCATATAAAAAAAACAAAAAGGGAGCTGTATTACCCCCGTCCCCACGCTCTTTTTCTCTCTCTCTCTCTCTCTCTCTCTTGCTGAAACCCGATCGGATCACCCTCTTCCGGCAGCCCCCATCCAACGATGAATCGCACTCACCCGACCGGATCGCCTCGACCGGTAGTGTGACGACCAAGATACAGTAGGCCAATAGACAAGAGCCAAGACTCCTGAGGCGGGAATGCCAAGATGGATGAGGTGAGGTGAGGTGAGGTTAAACAAGAGCCAAGACTCCTGATGCAGGAATGCCAAGATGGATGAGGTGAGGTGAGATGAGGTGAGGTGCACAAGGCCATGAGTTAGCCCCACATCGCCCGGAGAGAAGGAGATCCTGAGCTACTTATATAATTTCCCCTCCCAAACATAGAAGACGCGTTTTAAAACCGTGCGCCGCTACGGAATTCGTAAGAGCTCCGTAGTTAAGCGTGCTCGAGCGAGAGTAGTACCAGGATGGGTGACCTCCCTGGGATGTTCTCGTGCAGGCACGGGCAAAGCGGACAATATCTTGTGTGCTTGGGGTGGATGTTACAGGTAGCCCCGTCCGACTGGATCGCCCCCTCCGGTAGTCCCCTCGACCGGATCGCCCCCTATGGCAGCCCCCCCCGATGGGCAGCCCCTCTCTGACGATGAACCGCACTCACCCCAACTGGATCGGCTCGTCCGACAGCCCCGTCCGACTGGATCGCCCCCTCTGGCAGTCCCCCTTGTTGGATTTGGATCCGCTTATCAGAGTCGCAGCGGAAGCAAAAGATAGATCCGAAGATCATATGGTGTATGTTTCATTACAATTAATTCTACAAAACAATCTACATGTAAATCTATGATCTTAGCATATGTGCGGACACCCTAGAGGCATACTACGATCTACGGAAGACATGCATGTTTCTAGTTAGGTGTTTAGAATCATCATACCTTTTGGATCTATGATCTGGAGATGACGGAACGATGAAGAACCACACTTGAATCGCAAGGGAAACTGTCGGATAGCACCTTGTCCTTTGCAAATTGAAGAATCCTTGAAATCCTGTCTCTGAGTGCAAGGATTACGAGCCGATGGAGGAATCCATTGCGAAGACGATGGCTAGCCGCGAGATCTCCTCCTTCTCTTTCTCTCTTCTTCCTTCTTCTTTCTTCCTCTTTCTTCTCCCTTCTTCTTCCTCTCTTTTCTTTGGCCGAAACCACAAAGGAGGAGGACAAAGGGGGGGTTCGGATATTTGGAGGAGAGGGAGCACTAGACCGGCCCTCCCTCTCCCTATTCTACTTATAGGGCCGGTCCCCCATGGATTCAAGGAAGCTAGGGCCGGCCCTAGATAGATAAGGATAAAGGGGGGATCGGTTTTAGGGATTTCCAATGTCTATCGTGAAGCCTGGACGAAAACGCCCTTCACGAAAAGTGAAAAACTGAAAGAGAGACTAAGTGAGGTGCGCTACTCGGAATCGATTTCCGTCCGCGCCTATGAGCTCCTGGAATTATTCCACTCATTCTAAGATCCATATTCAATGTGTTCTGAGCCATATTTTAGTATTTACCAAAATACCCCTACGGCTCGTAATACGTGTGAATTAGGTTCTTAGGATCCGGGCTTGTGCTCCATCGCGCTACTTCGCATCCAACGTATCCAACTAGGTCGGGGAACTATTCCTATGCACAACGACAGGATGGAACCTTCAGAGTTCGGGATCTCTAGCTCCAACCGGATCCCTGATTGACTGTTCCGGTGACACACCGAAAGTTCCGTTAATTAGCCCTAATTCGATTAACCCGCGTATCCACCCAGAGTGCGACACGAGTTGAAATATAGTGATCCTAAACTTATGTTACTCCCTCATAACCCTGTTCTCTACTATACTCCGATAATCCTTAGTCCCTCATATTATTGGTGCCATGATACGACTCGGGTGGTGGGGAGCACCGTTAGATCCCGATCGATCATCTGACTAGGGTTTGATGACTTGTCATCTATAACACCACACACCTTTCGGTGCTATACCTAGCATCCGGAACATCGTTAGTCATACTGACAACCACCAGGCCTGGGTTAACTGTGTGGACAGATTGACTCATCAAAACGCACCCATCCAACACTGGACGTCGGATAACCTGTAGGGATTACATGTCACTCAAGCGCCAGCCGGGTAACCCAACGTACCGTGGTATTGGACTATGGAAGGTCTGCACACGTTGTCACATCAAAGCACCACACAACTGGTTGGCCCAGTGAACATGGTCCCTCAGGGTTAAGGACAGATTGTGGGTGAAAAATCTTCGTGCCGATCCGAAGACTTCACCTCACGAGTCAATTGAAGTCGAGTAAGAGATCGTTGGTCGATCTATTGGTTAGAAGGTATGTCTGAAGGCTGGTGCCTTAGTGACTTTGATTTAGCTCTTTAGATATGCAAACAGAGAGAGTGTTGACACAAAGATGTGATCTCGGAGTTCAGCCGAAGCCTACGTCTCCGTGCTATAGGGAGCAACCCGAATTCACTATCACTTGACTCGAAGTAACCTCCATAGGCCGAGTGTTACTGATGTTGTTAGGAATGATATGTTCTAAGCTTGTAAAACTTTATGTTTTGGTCTAATAAAGATTGATAGTTATTATTATATGAGATGCATATAGGTGCGTAACATAGTTACGTATTATTTATAGAACAGAGAGCCATGGTTATATGGTAGTCCACTGAGTTGAAGACTGAGTGGAATGGTCCCATATAATCTAAATTAGTTTGCAGCTATGATCAGGTTGGTCGCCTCATCATGATAAGCTGTTGGCGATGACAGTTCATGGGATGTCTTCACCATGGTCATCACCAGGCACAGTGTCTGTGGCTGAACGAAACTAACACGGTGTACAGATCAGTGAGCAGACACAAGTACACTAAGCCATGTTTCTGCTTAGGGTAGAACGGTCCTAAACCCTGAGGATCCACGTCTGATGGACTAACCAGTTGCGTGGTGCTTTGGCGCACCAATGTGTGAGGATCCGTATGCAGTGATCCAAAACCACGGTGTACTGGGTTACCCGGCTGGCGTTGCATTAGCGTGTCACTCCTGCAGGCTATCCACACCCCTGAAGGGTGGTGCGTTCCTTGGTGTGACTTACACTGTACCAAACCCAGGCCTGGTGGTCATCAGTTTGACTGTTGACCGGGTTCGACTACTCGACGGGGTAATCAGAGGTACGATGTATAGGTCAACCTGGAAGGAACCAAGTCATATGATCATTTGAGTTTGACGGTATTCTTCACCGCTCGAAGTGTATCATGGCATCAAGTGGAGGGACAGCGGGTTTACCACTACTAAGCGGAGAGCAGGGGTATGATGGAGAACATAGTAAGTCCGGGTGAATTGGAGTGCAGCCTGCGTCGCACTCTGGGTGGCTACACAGGTTAACTCAAGCTTAGAGGATCGATGGTACACTCGGGTAGTGTGTCGATTGAGCTTGAGTTGGAAGCCATGAACCCCGGTCCCTGATGGTTCCACTTTATCAACATTATGTACGGTTCTTGAACCATTTCCTCAGAACACCATTAGCATTAAGAGGAAGAAAGAAGTATACGCTCCGTGTGTGCTTGGCACTAGAGCACGGTAGATGCGTAACTACATACGAGTTCTATGGGTTGTGCCCGAGACTAGTACAGAGTCGCATGTAGTAATCCCTAGCCATAAGTGAACTTCGTTGCACAGGTGCGATGCACCGGGATGTGCTGCGAGTTGACTAGTTGACTTTGCTAGAGGCACCCTCCGGTGGCCTCAGTTAATAGTAGGTAACTAGTAGATATCACTTAAGTAATGGCCGCTAGGCATCGCACGCTAGAAATGGTCAAAATAAGGCGTCAAGGCGTTTTGGTAAAAACCTCACTCTGCCGGACCTCACTATTGACCGACCCTAGTGATGGGACACCTTGCTAGGGCCGGCCCTATGATGTAGGGATAAGAATCCCTCATCTATAGGGCCGTCCATATAGATAGGGATAGGGCTAAGGATCGGTTAAGATCGAGCCCTAAAACGTGTGAAAACGGATAAATACAAGTAGAGATAAAAAGGAGATAATGGAGAGATAATTGTGGGAGGTCTTTATCCCCTTGGATTCTTATCCAAGGGGGTAGGCCGACCCTATATATAGGGTTATAGGGGGCCAGCCCTACAGTTGCAAAAACCGAACCCCCCTCCCCTCTCATCTCTCTAGTTCTCTCCCTAATCTCTTTCCGATTTCCCGCTTGCAACTTCGTCTTCCTCACGTGGAGTTCTGAAGAAGGAGAAGGGTCGTTCCTCGGAGGCACTCAGAGATCCGAGAGCGACGTTCCGTGCATCGTGTGAGATCAGGTGAACAAGAAGGCAACGTCTTCAATCGTACTATCGGCATCTTCGCGAACGATCTTCCGTCTCCATCGACAAAGAAGACAATTCTCCGCGGTTAAAAGATCCGTACGAAAGGTATGTGTATTCTAACATATAGATCTAGCGAGCATTATGATTTGTATCCATGCTAGTTAATCATTACGCTAGATTACC
This sequence comes from Chamaelirium japonicum, assembly GCA_947650365.1. NCBI lineage: Eukaryota > Viridiplantae > Streptophyta > Magnoliopsida > Liliales > Melanthiaceae > Chamaelirium > Chamaelirium japonicum. Next base: position 5,864,423 of record OX393555.1, on the reverse strand, counting down.
GTTAGGGGTTTTCGATTCTCGTGCATACACATGCACACAGATGTAGATTAGTTTCTATGAAAGGTTAAATCGTGTAACGTGCACCATGAACGGTCTTTCGACCGCCAAATCGCTTTCGCTGTGAGCCTCGACCACGGATTAATATCCAACAATTGGTATCAGAGCTGCATTAGTGGTGTGTGTTTCACGTTTTTTTCATGAAACCAACATGTGTGCGCATGATGAATGCGTGAGATCATTGGGGTTTTTACGCTTAGATCATGCATATGTATAGATTGTGCTTGTTCTATTAATCATTCTTGCAGGGCGCCGCTATAAAAAATCTAGATCTATGTTTGTGCTTACTACCGGGGGTCGGACCCCGAGTTAGCAAATGTCTAGATTTGCTTTCTGTGTGTGGATATGTAATTGAGCCGTAGATTAGGCGAGTGATGGGGGTTGACCATCCTCGGTTTCCCATGGCCTTTTCCTAGGTGTGTTTTCTTTTCTTTCTAGGAAATTGTGTACGAGCGAGCACTTGCTCGAAGCGTACTAGAATTTTCGGTTACAGATCGAGAAGAAAGATGCGCCAAAGAAATCCACCATCGGGAGCGTGAGCGGAACCCTGAAGGATGAAAACGATCCGGCAAAGTGTTCGCGAGCGCGACGGAGGAGCCGGACCGAGGGACCTTGCGAAGAAAGCTAGAAGCCTGTGCTGTGCAAATTAGGTTCAGGGGTCGGACCCTGAACTTAATTCAGTCTTTATGGTTCCTTTCTTTATTAGTTCTTTATGCTTCATATCGAACCCCGATGAGATAATATGATTCTCTGTATTCAGAGGGATGCCTTTCCTCTCCGGTCCAAGTGACTGTTTGAGGATAGGATCCCGCTAGATGACGCCTATTATTTAGTTATTTTTTGATGTTAGTGGGATCCCATCACATATGGTTATGCCACCATTAGGTTAGCACCCGACTAGTCGGGTGTGCCTATTTGGCCAGCATCGAAATCAAAGATGAGATGGAGATCCATTCAACATCAATTGACAAATTTATAAGCAAGGCGCCATGACTAGTGGGAGTCCTTTCTAGTGAGTTTGACTCTAGGATAAGCTCCAGAGCATTAGTGTGATAACCAATTTTTGCAAAGCATCGATATTCTCGGAATATGTAATGTGACCCTTGAATGGAGAAATCCGCTTGAGGCAGGGACTATGATATTCCGAGAATGATTAATGCTAGGCGAAGGGCTTGAACGCTAGTGGAAGCATGGTGTGACCATGGTCTAGTATTTAGGAGGTCGCTACCTTTGCATTTGCATAAATTCATACTCGCAAAATAACCCTCATATATAAATAGGGGATGCAAGAGAGGACTTTTATAAGATCCTCTGGCCTCCACGGCCAGTCGTTTTGTGTTTGGGTGGGGATGCATAACTTCACACCCCCTAGGGTGGGAGCTGTGTGTTTCCATGCCAAATTACTTAATAACCTCCCTGAGGATATGGCGATTACGAGGCCAGGAGAGAAGGGCTTTTCATCCCACCCTAGTGGGGGCCGCATGAACTCCCGTGTCATAATTGCTTAGGCTCGTGGGTAAGCATCCTAAGTACACGTGAGGTATTCGTTGCGAAGACAACGGTGATCACGTGGTACTGGCCGAAAGATAACTATGGTCTATCACAGCCCTTAGTTGGCAGATTTGGACAGGGTCAAGGAAAAAGACCCGTGTAAGCGGATTGACGCTGTATGATGTCCCCTAGGGCAGGTACAGTCGATTCCGAGATCTTACATACATGGTTAATTAATCCATTGTAATGACTTCACTTGAGGGCAGCGTTGATATATGGATATAATTAGCTTGTTTTAAAAATCCATAAAAATAAGTTTTTATGCATACTCATTATTCAATCTTTATTTTCAGATGACTAAGTTAGACCCCCTGTCCGCTATCCTTAATGACCACAAACTTACCGGTCCCAACTATGAGGACTGGAAGCGAAACCTGTACCTGGTCCTAAGGATTGGTAAACACATGACAGCCCTGAATGATCCTGAGCCAGATTTGCCAGGACCCGATGCCATAGAGGCACAGTTAAAGGCGTTCACTGACTGGAAGGAATCTAATGAAATATGTAAATGCTATATTATAGCATCCTTGCAAACAACTCTGCAGAAGCAGGTCGAGGAGATGCCCGACCTTCTGACATGATGTTGTATTTGAAGGAGATATTTGAAGGTCACAATCGCGTTACGCGATACCTTACCATCAAGAAACTCGTCGGCACTAAGATGTCCAATGGGACGCTGGTTCGGGAATACATGATGAAAATGTTTGGGTTCCAGAACGAACTAGCCACCATGGACATTGTGCTAGAAGGCGAGGTGATGACAGACATCTTCCTCTCGTCACTGTCTGGAGCCTTTGAAGGCTTTGTCACCAACTTTAATTTAAACAAGTTGGCTATGACAAATGCAGAGCTTCTGGGAGCTCTCCAGGCAGCTGAGGATGGCTTCAAGCAGAAGGGCGAAGCACTTCACGGGCAACGCAGATCCTTCAAGAAGCCTGGTAAACCTCAAGGCAAGAAACATAAAAGGAAGCCTAAGTTACTGCCTGTGCAGGACTCTGCTGGGGCCTCTGGGTCTGGAGAATCAAAGAAACCGGGCACGAAGTGCTTCCGGTATGGCCAGAAGGGTCATTGGAAGAAGGACTACAAGAAACCTCAGAATGCTGGCGAAGGTAATCTACAACTCTTAGTTGTTGAATCATTTCTTTCAAGTAATAGTTCTTTTGCTAGTTGGATTGTGGATTCAGGATCCACTAACCATGCCTGTAACTCTCTTCGGGGGTTTCGGGAAAGCAGAAGGTTGCTTGATGGAGAGGTGACCTTGAGCATGGGAACTGAGGCCGTGGCTGCTGCTGAAGCTATTGGAGATGTTACTCTTAGTTTTTTGAATAATAAGACTTTGACTCTTAGAGATGTCTCTTATGTACCGTCCTTGAGACATAACTTGATTTATGTTTCTTCTTTAGTTAATGAAGGTTATTCAATTTATTTTGATACTTCTGGTGTGTCGTTTAAACTGAATGGAACTTTTATAATAAGAGGAATGGTTCAGAATCATCTCTATATTGTCAGTCCTAAATTTGAAAAAGATAACATAATAACTTCAGCATTTAATGTTAATTCATCTAAGCGTAAGAAACCTTTGGAGAATTTAACCCAATTGTGGCACTTACGGCTTGGGCATATTGCCTTAGATAGGATCCATAGGTTGGTAAAGGCCAGGCTTCTGGAAACAGATCCTACGGAGATCCTTCCCACCTGTGAATCCTGCCTGGAAGGCAAGATGACCAAGAGGGCCTTCAAAGGCAAAGGAGTGAGAGCTACTGAGGTATTGAAGTTAATCCATTCAGATGTATGTGGACCCATGAGCGTCAAGGCGATAGGAGGCCATGAGTACTTCATCACTTTTACAGATGATTACTCAAGATATGGTTACATTTACCTTGTGCATCGGAAGTCGGAATCCTTTGACAAGTTCAAAGAGTTCAGGGCTGAAGTAGAAAAGCAGACAGATAAATGTATAAAAACCCTTCGATCTGATCGAGGAGGTGAATACCTATCTGACGAGTTCCTTGGGTATTTGGTGGAGCATGGGATAACATCCCAGTTAATTGCTCTAGGTACCCCACAACAGAATGGAGTCTCTGAGAGAAGGAATCGAACCTTGTTGGACATGGTTCGTAGCATGATGAGTTACGCCAGTTTACCAATGACCTTTTGGGGGTATGCCCTATAAACAACAGTTTATATTCTGAATCACGTTCCGTCTAAGTCAGTGCCTCAGACCCCTAAAGAACTGTGGTCAAAGCGAAAGCCATTGTTACAACATTTCAGAATATGGGGATGCCCTGCACATGTACGAAGGGATAAGAGGGAAAAGATGGAATATAAAACCAGAGTATGCTTATTTGTAGGGTATTCTAAGGAGACCAAAGGTGGTTTATTTTATGATCATGAGGAAAAGAAGGTGATCGTTTCAACGAATGCCTATTTCCTAGAACAGGATTATATTGTGGACCACAAGCCTACTAGTAAGGTAGTTCTGGATGAACTGCTGGGTACTAGTACAGATAGCGCATCCGAAAGCATAGTGGGAGCTGATATTACAAATAATAATATACCAGATACTGTAGAACCTATTAATCCTGTAACTCCACCACCACCTCGTCGCAGTGGGAGAAACATCAGAGCTCCTGACAGATACTATGGAGAAACCTTATTGGTTGATCCAGAGGGTCAGGAGTATGACCCACTGAGCTACGATGAGGCAGTGGGAGCTTCTGACAGCTCTGACTGGCAAAAGGCTATGGAGGCAGAAATTGCATCAATATCCCATAACGCTGTCTGGATTCTAGTTACACCATCATCCAATATTAAACCTATTGGGTGTAAGTGGGTGTACAAGAAGAAGAGAGGATCCGATGGTACAACAGAGACTTATAAAGCTAGATTAGTTGCCAAGGGTTATACCTAGAGAGAAGGAATCGACTTTGACGAAACCTTCTCGCCGGTGGCTATGATAAAGTCTATTCGGATCCTCCTATCCATTGCAGCCCATTATGACTGGGAGATCTGGCAAATGGATGTCAAGACAGCATTCCTCAACGGGAATTTGGAAGAAGACATTTATATGATGCAGCCACCAGGCTTTGAGTCAGAGCGTCAGGAACATCTAGTTTGCAAGTTGTAGAAGTCCATTTATGGACTAAAGCAAGCATCTAGAAGTTGGAACATCCGTTTTGATCAGGCAATCCAGTCGTATGGATTTACTCAAAACGAGGATGAACCATGTGTATACAAGAGGACTGATAAGACCATAGTAGTATATTTGATACTTTACGTAGACGATATTCTACTCATTGGAAACGATGTTAGAACATTGTCAACGGTAAAGGTCTGGTTGTCAACACAGTTCGATATGAAAGACCTAGGTGAAACGAGTTATGTTTTGGGGATCAAGGTAACACGTGATCGCCAGAACAGGATTCTCTCGTTATCACAGGCTGCGTATATAGATAAGGTTATGGCTAGATTTGACATGCAAAACTCCAAGAAGGGTTTTGTGCCATTTAGACATGGCGTAAAACTGTCTAAGGATCAATGTCCTAAGACACCTGAGGAGAGAGCAGAAATGCAAAAGATACCTTATGCTTCGGCATTAGGTAGTCTAATGTATGCTATGTGTTGTACAAGGCCTGATATCTGTTTTGCAGTAGGAATGATGGGTCGGTTTCAGTCGAATCCGGGTCCAGATCACTGGACAGCTGTGAAATGTATACTAAAGTACCTTCGTAGAACAAGGGACTATGAGTTGGTTTACACAGGACAAGAATTGACGCTGATTGGATATACAGATTCTGACTTTATGTCAGATTTGGAATCCAGGAAGTCGACATCAGGTTTTGTGTTTATGCTAGGAGGAACAGCGGTTAGTTGGCAGAGTGTGAAGCAGAAATACATCGCAGACTCTACCACAGAGGCTGAGTACGTTGCAGCGTGCGAGGCAGCCAAAGAGGCGGTATGGCTCAAGAAATTCCTTATGGATTTGGGGTGCGTACCAGAGGCCCAGTTACCTATTGTGCTTTACTGCGACAATAGTGGGGCGGTAGCACAAGCAAAGGAGCCAAGACATCACCAAAAGGGGAAGCACATCGAGCGCAAGTTCCACTTGATTCGGCAGTTTCAAAAGCAAGGGCGAGTAGCGGTGACACATATTGCATCTACAGATAATGTTGCTGATCCTTTCACAAAGGCAATACCTACCAAGGCATTCGAGTGACATGTGGACGCGATGGGAGTCAAAACCGTTTTGCTTCGCTAGACCAAGTGGGAGATTGTTAGGAATAATATGTTCTAAGCTTGTAAAACTTTATGTTTTGGTCTAATAAAGATTGATAATTATTATTATATGAGATGCATATAGGTGCGTAACATAGTTACGTGTTCTTTATAGAACAGAGAGCCATGGTTATATGGTAGTCCACTGAGTTGAAGACTGAGTGGAATGGTCCCATATAATCTAAATTAGTTCGCAGCAATGATCAGGTTGGTCGCCTCATCATGATAAGCTGTTGGCGATGATAGTTCATGGGATGTCTTCACTATGGTCATCACCAGGCACAGTGTCTGTGGCTGAACGGAACTAACACGGTGTACAGATCAGTGAGCAGACACTAGTACACTAAGCCGTGTTTCTGCTTAGGGTAGAACGGTCCTAAACCCTGAGGATCCATGTCTAATGGACTAACCAGTTGCGTGGTGCTTTGGCGCACCAATGTGTGAGGATCCGTATGCAGTGATCCAAAACCACGGTGTACTGGGTTACCCGGCTGGCGTTGCATTAGCGTGTCACTCTTGCAGGCTATCCACACCCCTGAAGGGTGGTGCGTTCCTTGGTGTGACTTACACTGTACCAAACCCAGGCCTGGTGGTCATCAGTTTGACTGTTGACCGGGTTCGACTACTCGACGGGGTAATCAGAGGTACGATGTATAGGTCAACCTGGAAGGAACCAAGTCATATGATCATTCGAGTCTGACGGTATTCTTCACCGCTCGAAGTGTATCATGGCATCAAGTGGAGGGACAACGAGTTTACCACTACTAAGCGGAGAGCAGGGGTATGATGGAGAACATAGTAAGTCCGGGTGAATTGGAGTGCAGCCTGCGTCGCACTCTGGGTGGCTACGCAGGTTAACTCGAGCTCAGAGGATCGATGGTACACTCGGGTAGTGTGTCGATCGAGCTTGAGTTGGAAGCCATGAACCCCGGTTCCTGATGGTTCCACCTTATCAACATTATTTACGGTTCTTGAACCATCTCCTCGGAACACCATTAGCATTAAGAGGAAGAAAGAAGTATACGCTCCGTGTGTGCTTGGCACTAGAGCACGGTAGATGCGTAACTACATTCGAGTACTATGGGTTGTGCCCGAGACTAGTACAGAGTCGCATGTAGTAATCCCTAGCCATAAGTGAACTTCGCTGCACAGGTGCGATGCACCGGGATGTGCTACGAGTTGACTAGTTGACTTTGCTAGAGGCACCCTCCGGTGGCCTCAGTTAATAGTAGGTAACTAGTAGATATCACTTAAGTAATGGCCGCTAGGCATCGCACGCTAGAAATGGTCAAAATGAGGCGTCAGGGCGTTTTGGTAAAAACCTCACTCTGCCGGACCTCACTGTTGGCCGACCCTAGTGATGGGACACCTTGCTAGGGCCGGCCCTTTGATGTAGGGATAAGAATCCCTCATCTATATGGCCGGCCATATAGATAGGGATAGGGCTAAGGATCAGTTAAGATCGAGCCCTAAAACGTGTGAAAACGGATAAATACAAGTAGAGATAAAAAGGAGATAATGGAGAGATAATTGTGGGAGGTCTTTATCCCCTTGGATTCTTATCCAAGGGGGTAGGCCGGCCCTATATATAGGGCTATAGGGGGCCATCCCTACAGTTGCAAAAACCGAACCCCCCTCCCCTCTCATCTCTCTAGTTCTCTCCCTAATCTCTCTCCGATTTCCCGCTTGCAACTTCATCTTCCTTGCGTGGAGTTCTGAAGAAGGAGAAGGGTCGTTCCTCGGAGGCACTCAGAGATCCGAGGGCGACGTTCCGTGCATCGTGTGAGATCGGGTGAACAAGAAGGCAACATCTTCAATCGTACCATCGGCATCTTCGCGAACGATCTTCCGTCTCCATCGACAAAGAAGACAATTCTCCACGGTTAAAAGATCTGTACGAAAGGTATGTGTATTCTAACATATAGATCTAGCGAGCATTATGATTTGCATCCATGCTAGTTAATCATTACGCTAGATTGCCGTTAGGGGTTTTCGATTCTCGTGCATACACATGCACACATATGTAGATTAGTTTCTATGAAAGGTTAAATCGTGTAACGTGCACCATGAACGGTCTTTCGACCGCCAAATCGCTTCTGCTGCGAGCCTCGACCACGGATTAATATCCAACAGATGTATCTCCAATCTCTTCAGAGACAAGAAGAAGAACAAGGAGAATTAGAGGATCGAAAGCTGGAATTCCAGAGCTCTGGTTTCTGAAATCAGATATCAGATGATGGTACTGATCTCCTCTCTGGATTTAGAACTAGATCTGGATCCCTTTTACATCTGAAGGCTCTGCTATTTATAGGATTTCCTTGAAAGGAATATGGGCTAAATGGCGATTTTCGTTGTCGCTTCTGGAGGATTCCACAGACAGGGCTGGTGGGTCCCGCCGTCGTCTTTAGGGATTCCCCAGGAAGGGCCGGTGGGTCCCACAGAAATCTCTATGGGCCCACCAGGCATGGTTGGTGGGTCCCGCGGAAGTCTCTGTGGGTCCACCAGGCAGGGCCGGTGGGTCCTGCGAAAGTCTCTGTGGGCCCACCAGGCAAGGCCGGTGGGTCCCGCGGAAGTCTCTGTGGGCCCACCAGGCAGGGCCGGTGGGTCCCGCGGAAGTCTCTGTGGGCCCACCAGGTAGGGCCGGTGGGTCCCGCGGGAGTCTCTGTGGGCCCACTAGGCAGGGCCGGTGGGTCCCGCTATTTGCAGGCTTCTCGCCAAAATTTGCACCTACAGTTACCCCCTCCAAGTCAGCTAAAGGTCATCCTGGCTGGCTTGGATTTGGTGCAAAAGTAGCAACCCCCTGTCGAGAGTGCAAAGGAGAAGAGAAAACTTGAATCACGACATTAATGGACTGACCGGTCAAAGTTGACCGATCGGTTAAGTTCAACCGATCGAGGTCGAAGTGATCGGGCAAAAAACTGAGTTTTTTGCCCGATCCAGTAGAAATTCGACCGATTGGTCGAACTTGACCAATCAGTCAAAGTTGACCGATTGGTTCAGTTCAACCGGTCGAGGTCGAAGAGATCGGGCAAAAAACTAAGTTTTTGGCCTGACCCAGTAGAAATTCAACCGATCGGTCGAACTTGACCGATCAGTCAAAGTTGACCGATCGGTTAAGTTCAACCGGTCAAGGTCGAAGTGATCGGGCAAAAAATTGAGTTTTTTGCCCGATCCAGTAGGAATTCGACCGATCAGTCGAACTTGATCGATCGGTCAAAGTTGATCGATCGATTAAGTTCATCCGGTCGAGGTCGAAGTGATCAGGCAAAAAGACTAAGTTTTTTACCCGATCCAGTAGAAATTTGACCGATCGGTCGAACTTGACCGATCGGTCAAAGTTGACCGATCGGTCAAGTTCAACCGGTCAAGGTCGAAGTGATCGGGCAAAAAGACTAAGCTTTTTGCCCGATCCAGTAGAAATTCGACCGATCGGTCGAACTTGACCGATCGGTTAAGTTCAACCGATCGAGGTCAAAGTGATCGGACAAAAGACTAAGTTTTTTTGCCCGATTCAGTAGAAATTCGACCGATCGGTCAAAGTTGACTGATCGGTTAAGTTCAACCGGTTGAGGTCGAAGTGATCAAGCAAAAGACTAAGTTTTTTGCCCGATCCAGTAGAAATTGGATCGATCGGTCGAACTTGACCGATCGGTCAAAGTTGACCGATTGGTTAAGTTCAACCGATCGAGGTCGAAGTGATCGGGCAAAAGACTAAGTTTTTTGCCCGATCCAGTAGAAATCTGACTGATCGATCGAACTTGACCGATCGGCCAAGCTTGATCCATCGGTTATGTTCAACCGGTCGAGGTCAAAGTGATCGGGCAAAAGAGCCTGTGTTTTGCCCGATCCTTTGGTAAATTACCTGATTGTCTGCCTGTCGAACGGGTAAAGTCTACGAATTGTGGTTGAAGTCTATTGCTTTGTTTGAGCCAGCGCTCCACCTTGACCGGCGATTCTTCTGAATCGGCGGCTCGCTTAGACCGGCGGTTCGTTTGGACCGGCGGTTTATCTGGTTCAACGCTTCATCTGGTTTCGACGGTTCGCCTGGAAGAGCGCTTGTTACGGATTGACGCCACATATCCCTTTCGAAAACACGGGATTTGACCTGGTGATGCCACGTGTCTTTTCGATTTGCGTGCCATTTTCTCTGGGTTTATAAGCCTTCTTCGGATTCATTTCTGCCTCACGCTTTCAGAAATTTTTCAAACTCCAGAACTCTTTGCTCTCGAATTTCTGTTTCTCATTCTCCCGATCAGTTTTGAAATGGCATCATCCGACAGCACGAAGAAGATGAACATTGTTCCTTCGAAGAGGAAGGGGAAGGAGAGGGTCCCGCAGTCGCCTGTTCAGAAAGGCAGAGGTAAGGGCAAAGCTGCCCTTGGAGTGCTGGGCAAGAGGCACTAGGGAGTGGGGTTCGCCTCGGCACCGTCCAGACCCGAGCATATCCCGAAGGCCAGCTTCGTGCTGGGTCCTTTGATGTCGCTGACGGAGGAGCCTGCCTATGAGTACAACACAGGCGGCAAGCTAACAGATGTGAAGAGGGCGAAGTGGCAGAAACTGTTGGCCTGCTTCACAGAAGGGAAGAAACGACCGGCTCTCTCCGGAGTTCAGTCCGCGTTTGGAATTGATAAGCGGACGGTCTTCACCTCGATAGCCAGCAAGGAGTAGGTGATGGGGACATAAGTTACCATCGACCAGTTGAATTGCGGACTGTGCCTCCCACTGCTGCCGTTCGCCGTGAGGCTGCTGAATACTTCAGGGCTTTGCCCCGGACAGATTTCCAGGAACGCGTGGAGGATTATCTACGCTTTCTGTTGTGTGGAGTCCGATTTCCAGGAGGAGCTCAGGGCGTGCTACTCCAGCATCCCTGAGGGTGAAGAGGCCCGGATCGAGCTGGGATATTTTTCCTACCATTACAAATGGGCATTGAGGAAAGACAACCCCTTCTTCAACTTGACTGGCGTGTCTGCCCTGCGCCCGATCATCGACACCATCGCCTCCGACAAGCTCTACACCAATTGGCCGATCTCGATTTCTGGTGCCTGGACTCCCCTCTCTGTGCCTGAGACTCCGCGCTCTCAGGTCCACAAAGAGGTGGACATGTACTGTACGGGGGGATCTTTCGCTTGGACTTCGGAGCGGGTTGGAGCCATTGATAACCTTTTCTTGGAGCTGACGTGCGGCACCCGATCGTGGAAGCAGTTCTCAAACTGCCCGGTCTGGCACGGCAATGCCAACCTCCTACACCGATTGCGGGCCTGGTATGAAGACAACGAGGTCTTGTACTCCGATTACGAGGCAAGATTATCAAAAAAATCCGGGCCGAGAAGAAAGCCTACGGGGCAAGGCGCCGCCTGCCCACAGAGGAGAAGTTGGTGATAAACCGCAGGGGCCAGGTAAAGAAAAGGAGGGTCCTCAAGGAGGAGGAGGAAGAGAAGAAAGAAGAAGAAGAAGAGGGAGGAGAAGAAGAAGAAGAGGGAGGAGAAGAAGAAGTAAAGGGGGAAGAAGAAGGAGTTGAAGATGATGATGATGAAGACGATGACGATGATGATGGCGACGATGATGATAATGATGGCGACGAAGGGGGAGACGAGGGCGAAGGTGGAGGAGATGGAGATGGAGATGGTGAAGGAGGTGACGGTGGGGGTGAGGAGTCCCAGCCCATTCCCATCGACGAGGCTAAGGCCCGTCGTATGGAGGACGTGATGGACGCGGTGGGCGACGGCCAGAAGGTGTTGCCCACCTACCATTTCGAGGAGCTGAAGCGCCCAACGCGCTTGAAGATCAAGTTCTCGGGGAGTGATGGGGTTGCAAGCAACCCCACGCCCCTTGACCAAATACCTCCGAGTATCCCTCTCATTGAGGGTGCTTCAGCGAGCGAGGGTTTGGAGGTTGAGCAACCTCCACCCTCGCTCCGTCCTTCTGCGGCTCAAGTGGCTGAAGAAGCGGCTGCCCTGATGGCTAGGCTCGAGCAGTCTGGCGGGCCTCGCAAAGAAGGGGAGATCACTCCTCCTCGGGGTGTCCCTTCCCCCATTCAAATGGAGGGAGGGAGCCGCATGGGGGCTGGGGCTCCCCAACCTTCGCCGGAGGCATCCCCCGCCAAGTAGAGGTCGACCCCCAGGGGTAAGAGCTCTGACCGGGGGAAGGACAAAGTCAAAGCGTCTCGAGCTGATGCCACAGGTATATCATTGCTGACTTCTCTTCTTGACTGTATTGCTTTTGATGTTTGAAATATTCTAACTCTTTGAACTTTTGCCTTGATTGCAGATACTCCTGTTGGTAAGGCTCTGCTGCTCAGAAACTTGGGTGAGGTTGAAATCAACCACCCAACACTAGTGATCCGGAAGCTTTGCAATCTTCCGGACGCTACGATCGAAGAGGCCTACGATAGGCTCGAAGTTGTGGTAAGTGCATCAGCTTGACTTGATCTTTGAGTTGTATCTTCAGAAATATTTCTAACTCTTCCTGTTTGCTTGCAGAATTCAGCTGTCCTGAAGGTCGCTACGAGGCTCTTCAGGAGGGTCGAAGTTCGAGGGGCTTCTGCTGAGGTTTCTCGCTTGACGGTCGAACTGGAGGCCGCAAACGAAGAGAAGGACAAGCTGAAGGAACGCCTGACTGCCAGGAAAGAAGCTTTCTCTGAGGAGAAAGAAGCTATCCGCAAAGAGAAGATCGAGAGCAAGAGCTGGCACGATAACTATGTGGCTCAAGGTCATGAGCTTGAGGAGTTGAAGAATCGATTCTACAAGATAGAGACTTTGTCCTTTGAGCGTGCGCTTGATATAAAGGAGCTGAAGGCTCAACTTGCTGCCAAGGAAGCTGCTCTCGCTACTAAGGAGGCTGCTCTTGCTGCTAAGGAGGAGGCCTTCAGTAAGGAGCTGGAGCATACACATGCTGAATGCAAGAGCTTTAGGTCAACGACAGAGAAAGCGGTAGAAGCCCTCAGGGTTCACGCTAGTGGCGTCTAATCTTCGAAGGCGTCTGCAGTGAGCAAGGCTCGAGGTGGATCCGAAGGAGAGAGGTCTTGTGCCCCAAGTGTAGCCAAACCATGATGTACTCTATCTCTTTCCTTCTTGTTGTATATGTAAGCTCTTCACATGTAAAAGCTTACTCCTGTACTCAGAAACTTTTTGAGAAATAAAGATATCTTTTTGGTGTTTGAAATTGCATGTCTCTTGTATTGATCTTTTTGAATGTTTGTGTTCTGGATGGTCTTGGAATGTTTGAATATACATAATCACTTGACTGTAAGGGGCTGAGTCGTAGCTCGAACACACCCAAACTTGTTAAGTAACTTGAAAGTTGAAGGTTGTGTTGTAACACAACTTGAAACTGTTTAACATTTGTATATGAGGGGTTGATTCGCAACTCAAGCACCCAAACTTGTTAGACTATATTGCAATTGAAGGTTATTTAACATTTGTGCGTAAGGGATCACGTCGCAACGCAAGCTCCCAAACTTGTTAAATTGACCCAGTGACTTGAAGGTTGTTTTATCTCATAACCCGAAACTGTTTAATATCTGCCTGTAAGGGGTTGAGTTACAACTCAAGCACCCAAACTTGTTAAATGACCTGGTAATTTAAATGCAGATAATTTTGAACTTGAATGTAGATAACTTGAAACTGCTCCGAAACTTGAGTTGAGAAGATGAATATTTGAAAGCAATCTTTATTCATCATGGAATTTACATCATGGGTAGAACATTTTGAGATGTCTAGCATTCCAAGCTCATGGTAGTCTATCTCCTTCTGGCGAAATTAGTCTATAAGATCTTTTGCCTCCTATTATTCGACAATGTATGGACCTTCCCAGTTGGGAGCTAGTTTCCCGCTGCTGTGTTCTTTGGTGTTATAGAAAACTACTCTGAGGACCAGGCTGCCAATCAGGAACTGTCTCTTGTGAACCTTTTGATCGTAGGCTCGTTTGATCTTCTGTTGATATTTGGCAATACGGAAGGTTGCTCGGTCTCGCAATTCTTCAGAGAATTCCAGATCATTGACTTGAAGCTCTTCATTAACTCCTTCTTCGATTGCTCTTGTCTTTAAAGTGTTCGAGATAGCCTCTATTGGGAGCACTGCTTTTGACCCGTATGTTAGGCGAAAGGGTGAGAACCCAGTTGATCTTCTCGGAGTAGTTCGGTAACCCCACAGAACTTCAGGTAGGACTTGCTCCCATAATCTTTTCTTATCATCGAGTTTCTTCTTGAGTAGACCAAGGATAGCTCTATTGGAGGCTTCGGCTTGACCATTGCACTGGGGGTACCTTGGAGTTGAGTAGAAAAGTTTGAACCCGTTGTTGAGGTAGAACTTACGAAACTTGTCAGAGTCGAATTGAGCTTTATTGTCAGCAATAAGAACTTGTGGCATGCCAAATCTCCAGAAGATATTATGTCTGATGAACTTAATGACCTCATCATCAGTTTCTCGAAAAAGTGGTACTGCTTCGACCCATTTGGTAAAGTAATCTATGGCCAAGAGCAGATACTTCTTTTTGCTTGGAATTGGTGGGAAAGAACCTAAGAAGTCCAAACCCCATTGATGAAAAGGCCACAGACTTGTTAGTTGATGGAGTTCATCTGCTGAGAGGTGGATAGCTCGGGCGTGTCGTTTGCAAGGTTTGCACCTTTGAACCACCTGGTGAGCGTCTCTTGCCATTGTTGGCCAGTAATAACCTTGAAGCTTTGTCTTGGCTTCAAGAGATCTTCCTCCCGAATGATTTTCGCAGGCTTCAGAATGGATATCGTCGAGTATTGCCTTTGCTTGTATAGGGCCGATGCACTTGAGTAACATCCCATTGTGTGATCTGAAACATAGATTTTCTTTTTGGAAGATGTAGCATGGGAGTTTTCTTTGAAGTCTTCGGGCTTGAATTGGATCTTCGGGCATCTTGTCATGTTTGAAGAAGTCGAAGATTGACTGTCTCCAATCCTCGAGTTCATTTGTTGTAGTAGTAAGGTTGGAGGCCTGTTGTTTTCCACCCCCGGATCTTTCTGTAGTGGCGACGATCTGTTGTTCGGGGTGGTCTTGGGTGTTTCTTGGTAATCGATTTGTATTTGCCTTCCTTCGAGGGAATCCCCAAGAACTGAGGCAGCGTTGGCTAGGGCATCTGCTTCTCGGTTTTCTGCCCTCGGGATTTGAACAAGCTCGATGCTAGCAAAATGTTGTTGAAGATGTCGCACTAGAGGCAAGTAATGCTGTATCCTTTGTTCTCTCGCCGTGTACTCCCCATTGATTTGCCTTATGATTTGCCTTATGATTAATTGGGATTCAGCCATTTCGAGTCCGGAGACGAGTGCTTCGTATTCGGCTTCGTTGTTGGTGGCGTTGAATCCAAGAAGAATAGCCTTTTGAAGATGATCAAGCTCGGGGGATATCAAGACTATCCCAATTCCCGAACCGATCATACTCGAAGCTCCGTCAGTGTAAAGCTTCCATCGAGCTGGCGAGGTGGCAGGAGCCTCAAGGCTTGGATTGGTATTTGTAGTTGGACTGAACAGAAATTCATCTTCTTCTTCAAGGCCCATATCGATGTCTTCTTCCCAGGTTATGGGGTCTTCGACTGGGAAGTCAGCTAAGAAATCAGCGATTGCTTGTCCCTTGAGTGAAGTGCGAGGTTCGAATTGGATCCCGAGGGCACTCATCTCGATCACCCATTTGGTCATTCGACCCGCTCGACCCGCTTTGTCGAGGATATCTTTGAGTGGGTGTTCTGAGATGACTGTGATCAGGTGGGAGATGAAATAGGGTTGGAGTCATCTTGATGCAGTGAGTAAGGCTAATACGACCTTCTCAATTTTGAATAACGAGTCTCTGCCGGTAGTAGTGTATGGCTGATGTAGTAGACCGGATACTCTGTACCTCCTCTTCTACTGACCAAGACCGAGCTGATTGCTTGGTCGGTGACGACAAGGTAGAGCTGTTGAGCGTCCATTTGGTGCGAATTATCCCTTCTTTATCATGCACATAGCGTCACTTTGCTACGTAAAACTTTCATAATACACGTAAACTGCATGAGTTTCTTTGCACCATAATATAGTAGACTTTCATACGAACCCAACGGCATATTGGTTTGCTCTCATACATTGCATGCATGAAAAATACGGATCCCAATAGTCCAAATTATCCTTTTATCGATAATCATATTTGAATCTGATAAGTGTCATTTCATGTGTTTTTAGGGAATTGATCCGGTTTTCGATGCAATCAGCTCAAGGACTTCATGACCAAGCCGTGGATATTCTCACGGCGATCTGATGGAGACTGTACAGCTCGTTCGAAGGCCATCTCTAAAGAACATTTAAGAGACGGATGATTGCGATGATTCAGTTGAGAGAAGATTTCATTGAGGCGATGCAGCGCTTGACTCAAATTAGAGGATGATTACACGCATGCAATTGGAAGGACGTATGTCGACGAGCTCAGATGGTTCGAATGGTGCGACCCGGATGGTTACCTTTACTCTCTTTCTCTCTCTTTAACGTTATCCCTTCTTTATACCACCTTTTATCTCTCTTCTATTTTCATCCTTCTAGTTTACATCTCAATCCATTTACATCAAACCAATCACAACCATCCGTGCATCAGCCCCGGCCCAACTCGATCGCAAGCTCCGAATCCCAGCCGTCCGATCCATGATCCCAAGCATGCAGCCCCTTTACCCGACCCATGCATCCAAATAATCCCAGCCATCCATTTCCCATAGAATCAATCACCCGTGCATGAGATGATCGCAGCCATCCCGTACAGTTCCTAACAGCCATGCATGCATATGCATGTGCAAAACTGATCCTATCCTTCCCACCTAATCACAACCATCCCTTGGATAATCGCAGCTGTCCTAGCTACCCCGTGACCAACCCAGCTGTAGCCGGAGTCCCTCTCTCTCTCTAACTAAATCACAGCCGTCCCTAGCTCATGCGTCCCGGACCCTTAAAACCCTATTGCATCATCAGCTCTCTTCTCTCTTTTCTTCTATTTAATCCTAGCCGTCCGATCTCACATATCCCATGCAAACCCAGGGGCCAGCTCCACTTCTCTCTTTCTCCCGTCCATGCACCCGATCACAGCCGTCCCTCATTCCCACTTAATCACAGCTGTCCCGTGCATCAAACCCAACTGCACAGCTCCATCAAAACCGGATCCCCTTCCTTATATGCATACCCATGCATCTCTCCGATGCAATCACAACCGTTAAAACCCATGCATGTGCCACCACAACCAGGCTGTACTCTATCATACCCATGCAACCCGATCGGCCTGCACCCAGATTTTCTATCTTTCTAACTAAATCACGGCCGTCCGATCCATTAATCCAAAACCCATGCAGTGCATCAGACCCGGCCTGGCATGCAACCCATCAGCAATCACTCCTCTCTCTCTTTCGTTTCTTTCTCCTCTCTCTCTCTCTCGGACTCTCTCTACTGTCCCATACAGCCGTCCGATATAGCCATCCACCCAACTCTCTCTCTAAAACTGGATCCCATCAGAGTTCCTCTCTCTAAACCGAACGTCTCTCTCTCTTCCTACTTTCTCTCTCTAAACCGAACTTCTCTCTCTCCCGTTTCCTTCCTTCTCTCATACTCTCACTCATCTTCTCTCTCTAGCTTCCCAATTTAGCAACCGAATCCCAGCAGTCCGATCAGCCTCTTCCCCTTGATTCTCTCAACCGAGAACCACTCCCGTGCCCGACTTTCTCTCTCTCGGAATCCTCTCTCAACTCAATCACAGCCATTCGAGAGCATGCATCCCTTACACCCAGTCGTCCATTCCATTTAAACTCGGCCAGATTCTAAAACCCGAAGGGATCACCTCCACTCGATCGACCCCTGCGTACCCGACTCTCTCTCCACCTATTCCGGATTATCTCTCTCCTATATAAGGGGCGGCTGGGGACAAGAAGGGGGAGAGCCTACACTAGAACCAAAAACCATAGAGGAGGCCATCTACCACCGAACCCATCATCACCCATCTACCACCGGACCTTTGCCATTGCACCGAACCCTAGGCATCATCTTCCACATCCACCGGCCACCCTCTACCATTCTGGACCGAAACCAAAAACCTAGCCTCCACCTCCGATAATCCTCCGCCAGTCGTTCATCTGAGCCGTCATCCATCATCCGTACTGTCATCCATCATCCGTACCATCGAAGCCATGCTGCATGTCGCCATCGTCAAAGCCACACCATCATCGATCCGGATTACGAGAAGCAAAGAAGCAAAGACGGGGACGAAGCCAAGAAGATCGTCATCATCTGGTTCCTCTGTCCCTTTTGTTATTTGTTTATTATAAACAAACAACGATATCATATGAGATGATGTGTAGCTAAATTCCATAGCTTGGGCTAAAGGGGAATACTAGTGTTCTATGATGTTTTGGGGTTGATTATTAACTGTGTTTCAATGTTAAAAATTAGAATATTTCGCTAACGCATGTTGATATATTCTCTAGATTTTCCATGCATTAGATATAGTGAATGTTTATCTTAGATTCATTATGATCGTATGATGGTTAATGCTAAGAATCAATGTTACATGCAATAGTTGCCTAATGCTTATCTTTTATAAATATTTTATATACGTATGCACCATGCCTGCTTTCATTGCTAAATCGTCCGATTAAAATCTGTCCTTACGACGATCTAATTGAGTACAATATAGTGATCAACCTTAAACTATCATAGGATGCTAGGATGAACTCTGAAGCCTAAGTTTTCCCCTAATCTAAGTGCCTTTCCATAATTAAATTGCTTTAGTCTTTATCATATAATTAGTTTTTTGTTAATTTAATTGCTTAGTTAATCTAATCAGACTCTCAACCATTGTTCGCTAGATTAGGTTTCAATCAATTTAGATTTATTATGTCATGCCCCAGAAATCCGGAACCGATCCCTGGGGTGTGAATTGAGAAAAACCAAGGGATTTGGGTTTGGTCGACTGTCTATTCCAATTAGGGTATCTCACCAGGCTTCTACTCTCTCGAGAATTATTTTAAATCTTACGAAAACATTTTATTTTTCAAAGAAAATATAGAGATACAATTTTATCGACAGATAAATGATCACTCTCGACCCTCAACCGGGCTATCCTCTCAGCATGTGCGGCCTTCTAGTACTCCACGTGCTGACAGAATTCCCCCTGAAGGGAGCACGAGACTCAAACCTCTGACGACGAGCCGAGTAGCCTTGCCCGCTCTCTAGCACACGAGCACTGGTTTAAAGGTCCTATCTATGGGGCTAGTCAATTAGGTCATTTTATATCTTATATTTTTCATAGTGAGCTACCCTAGGCTTGGGGCCTTGAGGTGAGGCCTACCCAAAAAGAACACAGCTGTATCATTGCCATTAATAACATACACTAAGCCAAACTTAGTTCGTTTACAATGCCATGAAGAAACAGTACTGCTACACTACATACTGAAATCTAAACTCTGCCACCGTCCTAACTTTGCCGCTGGCCTCGTGCTGCGACTACCCCTGAGTCTCCGAACCTGCAGAAGAGCCTACTCGTGGGAATGAGTAGCCCCCAAAATGAATTGGGAGATTAGCCAAATAAATGGCTAGTGACAAGCTAACTGCCTAGGTAATTAATGACGCCCACATTTTATCAATAATTTACTGATTATCCTAATTGTCCAACTACGTTTTCAATCACGTCCTAAGTGTCCATGTAGTTTCTATATTTGCATACAATACCTACTATCACTAAGTTATCGAGAGTACCGTTTTTACAATTAATAAAATTAAACACACACAATGTGAACCCCGGATATTTTGTTCATCCTGCCCCCGGTCGGGAATTACTATAGGGCCTTTTATTTCGATGTAGAGGGCCAACTCTCTCGCCGCGCATACTCCGACACCATGCGCAAAGCCACCCATATGATCATAAGGGGTTTCCCGTCTTTCACGGTGGAGCTCTACCGCCCAACTTGCTTTCCTTGGGGGCTTCAACTACCCCGGGACAGGATTGCTAGGCAAATCCCTCTTCGAGGGCACCACCTATTGGCTTTACCACAACCCCTGCCCGTGACCCCCTAACCTACTAATCTTCGGCTGTGCGCGCAGGGTGGTTCACGGCCCTTGCGCGCACGGGGTCCGAATCTTTCACAAGTTAAAATATCACACAATTTATAATAATAAAGTGATTTCGATGTTTTACCCCGGGATTCGCACCGTGCTCACAACCCATGCATCATTATAAATTTACACTCGCCCGTATTTCCGTGTGCCCGGGTCTCTACACTCCATCCAGAAGAGTGAGCCTGATAATTATTATTTAATCATTAATTCCTAATATTAAGGGGATTCCTACTTACGGTGTCTAGGCAATCAGAAAATTTATTATTAAATTATATTAATAAGCATGCGTCGCTGGACTCGCGACTCTGCATGCAAGGCGGGGTCCACTCGACCACATGCGACGATATCCGGCGGGACCCGCATGCAGCGTTATGGACACCTACCCTTAATTCCTATAATAGCACAATTAATTAGCTAAACAGCGTGCAGTGTCACTTGAAAAGTGTGCTCGGGCTGATGCTGCTAAGCGCCCTCTACTCCGCCTCCGACTCGGTCCACGTGCTCACCAACTGCCAAACATACCAGCGGCCTATGGTCATTAAATGCTACTCAAAATATTACCGGTTTAGGTCTGATTGGCCGGGTCAAGAATTTATGCGTCATCTGATGCCGGTCTATTGGTATGCAAATCGGTGTGCCAAATGGTGTATTGTCAATCGGTTTACCAATATCGAGGGTCGTACTATTGTTCAACTGTATAATTCTGTCTAAATGGTCGCATCCGCGTCAGGCGCTACTACTAACGTGCCTTGTGTTCCGAAAAGCCTTCGGCCTTACTACCAAGGTGGGGGTTCAGGTCAAGATCGGGTTCGATTCATCATTCCGCCCGACATGATCTCGGGCTTGGGTGCGGATACGGTCGGGTTGCAAAGACAAGTTGTTAAGCCTCACCAAGCCGACGCTCTGGTTGGCGATAGGGAATGCATCTTGCCCGATCGATTTCCGGAATTGGCAAAGTTGGCACACCAGGGGAAATAGAAGCCGCTATAGGTCTGCAATCCGATAAAACCGGTAGGCGGTACAATCGCAGCTTGTGCCAGGGTACAATGGTGTCACTATTAAATGAATAAGGGGCTTAACAATTTGATAGGACTAAAATATTACCATCAATAATTTACCCTCATCTTCCTTATGATCCGGCCAAAGAAAAAGAAGGGAAAATTCTCGACGGTCAAGAGCTGCGTTAGTCAATTTCCAATGAATGTTTTCGACTCGTGCGGAGTCGTCAACATCGTTATCACCTAAAAGAGGAAGGTGTTATTGTGATCAACCACAAACAGAAAGGTCGACCATGGTTGGGTCGCACTTGGCCGCCAGTTGGCGATCGCCCGCCTTGGGCCGATGACAACGTCACGCGAAAAGGACGATGCTGCGATGGGTCGTAGCAAAATGAAAAAAAAAGGGCTGCTGGCTTGGTGGTTGGTTCGACATGTGGTCGTCGGCCCAAGGGGCCTGGCCGGGCTTGGTCGAGCTTCGTTGGTTGCACAACCGCCGACCACCGGGCCGGCAATTATGGTTGCAACAGGGCAAAGCCCACTGGAGTTGGGTCAGCCAGATTCATACAAAGAAAAGAAAAGAAAAGAAAATGGGAACAAGGGAGGGGCTGACCATTTAGTTGAGGGAGATCCATCGGCTCCGGCAGCTACTCCGACGACCGGCACACAACACACCACAAGGGGCAAAAGAGGGATCAGAGGAGAGAGGGAGAAATCAGAAAGGAAGGGAGGGGGTTCGGAGGGGGGTAAGGGGGTCGGGTTGGGGTTTTAAAGGGGAGGGGAAGGGCGGTGGCCGGCGGGGTAGGGACCTAGGGCGGCGGCAGGGCAGGGTAGGGGCGGCGGATAGGGGTGGCGGCCGACGGGGTAAGGGTCAAGGAAGGGGGCGGCCGGCCTAGGGCTTAGGGGCGGCAGCTGGTTGATGGAGGGGGGCGGCGGCTGGGGGTGGAGTCAAAGAAGGGGGGCGGCGAGCGGCTGATAGGGGGGCCCGGGTCGGATCAGTTTTGGGAGAGAGAGGGAGAGAGATCGGGGTGATGGGGGAGAAGAGAGGAAGAGAGAGAGAGAGAGAGAGAGAGAGAGAGAGAGAGAGAGAGAGAGAGAGAGAGAGAGAGAGGAATGGGTCGGGTTCGGGTCTGGGTTTGGGGGTTTGGGTTTTGGGTTTTTAGTTTAGGTTTTTCTCTTTTTTTTTTTTTTAGTTTTTTTTTAATTTTTTATTATTATTATTTTATTATTATTATTTTTTTATTTCCAAAGCCCGGTCATTACATCCTACCCACCTTAATAGAATTTTCGTCCCGAAAATTAAATATCACTAGTCATCAAACAAAGATGGGTACAGGGATCGCATCGTGGACTCAAGCTCCCAAGTAGCTTCCACCTCTCTGCAGTGCTGCCACTGCACTTTTACCATGGGAATGGTCTTCGTGCGAAGCACTCGATCCTCGCTAGCCAGAATCCTGATCGGCCGCTCCTCGTAGGATGCTTCTGAACTAAGTGTCTGATCCTGCCAATCCAGCACGTGGGACGGGTCCGACTCGTACCTCCAAAGCATCGACACGTGGAAGACACCGTGGATACTCGAGAGCTATGGAGGCAGCGCCAACCGATATGCTATCTCACCAACTCTCTCCAAGATCTCGAAGGGGCCAATGAATCTCGGAGCCAACTTCCCTTTCTTCCCAAACCTCGTGATGCCTCGACGAGGGGAAACCTTCAAGAAGACATGGTCTCCAACGGTAAACTCGAGCGGTCGTCGATGCACATCAGCATAGCTCTTCTGTCGACTCTGCGCTGCTCGAAGTCGCTCCCTGATCAACCGGATCTTCTCCGTCATCTCCTGAACGAGCTCCGGTCCCAAAAGGCTTCGCTCTCCTACCTCTGCCCAATAAAGAGGTGACCGACATGGCCTCCCGTACAAGGCCTCATAGGGGGCCATGCCGATGCTGGCTTGGTGGCTATTGTTGTATGCAAACTCCACAAGAGGTAGATGCTCCTCCCAACTGCCTCCAAAATCCATAGAACATGCCCGCAACATATCCTCCAGAATCTGAATCGTCCTCTCGGACTGGCCATCCGTCTGAGGGTGGAAGGCTGTGCTAAAACTAAGCTCAGTCCCCAAGGCTGTCTACAGGCTCTCCCAAAAGTGAGAAACAAACCGAGGATCTCGATCTGAGACAATGGAAACTGAAACTCCGTGCAGTCTAACAATCTCCCTCACATACAGCCTTGCCCGGTCAATGAATGTCATCGTTGTCCGCACAGGAAGAAAGTGCACCGATTTCGTCAGTCTATCCACGATCACCCAAACTGAGTCCTGCCTGTTCCGGGATACAGGCAATCCCGAAACAAAGTCCATCGTAATGTGCTCCCATTTCCACTCAGCTGCTGGGAGTGGTTGCAGCAATCCAGCCGGTCTCTGGTGCTTAGCCTTGACTCGTTGACAAGTCAAACATCTGGACACGAAGGCGGCTACATCCCGCTTCATGCCCTTCTACCAGAACTGCCTCCGCAGGTCGTGGTACATTTTGGTGCTGCTGGGGTGCACCGAGAATCTAGATCGATGCGCCTCTGATAGCACCTCCTCTCGAACCTCCTCATCAGTGGGAAGGCATAACCTCCTCTGGAACCTCAGACCTCCATCAGCATCAACTAACCAGTCTGGAACAGACTCCCCACTATCGCACCGTGCCCTTATCTCCTCCAGCTCTGAATCCAACCTCTGTGCTGCAATCACTTTCTGGAGTAGGCTAGGCTGTACTCGTATGGTGCGCAACATGGTACGAGAAGGCTCCCACCGAACTCACAAATCAAAGCCCTCTATCGTAGCCAAAAAGTCATGTCGATCTGTCACCAGTCTGGCAAGTTGGCTACAGGACTTCTGGTTCAGGGCATCAGCAACAACATTCGCTTTACCAGGATGGTAAAAGAGCGAATAGTTGAAGTTCTTCAGGACTTCGATCCACCTCCTCTACCGCATGTTCAGATCCTTCTGACTTGCGATGTACCGCAGGCTCTTATGATCGCAATACATCTCAAACTCCTCACCGTACAAGTAATGCCTCCAGATTTTCAGGGCGAAGACCACTGCTGCCAACTCCAGATCATGGGTGGGATAATTCTTCTCGTGTGTCTTCAGCTGTCTTGAGGCGTATGCGACCACTCTGCCGTCTTGCATCAGAACTGCTCCAAGCCCCATCAGTGAGGCGTCGGTGAAGACCACATAACCCTTGCCGCTAGCTGGAATCGTTAGCACTGGGGCCGAAGTGAGACGCCGCTTCAACTCTCGGAAGGACTTCTCACAATCTTTCGACCACTCAAATTTGACACCCTTCTTAGTCAGACGGGTGAGAGGTGCAGCCAGACGCGAGAATCCTTCCACGAAGCGTCGATAGTAGCCTGCTAGCCCCAAGAAACTCCTGATCTCGAAGACATTCCTTGTCTGCTCCCAGTCCATAACGGCCTCTATCTTCGCTGGATCCACCGAGATACCTTCCTTCGAGACAACGTGTCCGAGGAACTTCACCTCCTGCATCCAGAACTCACACTTACTGAGCTTGGCATACAGTTGGTGATCTCTGAGGGTCTGCAATACTGCGCTCAGGTGCTCCCGATGGTCTTCCTCCATCTTGGAGTAAATGAGGACATCGTCCACAAATACTACCACAAATCTGTCCAGGAACATGCTGAAGACACGGTTCATCAGATCCATAAATACTGCAGGAGCATTCGTTAGGCCGAAGGGCATGACTAAGAACTCATAGTGCCCGTATCGCGTCCGAAACGCTGTCTTCGAAATATCCTCTGCCCTCACAGCCAACTGGTGATATCCAGTCCTCAGATCAATCTTCGAGAAGCAATAAGCACCCTTCAGCTGATCAAACAGATCCTCTATCCGCGGCAACGGGTACTTGTTTTTTATCGTAAGGCTATTCAGCTTGTGGTAATCAATGCAAAGCCTCTTCGTCCCATCCTTCTTCTGAGCAAAGAGGACCGGGGCTCCCCAAGGAGATGTGCTAGGACGAATGAAACCTCGGTCAAGCAACTCCTCCAACTGAGTCTTCAACTCCTTCAACTCAGCAGGAGCCATCCGGTACGGAGCAATCGAGATCGGTGCTGCTCCAGGTACCATATCTATAGCAAACTCGACCTCCCGAGGTGGAGGTAAGCCTGGGAGCTCATCTGGAAAGACGTCTGGGAACTCACGAACCATCGACGGGAGTACTACTGGGTTCCCATCTCGATCCCTGCTCGGTAGCTGCGCCAGTAGGCTGAGGGAGACCTGCTGCAGCGGTACCGGGCACAGAACCTTTTGCTTGTCTCCCATAAAGTAGAAGACCTCGCTCCCCGGAGGTGAGGAAGTGACCTTCCTCGAGAAGCAATCGATAGTGACGTGGTAAGCCGACATCCAGTCCATCCCGAGCAACATGTCCACTCCTCCCAAGTCTAAGATAATAAGGTCTGCCGAGAGCTCCCTGTCTCCAACAAGAATAATGCAGTCTCGGCAGACCCGGTCTACATCGATACTCACCCCGAGCGGTGAAAACACCGACAGGGTGTGACCCAATGGAACCGACTCCAGTCCCAAAGTTTTGACAAAACTAGGGACAATATAGGAGTGCGTGGACCCACTGTCTAAAAGAACGTGGGCCAAGGTCGAGAAGACGGGAATGGTGCCTAACAATACCGAAAGAACGTAAGGGGCTAAGCTAGCTATGACTAATCCTAACAAGCCTCAAATAATCAAAAGCAGTAAGGCAGCTATGACTAAGAATTGAACTACGAAGTTCAGGGTTACCTTTGATCGCTCCCCCAGAAGCCTCTGGGTCTTGACCGACCAATAAGTATGCCCTGCCTTGGGCCTGATTGCCTCCTCCTCCCTGATGGGGGAGAGGCCTCTGCTGCTGTGGCTGGGGAGGACGCTGCTGCTGAACTCTCTGCGAGGGCCTCTGCTGCTGCACAGGTGGTGCCGGCAGTGCAGGCCTGAGAGGTGGAGCTGGTAAAAGCGGCTGCCGACGGAGCTGTGGGCAGCTCCACTTCAGATGCTCAAGCGAGCCGCGCTAGAAACAGCCACGCCTCAGGGGTCTAGGAACTGGAGGACCATGGAAATGCTGAGGCTGGCGAGGCGGGGGTCGAACTTCCGTGGGTCTGAACCTTTTCTGAGCTGGTGGGCCATGGCGACTGCCATTTCCCCGCTTCTCCAAGATAGCACGGGACTCCTTCAGCTCCTTCTCCACCGCTAGGGACCGGTTGACCAACTCCTCATAGGATTGCCCCAGGAAGGCAGCAACCCTACCTCTGATCGCCGGGTTCAAGCCATGCTCAAAGCGCATAGCCCTCCTGCCATCGGTCACCACCTGATGAAGAGCATACCTCGCAAGCTTCGAGAATTTGGCCTCATACTGGGACACAGTACGAGACCCCTGGTAGAGTGCCAGAAACTCCATCTCCATTCGGTTCTGCACGGTGACCGGAAAGAACTTCTTCCGAAAGATCTCCTCGAACTCTGGCCAAGTAATCGCTCCTCGATCTGTTGCTCGGGTGCGCTGAACCGTTTGCCACCAGAAATCTGCCTCCACCTCGAACTGGTAGGAGGCGAAGGTGACTCTCTTATCGTCGGTGATACCCAACGCATTCAATATCTTTTCCATCTACTGGAACCATCGATCGGCCTCCAAGGGGTCTGGCTCACCCCTGAAGCTCGGTGGTCCCATCGCCTTGAAGTCCTTCAGCAATTTCCCCTGCCGCTCGCCCTCGGCCTGCTGACGAGCCTGAGCCTGGGCAAGGGCAGTCTGAGCTAGCTCGGCCTGTTGTTGAGCAGCCGTCTGCTGCTGGGCAACAGCAGCCTGCTGCTGCTGGACCATGGCGGCCATCCCCTGGAGCATCTCCATCATCATCGCCGCGCTGTCTGACCCAGCGGACGATCCAGCTCCGTTGTTAGCACCATTACCACTTCTGGTACCCGCCATCTAAAAAGAGAAGTGATTAGGCTAACGCTAACCTCCTAATAATACTCTCTACCTAAATAGAAACTACTCCTAGGAACATATCCCTAGGCTCTGATACCAGCTGTCACGCCCCAGAAATCCGAAACTGATCCCTGGGGTGTGAATTGAGAAAAACCAAGGGATTTGGGTTTGGTCGACTGTCTATTCCAATTAGGGTATCTCACCAGGCTTCTACTCTCTCGAGAATTATTTTAAATCTTACGAAAACATTTTATTTTTCAAAGAAAATATAGAGATACAATTTTATCGACAGATAAATGATCACTCTCGACCCTCAACCGGGCTATCCTCTCAGCATGTGCGGCCTTCTAGTGCTCCACGTGCTGACAGAATTCCCCCTGAAGGGAGCACGAGACTCAAGCCTCTGACGGCGAGCCGAGTAGCCTTGCCCGCTCTCTAGCACACGAGCACTGGTTTAAAGGTCCTATCTATGGAGCTAGTCAATTAGGTCATTTTATATCTTATATTTTTCATAGTGAGCTACCCTAGGCTTGGGGCCTTGAGGTGAGGCCTACCCAAAAAGAACACAGCTGTATCATTGCCATTAATAACATACACTAAGCCAAACTTAGTTCGTTTACAATGCCATAAAGAAACAGTACTGCTACACTACATACTGAAATCTAAACTCTGCCACCGTCCTAACTTTGCCGCTGGCCTCGTGCTGCGGCTACCCCTGAGTCTCCGAACCTGCAAAAGAGGCTACTCGTGGGAATGAGTAGCCCCCAAAATGAATTGGGAGATTAACCAAATAAATGGCTAGTGACAAGCTAACTGCCTAGGTAATTAATGACGCCCACATTTTATCAACAATTTACTGATTATCCTAATTGTCCAACTACGTTTTCAATCACGTCCTAAGTGTCCATGTAGTTTCTACATTTGCATACAATACCTACTATCACTAAGTTATCGAGAGTACCGTTATTACAATTAATAAAATTAAACACACACAATGTGAACCCCGGATATTTTGTTCATCCTGCCCCCGGTCGGGCATTACTATAGGGCCTTTAATTTCGATGTAGAGGGCCAACTCTCTCGCCACGCATACTCCGACACCATGCGCAAAGCCACCCATATGATCATAAGGGGTTTCCCGTCTTTCATGGTGGAGCTCTACCGCCCAACTTGCTTTCCTTGGGGGCTTCAACTATCCCGGGACAGGATTGCTAGGCCAATCCCTCTTCGAGGGCACCACCTATTGGCTTTACCACAACCCCTGCCCGTGACCCCCTGACCTACTAATCTTTGGCTGTGCGCGCAGGGTGGTTCACGGCCCTTGCGCGCACGGGGTCCGAATCTTTCACAAGTTAAAATATCACACAATTTATAATAATAAAGTGATTTCGATGTTTTACCTCGGGATTCGCACCGCGCTCACAACCCATGCATCATTATAAATTTACACTCGCCCGTATTCCCGTGTGCCCGGGTCTCTACACTCCATCCAGGAGAGTGAGCTCGATAATTATTATTTAATCATTAATTCCTAATATTAAGGGGATTCCTACTTACGGTGTCCAAGCAATCAGAAAATTTATTATTAAATTATATTATTAAGCATGCGTCGCCGGACTCGCGACTCCGCATGCAAGTCGGGGTCCACTCGACCACATGCGATGATGTCCGGCGGGACCCGCATGCAGCGTTATGGACACCTGCCCTTAATTCCTATAATAGCACAATTAATTAGCTAAACAGCGTGCAGTGTCACCTGAAAAGTGTGCTCGGGCTGATGCTGCTAAGCGCCCTCTACTCCGCCTCCGACTCGGTCCACATGCTCACCAACTGCCAAACATACCAGCGGCCTATGGTCATTAAGTGCTACTCAAAATATTACCGGTTTAGGTCTGATTGGCCGGGTCGAGAATTTATGCGTCATCGGACGCCGATCTACTGGCATGCAAACCGGTGTGCCAAATGGTGTATTGTCAATCGGTTTACCAATATCGAGGGTCGTACTATTGTTCAACTGTATAATTCTGTCTAAATGGTCGCATCCGCGTCAGGCGCTACTACTAACGTGCCTTGTGTTCCGAAAAGCCTTCGGCCTTACTACCAAGGTGTGGGTTCAGGTCAAGATCGGGTTCGATTCATCATTCCGCCCGACATGATCTCGGGCTTGGGTGCGGATACGGTCGGGTTGCAAAGACAAGTTGTTAAGCCTCACCAAGCCGACGCTCTGGTTGGCGATAGGGAATGCATCTTGCCCGATCGATTTCCGGAATTGGCAAAGTTGGCATACCAGGGGAAATAGAAGCCGCTATGGTCTGCAATCCAATAAAACCGGTAGGCGGTACAATCGCAGCTTGTGCCAGGGTACAATGGTGTCACTATTAAATGAATAAGGGGCTTAACAATTTGATAGGACTAAAATATTACCATCAATAATTTACCCTCATCTTCCTTATGATCCGGCCAAATAAAAAGAAGGGAAAATTCGTGACGGTCAAGAGCTGCGTTAGTCAATTTCCAATGAATGTCTTCGACTCGTGCGGAGTCGTCAACATCGTTATCACCTAAAAGAGGAAGGTGTTATTGTGATCAACCACAAACAGAAAGGTCGACCGTGGTTGGGTCGCACTTGGCCGCCAGTTGGCGATCGCCCGCCTTGGGCCGATGACAACGTCACGCGAAAAGGACCATGCTGCGATGGGTCGTAGCAAAATGAAAAAAAAGGGCTGCTGGCTTGGTGGTTGGTTCGACATGTGGTCGTCGGCCCAAGGGGCCTGGCCGGGCTTGGTCGAGCTTCGTTGGTTGCACAACCGCCGACCACCGGGCCGGCAATTATGGTTGCAACAGGGTAAAGCCCACTGGAGTTGGGTCGGCCAGATTCATACAAAGAAAAGAAAAGAAAAGAAAATGGGAACAAGGGAGGGGCTGACCATTCAGTCGAGGGAGATCCGTCGGCTCCGGCAGCTACTCCGACGACCGGCACACAACACACCACAGGGGGCAAGAGAGGGATCAGAGGAGAGAGGAAGAAATCAGAAAGGAAGGGAGGGGGTTCGGAGGGGGGTAAGGGGGTCGGGTTGGGGTTTTAAAGGGGAGGGGAAGGGCGGCGGCCGGCGGGGTAGGGACCTAGGGCGGCGGCAGGGCAGGGTAGGGGCGGCGGATAGGGGCGGCGGCCGATGGGGTAAGGGTCAAGGAAGGGGGCGGCCGGCCTAGGGCTTAGGGGCGGCGGCTGGTTGATGGAGGGGGGCGGCGGCTGGGGGTGGAGTCAAAGAAGGGGGGCGGCGAGCGGCTGATAGGGGGGCCCGGGTTGGATCAGTTTTGGGAGAGAGAGGGAGAGAGATCGGGGTGATGGGGGAGAAGAGAGGAAGAGAGAGAGAGAGAGAGAGAGAGAGAGAGAGAGAGAGAGAGAGAGATGAGAGGGAATGGGTCTGGTTCGGGTCTGGGTTTGGGGGTTTTGGGGTTTGGGTTTTGGGTTTTTAGTTTAGGTTTTTCTCTTTTTTTTTTTTTTAGTTTTTTTTTTAGTTTTTTATTATTATTATTTTTTTATTTCCAAAGCCCGGTCATTACATATTATTTTTTCTAGGAAAGTCCCTGTGGGATCGACCTCGCTTCGCTGCACTATAATCCACGATTCGTGCACTTGCGAGTACAATTAAAATATCATAACAAGTTTTTGGCACCGTTGCCGGGGACCTTGTTTTAGGAAAATACTTAAATCTTATTAGATTGCTTCCTTCTACTAGTTTAAAAAAAAATAATAATAATAATAATAAAATAAATAAAAACTTTTTCTTGACGGTGCATGAGCACGTGGCTACGTGATCACACAAACCGTCTTATTCGAATTGAATTTGCTACAATGGGAGATAACGTGCAAGATCCAAAAACTCTTCACGAGTTATTCTCTCCAATAACGACCAATCCGCCCTCTTGCATAGTATTGCCCGGAACCACTGCGGCACACTTTGAACTAAGGCCACAGATCATTCAACTCCTACCTACCTTCTATGGCCTGGCGACTGACAATCCTTACATGCATATCAAAGAATTTCTCGAGATATGCTCGACTTTTAAATTCCAAAACTTCCCTGATGAATCTGTTCGCTTGCTGTTATTTCCCTTTTCTTTGAAAGATAAAGCAAAAGTATGGCTTAGTTCCTTACCCTCTGGATCAATCAATTCATGGGATATTTTGGTAACAAAATTCCTTTCAAAATTCTTCCTAATGTCTAAAACTTAGGAGGGCAATTGCTGACTTTACACAAGAAGAAAATAAAAAATTCTACGAGAGTTGGGAGCGATTCAAAGACCTACTTTTAAAGTGTCCTTACCACGGATTCGAAATATGGAGACTCGTTCAATATTTCTATAACGGGTTAACTCAAACTCACCGAAACATGATCGAGTCTATGAACGGTGGCTCGTTTCTGAGTCTTGGGGAGGATACAACTTATTAATTTCTTGAGGGACTATCAGAGAGTTCTCAGCAATGAGATTTTTCTAGTCATCAAGACAGATCAGCCCCAAAACCTAAAAGAGGAGGGATTTACGAATTCAAAGAAGAATTTGACCTGAAGGGTAAGATATAAAATCTTTCTAGAAAAGTAGAGGCTATGGCTCTGAATATGAATATTGAACCTATTAACCAAAGTCCTAATGAAATATGGACTGTATGCGTGAGTCCTATGCATACTTCCCAAAATTGTCCATCTAGATTTAACAATCCAGATTGTCATGCTGAGCAAGTTAATGTCCTAAATAATAACTATAGAAAACCTTTTGGGAACCCATTTTCAGAAACTTACAACCAAGGTTGGAGGGATCACCCAAACTTCTCATGAAAATCTCAACAAAACTTTGGGGGACAATCATCAAATCCAATGCATCCTCTAGTGCAGCCCCCTAGTTTTGCTACACAATAACATAGGAAACCCTCGCTTGAAGAAACTATCCATCAATTGATGCAGTCTAATCAACAGATCATACAAACCATGCAAACAAATATTCAAAGCAACTCACAAGCTATCTCTAATCTTGAAACAACTGTTGGACAGCTTGCAACTGCACTAAATGAACGGGAGAGGGGAAAATTCCCAAGTCAATCTATTCCAAATCCAAGAGGGCAACATGAAATAGGTACTTCCAGTGCAACAAACTCATCCTCTCAAGTAGAGCATATATGCCAAGTCTATTACCACCCTTAGAAGTGGAAAGACTATCAACAAGGATCTTCCAACGGACGATGATCGACTTGAGAACATTCCGACAAAAGATTCTCAACCTGATGATACTTCAAAAGATAAGGATGAGGAAGAGCTTGGCACCAACAACCTACAGAAAAAGGATGAATCTCAACCTACTTATAAGCCACCTATTCCATTTCCTCAAAGATTCATTGCACCTAAGAAGGGGGCAACTGACAATGAAATCTTAGAGATTTTCAAACAAGTGAATATTAACATCCCACTTCTAGATGCCATCAAACAAATTCCAACATATGCCAAATTTTTGAAGGACCTTTGCACCGTCAAACATAAACTCTATGTGCAAAAGAAGGCCTTCTTAACTGAACAAGTCAGTTCTATTCTTAAATACAACACTCCTCCCAAGTACAATGATCCGGGCTGTCCTACCATCTCTTGCATTATTGGAAACAATAGTATAGAACAAGCCCTTCTCGATTTAGGAGCTAGTGTTAACCTGCTACCTTACTCTGTCTATAAACAATTGGGCTTAGGTGAGTTGAAACCTACCAAGGTCACACTACAACTGGCTGACCGATCAGTGAAAGTACCACGAGGAATAGTCGAAGATGTGCTTGTCAAGGTTCACAAATTTTATTTTCCTGTGGATTTTATTGTCTTGGATACACAACCAACAGCACATGTGAACACCTCGATTCCAGTCATTCTTGGTCATCCATTTCTAGCAACTGCTAATGCCCTAATTAATTGCCGAAATAGAGTCATGAAACTTTCCTTTGGAAATATGACCGTAGAGCTTAATATCTTTCACATGAGTAAACAACCAGTTGATGAGGATCTGGATGAGGTTCAAGAGGTCAACATGATCGATACAATCCTTGAAAAACCCTTGGTACCTTTAGATCCTTTAGAGGCATGTCTAGCCTACTTTGGAGATCATGATATTGATAATGATGAGTCTTTTAGAGAGATTAATGCCTTATTAGATTCAGTTCCGCTCTTAGACACTAATAAATGGAAAGCAAGAATAGAGCCCTTGCAAATACCCACTTCAATACCTGTGCCACCAATCATTGAACCCCCGAAGTTAGAGCTTAAGCCTTTGCCTGAAACATTGAAGTATGCATTTCTTGGTGATGTTGAAACCTTACCTATCATAATCGCGTCTCATTTGGATAAGAACCAAGAAAAGAAGTTACTCGATATTCTTTCTATACATAGGGAGGCAATAGGATGGTCCATCTCTGATATCAAAGGGATCAGTCCCTCTGTGGTTATGCATCAAATCTATCTTGAAGATAATTCAAAACCATCGAGAGAATCACAAAGAAGACTAAATCCTACTATAAAGGAAGTAGTACGAGGGGAGGTCATAAAACTTCTTGATGCAGGAATCATATACCCAATATTTGATAGTCAATGGGTCAGCCCAGTTCAAGTAGTGCCTAAAAAATCTGGTGTCACAGTCATCGCTAATGAAAGCAATGAGTTGATCCCAACAAGGATCCAAACTGGTTGGCGAGTGTGCATCGATTATAGAAAGTTGAATTCTATGACCAGAAAAGATTATTTTCCTTTACCTTTTATCGACCAAATGTTAGAACGCTTAGCCGGCCACGCTTACTACTGCTTCCTTGACGGGTTTTCAGGCTATAATCAAATCGCTATTGCCCCTGAAGACCAAGAAAAAACTACGTTTACATGTCCATTTGGTACATTTGCATATCGTCGCATGCCCTTTGGGCTATGTAATGCACCAGCCACCTTTCAGCGATGCATGCTGAGTATCTTTTCGGACATGGTGGAACGATTTTTAGAGATCTTCAAGGACGATTTCTCAATATTTGGTTCAACATTTGATAGATGTCTACATCATTTGACACTTGTATTAGAACGTTGCAAAGAAAAGAATCTAATTCTCAATTGGGAGAAATGTCATTTTATGGTCAAATCTGGTATTGTTCTAGGACATATTGTGTCAGAAAAAGGAATTCAAGTCGATAAGGCCAAAGTAGAACTGATTGCACATCTTCCACCTCCAACTACCGTCAAGGCTGTGCGATCCTTTTTAGGCCATGCTGGATTTTATCGTCGATTTATAAAAGATTTTAGTAAAATTTCCAAGCCTCTATGCGATCTATTAGTGAAAGATGACCCTTTTGATTTCACACCTGCTTGTATGGAGTCCTTTGAGAAACTAAAAACCGAGTTAACCTCGGCACCCATCATCCGACCTCCTGATTGGAATATTCCATTTGAGGTGATGTGTGATGCTTCAGACTATGCCATAGGTGTTGTACTAGGTCAACGAGTCAATAAACTCCCACATGTCATTCAATATGCAAGTAAGACTTTAAACGACGCCTAACTCAACTATTCAACCACGGAGAAAGAATTGTTGGCTGTCGTCTTTGCCCTCGATAAATTTCGTCCTTACTTGATAGGATCAAAGATTATTATATACACTGATCATGCAGCCCTAAAGTATCTTCTTACAAAAAAGGAGGCTAAGGCCCGGTTGATTCGATGGATACTATTGCTACAAGAATTTGATCTTGAAATCCGTGACAGAAAAGGTTCTGAGAATGTAGTTGCTGATCACTTGTCTAGATTACTAGTTGAGTCCACATTAGAATCACAACCTGTGCTAGAGACCTTTCCTGATGAGTAGTTAATGTCCATCTCTAACACAAAGGCTCCTTGGTATGCTGACATTGTCAACTACCTTGTAACTGGACAAATGCCATCTTTCTGGCCAAAGCAAGAACGATTCCGTTTTCGTTCCATAGCCAAATGGTACTTTTGGGATGACCCGTATTTATTTAAATATTGTCCTGTTCAAATCATAAGACGGTGCATCCCTAAATGGGACCAAAGAAAAATTATGTCACTTTGTCATGACCATGCTTGTGGTGGTCATTTTAGTGGCAAGAAAACGACAGCTAAGGTCTTACAATGTTGCTTTTATTGACCTACATTATTCAAAGATGCACACGCTTACTGTCAAACATGTGATAGATGTCAACGGCTAGGAAAGATCTCAAAAAGGAATGAGATGCCTCTGAATCCAATATTGATTATCGAAATCTTTGATGTCTGGGGCATCGACTTTATGGGACCGTTCCCTATGTCATATGGAAATCAGTACATTTTAGTTGCCGTTGACTACATCTCTAAATGGGTAGAGGCAATTGCATGCAAAACTAATGACCATAAAGTGGTAGTCCAGTTCTTAAAAGATAATATATTATCTCGTTTTGGCACCCCTCGCGCAATTATTAGCGATGGGGGTAAGCATTTTTGTAATCGTATCTTTGAAGCTCTAATGAGAAAGTATGCTATTACTCATAAGGTCACCACCCCATACCACCCACAAACAAGTGGCCAGGTCGAAATATCGAATAGGGAGATTAAGACCATATTGGAGAAGACGGTAAACTCCACAAGAAAAGATTGGTCACTTTGATTGACTGATGCCTTGTGGGCTTACCGTACCGCTTATAAAATGCCCATTGGAATGTCGCCATTTAGATTGGTTTATGGAAAGGTGTGGGGGAAAATTTTCGTGCCGACCCGAAGACCTCGTCGCACCAGTCAATTGAAGGGTCG
The DNA here is from genome assembly GCA_947650365.1 of Chamaelirium japonicum. Lineage (NCBI taxonomy): Eukaryota > Viridiplantae > Streptophyta > Magnoliopsida > Liliales > Melanthiaceae > Chamaelirium > Chamaelirium japonicum. Next base: position 5,828,692 of record OX393555.1, on the reverse strand, counting down.
AGTCGAAGATTGTTGTTCGATCTGTTGATTGGAGTTGCAGTTCTCAATACACAAGCAGAGAGATGTAATCAGAGAGTGGACTCGAGAGATGTGATATCGGAGTTCAGCCGAAGCCTATGTCTCCGTGCTATAGGGAGCAACCCGAATTCACTAACACTTGTATCGAAATGATCTCGACAGGCCGAGTATCACTGAAACCACTCTGATCTCTTCAAAGATAAGAAGAAGATCGAAGAGAGGAAGAGGAGAGATGAAAACTGAAATCCAGAGCTCTGGTTTTCTGAAAATCAGATCTCAGAACTGGAAAATTGGATCTATTTACATTCGAAGGGCTGCTATTTATAGGATTTTCTGTTGGCAAATGGCAGTTTCTGCTGTCATATCTGGGGATCCTCCAGGTAAAGCTGGTGGGCCCCGCTACTGTCTCCTGGGGGATTCCACAGACACTTGGGCCCACCAAGCTGGGCCGGTGGGTCCTGCTATAGTCTTCGGGGGCCCACTAGGCAGGTCCGGAGGGTCCCGCTGTAGTCTTCATGGGCCCACCAGGCAGGGTCGGTGGGTCCCGCTGTAGTTTTCGTGGGCCCACCAGGCAGGGCCGGTGGGTCCCATTGTTGTCTTTGTGGGCCCACCAGGCAGGGCCGATGGGTCCCGCTGTAGTTTTTGTGGGCCCACCAGGCAGGGCCGGTGGGTCCCGTTGTTGTCTTTGTGGGCCCACCAGGCAGGGCCGGTGGGTCCCGCTGTTTGTAGGCTTCTTGCCAAAATTTGCACCCACAGTTACCCCCTCCAAGTTAGCTAAGAGGCCACTTTGGCTGGCTTGGATTCGTGGTACAAAGCTAACAACCCCCTATCACACACGTAGAGGAGCTTTGTCGAGTGTTAGCGTCGAAATAAGATTGATCGGTCAATTTCTGATTGATCGATCAAAATTGACAGATCGGTCAATTTTGACCGATCGGTTGAATTTGACCGATCGGTCAAATTCAACCGGTCGAGGTTGAAGTGATCGGTCAGAAAACATAGTTTTCTGACCGATCCAGTAGAAAATCGATCGATCGGTTGAATTTGATCGATCGGTCAAGTCTAACCGATCGGTTAGATTCAACCGGTCGAGGTTGAAGTGATCGGTCAGAAAACATAGTTTTCTGACCGATCCAGTAGAAAATCGACCGATCGGTTGAATTTGACCGATCGGTCAATTCTGACCGATCGGTTAAATTCAACCGGTCGAAGTTTGCGGGATCGGGAAAAAAAACCAAGTTTTTTGCCTGATCCAGTAGAAAATCGACCGATCGGATGAATTTGATCGATAGGTCAAGTCTGACCGATCGGTTAAATTCAACCCGTCGAGGTTGGCGAGATCGGGCAAAAAGCCAAGTTTTTTGCTTGATCCAGTAGAAAATCGACCGATTAGTTGAATTAGACCGATCGATCAAGTCTGACTGATCGGTTAAATTCAACCGGTCGAGGTTGGCGGGATCGGGCAAAAAGCCAAGTTTTTTACCTGATCCAGTAAAAAATCGACCGATCGGATGAATTTGACCGATCGGTTAAATTCAACCGGTCGAGGTTGGCGGGATCGGGCAAAAAGCCAAGTTTTTTGCCTGATCCTGTAGAAAATCGATCGATCGGATGAATTTGACCGATCGGTTAAATTCAATCGATCGAGGTTGGCGGGATCGGGTAAAAAGCCAAGATTTTTGCCTGATTTGTAGAAAATCGACCGATTGGATGAATTTGATCGATCGGTCAAGTCTGACCGATCCGTTAAATTTAACCGATCGAGATTGGCGGGATCGGGCAAAAAGCCAAGTTTTTTGCCTGATTCAGTAGAAAATCGACCGATCGGATGAATTTGACCGATCGATCAAGTCTGACCGATCGGTTAAATTCAACCGGTCGAGGTTGGCGGGATCGGGCAAAAAGCCAAGTTTTTTGCCTGATCCAGTAGAAAATCGACCGATCGAATGAATTTGACCGATCTGTCAAGCCTGACCGATCAGTAAAATTCAACCGGTCGAGGTTAAGTTCTGAACCTGCCGAGTCTAGGTGGAAGAAGAGCCTGTTTTTCTGCGAGGTCTTCAGAATTTTCTGCGAGGTTTTTCGCCTAACGCTTTCAGAATTTTTCGAAGTCCAGAATCGTTTCTCTCGATTTCCTGTTCTCTGTTTTCCGATCGGTCGAATGGCATCTTTCGGCAGCTCGAAGAAGATGAATGTGATCCCCTCAAAGAGGAAGGGGAAGGAGATTGCCGAAGTTTCATCCCCTCCGAAAGGTCGTGGCAAAGGCAAGGCGGTGCTCGTGGAGCTAGGAGAATTGGGCAAAAGGCACATGGGAGTCGGATTTGCCTAAGCTCCATCAAGGCCAGAGCACATTCCTAAGGCGAAGTTTGTTTTGGGCCCTCTGATGTCACTGACGAAGGAACCTGCTTATATGTATAACACCGGTGGCAAGTTTACTGACGTGAAGAGGGCTAAGTGGCAGAAGCTACTCGCTTGTTTCACAGAGGGGAAGACTCGACCATCGCTCTCGGGAGTTCAGTCTGCTTTTGGAATCGACAAGCGAATAATCTTCACGAATTTTGCCAGTAAGGAGCAAGTGATGGGGACAGTAGTCATCGTAGGTCAGTTGAACTACGGGTTGCGTCTCCCACTGCCACCCTTCGCCGCGAGGTTGCTGAACACCTCAGGCCTCTATCCCGGGCAGATCACTGGGAACACTTGGAGGATTATCTATGCCTTCTGCCGCGTAGAGTCTGACTTCCAGGATGAGCTCAGGGAATGCTACTCTAGCATCCCTGATGGTGAAGAGGCCTGGATCGAGCTGGGGTACTTCTTCTATCACTACAAATGGGCGTCGAGGAAAGACAGCCCGTTCTTCAACTTGACAGGCGTGTCTGCCTTGCGTCCGATCGTCGATACCGTCCCCTCCGACAAGCTATACACCGACTGGCCGATTTCGATCTCCGGAGCATGGACGCCTCTGTCAGTGCCTGAGACCCCCCGGAATGATGTTCACAAGGAGATAAAGATATACTGTGCGGGGGGTATTTACGCCTGGCCTTCGGAGCGAGTTGGTGCTATTGACAATCTGTTCTTGGAGTTGACATGCGGCACTCGATCGTGGAGGCAGTTTTCGAACTGCCCGGTCAGGTATGGCAACGCTAATCTCCTCCACCGTTTGCAGGCCTGGTACGAGGACAATGAAGTCTTGTACTCCGATTATGAGGAGGATCCTCAATCGGGCAAGATTGTTAGAAAAATCCGGGCTGAGAAGAAGGCATACGGTGCGAGGCGTCGATTGCCCACCACAGAAGAGAAGTTGGTGATACGCCGCCAAGGCCAGGCGAAGAAGAGAAAGGTCATCGTCGAAGAGAAAAAGGAGGAGGAAGAAGAGAAAGAGAGAGAAGAGGAAGAAGATGAAGAAGAGGGAGAAGAAGGTGGAGAAGACGAAGAGGATGGATGTGATGATGGTGATGACGATAACGGGGAGGACGGTGATGGTGATGGAGCTGATGATGACGACAACGATGAAGATGGGGGTGGTGAGGAAGATATTCCTCCCACCCCCACGGGTGGTGATGGAGGAAATGGGGGTGGTGAGGAAGAAATTCCTCCCACCCCCACTGGTGGTGACAAAGGACATGGGGGTGGTGAGGAAGAAATTCCTCCTACCCTCACTGGTGGTGAAGAAGGAGGGAAAGACTCATAGCCTATCCCCATCGACGAGGCTAAGGCCCATCGTATAGAGGAGGTGATGAATGCTGAGGGCGATGGCCACAGGGTAGTTCCCGCCTACCACTTTGAAGAGTTGAAGAAGCTCCCAGTGCGCTTGAAGATCAAGTTTTCGGGGAGTGGTGGGGTTGGTAGCAACCCCACGCCCCTCGACCAAATGCCTCCAGATGTTCTCCGTCTTGAGGGTGCGATTACGAGCGGGGGTCTGGAGGTTGAGCAACCTCCACCCCCGTTGCGTTCTTTGGCAGAGAAAATGGCAGCCATTGTGGCCGGGCTCGATCAGTCGAGCGGGCAACAAGATGAAGGGGAGATCTTACCTCCTCGAGGTGTTCCTTCTCCCATATATATGGAGAGAGAGAGAGAGCCGCGTGGGCGATGGGACTCCCCAACCTCAGCCGGAGCCAACCCCCACCAAGGAGAAGTCAGCCCCTAAGGGTAAGAGCTCTGACCGTGGGAAGGGGAAAATATCTCGAGTCGATGCCTCAGATATCCATACTAACCTTCTTGAATGCCTTATATTTGAAGTTTGAAAATATTCTAACTCTTTGAACTTTTGTATTGATTGTAGGTACTCCTACTGGCACGGCTCAGAAATTGAAAAACTTGGGTGAGGTTGATATCAACCACCCAACGAGTATGATCCGGAAGCTCTGCAACCTTCCGGATGCTACTCTGGATGAAGCCTTTGACAGGCTTGAAGTAGTGGTAGGTGCATTAGCTTTACTTGATCTTTGAGTTGTATCTTCAGAATAATTCTAACTCTTCTGTTTACTTGCAGAACTCAGCAGTTTTGAAGTTCGCTAGCAAGCTCTTCAGGAAGGCAGGAGAGCGGGAAGCTTCATCTGAGGCATCCCGTTTGATAGCTGAACTGGAGGCTGCGAACGAAGAAAAGGATAAGCTGAGAGAAATTCTCTCTTCCAAGAAGGAGGCCTTGAAAGTCAAGATCGAGGCCCTTCGCAAGGAGAAGCTGGAGAGCAAGGGGTGGCAAAACGGTTATGAGGCTCCGGGTCATGAGCTTGAAGAGTTGAAGAACCGATTCTTCAAGATGGAGACCCTGGCCCATGACCAAGGAGTAGAACTCAAGGAGTTGAAGGGCCGATTTGACAGCAGGGAAGCTGCTCTCGCTGCCAGAGAGGCTGCTCTTGCAGCTAAGGAGGCCGCTTCTACTACCAAGGAGGAGGCTCTCAAAAAGGAGTTAGAGCATACTCGTGCTGAATGTCAGAGCTTCAGGGAGACGGCAGAGAAGGCGGTAGAAGCACTCAGGGTTCATGCCAGCAGTGTCCGATCTTTTAAGGCTTCTGCAGCGAGCAAAGCTCATGGTGGATCTGAAGGAGAGAGGTCATGTAACGCCCCGATATTTTACGGATTAATTCAACCCGTATAAGACTGGGGTGTTAGGAATAAAACTTGATATAAATAAGTTCCATCAAATATGGAAATTATTGAGCCAATCCATTAAAACATCATTGTTTAATACAATTTATTGAAAACGAAAGCCTAAAAACTAAGACTTTCCACATTGTCACATCATAATCCAGCTCCGTCATCGTCATAGAAAGGAGTGTAGAGTGGGTCTTCAACTCCTTCTGGGTCGCATCCCGATCGCTCCTCATCTTCTCCGAGTACTGCAGGGTTTGTCTCTGTAGGGTGTACATCATCTGTAGGGGGGTGAGTTCTATCCACTGACTCACCAATGACTCAGTTTTGTTCATGCTAAATAATATGTATTGAAAGCAGTAAACATGACTACAAAAAGTAAATAATTAAAACATTAATCACCCGATTCCCTTTTTGGCCCTTCTGGCCAGGGTAGGAATCTCAATCCTTACCCGGGTACTTTTAGTCCGCAACAAGGCTAGCCCCACACCTAGGTACTTTTTGGCCTTCCGCCAGGGCAAGACCCACACCCAGGTACTTTTTGACCTCAGCCAAGGCTAGCCCCACACCCCAATAAGTGATTACGTATTTCAAAATTTACCATTCCATATCAAATTACCGACATTCTATAGCATATAATTAGCATGAATAAAACTGAGTTTAAATCCCCTACCTGGACCGTTGCAAACTCTTACTCCATATAAGGAAGCTTTAGTACGCTCAAAACCTGAAGATATGTTACTAATAATTGGTTAGTTTTTACCCTAAATTTTACCAGGATTTTTCCAACATTTTTCGATGTGAACTAATGGGTTTTCTTTTTTTAAGGGTATTTTGGTCAATTCCAAAATATTTTAAATTTATATTCATTTTGTAGAGTTTTTTATTAGGAACCCGTGGCCGCAGACGAAACTCAATTCGGAGTTCGTTTGCTCCCGAAATGGTCATTTTAGTCGGTTTCCACAGATTTTTATTGGGTGGTCTGCCCTTGGTAAAAAGGTCGGGTTGTGTTTAGTAATAAGGCTGTGGGTTTTTAAAAACAGTGTTGTTTTATCACTTTTTTTCTTTTTGGGCTTAAAAAAACGTAATGGGCTTCGGCCCATGGGTTTCAGCCCAATTACATAAATGGGCCTTCAGCCCATTTGAATATTAATTAATATATATATATAAAATACTAACCGGCGACGGTGTCGGCGGCGGGCGGCGGCGACCGACGGCGGCGGGCGGCGGCCGGCGGCCGACGGCGGCGACCGGCGGCGGTGGCCGGCAGCGGGGGTGGCCGGCGGCGGGCGGCGGTGACCGGCGGCGGCGGGCGGTGGCCGGCGGCGGGGGTGGCTGGCGGCGGGGGAGTGTGGTCGGTGGTGGGTGGTGGGGCCCGCTTGGTCGCGAGGACTGTTGTGCAGATGTTTGTGGGAGGGGGGGGGGGTTTATATAGGCCCCCCGGGAATACGAAGAGTCCCGGGGGCTTTATTGCAAATCTGCCGTTTCATATTCTGGCCGTCCGATTTGGAAACGAACGGTCACAGATGACGATTCGTATTCTATGTATCGTTTCGTATTCTGGCCGTTCGATTGTGATCGAACGGTCAGATGACGCTTGGTATTCCTAGTTATAGAATAATAATTATTTTTACTAAATTTAAATAGAAAAGACTTAAGGTATTTTTGGTTAGAGGAAATTGTTATAAAAATTTAATAAAAGGTCTTGGTTCGAATCCTTCTATTGACTATTGATGTTTACGTATGCATATAGCCTTTTTCTTTTTAATTTTTTTAATGCTTTAAATGAGTTCAAAACGGAAAAGTTTATATATGTTTTTTGATCGTTTCGTCGAGACGGACGCAATGGCGCTGTCCGATTTTTATTTTAAATTTTGTATCAAAAATTTTCATATAGTGATCTATAATAATAGTGATCTTTAAATTATTATTTTATCTTGGGTTGTTACATTCTCTACCTCTAATAAAAATTTCGTCCTCGAAATTTAAAGTACGTACCTTAGCTGTTGAATAAATGTGGATATTGCTTTTGTATTTCCGATTCCAATTCCCATGTGGCTTCCTCTTCATTGTGATGTTGCCATAACACTTTTACCAGTCGAATAGTTTTGGTTCGTAATTCTTTGTCTTTGGTGTCTAGAATTTTAACTGGTATTTCAATGTAGGAGGCATCTGATTGAATGCTGATATCTTCATCTTTCAAAATGTGAGAAGAATCCGGCTCATACTTGCGAAGCATAGACACATGAAACACTGGATGTATATTTGCCAATTTTAAGAGTAATGCCAGCCGATATGCAACTGGACCAACTTTACCCAATATTTCATAAGGTCCAATAAATCTGGGTGCTAGTTTTCCTTTGAGATCAAAACGCTGAATGCCCTTTCTTGGGGAGATTTTTAGAAAAACAAAATCTCTTACCTCAAATTCGAGAGGTTTTATTCGATTGTCTGCGTAACTCTTCTGTCTGCTCTGTGCTTTTAATAAATTGGCCCGAATAATTTTTATTTTGTCAGTAGTTTCTTGGATTATTTCAGGCCCCATGATACTCTTCTCTCCCACTTCTGTCCAACAGACTGGCGATCTGCAGGGTCTTCCATATAAAGCTTCAAAAGGTGCCATTTGTATGCTGGATTGGTAGCTGTTGTTATAATTAAATTCTATCAGGGGTAGAAAATCTTTCCAACTGCCTTTGAAATCCATCACACAAGATCTTAGCATATCTTCTAAGATTTGTATTACCCTTTCAGATTGTCCGTCCGTTTGACGATGATACGCAGTACTTATATTTAATTCTGTCCCTAATGCTCTCTGTAAACTTCTCCAGAATTTAGAGGTAAAATGAGGATCCCTGTCCGATACAATAGTTACCGGAATACCGTGGAGTCGGACAATTTCCTTCAAGTATAAGGTACTGTCATCTCTAGTGGATGCAGTTGTTTTTCTAGGTAGAAAATGAGCTGATTTTGTTAATCGGTCCACAATGACCCAGATTGAATCATTTCCCCTCTTGGTGGTAGGAAAACCGGTTACAAAATCCATGGTTATATGTTCCCATTTCCATTCTGCTATGGGAAGAGGTTGCAATATCCCAGGTGGTCTTCTGTGCTCTGCCTTCACCTTTTGACAAGTGAGACATTTTGACACAAATTGGGCTACATCATTTTTCATTCCACTCCACCAGAAGTTTCGTTTTAGATTGTTATACATTTTGTTTTCCCCCGGATGAATAGAAAACTTTGACTTATGAGCTTCAGCTAATATATCTTCTCGCAGATAAGGAGCATTAGTGACTGCCAATCTGCCTCGGAATCTCAGCCCATTATCTGACCCGAGCGACCAGTTTTCTATGTTTTCTCCATTTTCTAGTTTGTACCGAATTTCTTGCAATTCGGAATTTGAAGTTTGTGCTTCTAATACTCCTTTTATCATCTCCGGCTGAGCTCTGAGGTGACTTAGATAAGCCCGTGATGGACTGTCTTGTGTGATTAGATCAAAGTTCTCTAAGGTGCAAGCCCACTTCCATTTATCGGCTAGTACATTGGCCAGTTGTCCCTTTCTACTGAGAGCATCTGCCACTACATTTGCCTTTCCAGGGTGATAAATAAAATTATAGTCATAGTCGACTAATAATTCCACCCATCTTCTTTGCCGCAAATTTAAATCTTTTTGTGTGCTAATATATTTCAAACTCTGATGATCGGAGTATAATTCAAATTGTTCCCCATACAGATAGTGACGCCAAATCTTCAGTGCGAACACGACAGCTGCTAGCTCTAGATCGTGAGTAGGATAATTCTTTTCGTGAGTTTTCAACTGTCTGGAAGCATAAGCCACTACTCGGCCATCTTGCATCAGTACCGCTCCTAATCCCACGTGAGAAGCATCGGTATAGAGTGTATATTTCTTCCCGCTTTCTGGTATTGTTAATACCGGGGCTGTAGTGAGTTTTGTTTTTAATTCTTGGAACGCATTTTCACAAGGATCGGACCAATCATATTTTACCCCCTTTTTAGTAAGTCGAGTTATTGGTGCAGCAATACTGGAGAAATTCTGAATAAATCTACGATAATATCCTGCCAACCCCAGAAAACTCCTTATTTTTGTCACATTCTTTGGTGGTTTCCAATTTACTATTGCCTCGATTTTCGCTGGATCAACTGTAACTCCTTCATTAGAGATTACATGTCCCAGAAAGTTTACTTTTGAAATCCAGAATTCACATTTACTGAGTTTGGCGTAAAGTTGATGAAGACTCAACTCTTGTAGTACCAATCTCAAATGTTTTTCGTGCTCCTCCTTGTTTTTTGAATAGATCAAAATGTCATCTATAAACACTACTACGAATTGATCCAAGAAGTTTTTAAAGATTCGATTCATCAAGTCCATAAATGCTGCAGGAGCATTTGTAAGACCAAAAGGCATTACCAAGAATTCAAAATGCCCATATCTTGTTCTGAATGCTGTCTTTGGTATGTCTTCTTCCTTGATTCTTAATTGATGATATCCTGATCGAAGATCTATTTTGGAGAAGTATCTTGCTCCTTTGAGTTGATCAAATAGATCTTCAATCCTGGGGAGTGGATATTTATTCTTTATAGTCACCTGGTTTAATCTTCTATAATCGATGCACATTCGTTTTGTTCCATCCTTCTTTTGTACGAATAATACCGGTGCCCCCCATGGTGACGTACTGGTTCTGATAAACCCGAGAGTAAGTAACTTATCTAGCTGTTTTTTCAACTCTTTTAGTTCTACAGGTGCCATTCTGTATGGGGCAATAGAAATAGGAGCTACTCCAGGCATCAACTCTATTGAAAAATCTATTTCTCTTTTTGGTGGTAATCCAGGAAGATCTTCTGGAAATACTTGTGGAAATTCTGATACTACCAAGGTGGTATTCTGTATCGGAATTTTCACCTCTTCTTCTAAAAGTTGAGCTAAGTAACAAACTTTTGCTCTTGTTTTTCCGAATTTTCTTCCCCAGAATATTATTTCTTTACTATCTGCTGTTTGTAAAGTAACCTTCTTTCGGTAGCAATCCATCATTGCCCGGTATTTAGATAACCAGTCCATTCCTAGTAGAATGTCAAATTTCTCCAGTTTTAGTAATACTAAATTTGCCACCAACTCCACGTCTTCTACTCTGAGTACACAGTTTCTGCAGACTCTGTTTGTTTTAGCTGTATCACTAAGTGCAGTAGTAATGGCCAGAATATACCCTAGCGGTTCAGTCTTTAATTGTAGGTCTTTTGCCAACTGAATTGATATAAATGAATGCGTCGAACCCGGGTCTAGAATTACTCGAGCTAGACTTCCATAAATTAGAATAGTGCCTACGAAAAAATTTTACTTTTACGGTTATCACTTATCTACGAAATGGCTAATTTTTTGAAATGAATAGTTCGTACCTTCAATGACGTCATTTGATTCTTCTTCCGTAGATATTGCAAAAGCTTTTCCAGGCACTTTTGAAAGTTGACCAGGCCGATTCCCAGGTATTTGAGGATTATTCTTGAAGGGAGGTCTGGCTGGAATGTTATTATTCAGACGAGGGCAGGTCTGTTGAAAATGATCCCGCGATCCACAAATGAAGCAGTTTCGAGGTCCCGAAGAAATTTGAGGACCATTATTCCTTCCTGCTAGAAACTCTTGCATCCTTGGCCTTTTGTTTGCTTCTATTGCTGGTGCACTCCTTTTCATCTTGTTCTTTTCAAATATTTTCCGAGTCTCTTCCCATTCTCGCTCCGCTACCATTGCAGTCTGCACCAACTCTCCATAGTTTCTAATGTGAAGTACCGCCACTCGGGTTCGAATATGAGGATTCAGACCCTGTTCGAATCTTTTGGACTTTAATTCCTCCGTGGCTATAAGATAATGAGCGAAGCGTGATAGTTCAATGAACTTGGCTTCATACTGGGAAACACTAAGTTTTCCCTGATAGAGTTCCAGAAATTCCGCAATCATTCTGTCCCTGGTTGCGTCGGAAAAATATTTGTCTAAGAATACTTTGGTAAATTCGTCCCATGTGAAAATAGCTTGAGTTCTCTTGACTGAGTCCCACCAGTAATCTGCTTCTCCTTCTAACATATAAGTGGCCAAGATGACTTTCTGTTCATCATTTACTTTTAAAGTTTCCAAAATCTTCCCCACCTGTTTGAGCCATCTATCGGCAATTAGGGGGTCCGGTTCTCCTTTAAAGGCAGGGGGTTTTAATTCTTTGAATTCCTTTATGATTACTCCCATCCTGGAACCATCCTTTGAAGAGTTCATCTTTTCTATTAGTTGGTGAAGAGCTCCTAACACCTTGGTTAGGTCTTCATTGGGAATATCATTATCGTGTGAATTCATAATGTCTGAAAATTTAAAGAGACACAGACTCAGATAAAAATATACTTTTTCATTACTAATACTTTTCTTGTCACTTTACATATAGCCAACCATTACTAATACATTTCCATATAGCCAACCATTACTAATACATTTCCATATAGCCAACCATTACTAGTACATATAACCGGTTGTTTCTAATACTTTTCTTGTCACTTTACATATAGCCAATAACTATTTTGAAGAACATCGGGTGTTCACAGTAATTTTCACCGCCCACTTTTCCACAGATGCATCGATAACGTTTATAGAAAACAGTCTCATTTTTAGTAGTGGTAGTTGACTTCTTCTCCTTCTTTATCTTCTCGATTTTCTTCTTAGTTTTCACTTTCACTCCCGATGAGCTACCTTCGGATAATTTTGACTTCATGTTTCTGGTTAAAGAAAAAGAAACATTATATATATATATATATATATATATATATATATATATATATATATATATATATATATATATATATATATATATATATATATATATATATATATATATATTTTCGTGACTACCCTACCGATGTCTTTCTAGGCAATCTTTTAAATTACTAGGATCTATTACCTAGGCTCTGATACCAAGTTGTAACGCCCCGATATTTTACGGATTAATTCAACCCGTATAATACTGGGGTGTTAGGAATAAAACTTGATATAAATAAGTTCCATCAAATATGGAAATTACTGAGCCAATCCATTAAAACATCATTGTTTAATACAATTTATTGAAAACGAAAGCCTAAAAACTAAGACTTTCCACATTGTCACATCATAATCCAGCTCCGTCATCGTCATAGAAAGGAGTGTAGAGTGGGTCTTCAACTCCTTCTGGGTCGCATCCCGATTGCACCTCATCTTCTCCGAGTACTGCAGGGTTTGTCTCTGTAGGGTGTACATCATCTGTAGGGGGGTGAGTTCTATCCACTGACTCACCAATGACTCAGTTTTGTTCATGCTAAATAATATGTATTGAAAGCAGTAAACATGACTACGAAAAGTAAATAATTAAAACATTAATCACCCTATTCCCTTTTTGGCCCTTCCAGCCAGGGTAGGAATCTCAATCCTTACCCGGGTACTTTTAGTCCGCAACAAGGCTAGCCCCATACCTAGGTACTTTTTAGCCTTCCGCCAGGGCAAGACCCATTCCCAGGTACTTTTTGACCTCAGCCAGGGCTAGCCCCACACCCAGGTACTTTTTGGCCTCAGCCAAGGCTAGCCCCACACCCCAATAAGTGATTACGTATTTCAAAATTTACCATTCCATATCAAATTACCGACATTCTATAGCATATAATTAGCATGAATAAAACTAAGTTTAAATCCCCTACCTGGACCGTTGCAAACTCTTACTCCTGATAAGGAAGCTTTAGTACGCTCAAAACCTGAAAATATGTTACTAATAATTGGTTAGTTTTTACCCTAAATTTTACCAGGATTTTTCCAACATTTTCCGATATGAACTAATGGGTTTTCTTCTTTTAAGGGCATTTTGGTCAATTCCAAAATATTTTAAATTTATATTCATTTTGTAGAGTTTTTTATTAGGAACCCGTGACCGCAGACGGAACTCAATTCGGAGTTCGTTTGCTCCCGAAATGGTCATTTTAGTCGGTTTCCACAGATTTTTATTGGATGGTCTGCCCTTGGTAAAAAGGTCGGGTTGTGTTTAGTAATAAGGCTGTGGGTTTTTAAAAACAGTGTTGTTTTATTACTTTTTTTCTTTTTGGGCTTAAAAAAACGTAATGGGCTTCGGCCCATGGGTTTCAGCCCAATTACATAAATGGGCCTTCAGCCCATTTGAATATTAATTAATATATATAAAAAAAATACTAACCGGCGACGGGCGGCGGGCGGCCGCCGGCGGCGGTGGCCGGCGGCGGGGGTGGCCGGCGGCTGGCGGCGGCCGGCGGCGGCGACCTGCGGCGGTGGCTGGCGGCGGGCGGCGGCCGGCGGCGGCGACCGGCGACGGTGGCCGGCAGCGGGGGTGGCCGGCGGCAGGCGGCGGCCGGCGGCGGGGGTGGCTGGCGGCGGGGGAGTGTGGTCGGTGGTGGGTGGTGGGGCCCGCTTGGTCGCGAGGACTGTTGTGCAGATGTTTGTGGGAGGGGGGGGGTTTATATTGGCCCCCCGGGAATACGAAGAATCCCGGGGGCTTTATTGCAAATCTGCCGTTTCGTATTCTTGCCGTCCGATTTGGAAATGAACGGTCACAGATGACGATTCGTATTCTATGTGTCGTTTCGTATTCTGGCCGTTCGATTGTGATCGAACGGTCAGATGACGCTTGGTATTCCTAGTTATAGAATAATAATTATTTTTACTAGATTTGAACAGAAAAGACTTAAGGGATTTTTGGTTAGAGGAAATTGTTTTAAAAATTTAATAAAAGGTATTGGGTTCGAATCCTTCTATTGACTATTGATGTTTACGTATGCATATAGCCTTTTTCTTTTTAATTTTTTTAATGCTTTAAATTAGTTCAAAACGGAAAAGTTTATATATGTTTTTTGATCGTTTCGTCGAGACGGACGCAATGGCGCTGTCCGATTTTTATTTTAAATTTTGTATCAAAAATTTTCATATAGTGATCTATAATAATAGTGATCTTTAAATTATTATTTTATCTTGGGTTGTTACAGGTCACGTGCCCCAAGCGTAGCCAAACCCTGATGTAGTCTATCTACTTTTTTGTTATTGTACTTGTAAACTCTTGACATGTAAAAGCTCACTCCTATACTTGAAATTTTTTTGATAGTAAAGATCTTTTTGGTATTAGAAACTGGATGTCTCTTATTGAATATCTTTGAGTGTTGAAAACTGGATGGTATTGAAATGTTTGAATATACATACACTTGAATGTAAGGGGTCGAGTCGTAACTCGATCACCCAAACTTGTTAAGTAACTCGTTAAGTAACTCGAAAGTTGAAGGTTGTTGTAGCACAACTTGAAATCGTTAATATTTGTATGTGAGGGGTTAAGTCGCAACTCAAGCACCCAAACCTGTTAGACGATATTGAATTTGAAATTGAAGGTCATTTAACAGTTGTAAGTAAGGGGTAGTATCGCAACACAAAACTCCCAAACCTGTTAAATATACGTAGTAATTTGAAGGTTGTGTTATAGCACAACCCGAAACCGTTTAACATTTGGCTGTAAGGGGTCGAGTCGCAACTCAAACACCCAAACTTATTAAACGACCTGGTAATTTGAATGTAGATGATTTGAAACTGCTTCAGAACTTGATTTGAAAAGCTGGACATTTGCACACTTGAATATTTGAAAGAAATCTTTATTCATCATGGAATTTACATCATGGATAGAACAATTTGAGATGTCTAGCATTCCAAGCTCGTGGTAGTCTGTCTCCTTCTGGTGAAATCAGCTGGTAAGACCCTTTGCCTCTTATTGATTCAACGATGTAGGGTCCTTTCCAATTGGGAGTTAGTTTTCTACTGCTATGCTCTTTTGTGTTGTAGAAGACTGCTCTGAGGACCAGACTACCAATAGGGAACCATCTTTTATAGACCTTTTGATCGTAGGCTTGTTTGATCTTCTGCTGATACTTGGCCACACGAAGGGATGCTTGGTCTCGTAGTTCTTCAGAGAAGTCCAGATCATTGATACGAAGTTCTTCATTGATTCCTTCTTCAAATGCTCTGGTCTTCAAAGTACTTGAAATGTTTTCTGTTGGGAGTACTGCTTCAGACCCATAGGTTAGGCGGAAGGGTGAGAACCCAGTTGATCTTCTAGGAGTTGTTCGATAGCCCCACATAACTTCTGGTAAAACTTGCTCCCATAATCCTTTCTTGCTATCAAGTTTCTTCTTGAGTATACCCAAAATGGCTCTGTTTGAGGCTTCAGCTTGACCATTGCATTGAGGGTATCTTGAAGTTGAGTAGAAGAGCTTGATTCCATTGTTCAGGCAGAACTCCCGGAACTTGTCGGAGTCGAATTGAGCCCCATTGTCAGCAACTAGGACTTGTGGGGTACCAAACCTCGAGAAGATATTGTGTCTGATGAACTTGATGACTTCATCATCAGTTTCTCGAAAAAGTGGCACTGCTTCGACCCACTTGATGAAGTAATCGGTAGCTAGCAACAAGTACTTCTTCTTACTTGGAGTTGGTGGGAAGGGACCTAAGAAGTCCAACCCCCATTGATGGAAAGGCCATGGGCTCGTTAATTGATGAAGCTCATCAGCTGGAAGATGGATAGCTCGAGCGTGTCTTTGGCAAGGCTCACATCTTTGAACCACCTGGCGAGCGTTTTTTGACATTGTTGGCCAATAGTAACCTTGTAGCTTCGTCTTGGCTTCAAGAGATCTTCCTCCCGAATGATTCCCGCAGGCCCCAGAGTGGATATCAATTAGGATTGCCTTTGCTTGTTCAGGGCCAATGCACTTGAGCAACATCCCGTTGTGAGACTTAAAGTATAGATCTTCTCCTCGAATGATATAGCATGGAATCTTTCTTTGAAGTCTTCGGGCTTGATTTGGATCTTCGGGCATTTTGCCATGTTTGAAGAAATCAAAGATTGACTGTCTCCAATCCTCGAGCTTATTTGAAGTGGTAAGGTTCGAGGCCAGTTGTCCTCCACCCCCAGATTTTTCTGCAGTGGCGACGATCTGTTGTTTTGGGGTGGTCTTGGGCGCTTCTTGGTAATCGATTTGTATTTGTCTTTCTCCAAGCGAATCTCCAAGAACTGAGGCGGCATTGGCTAAAGCATCTGCTTCTCGATTTTCTTCTCTTGGAATTTGAATGAATTCGGTGCTAGTAAAACGTTATTGAAGACATCGCACTAGGGCCAAGTAATTCTGCATTCTTTCTTCACGAGCTGTGTACTCCCCGTTGATTTGCCTTCTGATCAGCTGGGAGTTGCTGTAGACGATGATTCGATCTACCCCCAAGGATTCAGTCATTTCGAGTCCTGAAATGAGTGCTTCGTATTCAGCTTCGTTGTTGGTGGCATTGAACCCGAGGAGAGTGGCCTTCTGAAGATGATCAAGTTCGGGGGATACCAAGACTATCCCAGTTCCCAAACCGATTGCACTTGAAGCTCCATCAGTATAAAGTTTCCATGGAGGAGTTGTGGTAATAGCCTCAAGGCTTGGATTGGCTCTTGTAGCCGGATTGAACAGAGGATCAGCTTCATCTTCAAGGCGCATATCGACATCTTCTTCCCAAGTTATGGGGTCTTCGACTGGAAAGTCAGCTAGAAAATCAGCAATTGCCTGCCCCTTGATTGAGGTGCGAAGTTCGAATTGTATCCCTAGGGCACTCATTTCGATCACCCATTTGGTCATTCGACCCGCTCGACTAGCTTTGTCAACAATATCTTTGAGTGGGTGTTCTGAAATGACTGTGATCTGATGAGAGATAAAGTAAGGTTGGAGACGACATGATGCAGTGAGTAAGGCTAGTATGACCTTCTCCGTCTTTGAATACGAGTCTCAGAAGGGAGAAGTGTATGGCTAATGTAGTAGATCGGCTGCTCGATGCTTTCTCTTCTGCTGACCAGGACCGCACTGATTGCTTGATCGGTGACGGCGAGATAGAGCCCTAGATCTTCTTTTGGAAGTGGAGCCATTAGGATGGGAGCTCGCACGAGATATCTTTTGACGTCTTGAAAGGCTTGCTCGTAAGTTGAACTCCAGCCAAATGTATCTACCTTTCGAAGTTTGTCGAAGAGTGGCTTGCATTTTTATAGGAAGACTTTGAAATGAACCGGTTAAGGGCTACTAACCTTCCGGTGAGGCGTTGAACTTCTTTCCGATTTGTAGGCGATAGCATGTCCAGAATAGCTCGAATTTGGTCTGGGTTAGCTTCGATGCCCCTTCTGGTCACAAGATGACCTAGAAATTTGCCTGATTGAACTCCGAAAGCACACTTGGCTGGATTGAGTTTCATACGATACTTTCGAAGGACTTGAAAGGTTTCAACTAGATCGGATAGATGTCTTCCTCGAGTGGAGCTCTTGGTAAGGAGATCGTCGACGTAGACTTCAACGTTGCGCCTGATCTGATCTTCAAACATCTTTGTGACTAGCCGTTGATAGGTAGATCCGGCATTCTTGAGGCCGAAAGGCATTACGTTATAGCAGTAGAGACCTCGGCTAGTCACAAAGCACGTCTTCTTTTGATCGTCCGAATAAAGCGGAATTTGATTGTACCCAGAGTATCCATCCATAAAAGATAACAGCTCGTGGCCAGCAGTGGCATCGACGAGTCTATCTATCCTTGGCATGGGAAATGGATCTTTGGGACAAGCCTTGTTGAGGTTGGTGAAGTGGACGCACACTCTGACCTTCCCGTTCTTCTTTGGAACAGCAACTATGTTGGAGATCCACGTAGGGTACTCTACTTCACGAATAAAGCCTGTTGTGAGTAACTTACTGATCTCCTCTTGAACAGCAACTTGTAGCTCTGGTCGGATTGTACGTGACTTTTGCTTGACAGGTTTCACTTCCTCTTTGATCACGAGTCTGTGACAAGCGTCATCTGGATTGATCCCAGGCATATCCTCGAAGCACCAGGCGAAGACGTCGATGTTGGACTGAAGGAAGGATAGCATATCTCACGCTTCTGCGTCGCTGAGACCGGCACCGATGAAGGTTTGTTGAGGGAGATCTTTACTGCCGATATTGATTGGAATGATTTCTTCAATTGAAGGTGAGGCCTCCCACTCGATTGGTGGGGGCTCGGCCAGCGGAATCTCCTTTGATGGCTATTTCGAAGAGGGACCAGCTTCGTCTCGTGGTCGCTTTGAAGGAGCAATATTGATCTTACGATCTGTTTTTGCAGCAGCACCTTCACAAGATCGCCCGGCTTGTTGGTCTCCTCGAATGCAGATGATGCCTTCTCCCATTGCGAATTTAAGTAGTTGATGGTAAGAAGAGGAAATGACATTGATCTGGTGGAGGAATGGTCGCCCGAGAATAGCGTTGTAGCTGGATGTTCCTTCAACGATCGCAAATCTCACCGATACTCGAGTCTCTTGGCTGAGGTCAAGGGTGAATCTTGATTCACCCACTGTTATACTTTGCTCACCAGTGAAGCCAGTAATCACCGTGGGGATGACTTTGAGACTTGTATACTTATGTCCCAGATGTTTGAAACAGTCTGAGAACATAATGTCGATGGAGCTTCCAGTATCGATGAGGATGCGGTTGACGGTGCTTCCGTCGATGATGAGCTTTAGGACCAGAGGGTCTCGATATGGAGTATGAACTCCTTGAAGGTCTGAGTCGTTGAAGACGATGGAGGGCCAAGCTAAGCCCTTGATAGGCTTCTCGATCCAGGTATCCTCCTTGTTTGCTGCAGAGCGAACATGGAAGATGCGTCGAATTTGTCGATCGACTTCATTCCCGGTCAAAGCTTGATTGTGCAATGAACCGTGAATACCAAAGACGTTGGCATTCACAGTGATAGGTGATCGGTTAGAAGAGATCTGATGGACCCAGCAAGCCTCTTTCCCCTTTGCAGATGTTCGGCGTTGATCTTGTCCTCCTCTGACGAACTCTTGAATATGGCCTTCGCGCAATAGATCTTCAAGATGAAATCTCAGCCGATAGCACCGATCGGTGGAATGGCCATGACTTCGGTGGAAGTCGCAATAAACTGTTTTGTCTGCAGTGACTTTGTTGTCAGGCTGCAGAGGATTAGGCCTCCGGAGAAACTCCTCGTGTTGAATGCGATCGAGGATTTGCTCGATCGGTAGATTCCATTCGGTGAAAATGACCTTCTTCGGGGGAGATCGGCGTCCATCGTTTCTTGAACGTTTGTTGGCAGGGGGAGCTGCTGCCTCAGCGTTGTGAGCTTTGGCAGCATACTTTGGAGCTTCCCTCTCGGCAGGCCTTCGCTTCGTCTCCTGTCCCTTTCGGGCTACTTGATCATCCTCAACCTCAATTTCCCTTTGGATTCGATCAAACATTGAACCCAGGGAAGGAGGAGGATTGCGAATGAAGTCGTTGTAGATGTGCAGGTCAAAGCGGAGTGCATTATGGAAAGCTAACATTATAGCTTCATCATCCAGATGCCTTCCGGAGAGGGCGGCGTGCTCGTTGCGGAATCTCCTTGTGAAGCTGCGGAGACTTTCGTCAGCACCCATCCTTAGCCGATAGAGGGAGTCGAGCTTCTTCTCAGGCTTCAAGTTCAGCTGATAATGTTGCACGAAGAGGTTGGCCAAAACACTGAACTGGGTGATGGACCCAGCTCGGAGATTATGGTACCAATCGAGTGATGGCTCGTCGAGGCTCCCGGCGAAGGTGCGACAAAGTACGTGGTTCTCTTCTTCGTGCGGTGTCAGAGCTTGCTTGAAGGCTAGTATGTGGAGAGTTGGATCTCCTTTGACACAATTGAATTTGGGGAGAGTGGGAGTTCTCCATCCCCTTGGAAATATCGACTCGAAGAGGCTTCGATGGAGAGGTCCGGCAGAGGAGTATCTGTCCCTACGACCATGCCCTCGACTTGGATGTAGATCGAGAGGCAAGATCAAGAGATCTTGTTCAGGCCTCTGAGTATCAGCAGGTTGGAGTCGGTGACGAAGGTTTGATCCAAGCCCATGCTGAAGCGGAATAGATGGAGAAACTCTACTCTTTGAGGGAGCCCCTTTCATCTGATGTCTCCTTGAGATGTCAGGTTTTGAAGGTGCCTTCCTGTCGTAGTTGCGACCAGAAGAGGATTGGGAGGACTCGTCGTCGAGGCGATCCCAAACACTCTGCTTCCATGGGGCAGCAGAAGGAGTTGGGTCGCGATGAATCCTCTCAAGGGTAGCAGTGCCCATTGATCTCCGTTGCTCGGAGTGGATTGATTGTCGTGGAAGATCGACCCTCTCATTAGTAGAGGGGATAGGAAGAGCAATCCCAGCCTCGGAGGCCGCCTTCTTGAGAGCATCCCTCTCAGCGGTGAGGGTAGCGTTCTGTTTTGCCAATTGAAGCAATTGGAAGTCGATCACTGAGATTTGATAGGTCGATGGAGGGTTCTCAGCAGGAGCAGGGGCAGTCTGCCCAATTGATTGATGAGGAGGAGGGGCGATCGGCCGATCAACTAATCTCACGCTTCCTGGGTGAACCCCCACATCGGGGACAGCAAGGGGCTGTCCGAAATTGAGCCTTTGACTCATTGAATGAGTCTCAGGACGAGGTTGACGAGTGTTACTTCCTTCTGGTTGACCTTGATGCTTCGTCCTCGCCATTTAGAAGAGAGCGAAGGGTACAACGAGAATGCTGGTGTCCTATCGGTTGTCTGTTCAACCGAAGGGGCGAGAAAGTTTGACTATCGATCGGTTGTCTGCTTAACCAATCTAATAGTCATTGTGGAGAGGACTTGGCTTTTTGTAGGATCCCATAGACGGCGCCAAACTGTGGGGGAAAATCTTCGTGCCGACCCGAAGACCTCGCCGCACCAGTCAATTGAAGGGTCGAGTCGAAGATTGTTGTTCGATCTGTTGATTGGAGTTGTAGTTCGCAATACACAAGCAGAGAGATGCAATTAGAGAGTGGACTCGAGAGATATGATCTTGGAGTTCAGCCGAAGCCTACGTCTTCGTGCTATAGGGAGCTAGCAACCCGAATTCACTAACACTTGTTTCGAAGTGATTTCGACAGGCCGAGTATCACTGAAACCACTCTGATCTCTTCAAAGATAAGAAGAAGATCGAAGAGAGAAAGAGGAGAGATAAAAACTGAAATCCAGAGCTCTGGTTTTCTGAAAATCAGATCTCAGAACTGGAAAATCGGATCTATTTACATTCGAAGGGCTGCTATTTATAGGATTTTCTGGTGCCAAATGGCGGTTTCTGCTGTCGTATCTGGGGATCCTCCAGGTAAAGCTGGTGGGCCCCGCTACTGTCTCCTGGGGGATTCCACAGACACTTGGGCCCACCAGGCTGGGTCGGTGGGTCCTTCTATAGTTTTCGGGGGCCCACTAGGTAGGGCCGGTGGGTCCCGCTTTAGTCTTCATAGGCCCACCAGGCAGGGCCGGTGGGTCCCGCTGTAGTTTTCGTGGGCCCACCAAGCAGGGCCGGTGGGTCCCGTTGTTGTCTTTGTGGGCCCACCAGGCAGGGCCAGTGGGTCCCGCTGTAGTTTTTATGGGCCCACCAGGCAGGGCCGGTGGGTCCCGTTGTTGTCTTTGTGGGCCCACCAGGCAGGGCCGGTGGGTCCCGCTGTTTGTAGGCTTCTTGCCAAAATTTGCACCCACAAAAGCATGCCACCTTCCTGTCGAACTAGAACATAAGGCTTATTGGGTGATCAAACGCCTCAATTTCGATCTCGACAAGGCAGGCGAGCGCAGAAAGCTTCAACTTGATGAGCTGGAAGGGATCAGGATGGACGCATATGATTGTGCGAAAAAGTATAAAGATCGTATGAAAGCTATGCATGATAAAGTCATCTTACGTAAGGATTTCCAACCTGGTCATAAAGTCCTATTATATATTTCTAGATTGCATCTATTTCCTGGGAAGCTAAAGTCCCGCTGGACTGGGCCTTATATTATTGAAAAAGTTCACCCACATGGTGCAGTAGAAATCCATAATACTACGGATGGTAGCACCTTTCAAGTTAACGGACACCGCTTAAAGCCATACCTTGAATATTTAAACCCAGATAATGAATCCATATCTCTGGATGACCCTGTTTATCAGGAATAATCTAATAACCTGATAAGAATCCTCTTTTGTACTATAGTAGTTAAATCGGTTTATCTCGTTTTGTTATCTACTTATCTTAATTAGTTTCTATGTCCTTGTTTTGTTTTATGTCTCTGTGTCACTAACTTTTTACAGGAAATAATGATGCAAAACACTTAAGGTACTATCCACCCTTATAACTTCGTGCTTATATTTCAAACATAACTGTCACTCCAACCGATATCATAAATTGTTATTATCTCATTCATAAGCATGTTTATTTCATACATTGAGGACAATGTTTAATCTAAGTTTGGGGGTGTATGGTGTACTTTTGTGTGGTGTACCTCTTACAAAAAAAAAAAAAAATTGCATCTAGTTTCTACAAGTTATCAGTTTTAGTTTTAATTAGATAATAATAATAAATTAATTATTGCATCAACTTACGCTGTAGTGGGACCGCTCGGCATATACGTCTCGGCGTATGTGTGTCCAGTCTATAGTCCCCTACCAAAACTGTAGCGTTCGTATAGCATATTTTTAGGATTTTGCATATGCATGTTTTTCTTTTTTTATGTTAGTGTCTTTTCGTGATATTTTTATTGTCTTTTCTTTTCTTTAATAAAAAAAAAATTTTAATTTTACTTTTATTTCAGGTTTTGTAGTCTAATTCTTTCGTACTCGAATAGAACCACAAGGCACCTGGTAATCTAGGTATAAAGTCCAAGGATTAGCTAGAAAAAGTATGTCTAATATGATTCTGACCCTTACTAACCTTTTAGAGATTGTCAAAACAAACTAGACTTGACCTTTCACTTCACATCTGGCTTACACCTCCAGGGTCTAGATTCAAAGCTTTCATATCACCTAATAGTCACTTGGAGTCCTGATGAACCATGCGGATCTGGTTCACTTGGTTTGAAAAAATATCATTAGAAAAGCGACCAGCGAATTCTAAGGTATAGCGAAAAGGGCTACCTATTAGCATGGTCTAGGACCTAATTATGTAAAAGTCTTAACCTGTATGCTATAATATGAGTAAAGCCTGATCGATAGGTTATGAGAATGATCCTATGGATACAGAGTGAATCAAATATAAAGGCAACATGAGGATGGCTACCTAACTCATGAGAGCGTTGGCAGCGTATCATGGGCATAGAGTGCAGCTGGCATTGTATAAGTTAGGAAGGGATATATAATTAGATCCAGAAAAAAATAAGACCGAAAAAAAAGAGAGAAAAAAAAGAAAAAAAAAAGAAAAGAAGAAAAGAAAAAGAAAATAGTGTGAAAGTCGTCGTTATAAACAATGTGGAGAAACTGGAATATCAAATATAAAGCCGAAAAGTATTAAGGTGAATATCCACAACTCTCACTAGCTTGTCTAGATTAGCTGGTTTTGACTCAGGTTCTAAGGTCGACTTTGACCGTTCTACGAGACTGTTAGAATGTTATGAATGTAGAGAGCCAAACCTCCAGTTGTGTTTTGCCCAGACAGCACCGTGCACTCGAGCATAGTTGACCTTGATCTTTTATATGGGAAACTAATAGTTAGAACCTAAAGTGCGTACTTCGAAAGCCGAAGCTTGGGTTAGATACTTTGTGAGTCTTGTGCCTTAGAAATTCTATTTTTGAGTACTTTTTAATTATTCTACGAAACCGAATTTTCTTATTTCTTATTTATATTTTCAAAAAAAAAAAGTTTGAATTTTGTGGGTAGATTCACTGCAAACCCTCACGAGACAAAACTCGTCCACTGGGGTAATCCAGGGGTTTAACGGCTTGTTGCACGTGCTAAGTGCAATCGTGATTCCTGCGAAAGTGAGTTAATTATTTTTTTTATTCATTAATTAATTTCTTAGTTATTTTGTTTGCTTTCTCGAGGACGAGAAAGATTCAAGTTTGGGCGTGTGTTGAGCGTCCATTTGGTGCGAATTATCCCTTCTTTATCATGCATATAGCGTCACTTTGCTACGTAAAACTTTCATAATACACGTAAACTACATGAGTTTCTTTGCACCATAATATAGTAGACTTTCATACGAACCCAACGACATATTGGTTCGCTCTCATACATTGCATGCATGAAAAATATGGATCCAATAGTCCAAATTATCCTTTTATCGATAATCGCATTTGAATCTGATAAGTGTCATTTCATGTGTTTTTCAAGAAATTGATCCGGTTTTCGATGCAATCAGCTCAAGGACTTCATGACCAAGCCGTGGATATTCTCACGGCGATCTGATGGAGACTGTACAGCTCGTTTGAAGGCCATCTCTAAAGAACATCCAAAAGACGGATGATTGCGATGATTCAGTTGAGAGAAGATTTCATTGAGGCGATGCAGCGCTTGACTCAAACTAGAGGATGATTACACGCATGCAATTGGAAGGACGTATGTCGACGAGCTCAGATGGTTCGAATGGTGCGACTCGGATGGTTACCTTTACTCTCTCTCTCTCTTTAACGTTATCCCTTCTTTATACCACCTTTTATCTCTCTTCTATTTTCATCCTTCTATTTTACATCTCAATCCATTTACATCAAACCAATCACAACCATCCGTGCACACTACAACAGTAACCAGCATTTGCGGCTGCATAACCGGCGGTGACTTCACCAATGGCCACATATGATCCCTTTTAAATAAAAAAAAATTCAGAAATTGTTTTCGGCTGCCCAACAGCCGTTAACTTCACCAGATCCGGCGATTCTCCTCTTCCGCCGCTAACTTCACCCGTTCCCGGCCGAAATATCGGCGGCCAGATCCGGCGGGCCGGATCTATCTCGCGAAGCCGGCGGCCAGCTCAAGGAGGCCGGATCCATCTCTCGAAATCGGTGGCCAGCTCAATGGGGCCGGATTTCTCCAACACGGCCGCCGCATCCGATCGGCACGGCCGCCGTATCATCGAAGAGGGGATTCGGGGGTTTTGGCCGCCGCATCAGAGCCGTGTTTCGGGGGTCCAGCTCGCCGCATCAAAGGGGATCTGCTTCGAAGCGGATCCCCCTCTAATTCGGGAATCCAGGTCGCCGCATCAGAGGCTGGGGTTAAAGGCCGCCGCATTAGAGGGAGATCCAGGCCGCCGCATCTGTCGATCCGCCGAGATTGGAGTCGTGGCCGCCGCATTGAAGGTTTTTTCAGCGCGAATTTATGAATTCGTGCCAAAATTTTTTTGCATGCGCTTCGACGATCCAACTTCCATCCCTGGCCGGCCTGCGTTGAGATTTACCGCGAATTGCATGCCCTGCAGGCCCTTGTGCTCCCTGGCCTGCGATGAACTTCCCTCCCTGGTAATCCGGTATGTGCCTCGATCCTTACTCATCCTCTTCATCCCGGCGACAGTGTACAGATGTTGATCAGCATCTGGTAGATGCTGATCAGCATCTATGATCAATCTCTTCCACTGCTGTTCTATAGTGATCTCATCCTCTTAATCCCGGCGACAGTACGTCTACAGATCCACCGCCTGTGATCGATTGAGGAAATTTCCTGATCAAAGTTCCGGCCTCCACTTTGATCTCCCGATCGAGCACACCGCCTATCCGTCAATAGTGCATCATTGGTAAGATTGTTCGATGATCGACTATCTCTTATTTAACCCTTGCATCGATCATATATTGATCATTAATTTGTCACTTGTTGTTCTCTTGTTATTGAGAGTCCTGGTTCTGCTATGTGTCTCCTCTATTGGAATGCCTAATAATCTTACATATTCTTCTGTGAAGATATGCAAATCTTGATTGTCAAATTTTCGTTGTACTAGATCTGGATTCCAAGTTTCTGAACTTGTTCCACAATTTCTTGAACTTTAAAGGCTAAAAAGCTTTCTTGCATTTTACTAATTTGAAGAAATATGAGTTCTGACCTAAATTTCTCATCTAGCATCGGGGCATCTTTAATGTGAAACCTTTTCTTTCTTTTCTAAATGTTTATTTAAAACATTCAGTTAAACTCTTCTAATGTTTAAAATGGTTGTTTATTGATAATAGTTATTCATACCCATCCTCAGTTTAGTGTTGGTGTCTGCACTATCTACACTAGAAACAAGAATCTGATGTTATTCGTTAGTTTTTATAATATGATGCACTTTCCAACTGTAGAGTACTAGATTGTGTCTGTGTGTGCGTGTGTGTGTGTGTGTGTTTCTTCTAATAAGATGCATAATGACTTTTTGGTGTGTCGTTGACGAAGACAATCTTCAATTAGATGGAACCACAAGTTTATGTCCTGTCAGCTCGAATTGATTGCTGAAGCTAGAAAATATAGGGTTTAGTTATTAGGGTGATAGATGTATAATAGAGTCCTGTCTGACTCGGCTAAGTTTTACCGAATTTTAAAGTAATGGTTTTAACCCTCATATAACAATGCACAAACTTAAAGAAGGCCATCTAAAACTCTCTAGTATCATCTTATAAGGACAAGGTTATGAATGGGGTTCCTTTGTGCATACGATTGTCATGAACTTGCTAATAACTCAAGAGTTCAGCTAGTTACGAGCCAAGATTGTGCTCAAATTTGCACTCAATAGCCTAGTTTGAGCCTTGGACTAAGCTTAGCAACGCAAGCCCGAGTCAAGCAAGAGCATCCTTGCCACCCAGGTTCGGCTTGGTACATGATTTATAAAAACAGCCATTGTATCTACTAGTTTATCTTTTACTCAAACTTCCTCGCAAATTCTCGTAACGAAGTACTTTTTTAGTCATTCCTAGGCTGACCTATCTAATTATTTAGGACTAAAATTCAGACCATGATTTGCATGATATATAATTACTTGGCTCTCTTATATTTTCTGGAATTGATTAGAATTCCTGGAATTTTTTATTTTAAGTAATGAAAATACAGCTTAGTTTTCATGATCTACAAATCATGGTATCCTTTTCGATCACCTACGATAGTCTGCTTGCTGCAGGAAATTTCCTACGTCAACAAGGTATTAGAAATTTGAGGAAAACAAGAATTTGAGAAATTTTATGGAATCGATGAATGAGATGCTAGAAACTTTGCTAGGACTGAAGAAAGCTTAAAACAAAAGGCCTTACTAACAAAACTCTGTCTTTGGGATGGTTTCAACGTTTGATAGGTCCAAAGCCATGGTTTCTTAGATAACCTTGTGGATCTTCCACGTTCCTATAAACAAGAAGCCAAAGTTTAGAAAACATTGATTGATGGCATCATGGGTCAGGTGGACACACTGATCAATCCTGATGGAAGTGAAGTCTCAAAACTTCTTGGAAATGAACAAGCATGACTTAAAAGTCTTTATCACAAAGTCGCATGTCATTAAGTTAAATCATTTAGTTAGAAGTACATATTGAGAAGCTTCACACGAAAATCAAACATTAACAGGATTGGCATCATCCATTTCCATTGCTTTCATTTGGTATTGTATTGGGTGATGTGGGGCCCACTTGGGGACCGTGCATAATTGGGTTCGGTAAGGTTAGCTCATTTATGTGCTTTTGTTTTGAGCTTTTAATTAGTTAGGCCATTTTTTGTTGTTGGGCCTTTGGGTTTAGTCCGACCATGGTTTTGCTTACTCTGCAAATTTGTCTCCAAGTTTGGGCCTATTTAAGCATTGTAATGGCATCCTCTTGGAGGATGATGATATGCAGCGTACGGAATTAGGACGGGAACCTAATCGCAATGAGCTGTGGAAACAATGTCATATAAAGGCTGACGGGACCGCTGCGAATGCACACACCCAAGAGGTTACGGTAAGTGTTTTAACTTTAGTTATCGATTACTTGAATATAATTTTCCATGTGTCTTTAAATGCACTCATTGATTTATTTTGCCTCTTCAACATTGCAGAGTCGGATGGATGCGATGATAGAGCAGTCCATGGAAACCTCTGGGACTGTGGATGAGAATGCGATATTCCGGGAGGTCCTTGGTCCAGAGAGTCGTGGACGCGTACGTGGCGAGGGGAGGGGCATTACACGACAGGAGTACTTCAGCTCCTTGCATCCATCCCAAGTAGTGTTAGAGAGGCATGTAGCAGATCTCACCGAATCACAGGAGCGCTTGTCAGATGAGAATCGTCAGTTGAAAGAATCACATGAACGCTTGTCAGATGAGAACCAACAGTTGAAAGAATCACATGAGCGCTTAACAGACGAGAACATGCGGCTGAGTGAAGTAGTTCAGGGACTAGAAGCAAAATTTCAAGAATTTAGCCAGCTTCTCCGGCGGGTACGTCTTATATTTTAAAATTGTATACATGAATGTTACGACTATTTAAAAATAATCAAATTTATATTGTAATTTAAAAAAATTAAATATGTTCACAATTAAATTTTGTAGGACACTTTTGTATCGATGACGCCACAGATGCCATACTCCCAGATGCCATATCAGCAAAGTTTCACACAGATGCTTCAAGATGGATGTTTGCGCCCTACACATCCTCCAGGTTATCAACGTCCAGATGATTTTGACCCCCTACCACATGAGTGATTAAGGTATATTTTATTTTCCATGAACTTATGTTGAAGCTCGAAATTGTAGTTGATAGGAATTAAGCCTTGCTATTATTTCCAAATTTTCTTTCTTCATTGGGCAAAATTTTCTTTCTTCTTGACAGCTCCACTTGCTTCTTCGACTCTTATTCTTTCCTCGATCTTCTGCCTCCCCGCATCCACCTCATCTACTAGATCTTAGCGAGAAATAGGTGCTAGAATTCTTCTTCTGTAGAAATCACTTCGACTCAGCTTCTTTATCACATCTTCTGAGCCATCCTCCCTCTTCCTTACACTTCATCCATGACGGCTACGGGTTTTGGATTGCGATGAGCATTAACCGAGGCACAGAGCGGGTTTAATGGTAACATCATTTCACAGCAGTAACTGTTACTCGACTTTTCTTTATACTCTTTGCTGAATATATCGGGCTTTTTAGCTTTTATCTTGGCCCCATGGGTGTTTGCCATCTTTGGCTTTTTTGTTAAATGACTTAAATCTAGTTTTTATTTGATGGATCATAGCCCAATTTGTGATATTGCCTGATATGTCTTTACTGCGATTAACTGAATAAAACCATATTTGCTTACTTATTGTCTTTCAAATGCTATTTGAGACATTGGAAATACAGAGTTGATTCTTGCATGTGATAGGCTTTTGTTCTATATTGCTTGTATTAAATATTAAATTACTGAAATTAGTTTTATTATTCAAAAATCAGCATTTGGATCTATTAAAGAAACATGCATTCATCACTCTTCTAGTTGTGTGATTCATTCTTGGGTTAGGTCCTCCAACTTACCTCCCAACTGGTGTAAGCCGGGATATAGGCTTGATGTGATGACATAATTGCATGGAAGGCTTGATGTCAGATTGATATTTGAGATTATTTCTCAACCTTCCTATGGGTCTCTTTTTTATAATGGGGCTTCATAATCGGCCCCATATTGATTGAATAAAGGCTTTTATCACATTATATTTTATCTATTACGTGTCCTTATCTCCATTACATCTGTTCTTACATTTATTACTTATTTTCTGTGGTTTGTGAGTGTGGTCTCAGTTATGATTTGTGAAAATGGTCTTATCTTTCATAGTATTTTCTGTAATGAAATTAGTCCACTTGTTTCAATCTTATGGCATACACCAGTTTCAAGGAAAAGCAGCTAGGCAATTTCACAAGCTTTAGCTATTTGCATACCATGTATCTATTCTTTGATTATTTTTTCTCGTTGTTCAATTGATCATTCATAAAATTTTAGGTGCAAGGCGATGGAGTTATAGTAGCCACACCTACAGGAAGTACAGCTTACTCAACAGCTGCATGCGGTTCAATGGTCAGTCACTGTAGTTTATGAAGTGACTATAGTCGATCTATACAAGCAATTTATACTTCTATGTACAGATATCCCTATTGATGCTAAACTTTGGATCTGCAAACCCCTCATTTATGCTAACTTTAAACTGGCCATTAAATTTTGCAAGTGATTTTCATAAATATTAATGAACTAAGGTATCTCAAGCCTTTCGCATGGTAGGTCTTTAATCTTTTATCATATACTGCAGCTTGATGGCCGGTAATTAATCTGGACCAGTTGATACACTATCAACCTCATAAAGGACAGTTATACTAAATTGTTTGATAAGATGCAAAAGGTTGGATTGTGTTAGGAGACATTATTATATTCTATAGACTGTAATTGTACTCTATAGACTGTAATTGTAGCTAGTTAGGTTTCATTGTGCATCACATTTAGGATTGTATCTTTCTATTGAATTCCTTGGATTGTGTGCCACTCATTACTCTGGCAATGTCCAAAGGCATTATGAAGGCAAAGCCAGTTGAATCAGACTTGATTGGAGAAAAACCTGTCGAATCAGTGCATTATTTTGTTCAGTGGTTAGTAGGTCATTAGTTGGTCACAAGTGTTCGTTTTGGTTTTTAACGTTTAAATATGAGTGGTGCTCAATTCAAGAGAGATTCAGGGAAAAAGGAGGGCCTCAATGACCCTGATAGTGTGTGGTTCAGGCGCATCAACTTGTGGTTGGTGGTGCTACCTACTTGGGGGCAACATTGGTGGCCCCAATCCATCATCCGTAGCCCAGACATCCCGTACTGTTGTAGCGTGCCTGATGAACCCAATGGCTGGGATCTCCAGCCTCCCATGATCCATTTTCCTTTTTCACTTTTCTTCCTATGAACATTGGACGCTATTTCCTCAACTTTTGCTTTATCCCTCCCCCTCTGTTGATCCGTCTGCTATAAATTCAGTGCCTCCTCCTTTTCTCTACAATGAACGATTTTTAGATTGTTACTAAACTCTGCTTGCATCGCATGTTGAAGATCAAGATCAAGATTCAAGTAAAGTTCCTTTTGATTAATCATTTCTAAGAAATGTTGGAATTTGAGTGGTGTTGCATATTTCTCTTGAATTTCAGTATACTTGTTCTAATTAACTAGAAAAAAATTATCTTCTTGCTTATAACTTGATAAATTTCTACATATTTATATGCTGGTTTATCTTTAAATTGTTAATTTAATTTGATATTGAATCATTGATTTGATGTACTAGAACTTTATTACCCGAATTTCTATTTCTTTTTATTCACTAATTTTGGCCAAAACTATTGAGCCCATCCCAGCTGAATCAATTTCTTTTCGTCCGGCTCGAATCCGTATTCTGAAACCTTTGGTGATTATGGGGGGTCTACATTAACCGACTTGGCTGCATTAAGCTCCATATGAGTTCCCACGCAGTGGAAGCAAATACTGCAAACGGGTTCAGCCAGAAGGAGAATCACAAGGTTATCGGTCACCATGGGCATCACAAGGGATCCGGCCTCTTGTCTGAGTTTATTGGATGTCCTTCCTCTTCAGGACTCCAATTCAATTTTGACTTTACTTTATAGTTTATAGTTCAGATGTTAAGGTGTTTATGACTTTCCAATTTGGTTAGGAGTCCGATTTCGATTTCAATTTCAATTAGACTCAAGAGTCTAGTTTAATGAGTTTCTTCTCTTTTTTGAGAGAAAGAATGACTCATTCTTCTTTACTTTGTTGGTGTGATGCCTGAAAATAATGTGTGAACTCCTTAACTTCTCACTAGAGTTGGGACTCTTCTAGTACTTATCTTACTTTATTTATTTTTCTTTAGAATTCTTCTTCTTTAGTTTATTTCTACATGCATCTCCACTTCGCTGCTGTCATGTATACCTAATTTCTTTCACTTTCATGGAGCTCTATTTTGTCGTTTAAAGAAATGAAAATTCAGTGAATGTAATTATAGTTGAAAATTTGAATCCATCAGTCACTGCCATTTAGTTTCAGTTTGATATCCATTGCCTATCTACTCTCCAAATTCATTGGTATCATCTTGATATTGAGAACTTCTTTGGTAGATGGTTGAAATGGCCCATTCTAAGATAAGAAAAAAAAACAGTGTAGTCTGTTGATGTCTGCTTTTCCTCAAATCACAAGTAGTATTCTCTTAATATCCTTTTGTATGTGTCTGCAGTATGCAGAGCTAAAATCACAAGTAGTATTCTCTTAATATCCTTTTGTATGGATGATGAGGAATTGGCCTTATAGATGATCCTCAAGTGTCCTCCCTGTTTCGAAAATCAAGCTGTTTTGATACTTAGCAAATTTCAAGCTGTTTTGATGCTTCATGCTTCATGCCCTATACATAATTAAAAAACTGGACATAATGATATTTATTCTTTACAACTTAATCTTCCATCACTCTAATTAAACTCTTGTCATTTTTATTGTGTATTAGGTATTCAACTTCTTCCACTGCTACTACCGTGCGAGATCGGAGAAGTCAGACTTCATGCATGCGTCCTTTTCTGGCTAATTCACTTGCATGTTCTACTACTATTTATCGGAGAGACCGAGATATTGTTTTGGATTGTTACAGTGGTGGTATGAGTGGATTGTTGTTACAATGGTGGAATTTGATTATTTTTTTAGTTTTGAATTGTTATTACAATGGTGGAATTGGATTGTTTTTATAGTTCTTTTGAATTGTTGTTACAATGGTATATATATATCAGTGGAATTGTTGTTGCAGTGGTGGTATGAGTGGATTGTTGTTATAGTGGTGGTATATGTAGAATGAGTTAATTGTTGTTACAGTGGTGAAATTGCATCAACTTATGAATTGCAGAAATTTGTGTGGAATGAGTGAATTGTTGTTACAGAAATACGATGGCTGTACGGCCGTATAACACAGTCAAATACCACTCAAATACGGGGGTTGTCGGTCGTATAACCCGGGTCATATACGGGGGCCGTCGGTCATATAAATTTGTCTGGGACCTTATAAAACCACTCAAATACGGGGGTTGTCGGTCGTATAAACTGAGTCATATACAGGGGCTGTCGGTTGTATAACACATCATATACGGGGGCTGTCGGTCGTATAACATAGGTCATATACGGGGGCTGCCGGCTGTATAAGACAGGGCATATACGGGGGCTATCGGTCGTATAAACTGGGTCATATACGGGGGCTGTCGGTTGTATAACACATCATATACGGGGGCTGTTGGTCGTATAACATAGGTCATATACGGGGGCTGCCGGTCGTATAAGACGGGGCATATATGGGGGCTATTGGCCGTTTAATGCAGACTCAAATACGGCGGTAGATTAGCCGTATAAAGTAATATTTGCGACGGTTCAGAAGGGCCGTATATGGTATATCTATATCGGCGGCTATGGCCGTATATGGTATTTGTGACGGGTTTATTTGCGGCGAGCAAATGCAGCGGCTAGGCCCCCGAAAATATATATATACGGCCAATTTTGACCCCCGAAAATGCTTAGATCTGTTGTAGTGGCATCAGCCCTGGGCCCAACCCGATCGCAAGCTCCGAATCCCAGCCGTCCGATCCATGATCCCAAGCATGCAGCCCCTTTACCCGACCCATGCATCCAAATAATCCCAGCCATCCATTTCCCATAGAATCAATCACCCGTGCATGAGATGATCGCAGCCATCCCGTACAGTTCCTAACAGCCATACATGCATATGCATGTGCAAAACTGATCCTATCCTTCCCACCTAATCACAACCATCCCTTGGATAATCGCAGCCGTCCTAGCTACCCTGTGACCTGTTGGTGAAATGTTTTAAAAACATTAAATCCTCTGAGCTGCTGCAGTACTGCTCTGCAGTACAGCTGTCCTCAACCCTTGCCCTTTTGACCGTTGGTAACATCAAAGCCTTTGATGTTATCAAACGGTCACATGGGCCCAAACGGTAACATCAAGGCCTTTGAGAATACGTTGGATTTTAATCCAACGGTCACATGAGCTCAAACGATAACCCATGCATCAAATGCCCAACGGCTTGATGGTCACTTATGGCTATCTAACGGCTTGATGGCCACTTATGGCTGCCCAACGGTAAAACCTTGGGAAAAGCCTATAAAAGCCACTTGAGACCAATGCTTTGACATAGAAAAATATTATCTTCCACTCTAAAAACTCTGTGCTATTTCTTTCTCATATTTTGGTCAAGAAGAAGTGCTGCGATTCCACTTCTTCATTTTCGGAGAGATTTCTTCTATCGGTTTTATTTAGTGTCGCTGGGTTCCTGTAAGTCAATCGAGGTTCGCAAAGCCTTCTTGGAGCCGTGCTGACGAGAAGGAGGTCGCCTGACCGGGGTCGTCGTATCTCCGAGAACCATTGCCACGAGACCCGCACGAGGGGGGGCAATAAGTTTCTTGGGACAACGCCTAGCGTGCTTCGACTATCAGGCCAGAATTTCTAACTTCATTTCTTTGCTATTATTTAATCCATAAAAACAATTTGCATCTAATTCAAAACCTAAATAGCGATAAATAATATTTAGAATTATATATATATATATATATATTTATATATATATATCACTTTTAGAAAAGTTCGGCAAGGTGAATGACGGTTCCATAGAACCCGCTCTGCCTTGGCAAACCATTTCTAAAAGAATTTTGTGATTTGTCCTTGTTTGCTAAAATAATATTTGCTAATCAATTTTTAATCTTAAGAATTTCATTAATTCCTAAATTTGTTAGTATAGAACGGTTATATTTCCAACAATCCAAGAAACTTATTGCCATAACTTAATCGTTCATAAGTTATTTTCTTTGTAACGTGCTCACTAATCATCTGTTAGCCTACGTGATCATCTATTAGATATTATTCCGTACTATCTATTAGTTGCTACTAGTTACTAGTTGCAAAATTATTATTTACAAGGTTAATTAGAAGCATAGATTATAGAAAAGACTAAAAGTCGTCATTGGAATATTCCACTGCCTACGGTGTCTAGAAAGGCTTGTCAAACCGGCATTAAATTGCCCAAGGTAGCTTGGTATTTGAGCGAGCCTAGTGCTCCACCTCCTACCTGGAGCCCATCTGGCCGTTAGGATTTGGAAGTTTCATTTGGACTTCTGAAAGTCAAATCTATACAGTTTGCTTTAAAATTGACAAAACTCTTATTTTTTCAATTATCAGATTTCAACTCCTTACTTTGGTCCGAAATGACATCACCAAACCGTGAAACCCTTAGTGCCAAACCCGAGAAGTTTGACGGGTCTAACTTCAAGAGGTGGCAAAACCAGATGCGATTCTGGCTAACCACACTTGGGTTATTGTCAGCCATAGGTGAAACCGCACCAGGAGTATCCAATGGGTCTAGCCAAACTCGTCGTACCCGAGGCTCCACTTCACAACCTGAACCTGAATCAACTTCTGGCATTCCCACTAGGACTCCAGAAGAAATCAACTACCATGGCCTTCATAGGATCCTAGGGGCCTTATCTGATAGGCTATATGATATCTACTATACCATTCAAAACCCTAAGGACTTATGGGATACCCTAGAGCGTAAGTATGGCCTAGATGATGCTGGAGTAAAACGCTTCAAAGCGTCTGACTTCAACAGCTTCAAAATGGTTGACTCCAAACCCATGAATGATCAGATTCATGAGTTTGAGAACCTAGTCCAACACCTGAAGACAAATGGTTCCACTCTTGATGAAACCTTTCAAATAGCCTGCCTTATAGATAAACTACCTACTTCTTGGTCTGAGTTCTCTAAGCACCTAAGTCACACCCAAGGTGACCTAACCCTAACTCAAGTTCTAAACTCTATTAGAATTGAGGAGCAACATAGGCTCAGGGAAAAGGGATCCTCTGAATCCAAACCCAAGGTCAACAACATAGAGAGTCAACCTTCTAAGCCATTCCAAAAACCTAGACACAAGTTCCAGAAGAAACCCTTCCACCCTAAGCCTAAGCCATATACCAAGAAGCCCTACCATAGCAACCATAACCCAAACCATCCCAAGGACCAAAAGAAGGAAGGAGTGCGCTGCTGCTATGTCTGCGGTCGGACCAACCACATGGCCAACCAATGCTTCTACAAGAAGACAGCACCACCTCCAAATCCAAGAAGGAATGGTCAAATGCCACCCGGCTCCCAAGTCAACATGGTGACCTCTGGAGCTGGCTCTTCTGGGACCGCTTTCAGGTCTGTTCTCTTCACCCCTGAAGTTAACATGACCTTTCAAGCATTTGATTGGTGGATTGACACAGGAGCTAACATCCATGTTTGCTCTGATCAATCTTTGTTTTCCACCACGTTCCGGAGATTAGGAGAAATCTTATTAGTGGGTCCTTGTTAGTACAACATGGATATAAGCTTGTATTCGAGTCCAATAAAGTTGTAATAACTAAAGGAACAAATTTTATTGGAAAAGGATTTCTGTGTGATGGATTATTTAAATTGAATGTTTATAATCCTTCTTCTACAATTCTGAATGTTGAGTCTTCGGTCACTTGGCACCAAAGACTAGGTCATGTGAACTATAATTCTATTAAGAAACTCATGACCTTAAACATTATCCCTAAATCCGATACTAGGAATCTCGATAAGTGCGAGATATGTGTAGAAGGCAAACAGTCTAAGAAATCCTTTAAAACCATCGATCGAGACTCCCATATACTTGAATTAATTCACAGCGATGTCTGTGATTCTGGGAGAACCTCGAGAGGTGGCAATAGATATTTTGTAACGTTTATAGATGACGCTTCAAAATATTGCCACCTATACCTTATTAAAACTAAGGATGAAGTTCTCAGTAAATTTAAAATTTACAGAGCTCTGGTTGAGAACCAATTAGATGAAACCATTAAGATCCTTAGGTCAGACCGAGGAGGGGAGTACACCTCAAATGAGTTAAGTGAATACTGTGATGACTATGGAATACTCCATGAAGTCACAGCTCCTTACACTCCCCAATCCAACGGTGTAGCGGAGAGAAAAAACAGAACCCTAATGAACATGGTCAATTCCATGTTACTAAGCTCTGGAGCGCCAGAGAACTTATGGGGGGAAGTCCTAATGACGGCTTGTTTTATCCTTAACCGTATTCCCTTTAAACACAATGACTTGACCCCATACGAAATATGGAAACATAGAAAACCTAACTTAGAATACCTAAAAGTGTGGGGGTGCCTAGCTAAGGTAAAAATCCCCGATAACAAAAGGAAGAAGATAGGACCTAAGACTGTAGATGCCATCTTTATTGGCTATGCTTCAGATAGTAACGCTAATCGTTTTTTAGTGTTTAACTCTGAAATAAGCGAAATAGCCAATAACACCATAATCGAAGCTAGAGATGCCTCATACTTCGAAAATATCTTCCCTTATAAGACTAGGATCAACACTAGGATTAATACTAGTAACCAGGCCTCCAGTTCTAATCAGGTTACTAATATCGAACCTGAAGTCCAATTAGAACCTGAAGACCAGACTGAACCGGTAACCCAAACCGAACTTAGGAAGAGTAAACGTGCCCGTGTAGAGAAAGTCTTTGATGACTTCTATGCACTTCTGGTGGAGAACTCTCCCTCCACCTATACAGATGCAATGAAGTCCATAGACTCACCTTTTTGGAAAGAAGCCATAGATAACGAGATCCAATCCATACTTCAAAACCATACCTGGGAACTCACCAATTTACCTCCTGGTTGTAAAACCATAGGATGTAAATGGGTGTTTAAGAAAAAGCTTAGACCCGACGGTACCATAGATAAATTTAAGGCACGACTTGTAGCCAAGGGCTTTACCCAAAAACCTGGAGTAGATTACTTTGATGTCTACTCACCTGTCGCTAGGATAACCACGATTAGGATCCTCATCGCCTTAGCTTCAATCTATAAGCTAGTCATACATCAAATGGATGTTAAGACTGCTTTCTTGAATGGCGACCTTAATGAGGAAATATACATGGACCAACCCGAGGGATTCACTGCACCTGGACAAGAGGGAAAGGTGTGTAAGTTAATTCGATCTCTCTATGGACTTAAACAAGCCCCAAAACAATGGCACAAGAAATTCGATGAAGTTATCTTATCCTATGGATTTGATATCAATTCAACGGATGAATGTGTATACCATAAAGTAGATGGTAATAATGTTGTCATCCTATGTTTGTATGTTGACGATATTTTAATATTCGGTTCAAACATACAAATCATAAATGATATCAAACATTTTTTGTCTCAAAACTTCGACATGAAAGATCTAGGACAAGCCGACGTTATTTTGAACACTAAGATCATTAGAAAGGACAATGGTTTAGTATTATCCCAATCCCACTATGTCGAAAAAATTCTTAGGAAATTTTACGATCCCGATTGCCAATCGGTATCTACACCATATGATCCAAATACCCATCTGACAAAGAATACCGGACTTCCTAGACTACAGAGCGAGTATGCTCAGATCATAGGATCGCTAGGTTTTCTAGCAAACTATACTCGACCCGATATCGCTTACGCGGTAAATAGACTTAGTCGTTATACGTCTAACCCAAATTTGTCCCATTGGAATGCGTTAGAAAGAGTTTTTAGATACCTTAAGGGAACTATATCATACGGTCTCCACTATAGTGGATATCCAGCTGTATTAGAGGGATACTCTGATGCCAACTGGATTAGTGACTCGATAGATATTAAGTCAACAACCGGGTTTGTATTCTTACTAGGAGGTGGAGCCATATCTTGGAAATCCACCAAACAGACCGTTATAGCTAGGAGTACCATGGAATCGGAAATGATAGCGCTAGATACCACTAGCACAGAAGCAGAATGGCTTCGAGATCTCCTATATGAGATCCCATTGATAGAAAAGCCTTTACCGGCTATATCTATCCATTGTGATTGTCGATCAGCTATTGATAAATGTAATCAAGAGAATGCTGATGTAAAAATAAATCGACATATGAAAGTGAGACATAGATCTCTCAGATATAAAATGAAAAATCAAATAATTGCCCTAGACTTTGTTAGATCCGAAAAGAATTTAGCGGATCATCTAACTAAGGGCCTTTCTAGGATAGTGGTCTTAGAATCGTCGAGGGGGATGAGATTAAGCCCATAAGAAAAATCACCGCAGTGGGAACCCAACCTCACGGAGGTTCAATGGGTAGAAACAAACTGTAGTAGTGATTGAAAATGAGGAGCACTGAATAATGCTCCCGTCCCTATGACGTCAGTGCTTATTAAAAGCAAGGGGTAGGATGAGTTTAAAACTCTTAATAAGTCCAAGACCCATGAGGCGGGGTGTCGCCTTGCTCACACCCCTATTAGGACTTACCTATATGTATGTCGTTGTGAGGCCGCAACTCTGGGACCAGGGCTGCTCCCTAGAAACATACACGAAAAGATATCTGCGCAAGGCCATTAATAGCGCAACCCGCTTAGAACCATCGAAAACTGTACTACGTGTACAACCTGTAGAAACCCGATAAATGAGACTGGTTCAAGGCGCAGTCCACCAAGTCCTCACGGATGTATACAATTGTACTAAGTGAAGGTTCAAACCGAAAGGTACCTACACCTACTGCGTAGTATAAGGAATCCAGCAAAAGTCTTTATTTATTTGAATTTAATTTTTGATGTTTTTAAAACATGTGGGGGATTGTTGGTGAAATGTTTTAAAAACATTAAATCCTCTGAGCTGCTGCAGTACTGCTCTGCAGTACAGCTGTCCTCAACCCTTGCCCTTTTGACCGTTGGTAACATCAAAGCCTTTGATGTTATCAAACGGTCACATGGGCCCAAACGGTAACATCAAGGCCTTTGAGAATACGTTGGATTTTAATCCAACGGTCACATGAGCTCAAACGATAACCCAT
This sequence comes from Chamaelirium japonicum, assembly GCA_947650365.1. Taxonomy (NCBI): domain Eukaryota; kingdom Viridiplantae; phylum Streptophyta; class Magnoliopsida; order Liliales; family Melanthiaceae; genus Chamaelirium; species Chamaelirium japonicum. The sequence continues at coordinate 5,788,923 of OX393555.1, read as the reverse complement.
GCATCAAATGCCCAACGGCTTGATGGTCACTTATGGCTATCTAACGGCTTGATGGCCACTTATGGCTGCCCAACGGTAAAACCTTGGGAAAAGCCTATAAAAGCCACTTGAGACCAATGCTTTGACATAGAAAAATATTATCTTCCACTCTAAAAACTCTGTGCTATTTCTTTCTCATATTTTGGTCAAGAAGAAGTGCTGCGATTCCACTTCTTCATTTTCGGAGAGATTTCTTCTATCGGTTTTATTTAGTGTCGCTGGGTTCCTGTAAGTCAATCGAGGTTCGCAAAGCCTTCTTGGAGCCGTGCTGACGAGAAGGAGGTCGCCTGACCGGGGTCGTCGTATCTCCGAGAACCATTGCCACGAGACCCGCACGAGGGGGGGCAATAAGTTTCTTGGGACAACGCCTAGCGTGCTTCGACTATCAGGCCAGAATTTCTAACTTCATTTCTTTGCTATTATTTAATCCATAAAAACAATTTGCATCTAATTCAAAACCTAAATAGCGATAAATAATATTTAGAATTATATATATATATAAATATATATATTTATATATATATATCACTTTTAGAAAAGTTCGGCAAGGTGAATGACGGTTCCATAGAACCCGCTCTGCCTTGGCAAACCATTTCTAAAAGAATTTTGTGATTTGTCCTTGTTTGCTAAAATAATATTTGCTAATCAATTTTTAATCTTAAGAATTTCATTAATTCCTAAATTTGTTAGTATAGAACGGTTATATTTCCAACATGACCAACCCAGCTGTAGCCGGAGTCCCTCTCTCTCTCTAACTAAATCACAGCCGTCCCTAGCTCATGCGTCCCGGACACTTAAAACCCTATTGCATCATCAGCTCTCCTCTCTTTTCTTCTATTTAATCCTAGCCGTCCGATCCCACATATCCCATGCAAACCCAGCGGCCAGCTCTCCACTTCTGTCTTTCTCCCGTCCATGCACCCGATCACAGCCGTCCCTCATTCCCACTTAATCACAGTTGTCCCGTGCATCAAACCCAACTGCACAGCTCCATCAAAACCGGATCCCCTTCCTTATATGCATACACATGCATCTCTCCGATGCAATCACAACCGTTAAAACCCATGCATGTGCCACCACAACCCGGCTGTACTCTATCCATCCGATACCCATGCAACCCGATCGGCCTGTACCCAGAGTTTCTATCTTTCTAACTAAATCACGGCCGTCCGATCCATTAATCCAAAACCCATGCAGTGCATCAGACCCGGCCTGGCATGCAACCCATCAGCAATCACTCCTCTCTCTCTTCCGTTTCTTTCTCTTCTCTCTCTCTCTCTCGGACTCTCTCTACCGTCCCATACAGCCGTCCGATACAGCCATCCACCCAACTCTCTCTCTAAAACTGGATCCCATCAGAGTTCCTCTCTCTAAACCGAACGTCTCTCTCTTCCTACTTTCTCTCCCTAAACCGAACTTCTCTCTCCTGTTTCCTTCCTTCTCTCATACTCTCACCCGATCTTCTCTCTCTAGCTTCCCAATTTAGCAACTGAATCCCAGCAGTCCGATCAGCCTCTTCCCCTTGATTCTCTCAACCGAGAACCACTCCCGTGCCCGACTTTCTCTCTCTCGGAATCCTCTCTCAACTCAATCACAGCCATTCGAGAGTACGCATCCCTTACACCCAGCCGTCCATTCCATTTAAACCTGGCCAGATTCTAAAACGTGAAGGGATCACCTCCACCCGATCGACCCCTGCGTACCCGACCCTCTCTCCACCTATTCGGGATTATCTCTCTCCTATATAAGGGGGGGGGGGGGGCTGGGGACAAGAAGGGGGAGAGCCTACACCAGAACCAAAAACCGTAGAGGAGGCCATCTACCACCGAACCCATCATCACCCATCTACCACTGGACCTTTGCCATTGCACCGAACCCTAGGCATCATCTGTTGGAAATCTAATCGTTCTAAACTAGCAAATTTAGGATTTAATCAAATTATTAATATTAAAAATTGATTAGCAAATGTTATTTTCGCAAACAAGGACAAGTTACAAATTTCTTTTAGAAATTGTTTGCCAAGGCAGAGCGGGTTCTATGGAACCGTCATTCACCTTGCCGAACTTTTCTAAAAGGGAGAAACAATCTATCTAAAATATATCTAATTATTTAGATTTCTCTATTAGATGCAAGTCGATTATTTTAGATCTAATGTTAGGACAAAATAAGAGTTAGAAACTCTGGCCTGTGGTCGAAGCGTGCTAGGCACTGTCCCAAGAATCTTATTGCCCCCCTCGTGCGGGTCTCGTGGCAATTGTTCTCGGAGATACGGCGACCCCGGTCAGGCGACCTCCTTCTCGTCGGCACGACTCCAAGAAGGTTTTGCGAACCTCGTAGACTTTCAGGAACCCAGGGACTCGATGACGATCTTCTCGAGGCCGGGAGGCAGCACCGCAACAAGGCTTTGGTCCGAGAGAGGGCGTCTCTTCGGAGCAAAGGGGCAGCACCACAGCAACACGGCACGAGAGAATAGGAGAGAGAGAGGCAGTAAGCAGGGAGGAATTCCGATTTTCGGAGTGTGTTCATCCCATGGCTGCACTGGGCCTTATATAGGCCTCGGGCAGTTAATGGGATGCTGAAGGAGGGGAGCGGTTAATGGGCTGCGATTAAGCCCATTAACCTCGCACGTTACAGCTCGCAGCGAGCCTGTACGTAACGGCTAGTATGCAGCGCTTCTCGCGTAACGGCTAGTGTCCCAAATAGTAAATAATAAATAATGGAGGACTTAAAAGCAAAAAAACAAAAATAGGGCAGGTGCGGACCAGCCCATTTCGGAGGTGCTATCCTGTCTGGGTCCGCGGGCGCACACACACGTGCCGCCCAGCCCATGCCCAAGCCCAAGCCCGGCCAGGCCCGGCTCGGCACGGCACACACGCGCGCGCGTGTGTGAGCTAGTGGAGCCCCTCCTCTAGTGTGATGACTAGTGGGGGGAAGTGGGCAAATCCTTATATGTTGGTAGGGGATTTCTCCCCTAACCGATATGGGACTAAAAGTGTGGTTTTAACACACACACACCCAACAATCCCCCACATGTGTTTAAAACCACTAAATATTAAATAATTAAAAAGTTTAAAATGTAAAATAAAAAGACTTTGCTGGATTCCTTATACTACGCAGTAGGTGTAGGTACCTTCCGGTTTGAACCTCCACTTAGTACAGTTGTATACATCCGTGAGGGCTTGGTGGACTACGCCTTGAACCAGCCTCATTTATCGGGTTTCTACAAGTAGTACACGTAGTACAGTTTTCGATGGTTCTAAGCGGGTTGCGCTATTAATGGCCTTGCGTAGATATCTTTTCTTGTATGTTTCTAGGGAGCAGCCCTGGTCCCAGAGTTGCGACCTCACAACGACATACATATAGGTAAGTCCTAATAGGGGTGTGAGCAAGGCGACACCCCGCCTCATGGGTCTTGGACTTATTAAGAGTTTTACACTCATCCTACCCCTTGCTTTTAATAAGCACTGACGTCATAGGGACGGGAGCATTATTCAGTGCTCCTCATTTTCAATCACTACTACAGTTTGTTTCTACCCATTCAACCTCCGTGAGGTTGGGTTCCCACTGCGGTGATCTTTCTTATGGGCTTAATCCCATCCCCCTCGACGATTCTAAGACCACTGTCTTAGAAAGGCCCTTAGTTAGATGATCCGCCAAATTCTTTTCGGATCTAACAAAGTCTAGGGCAATTATTTGATTTTTCATCTTATATCTGAGAGATCTATGTCTCACTTTCAGATGTCGATTTATTTTCACGTCAGCGTTTTCTTGATTACATTTATCAATAGCTGATCGACAATCACAATGGATAGATATAGCCGGTAAAGGCTTTTCTATCAATGGGATCTCATATAGAAGATCTCGAAGCCATTCTGCTTCTGTGCTAGTGGTATCTAGCGCTATCATTTCTGATTCCATGGTACTCCTAGCTATAACAGTCTGTTTGGTGGATTTCCAAGATATGGCTCCACCTCCTAGTAGGAATACATATCCGGTTGTGGACTTAATATCTATTGAGTCACTAATACAGTTAGCATCAGAGTATCCCTCTAATACAGCTGGATATCCACTATAGTGGAGACCGTATGATATGGTTCCCTTAAGATATCTAAAAATTCTTTCTAACGTATTCCAATGGGACAAATTCGGGTTAGACGTATAACGACTAAGTCTATTTACCGCGTAAGCGATATCGGGTCGAGTATAGTTTGCTAGAAAACCTAGCGATCCTATGATTTGAGCATACTCGCTCTGTAGTCTAGGAAGTCCAGTATTCTTTGTCAGATGGGTATTTGGATCATATGGTGTGGATACCGGTTGGCAATCGGGGTCGTAAAATTTCCTAAGGATTTTCTCGACATAGTGGGATTGGGATAACACTAAACCATTGTCCTTCCTAATGATCTTAGTGTTCAAAATAACGTCGGCTTGTCCTAAATCTTTCATGTCAAAGTTTTGGGACAAAAAATGTTTGATATCATTTATGATTTGTATGTTTGAACCGAATATCAGAATATCGTCAACATACAAACATAAGATGACAACATTATTACCATCTACTTTATGGTATACACATTCATCCGTTGTGTTGATATCAAATCCATAGGATAAGATAACTTCATCGAATTTCATGTGCCATTGTTTTGGGGCTTGTTTAAGACCATAGAGGGATCGAATTAACTTACACACCTTTCCTTCTTGTCCAGGTGCAGTAAATCCCTCGGGTTGGTCCATGTAAATTTCCTCATTAAGGTCGCCATTCAAGAAAGCAGTCTTAACATCCATTTGATGTATGACTAGCTTATAGATTGAAGCTAAGGCGATGAGGATCCTAATCGTGGTTATCCTAGCGACAGGTGAGTAGACATCAAAGTAGTCTACCCCTGGTTTTTGGGTAAAGCCCTTGGCTACAAGTCGTGCCTTAAATTTATCTATGGTACCGTCGGGTCTAAGCTTTTTCTTAAACACCCATTTACATCCTATAGTTTTACAACCAGGAGGTAAATTGGTGAGTTCCCAGGTATGGTTTTGAAGTATGGATTGGATTTCATTATCTATGGCTTCTTTCCAAAAAGGTGAGTCTATGGACTTCATTGCATCTGTATAGGTGGAGGGAGAGTTTTCCACCATAAGTGCATAGAAGTCATCAAAGACTTTCTCTACACGGGCACGTTTACTCCTCCTAGGTTCGGTTACCGGTTCAGTCTGGTCTTCAGGTTCTAATTGGACTTTGGGTTCGATCTGAGTTACCTGATTAGAACTAGAAGCCTGGTTATTGGGATTAGTATTGATCCTAGTCTTATAAGGGAAGATATTTTCGAAGTATGAAGCATCTCTTGCTTCGATTATGGTGTTATTGGCTATTTCGCTTATTTCAGAGTTAAACACTAAAAATCGATTAGCGTTACTATCTGAAGCGTAGCCAATAAAGATAGCATCTACAGTCTTAGGTCCTATCTTCTTCCTTTTGTTATCGGGGATTTTTACCTTAGCTAGGCACCCCCACACTTTTAAATATTCTAAGTTTGGTTTTCTATGTTTCCATACTTCGTATGGGGTCAAGTCATTGTGTTTAAAAGGAATACGGTTAAGGATAAAACAAGCCGTCATTAGGGCTTCCCCCCATAAGTTCTCTGGCGCTCGAGAGCTTAGTAACATGGAATTGACCAAGTTCATTAGGGTTCTATTTTTCCTTTCCGCTACACCGTTGGATTGGAGAGTGTAAGGAGCTGTGACTTCATGGAGTATTCCATAGTCATCACAGTACTCACTTAACTCATTTGAGGTGTACTCCCCTCCTCGGTCTGACCTAAGGATCTTAATGGTTTTGTCTAATTGGTTTTCAACCAGAGCTCTGTAAATTTTAAATTTACTGAGTACTTCATCCTTAGTTTTAATAAGGTATAGGTGGCAATATTTTGAAGCGTCATCTATGAACGTTACAAAATATCTATTGCCACCTCTCGAGGTTCTCCCAGAATCACAGACATCGCTGTGAATTAATTCAAGTATATGGGAGTCTCGATCGATGGTTTTAAAAGATTTCTTAGGTTGTTTCGCTTCTACGCATATCTCGCACTTGTCGAGATTCCTAGTATTGGATTTGGGAAAATGATGTTTAGGGTCATGAGTTTCTTAATAGAATTATAATTTACATGACCTATTCTTTGGTGCCAAGTGACCGAAGACTCAACATTCAGAATTATGGACGAAGGATTATAAACATTTAATTTAAACAAACCATCACAAAGAAATTCTTTTCCAATAAAATTCATTCCTTTAGTTATTACAACTTTATTGGACTCAAATACAAGCTTATAGCCCTGTTGGACTAATAAGGACCCACTAATTAAGTTCCTCCTAATCTCCGGAACGTGGTGGACTCCGCACAGGGTCAGGGTCTTCTCCGACGTCAGCTTCAGGTCGATCCGTCCTATCCCTAGCACACGAGCCTCAGCATTGTTCCCCATGTTTACAGCTCCTCCACTTGAGACCTGATAGGTGGAAAACAAAGATTGATCAGAGCAAACATGAATGTTAGCTCCTGTGTCAATCCACCAATCAAATGCTTGAAAGGTCATGTTAACTTCAGGGGTGAAGAGAACAGACCTGAAAGCGGTCCCAGAAGAGCCAGCTCCAGAGGTCACCATGTTGACTTGGGAGCCGGGTGGCATTGGACCATTTCTTCTTGGATTTGGAGGAGGTGCTGTCTTCTTGTAGAAGCATTGGTTGGCCATGTGATTGGTCCGACCGCAGACGTAGCAGCAACGCACTCCTTCCTTCTTTTGGTCCTTGGGATGGTTTGGATTATGGTTGCTATGGTATGGCTTCTTGTTGTATGGCTTAGGCTTAGGGTGGAAGGGTTTCTTCTGGAACTTATGTCTAGGTTTTTGGAATGGCTTAGACGGTTGACCCTCTACGTTGTTGACCTTGGGTTTGGATTCAGAGGATCCCTTTTCCCTGAGCCTATGTTGCTCCTCAATTCTAATAGAGTTTAGAACTTGAGTTAGGGTTAGGTCACCTTGGGTATGACTTAGGTGCTTAGAGAATTCAGACCAAGAAGCAGGTAGTTTATCTATAAGACAGGCTATCTGGAAGGTTTCATCAAGGGTGGAACCATTAGTCTTCAGATGTTGGACTAGGTTCTCAAACTCATGAATCTGATCATTCATGGGTTTGGAGTCAACCATTTTGAAGCTGTTGAAGTCAGACGCTTTGAAGCATTTTACTCCAGCATCATCTAGGCTATACTTACGCTCTAGGGTATACCATAGGTCCTTAGGGTTTTGAATGGTATAGTAGATATCATATAGTCTATCGGATAAGGCTCCTAGGATCCTATGAAGGCCATGGTAGTTGATTTCTTCTGGGGTCCTAGTGGGAATGCCAGAAGTTGGTTCAGATTCAGGTTGTGAAGTGGAGGCTCGGGTACGACGAGTTTGGCTAGACCCATTGGATACTCCTGGTGCGGTTTCACCTATGGCTGATAATAACCCAAGTGTGGTTAGCCAGAAACGCATCTGGTTCTGCCACCTCTTGAAGTTAGACCCGTCAAACTTTTCGGGTTTGGCACTAAGGGTTTCACGGTTTGGTGAGGCCATTTCGGACCAAAGTAAGAAGTTGAAATCTGTGGATTAAAAAATGAGTTTTGTCAATTTTAAAGCACACTGTATAGATTTGACTTTCAGAAGTCAAAATGAAACTTCCAAATCCTAACGGCCAGATGGGCTCCAGGTAGGAGGTGGAGCACTAGGCTCGCTCAAATACCAAGCTACCTTGGGCAATTTAATACCAGTTTGTCAAGCCTTTCTAGACACCGTAGGTAGTGGAATATTCCAAATAATGACTCTTAGGTTTTTCTAAAATGTATGCTTTTAATTAACTTTTGTAGAGAACTAATTTTGACTAATAACTATAGCGCAACTTTTAACAACTAATAATGAAACTATTTATTCTATGATAACAATACTAACAAAATAAAATGCACAATAGAATGATAATATGATGAACGATTAAATAACAATAAGATTCTTGGATTGTTGGAAATCTAATCGTTCTAAACTAGCAAATTTAGGATTTAATCAAATTATTAATATTAAAAATTGATTAGCAAATGTTATTTTCACAAACAAGGACAAGTTACAAATTTCTTTTAGAAATTGTTTGCCAAGGCAGAGCGGGTTCTATGGAACCGTCATTCACCTTGCCGAACTTTTCTAAAAGGGAGAAACAATCTATCTAAAATATATCTAATTATTTAGATTTCTCTATTAGATGCAAGTCGATTATTTTAGATCTAATGTTAGGACAAAATAAGAGTTAGAAACTCTGGCCTGTGGTCGAAGCGTGCTAGGCATTGTCCCAAGAATCTTATTGCCCCCCTCGTACGGGTCTCGTGGCAATTGTTCTCGGAGATACGGTGACCCCGGTCAGGCGACCTCCTTCTCGTCGGCACGACTCCAAGAAGGTTTTGCGAACCTCGTAGACTTTCAGGAACCCAGTGACTCGATGACGATCTTCTCGAGGCCGGGAGGCAGCACCGCAGTAAGGCTTTGGTCCGAGAGAGGGCGTCTCTTCGGAGCAAAGGGGCAGCACCACAGCAACACGGCACGAGAGAATGGGAGAGAGAGAGGCAGTAAGCAGGGAGGAATTCCGATTTTTGGAGTGTGTTCATCCCATGGCTGCACTGGGCCTTATATAGGCCTCGGGCAGTTAATGGGATGCTGAAGGAGGGGAGCGGTTAATGGGCTGCGATTAAGCCCATTAACCTCGCACGTTACAGCTCGCAGCGAGCCTGTACGTAACGGCTAGCATGCAGCGCTTCTCGCGTAACGGCTAGTGTCCCAAATAGTAAATAATAAATAATGGAGGACTTAAAAGCAAAAAAAAAAAAAATAGGGCAGGTGCGGACCAGCCCATTTCGGAGGTGCTATCGTGTCCGGGTCCGCGGGCGCACACACACGCGCCGCCCAGCCCATGCCCAAGCCCAAGCCCGGCCCGGCTCGGCTCGGCACGGCACACACGCGCGCGCGTGTGTGAGCTAGTGGAGCCCCTCCTCTAGTGTGATGACTAGTGGGGGGAAGTGGGCAAATCCTTATATGTTGGTAGGGGATTTCTCCCCTAACCGATATGGGACTAAAAGTATGGTTTTAACACACACACACCCAACATCATCTTCCACATCTACCGGCCACCCTCTACCATTCTGGATCGAAACCAAAAACCTAGCCTCCACCTCCGATAATCCTCCGCCAGTCGTTCATCCGAGCCGTCATCCATCATCCGTACCATCGAAGCTGTGCTGCACGTCGCCATCGTCAAAGCCACACCATCATCGATCCGGATTACGAGAAGCAAAGAAGCAAAGACGGGGGCGAAGCCAAGAAGATCGTCATCATTTGATTCCTCTGTCCCTTTTGTTATTTGTTTATTATAAACAAACAATGATGTTATATGAGATGATGTGTAGCTAAATTCCATGGCTTGGGCTAAAGGGGAATACTAGTGTTCTATGATGTTTTGGGGTTGATTATTAACTGTGTTTCAATGTTAAAAATTAGTATATTCCGCTAACGCATGTTGATATATTCTCTAGATTTTCAATGCATTAGATATAGTGAATGCTTATCTTAGATTCATTATGATCGTATGATGGGTAATGCTAAGAATCAATGTTACATGCAATAGTTGCCTAATGCTTATCTTTTATAAATATTCTATATACGTTTGCACCATGCCTGCTTTCATTGCTAAATCGTCCGATTAGAATATGTCCTTACGACGATCTAATTGAGTACAATATAGTGATCAACCTTAAACTATCATAGGATGCTAGGATGAACCATAAAGCGTAAGTTTTCCCCTAATTTAAGTACCTTTCCATAATTAAATTGCTTTAGTTTTTATCATATAATTAGTTTTTTGTTAATTTAATTGCTTAGTTAATCTAATCAGACTCTCAACCATTGTTCGCTAGATTAGGTTTCAATCAACTTAGATTTATTAAGTTTCCTAGCAAAGTCCTGTGGGATCGACCTCGCTCCGCTGCACTATAATCCACGATTCGTGCACTTACGAGTACAATTAAAATATCACAACAAGAGCCAGAGATCCTCTTTCAGGAGAGGAGCTGTTACGATGGGTGCTCACACAAGATATTTCTTGACTTCTTGAAAGGCTTCTTCGCAAGTTGGACTCTATCCGGAAGTATCTACCTTTCATAGCTTGTCGAAGAGTGCCTTGCACTTGTCAGAAGACTTTGAGATGAATTGATTGAGGGTGGCTAATCTTCCAGTGAGGCACTGCACTTCTTTCCGATTTGTAGGTGATGGCATATCCAGGATAGCTCGAATTTGGTCCAGGTTGGCTTCGATGCCCCTCCTGGTCACAAGGTGACCTAGGAACTTGCCCGATTGAACTCCAAAAGCACATTTGGCTGGATTGAGCTTCATGCGGTACTTTCGAAGGATTTGGAATGTTTCTGCAAGATTAGAGAGGTGGCTCTTCCGATTATGACTTTTGGTGAGAAGGTCATCGACGTAGACTTCGACGTTGCGCCCGATTTGATCTTCGAACATCTTGGTGACTAGCCTTTGATAGGTAAATCCAGTGTTTTTGAGGCCGAAGGGCATTACGTTGTAGCAGTAAAGATCTCGGCTAGTCACAAAGCAAGTCTTCTCTCGATCGTCCGGGTGTAGTGGAATTTGATTGTACCCAGAGTATCCATCCATAAAAGATAAGAGCTCGTGGCCAGCAGTGGCATCGACGAGCCTATCTATTCTTGGCATGGGGAATGGATCTTTGGGATAAGCCTTGTTGAGGTTGGTGAAATCGATGCACACTCTGACCTTCCCATTTTTCTTTGGGACAACAACTATATTGGATATCCAAGTAGGGTACTCTACTTTACGAATGAAGCCTGCTGCGAGTAGCTTACTGACCTCCTCTTGAACTGCGACTTGTAGTTCTGGTCGGATTGTGCGTGGCTTTTACTTGACAGGCTTCACTCCTTCTTTGATTGCGAGCCGATAGCACGCATCATCTGGATTGATCCCAGGCATATCTTCGAAGCACCAGGTGAAGACGTCAATGTTGGATTGAAGGAAGGATACCATGTCTCGCTCTTCTGCATCGCTGAGACCGGTACCGATGAATGTTTCTTGAGGGAGATCTCCACCGCCGATGTTGATCGGGATGATCTCTTCGACTGAGGGCAATGCCTCCCACTCGACTGGCGGGGGCTCGGTCAGGGGGATCTCCTTTGGTTGCTACCTTGAAGAATGACCTGCTTCATCTCTGGGTCACTTTGGGGGAGCGATATTTATTCTGCGATCTGTTTTCGCAGCAGCCGCTTTGCAAGATTGTCCAGCTTGTTGATCTCCTCGAATGCATATAATACCCTCCCCCGTTGCAAACTTGAGAAGTTGATGGTAAGAAGAGGAGATGGCATTGATCTGATGTAGAAATGGTCGACCGAGGATGATGTTGTAGTTGGACGTCCCCTCGATGATCGCGAACCTCACCGAGACTCGAGTCTCTCGGCTAAGGTCAAGGGTGAACCTTGATTCGCCCATTGTGATGCTCTGCTCCCCGTTAAAGCCCATAATCACCGTTGGAACGACTTCAAGACTCGAGTATTTATGTCCCAGATGTTTGAAGCAGTCTGAGAACATGATATCGATGGAGCTTCCGGTGTCGATGAGGATGCGATTGACAGTGCTCCTGTCGATGATGAGCTTCAGGACCAGGGGGTCTCGATGTATAGTATGAACTCCTTGAAGATCGACATCATTGAAAATAATGGAGGGCCAAGCTAAACCCTTGACAGGTTTCTCGATCCAGGTATCTTCTTTGTTTGCCGCAGAGCGAACGTGAAAGATGCGTCAAACTTGTCGATCAACTTCCTTCCTGGTCAGCGCTTGATTGTGTAATGACCCGTGTATGTCAAAGACGTTGGCACGCACGGTTATAGGTGATTGATGGGAAGAGAATTGATGGACCCAGAAGCTTCCTTACCCTTTGTGGAGGGTCGGTGCTGGTCTGGTCCGCCCTCGATGAACTCTTGGAGATGGCCTTCGCGTAGTAGATCGTTGAGATGGTATCTCAATCGATAGCATTTGTCGGTAGGATGGCCATGATTGCGATGGAAATCATAGTAGACTGTTTTGTCTGCAGTGACCTTGGTGTCGGGCTGCAGAGGATTAGGCCTCCGTAGGAACTCTTCGTGCTGAATACGGTCGAGGATTTGCTCGATCGGTAGATTCCAATTAGTAAAAGTGGTCTTCTTCGGAGGGGATCTACGCCCGTCATTTCTTGATCTCTTGTGTGCAAGGGGCACTACTGCCTCTGCGTTGTGAGCTTTGGCAGCATACTTCGGGGCTTTCCTTTCGGCGGGTCGCCTCTTCGTCTCTTGCCCCTTTCGGGCAACTTGATCATCTTCGACTTTAATCTCTCTTTGGATTCGATCGAACATTGAACCTAGAGAAGGAGGAGGATTGCGAATGAAGTCGTTGTAGATGTGTAAGTCGAATCGGAGGGCATTCTGGAAGGCTAGCATAATAGCCTCATCGTCCAAATGTCTTCCTGAGAGGGCAACGTGCTCGTTGCGAAATCTCCTTGTGAAGCTACGGAGACTCTCTTCAGCACCCATCCTCAGCCGGTAGAGGGAGTCGAGTTTCTTCTCTGGCTTCAAGTTAAGCTGATAGTGCTGTACAAAATGGTTAGCCAGTACCCCGAACTGGGTGATGGATCCAGCCCAGAGGTTATGGTACCAATCAAGGGAAGGTTCGTCGAGGCTCCCGGCGAAGGTGCGGCAGAGCACGTTGTTTTCTTCCTCGTGCGGCGTCAGGGCTTGCTTGAAGGTGAGTATGTGGCGAGTCGGATCTCTCTTGAGGCAATTGAATTTGGAGAGAGTGAGAGTCCTCCATCCCCTAGGAAATACTGACTGGAACAGGCTCCTATGGAGAGGTCCAGTAGAGGAGTATCCTTTCTTTCGACCATGCCCCTGACCTGGATGCAGGTCAAGAGGCAAGATCGCGAGGTCTAGATCGAGCCTTTGAGTGTCAGCCGGTTGGAGTCGGTGACGAAGATCCGTTCCGGCTCCACGTTGAAGTGGGATGGATGGAGAAGCTCTACTTTTTGAGGGTGCCCCTTGCATCTGGTGTCTTCTTGATAAGTCGGGCTTTGAAGGTATTCTCCTGTCACAGTTGCGACCGAAAGAAGATTGGGAGGACTCATCATCAATGCAATCCCAAACACTCTGCTTCCACGGGCAGCAGAGGGAGTTGGGTCGCGACGAATCCTCTTAAGGGCAGCAGTGCCCATTGATCTCCATGGCTCGGAGTGAATCGATTGTCGTGGTAGATTGACCCTCTCGTTAGTCAAAGGGATAGGAAGAGCAATCCCGGCTTCGGAGGCTGCCTTTTTGAGAGCATCCCTCTCAGCAGTGAGGGCGGCATTTTGCTTAGCCAGTTGTACCAATTGGTAGTCGACCGTCGAGATTTGGTAGGTCGATGGAGGGTCTTCAGCAGGAGCAGGGGTAGTATGCCCTATTGATTATCGAGGAGGTGGTGCGATCGGTCGATCGACTGATCTTTCGCTGCCTGAGCGAACTCCCACTTCGGGGACAACAAGGGGCTGTCTGAAATTGAGCCGTTGACTCATTGAACGAGTCTCCGGGCGAGGCTGACGTGTGTTACTTCCCTCTTGTTGACCCTGATGCTTCGTCCTCGCCATTTTGGGAAAGCGAAGGATGTAACCAGATTGCTGATATCCGAACGGTTGTCTACTCAACCGAAGGGGCGGGGAAGTCTGACTATCTAGATCAGTTGTCTGCTCAACTGATCTGATACTTGTTGTAGAGCGGACTTGGCTTCTCGCTCGATCCCACAGACGGTGCCAAACTGTGGGGGAAAAATCTTTGTGCCGATCCGAAGACTTCACCTCACCAGTCAATTATAGTCGAGTAGGAGATCGTTGGTCGATCTATTAGTTAGAAGGTATGTCTGAAGGCTGGTGCCTTAGTGACTTTGATTTAGCTCTTTAGATATGCAAACAAAGAGAGTGTTGACACAAAGATATGATCTCGGAGTTCAGCCGAAGCCTACGTCTCCGTGCTATAGGGAGCAACCCGAATTCACTATCACTTGACTCGAAGTAACCTCGACAGGCCGAGTGTTACTGATGTATCTCCAATCTCTTCAGAGACAAGAAGAAGAACGAGGAGAGTTAGAGGATCAAAAGTTGGAATTCCATATCTCTGGTTTCTGAAATCAGATATCAGATAATGGCACTAATCTCCTCTCGGGATTTAGAACTGGATCTGGATCCCTTTTACATCGGAAGGCTCTGCTATTTATAGGATTTCCTGGAAAGGAATATGGGGTAAATGGCGGTTTTCGCTATCGCTTCTGGAGGATTCCACAGACAGGGCTGGTGGGTCCCACCGTCGTCTCTAGGGATTCCCTAGGCAGGGCCGGTGGGTCTCGCAGAAATCTCTGTGGGCCCACCAGGCAGGGCTGGTGGGTCCCGCGGAAGTCTCTGTGGGTCTACCAGGCAGGGCCGGTGGGTCCCACGGAAGTCTCTGTGGGGCCACCAGGCAGGGCCGGTGGGTTCTGCAGAAGTCTCTGTGGGCCCACCAGGTAGGGCCGGTGGGTCCCGTGGAAGTCTCTGTGGGCCCACCAAGCTGGGCCGGTGGGTCCCGCGGAAGTCTCTGTGGGCCCACCAGGCAGGGTCGGTGGGTCCCGCGGGAGTCTCTATGGGCCAACTAGGCAGGGCCGGTGGGTCCCGCTATTTGCAGGCTTCTCGCCAAAATTTGCACCCATACAGATTATCTATAGTAGTAAGACGGTTTATGCACCAGTGTCTGAATCACTGAACTGTGCACCGTCTTGGTTCCTGTTCAACACGATCATCGTGCTTGGTCAGGTGAATGGGAATCCCACGTTCCCATGGTGGAGACTTCACCACATCCTCTACCTGCCAACAGCTTGTTTGTTAGAATTGGTGAGGTCTACAGCTCGTAAAAACCTATAGTTTAGCTATGTATGGTTGATAGTATAGGAATGCATATTTGTACGTACCTTAGTACGTGTTATGATTACAAAACAGAGAGCCATGGCTACATGGTAATCCAATTGAGTGGGAGACTCAAGGGACTGGTCCCATGTAACCTAAATACGTTCGCAGCTCTGATTAGGGTTGGTCCCCCTATCAGGATAAGCTGTTGGGATGACAGAGCGTGGGTGTCTCCACCACGGTCATTACCAGGCACAGTGTTTGTAGCCGAACGGAACCAACACGGTGCACAGATCGGTGAGCAGACACCGGTGTACTAAACCGTGTTTCTGCTTAGGGTAAAACGGTCCTAAACCCTATGGAACCATGTCTAGTGGACTAACCAGTTGTGTGGTGCTTTGGCGCACCAATATGTGAGGATCCGGATACAGTGATCCAAAACCACGGTGTACTGGGTTATCCGGCTGGTGTTGCATCAGTGTGTCACTCCTGCAGGCTATCCACACCCCTAACGGGAGGTGAGTTCCTTGGTCTAACCTACATCGTATTAAACCCTGGCCAGGTGGTCATCAGTTGGACTGATGATGGATCCGGTTGCTCGTAAGAGTAATCAGAGGTACGATGTATGTGGTTAACCTGGAAGGAACCGAGTCATATGAGCACTCGAGTCTGACGGTATTCTCTATCGCTCGAGTTGCATCATGGCACCAGTGGAGGGACATCGGGTTTACCATACTAAGCGGAGAGCAGGGGTATGAGGGAGAACATAGTATGTTCGAGGGAATTGGAGTGCAGCCTGCGTCGCACTCTGGGTGGCTACGCAGGTTAACTCGGACTCAGAGGATCGATGGTACACTCGGGTAGTGTGTCGATCGAGTCTAAGTTGGAAGCCATGAACCCTGGTCACTGAAGGTTCCACCTTATTGACATTATGTACGGTTCTAATACCATCTCCTCGAAACACAAAACGTAGTTAGAGGAAGCGAGAAGTCTAAGCCTACGCTCCGTGAGTGCTTCACACTAGTGCACGGTAGATGCGTAGCTACGTGTGTGCACTAAGGGGAAACCCTAGGTTAGTGCAGAGACACATGTAGCAATTCCTTGTCATAAGTGGACTTTTCCACATGGGTGCGATGCACCAGGACATATTGCGAGTTGACTAGTTGACTTCACTAGGGGCACCCTATGGGAACCTCAGAGAATAATGAAATCACTGGTGCACTTCACTTATGTGTGCCTTGCAAAGTCTCGTACACGAGGAACGACCAACTAGTGATATAAGGGCGTTTTGGTCATACCATGCGTCACTGTGTACTAGGGAGGCCGGCCCTAAGTGTTGGGAGACTGGTCAAGGCTGGCCCCATTGCTTTCAGGAGGTTATTGCCTCCGATGAAAGGGCCGGTCATGAGGCGCAGAAAACGGGCTGGTTTTGACCGTTTTCAAAAACAAGGAAAAGATAGAGATAAATGAAGAGATATATAGGGAGAGGTCTGAATTTATCAAACTTATCCGCTAGGCTTATCCATAAGGATAAGGCCGGCCCTATATAAGGTAGAAGGAGAGAGGGGGGACGAAATTAAATGCATAGGCAAGCCCTAGGGCCGGCCTTGCAAGCCATGGGGAAACCCTAGCCGCCCCCTCTCCTCTCTTCGCATCTCCTCTCTCGTCTCTCTCTCCCTCGCTTGCGCCATTAGATGATGACTCGTCTTCCTCGCGTGGTGTTTCGTAGAAGGAGAAGGCTCGTCATATGGAGGCACTCAGAGATCCATCGACGAGGTGCCGTGCATCATGTGAGATCGGGTGAACTAGAAGGCATCTCCCGCAACCTTTTACTGTCCAGAATCTGCACAAAAAATCAATGTTGTTTCTTTAATTCTGGGAGCTATAGAAGTCCACACTAGATGAAACTTGTTGCAAAAGTTGCGTCTTGAAGTTGGCTATTTGCAGTCCAAATTTTAGCCCAATCCGAGTTCAAACCAGAAAGTTATGGCCGTCGCACCGAAGCTATATCGAGCAGATCCGAGCCCGTCTCCATCAACAAAGAAGAAACTTGTTGCGGTGAAAGAATCCGCACGCAGGTATGATCTCTAACATGTAGATCTATTATAGATAGAACATGCATACATGCTAGATTGTTCTTTTGTGTTAGATCGTCGTTAGGGGTTCACGTAGTTGCCATGCTAGATTCATACACGCATATGTAGGTCGTTTCGATAAAAATTTTGATATGTAATGCACACCGCTCACGGTCCTCGGACCTTCTCTTTGCTTCCGCAGCGGGCCTCTGCCATGGATTTATTTTCAACAATTGGTATCAGAGCACGCTAGTGGTGTGCGTTTGATGTTTTTTCATGAAACCGTCATGTGCGCGCATGAATAGTATGTGCCGCCATCGGGGTTCTACGAGTAGATCATGCATAGTATATATTTTGTGTGTTCTATGAATCGTTCTTGCAGGGCGCCGCTTCTAAATTATTCTTGATATGTGATTGCTTGCTACCGGGGGTCGGACCCCGTGTTAGCAAATATTGTCTTGATGTATTTTCTTTTGTGTATGGATAGGTTTTAGAGCCATAGTTGGGCAAGTGGTGGAGATTGACCATCCTTGATTCCCAGGCTTTTTGCTAGGTTTGTTTTCCTTTTCGTTCTAGGAAATTGTGTATGAGCGAGCACTTGCTCGAAGCGTACTAGAGCTTTTTCGGTTACAGATTGAAAAGGAGGACCTACCGTGGAGATCCACCACCAGAAGGACTAAGCAGAACCTTGGAGGACGATGGCGATCCGGCGAAGCATACACGATGACGGCAAAGGACAGAAAGCATCAGGAGATCGTATACGAAGGCTTGCACCAGATCGAGGAGCCTTGCGAAGGAGACAGAGAGCCTACGCTGTGCGAGTCAGGTTCAGGGGTCGGACCCTGAACTTGATTCAGTTTTATGGTTGTTTCTTTCTACTGTTCTTTATATTTCTGTAAAGAACCCCGATGCGATAATTTAATTATCTGTGTTAGAGGGATGCCCTTTTGCCTCGGGTCCAAGTGACCTTATTAGGATAGGATTCCACTAGTGACGCCTATTATTTAATTGACCCTTGATAATAGCATGAATTCCTCACATTTGGTTATGCCACCATTAAGTCAACACCCGTTTAGTCGGGTGTGCCTATTTGGCCAGCATCGAAACCTAGAATGAGTTGGAATTCTACTATGACATCATTCGTCAAATTTATAAGCGAGGCGCCATGGTAGTGGAAGTCCTTTCCAATCAGTCAGACCTTAGGTTAAGCTCCAGGGCATTAGTGTGATAGCCAAGTTTGCGAAGCATCGATAGTCTTGGGATATGTAATGTGACCCTTGAGTGGAGAAATCCACTTGAGGCAGGGACTATGATATTCCGAGATCGATTAATGCTTCATGAAAGGCTTGAAACGCTAGTGGGAGCACGGTATGACCAGGGTCTAGTGTATAGGTTGTCGTGACCTTAGTATACACTCATACTTGCATAAAATAACCCTCAAATTTAATAAGGGATGCGAGAGAGGATTTTTTGAGATCCCCTGGCCTCCACGGCCAATCACTTCGTGCTCGGGTGGGAGGGCATAACTCAACAACCCCCTCGGGTGAGAGCTGTGTTTTTCCATGCCAAGCCACTTAGTGATCTCCCTCAGGATATGGCGATTACGGCGCCAAGGGTTCAGGCTTTTACTCACCCTCGTGGGGACCGTTAGAACTTCCGTTCTGTAATTGTCTAGGCTCGTGGTTAAGCATCCGAAGTACACGTGAGGTATTCGTTGCGAAGACAATGGTGATCACGTGGTACTGGCCAAAAGATAACCATGGTTCATCAAAGCCCTTAGTTGGCAGATTTGGATAGGGTCAAGGAAAAGACCCGTGTAAGCGGATGACCTGCACACTGCCCCCTCGGACAGGTGCAGCCTATTCCAAGATCTTACATACATAGTTAAATTAATCCATAGAGGTGTCTTCGCTGTGAGGGTAGCGCTGACATTTGGATATAATTAGCTTATTTTAAAAATCCATAAAATAAGTTTTTCATGCATTCTTTTTCATTCAACCATATAGTTCCCCTATCCGCTATCCCATAAGAGAACCAATTATCGGGTCTCTAACTACGTAGAGCAGAAGCACTTTCTTTAGCTTATGCATATGGTAGTAAACGTACATTGACATGTAATCTAAATATCTCTGTACTAGACCTAACGGGTCCAGATATCACTAGGGCACTAACTAGGGCATATGACGACTAGCGAGAGTCTGATGAGATGTGCAAGTGCTATGTTATAGCAGACTTGCGACAACTCTTTAGAAGCAAGTCAGAGATATGCCGGGTCTTCTCAAAAATAAGTTTTACTTGCATTAGATGTCTGCTAGGCGAAGTTGGTAGACTCATCGCTTATCCACCAAGATACTTGTCGGTACCGAGATGTCAGTGGATATGCTTGTTCGGGGACATATACTTGAGTTCCAGATCGAACTAGATTCCAAAGACATGGTGCCAGATGACGAGGTGGTGGAAGATGTCTATCTTGCATCCTTGTCTGGAACCTTCGAAGGCGTTGTCAGAAACTTTAGCTTTAACAAGCTAGAGATGACAAATGTAGAACTTCTAAGGAGATTTCCAAGAGACAAAGGATGAGATCAAGATTAAAGGTAAAGCCTTTAGTGCTTAACCTAGGTCTTCTTTAGAAGAACCTAAGGGAGTAACTTATCAGAGATTGAGAACTATTCTAGTGCAGAAACTGGTGTGGACTCCTAAGTTTAGTGATGCCAAGGACGGAAGTGTTTCTGCTGTGGCAAGAATAGGGGGTATTTGAAGATTGAATATAGTC
Source organism: Chamaelirium japonicum (assembly GCA_947650365.1). Lineage (NCBI taxonomy): Eukaryota > Viridiplantae > Streptophyta > Magnoliopsida > Liliales > Melanthiaceae > Chamaelirium > Chamaelirium japonicum. The sequence continues at coordinate 5,769,021 of OX393555.1, read as the reverse complement.
TCAGGGTGTTAAGGGTAAAGTCGCTATCTAGTAGCAGTTCTTCTGCTTCTTGGAATGTGGACTTCGGGTCTACAGAGATTCAAGGAAAATAAAGGCTACTTTATGGTGAAGTGATCCTAACATAGGTACTGATGCTATAAGCCGCTGCGGATACTGTCAGATATGTTATCTTAGTCTTTCCATAATAAGGATTTTGATATTTAGAGATTTCTTTTGTTTCCTCCTCGGTAAATGAAGTTTTTTGTTTTAGACAGCACCGTAGGTGTGTATCTTAAACTAAATTGATAGCTTCATAGTTAGAGGAATAGATCAGAAAAATCTCTTTGTATTTAATCCTAATTCGAAAATAGATTTTATGACAGCTGCAGCGTCTAATTAAAATTCATCTAAATCCTTCGGAGAAGCTATCCCATTTGTGACCCCTTTGATTTAGATATTCTGTCTTAGATAAATTCAGAGATAACAGAAGGCCGAGTTTCTGTTCACAGATTCATCGGAGATCCTTCTAACCTATGAGTGTAATCTGGAAGGCAGAATAACTAAAAGGGCCATGAAGGTATGGGAGTTAGTTAATTTTGATGTCTATGGTTCCAAGAGCATCCAGACGATAGGTGACTCTTCGATTTAATCGAAGGAAAAAGTCACTATCGGACGAGTTCCATAGGATCCTGAGGGAGCATGAGATTATCTCCCAGTTAAATGCTCCAAGGATGACACGTCAGAATAAAAGTCTCCGAGAGAAGGAATCGAACTCTGTTTGACATAGTCCGTAGTATGATGAATATTGCCAAGTGTACTACCCACCTTTTGGTGGGGTTATACCTTAAAATAGTAGCTTATATCTGAAACTATCTCTCATCTAGATCAGTGCCTCAGACCTATAAAGAGCTATGGTCTAAGCGAAAGCTGACACTATAGTGTCTCGAGATATAGGGTTGTCCTGCACTTGTGTAAAAGGACAAGAGGGATGAGATGGAGATGTAGTTCCAGGTATATCTGTTTGTAGGTTACCCTTAGGAGGCATGAGGTGGACTGTTCTATGATCTTGAGGTTTGGAAGGTAATCGTTTCTACGAACACCATCTACCTAGACCAAGATTATATTATAAACCATAAGTTTATCAGTAAGGTAGTTCTGGGTGAACTACTGGGTACTGGTAGAGAGTGCACATCTGAAAACGTAGTGGGAGTAGATGATACAAGAAACTAGTATACCAGACACTGTAGAAATAATTCACTTTTGTACTACCACCACCTCGTCGTTGTGGGACCATCAGAGCTCCTGAAAGATACTATGGAGAAACTTCGATAGTTAATCCACAGTTTCAGGAGGATGATCCCTAGAGCTACGAAAAGGTAGTGGGAGCTTCCGATAGCTCTAACTGACAAAAGACCATTGAGGCAAATTTGCATTAATGTCCCTTGGAACAGTCTTGACACTTATATCACTATCACCCTTCGGGGTGTAGGAGGTGTATAAGAAGAGCACCCGGTTAAGACTTAAGTAGCTAGATTAGTTAACAAAAGAGAAGGGATTGACTATGTCAAAACCATCTCACTGGTAGTTATGCCTAAGTCTATTTTGGATCCTCTTAATCCATCGCAGTCCATTATAGTTGGTAGATCTGGTAGATGGATGTCAAGACAGTCCCTAACGGGAATTTGGAAAGGACATATGGATGATGTAGTCCCAGGCTTTGTGTCAGTAGGTTAGGAAGATTTGGAATGCAAGTTGCAACGGTCCATTTATGGACTGATGCAAGCATCCAGGTTGGAATATCTATTTTGATCAAGGGAATCCGTTCACACGGATTTGATCAGAATGAGGATAAACAAAGTTGGTACAAGAAAGGTGAAATAGCTACAAGGGTGTATTTAATACTTTACGTTAACGATATTCTACTGATTGAAAATGACGTAAGAATATTGTTTACAGTAAAGGTTTGTAGTCATCACAATTCGATGTGAAAGACCCTAGTGAGGCGAGTTATGCTTTGTGAATCAAGGTAACTCGAGATAACCAGAGCAAGATTCTCTTGCTGTCACAGGCTACGCATGAAGATAAGATTCTAGCCAGATTCGTTTTACGAGGCTAGATATCTAATGCGCAGCAGGATTCATGGGTCGGTTTCAGTCGAACCCGGGTCCAAATCACTGGACTAAAGTGAAGGGTTTACTCAGAAATCCTCATTAAGTAAGGATTGTGAGTTAGCTTATACTTCACAGGTCCTGATATCAATTGGACACATAGGATCTGACTTTGGTGTCAGATATGTGTTCTAGAGAATCGATTTCAGAGATTATTTTTATCTTGGGATTAGAAGCGGTAGTTAGTAGAGTGTGAAGCAAGAGTGCATCACAGACTCTACCACAAAGACTGAGCACGTTGTTGCGTGCGAGGTAGTCTACCAGGTGGTATAGCTTAGGAAGTTCTTAGAGAACTTAGGATGCGTACCAGAGGCTCAGTTATCTGTTGTTGCAACAGAAGAGCGGTATGCAAGGTCCAAGGAGACTAGGCACCACAATGAGGGGAAACCCATTAAGTACAAACTCCACTTGATCTGACAGTTATAGGAGGAAATGCAAGTAGCGGTACTGAGGTGGAATCTACAGACAATGTTGCCAATTCCTTTAGGGAATTCCTGCAAAGGTTTTTGGGCAGCATGTAGAAGCTACAGAGCTTAACACCGTTATTCCTCGTTCGACCTAGTGAGAGATTGTTAGAATTGGTGAGGTCTACAGCTCGTAAAAACCTATAGTTTAGCTATGTATGGTTGATAGTATAGGAATGCATATTGGTACGTACCTTAGTACGTGTTCTGATTACAGAACAGAGAGCCATGGCTACATGGTAATCCACTTGTGTGGGAGACTCAAGGGACTGGTCCCATGTAACCTAAATACGTTCGCAGCTTTGATTAGGGTTGGTCGCCCTATCAGGATAAGCTGTTGGGATGACAGAGCATGGGTGTCTCCACCACGGTCATTACCAGGCACAGTGTCTATGGCCGAACGGAACCAACACGGTGCACAGATCGATGAGCAGACACCAGTGCACTAAACCGTGTTTCTGCTTAGGGTAAAACGGTCCTAAACCATGAGGAACCATGTCTGGTGGACTAACCAGTTGTGTGGTGCTTTGGCGCACTAATGTGTAAGGATCCGGATGCAGTGATCCAAAACCACGGTACCCGGCTGGCGTTGCATCAGCGTGTCACTCCTGCAGGCTATCCACACCCCTAACGGGAGGTGCATTCTATGGTCTGACCTACGTCGTATTAAACCCTGGCCAGGTGGTCATCAGTTGGACTGATGACGGATCCGGTTGCTCGTGAGAGTAATCGAAGGTACGATGTATATAGTCAACCTGGAAGGAATCGAGTTATATGAGCACTCGAGTCTGACGGTATTCTCCACCGCTCGAGTTGCAACATGGCACCAGTGGAGGGACAGCGGGTTTACCATATTAAGCGGAGAGCAGGGGTATGAGGGAGAACATAGTAAGTCCGGGGGAATTGGAGTGTAGCCTACGTTGAACTCTAGGTGGCTACGCAGGTTAACTCGGACTCAGAGGATCGATGGTACACTCGGGTAGTGTGTCGATCGAGTCTAAGTTGGAAGCCATGAACCCTGGTCCCTGACGGTTCCACCGTATCGACATTATGTACGGTTCTAATACCATCTCCTTGAAACACAGAACATAGTTAGAGGAAGCAAGAAGTCTAAGCCTACGCTCCGTGAGTGCTTCGCACTAGTGCACGGTAGATGCGTAGCTACGTGTGTGCACTAAGGGGAAACCCTAGGTTAGTGCAGAGACGCATGTAGCAATTCCTTGTCATAAGTGGACTTTGCCACATGGGTGCGATGCACCGGGTCATGTTGCGAGTTGACTAGTTGACTTCACTAGGGGCACCCTATGGGAACCTCAGAGAATAGTGAAATCACTGGTGCACTTCACTTATGTGTGCCTTGCAAAGTCTCGTACACGAGGAACGACCAACTAGTGACATAAGGGCGTTTTGGTCATACCATGCGTCACTGTGTACTAGGGAGGCCGGCCCTAAGTGTTGGGAGACTGGTCAAGGCCGGCCCCATTGCTTTCAGGAGGTTGTTGCCTCCGATGAAAGGGCCGGTCATGAGGCGCAGAAAACGGGCAGGTTTTGACCGTTTTCAAAAACAAGGAAAAGAAAGAGATAAATGAAGAGATATATAGGAAGAGGTTTGAATTTATCAAACTTATCCGCTAGGCTTATCCATAAGGATAAGGCCGGCCCTATATAAGGTAGAAGGAGAGAGGGGGGGATGAAATTAGATGCATGGGCAAGCCTTAGGGCCGGCCATGCAAGCCATGGGGAAACCCTAGCCGCCCCCTCTCCTCTCTTCGCATCTCCTCTCTCGTCTCTCTCTCCCTCGCTTGTGCCATTAGATGGCGACTCGTCTTCCTCGTGTGGTGTTTCGTAGAAGGAGAAGGCTCGTCGTATGGAGGCACTCAGAGATCCATCGATGAGGTGCCGTGCATCGTGTGAGATCGGGTGAACTAGAAGGCATCTCCCGCAACCTTTTACTGTCCAGAATCTGCATAGAAAATCAATGTTGTTTCTATGAATCCAGGATCTATAGAAGTCCAAACGAGATACAACTTATTGTAAAAGTTGCGTCTTGACGTTGGCTATCTACAGTCCAAATTTCAACCCAATCCGAGTTTGGAGCAGAAAGTTATGGCCGTCGCACCGAAGCTATGTCGAGCAGATCCGAGCCCGTCTCCATCGACAAAGAAGAAACTTGTCGCGGTGAAAGAATCCGCACGCAGGTATGATCTCTAACATATAGATCTAGCATAGATAGAACATGCATACATGCTAGATTGTTCTTTTGCATTAGATCGTCGTTAGGGGTTCGCGTAGTTGCCATGCTAGATTCATACACGCATATGTAGGTCGTTTCGATGAAAATTTTGATATGTAACTCACACTGCTCACGGTCCTCGGACCTTCTCTTTGCTTCCGCTGCGGGCCTTTTCCATAAATTTATTTCCAACATTGTTTTCGGTGAAGCGACCGGCATCACCTAAGCTGTGAACTAGTTCTAGGTCTACACAGAACTAGTCCACTGGGTCTTCCAAGCATGGATCCTCCATGCGCCTCAGTGGCTTACTGTGTTCCCTAGGGTCCTTTTATTATATGAGCATTATCATATACTAGAGTAGTATTCTAATTAAAGCAATAACCAAAGCCATCTTTATTAATGTTAATACAGAAAAACCACGCTAAGGACACACGAGCTACAACAATCTCCCACTTGGCCTAGCGGGGAACAACTGTCTTAACTCCCATGGCATCCACGTGCTTCTCAAAAGCCTTGGTCGGTAACGCCTTTGTGAAAGGGTCCGTCATGTTATCTGCAGACACCACCTGAGTCACTGCAACCTCCCCTCACTTTTGCAAGTCTCGGATAATAGGACAATACGATCTTGAGCTCCCGCTACGCATCCTAAGTCCGTGAGGAACTTCTTAAGCCACATCGCCTCCTTAGCTGCTTCGCACACCACAACGTACTTAGCCTCTGTCGTCGAATCCGCGATGCATCCCTGCTTCATGCTCCTCCAACTGACAGCTCATCCTCCTAATGAAAACACAAACCCTGACGTCGATCTCCTGGATTCCGAATCTGAAGCAAAGTCAGAATCTGTAAATCCAATCGGCATCAATTCTTGTGAAGAGTAAACTAACTCATAATCTCTCATCCTACGGAGATACTTGAGTATACTTTTCACAGCAGTCCAGTGCCCTGGACCCGGATTTGACTGATACCTGCCCATCATGCCTACTGTATAGCATATATCTGGTCTCGTGCACTGCATAACATACATCAGACTCCCTACAGCCGAAGCATAAGGTATCTTCTACATCTCTACCCTCTCCTCAGAAGTCTTAAGACCCTGATCCTTGGACAATTTCATTCCATGTCTGAATGGAACCACTCCCTTCTTGGAGTTGTGCATACTGAATCTGACCAAGATAGTATCTGTGTAGGCTGACTGTGACAGCGAGAGAGTCTTGTTCTGGTAATCGCGAGTTACCTGGATCCCCAGAACATAACTCGCTTCACCCAGGTCTTTCATTTCAAATTGAGAGGATAACCACACCTTCATTGTAGATAACGTTCCAACATCGTTTCTAATGAGCAGGATATCGTCTACGTAAAGCACTAGAAAAACTACTGCAGTCTTATCGCTCCTTTTATAAACACATGGTTCATCCATGTTTTGCTCAAATCCATTAGATTGGATAGCCTGATCAAAACACATGTTCCAACTTCTGGATGCTTGCTTCAGTCCATAAATGGACCTTTGCAACTTGCACACCAGACTTTCCTGACCTTCTGCGATAAAGCCTGGAGGCTGAGACATATAGATGTCTTCTTCCAAATCCCCGTTGAGGAATACAATCTTGACGTCCATTTGCCAGATCTCCCAATCATAATGGGCTGCAATAGATAAGAGGATCCGGATAGACTTAAGCATAGCCACTGGCGAAAAGGTTTCGTCATAGTCGATCCCTTCTCGCTGGGTATAACCCTTAGCGACTAGTCTAGATTTGTAAGTCTCAACGGTACCATCGGGACCTCTTTTTCTTTTATACACCCACTTACACCCAACATGTTTAATATTGTGAGGCGGTGTTACAAGTGTCCAGACCGAGTTTTGGGACATCGATGTCAGTTCCGCCTCCATGGCTTCCTGCCATGCTGTATGGTCAGAGGATACCATCGCTTCGTCATAGTTCAGAGGATCATCCTCCTGAAACTCTGGATTCACCATAAAGGCTTCTCCAATGTATCTATCAGGAGCACTTGTGGTCCTCCCACTGCGACGAGCTTGCGGTGGTTCCATATGAGTCGATTCTACAGTATTGTTTATCTTAGTGGTATCGGCTCCCACTATGTTTTCTGTCTGTGTACTCCCATCAGTACCAAGCAATTGTTCAAGAACTACTTTACTGGTGGGCTTATGGTCTATTAAATAATCCTGCTCCAGGAATACGGTGTTCGTCGAGACGACAACCTTTCTATCCTCAGAATCATAAAATAAACCACCTTTTGTCCCTTTTGGATACCCAACGAACAGACATACCTTAGTCTTTGACTCCATCTTATCTCTCTTGTCCTTCCACACATGTGCTGGACAACCCCAAATCCTAAAGTGTTATAGGCTTGGCTTTCGCTTCAACCACAGCTCCCAAGGAGTTAGAGGTACTAACTTTGATGGAACAAAGTTCAAAGTATATGTTGTCGTCTCTAGAGCATATCCCCAAAAACTAGGTGGCAATGTTGCATAACTTATCATAGTCCGAACCATGTCTAACAAAGTTCGGTTTCTCCTCTCAGATACACCGTTTTGTTGTAGTGTCCCCGGTGCAGTCAACTAGGATACAATCCCATGCTCACGCAGGTACCCAATAAATTCATCCAATAGGTATTCGCCTCCTCGATCTGATCGTAGAGACTTGATACTTTTACCCGTCTGCTTTTCTGCTTCAGCTCTGAACTCCTTGAACTTATCAAAGGATTCAAACTTCCGCCGTATTAGGTATATGTATCCAAACCTCGAGTGATCATCCGTGAAGGTGATGAAATACTCAAAGTCTCCTGTAGCACGGACACTTATGGGCCTACATACATCAGTGTGTACCAACTCTAATACCTCCTTAGATCTGCTACCTTTGGCTCGGAAAGATCTTTTAGTCATCTTGCCTTCCAAGTAAGACTCACAGGTCGGTACGCTTTCTGAAATATCTGGACTTAAGAGTCCTACCTTAACCAACCTGTGAATCCTGTCTGAGGCTATGTGTCCAAGCCTTAGATGCCAAGGGAGTGTTGGATTATCTGAGGGATTTTTCCTTTTAGATAAATTAACTACACAAGCTTCAGTTATGTTATCTTGCTTATGATTGGAGTTAATTACATAGAGACCATTCTGTATCTTTTCCTTACAAACAAAGGAACCATTCAATTTAATTGACACACCAAAAGCATCAAATAAAACTAAAAAACCTTCATTATTCAATAAGGAAACAGAAATTAAGTTTCGTCTCAAGGACGATACATAAAGTATGTCTCTAATTAATAAACTTCTTCCATCAAGGAACTGTAAGATGACATCTCCAACTGCTTCAGCCTCTGCCACGACCTCAGTTCCCATACTTAGGATCATCTCCCTATCATCCAGTTTTCTTGTCTCCTTGAACCCTTGCAAATTATTGCAAGCATGGTTAGTGGAACCAGAATCCACAATCCATGAAACTGGAGAACAATTGGATGCTACAAGGGATTCCACTATGTGGATTTGAGATATACCTGTCTTAGCCTTCTTGGAAGCCGCACGACAGTCGCCCTTCCAGTGCCCCTTCTTGCCGCATCAGAAACATTTTTCTTGGGCTTCGCCGGACCATTCTGCTTAGGAACTTGCAACTGCATCTGGCCCATCTTCACGGGCTTCTTAGACTTCTTTTCTGAAACTTGCCTTTGGCTTTCAGAGAAGAATTCCGCTCTACGTTCAGGGATTGGGCTCATGCCTTCATCCCGTCCTCTGCCGCCTGGAGCGCCGCTAGGAGCTCTGTGTTAAACATCTCCAACCGATTAAGGTTGAAGTTGGTAACGAAGCCCTCAAATGTTCCTGACAGAGACGCGAGGAAAATGTCGGTCTGGATCTCTGCATCCAAGATGACATCGAAGGAACCAAGTTCATTCACATAGCCAAACAATTTCAGTATATGATCCTGAACCAAAGTCCCCTCTGCCATCTTCGTGGACACCAATTTCTTGATGGTCAGGTAACGAGTTACCCGACTACGACCCTCGAACATTTCCTTTAGGTAGAGCATCATGTCTGAAGCGAAGGCCATGTCTTCGACTTGCTTCTAAAGGACGGTCTACAAGGATGCCACTATGTAGCACTCGCACATCTCATGAGCATCTAGCTAGTCTTTCCACTGCTCCAACTGAGCCTCAGTTTCACTTGGTCCCGGCATGGCCGATTGAGGGGTACTTAGGATAATTGTGTGTTTGTCAACCCTTAGGACGAGCATCAGGTTACGCTTCCAGTCCTCGTAGTTTGGTCCCGTACGTTTGTTATCATTAAGTATGGAGGCAAGGGGGTCGAGCTTGTTCATGATTTCTGTAAACAATGGTTCAAACCAAAATTAAGGTTTACTACAATCTATTTCATGGAATTTAGAAATAGATAATGTTTACTCCAGCCGCTATGTCTTTACTACCTCAAGTGGAGACATCCAGGAATCTAAATTCCCTGGGCTCGAGCATTGAGACTATCGTCCTTAAATTGGAGACAGCATCTCGGTGAGAGCATGCAACCGCTTCTGCCAACGGGGTTTTTACGACCCAGTCTTCATCAGAATTACCCATGGTAAACTGAAAGACCTCCCAGTCTCCTTTTGGCCAGCTTTATGTGACCCGTGTGCGCAGCAACGGCGACTTCACACAAGCTTTCGGATGCTTCCCACAAATCTAGGTGGTGTTGGCAGGGGGGTTCATAGGCTCCCGCGGTGCAGGAAAAAACCGTCACCCACTGCCACCGACATCCTCCATGTCCCGTAGGAAACCACTAGGCGAACCAATATTGAAGGAAACACAGCTCTCACCCGGTGGGAATATCGAACTGCGTACCTCCCACCCAGACCCTTAGCCGGTTGATTGTGGAGGCCAGGGGCTCCCCTTTGGAGGGAACCTCTTACATATCCCTTCTTTATGAGATTTTATGCATATCTAGAAAGGTTACGACCTCCTAGACTTAGACCCTGGTCTACCATGCTCCCCCTAGGATTACAAACCTTCCCGCAAAACATTAGTATCCTCGGAAAATATCATAGTCCCTACCTTGAATACTCAGCTTTCGCCTTTCTCGCAAGGATCACATTACATAGATTCCAAGGATCCCGATACTTCACTAGTTTGCCCATAATCCTAAGATCTGGAGCCTAGCCTAAGGTCAACATGGAGAGGACTCCCACTATGATGACGCCTTGTTCACAATTTGATGCCTGATGTCATAGTAGACCTCATCTTATTATAGGTTTCGATGCTGGCCAAATAGGAACATCCGACAACCTCCGCCGGACCTCAACTTAATGGTGGCATAACCAAATCGTGATGAGTTCATACTACCATCAAGCGTCATCTAGAAACGGGTATCACACAGTGAAATCCTAACCTAAATTGGTCGCTAGGACCACGTGGGGAAAAGGGCATCCCACTAGGGTTATCATACTTCTTATGGAGACATTAGTTAATTATCTCTAAACAAATCTAACACTGCGTCGATCTCGGTGCACAGTACGTGGCTACCTGAACTATCACGAGGGCGGTTACCACCTTTCCTTTTAGCTAGCCACTGGATTTGCACGTGTTAGAACCATATAGAGACACCAATGAATCCATAAGCTTAGTACTAACCCTAAGCCTGATCTAGAGACAAACTCACAAGCAAGATAGATAATCACGTTATCATTGGGGTTCTCTAAATACTAAATAAAGAGAAACAACAGAAATAGCATCCAGATTAAATCAAGTCCAGGGTCCGACCCCTGAACCTGAATAGCACAGCCAAGATATCCTGCTATTCCATTCTACACAATCTCTAACGACGATCCCCATCATCGCCAACGTGCACGCTTTTACCGAGTCTTTGCACGCCATGGTACCGCTTGCCTGAACCGTGGATGTAGCATCATCTCCTTCTTGTGACCGAAAAACTAACCCGCTCTGAGCAAGTGCTCATTCGTGTACAATTTCACTAGAAAGAAAAGAAAACAATCCTAGAACGATGGTCAGGGAACCGAGGATGGTCAACCCCCACCCTCGCCCATCTAGAGCCTTAAAATCCACAAGCATAATAATAATCAATGCAAAAATTAAATCCGGGGTCCGACCCCCGGAAGCATGCAATCACAGATTACTATTCAGTGTGGCACCTGCAAAAAGACGATACATAGCACAATCCATATGCATAATCTACGCCGAACCCCGACGAAAACATATGCCATCATATATTCACATGATGTTTTCACGAATTCATGCATAAAACACACACGAAAGCATACTCTGATACCAATTATTGGATTTGGATCTGCTTATCAGAGTCACAGTGGAAGCAAAAGATAGATCCGAAGATCATACGGTGTATGTTTCATTACAATTAATTCTACAAAACAATCTACATGCAAATCTATGATCTTAGCATATGTGCGGACACCCTAGAGGCATACTACGATCTACGGAAGACATGCATGCATCTAGTTAGGTGTTTAGAATCATCATACCTTTTGGATCTATAATCTAGAGATGACGGAACGATGAAGAATCATACTTGAATCGCAAGAGAAATTGTCGGATAGCACCTTGTCCTTTGCGAAATGAAGAATCCTCGAAATCCCGTCTCTGAGTGCAAGGATTACGAGCCGATAAAGGAATCCGTTGCGAAGACGATGGCTAGCCACGATATCTCCTCCTTCTCTTTCTCTCTTCTTCCTTCTACTTTCTTCCTCTTTCTTCTCCCTTCTTCTTCCTCTCTTTTCCTTGGCCGAAACCACAAAGGAGGAGGACAAAGGGGGGGTTCGGATTTTTGGAGGAGAGGGAGCACTAGGCCGGCCCTCCCTCTCCCTATTCTACTTATAGGGCCGGTCACCCATAACTTCAAGGAAGCTAGGGCCGGCCCTAGATAGATAAGGATAAAGGGGGGATCGGTTTTAGGGATTTCCAATGTCTATCGTGAAGCCTGGACGAAAACGCCCTTCACGAAAAATAAAAAACTGAAAGAGAGACTGAGTGAGGTGCGTTACTCGGAATCGAGTTTCGTAAGAGCCTATGAGCTCCTGGAATTATTTCGCTCATTCTAAGATCCATATTCAATGTGTTCTGAGCCATATTTCAGTATTTATGAAAATACCCCTACGGCCCGTAATACATGTGAATTAGGTTCTTAGGCTCCGGGCTTGCGCTCCATCGTGCTACTTCGCATCCAACGTATCCAACTAGGTCTGGGAACAATTCTTATACGCAATGACAAAGTGGAACCTTCAGGGTTCGAGATCTCTAGCTCTAACCTGATCCCTGATTAACTGTTCCGGTGACACACCGAAAGTTCCGTTAATCAGCCCTAATCCGATTAACCCGCGTAGCCACCCAGAGTGCGACGCGAGTTGAACTCTAGTGATCCTAAACTTATGTTACTCCCTCATAACCCTATTCTTTACTATACTCCGATAATCCTTAGTCCCTTCTATTACTGGTGCCATGATACGACTCGGGCGGTGGGGAGCACCGTCAGATCTCGATCGATCATCTGACTAGGGTTTGATGACTTGTCATCTATAACACCACACACCTTCCGGTGCTATGCATAGCATCCGGAACATCGTCAGTCCTACTGATAACCACCAGGCCTGGGTTAACTGTGTGGACAGATTGACTCATCAAAATACACCCATCCAACACTGGACGTCGGATAACCTGTAGGGATTACATGTCACTCAAGCGCCAACCGGGTAACCCAACGTACCGTGGTATTTGACTATGGAAGGTCCGCACACGTTAGCACATCAAAGCACCACACAACTGGTTGGCCCAGTGAACATGGTCCCTCAGGGTTAAGGATATATTATCTATAGTAGTAAGACGGGTTATGCACCAGTGTCTGAATCACTGAACTGTGCACTACCGTCTTGGTTTGAGATCTCTAGCTCTAACCTGATCCCTGATTAACTGTTCCGGTGACACACCGAAAGTTCCATTAATTAGCCCTAATCCGATTAACCCGCGTAGCCACCCAGAGTGCGACGCGAGTTGAACTCTAGTGATCCTAAACTTATGTTACTCCCTCGTAACCCTGTTCTTTACTATACTCCGATAATCCTTAGTCCCTTCTATTACTGGTGCCATGATACGACTCGGGCGGTGGGGAGCACCGTCAGATCTCGATCGATCATCTGACTAGGATTTGATGACTTGTCATCTATAACACCACACACCTTCCGGTGCTATGCATAGCATCCGGAACATCGTCAGTCATACTGATAACCACCAGGCCTGGGTTAACTGTGTGGACAGATTGACTCATCAAAATGCACCCATCCAACACTGGACGTCGAATAACCTGTAGGGATTACATGTCACTCAAGCGCCAACCGGGTAACCCAACGTACCGTGGTATTTGACTATGGAAGGTCCGCACACGTTAGCACATCAAAGCACCACACAATTGGTTGGCCCAGTGAACATGGTCCCTCAGGGTTAAGGATATATTATCTATAGTAGTAAGACGGGTTATGCACCAGTGTCTGAATCACTGAACTGTGCACTACCGTCTTGGTTCCTGTTCAACACGATCATCGTGCTTGGTCAGGTGAATGGGAATCCCACGTTCCCGTGGTGGAGACTTCACCACATCCTCTACCTGCCAACAGCTTGTTCTCGGTAAAGCGACCGGCATCACCTAAGCTGTGAACTAGTTCTAGGTCTACACAGAATTGGTCCACTGGTTCTCCCAAGCATGGATCCTCCATGCGCCTCAGTGGCCTACTGTGTTCCCTAGGGTCCTTTTATTATATGAGTATTATCATATACCAAAGTAGTATTCTTATTAAAGCAACAACCAAAGCCATCTTTATTAATGTTAATACAGAAAATCCACGCTAAGGACACATGAGCTACAACACCCATGACCAGATCTCCCCCTCCGGCAGCCCCCCCCGACTGGCAGCCCCTCTCTGACGATGAATCGCACTCACCCCCACTGGATCGCCTCGTCCGGCAGCCCCCCTCCGACCGGATCGCCCCATCCGGCAGTTTCCCCCGACCGAATCGCCCCCTTCAGGGATAGCTTGCCGGAGTGGAAGGGGACTGAGTCATGGGGGGTGGCAGCCGGAAGGGGGCTGAGTGTGTACGTGGCCCGGAGGGAGCACCACTGCAATTGCCTCCTCCGGCTCTGGTGAGAGAGAGAGGATGAAGGCGCGGGGTTTCAGCGGACAAGAAAGAGAGATCGTGGGGGACGGGGGGTAATACAGCTGCCTTTTTAGTTTTTTTTAAAATGGTTTTAATGCTAAAATAAAATGGACGGTTGGAATCATTTGAATTGGATGGGTAGGAGCTGACAGCTCAAATGGATAAATAGGCTATAGCTCATACCCCGTATTCTCTCTCTCTCTCTTTCTCTCTCTCTCTCTCTCTCTCTATATATATATATATATATATATATATATATATATATATATATATATATATATATATATATATATATATATATATATATATATATATATATATATATATATATATATATATAGGCATGTTTGGTTGCGCTGTGCGCTGCGGGTAAAAAATGCGTTGCCGGTTGCTGTCCGTCCGATCGAAATTTAATTAAACGGTATAAACCCATCCCGCCCACAGTTCCGCACGGTTTAAAACAAAACCAACGGATGAGATTCATGTATTTCCGATCGGATGGATCGAGCGGTTGAAAAAAAATTTGTTGTTACTGTAGCGGCTACAGTAACAGCGAATTTGTTTTCAGCCGTTCGATCCCCATCAATCTAACAGATGGAAATCGAAAGACCCAAACCAAAATTCCATCCGTTGGATCAATGGGAATTGAACCGCCCAAAACATATTTGTTTTTTTTGTAGCCGCTACAGTAACAACGAATTTATTTTGTACCGTTCGATTCCTATCGATCCAACGGATGGAAATCGAAAGATCCAAACCAAATTATCATCCGTTGGATCAATGGGGATCGAGCGGCTGAAAACAAATTCGCTGTTTCTGTAGCTGCTACAGTAACAACGAAATTTATTTCAGCCGCTCGATCCATCCGATCGGAAATACATGAATCTCATCCGTTGGTTTTGTTTTGAACCATGCGAAACTATGGGCGGGATGGATTTATACCGTTTGATTAAATTCTGATCGGACGGACAGCAACCGGCAGCGCATTTTTTACCCGCAGCGCACAGCGCAACCAAACACTCCTCGAATATATATATATATATATATATATATATATATATATATATATATATATATATATATATATATATGTATATATATATATATATATATGTATATGTATATATATATATGTATATATATATATATGTATATATATATATATGTATATATATATATATATGTATATATATATATATATGTATATATATATATATATATATATATATATATATATATATATATATATATATATATATATATATATATATATATATATATATATATATATATATATATACTAGTAATGCCCGTGCCTGTCGGCACGCAAAAGATTTTGAGGGTGGAAATAATATCAAGGAAGATGACAATATTTCAAAGGAGGCCACAACATTTCGAGAGTAGTGATAATATTTCGAGGGGGGAGAATAATATTTTGAGGGTGATAACTATATTTCATAAACGGTGATAGTATTTTGAGGAATGAGTCAATATTTTTATGAGCGGTGATAATGCTCGTGTCTATCGGCACTCGAACGGGATGACAAAATTGGTTCAACGGTACCCGCAATTGATTGTGGCACCCAAATTTGGCTAGAGAGCCCATACTTGGCAAAACATTCTAATTTATTGACGATGCTGACATTCAGAAGAAATGCCCAAATTCAGTGGGGCTGTCCACATTCAGTGATGGCATACCTGTGTTTGTCGACTCACGGATGGTTGCCTTCGGCTGCAACACTCCCCTACACGGAGAGCAAAGTTCAAGTATTAAGGCATAGCACTATCTCGAGGCACAAACAGCGGGGCAAAGCACCTGAAGTATATATAATGACACCATCTAGATCCAATTAGGATTGAGATCTCTCTCTCTCTCTCTCTTTCTTTCTCTCTCTCTCAACCTATTTGCATCTTTATTCTTGTAATCTTGACATGGCACCCGATCACAACTGTCCAATGCACCCAGCCCTGACCAGTGAATCACAATCAACCTGCACGAAAAGGACCGATGTGATCAAGTACAGTACAACAGTTGCCTTCGGCGACACTACTCCCCCACCGCCTTTGGCGGCATCAAAATTCGTTCGACGGTGTGCCCAATTTGGCAGGAGCGTCAAAATAAGTTCAATGACGTCCACATTTGGTGAAGGCATCAAAATTCATTCGACGGTACCCACATTCAAAGGGGACGTCAAAATTAATTCGACAACACCCACATTTCACAGGAGTGTCAAAACTCATTGGACGACTCCTATATTTGATCGCGGCACCCATTCTCGATAGTAGCGCCTAGGCATGCAGTGGTCCTCAGCACCATGAGCAACAATGGGGATGGCATTGCATCCCACATATAATTTCAACTCACTCACCATTTCCCTCTCTTCCTGCTGAAACGCAAAGCCATTCCAGTAAAAAAAAAAGGTAGGCATAGCAGGAATGAAAAAACAAAAAAACAAATAGCAAAAAAGAAACCGTAGACATAGAGTGAGCTGTCTCCACAATACATGTATCAATGGCTCATAAAATCTGTAATCTTATTTCACATAAACACAAACACAAACATGGCAATTTTTTCGAATAGCAGTAATAGGGGAGAGTGAGAGCTAACATGAGAGTACTTTAATAAAACTTAAAGATAAAACCAAAATATATATAGATCACTTTTTCTTTTGTTTATTTTTTGCTTACAGAACTCACTTGTCCTTCTATTGATCTTAGACAATTGACCTTTATTGAGACATAAAATTTGAAAAACCCCAATCCATCACTTTGCCGGCAGAGATGGCCGGAATGCAGTTGATGCCTATTATCTTTAGCTGCTTCTCACTATCTCATCCTTATGGATAAGTACCTAATCTTCACCTATCCTGCCCATCATAATAATCAAAATGAACCCATCAATCACAACCATTCAAAAATATATCTTTAAAATTCCAATGGGTTATCCCCATGAATGGAAAGATAACTTTGAGATGGCATTGCGCCCATTTTTTTTGAATTGCATACAGGAAATTGTGATCCATTTTACCCTTGAGATCACTTTGAGAGAGAGAGAGAAAGAGAGAGGAAACTGGGATCCTTTTTTACAGACCTTATCAGAGTTGTTCGTTGCATCCAGGCTATTTAGACCCTATTGCAGTCCGAGGATGACTCTGATTTTCCAACGACATCATGTACCTGGAATCAAGAGAAAAAAAATCAAGTTAGAGAGAGAGAGAGAGAGAGAGAGAGAGAGCGAGAGAGAAAGGAGTGGGAGGGAGAGATCTCCATCTCCTACAGCCAAAACTTTTCGCAGGGGCGCCCACATTCGCGAGGGTGTCAAAATTTCATGGGCTTAAGTGTAATTTGAGCAAAACTACATGGGGGTTAAGTTTTTTGAGGAAAACTTCAGGGGGGCAAAGTGTAATTTCAAAACTTTGGGAAATCAAGTAGTTGACCAAATGAGGAAATCAAGTAGTTGACCAAAGGGGGGTATTGTGCTAACATTCAAACTTTAGGGAGCAATTTGGAACAAAATAAACTACATGGGCACTTACAGTAGAAAATAAGAAAAAAAAACATGTTTAGGAGAGAGAGGGAGAGTTAGAGAGAGAGAGAGGGAGAGAGAGAGAGGAGCCGATCAACCCCTTCCTCTTGTTGTCCTTCCGTCGAAGAAGAAGGGGGGAGGGGAACCGTTTAGCTCCACCACAAAAAATTGAGTTGTTCTTGAAATTTGAAGACGAAAAATTGGGGGAAAAAGAACAAAAAACAAAACCAAGGTTGGAAAAAAAATCAGATGAACAATGAAAATACTTGTGCGAGGCTTAACAAACACAAAAAATCGAACACAACAAAAACCAAACACTCGGTAAAATGAAAATGAAAATGCTTTGTGTGAGGCTTAGACAAAAAAAAAATCGAACAAAAAAAACCCCAAACACTCTCGTGCCATAAAAAAACGAAAACCCCAAGATGAAAAAAATCTGATGAACAATCAAAAGAAAGAATAAACTTGGAAAATCAAATATAGGTTGCAAACATAACTTCTTAATAACCATATCACTCGATCCCAACTACATAAACTGATTAACCCCTCTATCAATGAGTAGAGAGACCATTCTAAGATGAGAGAGCGGTTGCAAGTCAACCCTGAAGTGCACCCCAATGTTAAACAAAACTTCTCAATAACCATAGATCTATAGGCTTGGTTTTGAAGACAGTAAACAAAATATACAAAAAAATAGAAAACTAATAGCACTCGACCCCAACTACATGCACTGATTTTTAAAACCATTATAAATGTGTTTTCTTAAGACAACCTATAGGGGTGGAGGGGGGGGGGGGGAATTACCTATGGGGGCTGATTCTTTGACGACTTCAACCTCGGCCTCCTCAGTTTTAAACAGAGAAAAAAAAAATCAGCCCTGAAACAGAGTAAGAAATAGGAAAAGCATGAGAGAGAGAGAGAAGAGGGGGGGAAGACAATCTGTAGGGGCTGAGGGATGGGAAGAAAACCTGTGGGGGCTAAGGGACGGGAAGACAACCTATGGGAGCTGATTATTCGATGACTTAGGTCTCGGCCTCCATAATCTGAAATAGAGAAAAAAAAAATCAGCCCTAAAACAGAGTAAGAAATAGGGAAAAAATCACATATAAAAGAAAAGCATAAGGAAAAGAAAACCATGAGAGAGATAGAGAGGGGAGGGGGGGGACGATGTACAACCTGTGGGGGGGGGCTGATTCTTCGACGACTTCGACCTCGGCCTCGTCAATCTAAAACAAAGAAAAAAAAGTAACCCTAAATCAAAGAGAGAGAGTGTGTGTGTGTGTGTGTGTGTGTGTGAGAGAGAGAGAGAGAGAGAGAAAGAGAGAGAGAGAGAGAGAGAGAGAGAGAGAGAAAGAGAGAGAGAGAGAGAGCAGGTGGACCGGCGCCCGGCGGTGAGCTCCTCCAGAAACTGCGGCCAGGCCCGACCTCGAGTTTCACTGGCAACAACACCAGAGCTCCTCCGACGTGGTCCAGATCTGTAGAGGGTGACAGCTCTACAGTGTGGGAGAGAGAATCCGGAAGGGGGGTGACCGTCGGACTCCTCGAAGGCGGTGCGGAGGCAACCAATGAGGGTAGGGGTCCGAGGGTCGTAGAAGGAGAGAGAGAGAGAGAGAGAGAGAGAGAGAGAGAGAGATCGTGGGTGGGGGGCTTCACTGACAGGGAGGGGGAGAGAGAGAGAAGGAGCGATGAAGGGGGGTTGGCGGAGGGGGTAGGGGCGGTGGCTTAGAAGGAGAGAGAGAGAGAGAGAGAGAGAGAGAGAGAGAGAGAGAGAGAGAGAGAGAGAGAGATAACAGTGTATTGATCACCTTACATTTTTAGATCCGAACGGTATCATCAGCTTCCATTGTTAACCCACTATCCATTTAATCTAGTCTGAACGGACACGAATCACCTTCCATTTTTTGAGGACTGATTGGATCAATCACAGCTGTTTATCTATCTTTTGCAAGTAAATGACACTCACCCTAACATCAATGAACGGCTGTGTTTATCTCTTACGGTTTGTCTCCGACTCAATTAAATGTTTGTCCCCCCACAAAACCCTTAAATATTATATATATATACATACATATATATATATATATATATATATATATATATATATATATATATATATATATATATATATATATATTCTATATAATAAGGGATAACTATTGTGGGGGGGACAAATGAACTGAGACAAAGGAGCGGCTCAGTTTATCTAGAGGAGGGGGATAAACAAGGAAACTCCATCATAATTGTCCGTTTCCCATTAAGACTTATAAATACCCCTCTTAAATCACCTTAACACACCCCAATTTCTCTTAAACCCATCTGATCCGTCGGATCTAAATCCCATCCGGAAAGAGAGAGAGCATCCCCCTCTTATCCGTCCGATCTGAACCTCTTCCGATCGAGAGAATCCGCAACTCTGTATCAGAGTCGGCCGTTTTCACCCCCTCTATCCAATAAAGGGCTGCTGCCTCTCTTCCTAAATTGAATGGCTGAGAGAGAGTGACAGAGGGCATGATGCTCCGTAAAACGTGAGCTGCCCACCTAAGCGTATCAGCCTCCCTTGGTACCCTGTGAGCTGCCCGCCTTTATCTATACATCTAGAGCCGCCCCAGACCCCTCGGTTAAAATCACGCCCCACCGCTGAGACCCCTCACTCCCGCGCCCCCTCCGTCGTCTCCCCAGATCATCAGATTTGAAGCCGGCCGCCCCTCCCCTTTGAGATCGCAGCTGAGACCCTAGCTCCTCACTCCCGCGCCCCCTCCGTCGTCTCCCCAAATCGTCAGATCTGAAGCCGGTCGCCCCTCCCTTTTGAGATCGTAGGTAGTCTCTCTCTTTCTCTCTCTCTCTCTCTCTAAATCACGCCCCACCGCTAAGACCCTATTTCCTCACTCCCGCGCCCTCTCCCTCCTCTCCCCAGATCGTCAGATCTGAAGCCGGCCTCCCGTCCCCTTTGTTAAAAACTTAAGATCGCAGGAAGCCTCCCCTCCCCTTTGAGATCGTAGGTAGTCTCTCTCTCTCTCTCTCTCTCTCTCTCTCTCTCTCTCCTTTTTGATTTATTAGGGTTACTGATTATTTGTTTTTCCTCTTTCTCTGTTTCAGATCGAGGAGGCCGAGGTTGAAGTCGTTGTCTTCCCTCCCTCGCTATGAAGAATCAACCCCCATAGATTGTACCCCCGCTCTCTCTATTTTTTTCCTTCTTTCTCTGTTGCAGATCGAGGAGCGAGTTCCAAGTCGTCGAACTGCAGGTATGATCTTCGGTCAGCGGCCGGTACGGCGCAAAGAAGAGGAGCAGCGGCTCCAGATCCCCCCTACCTCGATCTCAAAGGGGTTTTAGTGGTTTATTTTTTTTCTATTTCTGTTTTTTGTTAGGTGAAAAGTTTTTTTTTTGTCTGATTTCTATCCCTGAATATCAGTGGTGAGATTTTAATGAACAATTGGGTTTGAAATCCCTGATTTCAAATCCCTGAGCTTGCAACAAAGCACAAATACCCTTCAAAAAAAGAAAAAAACAGAGCACATATGTGGTTCTCTCTCTCTCTCTCTCTCTCTCTCTCTCTCTGGCTAAGCTTTGGGTTTTGTGAAGAAGTACGGGTCACTGCGGTGTTGGCATCCTTCCATCGGCAAATGCTCAACTCCCTCTCTCCATTTTTTATGCTCCAAGTCATGCTATTCAATTTTAATTCTAAGTCTTTTTTTGGCGATCTGTAGGACAATCAGCAATATGTGCAACCTCACCGTTTCAAGAGCAACTTCCATCGTTTGATGTGAATGTTTAGGTTCAATATAGTTTGATGTATTTTCACCTGATCTGAAAGGCATGGAGAGGGAGGCTGTGCTTAGGTGCGGCCTGCGATCCATGCGGTCTGCAGTCGTCCATGCAGTTTTTGATGTGAATGTTTGATACAATATAGTTTGATGTATAATCCATGATTTTTTTATGCTTTTGTTTCTTTTTTTTTTTCTTTCACTACCATACTTCTTTGTAGGTTTTTTTGTATTCCTTATATATTTTTTCGATGTCCACAACTAACGACAGGGAGATGTGATGTGATGATTCTCCAACTAGGGATTTTTGCCCACTGCTTCTTCTATTGGTTGCTTTGGTGTGATACATGAGGTGTCAAAGTCATCCATTTTCATCAACTATAGGTAATCATAATTCAATTCTTAATTGTTATTATGCTATTGGGTTAAATTCTGATGCTCATAAAGCATAGCTGTAGGAGATAATTCCATCTCTGGTTAAATTCTGATTATGCTATTGGGTTAAATTTTGATTTTGCTATTGGGTTAAACTCCATCTCCGGTTATTTTTCTATTGAGTTAAATTCTGATTTTGTTATTGTCTTTTTTTTTTAAATGAAAGAAGTTGCCAAATTCACTATTTTTTTAAATGAACAGGGTCTCGCACTCAATCTCTCTCAATCTCAGATTTTTTTTGTTGATTCAATCTCATTGATGTATGGTAATTATGTTGCTGACTCTCATGAAGGATTCAATATCTTTTGCTATTTTTAAAATCAAATTCGGTTGTATAAGGATAAATCTGTTTATGATTTTTACTAGTAGTTTAACAAATATTCGACCTTTTCTTTGCTGATGTTCTGGTCACAGTGAAGTGGCCACTTTCAAGATTAGAAATTTATGGATCACTGAGAGCAGATAGATAAAGTCATGTCGGTTCTATTATAAACTATAATGGGATTGTGTTGGGTGGCCTTGGGGGTGGTTCTGGCGGTACAGTTCTTCTTTTCCTTCAAGTGCTTTTACTGGAGAAACTCATCTTTGTTTGTAGCTGGTGGCAATAGTGGCCCAGTTGGTGGTGGAGGTATTGATGATGGGAGAATTCACTTTGATTGGTCTAAAATTGCCACTTTAGATGAATATGTACAAATTGCTTTTGTAGACGGTACATTTGAATCAAGGTATGAATATTCTGCTATTATGTTATTAAAGTAATAGAAAAGGCCTATATCTACTTCATATATATGTTAGACTTTCATTGAGAGATAGCGAGAGTGCGAGTTTTGTGCAAAATTGGATGTTTTTTTTTCTTCTTTTTTTTTGTTGATCCAATATGTGAGGCGGATGGGGAGAGGGTGAGGGTGTAGTGTGCATCTTTCCTATGCACTCTACATTAGACAACTTCATTTTGTCGAGGGTGAGGGTGACCAACTATCGAGGGTGAGGGTCCACCCATTCTGCAATACTTTGACAGCCTCCGACACGAGCACCCAAGGTGGATTCTTTGTTCTTCGACACCATACCACTCAATGCCTCCCCTCACTGTTTTGGGTGAAAACGAATACTGAAGCAACGAATTCACATTGATATTAATAAAGATGGGTTTATCAATGGGAATTCTTTATGGGTTCTCAATTGTCATTGCTATGGTTAGCGAATGGGTTCTCAATTGTCATTGCAAAAAAAAAAAAAAAATGTCTCGATTGTTTTGGGAAGGGCTTTATCTCAAAAGGAACTAATATTAATATTTTTTCAATAACATATTCACCAATGTGTGTGTTAATTACCATTTGATTGATATTTAACTATTTCCTATGGGATCTCAAATTCAAGATCATTTAATTATGTATGGTTGCAATTCTATAAGTTTACTTGGGTAATATTAAGGGGTTTCTTCAAGTAATAAGTGGATTGAACGTGCTGATTTCATCTGAAATATGAATATGATTTAATGAGATACTAATCAAAGATTAAAATGGCTTAGTTTTTTTGTATGCTCTTTATATTTGGGTTCATTGTTTGAACTAATTTGGCTTGAAAAAATCCCCCTACAGGTTATATGCTGAATTTGGTCTCCTTGCTTGCTCTACCAAAATATGCCAAGGTACTCTCCAATCAACGATATATTTTATTACAGTTAGCATTAGAATTAAATTGAATGCTACTATCAGTTTAGGTCCGGGGGAAAATTAGGGAGTTAATTGAAATTTGAAAGGGTCTTTGTTGTATTCAAGGTATGCTCATACAGAATTATATGCCACCACTTTAATAAGCTATTAAAAGGATTAATAAACCATTAAAGAGTTCTTTTTCATCATTTTTGCTTCTCTTTTCTAATCTATTAAAGGATTATGAATCTCCTTTAACCATCACTGCCATCAGGTCCTTTTCCTTCACCCCTTTTTTATTTGATATCTTTGAATGAATCTTCTTTTTCTCATCGACCACATATATATGTTCTCTCTTCATCCTATTCCTATGGCGGTGTATGTAGGGTTTTGTTGATCAATCAATAAAATATTTTATTTATTTGTAGTTTTTTTTATGCTTGAGTCCACTATTGAGATTAACCCAAGGGAACTTACAAAGTAGTGGTATTACTATCCATAATATTTATCCATATGTTTTGCACAATCTTATATTTATCTTGAGTAGAATTTTTTAGTTTGGCTTGATCAAATTTCTTGCAACTTACCTTTCCTTTCTTTAGACATTTTAACATGTGCAATTATTTTTTGATGACTTGGTGATGATAAAGATGAGTTTTTTTTTTATGTAGTTAGTCTTTATGGTTGAATTCTATGTATGTCATCAATTTTAATTTACTTTGGGGGTTCTCTTATAATAAGAATTTTTATTTTTTAATTTATCAATAAAGGTCGGATGGGTGGCAAAATCCAATTATATGTATATTAAGTTCAGGAAATGATTTTAAGTTTGAATGTGTCCCCTGCAGATTTGGTAGTTCGAGATAGGTAGCAAAATTGACTTCCACTTCCCACCTGTTATTTACCGTCTCTTCTTCCGGCTTCATCTGGAGTATGTCTCGAAGCATCTTGGTTGTTGGCTATGGAGCCTGTAACTGATCCACGGGTGGGATATTAAGCCGAAGCGATTTTAGCTCTCAACAATTTGACGGCCAACAAACTCTGTCTCAGCGCCTTTTAATGGACCTGTGGGTTCGATTACCTACCGTGTTGGTGATTTTGTTGTATAGAAGTTGGGCGTGCTGGGCTGAGATAAGAATGCCTACTGTGTTGGTTTTTTTTTCTTCAAGTCTTGATGCCTCCCGATATGTCGATCAGGTATGCAGTCCGCTCTTCGCCGCGCTAATTTCATCATTGTAGAGCTCTGATTTCGAAAACAATTGTGTAAGTTCCTTTTACTCTTATCTAAGACAGGTCAATTTCAGCCATTTACACATTTGCTTTAATGGTTCGATAACGTTAATGGTTCTTTTCAGCTTTATGAGTGACATGCATCATCTTTTTCAAAGGAAACAAAGCAAATAAAAGAGCTGAATCTTTGTGCTGTTTTAGGGTTATATATGTATTAAATCAAACTTGCAAGTGATCTTTTTTTTCTGCTGTAGCTGTCTTGAAGATATCACGTTTAATCAGCGGAGTTATGGGGCCGAAGCGAGCTAACGGTGATTTGGAGCACACCCATCTCAAGCAGCGGCAAAGAAACCTCAGTTAATCGAGACACGATCTTCCTTCTCCCCCTTCAAGGTGTGGATCAATTCAAATATGTGAATGCGGATTGATTCATCATGTACTACAATTTGGACACTGAGCTTTTAGACTAATTGAAAGTTGCCCAAGCCTCAAGAATGTAGCCATGACTACATAACATGGTTGAATTTGTTATTGTTTGTTTTATGTTACAAATTTAAGAGCTACGACTTATGTTAAGGGTTTATAATAAGAATCATACACTTATGCAAGAGATCATCTCACGTACTTGATCTTGGACAATTATAAAAAAAAATATGATCCGCAAGTCTATTGTATTGTTTGTTTTATTCTCTCTCTGAGTTTTCATGGTATGTAAAGGGATTATAATAAGAATCATACATTTATACAAGAAGTGCAGGTGGCTTGGGTGGCTGCCGAGATTGGGAACGATGAATAGGATAGCGGGGGAAGGTGCAGGCGTTGAATCGCCCCAAGTCTCGGCCGGCAGGCAACCAAATACACTGAACCACAATCTCCCCACTCTCGAAAAGTTATCGCCTCCCTCAAAATAGTCCCTTCACTCACAAAATATTATAGTCATGTTTATTGACAATTTAAACAGTATATTGTCTTGCTTTTAAGATTTTAAATTTGGCATTTTGAATCAAAAATCCGATTTCAAAATTTATGGCCATGTTTATTGGCAATTTTTTTTTTTTTCTGAATTTCAAAATATGATCTTTCATAGTCGTGCTCGGGTATTAGATCAAAATTTTAAAAATTTTGAAATCCGATTCAAAATGCCCGGGTATTGAATCAAATTTTAAAATGCCAATTCATTTAAAAATTTGATACTTATCAGATTTCAAAATGCCAATTCATTAAAAAATTACTTATCAATTTTGAAATTTTGATGCATATCGGAATGCCAAATTCAAATGCTTATCGGATTTGAAAATTTGATGCTTATCGAAATGTCAAATTCTCAAATGCTTATCGGATTTGAAAATTTGATCTTATCGGATTTCAAGATTTTGATGTTTATCGTTATCGGAATGCCAATTTTTAAGATGTTTATCAAAATGCCAATTTTCAAGAAGCTTATTGGAATGCCAATTTTGAAGCTTTTCGGAACGCATCAGATTTTCGAGGATGATAAGCATCAGATTTCTAGGATGATAAGCATCAGATTGTACTTTTTATTTAGCATCAAATCTGATGCATCATATATGCATCTTTTCGACATTTTTTTCTTTCATGGACGTGCCTATTGGCAATTTTTTTTTTTCTGGATTTGAAAATCTGATCTTTCATGGCTGTGCCTATTGGCATTTTTTCGAAATCTGAGTTAGAAAATCTTGATTTTTTTTTCTTTCATGGCATCTGGATTTTTTATAAAAAATCAGATTGGCATTTTAAAATCAGACAATATTTTGAAATTGGCATTTTGAAACGAAATTGACAAGACTGTATGCTTCTATTTTCGGAGGTCAATTGCAAGGAGGCAACCGGTGCGGTGTGAATAAGAGACGAAAACCCTATAACCTGCCCCCCCTCCTTCCCTGAAAACCTAACCCGTCCCCCCTCCATTCTCTCTCTCTCTCTCTCTCTCTCTCTCTCTCTCTCTCTCTCTCTCTCTCTCTCTCTCTCTCTCTCTCTCGATCCTTTGATCTCTTTCTCTGGGTTTCTACCGATGCGAGGAAGGGCAAGAAAGGGGGCTCCTGCGGATGCCATCATCGAAGGGTTCGAGCCCAATCCGACCACTGATTGCCGGGGGACTCCTGCGGACCCCATCACCAGGGGTTTCTGTGGAGGCCTCTGTCGGAGTGTGCTATCCCACTCATTTACACCCAAGCTTTCTCTCATCTATGTCATGTGTGGACAGGGACGGTATGGGATGGGTGAGTCGGTCTCTACGCTCAAGTGGTCACCATCGGAACCTCTGCGTAGCCCTTTCTACACCCCCTCCGGTGAACGCACTCGACAATGGCGAGGAGGTCGTCACCTCGTCCTCCCCCCCCTATCTAGCGAAACAGCAGCAAAGAGGGAGGAGGTCGTCACCTCCTCCTCCCCCCCCCTTTCCTTCTCCGACGATAGTAGCGATGGAAGAAGGGGCACCCAAGCCCCCTCCTCCCTCCTCTCTAGCGACAGGAGAAGGGCATCACGTCTTCCTCTCTCCTCTTGATCTCTCCCTCTCCTCTATCGGTGGGAAAAAGCAGCAGCAACAATTGGAGCATTATTGGGCCTCGATCTTCTACATGCAGCCCCCATCAACCTAGGTCTCTCTCTCTTTCATTCTCTCTCTTTCTTGAGAGAGGTGCAGTTGAAGCTATGCCTTCTCTTTTTGCCTATCAAAAAATTTTATCAAAAAAATCATAAAAATATATTTTATGAATTCTGCGTCTAGATTCAGTGTTTGAGCATTTGAAATTTTGTAAGAATGATGAAATTCTCGATTGCGTCCTTTCGAGTATCTAGATTTGGATTAGAATGAGTCGCTTTCATGCTTCATCGGTAATATTCGAAAGATTTTGTTTGATGAAATGCAAAATTAACAAAAATTTTGGAGGATCTAGATTTGGACTTTGGAGCATCTAGATACTTCTTTGGGTCTTTGGTGTGATTTAACTATGTCGTTGAAGCATGAAAGCGGCTCATACAAGTCCGAATCTAGATACTAAATAATTTCATTATTCTTACAAAACTTCAGTTGACTGAAATTTCTGAGTTTTAATCTCACAACATTTCAGTCGACTGAAACAAAATCAGGGCAATGATTTGTGTTTTATAAGTATATTGTTTGTGCTTTTTTTAAAAAAAATAATGCATGATTTTCTTAGTGAAAAACCATGTTGATGGAAGCTGCATCTCTCGACTCCATGTTGTTCAATGACACTGTTGTACCCGTCGATGTTCGAGGTTAATAAAGGGCACCGTGAAGAAAATAGACAAAAAGACCGAGATAAAAGAAGGCTACAAAGTTTCTGATCCTAAACCTTAAATGCAAATATGGGGTAACGACAAGAAACGAAGGCACGATTTATTTTTTCAATGATAGTAAATGGAGGCGATGGTGCAATAAGCGAAGACCCAAGAGGAAATGGTGTAGATCGACAGTGACGGACAGTTGCGACAGTGCTGATGACGAGACTTTTATTTTTCTTATACTTTCTCCATTTTCCGGACAAGAGGGGACAACCAATCTTGAAATATTATCACCTCCCTTGAAATATTATCGTCGTCCTCGAAATATTGTTGTCGCTCTCGAAATATTGTTGCCGCCCTCGAATTTATGTCACAATCCTTAAAATATTGTTGTCACCCTCGAAATGTTTTTCATCGTCCTCGATAACTTTTGCGTGCCCTTGGGCACGAGGTTTTTACTAGTATATATATATTAGAGGAGTATACACATCATCGATCAGACTCTCAAATTTTGTATTAATGGTATGGTGGGTGGGTGTAGCTATAATCAGGCACATCGAATTATTTACATGGTAGAAAGAAGGTTAACCCATTGAAATTAAGCTTTTTAGTTTTAAATCACTGCTAATAAAATTGAGATCTCCAGCCGGTCGGCCCAGGTGGTCCTGCATGGCGCACATCACAGCCGTGAAATGCATGGCAGTCCGACCACAAAGTGAATCGATCGTACTCCAGCCGAGTGCATTCGCCGGCAATACGATACGCGACGGGCCTGTCAACCGGACGACCAACGGGAGGAAATCTGAACTTCTAATATCGAGTTCAGATCTCGTCCAGTCGGTCGGCCCCGATCCTTTGGCCCAACACAAGCGATCTAAAAAGTGAATCGTACTCAACGATCTCGTCCAGTCGGATGGCCACGGTTCGTGGGCCAAACACACAAGCGATCCTTAAAGTGAATCGTACTCCAAGAGACTGCATCCAGCTGTGGTGCGCAAGGTCTACTGACCTGGACCGACCGGCTGACCGACTTGGGGAAATCTGAACTCCTAATATCTAGTCAATTATATACCAAGATCGAATTCCTAAATATTAATCCTATGATCTTGTGTCATATATATATATATATATATATATATATATATATATATATATATATATATATATATATATATATATATATATACATGGATGGGTGGGGAGGAAGTTTTAAAGCACAACGTGTGCTAACAAGCCTCGATCAACATTAATTTGGTCGATCTGGTTGGTGGACTATCACATATCTATGCTGGGAAAAACCATATCTCCTCTCATAGGAGCATACATATATATAGATTTTATTAGATAAAAGCATGAAGAGATATATAGAGATAAATATAATATCACAAGCATCGATCTCTCAAAGGCTCAATCCTCCCAAGATGAGCATTATTCGGTGGGCATCCATATACGGAAACATCGTTTCATAACACTCCTCCTTGGATGACCACCCTTCATTAATAGTTACCTCATTAAAAACCTATGATGGAAAAAGCCCCGTGGAAAAAATCCTATCAAAGGAAAAGAGTACGTCCAACCTCAGTTCTTCAGGAACGAGTTCTTTAGGAACTATGGTGGGTGCGCATAATATATGCCTCGTTAAAACCTTTGATAAAAAATCCTATGGGAAAAACCCTATCAAAGAAAAAAAAGAGTACAACGTGCATGAATTGCATCTTCGGGATGCCCTCCCCCTAAAGATTACTTTACAATTATTATTACATCTCTCCCCCTGAGTATATCTCCCACTGATTACATCAATTTGTCATACTATTGAGTCGCCGTATACCGATTCTGTAGACGAATTTCTGGAAAGTAAACTTCGACAAAGCTTTGGGGAATAAATCCGCTAGACTATCGCTTGATTGGACTTACTTAATTAACTTCGATCTCCTTCTTCTTCTGGAGCTCATGGGTGTAGAAGAACTTCGGTGAGATATGATTGATTTGGTCTCCTTTGATGAATCATGCGTGAACTTATATCACACAAGCCGCATTGTCTTCATGAATTATTGCCAGCTCCCCTGTAGTAGACTTTAGTCCATATCTGATTCTGATGTATTGTGTGGGGGAAAATTTTCGCGCCGACCTGAAGACTTTGCCGCACCAGTTAATTGAGGTTCGAATCGAAGATCGTTGTTCGATCTGTTGATTGGAGTTGCCGTTCTCAATACACGAACAGAGAGATGCAATCAGAGAGTTAACACGAGATGTGATCTCGGAGTTCAACCGAAGCCTATGTCTCCGTGCTATAGGGAGCAACCCGAATTCACTAACTCTTTTCTCGAAGTGATCTCGACAGACCGAGTATCACTGAAGCCTCTCCGATCTCTTCGAAGATAAGAAAAAGAAGATCGAGGAGAGGTGAAGGATGGGAAGTTAGAAAATTCCAGAGCTCTGGTTTCTGAAAATCAGCTCTTAGAACTGAAAATCGGATCCCTTTACATTCGAAGGGTTTGCTATTTATAGAATTCTCGAAGAGGAATTCTGGGGTAAATGGCAGTTTCTGGTTGCTTCTGGAAGTTTCTCCAGACAGGGCTGGTGGGTCCTACTGCTGTCTTTTGGGGATACCACAGGCAGGGCCGGTGGGTCCCGTGGTAGTCTACGTGGGCCCATCAGGCAGGGCCGGTGGGTCCCGTGGTAGTCTTCGTGGGCCCACCAGGCAGGGCCGGTGGGTCCCGTGGTAGTCTTCGTGGGCCCACCAG
Organism: Chamaelirium japonicum; assembly: GCA_947650365.1. Classification (NCBI taxonomy): domain Eukaryota; kingdom Viridiplantae; phylum Streptophyta; class Magnoliopsida; order Liliales; family Melanthiaceae; genus Chamaelirium; species Chamaelirium japonicum. The sequence continues at coordinate 5,738,393 of OX393555.1, read as the reverse complement.
GCAGGGCCGGTGGGTCCCGTGGTAGTCTTCGGGGGCCCACCAGGCAAGGCTGGTGGGTCCCGCTGCTTGCAGACTTCTCGCCAAAATTTGCACCCACAGTTACCCCCTCCAAGTTAGCTAAGAGGCCACCTTGGCTGGCTTGGATTCTTGGTGCAAAGCTAACGACCCCATGTCATAAGTGAAAAAGGAACTTGTCGAGTGTTAGCGTCAAAAAAGGCTGATCGGTCAATTTCTGACTGATCGGTCAAAATTGATCGATCGGTCAATTTTGACCGATCGGTTGAATTTGACCGATCGGTCAAATTCAACCGGTCGAGGTTGAAGTGATCAGTCCAGTAGAAATTCGACCGATCGGTTGAATTTGATCGATCGGTCAAGTCTGACCGATCGGTTAAATTCAATCGGTCGAGGTTGAAGTGATCGGTCAGAAAACACAGTTTTTTGACCGATCCAGTAAAAATTCGACCGATCGGTTGAATTTGACCGATCGATCAAGTCTGACCGATCGATTAAATTCAACCGGTCGAGTTTTATGGGATCGGGCAAAAGGCCAAGTTTTTTGCCCGATCTAGTAGAAAATCGATCGATCGGTTGAATTTGACCAATCGGTCAAGTCTGACCGATCGGTTAAATTCAACCGGTTGAGGTTTATGGGATCGGGCAAAAAGCCAAGTTTTTTGCCCGATCCAGTAGAAAATCGACTGATCGGTTGAATTTGACCAATCGATCAAGTCTGACCGATCGGTTAAATTCAACCGGTCGAGGTTGGTGGGATCGGGCAAAAGGCCAAGTTTTTTGCCCGATCCAGTAGAAAATCGATCGATCGGTTGAAATTGACCGATCGGTCAAGTCTGATCGATCGGTTAAATTCAACCGGTCGAGGTTGGTGGGATCGGGCAAAAGGCCAAGTTTTTGCCCGATCCAGTAGAAAATCGACCGATCGGTTGAATTTGACCGATCGATCAAGTCTGACCGATCGGTTAAATTCAACCGATCGAGGTTGCTAGGATCGGGCAAAAGGCCAAGTTTTTTGCCCGATCCAGTAGAAAATCGACCGATCGGTTGAATTTGACCGATCGGTTAAATTCAACCGGTCGAGGTTGGTGGGATCGGGCAAAAGGCCAAGTTTTTTGCCCGATCCAGTAGAAAATTGACCGATCGGTTGAATTTGACCAATCGGTCAAGTCTGACCGATCGGTTAAATTCAACCGGTCGAGGTTGGTGGGATCGGGCAAAAGGTCAAGTTTTTTGCCCAATCAAGTAGAAAATCGACCGATCGGTTGAATTTGACTGATCGGTCAAGTCTGACCGATCGATTAAATTCAACTGGTCGAGGTTGGTGGGATCGGGCAAAAGACTAAGTTTTTTGCTCGATCCAGTAGAAAATCGACCGATCGGTTAAATTTGACCGATCGATCAAGTCTGACCGATCGGTTAAATTCAACCGGTCGAGGTTGGTGGGATCGGGAAAAAGGCCAAGTTTTTTTCCCGATCCAGTAGAAAATCAACCGATTGGTTGAATTTGACCGATCGGTCAAGTATGACCGATCAGTTAAATTCAACCGGTCGAGGTTGGTGGGACCGGGCAAAAGGCCAAGTTTTTTGCCCGATCCAGTAGAAAATTGACTGATCGTCTGCCTGTCGATCGGGTAAAGTCTTCGAGCGGCGATGGAGTTTGATTTTTCTGCTTGAATCTTCGGTCCATCTGGATCGGTGAGTCTTTTGAACCCGCGGTTCGGTTGGACCGACGGTCTACTTGGACTGGCGGTTCAAATGGTTCGACGCTTCGTCTGGTCCGACGGTTCGCCTGGTTTTGTGCTTGCTACGGATTGACGCCATGTGTCCCTACAAAAATGCGAGATTCGACTTGGTGACGACACGTGTCTTCTCGATCTGCGCGCCAGTTTCCTTTGGGTATATATTCTCCCTCCGGATTCATTTTTGCTTCGCGCTTCCAGAATTTTTTAAACTCTAGAACCTTTTGCTCTCGAATTTCTGTTCTTTGCAATTTCTCGATCGGTTTGAAATGGCTTCTTCCGGTAGCTCGAAGAAGATCAACATCGTGCCCTCGAAGAGAAAGAGGAAGGAGAGGGTTGAAGTGTCGCCCGTGCAGCAGAAAGGCAGGGGCAAAGGCAAGGCTGAACTTGGCATCCTCAGCAAGAGGCATCAGGGAGTGGGGTTTGCCTCTGCACGATCAAGGCCAGAGCACATCCCCCCAAGGTGAATTTTGTTCTGGTGCCCTTGATGTCGCTGACGGAGGAGCCTGCATACAAGTACAACGTCGGTGGGAAGCTCACAGACGTGAAGAGGGCAAAGTGGCAGACACTGCTTGCTTGCTTCACAGAGGGAAAGTTCGTCCCTCTCTTCCTGGAGTTCAGTCCGCTTTTGGCATCGACAAGCAGACGATCTTCACAAATTATGCCAGCAAGGAGCAAGTAATGGGGACTGTGGTCACTATAGGTCAACTGAATTGTGGACTGCGTCTTCCACTGCCACCCTTTGCCGCGAGGTTGCTGAATACCTCAGGTCTTTGCCTCGGGCAAATCTCCTGGAATGCTTGGAGGATCATCTACGCCTTCTGCCGCATAGAATCTGACTTCCAGGATGAGCTAAAGGCTTGCTACTCCAGCATCCCTGAGGGCGAGGAAGCGAGGATAGAGTTAGGCTATTTCTTCTACCACTATAAGTGGGCTTCAAGGAAGGATAGCCCATTCTTCAACTTGACAGGTGTCTCTGCCCTGCGCCCGATCGTTGACACCGTCGCCTCCGACAAACTCTACACCGATTGGCCGCTCTCGGTTTCCGGTGCTTGGACCCCTCTCTCAGTGCCTGAGACCCCTAGGAATCAGGTACACAGAGAAGTCAAAATGTACTGCACGGGAGGAGCCTTTGCCTGGTCTTCGGAGCTGGTAAGATTCCTCGATAATCTTTTCTTGGAATTGACCTGTGGCACCCGGTCGTGGAAGCAGTTCTCGAACTGCCCCGTCCGGCATGGCAACGCCAACCTCCTCCACCGACTGCGGGCCCGGTATGAGGACAATAAGGTTTTGTACTCTGATTATGAGGAGGATCCTCAATCGGGCAAGATCATCAGAAGAATCCGGGCCGAGAAGAAGGCGTACGGAGTGAGGCGTCGCCTGCCAACTGAGGAGAGGCTCGTGATCAATCGCAGGGGCCAGGTGAAGAAGAGGAAGGTCTTCATCGAGGAGGAGAAGAAAGAAGAAGAAGAAGAAGAAAAGGAGAAGGAAGATAAAGAAGAAGAAGAAGGTGGAGAAGAAGGTGGAGATGAAGATGAAGATGGAAATGACGACAACGGGGAGGACGGTGATGGCGATGGAGACGATGATGGTGACAATGATGAAGGGGGTGGTGAGGAAGAAATTCCTCCCACCCCCATTGATGGTGGAACAGAAGGGGGTGATGAAGATTCACAACCCCTCCCCATCGATGAGGCAAAGGCCCGTCGTATGGAGGATGTGATGGATATCGTGGGCGATGGTCAGAAGACACAGCCCACATATCATTTTGAGGAGCTGAAGCGTCCGACTAGAATTCGGATCAGATTCTCGAGGAGTGATGGGGTTGCAAGCAACCCCACGCCCCTCGACCAAATACCTCCAAGTGTCCCTCAGCTCGAAGGCGCTTCGACGAGTGGTGGGGCTGAGGTTGAACAACCTACTCCTTCCGCTCGTCTGGCTGAGGAAATGGCAGCAATAATGGCCAGGCTCGAACAGCCTGGTGGGCAACAAGAGGAAGGGGAGATCACTCCTCTTCGAGGTGTCCCTTCCCCCGCACACATGGAGGGAGGGAGCCGCATTGAGGCTGGGGCTCCCCAACCTCCGCCAGAGACAACCCCCCTCAAGGAGAGGTCGACCCCCAGGGGTAAGAGCTTCGAACGGGGAAAGGGTAAAGCCCCTCGAGTTGATGCCACAGGTACTCCCTTGCTCACTTCTCTCCTTGATTGCATTGTCTCTGATGTTGGGAAATAATCTAACTCTTTGAACTTCTGCCTGGATCACAGATACTCCTGTTGGCAAGGCTGCTCAAGGACTTGGGTGAGGTTGATATCAACCACCCAACGAGTGTAATCCGGAAGCTTTGCAACCTTTCGGATGCTACTCTGGAAGAAGCCTATGACAGGCTCGAAGTGGTGGTATGTGCATCAGCTCGATTTCATTCTTTGAGTTGTATCTTCACAAATATTTCTAACACTTTTTATTTACTTGCAGAACTCAGCGGTCTTGAAGTTCGCTAGCAAGCTCTTCAAGAAGGTCGGAGAGTGGGGAGCCTCGTCTGAGGTCTCTCGTTTGACGGCTAAATTAGAAGCTGCAAACGAGGAGAAGGCGAAGCTGAGGGAAGTTTTGACTTCCAAGAAGGAGGCACTGAAGGCCAAGATCGAGGCTCTTCACAAGGAGAAGCTCGAAAGTAAGGGCTGGCAAGATGGTTACGTTGCTCGAGGGCACGAGCTCAAAGAGTTGAAAAACAGCTTCTTCAGGATAGAGACTTGGTCCTACGAGTGTGCAACTGAAATAAAGGAGCTGAAGAATCAACTTGCTGCAAAGGAAGCTGCCCTGGCTGCCAAGGAAGCTGCTTTTGCTGCCAAGGAAGAGTCTTTCAAGAAGGAGTTGGAGCATACTCGCGCTGAGTGTGAGAGCTTCAGGGCAACGGCTGAGAAGGCGGTCGAGGCGCTCAGGGTTCATGCCAGCAACGTCCAATCTTCGAAGGCTTCTGTAGCGAGCAAGGCTCGGGGTTGATCCGAAGGGGAGAGGTCGCGTGCTCCCAGTATGGCCAAACTTTGATTTGCTCCATCTTCTTCTTTGTTGTTGTACTTGTAAACTCTTCATATATAAAAGCTCACTCCTGTACTTGGCAACTTTTTGATGAATAAAGATGTCTTTTTGGTGTTAGAAACTGTGTCTCTCTTGTGTTGAATATTTTTGAATGTTGTATTCTGGATGGTGTTGGAATGTTCGAATATATAAACATTTGAATGTAAGGGGTCGAGTCGCAACTTGATCACCCAAACTTGTTAAGTAACTTGAAAATTGAAGGTTGTGTTGTAGCACAACTTGAAATCGTTAAGATTTGAATGTGAGGGGTTGAGTCGCAACTCAAGCACCCAAACTTGTTAGACGATATTGAAATTGAAGATCATTAACATTTGTAAGTAAGGGGTAGTGTCGCAACACAAGCTTCCAAACATGTTAAATGGACCTAGTGACTTGAAGGTTGTTTTGTATCACAACCCGAAACCGTTTAACATCTGCCTGTAAGGGGTTGAGTCGCAACTCAAGCACCCAAACTTGTTAAACGACCATGTAATTCAAATGCAGATAATTTTGAACTTGAACGTAGATACTTGAACGTAGATAACTTGGAACTGCTCCAGAATTTGAATTGAGAAGTGATCATTTGAACATTTGAACATTCGAAAGGGATCTTTATTCATCATGGAATTTACATCATGGAATTTACATCATGGATAGTACATTTTGAGATGTCTAGCATTCCAAGCTCGTGGTAGTCTGTCTTCTTCTAGCGAAATCAGCCGGTAAGACCCCTTGCCTCCTACTGATTCGACGATGTAAGGACCTTCCCAGTTGGGAGCTAATTTTCCACTGCTGTGCTCCTTCGTGTTGTAGAAGACTGCTCTGAGGACCAGACTGCCAATTGGGAACTGTCGTTTGTAGACCTTTTGATCGTAGGCTTGTTTGATCTTCTGTTGGTACTTGGCGACACGAAGGGATGCTTGATCTCGTAATTCTTCAAAGATATCTAGATCATTGACTCGAAGCTCCTCATTAATGCCTTCTTCGACTACCCTGGTCTTCAAGGTATTCGATATGTTTTCTGTTGGGAGTACTGCTTCAGACCCATAGGTTAGACGGAAGGGTGAGAACCCAGTTGATCTTCTTGGAGTTGTTCGATAGCCCCATAGAACTTCTGGTAGGACTTGCTCCCACAGTCCTTTCTTGTTATCAAGTTTCTTCTTGAGTATACCCAGAATAGCTCTGTTTGAGGCTTCAGCTTGGCCATTGCATTGAGGGTACCTTGGAGTTGAGTAACAAAGCTTGATTTCATTTTTCAAGCAGAACTCCCAGAACTTGTCGGAGTCGAATTGGGCTCCATTGTCAGTAACTAGGACTTGTGGTGTGCCAAACCTCGAGAAGATATTATGCCTGATGAATTTGATAACTTCATCGTCAGTTTCTCGGAAGAGTGGCACTACTTCAACCCACTTGGTGAAGTAATCTATGGCCAGCAGCAGATACTTCTTTTTACTTGGAGTTGGTGGGAAGGGACCTAGGAAGTCCAACCCCTATTGATGGAAAGGCCATGGGCTTGTTAATTGATGGAGTTCATCTGCTGGGAGATGGATAGCCCGAGCATGTCTTTGGCAAGGCTCGCGGATCTTTGAACCACTTGGTGAGCGTCTCTTGACATAGTGGGCCAGTAGTAACCTTGTAACTTCGTCTTGGCCTCGAGAGATCTTCCTCCCGAATGATTCCCGCAGGCTCCGAAGTGGATATCAACCAGAATTGCATTTGCTTGCTCAGGGCCAATGCACTTGAGTAACATCCCATTGTGAGACTTGAAATATAGGTCTTCACCTTGAAAGTTATAGCATGGAAGCTTTCTTTGTAGTCTTCAGGCTTGATTTGGATCTTCAGGCACCTTTCCATGTTTGAAGAAGTCGAAGATTGGCTGTCTCCAATCATCGAGCTCATTTGAGGTGGTAAGGTTCGAGGCCAATTGTTCTCCACCCCCAGATCTTTCTGTAGTGGCGACGATCTGTTGTTCGGGGGTGGTCTTGGGCGCTTCTTGGTAATCGATTTGTATTTGTCTTCCTCCAAGCGAATCTCCAAGAACCGAGGCAGTATTGGCTAAAGCATCTGCTTCTCGATTTTCTGCCCTTGGGATTTGAATGAATTCGGTGCTATTAAAACGTTGTTCAAGACGTCGCACTAGGGCCAAGTAATTCTGTATTCTTTATTCTCATGCTTTGTACTCCCCGTTGATTTGCCTTATGATTAGCTGGGAGTCGCTGTAGACGATGATTCGATCCACCTTTAGGGATTCAGCAATCTCGAGCCCGGAAATGAGTGCTTCGTACTCGGCTTCATTGTTGGTGGCATTGAATCCAAGGATAGTGGCCTTCTGAAGATGATCTTGTTCGGGGGATACCAAGACTATCCCAGTTCCTGAACCGATCGCACTTGAAGCTCCATCAGTATAAAGCTTCCATGGAGTTGTTGTAGTGGTAGGAGCCTTGAGACTTGGATCGATCTTTGTAGTCGTATTGGATGGAAGTTCATCTTCGTCTTCAAGGCGTATGTCGACATCTTCCTCCCAAGTTATGGGGTCTTCAACTGGAAAGTCGGCTAGAAAATCAGCAATTGCTTGCCCCTTGATCGAAGTGCGAGATTCGAACTGGATCTCTAGAGCACTCATCTCGATTACCCATTTAGTCATTCGACCAGCTCGACCCGCCTTGTCGATGATATCTTTGAGTGGGTGTTCTGAGATGACTGTGATCTGATGGAAAACAAAATAAGGTTGGAGACGACGCGATACAGTGAGCAAGGCCAGTATGACCTTCTCCATTTTTGAGTAGCGAGTCTCAACAGGGAGAAGTGTATGGCTAATGTAGTAGACTGGATGTTCGATGCCTTCTCTTTTGCTGACTAGAATCGCACTGATTGCTTGATCGGTGACGGCGAGATAGAGCCATAGATCTTCTTTTGGAAGTGGAGCTGTTAGGATGGGAGCTCGCACGAGATATCTCTTGACGTCTTGAAAAGCTTGCTCGCAAGTTGGACTCCAGCCAGACGTATCCGCCTTTCGTAGTTTGTCGAAGAGCGGCTTGCACTTGTCAGAAGACTTCGAGATGAATCGATTGAGGGCAGCAAGTTTTCCAGTGAGGTGTTGCACTTCCTTTCGATTAGTTGGTGACGGCATGTCGACGATTGCTCGAATTTGATCAGGATTGGCTTCGATGCCCCTCCTGGTTAGAAGATGACCCAGGAATTTGCCTGATTGAACTCCGAAAGTGCATTTGGCTGGATTGAGCTTCATGCGATATTTTCGAAGGACTTGAAAGGTTTCCGCCAGATCGGATTGATGGTTCTTTCGAGTAGAGCTCTTGGTGAGAAGGTCATCGACGTAAACTTCGACGTTACGCCCGATCTGATCTTTGAACATCTTTGTGACTAACCTTTGATAGGTAGATCCTGCGTTCTTGAGGCCGAAGGGCATTACATTGTAGCAGTAAAGTCCCCGGTCAGTCACAAAGCATGTCTTCTCTTGATCGTCCGAGTGAAGCGGAATTTGATTGTACCCAGATTATCCATCTATTAAAGATAATAGCTCGTGGCCAGTAGTGGCGTCGACGAGCCTATCTATCCTTGGCATGGGGAATGGATCTTTGGGACAAGCCTTGTTGAGGTTGGTGAAGTCGATGCACACTCTGACCTTCCCATTCTTCTTTGGGATAGCAACTATATTGGAGATCCAAGTAGGATACTCAACTTCACGGATGAAGCCTGTTGCGAGTAGCTTACTGATCTCTTCTTGAACTGCAACTTGTAGTTCCGGTCGGATTGTGCGTGACTTTTGCTTGACGGGCTTCATTTCTTCTTTGATTGCTAGTCGATGGCACGCGTCATCTGGATTGATCCCAGGCATGTCTTCAAAATACCAGGCGAAGACATCGATATTGGACTGAAGGAAGGATACCATGTCTCGCGCTTCTGCGTCGCTGAGACCGGTACTGATGAATGTTTGTTGAGGGAGATCTCCTCTGCCGATATTGACTGGAATGATTTCTTCGATTGAAGGTGAAGTCACCCACTCGATTGGTGGGGGCTCGGCCAGCGGGATCTCCTTTGATTGCTATGTTATAGAAGGACCAGCTTCATCTCTGGGTCGCTTTGGAGGAGCAATGTTGATCTTGCAATCTGTTTTTGCCGCAGCAGCTTCACAAGATCGCCCGGCTTATTGATCGCCTCATATGCAGACAATGCCTTCTCCCGTTGCAAACTTGAGGAGTTGATGATAAGAAGATGAGATGGCATTAATCTGGTGGAGGAATGGTCGCCCGAGAATGGCGTTGTAGCTGGACGTTCCTTCGACGATAGCAAATCTCACCGAGACTCGAGTCTCTCGGCTGAGGTCGAGAGTGAATCTTGATTCGCCCATCGTGATGCTTTGTTCGCTGTTGAAGCTCGTGATAACCGTCGGGACGACGTCAAGGCTTGAATATTTATGTCCCAAACGTTTGATGTAGTTTGAGAACATTATGTCGATGGAGCTTCCGGTGTCGATGAGGATGCGATTGACAGTGCTTCCGTCGATGTTGAGCTTCAAGACCAGAGGGTCTCGATGGGGAGTATGAACTCCTTGAAGATCAGTATCATTGAAAACGATGGAGGGCCAAGCCAAACCCTTGATAGGCTTCTCGATCCAGGTGTCCTCCTTGTTCGCCGCAGAGCGAACGTGGAAGATGCGTCAAATTTCCCGATCAACTTCCTTACCAGTCAGCGCTTGGTTGTGCAATGTCCCGTGAATGCCAAACACATTGGCATTCACAGTGATAGGTGATCGGTTGGAGGAGATTTGATGGACCCAGCAAGCCTCGTTCCCCTTTGCGGAGGTTCTACGCTGATCTTGTCCGCCTTTGATGAACTCTTGGAGATAACCTTCACGCAGTAGGTCTTCGAGATGAAATCTCAGCCGATAGCACCGATCGGTGGAATGGCCGTGACTTCGGTGGAAGTCGCAATAGACCATTTTGTCAGCCGTGACTTTAGTGTCAGGCTGAAGAGGATTGGGCCTTTGAAGGAAATCTTCGTGTTGGATGCGGTCGAGGATCTGCTCGATCGATAAATTCCACTCGGTGAAAGTGGTCTTCGTCGGGGATCGACGTCCGTCATTCCTCGACCGTTTGCTAGCAGGGGGGGCTGCTGCCTCAGCGTTGTGAGCTTTGGCAACATACTTCGGAGCTTCCCTCTCGGCGGGTCGCCTCTTCATCTCTCGCCCTTTTTGGGCAAGTTGATCGTCTTCAACTTCGATTTCTCTCTGAATCCGATCGAACATTGAACCCAGAGAAAGAGGAGGATTGCGAATGAAGTCATTGTAGATGTGCAGGTCGAAGCGGAGTGCATTCTAGAAAGCCAACATGATAGCTTCATCATCTAAATGCCTCACTGAGAGGGCAGCGTGCTCGTTGCGAAATCTCCTTGTGAAGCTGTGGAGACTCTCGTCAGCACTCATCCTCAGCCGGTAGAGGGAGTCGAGTTTTTTCTCAGGCTTCAAGTTCAGCTGATAATGCTACACAAAGAGATTGGCCAAGACAATGAACTGGGTGATGGACCCAGCTCAGAGATTATGGTACTAATCGAGGGATGACTCGTCGAGGCTTCTGGCGAAGGTGCGACAGAGCACGTTGTTTTCTTCTTCGTGCGGCGTCAGAGCTTGCTTGAAGGCGAGTACGTGGAGAGTTGGATCTCCTTTGATGCAATTGAATTTGGGGAGAGTGGGAGTTCTCCATCCCCTTGGAAATGTTGACTCGAACAGGCTTCGATGGAGAGGTCCGGCGGAGGAGTATCCCTCCCTATGACCATGCCCTCGACCTGGAGGTAGGTCAAGAGGTAAGATCGCAAGGTCTTGCTCGGGTATTTGAGTGTTTGCTGGTTGTAGTCGGTGACGAAGGTCCGATCCGAGTCCACGTTGAAGCGGAATGGACGGAGAAACTTTACTCTTTGAGGGAGCCCCTTTCATCTGGTGTCTCCTTGGTACGTCGGGCTTTGAAGGTGTCCTCTTGGAGCAGTTACGACCGGAAGAGGATTGGGAGGACTCATCGTCGATGCGATCCCACACACTCTGTTTCCACGGGGTAGCAGAGGGTGTTGGGTCGCGATGAATCCTCTCGAGGGCAACAGTGCCCATTGATCTCCGTGGCTCGGAGTGAATTGATGGTCGTGGTAGATCGACCCTCTCGTTAGTTGAGGGGATAGGGTGAGCAATCCCAGCCTCGGAGGCTGCCTTCTTGAGAGCGTCCCTTTCAGTGGTGAGGGCGATATTCTGCTTTGCTAGTTGCAGTAATTGGAAGTCAACCGCTAAAATTTGGTATCTAGATGGCAGGTCTTCAGCAGGAGTAGGGGCAGTTTGCCCTGTTGATTATCGAGGGGGTTGAGGGATCGGTCGATCAACCGATCTTCCGCTGCCTGAACGGGCACCCATATTGGGGACAGCAAGGGGCTGTCCGAAGTTGAGCCTTTGACTCATTGAACGAGTCTCAGGACAAGCTTGATGTGTGTTACTTCCTTCTTGTTGACCCTGATGCTTCGTTCTCGCCATTTAGAGAGCGAAGGGTGCAACGAGAGTGCCGACGTCCTAACGGTTGTCTTCTCAACCGAAGGGGCTAGGAAGTCTGATTGGTTGTCTGCTCAATCGATCTGACTTGTTGTAGAGCGAACTTGGCTTCTCGTTCGATCCCACAGACGGCGCCAAACTGTGGGGAAAAATCTTTGTGTCGACTCGAAGACTTCACCGCACCAGTCAATTGAGGTTTGAATCGAAGATCGTTGTTCGATCTGTTGATTTGAGTTGCCGTTCTCAATACACGAACAGAGAGATGCAATCAGAGAGTTGACACGAGATGTGATCTCGGAGTTCAGCCGAAGCCTATGTCTCCGTGCTATAGGGAGCAACCCGAATTCACTAACTCTTTTCTCGAAGTGATCTCGACAGACCAAGTATCACTGAAGACTCTCCGATCTCTTCGAAGATAAGAAGAAGAAGATCGAGGAGAGGTGAAGGATGGGAAGTTAGAAAATTCCAGAGCTCTGGTTTCTGAAAATCAGCTCTCAGAACTGAAAATCAGATCCCTTTATATTCGAAGGGTCTGCTATTTATAGAATTCTTGAAGAGGAATTCTGGGGTAAATGACGGTTTCTGGTTGCTTCTGGAAGTTTCTCCAGACAGGGCTGGTGGGTCCTACTGCTGTCTTTTGAGGATTCCACAGGCAGGGTCGGTGGGTCCCGTGGTAGTCTCCGTGGGCCCACCAGGCAGGGCCGGTGGGTCCCGTGGTAGTCTTCGGGGGCCCACCAGGCAGGGCCGGTGGGTCCCGTGGTAGTCTTCGTGGGCCCACCAGGCAGGGCTGGTGGGTCCCGTGGTAGTCTTCGGGGGCCCACCAGGCAAGGCTGGTGGGTCCCGCTGCTTGCAGACTTCTCGCCAAAATTTGCACCCACATACTGGATGAGCGATCTTAACTAGACACATTATCTGCTTGCTTCATATATTGCTAATATTTTCGAATGGTTATTCAAAAATACATAACCAATTTGGAAGCGACCCTTGTGGGGGTCTGAGAGATATCCTGAATCGGCATAACCAACCAAACTAGGTCTAGCACCAAAATTATAAAGACCTGGTTTTTCCCTGTAATAAAATAATATGAAAATATTATTTCTATTCTATGGAATGTTAGTGGAGTGTCGTGTAGCACGTACGTGACTATCTTGTGGCGCTTATGGGAATGTAAGTGCATAGGGATTAAGTCTGAGAAATGGTGCACAAATGCTGCGCACGAAAAAATACGGACTTTTCATTCGATCGGGGCTGTAAAGCCCTAACTCTGAAATTGTTATGAGTCTTTTGGAAACGCCTTAGTTTCGAGTAAGGGATAGAAAACATCTCCCCCAGGTGCATTTTTACTTTGTTCGGGCTCCGGGCTCGTGTAAAGAGGGATAGAGCAACCTTTCGTACATAAAGGGCAAAATGGTCATTTTCAAAATTAGACCTTTTTCGTAAAATTACCAAAACTTATTTTGGACCTAAATGTAATTAAAAATAGATATTTTAGGGATTAAACTATGTTTTGGTTTTTTAATACTAAACCCTAACCATGGGTTAGTTAGTCCTAATATAGGTTGCTAAACTAGGTTAATTAGGTCCTAAATTTGATTAGCACTAACCTAAACCCTAATGAATTGGGATGACCATCAGGTGGGACTCTCCCCACCCCAAGTGGCTGCCCCCCATGTGGAAGCACATGGGTTTTTCTTAGGTGGCAGCACACTATTGGTTGGAGAAGCCAAAAGCAATTTGGCTTCCCTTCCCCTTCTCCCCTATAGAAGTCATCATTATCCCTTCCCTTTGCAGCCAACCTCAGTCCATGGCAGCCCCTTAGAACTCCTTAGATCATCTCCTTCCCCTCCCTAAATCCCAAGTAGAGCTCACTAGTTTTATTGGTAAGAAAAGAGGAGAAGAGAAGGAGGAGAAGAAGAAGAAGAAAGAGAGAAGGCCGGCCAAAGCTTTTGTGGAACTTCATCTAAATAAATAAATGTAAGCTACACACGTTAGAGTCCTAGGTAGTTAGATCTAAGGGTTTTAGATCGTTGGGTGGGAGTAAAGTTTGATCTTGGGGTTTAATACCCAAGATCCAAGTTGTTGCCACCATTGGACATATTTTGATTCAGCCTGAGATTTGAACTTTAAAATATGATTGAAATTAAATTTGAGTAACATGAAAGTTTTATAGGTTTTAATTATGATGAATTTATATTTAGGACTCATGAGGTTTTGAGAGCATCTGTATATCGAAAAATGTAGATTTATGTTAAAGATTTTGTTTACTTCCAGTAATTTGCAAACATATTTAGTATTGTGATCCATTTTAGGCAATCACTGCATGGTTAAAATTAACGTTGAGTAAAAAGGAAGTTTTAGAGGTTTTAATTTTAATTTTTTTTTTTTAAGAGATTATAATATTTTGAGATCATCTAGATATCCAACAAAATACTTTTATAAAAATATTCAGGTTTGTAGCTAGGAATTTTACATATCAGATTAAATCTTGTGATCTATTTTAAATAATTATTGATTACTTAAATGGATTTTTAGTTAACAAGAAAGTTGTTAAGGGATTATAGATCTACAATCTTTGTTTAGGTTAAAATGGATTTAAAGTTCAATATCATACCCGAAATAGGAGATTTTCTTAGTCTTTAGGCCCTACTCTCAACAGTCTAAAAATCTGAAATTATTGTACTATCAACTTGCTCAAATGGAATTGTAGATTGAATGAAAGTTTTATAAAACGTATAGGGATACAATGTTCATGAAGATCAAAAATGGATTTGAGCCCTAAATCCTATCCGAAATGGATGAATATCTCAGCCTTTTTATTTACAAATTGTATTCTTGATTGTTCTTGACTTTTTAGATGCCTTCCTCCATTTGATCTTGTGGATCATATTGAAATGAATAGTACTGGTTAATATTGACTATTATCATTCATCATTAACCTATAGTATTGACCTTTACTATTTATAGTGGACCTTTAAGGTTAACTATTAATATTCATTATTGACCTATAGGATTGACTTTTACTATTCATAATTGACTAATAAGGTTGACCTTTATTATTCATAGTTGATGTGTAAGTTGACTATTACTATTCATAGTTGACCTAAAGGGTTGACTTTACTATTCATAGTCGACTATTATAGTTGACTTTTACTATTTATAGTTGACATTTGGGGTTGACTATTACTATTCATTATTGACCTATAATATTGACTATTACTATTCAAATTTGACCTATAGGGTTAAGTTTACTATTCATAATTGACTATGATAGTTAACTTTTACTATTCATAGTTGACTTTTACTATTATGGTTGACTTTTATAAGTCGATTTTTACTAGTTATGGGGGTGGATCAATTAGAATGCTTAGATAGTTTAGTTAGACCATCTTTTTTTTTTTTTTTTTTTTTTTAGACCATCTTTTTGCCCATGGAAGAGGAGGAGTAATTGGATCGATAGATGTTAGAGTGGGTGGTCATACTGTCGCATGTGACGGTTAAACCCACCACGTAACCTTAACATAAGAATAATCTTATAGAGCCTAGTGTCTGTTTTTTTGCCTAAACCAATTCTGAATGCAGGATCTTCAGGCAACCGTTCTTCTGCAGGTGGGGCCTCCTCCAATCAGGGAGTTAGAAATGCTTGGAGCCGTCCAGTGAAACCTTCTGCCCTCTCTTCAAAAGAACATAGGCTTGCGTTCTTTGAGCCTAGTGTTTTTGAGGGCAAACGAGTGGCAATCTGTTCGCAAGAAGAATTAGACAAAACTGAAAGTTTTTGGAGTCATTCGTTAGTGGGGTTTGTTCTGGGGAAGCGGCCTTATTTTCCTCACCTCAAGGCTGTAGTGCAGCGCTTATGGCAGTCGTCTTGTGAGATGGACATGTTCTCCCGAGAGAATGGGATTTTCATTTTCAGATTCGACAACGCCGAGGATTGTTCCAGAATTTTGGAAGGAGGTCCGTGGAACTTCCAAGGGCGACCCATTGTGATGAAGAAGTGGACGAGCGACATCCAGTATAGTCGGGAGTTATTGTCTCGAATCCCGTTGTGGGTCAGATTCCCTTATTTACCAGATCAACTTTGGTCCTTTGACGCCCTGAGCAAGATGGGGAGTGTCCTAGGCACTCCTATTGGGATGGTCACCCCTACGGCTGCTGCAGTTGCGCATAAAGCCGGCGGGAGGATGAATTATGCTAGGATTTGTGTGGAGGTTAATGTGGAGGAGGCTCTTCGTGACGAAATGGAGGCTCGGACCTCTGCGGGCATTCTCCTCTCTTTGCAAACAGTTATATATGATTGGAAGCCGACTCGTTGTCGAGCATGCCAATCTTTTGACCACAATGAGGACGTATGTTTGGCTCATCCCAAGATTATCTCCAATTGGACGAAGCAAGGGGCCCCTACTATGCAACATCAGAAGCATTGGGTGCCAATGAGGAATACCTTTCAACATCGCGAGATTGGGGCAACTGTTGAAGCTCTATTAGATCCCTTGCCTGATCCATTGGCCACTAATCCATGGATAAGCGTAGGTTCTAAACGTAAAGGCAAGGGTCCAATGATCCCCGATGTTTCTAGGCGGGGGAGTGGTTCTCGGTTTAATGTGTTGGAGTCAAGTGCAGGTGATGATTGTGTTGATTTTAGTGGTGTTGGTGCTGAAATTACAGATTCTGCCACTTAGGCTGCTAATGTTGCTTTAGCTGATGTTACACTGGCTATGGGTTCTGCGGTGATGGGTGCAGGTCAGGGTGGTGCGGATGGTGTTGCAAATGCTATCATTGTTGTATGTAACACAGCTGTTGCAGAGCTGGAAGATGTTGTAATAGCTAAAGGTTTGAGAGAAGGTGGTTGTGCTGAAGCTGTTGTAACGCAAGCAATGCCTGATGTTATACGAAGGGCTCTTGTTACGCATGAGGCTGATAGTAGGAGACCTGAGGATGATGTTACAGGAGGAATTGCTGATGTAACGTTCTCTGGAGGCACTGTAGATGCTGGTGTTACACCACTTGATGGTGATCCCATTGCTGCAGATAGCGTAACATTGGCAGAGACTGCTGTTACGCAAGCGTCTGACACTGCTACACCAGAGACTGCAGGCACTGTTATGCAAGAGACTACTGGGGCTGTTATACAAGCAGAGAGTGCAGCTAGTGAGGGGCAGAGACCGATCCTCTTAGCTCTTACTAGTGGGAGTGAGGTCTTAGTTAGAGGTGCTAAGAAGTCTACTAGTAGGCGGAATCAACGAGAAGGGAGCCCTAGTATTTCTATTCCTACTCTTCAACGAGCTCTTCGGAAGGCTTCGGGTCAGAGTGCGGCGGGGCTATCTGGTGAGCAGTCGTCAGGTGTTTTGCATGATCTCTGAGTTGAAGATGGGGAGGTTCCAGATCGAGCGGAGGTAGCAGGCGATGCTCATCCCATGGATTCCTTTGATCAGTACAAGCAGTTGCCCCCCCCCCCCCATCTTGCCAATCGACCCACATTTCTTACCATTCCGAATCCAGCGATTGCATCCCGAGCTAAAGAATCTTGGCCAAAGGGTCAATCTGATAAGGTTACGAGGAGTAGGGGGCTAGTTAGTGCTGCTAAGAATCTGATGCACTGTGCTCCATTGTGATTGTCTTAGGTTTGGATTCCAGTATTGCGGGTTATGTTCCTCTCGACTGGGGGCTACCATGTCGGTCTGCTCCCCGTGCGATGAGTTAGGGTTTTATTGTTGTTGAAGACCCTATTTGGTCGCGTGGTCTGCTTTCTTACCCAGAGGCAAGCCGTGTTCTATAATCGCTTTCCTTTCTCAGTAATATATTCATTTTTTACCCTTCAAAAAAAAAAAAGAATAATCTTATAGATTCTAAGGACATGTGCGGCTTGCCTGTAGCTGATGACCAACCTTCGGACCGGGGGCCGTATCAATATCCGAAAAAGGAGGTGGAAGCTCTACCCGTTTTTCCTCCAAGTATAAAGTCAAATCCCTAGCCTATCTAAAGGCTTTATCCTACTCTCTTTGAAGAGTGTGGCACCTGTAGGTATAAGGATATGTGTTTCCTGACCATAATCGAGGAACGACCTTCGGGCCGAAAAATATATAAGTATGTTAGAAAAGGTGCAGAAGCTCTGTCTGCTTTTCAAGTTTATATTAAGCTAAACCCTGAGCCATTCTAAGTTTATTAAGGTTAGGGTTAGTTTCTATTTGTTACTTAGACCTTTCGAGATACCTATATAGGTGATCCGGCTGCTAGCCCTAGTCTAAGGGGAAGCAGTGACACCACTTTGGTCCAGTTAAGTCTAACTCACTAAGTCGCTTGTCGCGTAGAGTGAGGGTAGACTTGGTTATGTTTGGACTTACACGATTAGTGCATTTGACTCAGAAAGTCCTCGTGGCCCCTTGGGTAGGGGCAAGTCTTTTGGGTAGTGGTGGTCCCTTGCAGGTACTCTAAACTAGTAGTATATATCATCATAAGGATTTTTATTATAGAATACATAGTTAGAATTAAGGCACCTCTACAGTGTGTAGAGTATACATCCTCTACCATCTTTTGGTTAATGGATATCATGTCGCTCATGTTAGGATTGATGTGTTCTAAGCTTATAAAACTTTATGTTTTGATCTAATAAATAAAGGTTGATAGTTATTATATGAGATGCATATAGGTGTGTAACATAGTTACGTATTCTTTTAATAACAGAGAGCTATGGTTATATGGTAATCCACTAAGTAGAAGACTGAGTGGATTGGTCCCATATAATCTTAATAAGTTTGCAGCTATGATCAGGTGGGTCGCCTCATCATGACACTATAAAAAAAATATTTTTTACCGACGGAATATATCCATCGATAATATTGAGTTTTCGTTGGTAATAATTTATGGAGACGGAACAAATTTCCGTCGCTAGGCTGTCGAGAAAAAAGGCGTCAGGAAAAAAACTGCGACGGATATAAATTTCTGTCGGTATTAAACTTTAATACCGACGGATATTTTTTTATCCGTCGATACTATATGAAAATTTTATAAATATATAATAGATTATTACTAACGGTATAAATTGTGTCCATCGGCAAAAATAAGTATATTACCGACGGATCCTTAATATCCATCGGGAATATATAAATATTTTATAAAAATATATGAGCTTATTACCAGCGAAAAAGTTATTTCTGTTGGCACAAAACAGTATATTACCGACGGATAATTAATTTCCATCGGCAATATATGAATAGATTATTACCCACAGAACTATAATATTCGTTGGTAATAAAACTTGAATTTTTAAAAAAAAATTGTTAAAATCTGGTTATTTAATTCCTGTTATTTACAACAATACCATAATATATTCAAATATTACCACAAATATTACACTAATTGACAAAATCAAATATTACCACAATTTATCAAATATTACCATAAATTACCAAATATTATCATAATACCAGACAATCATAGACAAGATCAAAAAATTACCACATATTTATTACAAAATTATTTTTACACAATTCAAAACTGAGGGAAACTGCGTACCCTAGCTCAACCACCCCACGCCGCCCGGCACCAACAATGGTGCTCTCATTCCCTGACGCTGCATATCCTGTAATTAACATGTATTTGTTAAAAAAATAGTTTACATCTATATATATATATAATAGTTTATATCTATAATTAGAGTTTAAGCATTGAAAAATCATAAGTTAGCATGCTTCGGATTTTGAACTTGGTTTGGATTCGATCAAATCGTTATCGGATCGCATCCGATAATTAGTACTTGGATGTTTTTTCGTATTTCGGACATACGAGCAAGTTCTAATTAGATATTTTAAAAATTTACCCTCCGATTGACAAATTTAGAGTCTAAGCATTCAAAACTCATAAGTTAGCATGTTTCAGATTTGAAATTGGTTTGGATTCGATCGAATCATCATCGGATCCTATCCGAATATTTGTACTTAGATTTTTTTTATATTTCGGACTTGCGAGATAGTTTTAAGTAGATATTTTAGGAATTTACCCTCTGAATGACTAATTTAGAGTCTAAGCGTTGAAAAATCATAAGTTAGCGTGTTTCGGATTTTGAACTTGATTTGGATTTGATCAAATCATCATCGGATCGCATTCGATAATTTGTACTTGGATGTCTTTTCGTATTTAGGACTTGTGAGCAAGCTCTAATTAGATATTTTAAGAATTTACCCTCTGATTGACCAATTTAGAGTCTAAGCGTTCAAAAATCATAAGTTAGCGTGTTTCGGATTTGAAATTGGTTTGGATTCGAACGGATCATCATCGGATCGCATCCGATAATTTATACTTGGATGTTTTTTCGTATTTCGGACTTGCGAGCAAATTTTTAGTAGTTATTTTAAGAATTTACCCTCCGATTAACTAATTTAGAGTCTAAGCATTGAAAAATCATAAGTTAGCGTGTTTCGGATTTTGAACTTAGTTTGGATTCGATCGGATCGTCATCGAATCACATCCGATAATTTATACTTGGATGTTTTTTTGTATTTCGGACTTGCAAGCAAGTTCTAATTAGATATTTTAAGAATTTACCCTCCGATTGACTAATTTGGAGTCTAAACGTTCAAAAATCATAAGTTAGCGTGTTCCAAATTTGAAATTGATTTGAATTCGATTGGATCATCATCGGATCGCATCTGATAATTTGTACTTGGATTGTTTTTCTTATTTCGAACTTGCGAGCAAGTTTTAAATAGATATTTTAATAATTTATCCTCTACTTGACTAATTTATAGTCTAAGAGTTGAAAAATCATATGTTCGTGTGTTTCGGATTTTGAACTTGGTTTGGATTCGATCGAATCATCATCGGATCACATCCGATAATTTGTACTTGGAAGTTTTTTTGTATTTCGGACTTGTGAGCAAGTTTTATGTAGATATTTTAAGAATTTACCCTCCGATTGACGAATTTAGAATCTAAGTGTTCGAAAATCACAAGTTAGCCTGTTTAAGATTTTGAAGTTGGTTTGGATTTGATAGGATCGTCATCGGATCGCATCCGATAATTCGTACTTGGATGTTTTTTTATATTTCAGATTTACGAGGAAGTTCTAATTAGATATTTTAAGAATTTACCCTCCGATTGACCAATTGAGAGTCTAAGCGTTCAAAAATCATAAGTTAGCGAGTTTCGGATTTGAAATTTATTTGGATTCGATCGGATCGCATTCGATAATTTGTACTTGGATTTTTTTTTTCGTATTTCAGACTTACGAGCAAATTTTAAATAGATATTTTAAGAATTTACCCTCTGATTGACTATTTTAGAGTCTAAGCGTTGAAAAATCATAAGTTGACATGTTTCGGATTTTGAACTTGGTTTGAATTCGATTGGATCGTCATCAGGTTGCATCCGATAATTCATACTTGGATGTTATTTTGTATTTCGGACTTGCGAGCAAGTTCTAATTAGATATTTTAAGAATTTACCCTCCGATTGACCAATTTAGAGTCTAAGCGTTAAAAAATCATAAGTTAGCGTGTATCGGATTTAAAATTAGTTTGGATTTGATCGGATCATCATCGGATCGCATCCGATAATTCATACTTGGGTTTTTTTTTTAATTTTGAACTTGTGAGCAAGTTCTAATTAGATATTTTAAGAATTTACCTGCCGATTGACCAATTTAGAGTCTAAGCATTCAAAAATCAAAAGTTAGCATGTTTCGGATTTGAAATTTGTTTGGATTTGATCGAATCGTCATCGGATCGCATTCAATAATTTGTACTTGGATGTTTTTTCATATTTCAGACTTGCGAGCAAGTTTTAAGTAGTTATTTTAAGAATTTACCCTCTTATTGACTAATTTAGAGTCTAAGTATTGAAAAATTATAAGTTATCATGTTTCGGATTTTGAACTTGGTTTGGATTCTATTGGATCATCATCGAATCACATCCGATAATTCATACTTAGATATTTTTTTGTATTTCAGACTTGCGAGCAAGTTTTAATTAGATATTTTAAGAATTTATCCTCTGATTGACCAATTTAGAGTCTAAGCGTTCAAAAATCATAAGTTAGCGTGTTTTGGATTTGAAATTGGTTTGGATTCGATCGGATCATTATCGGATCGCATCCGATAATTCGTACTTGGATTTTTTTTCATATTTCGGACTTGCGAGCAAGTTTTAAGTAGATATTTTAATAATTTATTCTCTATTTACTAATTTAGAGTCTAAGCGTGGAAAAATTATAAGTTAGTATGTTTCATATTTTCAAGTTGGTTTGGATTCGATCGAATCGTCGTCAGATCACATTCGATAATTCGTACTTGAAAGTTTTTTCGTATTTTAGAATTGCGAGCAAGTTTTAAGTAGATATTTTAAGAATTTACCCTGCGATTGAGTAATTTAGAATTTAAGTGTTGGAAAATCATAAGTTAGCGTGTTTTGGATTTTGAAGTTGGTTTGGATTCGATCGGATCGTCATCAGATCGCATCTGATAATTCGTACTTGGATGTTTTTTCGTATTTCGGAATTACGACCAAGTTCTAATTAGATATTTTAAGAATTTACCCTTCGATTGACCAATTTAGAGTCTAAGTGTTCAAAAATCATAAGTTAGCGAGTTTCAGATTTGAAATTAGTTTGGATTCGATCGGATCATTATCAGATCGCATCCGATAATTCGTGCTTGAATTTTTTTTTTGTATTTCGGACTTGCGAGCAAGTTTTAAGTAGATATTTTAAAAATTTACCCTTCAATTGACTAATTTAGAGTCTACAAACCCTTGACTGTGATGCCATCTCAAATCAATAATATTTTTCTATACAAAATAATATAATATAAATATGAAATAGTTTTAATTACATATAAAATAGTATGATTTACATATGAAATAATATGTAATAGGTTGATTTACATATAAAACAATATGATATACATATAAAACAATATGATTTATATATAAAATAATATAATTTACATATAAAACAGTAAGATATTCATTTTCTATTAGTCCAATTTATATATAAAACAATCTGGTTTATATATGAAATAATCCAATTTACATATGAAACAGTCCAATTTATATATGAAACAATCCAAGTCTAGTCATTTTATATCTCATCTCCGTTACTCTCATCGCATCCCTCTTTTATTATTTAATTTTCATTCGTTGTCCAGTTTATATTGTGGACCTCTTCATTTTCATAGTGTACTGCGTCGACAACGATTATATCATCATTTTGGTACGCATCCAAATCATCATCGATGACCCCCACATCTTTGTCTCTCATGTCGTAAAAATCTTTGAGTGGTGACCTGACTATAATTTACCAACCTGGAGAGGTATTATCCGGTGTGTAAAATATCTGCTCCACTTGAGAGGTAAGAATGAATAGATCTTGATATTTGGTATTCAATCTTTTGCTGGTGTTGACGTTGATAAAACCATATTTGTCGATATTATAACCAGTCCCGTGATTATTAATATTATATCAATTGCATTTGAATAATACGATCCAATTTTGGCTAAGGAATTTAATCTCGAGAATCTCGTTGAAGACACCGTAAAAGTCGATATTTTCTAATTCTTCTTGCCCACCGTTGATGACAACTGTACTATTTTGTGTTTTTTGTGACTTTTCATTACGTTTCGTCCGAAATCTATATCCATTTACGATATAACCATCAAATGATATTGCGTCTTGCAAAGAGCTACAAGATAAACACCAGAGATCCTTATTCATCAGCGGATCGTGGTTATCGTATAGCTCTTGTGCCTATAATAATAATATGACATTCATGATGTGAACACATAATTATTGTTTGATAATAGATATCAATAAAATTCAGTCATGATGTGAACACTTATGTATTTCTTGAACCACGATGGGAATTCACGATCATGAAATAGTAGTGCATTTCGAGTATCCCGATTATTAATGATGGCTTTATGCTTCCTGTATTGCAGGTTATGAATTAGATTATAATTAGCATATATATTTAATGAATGGGCTTAAAGAATAAGTAAATGATCATAAAATGGTTACTTAATGAATGACCACACTTTATAACATTGGTACAACAAATATATATGTGCCGGTTGAATCTCATCTATAGACAGTCGACGGGTTTTGCCTCCTCCTAGAGGTCTACCCATTTCGGTAAATATAAATAGAGCCCAATCGAAGTTTATTGGACCACCGTCATAGTTCTGCTCAAGTTGATTGAATCTCGTGTCTATATCATGTAGGTATCTTGAGCAGAAAGTCAGACATTCTTCTACCAGGTACCCTTCAGCAATTGATCCCTCTGGACGACTCTTATTACGAACATATGATTTCAATGTTCGCAAGTATCTAATTTGAGAAGAAAATTTATGGATAATACATCAGGAATGATCAAATATATTAAAAAAATAAAATAAGATAATTACCTCTCGATAAAATACATCCAGTGATAATAAACTGGGCCGCCGAGTTTGGCCTCTTTTGCCAAGTGAACGATCAAATGCACCATGACATCAAAGAAGGAAGGTGGAAATATTATTTCTAACTTGCACAATATGATTGTAATATCTCTCTCCATCTGATCAAGTTGGTCCAGTCTAAGTACCTTCGAGCATAACTATCTGAAAAAATACTGAGCGCAATTAACGGACCAGACACTTGTTTGTTTAAATTCTTACGTATAGCAAGAGATAACAATCACTGCGTAAGAACATGACAATCATGGCTCTTTAATCTAGACAACTTTCGGCCGTTCTCTTACACGTATCGTACGATATTCGAAGAGTAACTGTTCGGCGTTTTCACAGACTGTAGAAATGCATATAAGACTATCTTCTGCTGTGAGCTCATAGTGTAGCATGCAATTGGCAAAACATACTTATCCCCAATCTCCTGGGGAAGTTATTTTCGGATGCCCAACTCCTTAAGATCGAGACAAGATTTAAGATTATCTTTCATCTTACCGTCGAGATTCAGTAGTGTTCCTATAATGTTGTCACACACATTTTTCTTGATATGCATGACATCCAAGTTATGCCGCAAGAGTAGGCTACTCCAGTACGATAGTTTAAAGAAAATACTCTTCTTCTTCCAGTTATGCTCACGCACAGATTCTTCATACGCTCTCTTCTTTTTGTCTTTCCTAAGTGCCACCACATCAAGCTGATTCAATTCACACAATACTTCTACCCTCGAAAGCTGCTCTGGAAGCTTTGCAAGTTTCTTCTTGCCGTTGAACGCTCTTTTATTCTGCCTCCACTTATGGCCGTCAACAAGGAACCTTCGATGGCCCATATAACAGAACTTGCTTTTGTTCTTTAACCATAATGAATCTATCTCCTTATTGCATATAGGGCATGCCAATTTTCCTTTGGTACTCCATCCGGATAAGTTGACATATATAGGAAAATCGTTGATGGTCCATAGAAGTGCCGTATACATCCGAAAATTCTGGCGCAACAAGACATCATATGTATCGGCCCCAAATTCCCACAACTCGTTCAACTCCTCAATCAACGGCTGCAAGTAAACGTCAATATCATTACCAGGTGACCTGGGTCCGAAAATGAGCAAGGAGAGCATTGTATATGGCATTTTAAGCACATCCAGGGAGGAAAATTGTATGGAACTAGGACAACTGGCCAAATATTGTACGACACACTTATATTCCTAAAGGGATTGAAGCTATCACTAGCAAGCCCTAATTTGACATTGCGAACTTCAAATGCGAATTCAGGATAGGTCTGATCAAAGTCTTTCCATGTCAGAGAGTCGGCCGGATGTCTCAAAACCCCGTCATCTGTATGCTCTCATGCATACCACCTCATGTGCTCAGCAGTCTTCGATGACATAAACAACCTCTAAAGCTTGTCCCTAAGCGGGAAGTATAGGAGAACCTTTGCAGATACATTTTTCTTCCTTCGATTGGTACTAGACTCGGCATCCGCCTCTTTATATCTTATTGCTCCGCATATGTGGCATGACCGCGCATGTTCGTACTCCTTCCAGTACAACATACAATCATTCAAGCATGCATCAATTTTGTCATAACCAAGCCCGAGATCTTTAATTGTCTTCTTAGCCTCGTATAATGATTTCGGTACTGTCTCACCTATAGGAAAAGCCTCTTTCAACAACTCTGCCAATATATTAAACGACTTATTACTCCAACCATTGAGGCACTTCAAATGAAGAAGCTTTACAGTAAAAGAGAGTTTTGAAAACTTCTCACACCCCGGGTATAGAGGTTGTCCGGCATCCTTAAGCAATCTGTAGAACTTGTCCGCTTCAATATTAGGTTGATCACCTGACGATGTTTCCATACCTATTCCACCTTAGAAATCATGTATCATACTTTGCATGTCATTGCCATTGTCTGTATTAATATTATCATCATAGATCACTGTGTTCGTATTTTCATCGGGAGATAGTCCTTTCTCTTCAACTCTCTTCAAGCTAGAGGCTTTGGAGCTGCCATGGGGACTACATCTAGCTCCTCAACGTGCGAGAACCATTGAGTATAGCTAATGTCAATGCCATGCATTACCAGATCAACCTCACATTCTTCTCGAACCTTCCTAGTCACCCTTCCGCAGTCTATACAGGGACACATAATTTTTTCATTAAGCGGTGCAAGACGCTCAAATTCAAAATCCAGAAATTTCCTGACTCCTTCTCTATACTCTTAGCTCATCCGATTCGAATTAACTCTTAACGATCGAAGACATCTTCGTCTATCTGGTCACACAACACCTGTAGTAATTTCAAACCATGTTTATGAGACTTCGTACAATTTTAGTTAATGGAAAAATGGCGATAGCTTCCGCCCAATTTTAGTTAATAAAAAAATCCCAAGCCCGAAGGCCAGTTATCGACTGTGGCAAGCTACACTAGTTCTTAGAACCTAAAATGGCTTAAATGATTGATGTTAGGATTTCGTGGTAAGTACACACCAGTTTTTTTTTTTGAGCATCACACTGCATCTCATATATGGGGGGTTAAAGCTAAGCCAAGATTTGGTCAGCTTGAGCTTGTTCATGAGCCTAAACTTCAGACTAGGCTATGCTCAATTAGTGATTGAACAGTCCCTTATCGAGCTTGTTCATGATCCTAAAGTTTATACTAGGATATATGTTAGGCTTATTCAAGTCATTTATGAGCCTATTCACGAGCCATTTATGAGCCTATCAAGTTTGTTCACGAGCTTTGCTCACAAGCCCTAAACAAGCATGTTCGTGAGCCCAAATGAGCCGAGCTTTGGTCTGCTTAAGCTTGTCTCATTTATTAAACGAGCCTAAACCAAGCTTTGGTCGGCTTGAGCTTGTTCACGAGCCTAAACTTCAGACTAGGCTATACTCAATTAGTGATTGAACAGTCCCTTATCGAGTTTGTTCATGAGTTTAAACTTCAGACTAGGCTATATATTAGGCTTATTCAAGTCATTTATGAGCCTATTCACTAGCCTTTTATGAGCCTATCGAGCTTGTTCACAGGCTTTGCTCACAAGCCCTAAACAGGCAGCGAGCCCAAACGAGCCAAGATTTGGTTTGCTTGAGCTTGGCTCATTTATTAAGCGAGCCTAAACCGATCTTTGGTCGGCTCAAGCTTGTTCACGAGCCTATTCACGAGCCTAAACTTCAGACTAGGCTATGCTCAATTAGTGATTGAACAGTCCCTTATCGAGCTTGTTCACAGGCCTAAACTTCATACTAGGCTATATATTGTCTTATTTAAGCTATTTATGAGCTTTTCAGAAGCCCTTTATGAGCCTATCGAGCTTGTTCATGAGCTTTGCTCACAAGCCCTAAATAAGCATGTTCGCGAGCCCAAACGAGCTGAGACTTGGTCTGCATGAGCTTGGCTCATTTATTAAACGAGCCTAAACTCTAGGCTTGGGCTTGGCTTGACTAGTAACCGAACGAACTCGAACGAGCTTTTATCGAGCCAAGCCGTGAGCCGCTCACGAACAGCTTGGTTCATTTGCAGCCATACCTAAACCTAAACCTAACCTAAACCCTAAACCTAATTTCTGAAAATATAACATTCCAAAAAATTCCCATAATTCCGAATCGGAATTGGATTTTGAAATTTCGATTCGGAATCGGAATCAAAATAACATTTGGGATTCCAAAATTTTTTGGCAATTTTTCGAACACCTCTATTCCGATCCGATCCATCCGAAAATCAGCCCTAGATAGAATGATAAAATCAAAAATTAAGTAGTTGAACAAATAGGTATTATCTAGCATTTCAAACTTTAGGGTGCGTTTTGGAACAAAACAATTGACAAAAGGGGTATTGTGCTAACATTTCAAATTTTAGGGTGCGAATTTACAGATCAAGGCTTGGCTCAGTGTGCGTGCACAATGTGCAGACAGTGCAGCAGCTGATTATGGACGATGTGCTCGATTGACACGAACCATTTGCATCAATCGAGCCGTTGGATCGACCATACTCGAATGCAACACAATTATGAGGGGTTAATTAATTAATATCTATTTTATAGAAAATTTCTTAAAAAGACATGTTATAATTTGAATTCAGATGATTATAGTAGTCTCGATCGGCATGTGCGCTTGAGCCCACTAATCACTAGTATGAACTCAAGAGTATAAGTAGATGACAAAAGGGGTATTGTGCTAACATTTCAAACTTTAGGATGCGATTTGGAACAAAATAAACTAAGAGGGAGAGGGAGGAGGAGGAGGAGCTCACCGGAGAGGGAGAGGGAGGCCTCAAGGAGGAGGAGGAGCAGCAGCGTCGGTGGAGGGGAGGTCGAGTAGCGTCGTCGGTCGGTGGCGCACAGAAGGGGGGAAGGGTGGCTGACCGGAGGCGCGCGATGGAAGGGAGGAAGACCGAGGAGGGGGGGTGGCCGGCCGGAGGCGGGCGAGGGAGGGGAGGAAGGCCAGGGAGGGGGGGGGGGGGGGTAATTAGATCGAGAGAGAGGGGAGGGATGCCAGGGAGGGGGAGGGTATATAATTTAGATCGAAACAGAAAGGGGATCGGGGATCGGGTTGCTACTAATCGCAAGGTTTTTTACCGACGGAATATACATCCATTGGTATAATATTTATACCGACGGTCTTTATTAATTCCGTCAGTAAAAATATGTTTTATACTGATGGCTAATTAACTTTCGCCAATATAAATATTATACCGACAGACATTCGTTTCCTGTCGATAATTAAAACGGTAAAAAAAAAAAATTAAAATTTTATATATTAATATTACCGACGGAACAAATATATATTGTCGGTAATATAACATTTTACCGACGATTAAATATATTATCGTCGGTATATTAATTATGTCGACGGATATATATGTACCGTCGGGAAAAATAAACGAAAGAAATTATTAAAATATAAAATATATTGCACCGACAAATTAATAGATATCTATCGGCATTAATTTCTTTATACCGATGGTAATTAATATTACCGTCGGCAATAAACCTTTTTTTTGTAGTGTGATAAGCTGTTGAGGATTACAGTTCATGGGAAGTCTTCACCATGGTTATCACCAGGCACAGTGTCTGTGGCCGAACGGAACTAACACGGTGTACAGATTAGTGAGTAGACACTGGTACACTAAGCTATGTTTTTACTTAGGGTAAAACAGTCCCAAACCCTGAGGAATCATGTCTGATTGACTAACCAGTTGAGTGGTTCTTTGGCGCACCAATATGTGACGATCCAGATAGTGATCCAAAACCACGGTATACTGGGTTACCCGGCTGTCGTTGCATCAGTGTGTCACTCTTACAGGCCATCCACACCCCTATCGGGAGGTGCGTTCCTTGGTCTGACTTACACTGTACCAAACCCAGGCCTAGTGGTCATTAGTTTGATTGTTGACCTGGTTTGATTACTCGATAGGGTAATCAGAGGTACGATGTATAGGTCAACTTGGAAGGAACCAAGTTATATGAGCATTCGAGTCTGATGATATTCTCTACCGCTCAAAGTGCATCATGGCATCAAGTGGAGGGACAACGCATTTACCACTACTAAGTGAAGAACAGGGTTATAACGGAGAACATAGTAAGTCCGAGTGAATTGGAGTGCAACCTGTGGGTGCAAATTCTGGCAAGAAGCCTACAGACCGCGGGACCCACCAGCCCTGCCTGGTGGGCCCACAGAGACTACCGTGGGACCTACCAGCCCTGCCTGGTGGGCCCACAGATACTACCACGGGACCCACCAGCCCTGCCTGGTGGGCCCACAGAGACTACCGCGGGACCCACCAGCCCTGCCTGGTGGACCCACAGAGACTACCGCGGGACCCACTACCCCTGCCTGGTGGTCCACAGAGACTACCGCGGGACCCACCAGCACTGCCTAGCAGACCCACAGAGACAACGGTAGGACCCGCCAGCCCTGCCTGTGGAATCTCCAGAAATGACAGCAGGACCCACCAGCCCTGCCTGAGGGATCCCCCGAATACGACAGCAGAAACCACGATTTGCCCCAGATTTTCTCCCAAGAAATACTATAAATAGCATAGCCTTCAAGTAAAAAAGGATCAAGTTAAAAAATCCAGAAACCAGAGCTCTGGAATTTCAGCTTTCAATCCTTCAATTCTCCTTGATCTTCTTCTTGTGTCTGAAGTGTTCGAAGAGATCAGTGACACTCGGCCTGTCGAGGTCACTTCAAGCAAAGTGTTCGTAAATTCGGGTTGCTCCCTATAGCACGGAGACGTAGGCTTCGGCTGAACTCCAAGATCACCTTTTGTGTCAATCTTCTATGTTTGCATATCAAAAACACTAACTCAAAGTGACCAAGGCATCAACCTTCGGAGCCATCCTTAATCAAAGAACCACAATTCGACTTCAATTGACTGGTGGAGTGAAGTCTTCGGATCGGCACGAAGATTTTTCCCCATAGTTTGGTGCCGTCTGTGGGATCCGAGCGAGAAGCCAAGTTTGCTCTGCAACAAACATCAGATCGGTTGAACAGACAACCATTCTAGACAGTCAAACTTTCCAGCCCCTTCGGTTGAGCAGACAACCGTTAGGATACCGACAATCTCGTTGCATTCTTCGTTCTCTCTAAATGGCAAAGACGAAGCATCAGGATCATCCAGAGGGAAGTAACACACGTCAACCTCGTCCGGAGACTCGTTCGATGAGTCAAAGCCTCAACTTCGGGTAGCCCCTTGCTGTCCTCGAAATGGGGGTTCGTTCAGGGAGTGGAAAATCGGTCGATCGATCGATCGCACCACCTCCTCGACAATAGATAGGGCAGACTACCCCTGCTCCAGCTGAAGACCCGCCATCTACCTATCAAATCTCGACGGTCGACTTTCACCTGCTACAATTGGCTAAGCAAAATGCCACCCTCACAGCTGAAAGGGATGCTCTCAAGAAGGCAGCCTCCGAGGCCGGAATTGCTCTCCCCATCCCTTCATTCGGCGAAAAAGCGGATCTGCCACGACAATCGATTCACTCCGAACCATGGAGGTCAATGGGCACCGCTGCCCTTGAGAGGATTCATCGTGACCCAACCCCCTCTGCTGCTCTATGGAAGCAGAGTGTCTGGGATCGCATCGATGATGAGTTCTCTCAATCATCTTCGGGTCGTAACTGTACCAGACGGACTATGTCGAGGCCCAACTTGCAAGAGAAACACCAGATGAAAGGGGCGCCCTCGAAAGGCAGAGCCTCCCCATCTCTCTCACTCCAACATGAAGCTGGAATGGATATCCGTCACTGACTTCATCCTGCAACTACTCAAAGGCCCGAACAAGATCTCTCGATCTTACCTCTCGATTTGCATCCAGGTAGAGGGAATGGTCGTAGAGAGGGATACTCTTCTGCCGAACCTCTCCACCGAAGTTTATTTCAATCATTCTTTCGGAGGGGATGGAGAACTCCCGCTCTCCCCAAATTCAATTGCCTCAAGGGAGATCCGACACACCATATACTGGCCTTCAAGCAAGCTTCGACGCCGCACGAAGAAGAGAACAACATGCTCTGCCGCACCTTCGCTGGGAGCCTCGACGAGCCATCCCTCGATTGGTACCATAACCTTCAGGCGCTGGATCCATCACCCAGTTCAAAGTCATGACTAACCATTTTGTGCAACACTATCAACTTAACTTGAAATCGGAGAAGAAGCTTGACTCCCTCTACAGGCTGAGGATGGGTGCTGACGAGAGTCTTCACAGCTTCACATGGAGATTTCGTAACAAGCACGCTGCTCTTTTTGGACGGCATCTGGATAACGAGGCTATTATGTTAGCCTTCCAGAATGCCCTCCGTTTTGATCTACACATCTATAATGATTTCATCCGCAATCCTCCCCCTTCCCTGGGTTCGATGTTCGATCGAATCCAGAGGGAGATCGAAGTCGAAGATGATCAAGTTGCCCGAAAGGGACGAGAAACGAAGCGACGACCCGCCGAAAGAGAAGCTCCGAAGTACGCCGCCAAAGCTCACAATGCAGAGGCAGTGATTCCCCCTGCATCCAAGCAACCGAGGAACGACAGATGTAGATCCCCTCCAAAGAAGACTACATTCACCGATCGATTGGACTCTACCAATCGAGCAGATCCTCGATCGAATTCAACATGAAGAATTCCTCTGAAGGCCTAATCCTCTGCAGCCCGATACCAAGGTCACGGCTGACAAAATAGTCTACTGTGATTTTCACCGCAGCCACGGCCATTCTACCGATCGATGCTATAGACCGAGATATTATCTTGAGGATTTGCTACGAGAAGGCCATCTCCAAGAGTTTGTCAAATACGGACAGGATCAACGTCGACCTTCCACAAAGGGGAAAGAAGCTTGCTGGATCCATCAAATCTCTACCGATCAATCACCAATCACTGTGCGTGCCAATATCTTTGGCATTCACGGATCGTTGCACAATCAGACATTGACAGGCAAAGAAGTTGATCGTCAAGTGCGACGCATCTTCAACGTGCGCTCTGTAGCGAACAAGGAAGATACCTGGATCGAGAAGCCTGTCAAGGGCTTAACTTGGCCCTCCATCATCTTCAACGACTCAGACCTTCAAGGACTCCATACTCCACATCGAGATCCCCTGGTCTTGAAGCTCATCATTGATGGGAGCACAGTCAACCGCATCCTCATCGACACCGAAAGCTCCATCGACATCATGTTCTTAGACTGCTTCAAGCGCTTGGGATATAAATATTCAAGTCTCAAACTCATCCCAACGGTGATCACGGGCTTCAACGGGGAGCAGATCATAACAATGGGAGAATCAAGGTTCACCCTCGACCTCAGCCGAGAGACTCGAGTCTCAGTAAGGTTCACCATCGTCGAAGGGACGTCCAACTACAACATCATTCTTGGTCGACCATTTCTCCATCAGATCAATGCCATCTCCTCCTCCTACCATCAACTTCTCAAATTTACAACAGGAGAAGGTATTGTCTGCATTCAGGGAGATCAACAAACTGGGCGATCCTGCGAAGCAGCCGCTGCCAAAATGGATTGCAGGATAAATCTCGCTACCCCAAAGCGACCTAGAGATGAAGCTGGTCCTTCTTCAAGATAGCAACCAAAGAAGATCCCACTGTCCGAACCCCCGCCGATCGAGTGGGAGGCCTTATCTTCAATCGAAGAGATCATTCCAATCAATATCGGCAATAAAGATCTCCCTCGAGAAACCGTCATCGGTACCGGTCTTAGCAACGTAGAAGCGCGAGACATGGTATCCTTTCTTCAATTCAACATAGACGTCTTTGCCTGGTGTTTCGAAGATATGCCTGGGATCAACCCAGATAACGCGTGTCACCGTCTAGCAATCAAAGAGCGAGTGAAGCCCATCAAGCAAAAACCACGCACAATCTGACCATAGCGACAAGTTGCAGTTCAAGAGGAGATCAGTAAGCTACTCGCAGCAGGCTTCATTTGCGAAGTAGAGTATCCTACTTGGATCTCCAATATAGTTGCTGTCCCAAAGAAGAATGGGAAGGTCAGAGTGTGCATCGACTTCACCAACCTCAACAAAGCTTCTCCCAAAGACCCATTCCCCATGCCAAGGATAGATAGACTCGTCGATGCCACTGCTGGCCACGAACTTCTATCTTTCATGGACGGATACTCGGGGTACAATCAAATTCCGCTATACCCGGATGATAGAGAGAAGACTTGCTTTGTGACTGACCGAGGTCTTTTCTGCTACAACATAATGCCTTTCGGCCTCAAGAATGCTAGATCCACCTATCAAAGGCTAGTCACAAAGATGTTCGAAGATCAAATCGGACACAACGTCGAAGTCTATGTAGACGACCTCCTCACCAAGAGCTCCAATCGTGAGAGCCATCTCTCTGATCTTGCAGAAACATTTCAAATCCTCCAAAAGTACCGCATGAAGCTCAACCCGGCTAAATATGCCTTCGATGTTCAATCGGGCAAGTTCTTGGGACACCTTGTGACCAGGGGAGGTATTGAAGCCAACCCTGATCAAATTCGAACTATCCTCGATATGCCCTCACCTACCAATCGGAAGGAAGTGCAATGCCTCATCGGAAGATTAGCCACCCTCAATCGATTGATTACGAAATCTTCCGACAAATGCAAACCACTCTTCGATAAGTTGCGAAAGGTAGATACCTCCGGATGGAGTCCAACTTGCGAAGAAGCCTTTTAAGACATCAAGACATATCTTGTGCGTGCTCCCATCCTAACAGCTCTGCTTCCAAAAAAAGATCTCTGGCTCTACCTTGCTGTCACTGATCAAGCAATCAGCTCGGTCCTGGTCAGTAGAAGAGAAGGTATCGAGCATCCGGTCTACTACATCAACCATACACTTCTCCCGGCAGAGACTCGCTACTCAAGGATTGAGAAGGTCGTATTAGCCTTACTCACCGCATCACGACGACTCCAACCCTATTTTATCTCCCACCTGGTTACAGTCATCTCAGAGCACCCCCTCAAAGATATCCTCGACAAGGCAGGTCGAGCAGGTCGAATGACCAAATGGGTGATCGAGGTGAGTGCTCTCGGGGTTCAATTCAAATCGCGCACTTCGCTCAAAGGGCAGGCAGTTGCTGACTTCCTTGCTGACTTCCCAGTGGAAGACCCCATAACTCGGGAGAAAGACATCGATATGCACCTCGAAGATGAAGATAAACCTCCGTTTAATCCGGCTCCCAAAACCTGTCCAAGTCTTGAGGTGTTGGAAGTTAATCCGGGTCAGAGGCTCGCAGCGGAAGCGATTTGGCGGTCGAAAGACCGTTCATGGTGCACGTTACACTATTTTACTTTTTCATAGAAACTAATCTACATATGTGTGCATGTGTATGCACGAGAATCGAAAACCCCTAACGGCAATCTAGCGTAATGATTAACTAGCATGGATGCAAATCATAATGCTCGCTAGATCTACATGTTAGATTACACATACCTTTCGTACGGATCTTTTAACCGCGGAGAATTGTCTTCTTTGTCGATGGAGACGGAAGATCGTTCGCGAAGATGCCGATGGTACGAATGGAGATGTTGCCTTTCTTGTTCACCCGATCTCACACGATGCACGGAACGTCGCTCTCGGATCTCTGAGTGCCTCCGAAGAACGACCCTTCTCCTTCTTCAAAACTCCACGCGAGGAAGACGAAGTAGCAAGCGGAAAACGGAGAGAGATTAGGGAGAGAACTAGAAAGATGAGAGAGGAGGGGGTTCGGTTTTTCTGGCACATGGGGCCGGCGCCCATAGGTCCTTTTATAGGGCCGGCCAACCCCCTTGGATAAGGATCCAAGGGGATAATGACCCCCTCTCATTATCTCTCCATTATCTCCTTTTTATCTCTCGTTGTATTTATCCGTTTTCCCACTTTTTAGGGCTTGATCTTAACCGTTTTATCGCCCTATCCCTATCCATATGGCCGGCCCTATAGATGAGAGATTCTTAGCCCTACATCATAGGGCCGGCCCTAGCAAGGTGTCCCATCACTAGGGTCGGCCAACAGTGAGGTCCGGCAGAGTGAGGTTTTTACCAAAACGCCCCGACGCCTCATTTTGACCATTTCTAGCGTGCGATACCTAGCGGCCACTTCTTAAGTGATCTTTACTAGTTACCTACTATTAACTGAGGCCACCGGAGGGTGCCTCTGGCAAATTCAACTAGTCAACTCGCAACATACCCCGGTGCATCGCACCTATGCAGCGAAGTTCACTTATGGCTAGGGATTACTACATGCGACTCTGCACTAGTCTCGGGCTCAACCCTTTGTACTCGTATGTAGTTACGCATCTACCGTGCTCTAGTGCCAAGCACACACGGAGCGTATACTTCTTTCTTCCTTATGCTTATGGTGTTCCGAGGAGACGGTTCAAGAACCGTACATAATGTTGATAAGGTGGAACCATCAGGGACCGGGGTTCATGGCTTCCAACTCAAGCTCGATCGACACACTACCCGAGTGTACCATCGATCCTCTAAGCTCGAGTTAACCTGCGTAGCCACCCAGAGTGCGACGCAGGCTGCACTCCAATTCACCCAGACTTACTATATTCTCCATCATACCCCTGCTCTCCGCTTAGTAGTGGTAAACCCGCTGTCCCTCCACTTGATCCCATGATTCACTTCGAGCGGTGAAGACTACCGTCAGACTCGAATGATCATATGACTTGGTTCCTTCCAGGTTGACCTATACATCGTACCTCTGATTACCCCGTCGAGTAATCGAACTCGGTCAACAGTCAAACTGGTGACCACCAGGCCTGGGTTTGGTACAGTGTAAGTCACACCAAGGAACGCACCTCCCTTCAGGGGTGTGGATGGCCTGCAGGAGTGACACGCTAATGCAATGCCAGCCAGGTAACCCAGTACACCGTGGTTTTGGATTACTGCATATGGATCCTTACACATTGGTGCGCCAAAGCACCACGCAACTGGTTAGTCCATCAGGCGTGGTTCCTCAGGGTTTAGGACCGTTTTACCCTAAGCAGAAACATGGCTTAGTGTACCAGTGTCTGCTCACTGATCTGTACACCGTGTTAGTTCCGTTCAGCCACAAACACTGTGCCTGGTGATGACCATGGTGAAGACATCCCATAAACTGTCATCGCCAACAGCTTATCATGATAAGGCGACCAACCTGATCATAGCTGCGAACTTATTTAGATTATATGGGACTAATCCACTCAGTCTTCAACTCAGTGGACTACCATATAACCATGGCTCTCTGTTCTTAAAAGAACACGTAACTATGTAACGCACCTATATGCATCTCATATATTAATAACTATCAATCTTTATTAGACCAAAACTTAAAGTTTTACATGCTTAGAACATATCAATCCTAACAATCTCCCACTTGGTCTAGCGAAGCAAAACGGTTTTGACTCCCATCGCGTCCACATGTCGCTCGAATGCCTTGGTAGGTATTGCCTTTGTGAAAGGATCAGCAACATTATCTGTAGATGCAATCTGTGTCACCGCTACTCGCCCTTGCTTTTGAAACTGCCGAATCAAGTGGAACTTGCGCTCGATTTGCTTCCCCTTTTGGTGATGTCTTGGCTCCTTTGCTTGTGCTACCGCCCCACTATTGTCGCAGTAAAGCACAATAGGTAACTGGGCCTCTGGTACGCACCCCAAATCCGTAAGGAATTTCTTGAGCCATACCGCCTCTTTGGCTGCCTCGCACGCTGCAACGTACTCAGCCTCTGTGGTAGAGTCCGCGATGCATTTATGCTTCACACTCTGCCAACTAACCGCTGCTCCTCCTAGCATAAACACAAAACCTGATGTCGACTTCCTGGATTCCAAATCTGACATAAAGTCAGAATCTGTATATCTAATCAGCGTCAGTTCTTGTCCAGTGTAAACCAACTCATAGTCCCTTATTCTACGAAGGTATTTGAGTATACACTTCACAGCTGTCTAGTGATCTGGACCCGGATTCGACTGAAACTGACCCATCATTCCTACTGCGAAACAGATATCAGGCCTTGTACAATGCATAGCATACATTAGACTACCTAATGCCGAAGCATAAGGTATCTTCTGCATTTCTGCTCTCTCCTCAGGTGTCTTAGGACATTGATCCTTAGACAGTTTTACGCCATGTCTAAATGGCACAAAACTTATCTTGGAGTTTTGCATGTCAAATCTAGCCATAACCTTATCTATATACGCAGCTTGTGATAGCGAGAGAATCCTGTTTTGGCGATCACGTGTTACCTTGATCCCCAAAACATAACTCGCTTCACCTAGGTCTTTCATATCGAACTGTGTTAACAACCAGACCTTTACAGTTGACAATGTTCCTACATCATTCCCAATGAGTAGAATATCGTCTACGTAAAGTATCAAATATATCACTGTAGTCTTATCACTCCTCTTGTATACACATGGTTCATTCTCGTTTTGAGTAAATCCATATGACTGGATTGCCTGATCAAAACGGATGTTCCAACTTCTAGATGCTTGCTTTAGTCCATAAATGGACTTCTGCAACTTGCAAACTAGATGTTCCTGACCCTCTGACTCAAAACCTGGTGGCTGCATCATATAAATGTCTTCTTCTAAATTCCCGTTAAGGAATGCTGTCTTGACATCCATTTGCCAGATCTCCCAGTCATAATGGACTGCAATGGATAGGAGGATCCGAATAGACTTTATCATAGCTACCGGCGAGAAGGTTTCGTCAAAGTCGATTCCTTCTCTCTGGGTATAACCCTTGGCAACTAATCTAGCTTTATAAGTCTCTATTGTTCCATCAGATCCTCTCTTCCTTTTATACACCCACTTACACCCAATAGGTTTAATATTGGATGATGGTGTAACAAGAATCCAGACAGCGTTATGGGACATTGATGCAATTTTTGCCTCCATAGCCTTTTGCCAGTCAGAGCTGTCAGAAGCTCCCACTGCCTCATCGTAGCTCAGTGGGTCATCCTCCTGACCCTCTGGATCAACCAATAAGGTTTCTCCATAGTATCTGTCAGGAGCTCTGATGTTTCTCCCACTGCGACGAGGTGGTGGTGGTGTTACAGGATTAATAGGTTCTACAGTATCTGGTATATTATTATCTGTCATGTCAGCTCCCACTATGCTTTCGGATGCGCTATCTGTACTAGTACCCAGCAGTTCATCCAGAACTACTTTACTAGTAGGCTTGTGGTCCACAATATAATCCTGTTCTAGGAAATAGGCGTTCGTAGAAACGATCACCTTCTTTTCCTCAGGATCATAAAATAGACCACCTTTGGTCTCCTTAGAATACCCTACAAATAAGCATACTCTGGTTTTAGATTCCATCTTTTCCCTCTTATCCCTTCGCACATGTGCAGGGCATCCCCATATTCTGAAATGTTATAGCAATGGCTTTCGCTTTGACCACAGTTCTCTAGGGGTCTGAGGCACTGACTTAGACGGAATGTGATTCAGAATATAAACTGTTGTTTGTAGGGCATATCCCCAAAAGGTCATTGGTAAACTGGCGTAACTCATCATGCTACGAACCATGTCCAACAAGGTTCGATTCCTTCTCTCGGAAACTCCATTCTGTTGTGGGGTACCTGGAGCAGTTAACTGGGATTTTATCCCATGTTCCACCAAATATCCTAGGAACTCGTCAGATAGGTATTCACCTCCTCGATCAGATCGAAGGTTTTTTATATATTTACCTGTCTGCTTTTCTACTTCAGCCCTGAACTCTTTGAACATGTCAAAGGATTCCGACTTCCGATGCATCAGGTAAATGTAACCATATCTTGAGTAATCATCAATGAAAGTGATGAAGTACTCATGGCCTCCTATCGCCTTGACGTTCATGGGTCCACACACATCTGAATGGATTAACTCTAATACCTCAGTAGCTCTTACTCCTTTGCCTTTAAAGGACCTCTTGGTCATCTTGCCTTCCAGGCAGGATTCACAGGTGGGAAGGATCTCCGTAGGATCTGTTTCCAGAAGCCCGGCCTTCACCATTCTATGGATCCTGTCTAAGGCAATATGCCCAAGTTGTAAGTACCATAGGTGGGTTAAATTTTCCGAAGGATTCTTACGCTTAGATGAATTAACATTAAATGCTGAAGTTACTATGTTATCCTTTTCAAATTTAGGACTTACAACATAGAGATGATTCTGAACCATTCCTCTTATTATAAAAGTTCCATTCAGTTTAAATGACACACCAGAAGCATCAAAATAAACTGAATAACCTTCATTAACTAAAGAAGAAACAGAAATTAAGTTACGTCTCAAGGACGGTACATAAAAGACATCTCTAAGAGTCAAAGTCTTATTATTCGAAAAAATAAGAGTAACATCTCCTATAGCTTCAGCAGCAGCCACGGCCTCAGTTCCCATGCTCAAGGTCACCTCTCCATCAAGCAACCTTCTGCTTTCCCGAAACCCCTGAAGAGAGTTACAGGCATGGTTAGTGGATCCTGAATCCACAATCCAACTAGCAAAAGAACTATTACTTGAAAGAAATGATTCAACAACTAAGAGTTGTAGATTACCTTCACCAGCATTCTGAGGCTTCTTGCAGTCCTTCTTCCAATGACCCTTCTGGCCACACCGAAAGCACTTCGTGCCCGGTTTCTTTGATTCTCCAGACCCAGAGGCCTCAATAGAGTCCTGCACAGGCAGTGACTTAGGTTTCCTTTTATGTTTCTTGCCTTGAGGTTTACCAGGCTTCTTGAAGGATCTGCGTTGCACGTGAAGTTCTTCGCCCTTCTGCTTGAAGCCATCCTCAGCTGCCTGGAGAGCTCCCAGAAGCTCTGCATTTGTCATAGCCAACTTGTTCAAATTAAAGTTGGTGACAAAGCCTTCAAAGGCTCCAGACAGTAACGAGAGGAAGATGTCTGTCATCACCTCGCCTTCTAGCACAATGTCCATGGTAGCTAGTTCGTTCTGGAACCCAAACATTTTCATCATGTGTTCCCGAACCAGCGTCCCATTGGACATCTTAGTGCCGACGAGTTTCTTGATGGTAAGGTATCGCGTAACGCGATTGTGACCTTCAAACATCTCCTTCAAATACAACATCATGTCAGAAGCGTCGGGCATCTCCTCGACTTGCTTCTGCAGAGTTGTTTGCAAGGATGCTATAATATAGCATTTACATATTTCATTAGATTCCTTCCAGTCAGTGAATGCCTTTAACTGTGCCTCTGTGGCATTGGGTCCTGGCAAATCAGGCTCAGGGTCATTAAGGGCTGTCATATGTTTACCAATCCTTAGGACCATGTATAGGTTGCGCTTCCAGTCCTCATAGTTGGGACCGGTAAGTTTGTGGTCATTAAGGATAGCGGACAGGGGGTCTAACTTAGTCATCTGAAAATAAAGATTGAATAATGAGTATGCATGGAAAAACTTATTTTATGGATTTTTAAAACAAGCTAATTATATCCATATGTCAACGCTACCCTCAAGCGAAGTCATTACCATGGATTAATTAACCATGTATGTAAGATCTCGGAATCGACTGTACCTGCCCTAGGGGGCATCATACAGCGTCAATCCGCTTACACGGGCCTTTTCCTTGACCCTATCCAAATCTGCCAACTAAGGGCTGTGATGAACCATGGTTATCTTTCGGCCAGTACTACGTGATCACCGTTGTCTTCGTAACGAATACCTCACGTGTACTTAGAATGCTAACCCACAAGCCTAAGCAATTACGACACGGGAGTTCATGCGGCCCCCACTAGGATGGGATGAAAAGCCCTTCTCTCCTGGCCTCGTAATCGCCATATCCTCAGGGAGGTCATTAAGTAATTTGGCATGGAAACACACAGCTCCCACCCTAGGGGGTGTGAAGTTATGCATCCCCACCCAAACACAAAACGACTGGCCATGGAGGCCAAAGGATCTTATAAAAGTCCTCTCTTGCATCCCTTATTATTCTGAGGGTTATTTTGCGAGTATGATTTTATGCAAATGCAAAGGTAGCGACCTCCTAAATACTAGACCCTGGTCACACCATGCTCCCACTAGCGTTCAAGCCCTACGCCTAGCATTAATCATTCTCGGAATATCATAGTCCCTGCCTCAAGTGGATTTCTCCATTCAAGGGTCACATTACATATTCCGAGAATATCGATGCTTTGCAAAATTGGTTATCACACTAATGCCCTGGAGCTAATCCTAGAGTCAGACTCACTGGAAAGGACTCCCACTAGTCATGGCGCCTCGCTTATAGATTTGACAATTGATGTTCAATGGATCTCCATCTCATCTTTGATTTCGATTCTGGCCAAATAGGCACACCCGACTAATCGGGTGCTAACCTAATGGTGGCATAACCATATGTGATGGGATCCCACTAACATCAAAAGTCAACTAAATAATAGGCGTCATCTAGCGGGATCCTAACCTCAAAAAGTCGCTTGGACCGGAGGGGAAAGGCATCCCTCTGAAAACTGATAATCACATTATCTCATCGGGGTTCGATATGAAGCATAAAGAACTAATTAAAGAAAGCAACCATTAAAACTGAATTAAGTTCAGGGTCCGACCCCTGAACCTAATTAGCACAACGCAGGCCTCTAGGTTTCTTCGCAAGGTTCCTCGGTCCGGCTCCTTCGTCGCGCTCGCGAACACTTTGCCAGATCGTCTTCTTCCTCCAGGGTTCCGCTTCCGCTCCCGATGGTGGATTTCTTTGGCACATCTTTCTTCTCAATCTGTAACCGAAAAAGTCTAGTACGCTTCGAGCAAGTGCTCGCTTGTACACAATTTCCTAGAAAGAAAAGAAAACACACCTAGGAAAAAGCCATGGGAAACCGAGGATGGTCAACCCCCATCACTCGCCCAATCTATGGCTTAATTACAAATCCACACATAGAAAGCAAATCCGAACATTTGCTAACTCGGGGTCCGACCCCCG
This sequence comes from Chamaelirium japonicum, assembly GCA_947650365.1. Taxonomy (NCBI): domain Eukaryota; kingdom Viridiplantae; phylum Streptophyta; class Magnoliopsida; order Liliales; family Melanthiaceae; genus Chamaelirium; species Chamaelirium japonicum. Next base: position 5,696,240 of record OX393555.1, on the reverse strand, counting down.
GTAGCAAGCACAAAGCATAGATTTATAGCGGCGCCCTGCAAGAATAACTAATAGAACAAGCACAATCTATACATATGCATGATCTAAGCGTAAGAACCCCGATGATCTCACGCATTCATCATGCGCACACATGTTGGTTTCATGAAAAAAAAACGTAAAACGCACACCACTAATGCGGCTCTGATACCAATTGTTGGAAGTTAATCCGGGTCAGAGGCTCGCAGCGGAAGCGATTTGGCGGTCGAAAGACCGTTCATGGTGCACGTTACACTATTTTACTTTTTCATAGAAACTAACCTACATATGTGTGCATGTGTATGCACGAGAATCGAAAACCCCTAACGGCAATCTAGCGTAATGATTAACTAGCATGGATGCAAATCATAATGCTCGCTAGATCTACATGTTAGATTACACATACCTTTCGTACGGATCTTTTAACCACGGAGAATTGTCTTCTTTGTCGATGGAGACGGAAGATTGTTCGCGAAGATGCCGATGGTACGAATGGAGATGTTGCCTTTCTTGTTCACCCGATCTCACACGATGCATGGAACGTCGCTCTCGGATCTTTGAGTGCCTCCGAAGAATGACCCTACTCTTTCTTCAGAACTCCACGCGAGGAAGACGAAGTAGCAAGCGAAAAACGGAGAGAGATTAGGGAGAGAACTAGAGAGATGAGAGAGGAGGGGGTTCGGTTTTTCTGGCCGGCGCCCATAGGTCCTTTTATAGGGCCGGCCAACCCCCTTGGATAAGGATCCAAGGGGATAATGACCCCCTCTCATTATCTCTCCATTATCTCCTTTTTATCTCTCGTTGTATTTATCCGTTTTCCCACTTTTTAGGGCTCGATCTTAACCGTTTTATCGCCCAATCCCTATCCATATGGCCGGCCCTATAGATGAGGGATTCTTATCCCTACATCATAGGGCCGGCCCTAGCAAGGTGTCCCATCACTAGGGTCGGCCAACAGTGAGGTCCGGCAGAGTGAGGTTTTTACCAAAACGCCCCGACGCCTCATTTTGACCATTTCTAGCGTGCGATACCTAGCGGCCACTTCTTAAGTGATCTTTACTAGTTACCTACTATTAACTGAGGCCACCGGAGGGTGCCTCTAGCAAAGTCAACTAGTCAACTCGCAACATACTCTGGTGCATCGCACCTATGCAGCGAAGTTCACTTATGGCTAGGGATTACTACATGCGACTCTGCACTAGTCTCGGGCTCAACCCTTAGTACTCGTATGTAGTTACGCATCTACCGTGCTCTAGTGCTAAGCACACACGGAGCGTATACTTCTTTCTTCCTTATGCTTATGGTGTTCCGAGGAGACGGTTCAAGAACCATACATAATGTTGATAAGGTGGAACCATCAGGGACCGGGGTTCATGGCTTCCAACTCAAGCTCGATCGACACACTACCCGAGTGTACAATCGATCCTCTGAGCTTGAGTTAACCTGCGTAGCCACCCAGAGTGCGACGCAGGCTGCACTCCAATTCACCCAGACTTACTATGTTCTCCATCATACCCCTGCTCTCCGCTTAGTAGTGGTAAACCCGCTGTCCCTCCACTTGATGCCATGATTCACTTCGAGCGGTGAAGACTACCGTCAGACTCGAATGATCATATGACTTGGTTCCTTCCAGGTTGACCTATACATCGTACCTCTGATTACCCCGTCGAGTAATCGAACCCGGTCAACAGTCAAACTGGTGACCACCAGGCATTGGTTTGGTACAGTATAAGTCACACCAAGGAATGCACCTCCCTTCAGGTGTGTGGATGGCCTGCAGGAGTGACACGCTAATGCAACGCCAGCCGGGTAACCCAGTACACCGTGGTTTTGGATCACTGCATATGGATCCTCACACATTGGTGCGCCAAAGCACCACGCAACTAGTTAGTCCATCAGGCGTGGTTCCTCAGGGTTTAGGACCGTTTTACCCTAAGCAGAAACACGGCTTAGTGTACCAGTGTCTGCTCACTGATCTGTACACCGTGTTAGTTCCGTTCAGCCACAGACATTGTGCTTGGTGATGACCATGGTGAAGACATCCCATGAACTGTCATCGCCAACAGCTTATCATGATGAGGCGACCAACCTGATCATAGCTGCGAACTTATTTAGATTATATGGGACCAATCCACTCAGTCTTCAACTCAGTGGACTACCATATAACCATGGCTCTCTGTTCTTAAAAGAACACGTAACTATGTTACGCACCTATATGCATCTCATATATTAATAACTATCAATCTTTATTAGACCAAACCTTAAAGTTTTACAAGCTTAGAACACATCAATCCTAACATGAGGCCCCTACTACCTCGCCAACTCGGTGGAAACTCTATAGTGATGGAGCATCAAGCGTGATCGGTTCGGGAATTGGGATAGTCTTGGTATCTCCCGAACTTGATCATCTACAAAAGGCCATTCTCCTTGGATTCAACGCTACCAACAATGAAGCCGAGTACGAAACACTTATTTCTGGGCTTAAAATTGCTGAATCCCTGGGGATAGATCAACTCACCATCTACAGTGACTCCCAGCTAATCATAAGACAGATCAACGGGGAGTACACGGTGCGGGAAGAAAGAATGCAGTATTACTTGACTCTAGTGCGACATCATCAACAACGTTTTGCTAGCACCGAGTTCATCCAAATCCCGAGAGCAAAAAATCGAGAGGCAGATGCCTTGGCTAATGCTGCCTCGATTCTTGGAGACTCACTCGGGGAGAGGCGAATACAAATCGACTATCAAGAATCACCCAAGATTACCCTCGCACTGCAGATCGTCGCCGCTACAGAAAGATCTAGGGCTGGAGAACAACCAGCCTCTGATCATGCCACAACACATGAACTCGAAGATTGGAAACGGCCAATCTTAATCTTCGACTTCGAGCAGCTTCCTTGGCGGATAGCTAGTTCTTCAACTCCTTTATTTCCACAGCACGGTCGTGGGCCAAAGTCTCCATTTTGAAGAATCAGTTCTTCAATTCCTGGAGCTCATGACCCTGAGCCATATAGTTGTCCAGCCATGACTTGCTCTCGATCCTCTGCTTGCGGAGAGCTTTCTTTCGGGCAGAAAGGGCTTCCTTCTTGGCAGACAAAGCTGCCTTCAGCCTCTCCTTCTCCTCGTTAGCTGCCTCCAGTTCAGCAGTCAAGCGAGAGACTTCAAATGAAGCCCCCCGCTCGCCGGCCCTCCTAAAAAGCCTGGTAGCGAGCTTCAGGACCGCTGAGTTCTGCCAACAACCGAGAGAAAGTTAGAAACATTGCGAGAGATACAACTCAAAAACTAAGTTATGCTAATACGCTTATCACAACTTCAAGCCTATAATAGGCTTCGTCCAGAGTAGCGTCGGGAAGGTTGCAAAGCTTTCGGATCACACCCGTTGGGTGGTTGATATCAACCTCACCCAAGTCTTAAGCAGCTGAGCGGAGCCAACAGGGACATCTGCAATCAATTCAAATATTCAATAGTTAGAATATCGAAAGCCAAAAGCAATAAAGTCGAGAAGAGAAGTTAGAAGTGGCATACCTGTGGCGTCAGCTTGGGATGCTACGGCCTTACCCTTCCCCCGGTCGGAACTCTTACCCCTGGGGGTCGACCTTTCCTTCTTGGGAGATGCCGCTGGCGGGGGTTGGGGTGTCCCAGCCTCCACACGACTCCCTTCCTCCTTGTGCAAAGGGAAAGGGACATCACGCGACGGAGTGATCTCCCCTTCCTCCGGACCTTCAGCGGTCTGCTGAAGCCTGGCCATAAGGGCAGCTGTCTCCTCCGCCATCTGGGCGGCCGAAGGATGGGCAGCAGGTGGAGGTTGCTCAACCTCCAACCCACCGCTCGTCTAGGCGCCCTCAATGCAAGGGACGCTCGGGGGTACTTGGTAGAGGGGAGTAGGGTTGCTTGCAACCACGTCACTCCCCGAGTACCTTATTCTGATGCACGTCGGGCGCTTCAATTCTTCGAAGTGATAGGTGGGCAACACCTTCTTTCCGTCGCCCACCGTATCCATCACCTCCTCCATCCGACGGGCCTTAACCTTGTCGATGGGGGTAGGCGGAACTTCTTCCTCGCCACCATCTCCTCCACCCTCCTCATCATCATCCCCGTCATCATCATCATCATCATCGCCGCCACCTTCGTCATCCTTATCATCGTCTTCATCCTTCTCTTCTTCTTCTTCTTCTCCTCCTCCTCCTTCTCCTTCTTCTTCTTCTTCTTCTTCTTCTTCTTCTTCTTTCTCCTTCTCCTCCTCTTCTTGTTTCTCCTCTTCTTCTCCTTTCTTCTCCTCCTCCTTGTAGACCCTTCTCTTCTTCACTTGACCCCTACGGGTCACCACCAACTTCTCCTCTATTGGCAAGCGGCGTCTCGCCCCGAACACCTTCTTCTCGACCCAGACGGTTCTAACCATCTTGCCCGATTGAGGATCCTCCTCATAATCGGAGTACAAGACATCGTTATCCTCGTACATGGCCTACATTTTGTGGAGGAGGTTGGCGTTGCCGTGCCTGACTGGGCAGTTCAAAAACTACTTCCACGATCGAGTACCATAAATCAACTCCAAGAAAAGGTTGTCGAGGGCCCCGACCCGATCCGATGACCAAGCGAAGACCCCTCCTACCGAATACATATCCACCTTTTTGTATACCTGAGAATAAGGGGTCTCAGGCACAGAGAGGGGAGTCCATGCCCCAGTGACGAAAATCGGCCAGTCGGTATACAGCTTGTCGGAAGGCACGGTGTCGATGATCGGGCGGAGTGCGGAGACGCCTGTCAGATTGAAGAAGGGGCTGTCCTTCCTCGAGACCCACTTGTAGTGGTAGAAGAAGTACCCCAGCTCTATCCTGGCCACTTCACCTTCAGGGATGCTGGAGTAGCACGCCCTGAGCTCCTTCTGGAAGTCAGACTCCACCCGGCAGAATGCATAGATTATCCTCCATGCATTCCCCGATATCTACCCCGGGCAAAGACCCGAAGTGTTCAGCAGCCTGGCAGTGAACGACAGTAGAGGGAGGCGTAGCCCACAATTGAGCTGGCCGATGGTGACCATCGTCCCTATCACTTGCTCCTTACTGGAGATCCCTGTGAAGACAGTCCGCTTGTCGATCCCGAAAGCGGATTGAACTCCGGCCAGAGCTGGTCGGTGTTTCCCCTCTGTGAAGCAGGCGAGCAACTTCTTCCACTTAGCCCTCTTCACATCAGTAAGCTTTCCGCCAGTGTTATATTCGTAGACGGGCTCCTTCGACAGCGGCATAAGAGGTCCCAGAACAAAGCTGGCCTTCGGAATATGCTCGGGCCTTGACGGTGCAGAAGCGAACCCCACTCCCATATGCCTCTTTTCGAGCACACCAAGAGCGCCTTTGCCCTTACCCCGGCCAATAGGCTTGGGCAACACCGGAGCCTTCTCCTTCCCAGCCCTCTTGGACGGGACTACGTTCTTGATCTTGATGCTGCTGGAAGATGCCATTTCGACTAATCAGGAGAACACGGAGAACAGGAAACACGGGAGCAAAAGGTTCTGGACTTGAAAAATATTTGGAAGCGTGAGGCGAAAATGAAATCCAAAAAGGCTTATAAACCCCGAAGAAACTGGCGCGAAAACCAAAGAGACACATGGCATCACCAGGTCAAAAGCCATGTTTTCAGAAAGGACACGTGGCGTCAATCTGAAGGAAGCGCTCTTCCAGGCGAACCGTCGAAGCCAGACGAAACGTCAAAACAGATGAACCGCCGGGCCAAGTGAACCGCCGATTCAAAAGAATTACCGATCCATGTGAACCGCCAGCTCAAGTAAAACAACGAAACTGGAGAAACTACCACTCCAGAGCACCTTAACCTCAATCGACGTTCGAAGACTTTACCTGTTCGACAGGCAGATGATCGGATAATTTTCCAGAGGATCGGGCAGAAAATAGGCTATTTTGTTCGATCGCCTCAACCTCCACCGGTTGAATTTAACCGATCAGACAAAATTGACCGATCGGATAGATTCAACCGATCGGTACGTTTTCTACTAGATTGGGTAAAATACTTAGGTTTTTGCCCGATCGCCTAGACCTTCACCGGTTGAATTTAACCGATCGGTCAACTTTGACCGACCAGTCAAAATTCAACCGATCGGTCAAGTTTCTACTGGATCAGGCAAAAAACTAAGTTTTTTGGCCGATCACCTAGACCTCCACTGGTTGAATTTAACCGATCGGTCAACTTTGACCGATCAGTCAAAATTCAACCGATCGGTCAAGTTTCTACTGGATCGGGCAAAAAACTATCTTTTTTGGCCGATCACCTCGACCTCCACCAGTTGAATTTAACCGATCGGTCAACTTTGATCGATCAGTCAAGTTCAACCGATCGGTCAAGTTTCTACTGCATCGGACAAAAAACTATGTTTTTTGCCCGATCACCTCGACCACCACCGGTTGAATTTAACCGATCGGTCAACTTTGACCGATCGATCAAATTCAACCGATCGATCGAGTTTCTACTGGATCGACCAAAAAACTATGTTTTTTGCCCGATCACCTCGACCTCCACCGGTTGAATTTAACCGATCGGTCAACTTTGACCGATCGGTCAAATTCAACCGATCGGTCAAGTTTCCACTGGATCGACCAAAAAACTATGTTTTTTGCCCGATCACCTCGACCTCCACCGGTTGAATTTAACCGATCGGTCAACTTTGACCGATCGGTCAAATTCAACCGATCGGTCAAGTTTCTACTAGATCGGCCAAAAAACTATCTTTTTTGGCCGATCACCTCGACCTCCACCGGTTGAATTTAATCGATCGGTCAACGTTGACCGATCGGTCATGTTCAATCGATTGGTCAAGTTTCTACTGCATCGGACAAAAAACTATATTTTTTGCCCGATCACCTCGACCACCACCGGTTGAATTTAACCGATCGGTCAACTTTGACCGATCAATCAAATTCAACCGATCGGTCAAGTTTCTACTGGATCGGCCAAAAAATAATGTTTTTTGCCTGATCACCTCGACCTCCACCGATTGAATTTAACCGATCGGTCAAATTCAACCGATTGGTCAAGTTTCCACTGGATCGGCCAAAAAACTATGTTTTTTGCCCGATCACCTCGACCTCCACCGGTTGAATTTAACCGATCGGTCAACTTTGACCGATCCGTCAAATTCAACCGATCGGTCAAGTTTCTACTGGATCGGCCAAAAAACTATATTTTTTGATCGATCACCTCGACCTCCACCGGTTGAATTTAACCGATCGATCAACTTTGACCGATCGGTCAAATTCAACCAATCGGTCAAGTTTCTACTGGATCGGCCAAAAAACTATGTTTTTTGACCGATCACCTCGACCTCCACCGGTTGAATTTAACCGATCGGTCAACTTTGATCGATCGGTCAAATTCAACCGATCGGTCAAGTTTCTATTGGATCGACCAAAAAACTATGTTTTTTGACTGATCAACTCGACCTCCACTGGTTGAATTTGACCGATCGGTCAAATTCAACCGATCGGTCGGAATTGACCGATCAGTCCATCAGTACCGACACTCAAGGAATTTTTGCGCTTATAACAAGGGGTTGTTACTTTTGCACCGAGAATCCAAGCCAGCCAGGATAACCTCTAGCTAACTTGGAGGGGGTAACTGTGGGTGCAAATTCTGGCAAGAAGCCTACAGACCGCGGAACCCATCAGCTCTGCCTGGTGGGCCCACAGAGACTACCGTGGGACCCACCATCCCTACCTGGTGAACCTATAGAGACTATCGCGGGACCCACCAGCCCTGCCTGGTGGGCCCACAGAGACTACCGCGGGACCCACCAGCCCTGCCTGGTGGGCCCACAGAGTCTACCGCAGGACCCACTAGCCCTGCCTTGTGGGCCCACAGAGACTACCGCGGGACCCACCAGCACTGCCTGGCAGACCCACAGAGACAACGGCAGGACCCGCCAACCATGCTTGTGGAATCCCCAGAGACGACAGCGGGACCCACCAGCCCTGCCTGGGAGATCCCCCGGATACGACAGCAAAAACCGCCATTTGCCCCAGATTTCCTCCCAGGAAATCCTATAAATAGCAGAGCCTTCAAGTAAAAAAGGATCCAGTTAAAAAATCCAGAAACCAGAGCTCTGGAATTCCAGCTTTCAATCCTTCAATTCTTCTTGATCTTCTTCTTGTGTCTGAATTATTCAAAGAGATCAGTGACACTCGGCCTGTCGAGGTCACTTCAAGCAAAGTGTTAGTAAATTCGGGTTGCTCCCTATAGCACGGAGACGTAGGCTTCAGCTGAACTCCGAGATCACCTTTTGTGTCAATCTTCTATATTTGCATATCAAAAACGCTAACTCAAAGTGACCAAGGCATCGACCTTCGAAGCCATTCTTTAATCAAAGAACCACAATTCGACTTCAATTGACTGGTGGAGTGAAGTCTTCGGATCGGCACAAAGATTTTCCCCCACACAGCCTGCATCGCACTCTAGATGGCCACGTAGGTTAACTCGAGCTTAGAGGATCGATGGTACACTCGGGTAGTATGTTGATCGAGCTTGAGTTGGAAGCCATGAACCCCGGTCCCTAATGGTTCTACCTTATCCACATTATGTACGGTTCTTGAACCATCTTCTCGAAACACAGTGAGCAGTAAGAGAAAGTAAGAAGTCTACGCTCCGTGTGTACTTTGTACTAGTGCATGGTAGATGCATAACTACATGCGAGTACTGCTAAAGGGGAAGCCTAGACTAGTACAGAGGCGCAGGTAGTTATCCCTCACCATAAGTGAGTTTCGCTACATAAGTGCGATGCACCGGGATATGTTGTGAGTTGACTAGTTGACTTTACTAGGGACACCCTCCGGTGACCTCAGTTAATAGTGAAGTAACTTGTAAAGATCACTTATGGATGAGTAGCTGAGTCTCGCACACTAGAAATGGTCAATTTGAGGTATAAAGGCGTTTTGGTAAAAACGCGCACTACCGAGCCTCATTAGTGGCCGACCCTAGCTGTCGGAGACCATGCAGGGCTGGCCCCTATTTTCTGGGGATGAGAATCCCCAGTAATAGGGCCGGCTATAGATATAAGGATAAGGGTTTGAATTGGTCAAATCCAAGTCCTAAAAGTGGGGAAAATGGATAAATAGAAGGAGAGATAAAGGGAGATTTTTGGGGGTTAAACCTATCCCCTTGGAGCCTTATCCAAGGGGGTAGGCCGGCCTTATAAAGAGGAAAAAGGGGGCTGGCTATAGGGGCACCAAAAACCGAACCCCCCTCTCCTCTCTTCTCCCTAGTTCTCTCTCTTCCATCTCTCCCTACTTCCCCACTTGCGACTTCGTCTTCCTCGCGTGAAGTTTCATAGAAGGAGAAGGGTTGTTCTTCGGAGGCACTCAGAGATCCAAGAGCGACGTACCGTGCATCGTGCGAAATCAGGTGAACAAGAAGGCATCACATATCTAGCTTGAATAAGCCTAACATATAGCCTAGTATGAAGTTTAAACTCATGAACAAACTCGATCAGGGTAACCCAGTACACCGTGGTTTTGGATCACGTATCTGGATCCTCGCATATTGGTGCGCTAAAGCACCACTCAACTGGTTAGTCAATCAGACATGGTTCCTCAGGGTTTGGGACCATTTTACCCTAAGTAGAAATACGGCTTAGTGTACCAGTATCTACTCACTGATCTGTACACCGTGTTAGTTCCGTTCGGCCACAGACACTGTGCCTCGTGATAACTATGGTGAAGACTTCCCATGAACTGTCATCCCCAACAGCTTATCACACTACAAAAAAAAAGGTTTATTGCCGATGGTAATATTAATTATCGTCGGTATAAAGAAATAAATGCCGACAGATATCTATTAATTCGTCGGTTGCGATAGCATAAACCGCTCCAGTGGCTTGTATCTTCTCGGCCAGGCGGCTATCCTCTGTGCGGTCAACTGTTATGGGACTAGCTTGCACCTTGATGATGACCCGCTTTTCTTCATCTCTACCAAGGACTGATGCTAGGTTAGTAAGGGTGTCCGATCGCTTGTTCTCCAATCTGGAGAATTGGTGAAAGTCTATGCTCTCGAACTTGGTGATCAGTTCCCGCACTACCTTCAAGTAGGCCATCATTCTTGCATTGCGGGCTTCATATTTGCTGGTTAATCTGACTGATCATGAGCTGGGAGTCGCCATAGACCTGCAAGTTGGTCACCCCCAGCGCTTCTGCCATCTCTAGCCCCGCCAGTATTGCCTCATATTCGGCCTCGTTGTTTGTTGCCGGGAAGAGAAGTCATACTGACTTTTCAAGTTTTGTGTGGTTAGGAGTTATTAGGACTACCCCCACATCACGCCCGGTTGCGCACGATGAGCCGTCCACGAACAACCTCCAACCTTTTTCTTCGTCTTCCCCTTGTCTTGCTACAGCGCCGACTCCCATGGGTCGGCCGGTAGCTGTTGAGTAAGATATGGTCTAGGGCATGTAAAAACCATGATTGATTAATAAATAAGTTAATATTTATATTAGAATAGCTTAATTGGTGCGTATTATACATGATCTATATACTGAACTGAAAAGAGCCATGGCTGTATAGTGGTTCATCTGAGTGGGAGATCAGTTGATTAGTACTATTAGCCTAAATTGTTCGCAGTTCTGATTAGGGTTGGTCGCCTTATCAGGTTAAACTGTTGGAATAGCAGAGCATAGGTTTCTCCACCATGGTCATTGCCAGTATAGTGTTTATGGCTGAACAGAACCAATACGGTGCACAGATCGGTAAGCAGACACCGGTGCACATAGCCATGTTTCTGCTTAGGGTAATAGGTCCTAAACCCTGAGGAACCATGACCGGTGGACTAACCAGTTTGGTAACTTTGGTTCACCAACGTGTAAGGGATCTAACCACGACCCAATACTACGGTGCGCTGGGTTGTCGTGCTGGTGTTGCATCGGCATGCCACTCCTACAGGCTATTCACATCCCCATTAGGAGGTGCGTTCCTTGGTATGACATACACCGTACTAAAACCAGGCCTGGTGGTTAACAGTTGAACTGTTAGACCGGATCCAGTTGTTTGGCCAAATGACCGGAGGTACGATGTGTTAATCAATCTGGAAGGAACCTAGTCATATGGTCACTTGAGTCTGACGGTGCTCTCCACCGCTCAAGTTGACACATGGCACCGAGTGAAAGGACATCTAATTACAAAACTAAGTGAAGAGCAGGGGTATGCGAGAGATCTTAGTAAGTCTAGGAGAATTGGAGTGCAGCCTGTGTCGCACTCTAGGTGGCCACGCAGGTTAACCGAAACCCAGAGGATTGACAGGGACACTTGGGTAGTGTGTCGATCGGGTCCGGTTGGAAGCCATGAATCCTAGTTCCTGAAGGTTCCACCTTATTCACGATCGTTACGGATCATTACTTTCTCCTTGTCTCATAGCACAATATGAGTTGAAGAAATAATGCCTTAATCGTCATGTGTTCCATGAGTGCATTGCACTAGGGCATGGTGGTTGCATAGGACTAAGTGTGTTCACTAGGGGCAACCCCAAAATAGTGTAGGGACACACGTTGTTGCCATAATGCCATGAGAAGTTCATTCCATGTGTGCGCGTCAAACTAGAACGTGGTATGTGTTTAGTGATTTTTACTATAGAGGCACCCCACATTTTACTGAGGGCACCCCAGTAAATAGTAAAAACACTATTTATCACTCCACGGTATGTTAAATAGGTACGGATGAGGTACCCTAAGTGTTAGAGTACTTTATCATGCACGGAGATGGAGCATGTATGCTCAGGTATGAGGTGAATGGCCATTAGATGCATGGGGGGCATTTTGGTTATTTCAAAATGTCCCGCATGCCCTAGTGGCCGCCCCCCTCATTAGGGAAAATATGCATGGCCATCAAATCCATATTTAAAGCGATTAATTCAGATTTGAAATAATTTGAATCTATTCTCTTTAAATGCAAAACGTAATATGGCAACTATACAATAGAGGGCATTTAATTCTGAGGATTAATGAGAGAAAGAGAGGGGAACGGTTCATATGGACAATGAGATAAGGGGGCTCGGTTTTAAAGGCATAATAGGCAATGAAAAACCGAGCCTCTCTCAGATTTTTCAGAGAAAGACCGATCCCCCTCTCCCTGGTGTTCGGTTTTGGCCGCCCTCTCTCTCTTGGGCACTCACCTCTCTCACTCTTGGGTTTGACTTAAGTTGTGAAGAGAAAATCCTCTTCATCTCATCTTCTTCTCCTCATAGAGTGTGTGTGATATAGAAGAAGAGAAAGCTTGCACTCCGAAGCACTCAGAGATTGGAGTGCAAAGATCCGGATCGATTCACGAGATCGGGTGTACCCGAAGAAGAACGAGGCTTCTCCCACGCACGTGGATACTTCCGTCATCATCAACTTGGAAGATTAACATCACGGTACTAAATCTCACACGGAGGTATAATAAACTAAACCCTAGATCTATTAAATTGCATGCATAATATTTATGGTGTATTTCGATAGATGACCATAGGGGTTCGTTTGCATTTCGTTTCAATCTTGCGCATATGATTGTTTCTTAAGAAAATTTTAAAAAGTACCGCACACCATATCAATCCTATGATCGAGTCTGTCTTCCGTTGCGCCTCTGACATCATTTCCAACAAATGGTATCAGAGCTAGGTTCGGTGTGCGATTCACGAAAAAAATTTCTATGAATCTAATCAAATGCGTATTTGATGAACGAATGCAGTCACCGGGGTTTGCATGCTCTAGATCATATATGCATATGTGTTGCATCCTATGTTTTTCTTGCAGGGCGCCGCAACAAAATAATAATTGTGATTGTTTGGTTTTGGGGGTCAGACCTTGTGATTGTTCTTTCTGTGATGGATGCTTTTAAGGCCTAATGGGACAAGTACATGGAGATTATTCCACGGCTTGGTTTTTTCCGGCCAATTATTTCTATTCTTGTAATTTCACTATTCTTCATCCTTGGATAATGTGTATAAACAAGCGATTGCTCGGAGCATACTAGATTTTTTAATTACAAGCTAAAGATTTGGAGGAAAAGATCAGATGGAAAATCCATTACCGGAAGACCAAATATGGTGGGCCAAAGAAAGAGATATCCGGAAGATGCCATAAACGGGATCATCAGAGCATTGCTAGTCAGGTTAGGGGTCGGACCCTGAACTTGATATCAATGGATATTTGTTTTTGTGGTTGGATTTTTTTTCTAAGACCCCGGTGAAAGTATAGATTCTAATGTTGTAGGTATTAGATTGTGGGATGCCCTTTCCCCACTATGTGTGGGATGCCTATTCCCTACTTGGTCCCCTGCGACCATTAGGTTAGATCTCCATTTAATGACACCCGTAGTCTAATTGGTGTTTGATGGTAGTTGGATCCCATAACACTCGGTTATGCCACCATTAAGTCGAGGTCCAACGGAGGTTATTGAATGTCCCTAATTGGTTTGACATCGAAACCAATAGTGATGTGGTGATCATCTATGACATCAAACATCAAGTTACATACGAGGAGTCAAACTAATGGGAGACCTTTCCTTGTATGTCTAGACTATAGGCTAGGCTCTAAAGCATAAAGGGTAATGATCATTTTATTTAGTATCGAAGGCTTGGAAAGTACGTAATGTGATTCTCGGGAGAAAGGTGACAACTGAGTATCCACGGGATAGGGACTATGGTCCTCTCCAAATCTATCTATACTTCATAAGAGGTCTTAACTCTAGTGGGAGCACGGTATGACCAGGGTCTAGGTCTAGTTTGTCGCAACCTAGGATCTAAAATACTTGCATTAAAATAACTCTCACAATAATTAAGGGATGTGTAAGAGAACTCAGTGTGAGTACCCCTGGCCTCCACGGCCAATTGCTGAATTTTTGGGTGATAGAGTATGGCTCAAAATCCCCCTCGGGTGAGAGTTATTTTCTATCATGCCGGAGGCTTAGCAGTCTCCTTCGGGATATGGTGGTCACAATGCCAGGAGAGAAGGGCTTTTCCCGCCCTCGCGGGGGCCGCATAAACTCCCGTGTTGTGATTGCCTAGGCTTGTGGGTAAGCATCCGAAGCACCCGTGAGGCTACCCGTTGCGTCGCATGGAGATCATGGGGGACTGGCCAAAAGAAAACCATGGTCCATTATAGCCCGTCTGTGGTAGATTTGGATTGGGTCCGAGAAACCTGCTGTGAGTGGAGGACGTTGCACACTGCCCCCTCGGGCGGGTGTATCCGACTTTGAGATCTCATATACATGGTAAAATTGATCCATAGATATGTCTCTGCTTTGAGAGTAGCGTTGACATTTGGATATAATTTGACTCATTTTAAAAATACCATAAAATGAGTTTATGAAGCATTCTAATATACTCCCATTTATTTTTCAGATGACCAAACTAGATCCCTTATCTGCCATCCTAAATGATAACAAGCTTACGGGTCCTAACTATGAGGACTGAAAACGCAACCTCATGCTTGTTCTGAGGATCGGTAAACACACCATGGCCCTAACCACTCCGGAATCGAACCTACCAGGTCCAGATGCCACTGAGGCAGAGACCAAGGCTTTCTCTGACTGGCGAGATTCTAATGAGATGTGCAAGTGCTATATCATAGCTTCCTTGCAGTTAACTCTACAGAAGCAAGTCGAAGAAATGCCTGATGCTTCTGACATAATGCTATACCTCAAAGAAATGTTTAAGGGGTATAGCCGCGTAACGCACTACCTCACAATGAAAAAGCTCGTTAGTACTAAGATGTCCGAAGGGACGCCTGTCCAGAAACACATGCTGAAAATGCTTGGGTTCCAGAACGAACTGGCTACCATGAATATTGTCCTAGATAACGAGGTTATGACTGATATCTTCCTTGCGTCTCTATCTGGAGCCTTTGAAGGCTTTGTTACTAACTTCAACCTTAACAAGTTGGAGATGACAAATACAGAGCTTCTTGGAGCTCTCCAGGAAGCAGAAGACGGGTTCAAGGTTAAAGGTGAGGCATTAAGTGCTAAGCGCAGGGCTGCTCTGAAGGCTAAGAAGCCTATGAGCAAGAAGCCTAAGAATAAGAAGCTGAAGGCAGGGCCTCTGCAGAACCATGTGGGGACCTCTAGGTCAAGAGAGATAAAGTCACTAAGCACGAAGTGCTTCAGATGTGGCGAAAAGGGCCATTGGAAAAAGGACTGCACAAAGCCTCAGGGTGTTGGGACAGGTAAATCTCGGCTACTTGTAGTTGAGTCACTTCTTTCAAGTAGCAGTTCTTTTGAATCTTGGATTGCGGATTCTGGTTCCACTGACCATGCCTGTAACTCTTTTCAGGGGTTCCAGGTAAGCATAAGGCTACTTGATGAGGAACTGGTCCTGAGCATGGGGACTGATACTGTTACAATCGTAGAAGCAGTTGGAGATGTTTATTTATCTTTTTCTAATAAAAAGACTTTGATTTTAAAAGACGTATTATATGTACCGTCCTTGAGACATAATTTAATTTTTGTTTCTTCTATGATGAATAATGGTTATTCAGTTCTTTTTGATACATCTGGTGTGTCTATTAGAATGAATGGAACTTTCATTATTAGAGGAATAGTTCAGAATAGTCTCTATATTCTAAGTCCTAAACTAGAGAAAGAAAACATAATTGCTTTGAATATTAACTCATCTAAATGTAAAAAACCTTCAGAAAATCTAACTCTATTGTGTCATCTAAGACTTGGGCATATTACCTCAGATAGAATTCATAGGTTGGTTAAGGTCGGGCTTCTAAAAACAGATCCCTCAGAGATCCTTCCAACCTGTGAGTCTTGTCTGAAGGGCAAAATGACTAAGAGGGCTTTTAAAGCCAAAGGGAATAGGGCCACAGAGATATTAGAGTTAGTTCATTCTGATGTATGTGGACCCATGAGCGTCCAGGCGATGGGAGGCCATGAGTACTTCATCACGTTTACTAATGATTACTCAAGATATGACTATATCTACCTAATGCATCGAAAGTCTGAGTCCTTTGATAAGTTCAAAGAATTTAGAGACGAAGTTGAAAAGCAGACTGGTATATATGTGAAAGCCCTTCGATCTGATCGAGGAGGTGAGTACCTATCGGACGAGTTCCTTGGGTATTTTAGAGACAGTGGGATTGTATCCCAGTTGACTGCTCCAGGTACACCACAACAGAATAGAGTTTCTGAGACAAGGAATCATACCTTGTTGGACATGGTCCACAGTATGATGAGTTATGCTAGTTTACCGACCACATTTTGGGGATATGCCCTATTAACAGCAGCTTATATCTTAAACCATGTCCCATCTAAATCAGTGCCTTTAACTCCAAGAGAACTGTGGTCAAAGCAAAAGCCTACACTACAGCATTTTAGAATATGGGGATGTCCTGCACATGTGCGAAAGGACAAGAGGGATAAGATGGAGACTAAGTCTAAGGTATGTCTATTCATAGGCTATCCTAAAGAAACAAAAGGTGGTATACTCTATGATCCTGAGTATAAGAAGGTACTCGTTTCTACGAATGCCATCTACCTAGAGCAGGACTATATTATGGACCACAAGCCAACCAGTAAGGTAGTTCTTGAAGAGCTACTGGGTACTAGTGGAGGTAGCACATCCGGTAACATTGAGGGAAGAGGTAACATTGAAACTAGTATACCAAAGACTGTAGAAATGAATCGCTCAGTATCACCATTACCTCGTCGCAGTGGGAGACAAATCAGAGCTCCTGAAAGATACTATAGAGAGACTTTATTAGTCGATCTAGAGATTTAGAAGGATGATCCCTTGAGCAATGATGAGGCGATAAAATCTTCTGACAGTTCTACTTGGCAAAAATCCATGGAGGCAAAAATTGCATCTATGTCCCAAAATAATGTCTGGACACTTATTGCACCATCACCCAATATTAAACATATTGGGTGTAAGTGGGTGTACAAGAAGAAAGAGGACTCGATGGTTCCGTTGAGACTTATAAAGCTAGACTAGTTGCCAAGGGTTTCACCCAACGAGAAGGGATCAATTATGACGAGACCTTCGCACCGGTAGCTATGCTTAAGTCTATTCGAATCCTCTTATCCATCATAGCCCACTATGATTGGGAGATCTGGCAGATGGATGTCAAGACAGCTTTTCTCAACGGGGATTTGGAGGAAGACATATATATAATGCAGCCTCCAGATTTTGAGTAAGTAGGTCAGGAAGATCTGGTTTGCAAACTTCAGAGGTCCATTTATGGATTGAAACAAGCATCCAGAAGTTAGAATATCCATTTTGATCAGACAATCCACTCATACGGATTTGATCAAAATGAAGATAAACTTTGTGTGTACAAAAGGAGTGATAATATTATAGTGGTATATTTAGTACTTTATGTAGATGATATACTACTGATTGGAAATGACGTATGAACTTTATCTATGGTAAAAGTTTGGTTATCCTCGCAATTCGACATGAAAGACCTAGGTGAGGCGAGTTATGTTCTGGGAATCAAGATAACTCGAGATTGCCAAAACAAGACTCTCTCGCTTTCACAAGCTGCTTATATAGATAAGATACTGGCCAGATTCAGCATGCAGGATTCCAAGAAGGGTTTCTTGCCATTTAGATATGGCTTGAAATTGTCTAAAGATCAATGTCCTAAGACACCTGAGGAGAAGGCAAAGATGCAAAAGATACCCTATGCTTAGCAGTGGGTAGTCTAATATTGCCATGCAGTGCACAATGCCAGATATCTGTTTTGCAGTAGATATAATGGGTCGGTTTCAGTCGAACCCGGGTCCAGTACACTGGACTACTATAAAGAGTATACTCAAGTACCTTCGTCGTACGAGGGATTATGAGTTAGTTTACACTTCATAGGACCTGACGCCGATTGGATACACGGATGCTGACTTTATGTCAGATGTGGAATTTAGAAAATCGACTTCAGGTTATTTTTTCATGTTAGGAGGAGGAGCAGTAAGTTGGCGGAGTGTGAAGCAAGGTTGCATCACAGACTCTACAACTAAAGCTGAGTACGTCAAAGCGTGCGAGGCTAGAAAATAGACGGTGTGGCTCAAAAAGTTCTTATTGGACTTAGGGTGCATACCAGAGGCTCAATCACTTATTGTCCTTTATTACGATAATAGTGGAGCGGTAGCATAGGCCAAGGAGCCAAGGCACCACCAGAAGGGGAAACATATCGAACGCAAGTTCCACTTGATCCGGCAGTTTCAGAAGGAAGGGCAAGTAGCGGTGACCAAAATAGCATCTGCAGATAATGTTGCTTATCCCTTTACAAAGGCGATTCCTGCAAAGGCGTTTGAGCAGCATGTAGAAGCTATGGGAGTCAGAACTGTTTTTCCTCGCTAGACCAAGTGGGAGATTGTTGAGTAAGATATGGTCTAGGGCATGTAAAAACCATGGTTGATTAATAAATGAGTTGATATTTATATTAGAATAGCTTAATTGGTGCGTATTATACGTGTTCTATATACTGAAGTGAAAAAATCCATGGCTATATAGTGGTTCATCTGAGTGGGAGACTCAGTTGATTAATACTATTAGCCTAAATTGTTCGCAGTTCTGATTAGGGTTGGCCGCCCTATCAGGTTAAACTGTTGGAATAACAGAGTATGGGTTTCTCCACCATGGTCATTACCAAGCACAGTATCTGTGGCTGAACAGAATCAACACGGTGCACAGATCGGTGAGCAGACATCGGTGTACATAGTCGTGTTTCTGCTTAGGGTAATATGTCCTGAACCATGAGGAACCATGACCGGTGGACTAACCAGTTTAGGTAACTTTGGTTCACCAACGTGTCAAGGATATAACCACGATCCAATACCACGGTGCGCTGGGTTGCCGGGCTGGCATTACATCGGCATACTACTCCTGCAGGCTATTCACATCCCTATTGGGAGGTGCGTTCCTTGGTATGACATACACCGTACTAAAACCAGGCTTAGTGGTTAACAATTGAGCTGTTAGACCAGATCTGGTTATTTGGCCAAAATGATCGGAGGTATGATGTGTTAATCAACCTGGAAGGAACCTAGTCATATGGTCCCTTGAGTCTAACGGTGCTCTCTACCGCTCAAGTTGACACATGGCATCGAGTGAAGGGACATCTAATTACCAAACTAAGCGGATAGCAGGGGTATGCGAGAGAGCTTAGTAAGTCTATGAGAATTGGAGTGCAACCTGCATCGCACTCTACGTGGCCACGCAGGTTAACCGGAACCTAGAGAATTAATAGGGACACTTGGGTAGTGTGTCGATCGGGTCCGATTGGAAGCCATGAATCCTAGTCCCTGAAGGTTCCACCTTATCCACGATCGTTATGGATCATAATTACTTTCTCCTTGTCTCACAGCATAATATGAGTTGAAGAAATAATGCCTTAATCGTCCTGTATTCCGTAAGTGCATTGCACTAGGGCATGGTGGTTGCACAAGACTAAGTGTGTTCACTAGGGGGCAACCCCAGAGTAGTGTAGGGACACACGTTGTTGCCATTATGCCATGAGAAGTTCATTCCATATATACGTGTCGCACTAGAACATGGTATTATGTTTAGTGATTTTTACTATAGGGGCACCCATATTTTACTGAGGGCACCCCGGTAAATAGTAAAAACACTATTCATCACTCCACGGTATGTTAAATAGGTACGGATGAGGTACCCTAAGTGTTAAAGTACTTTATCATGCACGGAGATGGAGCATGTATGCTCCGGTATGAGGTGAATGGCCACTAGATGCATGGGGGGCATTTTCGTCATTTCAAAATGTCCCGCATGCCCTAGTGGCCGCCCCCCTCATTAGGGCAAATATGCATGGCCATCAAATTCATATTTAAAGGGATTAATTCAGATTTGAAATAATTTGAATCTATTCCCTTTATATGCAAAACCTAATATGGCAACTATACAATAGAGGGCATTTAATTCTGAGGATTAATGAGAGAGAGAGGGGGGAACGGTTCATATGGACAATGAGAGAAGGGGGCTCGGTTTTAAAGGCATAATAGGTAAGGAAAAACCGAGCCTCTCTCAGATTTTTAAGAAAAAGACTGATCCCCCTCTCCCTGGTGTTTGGTTTTGGCCTCCCTCTCTCTCTTGGGCACTCATCTCTCTCACTCTTGGGTTTGACCTAAGTTGTGAAGAGAAAATCCTCTTCATCTCATCTTCTTCTCCTCATAGAGTGTGTGTGATATAGAAGAAGAGAAAGCTTGCACTCCGAAGCACTCAGAGATTAGAGTGCAAGGATCCGGATCGATTCGCAAGATCGGGTGTACCCGAAGAAGAACGAGGCTTCTTCCACGCATGTTGATACTTCTGTCATCATCAAATTGGAAGATTAACATCGCGATGCTAAATCCCGCACGGAGGTATAATAAACTAAACCCTAGATCTATTGAATTACATGCATAATATTTATGGTGTATTTCGATAGATGATCATAGGGGTTCGTTTGCATGTCGTTTCAATCTTGCGCATATGATTGTTTCTGAAGAAAATTTTAAAAAGTACCGTACACCGTATCGATCCTATGATCGATTCCGGCTTCCGTTGTGCCTCTGACATTATTTCCAACAGTAGCTACCGACAGGTCTTCCAATATTCCTGGCACCGGTGTAGTATCTTCCGTCGAAAAATCGCTAAGAAAGTCTGCGAGTGCTTGACCTTTGATGGCTTTCTGAGGCACGTATCGAGGGTCAAATTCTTGCAATTCAGCAGCCCACTTACTCAAATGACCTGCTCAAGTAGAGTTGTCTAGTACTTTCTTCAGGGGGTGCTCAGTGATGACCTCGATAAGGTGGGCGATGAAGTACGGGCGGAGCCTTCTAGATATATACACCAGTGCCAGTGCAACTTGCTCAATCCACGCGTATCTAGTTTCAGCCGATATCATGATGTGGATGACGTAGTAGACGGGTTTCTCCACTCTGTCTCGCTCATATATCAGTATTGTGCTGATTGCTGCCTCAAATACCGAAAGATACACCCCCAGTGTTATAACAGGCTCAGGGGCTGTCAGGATTGGGGGTCGGCCGAGGTACATCTTCAGTTCTTGAAAAGCTTCCTTAGTGCTGGTCCCAATCGAAGGGTGCGAGCTTGCCTAACCTTTCAAACAAGGGCTGACATCGGTCTGAGGATTTGGATATGAAGTGGTTAAGGGCGTTGATCCGGCCGGTTAGCATCTACACTTCCTTTCTTGACTTGGGCAACGGTATCTCCGCCAAGGCTTGGATTTGTTCCGGGTTGGCCTTGATCCCCTTTCGGGTGACCAAGTAGCCCAGAAATTTTCCCAATGTCACACCAAAGGCGCATTTGGCCGGGTTCAACTTCATACTATACCTTTGCAGGGTTGCAAAGGTTTTCTCCAGGTCTTGCATATGCATCTCCTCCGCCTGACTCTTCACGAGCAAATCATCAATGTAGACCTCCACGTTCCTTCCAATTTGTTCGATGAACATTCTATTTACAAGCCTTTGGTAAGTTGCTCCCGTATTCTTCAACCCGAACGGCATCATCTTGTAGCAGTAGAGCCCTCGGCCTGTGACGAAGATTGTGTGCTCCTGGTCCTCCGGGTACATGGGGATTTGGTGATAGCCCTAGTATCCATCCATGAACGAGAGCCTCTCGTGCCCTGCTGTTGAATCTACCAAGGTATCAATCCGACATAGCGGGTAGCTATCCTTTGGGCACGCCTAGTTAAGGTTTGTGAAATCAATACAGACCCGTATGGCTCCGGACTTCTTGGGGATGGCGACCACGTTGGCGATCCACTTCGGATACTAGGCCTCTCGGATGATGTCTGCCAGTAATAATTTCTCTACTTCTGAGTTGACAGCAGCTGCTTTCTCTGGTGCTAGTGACCGGGGCTTCTGGTAGACAGGCACAGCTCCTTCCCGAATATTGAGGTGGTGGCAGGCTATCTCTGGCTTAATGCCCGGCATGTCTTCAATTGACCATGCGAACACATCTTGGTTCGCCTTGAGAAAGACCGTCATTGCTTCAGTATGGGACTTTGATAGCTACGACCCAAGGAAAGTGATCCTCGAATTTCCCGCTTCTCCCAGGTCCATGGGTAGAATGGGCTCGATTGCAGGCGACTCTTCCCATTCAGTGTTTTGGTCAGTCATTGACTTTATCGACTCGTCCAGTTCTTTAGATTCAACCAGTTGGTTGGTCTTCAATAGGTCTCTCGGCTTAGTTAGCTCTTTAAGTTCAGCTAGCTAACCAATCTTCCTCGAATTCCTCAACGCAGTCAGTTCTTTACGTTCAACTGACAGGTCGATCTTCTCTAAGTTCCTTGACACTGCCAGTTCTTTAAGTTCAACTGTCAGGTCAGTCTTCTTTGGGTTCCTCGACACTGTCAGTTCTTTAAGTTCAACTAACAGGTCGGTCTACAGTAGGTTTTTCGGCTCAGCTAGCTCTTTACGTTCAGCTGACTGGCCGATCCTTTGTAGGCTGCCTGACTCATTCAGCTCTTTGTGTTCAGCTGATCAGTTGGTCTTCTGAAGGGCCTGGCTTTCTCGTTATCCTATGTTTAGTTTGGCAAGGTACTGAATTGTTGGAGCTTCTTGACTCCGCTTCATAGTCTAGAGGTTGAAGATGCCTGATTCAGCTCCGTCTTCACCTTGTTCTCCTCCTTCGATTTGGTATATCGTTTTCAGATGGATGGTGCTAAGCTCGAACTTTGCCACTGAGGACTGGTCGCCTCAAATGCTCATCACGCCCTTGTCGATCCAAAACTTCACAACTTAGTAGGCCAACGAGGGGACCACATCCAAGTAGTGAAGCCACGGTCTTCCGAGGATAATGTTGTACGCTGAGTTTGCTTCTATTACAATGAACCGGGTGAGGTTGGTGAGATGTCCTGTTGTGATCGAGAGGGTGATCTCACCAACTACCCTTGATGCCTCTCCCATGAAGCCTATTATCGTTGTAGATGATTCAGTTAACTGCCCGCGATCCAGCTGCATGGCATCAAAGGCACTGAGGAATAGTACGTCTACCGAACTCCCGACGTCGACCAAGATCCTCTTCACCAAGTAGTTCGCTATCTGCAGCCGTATGACCAGGGGATAATTATGAGGCCTCTCTATCCCGACCAGATCAGCCGCCGAAAACTGCACCGCTGCTTCCACTCTTGGCTCGAGGCGGATGATGGGGTCGAGCACCACATGGTGGACTTGCCATGCTTGCTCTATGCACCGGACTTGACGATCGATGGAATTTAAGGATAGTACCGAGACATGATATCCATAGACTGCGTCTACCTCTCGGAGCTGACGTCTTTCTGGTGGGGGACCCGGTAGGTGCGGTGCTGTCACTCCTCGCTAGACTTCTCCTATAGCCTTAGTCTCCTTGCGTTGAGGGATATCAATGAAGCAGCCAAGGTGGTCGGCCTCAATGAGATCCTCAATGTGGGGCTTGAGTGCCCGACATTGCACGGTAGTGTGGCCTTGGCCTTGGTGGTATTCACAATACCTCAACGTATCCCTGGCTCCCCTTTCTCCGGGTTCAAGCGGTGGTGCCCACTTGAAATAAGGTTCACTTTTGATGGGTTTTAAGATTTGGTCTATAGGGGCATTCAGTACCTTGAACTCCCTATTCTATTGTGGCCTTGCTGGTATGTCTTGTCTTTGTCACTTCACGTCGTGCCGCGTCACCTCCCCTTACTGCTTGTTGACATTCTTCACCGCAGCTGGCTTGGCGTAGCTCTGGTGCGGAATTCTAGTTTCCATGGCTTTCCTCTTGCGGTCCATGTCTTCTATCTTGATGTACTTCTCAATGTGTCGCGATAGTTCATCGATCATCTCCGGGGTACGCTTGATGAGCGAAGCGTTGACGAGTTGGTTGGGCTGAATAGCATTCTTGAAGGCCTCGATCACTATACAATCCTGCCCGTCAGTGTCCGCCAAGCTCAGGTATTCAGCCCTGAACCTGTGGTAGAACTGCCTCAATATCTCCTTCTGGGTCATACTCATCCCGAAGAATGACTCCATAGTCTTCAGCTCCTGGTGGTTGCACCGATATTGATCGATGAACCATGTGCTCAGTTCCGAGAAAGAGGAGATAGACGAGGGTCTGAGCTTGTGGAACCATTGGAGAGGGGTTCCTGATAAGCTATTGGCGAAGGTCCGACAGAGGATATGGTCATCCTCGTGGGGGACTAGGGTATCTCGGAAAGCGAGTATGTGCTCTACCGGGTCCTTCGATCCATCAAACTTGGGGAGGCGTGGAGGATTCCATCCGTGGGGAAATGGTTCCCTGAGGAGCTTCTTGATAAGTGGCAACCGTGCAGCTCTTCGGATGGCAACCTCTTCCAGCCGATCAGGAGCTCGAGCTCTTGGCTGTTTCAAAGGGTTCCTTCTTGATCTCCAAGTCGCTCTGCGGCATGTACCCTGATACGATCATGGATGCTTCTTTTATCAACAGTGTGAGCCGGCTGCCGACTAGCTGGCGTCACCCAAGTGTGGTGACTATCGCTCGGTTGGCAACGGTGTTCATCTTCTCGCTTTGGGTGGCGAGGTTGTGCTGAATCCGTCTTTGAGTGGTGCTTGGAGGCAGGCGGCTGTCGAGGGTGGGCCCCGAGCCGAGACCAGACATCCGAGCATGCCGACGTCGCCTGGGCTTATTTGTTTCTTTCAGCCGGTTCTGGGCTACTTAAGTCTCGCCCGTCAGGATTCGTGCTTTGGACCTCCACTGAGCGATTTGGCAGCGGGTGCACTTGCTCAGGTTGGGCAACTTGCGCAAGAAGGCTTTGTCCAGCTTGGGCTACTATACCCTAGTTGAATGGGCCACCAATCGGTATGGCTCGAATGAAGTCATGCAACTCCTCGTAGTTACGTTGCATCATCTGGAGCTGCGTGGTGAGAGTTTTCTGGGTCATCATCATGGTAGCTAGCTAAGCCTCTGACAGGCCTCTTGCTAAAGGAGCCATTGCTACCACCGGAGCTTGGCTGGACTCCCCAGTGCGGGATTCACTAGTGGGATGGTGCACTTCAAGTTCTTTGGTGGTTGAGCCGGATGTCCAACATCATTAGCATCTCCGAGCGAGGCAGACGGGAGCTGCGAAGTTGAGCGGGTATGATACGGTCCACCGGCCATTGTTCTTCAACCTTGTGGTAGTAGCGATGACTTCTAAGTTTACTGGTTGATCGACGCCCACGGATCGGTCAGTCAGTAAACTCAGGCAGGTTGCAGGTAACCTCAAACTGGTTGACACTCATGGGTCAACAGTCGAAAGCTCTGGTAGGAAGTCTCGAAGACTAATCCCACAGTCGACGGCGCCAAGATTGTAGGGGATTTTTTCGTGGACCGGGTGGTTCACATTGAAAGCACAATCTAATGAGCCAAGAAACAAGGAAGACCGGGTTTACGTGGAAAAACCCATTCACAACGTCAAAGGAGAAAAAACCACGAGCGGGGCGAGAATGCATAAATAGTTAGCCTTGTGTTATTTCTATAACATGTGCCACTTGAATTAGCCTACAGCTATAGTTTTGGTTGCAAGAAAAAAAATATCAAGATGAAAAAAAAACTGGCTATCAATGTATCATCAAAGGTAATACACAACACAAATATCCATCTGAGTAATTCATAAAGTTTAAGATAAAATATCACTATAATTGAAATGGCGAGAACATAGAAATAATACTGGTCTCATCAAGTTTCCATATAAAATATGTACCTACGTAGGGTGATTGAATCATAAATAAGAAATCTTATATATATAATTTCATATACAATGACAATCGAACAATATAGGTAGGGGTGTAAAAAAAGCCCATCAATCCTAACCCGGACCGAAAGTTAACAGCCCAAACCCGGCCTGAACATACCATGCGCCGGGCTCAGGTCGCCACCTTAAGCCCGCAGTCTGGCCTGAGAGCCCGATATAATTACTGTATATTTATTATATATATAAAAACTGGGTGTGTTAAACATAAAGAAAATATTGTGCTATGGTTTATGACATCTATTTACCTCTTAAAGGTTGAGCCTTCAAACCCCACTATATACATATTTGTTTATTAAACACCTATTCTTAGTCCAAACCCGGCCCAAAATTCCAAATATATGTATACTCGGGCCGATCCGGGCTCAGACCCTTGGCCCGAGTCCAGCGAGCTCGACGAGCCCATCCAGGCTTGACATCTCTAGGCCTGACCCGGCGCAGCCCGAAGTATTTTAGGCCCGACCCGCCCCAGCCCATTTTACACCCCTAAAACAGGACCATATATGTGCATGAAAAACATATTATTCAACTCATATACAAGCAACATGACTCTAGATTCCTCCAAACAAGAAGGATGTAAAAGTTAAAAGAAAAAATTTGTATGATGAACACCAAGACAAAAAGATCATAATCATAAGCAAGAATAACCTGCCACTAGCATCGGATTAAAGATAGTATCATATAACACAATTAAAATTATCGTGCACCCATAAAATCCTAATGATCCTAATCAAAACCCTATTCACCATAGTCAACCAAACTTAAGAACGAGGAATCGAAGAAAGAGAAGGGCTACCTGAATCCTGTTCACTGAAGTTTGAAAACGGGGAACTCTTTCATGGATTGAAAAATCAGGCTATGATTCTTGTTGTTGCTGGAGCAGGAGGGGCAAATTTACTTGCAAGAGCCGCAAGATGTGAAAACCTAGATCGAGAATAAGGAAAGGGTTGCTCTTTCAGGGTCCGTTCTTTTCGTGAGTAAAAACTCACCTAGAAAAATTAATTTCCTAGGCAAAGGATTACGCATGCAATTGATTTCCTAGGGAAAAATTTTCCGTTGTTCTTTTGAACTGGAGAAATTCAATAATTTTTTCCTGAGACATCAATTTCCACTGTTCCTTTTGACCCTGGCAAAATTAAAATCTAAAATTTTGTTCTGCTTTAGTAAAAAATAGACTTTGCGAAATCGGGAAAACCTTCGAGCTAAATACCATTTCTCAACTCAAAGAGGGATTTTTCAAAAAAAAAAAAGAGAAATATTAACTAATGAACAATGTTATTCAGTCCGAAGGTTTTCCCGATTCCGCTCAGCCTGATTGATGTGGCAGCGTGCACTGGTGGTGTAAAAGACTTAAATGTCGCTAGTGGGTTTCAGCCACCTATTGCATGCTGCCATGTCAATCAGGTCAGCGAAATCGAGAAAACCTTCGGGCTGAATACCATTTCTCGACTCAAAGAGGGATTTTTTTTAAAAAAAAAAAGCATTTCTTTTAACTGATATAGCATCCTGCACCTACTATTCCTTCTCAAAAATAAAAATTAAAATTTTAACTAATATAGCATCCTGCACCTACTATTCCTTTTCAAAATAAAAATTAAAATTTATGAGTGACTAAGAATATGTTTGTTTGTGTGTGTGAGAGAGAGACTGACTGTGCTCCCATCTCAAGAGCCCATGAGTCCCGTCCTCAACTCAGACCCGTGACACCCCCTCCCCTTTCACTTTAAACCCGTGACTCGACCTCACAACTCAACCCCCCCCCCCCCTCATTGAATACAGGGAGAGAGATCGGAGACGTGGGAGGCGCGACGGCGACGCACCGGCGGCCCGATGGCAACGTGGGAGGCGCGACGGCAGCCTGATAGTGACATGAGAGGCGTGATGGCGGCGCACCGTCAAGTGGGAGGCACGACGACGAGTGGGAGAAACGGGAGGCACGACGACAGCACACCGGTGGCCCGACAGCAACCCTAGCGATGCATCGGTGGCCCGACGACGAGTGGGAGAAACGGAAGGCACGACGGCGAGTGGGAGGCACGACGCCCGACGGCAACCAGAGAGAGAGGGCGGGGGGTTAATTACTTGCAGGGAACCCAGGCGGCGTGGGAGAAGCAGGGGAAGGAGAGAGCGGGTCTTTTACTCACGAAAAAAACAGACCCTTACACTTAAAATTGGGTTACCTTTTAATCACGTGAAACTAAAAGATTTTTAAAATAAATTTTATGATATTTTAGTAACAGTTGTAATCGTTACAAACATAAATAAAAAACGTTACGTTATATCAAAAACGCTATTCTATGAATTACTAATAGAAATTTTCAACTACTAACACTTATAACTGTTACCAATTTTGTAACGGCAATAAGTGTTACAAACCAAAAAAATAGTGTGTTACAAAATCACAGTTTTGGTGTAGTGTTGAAAAGCCTCTAACAGGCCTCTTGCTAAAGGAGCCATTGCTACCATCGGAGATTAGCTGGACTCCCCAACCCCCAGTGCGGGATTCACTAGTGGGATGGTGCACATCAAGTTCTTTGGTGGTTGAGCCGGATGTCCAACATCATTAGCATCTCTGAGCAAGGCAGATGGGAGCTGCGAAGTTGAGTGGGTACGATACGGTCTACCAGCCATTGTTCTTCAACCTTGTGGTAGTAGCGATAACTTCTAAATTTACTGATTGATCGACGCCCACGGATCGGTCGGTCAGTAAACTCAAGCAGGTTGCAGGTAACCTCAGACTGGTTGACACCCATGGGTCAACAGTCGAAAGCTCTGGTAGGAAGTCTCGAAGACTGATCCCACAATCAACGGCGCCAAGATTGTAGGGGGTTTTTTCGTGGACCGGGCGGTTCACGTGGAAAGCACAATCTAACGAGCCAAGAAACAAGGAAGACCGGGTTTACGTGGAAAAGCCCCTTCTCAACGTCGAAGGGGAAAAAACCACGAGCGAGGCGAGAATGCACTAAAACAACAGTTCGGTTACAATCTCTCACCTTAACCCCAATTACACCCTAAGGACCGGTCACCCAAGATACCGACCTCTGCAATCTCACTCTCACTAGCTCCAAAAATTCTGGGAAGAATCGGGCAGCACCTCCTCCAGAATTCGCTTCCATTCTGCTGAAGGGGTAGGTCCCCTTTTATAGAGTCATGTGATGACAGTTGGCGCGCTCCGCGCGGTGTGGGTTGATGACATGCTCCTGCAACGTGCTCAATCGTCCGCGTGGTGCGATGTCGCACACGGTTGGCACCCGGTAACTTCGACCGGGAATCTCGAGAGCGTGGGCTACACTTCTGTAACTGTTGTGCATCCAAGATTTTCGGGTTCAACCGTCGCGCGTTTTGGGGGCATGATTCTCGGGGAACTCGATCCTTCTTCAGCCGCTTCTTCGTGCACGGCCAATCATCAGAAGGGGGTTCCCCCCTCCGTTTCGTGCATGGCCGACAGCCAAAAGGAGGGGCAGTCCCCCCTCTCTCCATTTTAGTGCGTGGCCGACCATAGGGGGGGTTTTGGATTCCCCCCACTCTCCAACTTAGTGCGCGACAGACCATAGGGGGGTTTGGACTCCCCCCTCTCCCAACTTAGTGCACGACCGACCTCCCGGGGGGGGGGGGGGGGGGGGTTGGACTCCCCCCTCTCCCAACTTAGTGCACGGCCGACCTCCAGGGGGGGTGCTTTGGACTCCACCCCTCTCTCTATATTAGTGCATGGCCGACCCCCTGGGGGAGTTTTTGGACTCCCCCCTCTCCCAATTTTCGTGCGTGGCCTACCCGCAACGAGATTACGGCCTCCGATATGTTCGCTTGCTTCTCCGGGGTCCGAAACGCCTCCTTTTCTCCTCATCGCGTGTGGCCGACCCGTGACGAGATTACGGCCCCCGGTAGGTTCCCTTGTTTCTCCGGGGCCCAAAACGCCCCCTTTTCTCTTCTTTGCGCGTGGCCGAACCGCGACGAGATTACGGCCACCGGTAGGTTCGCTTGCTACTCCGGGGTACGAAGCGCAAGGCCGGCTCGCGACGAAGTGCGCGACCGGTCCACGACAAGGTTGACAGTCACCTTCCGGTCCAACCATCGAGGTACACACAAAGATCTCTCACGAAATCCCAATCAAACGAGTGAAAACCGGAGTCCCATTAAAACACAACAGGAACAATCAAACCCATGCAATCCTGACCGTGGGCGCCCTGGAGAAATCGGGGGTCCGGCTGGCTATTGTTGAAATGGTGCCTGTGCACGGGCGAAGTTGGGCCGGCTAGAGGGGGTTCTTGCAAGAACGATATGTATCGCGCCATTTTCAACAAATTAAAAAGATGGTGGTGGCTCCAACAGAGAAAGGGGAGAAGGGAAGGCAAGTGGGGTACTAAGGAAGGGAGGGTATATTTGTTAAAAAAAAGAAAATTTATGGGGAAAACCGGATATGGATAAATTTTGGGATGTGAATAAAACTTCCTTAATATAATAATAATATAATTGGTTGGTTTATTGGTATGTAGGATGCCAAGTGGTGATAGATAGATAATATACAGGAGTCACATGTAATGAGACAGTGGTGAGACGACATGTAATACGACAGGGCGTGAGTACACACGAAATAAACAAAGATGGGGGTGTCTGCTCGGAGACCGGAAATGTTTGAACAGTGGCAGCTTTTACGCGTGTCTCCGCCCCTCCCTCCCCTCCTTTTGGTGGCACCCTACCCTAGCCTAGCATAGCCTGCAGGCTACCAAATCATATCCATCGATCGACCGTCTATCTATGCCGCACCGCATGCATTAATTAACATGATAGAAGGCGCTGACCAGCTGACCGACCGGCACTCCATCGATAGGGCTAAAAACCGATTTCGTCTTTCTGGATCGACCCTCTCCTCTCCTCTCCTCTCCTCTGTATATACGTAAACCCATGCGTTTTGGTTGATTTCAGAACGTAAACCCATGCTCAGTGTACTTACGTGTCTGACCAACAACAACAATTAAAAGGTGGGTTGGTCATCTGGGCGGGCGAGGAAAACACCAAAAGAGAAAGGAGAAGAAGAAGAAGAAGAATGAAGGAGGCCGGAGGGAAAAGTAGCAGTACTACATAGATAGCTACTGTTTGGTGTGGTGAGAGGCGGCATATCATATATCTGTGTCTATATCTATATATATATATATGGAGGAAGCAGCAGAGGAATCCGTGGGAGGCTTCTGCACGAGGGTGGGGGCCAAGTGCGGGAGGTGGAATCCAACGCCGGAACAGGTGAAGCTCCTGACGGATCTGTTCCGGTCGGGGCTCCGAACACCAAGCACCGACCAGATCCAGAACATCTCCGCCCACCTCAGCTCCTTTGGGAAGATCGAGAGCAAGAACGTCTTCTACTGGTTCCAGAACCACAAGGCTCGCGAGCGCAACCACAAGAAGCGCCGCCGCCCAACCCCAGATCAACACCCGACTCCTCGTCCGTTCTTAGCTCTCGACAGCAAGCGATCAGACGCTTGTAGTAGACCATGTAAGCGCATGATCAATCCCATGCATATAATGTACATATATGCAGCAAATTAAAGACAGAGAGAGAGAGAGAGAGTAACACGCACCACATATATACAGTAACTTATTCATACATGGTGCTTCAGCTTCCGGCCAGTACTGGCCCAACGGGCGAGTGGTGAGGAGCCTCGCTCCCACCAGTACGATCGACGTTGGTGAACAGCCGGGCAGGATCCTACCTACATACAACAAGTCTTTTTGTTTACTTATTTATATTTTCCTTTTTAGTTTTCTGGGTTTGTGGCTAACGCGCGTACGGTCATTGCCTGTCCAACAACAGATTGTATGAGTGTAGAAGAGGAAATGGTGATCTCAGAGCGGCGGGAGAGGGCAATCGAGACATTGGAGCTGTTCCCCTTGAGTTCTTACACCATGGAAGCAGAGAAGGTCATGAGGACGGCAAGAAACCAACACAAGGGGATACTGCCCTTCTTCAAGACTGGAAGAGATATTCCACCATTGGATCTGCGCTTGAGCTTTATGTAGGTAGGTAAGATCGTATGATTCGTATTCCCTTGCTTAACTCTTGAGAGAGAGAGAGAGAGAGAGAGAGAGAGAGAGAGAGAGAGAGAGAGAGAGAGAGGATCGGTGTAGTAGCCCTAACTTTGAACTTTGAAGACGTGAGGAATTGAGCTTTTTCTTTCTTTTTCTTTTTTTCTTGTTGTAATGGTCAACATTGGAATGCTTTGTTGAGAGTATACTGAGTTCGACTACAGAATTATGCCTCTTTTATTTTTGACCTTTTGGTATGAAAAAAACGTTGTTGAGACGATATCTATGAAAAAGCCATCAACCCGACATGGTTGTGCCGGATCGATAGAACTCTGATATCAATTAATGCTGAACGCTGAGAGTTATACTACATATACTAGTAATGACCGTGCCCAAGGGCACGCAAAAGATTTCGAAGGCAAAAAAAAATATTTCAAGGGTGGAAAAAATATTCGAGAAAAGTGATATTATTTTAAAGGTGACAACAAAACATTTTGAAAGCGGCAATAATATTTCGATGAAAGTGATAATATTTTAAGAGATGTGACTATATTTCGTGAGCAGTGTAAATGCTCGTGTCTGTCGACACTCGAACAGGGTGACAAAATTTGTACGATGGCACTCACAATCGTCAAAGGCTCCCAAATTCGACTGGGGAACCCATACTCGGCAAAATTAGCCCCTTCGCTCTGATCTAGAGTTTCGGTGATCTGGTCTCCTATGTTGCCCCGGAGGCACCGAGGAGGCTAGGAATTCTAGGGTTCTTCTCGTCTTGGTGGAGGATCTGTCTCCCCCCTCATCCACCTTGTAGATAAGGGACGCCTTCAGCCTTTCAAGTTTTGTGTTCGTCTCTCCAGGCGATGCGACTTCCCTTGCTCATTTTGTCAGCCTTTGATGTCCTCGGGCTAGCGGGCCTCCAACCGATGCGGTAGGAGTGACAGATTCTAGACCCCGGCCCGCCGGAGGTGGATATTCCGAGGATGGTTTTTTATAATCCCCTCCACCACTCGGCGGGAGCAGATCCTAATGGAGCCTGACGACGATGAATGGGTCGAGGCAATTTGGGTTTGTCGACGACTCATCCTTCTTTCTGTGCAGGCTGCTGGTGGTGGAGAGATGCTCTTATTTTTAGTGTTTTTGTTTGTGTAGTGTTTTGTTGCCCTTTTCTTCCCCCGCCGGTGTGCGGTAGGGATGGCAATAGTGCAGTTCTGAGTAAAACCAAAACCGCACCACAACAATGAACCGCCATACTGAAACTGCACCGTACCGTGATGGTGTACCATTATGTAAAAAAAAAATGCGCCATACGATGCGGTGTGGTACGGTGCACCATATATGGATTATCATTACAAAATAGTCTAAACGATGTGGTTTTATACGGTTTTGGGCAAAACCGAAAGCACACCGCACTGCGACGGTTTTATATATTTTGGCAAACCAAAATCACACCATGCGTTGCAGTTTGCTATGGTTTCTAGTTTTAAATCGCACCGCTACCATTCCTAGTGTTCCGCATGTAAAATTTGTCCACCTACGTGCAGAGGTGTGATACCGCCGTCGGTGGGCGATCGGTTTTGTAATAACCTAATTTTTCCTATAATTAAATAATTCAAAAATATTACTTTTATTATAATTGAATGTTAAATGAGATATCCTATGGC
Organism: Chamaelirium japonicum; assembly: GCA_947650365.1. Classification (NCBI taxonomy): domain Eukaryota; kingdom Viridiplantae; phylum Streptophyta; class Magnoliopsida; order Liliales; family Melanthiaceae; genus Chamaelirium; species Chamaelirium japonicum. The sequence continues at coordinate 5,662,844 of OX393555.1, read as the reverse complement.
ACATACTGGTACATAAGTGCACAGAGATCGAATTAGGAAGACAGTGCACAGCGACTACGCATGGAAAAATATAGATTTTTTGTCCGATCAGAACTATAAAGTCCTAACCCTAGAATTATGTATCTTTTGGGAATCTTTTAGAATCACCTACTTGAAGGTTAGAAAATATCTCCTCCGGGTGCGTTTTCAGTTCATCTGGAATCCATGATTGCATGCAGAGAGATAGGGCCACTTTCGCACATAAAAGGTAAAATGATCATTTCCAAAAATAGACATTTTTGTAATTTAATATAAATATATTTTGAACTTAGAAATAATGAAAAATGGATGTTTTGAAAATTACAAATAACTTTTTGGGTTTTTAATACTATACCTTAATCTCGGATTAGTAAGCCCTAATCTTGCCTAATTTAGGTCATAATCGTGTTTAGTACTAAATCTAATCAAAAGGGGAGTGGATGGTCATCAAGGTGGGCCCTTGATGACATCATTTCACCCTCTCATGTAGCCTAAGTTAAGTCCTAAAACCTAATTAGAACCTAACCTAAGCATGATGGCAATGGATGGCCATCAAGGTGGGACCCATATAACATCATTTCTATCTCTTCATGTGCTTAGTAAAGACTTCATGGAGAGGTTGTGTTTGGTCTTTTCAAAAGCCATGAATTTTCTCCCTCATTTGCTTCTGTTTCAGTCACAAAGAACCCCTTCCCTTCCCCAAAATCCTTGAAAAAAATCCTAAGTGAGGGATTCTAGCTTTTTAATTCGGTTTGCAAGGAAAGGATAAAAAGAAGGAGAAGAAGAAGAATAAAATGAGAGGAGGGTCAAGGTTTAATTGGGGGAAATTCTTCTAACCACCAAAGGTAAGCTACAAAGGGTTAGATTTAGGTTTCATTTTATTGAATAGGTTTTCATATTTTTAAACCATGGAATCGAGATCGATTCATGGATTTTTACGATATTTGTGAAGTTGTAATATTTTTATTTTTATTCCATGCAAGGTAGTTACAAACTTTAGATTGATGCTAGATTTAGGTTTTTATGCGTGTTAGGGTTGATTCTTATGTTTTATGAAATTCGATTCAGAGAGGTTTGAGTCTCTGAATCTTGTATTTTTTGAATAACACATCGTGTTCTTCGAGTTCTTAAAAATTGCGATGAAAACTTTGAAACTCTAGGATTTTGATCCAAATTTTATATATGTTTCATTAAAAACTTATTACACTTCATGCTAGGGATGATAAAAACATATTTTGTTTATGGTGGGATTGATTCAGAGTGAATCGAACCCCCATTCCTGAAATTTCGAGAAATGAAGCTTTCTTCATGTTCTTGAGTTTTGAGATTAAAACCACATAAATAGTAGTTTTCGATCCATAAACGTTAAACCCTTTCATCCATACTTATTTATCAATAATTAAATAAACTATTAATGATATCATAATGATAAATTTTAATAAACGGCGGGGTGGTCGGCGGCGGGGTCGCGGTGCGTGGTGGTGGTGGCAAGTGAGGTAGTGGCGGTGGCCGACAGGGTGGTGGTGGGCGGCGGGGTGGTGGCTAGTGGTTGGGTGGTGGGCGACAGGTTGGTGGTCGGCGGTGGCAGTGCAAGACGGCTGGCAAGGCCACATGTCACTCCCCAAATAGTGATGCTCTCTTGATTGTTCCATTGACTGACGTGACATGGTCAACGGAGCCTTTTACTAGTAAATCAAAAGTTTTACTTGGCTTTTTCCAAGTAAAACTTTTTGCCTACTAGTAAATCTCCTACCATTTACTTTACTACAACTTTTTAAAACCAAATAGCAGCAAAATAAATTTTTTACCCGATTTACTTTACTAGTTAGCCTGTTGACCGAATACAAACAGGCCCTTAGGGTTGTAAAACCCTACTCGATAGACGTCCTCTTTAAAACCTTGTGAGCCTCCTTTACATCAGTAGTTGTTGCGGAGCAGAGGCCCCCCCTTCCCACCTTTGGTTCGGGCGTGCAACAAGGTGCAGCACCCATGCCTTTTCCTCGAGTGGGAGTAGAGCCCTCCCCTCTCCTTCTCCTTCTTCTCCTATTCTCTTTCTCCTCTTCTCTCTCTCTCTCTATTTTATCTCTCTTACCCTCTCCTTCTCTAAAATTCTACACCTCCTTTTCTCTCAAAGTTTGTATTTTCTTTCTCTATCTCTACGTTTCTCTCTAAATTTTTTTTTCTCTAAAAATCCCTCTCTTAAATTTTATTTTATATTTAAATTATTTTGTAAATCTAAAATTAGGAATTTTTTGGTGTCATCTATGTATTAGGAATCGGTTCGGATTCGCAAGCCAGGAGCCATCAACCCTAATCTAGCACCGTGGTGGGATTGATCCTCATACCGGGTGACAAGATTCGATCTTATAATATTTTTAATTTTTGGGTTTTATTTACATATGATATACCATTAGATATGATAGGGGTAAAGAAACAAATAAATATGCATTGTTTGCTATCGCATTTCGGCATATTATTCTAGTTGGAAATCATTTATTGTTCTAGCATTTGTTTATATATTGCTCTAGTCAGGATCTTGGTAGATGATTAGTTTTTTGGCTTTATTAAATAGATCAATGTTATCTTGTTTAAGTTTTGTAAATTTTCAACCCAAGTGGGTTGGTGTAAAGCATTGTAGGCTAACGCTGTGAGGAATTGTGGATCCTCACAAAGTGGGTAACTAAGGGTGTTGACAATCCCCTAATGTGCATATTAAATCACTTAATAATTTCAAAACCTAATCTAAGAACAACAAGGGGTTGATCATTATCCTTGGGTTCACGTCGTGTTCTCTTAAGTAAGAGACGTTCTGGCATACCTTAGGGTATGTGTAGTTGTCTTGTGGAAAAAAAAAATGTTAGAAGGAAAGAAGCAAGATACGTAATGAAAGCTCATTCGTTAAAGACAGAAAAACCTAGTTTGACCAAAGAGGAATCTGTACTCTGTAACTTTGTACTGTGTGGCTTCTCTCCCTTTACCCAGTATATTGGTTGGCAGGTTCCTCGCCTCTTCGTTAGGGGAACAATACCAACAGGTCCATAAAATTTAAAATTAAAGTATATAATTTGAATTGATCCAGTTTTAACATTGTTTATTATTGTAGAGTTAAATCTTGAATCATTCATTTGTTATGTGTGGTTATGTTTACTGTTTTATAGTTATTATTTTGTTAAGTTAAAATATATTTTTTTATAGAATTATTCATACCTTCTTATACAAGATACTAGCCAATCTTGGCACCAATTTTGACGCCTCTGTGGTATTTGAGGCGCAAGTGCTATCCGGGAGTAGACTTGGTGATGTTTCGTTGGTCGAGTAGCTTCGTTGCTATGCGCTCTGATTAGAGAGTTTTTTGTTCTACAGTTTTGTTTTCTCTTTTATATAGTTGGACTTGTTTCAGATACTCTGATGTCAGGAACTTTATGAACTTTTTGTTAGTTGGTTTAATAAAATGGTTTAGCTATTTCTTAGTTTACTTCTCTCTATGGTCTTTATAGTTATATTAACTTTAAAAAAACACACTAACACCCTGTGTTTTGGATTATCTTATTAAATTAAGTTGATCCAAAATATGGGGTGTTACAAAAAGGGGATAAAGGGCCAGCCCTAAGCCTCTCCTCTCTCCAGAAAAAATTGCCCCCTCCTCTCTCCCTCTTTGTAGTTTCAGCCAAGGAAGAAGGAGGAAGGAGGTAGCATTAGATATAGCTCGTAAGACCTAGGTTTGGTTGTATATGGTTAATAGTTTATTTAGGATTATATAAAGATACGTATTGCTATACATGTTCTGTTTATAGACCTTAAGGAGTTATAGCTATATAGTAGTCCATCTAAGTAGGAGACTCAGTGGATTGGTCTTATGAGTGTAAATCATTCGCAGCTCTGATTCGGGTTGGTCGCCCTATCATGATAAGTTATTAGAATTACAGAGCATAAATATATCCACCATGGTCATTGCTAGGCACAATGTCTGTGGCCGAACGGAACCAACACAGTGCATAAATCGGTGAGCAGACATCGGTGCAAATAGCCGTACGTGTTTCTGCTTAGGGTAATGGGTCCTAAACCCTGAGAAACTGTGGCCGATGAACTAACCAGTTGCATGTAACTTTGGTTCACCAACGTATGAGGGATCTAACCATGACCCAATACCACGATGCGTTGGGTTATCGGGCTGGCGTTGCATCGGTACACCACTCTTGTAGACTATCCACACCCTTACCAGGAGGTGCGTTCCTTGGTCTGACATACACCGTACTAAACCCAGGCTGGTGGTCAACAGTTGAGTTATTGACTGGATTTGGTTGCTTGGCCAAAGCAATCAGACGTGTGATGTGATAGTCAACCTAGAAGGAACCTAGTCATATGGTCACTCGAGTCTGATGGTGCTCTCCACCGCTAGAGTTGACTCATGGCACCAAGTGGAGGGACATCTTATTACCAATACTAAGTAGAGAGCAAAGGTATGCGAGAGAGCTTAGTAAGTTTGAGAGAATTGGAGTGCAACCTGCGTCGCACTCTGGGTGGCCATGCAAGTTAATCGGGACCCAAAGGATTGACAGAGACATTTGGGTAGTATGTCAATTGGGTCCGATTGGAAGCCATAAATCCTAGTCCCTAAAGGTTCCACCCTATCCATGATCATTACAGATCTTTACTTTCTCCTTATCTCACAATATATTATGAGTTAAAGAAATAATATCCTAATCGTCCTGTGTTTCGTGAGTGCATTGCACTGGAGCATGGTGGTTGCATAGGATTAAGTGTGGTTACTAGGGGGTAACCGCAGAGAAGTGTAGGGACACACGATATTTTTTTTTTTTTGGGTATAGGGACACACGATATTGCCATTATACCATGAGGAGTCTATTCCGTGTGTGTGTGTGTGTGTTGCACTAGAACGTGGAATGTGAGTTTAGTGATTTTTTACTATAGGGCACCCCACCTTTTACTGAGGGCACTCCAGTAGATAGTAAAAACACTATTCATAATCCCACTGTGTGTTGACTGGTTGTGGATGAGGTGCCCTAAGTTTTAGGATGCAATATTGTGCACAAAGATGGGCTATGCATACTCCCGCATACTAGCCTGGCCACCCCCTCATTAGGACTAGTTTGCATGGCCATCAAATCCATAATTAAGGAATTAATTCAGATTTAAAAGAATTTGAATATATCTCCTTAATTGCAAAAAAAATTAATATGACAACTACTAGTAATAAAGGGACATTAAATTTGAGAGTAAAGAGATAGCAAGAGGGGGGAACGGTTTCAAATGGCTAGGGAGAGTGAGGGGTATGAATTTTCAGATCTGAAATAATGCATCCTTCTCAGATTTCCTAACGACTACTGCCCCCCCTCTCTTATGGTTCGGTTTTTGCCATCTCTCTCTCTCTCTCTCTCTCTCTCTCTCTTTCTCTCTCTCTCTCTCGGGTTAACATATCTCTCTCTCTCCCTCATCTTCTTCTCCAAGTGTGTGTGTATGAGATTGATGAAGATCGCTTGCACTCTGAGTCACTCAGAGATTAGAGTGCAAGAATCCGGGATAATTTGTAAGATCGGGTGAATATGAAGAAATTTACCTCTCTCTTGTGCGAGGATCCCTCTCGTGATTGCTGCCTAGATTTAGCGAAATGATATGTACTTTTTCGATCACTGCGGGAGCTACAAGACTCCAAATGACTTGCAACAAGATGCTACTTTTTCATCTTGAAGTCATCTTTCCATCAGTTAAAGTTTCAATCCAATCCGACATTGGGATGAAAAGTTATAGCCTTCACACTGAAGTGTGTTCGTGTAGATCCGAATTCGTCTTCATCAACTTTGAAGAAAAACTTTGCGGTGTCAAATCCCTCACGAAGGTATAACCTACTAACCCCTAGATCTATCATAATGCATGCATAAAAGATATGTTAATCGTTTTGGTAGATGATCATAGGGGTTCGATTCATATTTGTTTTACTATTTGCGCATATGATTAATATGAATAAAAAAATTTAAAATGTATCGCATACTGATCAATCCTCGGGATTGACTCTGGCTTCCGTTGCACCTCCAATATCATTCCAACAAGGAGAAGGAAGAAGAGAGAAGGAGAAGGAGGAGATATCATAGCTCACCATTGTCTTCACAACGTGATCATCCGTCAGCTCATAGTCCTTACACTCAGAGATAGGACTTCGAGGATTCCTCCCTTCGCAAAGGACAAGGTGCTATCCGATAGCTTTCTTCTCAATTCACGTGCGATTCATTATCGATTATCGTTCTGGTCTCTTCAGATCAAAGATCCACCAGGTATGATGATTCTAAACACCTAACTGGATGCATGCATATCTTTCGTAGATCATAGTATGCATCTACGGTGTTCACACATATGATAGGATCATAGATTTGCATGTAGATTGTTTTGTGGAATTAATTATAATGAAACATACACCATGAGATCCTCAGATATATATATATATATATATATATATATATATATATATATATATATATATATATATATATATATATATATATATATATATATATATATATATATATATATATATATATATATATATATATATATATATATATATATATATATATATATATATATATATATATTACTTCTGCTGTGACTCTGATAATATGATTTAATTTCAATAGTTCTTCTGCTATCCTTCTCGCATTTGGGGTTTTTTCTCTTCCCATCGATCCAACGAATGGGAGTCACCCAGACCAATTGTGTGTTAATTCGATTTCCATCCATTGGATCGATGGGAATCGAACGGTCCAAAATGTTTTCGCTGTTACTGTAGCCGCTACAGTAACAGCGAAATTTTTTGGTCCGTTCGATTCCCATCGATCCAACGAATGGGAATCGAACGAACCATTAAATGCATGGGATCAGGCGGTCGGGGGTTTGCAGCCGGGGCTCGCAGGGGATCAGACGGTCGGGGGTTAGCAGCCGGTTTCATAGGGGATCCGTTGTCCGATTCCGCATGATCGGACGGCCAGAATTTGCGCAGCTCATTTTCACTGCCGGCAGCGCACAGTGCAACGTAACACTCCTCTCTCTCTCTCTCTCTCTCTCTCTCTCTCTCTCTCTCTCTCTTTCTCTCTCTCTCTCTCTCTCTCTCTCTCTCTCTCTCTCTCTCTCTCTCTCTCTCTCTATATATATATATATATATATATATATATATATATATATATATATATATATATATATATATATATATATATATATATATATATATATATATATATATATATATATATATATATATATATATATATATATATATATATATATATATATATATAATACGGGGTATGAGCTGACAGCCCATTTGCTCAAATAGGCTGTCACTGGCAGCCGTCTGATTTGGATGATCAAACCGTCCAATAAAAACAAAAAAAAAACAAAAACCTGTTACAGCTATACTGTTACAGCTCTCTCTCTCTCTCTCTCTCTCTCTCTCTCTCTCTCTCTCTCTCTCTCTCTCTCTCTCTCCACAGGCCCGCTCCGATGAAGGCCCGACCCCTCGATGAAGCTCGGACCCCCTCCGGCAACCGGCGACCTCGTCCGACAACCCCCGACGGACTCCGGCCACCCCGTCCCCCTCCGACAGCCACCCCGTCCGCTTCCGGCGACCCCCGACTGTGGGTGCAAATTTTGGCAAGAAGTCTGCAAACAGCGGGACCCACCGGCCCTGCCTGGTGGGCCCCCGAAGACCACAGCGGGACCCACCGGCCCTGCCTGGTGGGCCCCCGAAGACCACAGCGGGACCCACCGGCCCTGCCCGGTGGGCCCATGAAGGCTTTCGAGGGACCCACCAGCCCTGCCTGGTGAGCCCCCGAGTACCACAGCGGGACCCACCGGCCCTGCCTGGTGGGCCCCCGAGGACAACAGCGGGACCCACCGGCCCTGCCTGGTGAGCCCCCGAGTACCACAGCGGGACCCACCGGCCCTGCCTGGTGAGCCCCCGAGTACCACAGCGGGACCCACCGGCCCTGCCTGGTGGGCCCCCGAGGACAACAGCGGGACCCACCGGCCCTGCCTGGTGAGCCCCCGAGTACCACAGCGAGACCCACCGGCCCTGCCTGGTGGGCCCCCGAGGACAACAGCGGGACCCACCGGCCCTGCCTGGTGGGCCCCCGAGTACAACAGCGGGGCCCACCGGCCCTGCCTAGTGGGCCCCCGAGGACCACAGCGGGACCCACCGGCCCTGCCTGGTGGGCCCCCGAGGACAACAGCGGGACCCACCGGCCCTGCCTGGTGAGCCCCCGAGTACCACAGCGGGACCCACCAGCCCTGCCTGGTGAGCCCCCGAGTACCACAGCGGGACCCACCGGCCCTGCCTGGTGGGCCCCCTAAGACGGCAGCAGAGCCCACCAGCTTTACCTGGAGGATCCCCAGATACGACAGCAGAAACCGCCATTTACCCCGGAATTCCTCCCAGAGAAGCCTATAAATAGCAGAGCATTCGAATGTAAAAGGATCGAATCTGAGATCGAACTCTCAGTTCTAAAACCAGAGCTCTGGGATTTCAAACTTCTCATCTACCATCTCTCTTTGATCTTCTTCTCTCCTTCAAAGAGATCAGAGTGTTTCTAGTGATACTCGGCCTGTCGAGATCACTTCGACATAAGTGTTAGTGAATTCGGGTTGCTCCCTATAGCACGGAGACGTAGGCTTCGGCTGAACTCCGAGATCACATCTTGTGTCACAATCTCTCTGATGGCATTTCTCTGTTTACATATCAAAAGCAACAACTTCAATCAATAGATCGACCAACGATCTTCGACGTCAACTTCGACTCCAATTGACTGGTGCTGCGAGAGTCTTCGGGTCGGCACGAAGATTTTCCCCCACAATTTGGCGCCGTCTGTGGGATCCGTTCAAAAAGCTCAATGTGCTCGACGACAACATTGGATCGGTTGAGCAGACAACTGATCTTCAAAGTCAAACTTCTCAGCTCCCTCGGTTGAGCAGACAACCGAATGGACACGAGCGATCTGGTTGCTTCCTCCGCTTTCACTGAATGGCGAAGACTCTATCAGGATCAACCAGAGGGAAGTTATTCAGAATGACATCAGTCGAGACTCGCTCAATGAGTCGGCGGCTGAACTTCAATCCAACAATTCGCTCTTTCTAGACAATCCATCATTGATATCTCCCATCGATATCCTAAGCCTTTCAAGTCAGACTCTCCTCCAATCCCTACATTGGGGGTAAGGTTCGAAACGAAAGGGCTCACTTGAAGACTACAACGAGGTGATATGCAAAGTCCGAGGCGCACTCGCTGCCTCGGCATTTGGCAAAGCCCAAGGAGACAGCCTTGGCACTCGACTGCAAACTAACTCCCAACTGGGAAGCTACTTGTCCGTTCAAATTCTGAGTTATGAGACAGCACAACATTCAGTTTCAAACCTTCAAGCAAATTCAAGTTGAGCCAGCTCAACCTTCAAGCAACAAGGTCGTTTAACAAGTTTAGGGCCTCGTGTTGCGACACGACCCTTTACGTACAAATGTTAAACGGTTTCGGGTTGTGAAACAGCACAACTCTCAATTTCAATCTCCAGGTCGTTTAACAAGTTTAGGGCCTCGTGTTGCGACACGACCCTTTACGTGCAAATGTTAAACGGTTTCGGGTTGTGAAACAGCACAACTCTCAATTTCAAGTTACCAGGTCGTTTAACAAGTTTAGGGCCTCGTGTTGCGACACGACCCTTTACGTGCAAATGTTAAACGGTTTCGGGTTGTGAAACAGCACAACTCTCAATTTCAAGCTACCAGGTCGTTTAACAAGTTTGGGGCCTCGTGTTGCGACACGACCCCTCATGTGCAAATGTTAAACCTATTCAATCATTCTATTCTATCTAGAATATCAACACTCAGATACATAATCCGAGACACCTTCGCTGCCTCGACGTGCAGCAAAGTCCAAAGACAAGCTCTCAGCCCCAACACATCTCGACATGAAGATCAAGGTCCAACGCGTTCTGCAGCATTCAGCCAACGTCGCTCCAAAGGCAGGACATCCCTCAAACTTACCAAGTCACTACATAAGACTTCTACCACTCGACACTCATATAAGAGAGCATCACGCGCTCTCATTCTCGAGGAAGACGCGTTCTGGAAGTCCACCATCGATGAGGGGGTGAATCTACAATCTTTCATAGCCAGCATCAACGACGAGACGACTATCACCCAGGAGTCGCGTGATCTTCCGGCCAACCCTCAACAATCTTCCGACGTTGCAGATCGTCCTAAGATTCAAAAGCCGATTGACAGAGGCGAAAACTCATCAACCATTCGAGGGCAAAGTCTGAGGCCAGAACCCCAGCATTCGAAGGCAAAGTCCAAACCTAATTCTAGTATTTGGCAGTAAAGTCCTAAGCCATAGCCTCGGCTCCCAACAGAGAATTTTGAAACACAATTGATGCTCGGCTGTGAAAAGTCGGAGGCCGTAGCTGACAGTTGCAGGCAAACCGTTCAGGGGGTAGTCGGAGCATTCGATGATTGGACATCCAGTAGTGACCGGTCGTCTCGATCGATCAGTCAAACTTCTAGGCTATTTTCGCAAGGTTCAGCAAGAAAAGTCGATCCCCTAAACCGTTGTCAGTTAGCGGCAATCGATCGATTAGCCCTTCGTCTGGAGTTGCCCTTGTTCGTCCATGCACTCGACGTAGCATGGAGGCCCACGAGCTCCGAAGCGCAACCACATTGAAGTTCGATTAGGAAATTACACTTATACCTGTTGGTGGGTTATAACAGCTGAGGTGGTCATTCAATCACAGCATTTCAAGAGCATGCAATCGACAATTGGGATTCATTTTTTACACTGGGACCCAACTCCAAACCAGGGGACTGCTCCAAGTCTCCAACTTTAGAGAGAAGATCCCACTTGGAATCCAACTTGCCCTTCAATCCAACTCAACTTCCCACTTGGAATCCAACTTGCCCTTCAATCCAACTCAACTTCCCACTTGGAATCCAACTTACCCTTCAATCCAACTCAACTTCCCACTTGGAATCCAACTTGCCCTTCAATCCAACTCAACTTCCCACTTGGAATCCAACTTGCCCTTCAATCCCATTGAGAGTTCCACTTGGGATCCAAGTTGCCGTTCAAATCCAACTCTCAAACAAGAGCAAACACCAAACCTCTATCAAACGGCCAGCATTCATGCATTCAAAAGAGCACAGCTGCAACGTTGAGCCCGTGACTACACAGTGGGGTTTGAGCTGTCTCAACCCGTGACTTGTGATCCCCCGGCCCTGTGACTGCAGTACCCTCTCTGCTCCGGCGTCCTGCAAGCACGAGCACTCTCTCCTCCTCTCCAAGCGGCTGCAGATCGGTGATCCGGCGACGGCCACCTCTACGCCCTCGGCTCCGATCGGCAGCGCACACCCGATCAAGCACAGCTGCAGCGTCCCCCCCTTCACCGACAACGCCAACTCCATCGTAGATCGACTGCCGGCGACCGATCGGACGAAACCAACCGGTCAAGGTTTCGGTGATCGGTCGCCAAGGGGGTTTTTCTGCAGATTTAGTGCAAAATTCACCCGATCATAGCCTCCGATCGGTCGAAATTGCCCGATCGGTCGAATTTGACCGATCGGTCAAAATCGCCCGATCGGCGAGACTCGATCCCCTTCTTCCCCTTCATTTTCTATCTGATCGGCGAAAAATACTACTGGATCTGGTGCCAAACGGGGGTATTTTGCCGATCAACCCTTCTTTGACCGGCTGTTTTTTGTCCGATCGGTGAAATTCACCCGATCGGCAAAATGCACCTGATCGGCGAAATGCACCCGATCGGCGATTTGCACCCGATCGGCGATTTGCACCCGATCAGTAACCTCCTCCCGATCAATCAATCTTCTCTCTTGATCTGTTTTTGTCCGATCGGTGAATTTCACCCGATCGGTGAAATTCACCCGATCAGTGCCTCCGATCGGTCGAATTCGATCGATCGATCAAAATTCGCCCGATCGGCAAAACCTCGATCCTCTAATTCTCCCAAACTCCACCTGATCGGCCAAAATCCTACTGGATCTGGCGTGAAACGTGGGTATTTTGCCGATCAACCATTTCTTGACCGGCTGTTTTTTGTCCGATCGGTGAAATTTCACCCGATCGGCAAAATTCTCCCGATCGTCTTCCACCTGATCGGCCAAAATCCTACTGGATCTGGCGTGAAACGTGGGTATTTTGCCGATCAACCATTTCTTGACCGGCTGTTTTTTGTCCGATCGGTGAAATTCACCCGATCGGCAAAATGCACCCGATCGGCGATTTGCACCCGATCAGTGACCTGCTCATGATCGGAGATTTGCACCCGATCGGCGATTTGCACCCGATCAATAACCACCTCCCTCCCTCAACCTGATCGACATCCAAATCCGACAACTCCCCTACAGCATCCTCAAAATTTCAACAATCTTGGGTCAAGGCCATCCTCCCCTCTTCGATCTAATCCATCAGATCTAATCCGCGACCCTGGCAGAGGGTCTTCCGTTGATCGGTCAAATTTGACCGATCACTTTTTGACCGATCACTTTTGACCGATCAAATTTGACCGATCACTTTTTGACCGATCAAATTTGACCGATCATTTCATTTTAGCCGATCGGTCAAGTTTGACCGATCGGCTAAAATTATCCGATCGGTCAAATTTTCTACTGAATCGGTCAAAAAACCATGTTTTTTGACCGATCACCCGATCCTTGACCGGTTGAATTTTGACCGATCGGTCAAAATTGACCGATCAATCAAAATTAACCGGTCAGTCATTTTTATGCTAACACTCGACAAAAAACTCCTCTTCATGTGTGACAGGGGGTCGTTAACTTTGCACCACGAGTCCAAGCCAGCCAAGGAGGCCTCTTAGCTAACTTGGAGGGGGTAACTGTGGGTGCAAATTTTGGCAAGAAGTCTGCAAACAGCGGGACCCACCGGCCCTGCCTGGTGGGCCCCCGAAGACCACAGCGGGACCCACCGGCCCTGCCCGGTGGGCCCATGAAGGCTTTCGAGGGACCCACCAGCCCTGCCTGGTGAGCCCCCGAGTACCACAGCGGGACCCACCGGCCCTGCCTGGTGGGCCCCCGAGGACAACAGCGGGACCCACCGGCCCTGCCTGGTGAGCCCCCGAGTACCACAGCGGGACCCACCGGCCCTGCCTGGTGAGCCCCCGAGTACCACAGCGGGACCCACCGGCCCTGCCTGGTGGGCCCCCGAGGACAACAGCGGGACCCACCGGCCCTGCCTGGTGAGCCCCCGAGTACCACAGCGGGACCCACCGGCCCTGCCTGGTGGGCCCCCGAGGACAACAGCGGGACCCACCGGCCCTGCCTGGTGGGCCCCCGAGTACAACAGCGGGGCCCACCGGCCCTGCCTAGTGGGCCCCCGAGGACCACAGCGGGACCCACCGGCCCTGCCTGGTGGGCCCCCGAGGACAACAGCGGGACCCACCGGCCCTGCCTGGTGAGCCCCCGAGTACCACAGCGGGACCCACCAGCCCTGCCTGGTGAGCCCCCGAGTACCACAGCGGGACCCACCGGCCCTGCCTGGTGGGCCCCCTAAGACGGCAGCAGAGCCCACCAGCTTTACCTGGAGGATCCCCAGATACGACAGCAGAAACCGCCATTTACCCCGGAATTCCTCCCAGAGAAGCCTATAAATAGCAGAGCATTCGAATGTAAAAGGATCGAATCTGAGATCGAACTCTCAGTTCTAAAACCAGAGCTCTGGGATTTCAAACTTCTCATCTACCATCTCTCTTTGATCTTCTTCTCTCCTTCAAAGAGATCAGAGTGTTTCTAGTGATACTCGGCCTGTCGAGATCACTTCGACATAAGTGTTAGTGAATTCGGGTTGCTCCCTATAGCACGGAGACGTAGGCTTCGGCTGAACTCCGAGATCACATCTTGTGTCACAATCTCTCTGATGGCATTTCTCTGTTTACATATCAAAAGCAACAACTTCAATCAATAGATCGACCAACGATCTTCGACGTCAACTTCGACTCCAATTGACTGGTGCTGTGAGAGTCTTCGGGTCGGCACGAAGATTTTCCCCCACACGACCCCCTCCAGTGACCCACGACCCCCCGGAAGCTCCATGGGGGGACAGGGTCGCCGGAGGGGGTCGATGGTCGCTGGAGGGGGTTGGGTCTTCATTGGAAGGGGGACGGGGTCCTGCCGGAGGGGGACGGGTGGCCGGAGTCCGTCGGGGGGGTGCCGGAGGGGTTCGGGGTCCTGCCGGAGGGGGTCGGGAGTGGCCGGTCGCCGGAGGGGGTCGGGCCTTCATCGGAGTGGGCCTGTGGAGAGAGAGAGAGAGAGAGAGAGAGAGAGAGAGAGAGAGAGAGAGAGAGAGAGAGAGAGAGAGAGCTGTAACAATATAGCTGTAACAGGTTTTTGTTTTTTTTTTTTTATTGGACGGTTTGATCATCCCAATCGGACGGCTGCCAGTGACAGCCCATTTGAGCAAATGGACTGTCAGCTCATACCCCGTATTCTATATATATATATATATATATATATATATATATATATATATATATATATATATATATATATATATATATATATATATATATATATATATATATATATATATATAGATATATATATATATATAGTAGTGATATATTGCGGTAGGATAACGTGCGGCCACCCCCTTCCGGGGTATTTTGGGAATTTTTTTTTTGGGAATTGATCACCCACCCTTAGATAGCACACACAAAAAATTTCAGCCCGATCCAAGTGCTGTAGGCCGTCCAAATGTGATCGACTTTTATTGGTCGTTCATTTTTTTCGTCATTTTGATCAACACATTTGGACGGCCTACAGGGCTTGGATCGGGCTGAAATTTTTTGTGTGCGCTATCCAAGGGTGGGTGATCAATCCCCCAAAAAAAAAAATTCCAAAATACCCCGGAAGGGGGTGCCGCACGTTAAGACTGCACGTTACCGGCCGCAGATTTGCATCCGGCTCAAGTCATTTACAGACAACTGGCAATGAACACAACCGTATAGATAGTATAACTTTTGCCATGTGAATTGTGCCGGACACAAGTCATTTACTTCAGAACCTTTTTTTATGGAAGGTAAAACTATAAAAAAGGTAAAACTTACGACGGTCGTATAAATTTGTGTTAGTAACAACGTCCATATGATTTACTGCACTGAGAGCCCTCATTTGGGTTGAAGCCCGCCGAAAAATAATAACTTCCCATCACATCCATCAGCCAGAGATAAAATGCACATTTATGAGACCACAAATCCTTGTATTATCATTATTCTGCAACAAATCTCAAATTTGCAGAGGAAAGTGTCAGGTGAATCTCCTGGGAAAACAAACAACAAACACCGTGCGCATTGAACACACAAGAATGGTTTTCCCAGAAATTCTCACACAGCTAGCTAGGGAGAAGCAAAAGAGAGGTATGCAAGTTTGAGAAATCCTGGATAACAGAACAGAAGCAGCATTCAGAAAGTGGGGTACAAATGAGGGAAGCTGGGAGGGAGGGGGGAGTGAATCCAGCGCTAGTATCAGCAGCAAGATCAGAGATCTGTAATGGGTGCGGCTGTACGCTTGACAGAAGCACACTTGATCAGATGGTTGTAGCTGCCCTTCTCCTTGAAAAGCTGAGAGAAATGGTGCTTGCAGTAGAGGATGCCTTCAAGGGCAGCGTAGTTCGAAGGAGAGATGGCACAGCCTCCATGGGAGCATTTGAAACAGAACTTGTGATATGCCTGCCCTTCAACAGTCACCTGCAATAATCCCACAGAAAAACCACCCAAATCAAAACGGATGCAAACACAGATTGCTTGAATGAAATAATACATAAACAAATTCTTTTAAAAAGTTTTTCGTGAATCCGAAGAAAATAGAGAATTAGCATAATAATTTTGAAGGGCAGCATCAGCGGCTCACGGTTTTTAAAACACATCTTGTATGTATGTTGGGGGTGGGAAGTTATTTATATATATATATATATATATATATATATATATATATATATATATATAGAGGGGTGTTCTGCGTGCATCGCACGCACCGCAGCAGTGCATCAGACGGCTGCGGTGCGGCGCCGCACGCACCGCACGCCGCATCCTAACATTCCTCTCTCTCTCTCTCTCTCTCTCTCTCTCTCTCTATATATATATATATATATATATATATATATATATATATATATATATATATATAGGGAGAAGGGATGCTGGACCTGAGGTGCAGCGTCGTAGCTGCACCTCAGGTATTGTTTTACCATCCTAAAAGTTTTGGAATTTGATGAAATTTGGTGAGGATGTTGTCGAGGGTAAGATGATCATCCTCACCAATTTTCATCAAATTCCAAAACTTCGAGAGGGGTCAAATGGTCGAAGCAAAATCAGTTGTCCGCAGTCACCGTTAAAATCAGCAGGTTTTGCTTCGACCATTTGACCCCCCTAGAAGTTTTGGAATTTGATGAAAATTGGTGAGGATGATCATCTTACCCTAGACAACACCCTCACCAAATTTCATCAAATTCCAAATCTTCTAGGTAGGTAAAGAAGCGAGAGGTGCAGCGTTGTTGCTGCACCTCGGGTGCAGGCTTCCCGCCCCCATATATATATATATATATATATATATATATATATATATATATATATAGAGAGAGAGAGAGAGAGAGAGAAATGCTATAATGCGGTAAGTGCGGCATCGCACCGTTGCCGTCTGATGCACGGCTACGTGTATGCGATGCACGCAGCGCGTGCATCAGACGGCTGCGGTGCGATGCCACACTTACCGCATACCCCTATATATATATATATATATATATATATATATATATATATATATATATATATATATATATATATATATATATATATATATATATATATATATATATGGGGAATGCTTAGGTGCGGTCCGTGCGGTCAGGAGCCGTCCGATGCATCGGCCGAGTGCATTCGATGCACAGAGTGGTACATCGGACGGCTACGGACTGCAGACCGCACTTAAGCATCCCCCTATATATATATATATATATATATATATATATATATATATATATATATATATATATATATATATATATATATAGAGAGAGAGAGAGAGAGAGAGAGAGAGAAAGTGAGGGGGGGGGGGGGGCTGTTATGCTGAGCTGTGAGCTGCGATAGGAGAGAATGAGCTGCGGGTATTTTGACCCCCCTAGAAGTTTCGGAATTTGATGAAATTTGGTGAGGGTGTTGTCTAGAGTAAGATGATCATCCTCACCAATTTTCATAAAATTCCAAAACTTCTAGGGGATCAAATGGTCAAAGTAAAATCTGCAGATTTTAACGGTGACTACGGACGGCAGATTTTGTTTCGACCATTTGACCCCCCTAGAAGTTTTGGAATTTGATGAAAATTGGTGAGGATGATCATCTTACCCTAGACAACACCCTCACCAAATTTCATCAAATTCGAAAACTCCTAGGGGGGGCAAAATACCAGCAGCTCACTTTCTAAACCGGCAGCTCACAGCTCACTGTAACATTCCCCTATATAAAGTGAGCTGTGAGTTGCCGGTTTAGAAAGTGAGCTGCGGGTATTTTGCCCCCCTAGGAGTTTTGGAATTTGATGAAATTTGGTGAGGGTGTTGTCTAGGGTAAGATGATCATCCTCACCAATTTTCATCAAATTCCAAAACTTCTAGAGGGTCAAATGGTCGAAGCAAAATCTGTAGTCCGTAGTCACCCGCAACAATTTTCATCAAATTCCAAAACTTCCAGGGGGTCAAATGGTTGAAGCAAAATCTGCAGTCCGCAGTCACCCGCAACAAATTTCATCAAATTCCAAAACTTCTAAGGGGGTCAATAACCGCATCTCATTTTCACCTAACGCAGCTCACAGCTCAAAGTAACAGCTCTCTCTCTCTCTCTCTCTCTCTCTCTCTATATATATATATATATATATATATATATATATATATATATATATATATATATATAGTGAGAGAGAGAGAGAGGGAGAAATGAAAAAATACAGCGTGCGGTGCGTGCAGTGTCGTACCGCAGCCGCCTAATGCACTGCTGCATGCATCGCACGCACCGCAGCGGTGCATCAAGCGGCTGCGGTGCGATGCCGCACCCACCGCACGCCGCAGCCTAACACGCCTATATATATATATATATATATATATATATATATATATATATATATATATATATATATATAAGGGAGGGATACTCTTACTCATGGCCTCTTACTCATATAGTTACCTATGATCCGGGCCGTCCATTGGATCCCGACGTACGGTTCGGATTAGATGGGGAGTTAAAACAATGGTGTTTGCATTAAATGCAGGATTTTAATACGGGCATTAATGCGGACACCATTGCTTTAACTCTCCATCTAATCCGAACCGTACGTCGGGATCTAATGGACGGCTCGGATCATAGGTAACTATATAAGTAAGAAGCCATGAGTAAGAGTATCCCTCCCCATATATATATATATATATATATATATATATATATATATATATATATATATATATATATATATATATATATATATATATATATATATATATAGCTGTTTCGTTGAGTTGTGAGCTGCTGTAGGAGAAAATGAGCTGTGGGTATTTTGACTCCCCTAAAAGTTTTGGAATTTGATGAAATTTGGTGAGGGTGTTGTCTAGGGTAAGATGATCATCCTTACCAATTTTCATCAGATTCCAAACCTTCTAGGGTCATCAAATGGTAGAAGCAAAATCTGCAAATTTAACGGTGACTGCGGATGGCAGATTTTGCTTCTACCATTTGATGACCCTAGAAGTTTTGGAATTTGATGAAAATTGGTGAGGATGATCATTTTACCCTAGACAACACCCTCGCCAAATTTCATCAAATTCTAAAACTTCTAGGGGGGTCAAATCAATCGCAGCTCATTTTCTCCCTTGACAGCTCACAGCACAACTAATCAGTCCTATATATATATATATATATATATATATATATATATATATATATATATATATATATATATATATATATATATATATGGGCATGCTATAATGCGACATGCGGTTAGTGCGGCACCGCACCGCAACCGTCTGATACACGCGCTGCGTGCATCACGCAGCGCATGCATCAGACGGTTGCGGTGCAGTGCCGCACTAACCGCATGCCGCACTAACCACATGCCGCATTATAGCATCTCTCTCTCTCTCTCTCTCTCTCTCTATATATATATATATATATATATATATATATATATAGAGAGAGAGAGAGAGAGGCCTGTTACGTTGAGCTGTGAATTGCGGTAGGAGAAAATGAGCTGCGGATATTGACCCCACTAGAAGTTTTGGAATTTGATGAAATTTGGTGAGGGTGTTGTCTATGGTATGATGATCATCCTCACCAATTTTCATCCAATTCCAAAACTTCTAGAGGGGTCAAATGGTCGAAGCAAAATCTGCAGATTTTAACGGTGACTGTGGATGACAGATTTTGCTTCGACCATTTGACCTCCCCAGAAGTTTTGGAATTTGATGAAAATTGGTGAGGATAATCATTTTACCCTATACAACACCCTCACCAAATTTCATCAAATTCCAAAACTCTTAGGGGGGTCAAAATACCCGCAACTCACTTTCGAAATTGGCAGCTCACAGCTCACTATAACATTCCTCTTTCTCTCTCTCTCTCTCTCTCTCTCTCTCTCTCTCTATATATATATATATATATATATATATATATATATATATATATATATATATATATATATATATATATGGGTCAGGATAGGCTGACCCAGCAAATTTTGACCCATATTTTTACCCAGCATCCTAATCGTTGAATTCGGGTTTCAAAATGTGTTGATTTTTTATATACATGTTGTCTATGGTATGTTGATCATCCTCACAAAAAATCAGCACATTCTAAAACCTCTAGGTGCATCAAATGTCATAAACTTTTTTGACCGTTGATTTGAAGAACACATTTGATACACCAAGAGGTTTTAGAATGTGCTGATTTTTTATGAGGATGATCAACATACCAGAGATAGCACCTCTACAAAAAATTAGCACATTCTGAAACTTGAATCCAATGATTAGGATGCTGGGTCAAATATGTATTGTCGGCCGATCCTGACCATATATATATATATATATATATATATATATATATATATATATATATATATATATATATATATATATATATATATAAAGAGGCCCCCTCTAGTGCACACTTTTAGTGCGCACCTTTGGTGCGATCCGAGCACCATGAGCCGCCCAATTTAATTTGTATGGCAGTGATGCATTGTTTGTTCGGTGGATGTATCACACCTATACGTATGTTTGCTCGCTAACACAATACGTTGCGGCACTCTATTGCATATGTTGCACTGCTTCCAGTGCATATGTTACCCTACATGGAGCACAACAAACATCATATGTTGATGTGCTCCGTAAATGGAGTTACAGCACTTCCAATACATATGTTTCTGGTCTGGGTCGCAGGGACAGGGTCGCACCAAAGGTGAGCACTTGAGGGTTTCTCTCTCTCTCTCTCTATATATATATATATATATAATGGCGATACATTGCGACCGCTTATCGTGTGGCTTAACGTGTGCCACCCCCCTCCGGGAGTTTTTTTTGAAATTTTGTTTTTCGAGGTTGATCACCTACCCCTTAATAGCACACACAAAAAATTTCATCTCATTTCAAGACCAATAGGCCATTTAAATGTGCTCGACTTTTATCAGTCATTCATTTTTATTGTCAATTTGATGAACACATTTGAATGGCCTATAAGTCTTAGAATGAGCTGGAATTTTTTATGTGCTATCAAAGGGGAGGTGATCAATCCCCAAAAAATATTTCAAAAAAAAAAACACCTATGGGGGTGCCGCATGTTAAGCCACACGATAATCGGCCGCACAGTGTCAGCACCTTATATATATATATATATATATATATATATATATATATATGAGGGCTGGGTTCCTATGACATGTCATAGGGAGTACCCTATGACATACGATGAATTAGTAATGCTAGAATGTTTAGAATGTGATGAATATTTTTGAGGATGATCGCCTTACCTTAGATAGAATGTCCACAAAAAATGAGAGCATTCTAAAACTTGTTGGGGCATCAAATGCTAGAAGCTTTATTGGCCATTCATTTTAACCGTTAAATTGAAAAGCATATTTGATGCCCTTAGAAGTTTTAGAATGTGCTGATTTTTTGTGGGTGTCCTATCTAAGATAGGGTGATCATCCTCATTAAAAATCAGAGCATTCTAAATATTCTAGGGTTACTAATTAACCACATATCATAGGGTACTCCCTATGACATGTCATAGGAACCTATATATATATATATATATATATATATATATATATATATATATATATATATATATATATATATATATATCCCACAATCTTTTCTTTTTCCAGGCAATGTGGTACTAATTTGTGACGTTGGACTCTCACCTCACCGCACCTCACCGCAACTCATCTATCTTGGCTCTTCCCGCCTTAGGAGCCTTGGCCATTGGATCTTGGTCGTCGCATATGGTAACCTCAATCTAGAAGAACCAAACTTTAACAGTCATGAAGTTTCTCTTGATACGTCTTTGTTAATCAGGGACAATCACTATTCCTCTATCATGCGTCTTCGCTATTCCACTATCATGAGTCTCCATATAATCAAGGTTCTAAAAAGCGTTAGGCGCTAGTCGGGCGGTGGGGGGCCGCCTAGCGCCTAGGCATTTTGCCTTTTTTTAATTATTTTAATTATTATTTTGATATTATATAATATACATATGTTAAAAAATTAATATAAGTTCAAGATTATCCCAAACCATTATTTTAAAGAACAAGTATATAACCATAATTCAAGATTGAGTGATTAACAAGAACAAAAGCAAACATGGTCCGCCTAGCCAGCCTCAGCCCGCCTGGTCCGCCTGGCCAGTCTCAGTCCGCCTGGCTCGCCTGGGCCGCCTGGCCAGCCTCAGCCCGCCTAGGCGGCTGCCTAGCCCCGCCTAGACGGCCGCCTAGCTCCGCCTGGGAGCTTGGCCGCTTTTCTGGAGTGTCTAGAGCCTGGACCACTTTTTAGAAAACTGCATATAATATTATAACGAATTACATGTTAAACTGCTCTTCCTCAGAAGAAAGTGGTTCTTAAATATTTATAGTTTGAAAGCAGCACTCATATATGTTAAATTGCTCTTTCTAGGAAGGTCTCGTCAACCTACTCCAAAAAGATATGAATAAGTGGCTTCCCAAGGTCAATACAACTGCTGACCCAAAAGCCAATGAAGTTGGACCCCTTAGAAACAATACATAAGAATCCAGGCTGACATCCGCAAAATCCATCTGAGAAGAAAGGAGCAAAAAAGGAAATAATAGTTCGTAATGACAATCCTGTATCTTGAAGAGATAAAACTGAACAAATTGGGGCACTAGGAAATGTGAGAATTGTGCCAATCAATTCATGCATGAAAATAATTTTGACGCTCTACATATATTGCTATAAAAAAATCATCTTAAGTGGTAGGGTCACAATTACGTAGTAGAGAATTAGCATTCCTCGTACGGGAACACGAGGCACATATTGGCATAAAGAGTTAGAAAGTTCAAAATAAGCAATTTGTACCTACCTTGCATAAGCATCACATTGAAATACAATGCTCTAATCAGGAGATTTTTTTGAGAAAACTATAATTGACAAATAAATCTAAAGCTGCATGCTGTGCAACGAATCTGAAAGTTGGAACATAGGTTGTCACTTGACAATAGATTTTATATCAAAAGGACGTAATTTTATTTAATGTGTGGCCTACGACCAGATGAAAAGCATTATAAGAAAAACAACCACTTAAATCACACGCTGCTAATATAAACAAGAGGGACACTCTTATAAACCATGGAGATGAATTTTCCAGAACATTCGGTTCTGCGTAATCATGATCCAACCTTTTCTAGCGGGTAGGCCGTCTTGCCACAAGTGGCACATTTATCTTGTGTTCCAGAAAACATGCCGGCAGCTTTGCTGGGAGACCTTGTCTGATAGCAAGACATATCACATATGAATCATAAAACATTCTAAGGAGGTTATTTCCAATATAAATTTTAGGGAGAAAACAAAGCTACCATAGGCAACTAGATGAAAAATAACGCCTTAAGCAACTCACCAGCTCCGGAGTCAACTTCTCAGCAGCCTTTGCCGCTGCCAAACAACAAAAGTACATGGGGAAATCAAACAAAGAAATAAAAATCTTCACATAAATTATCGAACTCTAACCAACTCAATGGAGATGTCTCACGTGACTGGAAGCTCTTGTTGAAGCTGCCCGTCTCCCTAAAGAGCTGTTCAAAATGAGGCTTGCAATACAGAACACCTTCCAGTGAAGAATAATTACTCAACTGACAATAAACAAAAACAGAAAAAAGATATTACATAGATAGCACTCTACAATTGAATATAGTGTCTTTAGTACTATTTTCTAAAGGTGGCAACTTCGCTTTGAACTATAAGTCTCAGGAAAACAAATGATATACTCTTAGCAATCCTTTTTTATTAGATTAAATATGTTCAAAGCCATTGAAACGCTCCAAGTACTTCGACATAAATTAAATATCCTAGCGTTAGACAAGTGATATACTCTTAGGAATTGTTTCTATTAGAATAAATATGTTCAATGCCATTGACTGCTCCAAGTAATTCGACTTAACTCAAATAATCTAGCATTGCCCACCAAACCCCAAACTTCATAAGATGTCCTGAGACAATGAAGCCTCGTGTACCTAATCAGATGCCTAGCTTAAATTTAGCTAAAGCATGTATTTCCCAAACTTGTATTAGCTGTTGCTGTCAAATGTAAAAATGTTCGACGAAAGCTTTCTCCCTCTCTACATGGAGATGTCAGAGAATGTACTTTTGTATAGGCTTCTCTTTCTTTCTTTGCATTCTTTATGTGGTATGTACAACCAAGAGGGTGGCCACAATCATCAATTTGTATATATACTTTAGGTTAATGCCCTAATGAGATGAATTCCACCTGCTTCACAAGTTTCATCGTTTCATTGTAACAAAGTCAAGAGTGGAAATTCATTGCCAGTCGCAACCTTGTCACCTTCGTCGATGAAGCCGCATCACAGTTTGATGCGGCACGTTGTTGAACTGTTCTTTTATTATCGAGGCTAGATTCACAGCTTGCCGAGGTCGGATGTGTAGACGAATGAATCCCTTCTTTCTCAAGGCATCATCCTCGTAGCCACCGCTGCAAACCCACCTTCCTATGAACTTCGTAGATAGAAGCTCTATCTAGAGATCCATGGACCTCCATCGAGAGATCAGCGTGAAGCTCCATCACCGATGAAGCTCCACAGACATCGCCGACATCATCATAGACATCACCATCAAGTCAACAACACCACTGGCGACTACACTTCATCATTGGTGGTGATTGCTCCATCGTCGACGACTGTAGCGGGGATGAAGTAGAAGGCGATGCTGAAGTGACTAGGGTTTTCTTAGCTGTTGATCGGATGTGCATAGAAAACCTTATCAACGATTGGATTGATCCAATGGGCAGGGTAAATTCAAGTAAATGCTATGTTACCTAAGTTTCTTAAGTCATTTGGAGCTAGCATTCTTACCATAGTTAAGTCAATTGGAGCTTCAAACCCCTTAAGCTATTTGATCGTTTGGAGCTTCAAGTTTCTTAAGACTATCTACCTGATCCGAACGCTACAGAACTTCTTCCTCTCAGAGACCTCTTTGCACCAAATAGTGTGATACAAAACCTGTGCATTTTTGCAAACCTTTTTTTCTAGATAACCCTCGACCAATGTTTCAAAAGGCGTTCGAGACTTACGCCTCGAGGCGAGGCGGTCCTGTACTGCCTCGAGGCTCACGCCTCAACAGCCATATATAAAAGCCTACGCCTCTACAGTAAGAGGTGTACGCCTTTGTCCGAGGCGTTTGAGGCGAACGCCTCTAGCTGACGCGTGAAACATAGGGCAGGGAGGGGTTAAAACTAAGGTTAGTGGGGAGGGGGGCACGAAGGGTATGATATGTAAATCACCCATATGGGCCCTCTTTTCACTCATTGAAACCTCCTAAACCCTTTTAGATCTCTTTAGGTTTTGAAATCCTTTTGTCCCCAAAAACCCAAAATCAAGATCTAGTGCTCTTTTATTCTCCGATTTTGATTCTGAAGCTTGTATTCTTCTTTGTGTATTGTCTACCATCTACAAGTGGGAAATCAAGATTTGTTTTAAGTTTAGAGGTATGGATCATTATCCTGCTTCTTCTGCTAGATTTTTTATGAGTTTTTTGTATTTTATCAATGTACTTGTATCATTATTTGTTTTTTTTTAATCTTGACAATGTTAGTCCTATGTTGGTATTTTATTGTTTGTTGTTACTTGATACTTGCTAATTTAATTATTATATTAAATATTAAAGAATAGAGCTTGTTTAAGCAATTTGATTTTCCATTCATACCCTCTGCAGTAAGAGGCGTACGCCTTTGTCCAAGGCGTTTGAGGCGAACGCCTCTAGCTGACGCGTGAAACATAGGGCAGGGAGGGGTTAAAACCAAGATTTGGGGGGAGGGGGGCACTAAGGGTATGATATGTAAATCACCCACATGGGCCCTCTTTTCACTCATTGAAACCTCCTAAACCCTTTTAGATCTCTTTAGGTTTTGAAACCCTTTTGTCCCCAAAAACCCAAAATGAAGATCTAATGCTCATTTATTCTCCGATTTCGATTCTGAAGCTTGCATTCTTCTTCTTTGTGCATTGTCTACCATCTACAAGTGGGAAATCAAGATTTGTTTTAAGTTTAGAGGTATGGATCATTATCCTGCTTCTTCTGCTAGATTTTGTATGAGTATTTTGTATTTTATCAATGTATTTGTATCATTATTTGTTTTTTTTTAATCTTGACAATGTTAGTCCTATGTTGGTATTTTATTGTTTGTTGTTACTTGATACTTGCTAATTTAATTATTATATTAAATATTAAAGAATGGAGCTAGTTTAAGCAATTTGATTTTCCATTTTATTGTTAGATTGTTAGATGGAGTTCTCAAGCATGTCATATAAGGTATTTTCTAACACATTGTGATTTATTATGCATACCTAGTTGAATTAGTATTATACATTCAATATTAGTATATATTTTGATTTATTTCATTTTTAAAACTTTTTTACCAAAACGCCTCGAAAGAATTCGAGGCTTAAGCCTCGCCTCTCTAGAGGAAAAACGTCTCAGTACACCTTTCGCCTTTTTAAACATTGCCCTCGACAACCTTTGTTCCCTTTCATAAGTGAGTTTTCTAAAAAACCTCAACATCTTTTGTTCCTCTTCAAGAGCAGTGTTCTTCACTGTGTTTTATGCTCAGAGAGGAATTGGCAGGCATTATACTTGTGCTCAGAGAAGAATCACACAATGAAACTCCATTTAAGGATCTCGGCTCGCCTCCATCATCGATGGACAAAGAGAATTTCGTAGATTGGTTTGGCATTTTGGGATTGACCCTCTCTTGTCGGAGTCCCTTCATATATGCATTAGGGCAAACTAGGGTGTACTATTTGGATTAGATAGTTCTCTGAAACTATATTTCAATTTTGATTTCATACTTGCATGTTTTCATCGAATGCAAATTTATAGGTTTCATCGATTGCATTTTTATCATGATTTGTGTACTTCGTGATGATGCGTGAGAGAACCCCTTGAGGATTGGACTAAAAACCTCTAGTTATTGGAAGCAAGGTTTAAAATCACGGTATCGGTCGCGGTATCGGTCGGCCCCGAACCGGTATGTACCGGCCGGTACGTACCGGTACCGGCCGATACAGACCGATACCGATTAAGAAAAAAAACCTAAAAAAAACCCAAAAAAAAAAAATTTAACTTGTCGGTACCGGTCCGTACCGGTCGGTACCGGCCTGTATCGGCCTGAACTGGCCGATACGGACCAGTACGTACCGGTACCGGCCGATACGGGCCAGGTATCGGGATCGGATGCAGTACCGGTCTCGAACCGGCCAAAACCGGTACGTACCGGTATCGGCCGAGATTAAAAACCCTGATTGGAAGAGGGAGACCAAGCATCCTAGTGTGGTCCACAGCTACGACCGAATTGTATCATGTGCAGTCCAGATCGCTTTGTTGGTCATTCCCCATTGCAGTCCGAACTGCCGTCCTAACCGCTCCAAGGCATGCGTTTCGCGGATCGTTTCGTGGGCAGACTGGAATCGGGCTGAAACTTGGATGAGTCAAGCCCGACCAGCCTATGTTTAACCTGATGTTGGGTTGGGTTTGGGTAGCCGTAGAAGGGGTTGGGTCTGGGTTAAGAAAAGGCCAAACCCAATTAAATTTGGACGAGCTCGCATTAAGTGTCTGGGTTAACAAATCCAACACGGACTCGATATTCATATATACTAGTTATGCCCATGTCTGTCTGTACTCGAACAGCTGCCTTTGGCAGCAAAATACATTTGGTACCCGCATTCAGCGTTGGTGGTCACATTCGACGATGTCGGCCATTTCTGTTTAACAATTTTTTTTCTAAACGGGTTTGCTAGACAATTATTTTTTCTTTCTCACTATCAATGTTTTAAAAAACGCTAGGCGGACCTAAGGCGGTAGGGGAGTTTCAAGGCCGTAAGGCGGAAGGCGGATGCCTAGACGGGCGCCCAGAGATTGAGACGTCCAAAATTTTATAAAACATTTTACTTAAAATTTGCATAACTATTATGTTTACAGTGTCATCCTTCTTCCAGGAGTTCACAATGGGTCAAATGTGTCGTTATCATTATTCTTTCAGGTGGTCACAATGAGTCAAGAAAGTCATTACACACTAGTGTGCTACTTATAAAAGAAAAAAAAGAAAATTAAAATGAAATAAAGATGGGGAAGAATGGGAGAAAATAACTTATGAATGTCTACTTTTGATGATAACTTCAACGGTCTTTCTATTATGGACATCGAGGAAAGCGGGTCTCGACCTAGGCGATGCGGTCTAAGGCCCAAAATGCCTAGGTGAGCGCCTGAACCGCTTTTTAGAACAATGCTCACTATAATATATATATATATATATATATATATATATATATATATATATATATATATATATATATATATATATATTGTTAAACCCAAAAGAGGAAAGTGAAAAACAGAAATTTGGGAGTAAAGGCTTAATTTACTCATTGGGGCAAATGCCCTATATATCACTATACAAAGGATGGGGTCACCAAAGGGTAAGCATACCCAAAAGAGACTAGAATGACTTATACAAGGATTAAGAATGTATCTACACACTCTAATATACCCCCTCAAACTCAAGGTGGATCATACACCAAGAGTTTGCTAAGAAGATACCGAAAACGCTGAATAGTGTGTGTCTTCGTAAAGAAGCCTGCAAGCTGCTCAGTAGAAGACACATGTGGAAGTGAGAGCGTGCCATTCTTATAGTGATGTCGAACATAATGAGAATCCAGCTCAATGTGCTTCGTGCGCTCATGAAATACCGGATTGCTAGCAATTTGAATGGCACTCCGGTTGTCACAGTGGAGGGGAGTATCCTCGAGTAGGCGACGTAGCCAAACGGCCTCACGCGAAGTACGTGCCATAGCACGATACTCGGCCTCGGTACTAGATAGCGAAACAATCTCATACTTCTTACTTTTCCATGAGATGAGTGAATCACCAAGGAAAATACAAAAGCCAGTGGTGGACCGTCGATCAGTGGGATCACCCGCCCAATCTGCATCGGAAAAGACACGAAGCTCTAATGAAGAAGATGACGAAAACAACAAGGAACGAGTCACCGTGCCTCGAAGATAGTGAAGAATCCTCAGCAGTGCGGTATAGTGAGCTGAGCAAGAAGCGTTGACAAACTGACTAAGAACTCGAACGGCATGGGCAATATTTGGGCGAGTGATCGTCAGATAGACAAGAGCACCAACAAGCTAGCGATAGCTCGTGGGATCCGAAAGCGGCTCGACATCAGTGGGATGGAGCTTCACATTAACCTCCATCGGTGTATCCACGGTCCGTGAATCAGGAAGTGCAGCACGACTCAGTATATCAAAAATAAACTTCTATTGAAAGACCAAGTATCCCCAAGGAGATGAAGCCACCTCAAGGCCGATGAAGTATCGAAGCGGGCCAAGGTCTTTCATCTCAAATTGTTGCTAGAGGTGCCTCTTCAGAGAATCGATAGTAGCAATACCGTCATCGGTAATGATCATGTCATCAACATATAAAAGCAATATCGCATGACCATGAGTAGAGGTGTGAGTGAACATAGCATAGTCATTCATACTCTCTGTAAAGCCGGCGGTAAACACTAAGGACCTGAAGCGCTCAAACCAAGCCCGAAGAGCTTGCTTGAGCCCATAAATGGCCCGACGAAGATGGCAAAAATGCTAGAAATGAGTAAAAAGACCAGAAGGGGGCTCATGTATACCTTCTCAGAGAGATCGCCGTGAAGAAATACGTTCTTCACATCCATCTGGAAGAGTGGCTAGTGACAAGCAGAAGCAACTGCTAACAAAGTCCGGACATAAGTTATCTTCGCAACAGGGTCGAAGGTCTCCTCGCAGTCAATACCATGCTCCTGAGTGAAACTACGAGCAACTAAACGGGCCTTGTATCTCTCAAACGATCCATCGACGCAAGTCTTGATCTGATAGACCCAGCGATAGCTGATAGTATCCTTCCCTGGAGGAAGAGGAACGAGCTGCCAAGTACCAGTCTGCTAAAGGGCTTGCAATTCCTCGGCCATAGCCTACTGCCAGTGAGGAATCTAAACTGTCTCACGGCAAGTTTGTGGCTCCTGAAGAGAGTGATAGTCGCAAGAAATGATTGAAAATGAGGCGAGTAAAAAGAACCTAAGAAAAGCCATATCGATCATATGGATGCCTCGCACGCTTAGTATAGCACGTAGGAGCAGAAAACCTAATGTCACTAGCACCTGAGAGTGGAAACGAAGATGAACCTGAAGTTTCTGCAGAAGAAGTGGTAGCAGACAAAGCAGGTCGAACTGGTGAAGCTAGCAGTATAGGTGGAGCTGGCACTGGCTGACGACGAGTGTAGGTGTAAATAACAAGTGGATGTGTGGGCTCAAGCACGGGAGGAAGAACAGTGGAAGCATCCAGAGGCACGGGGGTAGGAAGAAGAACCGAAGAGGAACTAGATATCTGAAGAAAGGACAAGTCCAAAGAAGAAGATGCTTTTGAGTAGAAGGGTGTGTCCTCGAAGGTCACGTGTTGAGAGATGCGAATAGGACGAACAGAAGGGTCATAGCAACGCCAGCCCTTGTGCTCAGAACTGTATCCTAATAAGACACACTTAGCCAACCGAGAAGTAAGCTTTGTGCGCTCCCCAGGTGGAAGCATGACAAAGCAGGTAAAAACCAAAAGTCTGTAGAACTTTATAATTGGGAACAGTATAATATAGTCATTGAAATGGGGACTGACCAAAAAGAAATGGAGGAGTCCGATTAATCAAATGAACAAAAGTAAGAATAGCTTCCGCTCAGAAGTGGCGAGGAACTGAGGTAGAGAGCAAAAGAGACCGAGTAGTCACAAGAATATAATGATGCTTCCTCTCGGCAACCCCATTCTGTGTAGGCGTGTAAGGACATGATTGCTGGGATAAAGTACCTTGAGAAAAGAGAATGTCACGAAACTCGGAAGAAAGGTACTCTTGAGCACCATCTGAGCGAAAAACTTTGATTCATTTTCCAAATTGAGTGTGGACCATACTAGTAAAATCACGATAGACCTGACACACATCGGACCTACGACGCAGAAGAGTCACTCAGGTGAACCGAGAATAGTCGCCAATGAAACTGACGTAGTAATGAAAACCAGACAAGGACGAAATAGGTGATGGTCCCCAAATGTCATAGTGCACAAGGTCGAAAGGAGAAGTAGACACACTCATTGGAGAAAAAAGAAAGAGCCGAGTGCTTAGCAAGCTGACAACTCGTGTAGGGAGAAGGAGTGAAAGAGATATTACCCAAATATCCGGACTGAAATATGCTTCGAAGGTGCATCGCAGAGGGATGACCAAGGCGGCAATGCCAAAACTCGGTAGTGGAAAGAGCAAGAACACATGAAGCAGCGGAGGATAAGGGAACATGAAGTTGCTCCAAACTATACAGGCCACCATACCTCCGTCCTGTCCCAATTGGACGGCCAATGCGAGGGTCTTCCACCACACAAGAAGACACTGAGAAAGTAACGGTGAAACCGAGATCAGCCAATCTACTAACCAAGATCAGGTTGATCGACACACGAGGTGCATGGAGTACACCTGGAAGTGAGAGATGGCCACTAAGGTCAGAAGATGTGGAGATAGAGCCAGAGCAAGTGATATTTAAAGGAGACCCGTCGACAGTATGAAGCTACAGCTGAGGAGCGACACTGGTACATTCGGTGTCGGTGAGAATAGTAGAATCGGAGGTCTAGTGATGAATAGCTCCTGAGTCAAAGATCCAAGAACCGCTGGAGAGACTCAGACGACACAGACCATGGGTAGACGAATTGGTGCAAGAACCCCCAAAAGTCGCTTTGATCGCCATCGCAGTCCACTTTACTTCACTGCATCTCACCTCACCTCAATGCATTTTACTTCACAGCACAGCACTTCACTTCACTTCACAAGACATCACAACACAACATTTTACTTCACTGCTTATTCACAGCACAGCACTTCACTACACTTTACTTCACAGCACAACACTTCACTTTACAGCACAGCACAATACAACATTTTACTTCACTTCACAGCACAGTGTTGAACCAATGAACCAGAGCTCGAGCAGAGATGAACCAGACTTAATTTGGTACGAAATTAAGTGACTTAATTGGACCGAACCAATCACTTAAGTGAACTGAACTAGTGAAGGCTTGATACAAATCAAGATGCTGAACCGAATCAATGAATCACTGCCACTGCGTAACTTATCCAGTGAACCAAAATGGCTGAACCAAACAAAATAAATTAACCAAACCAGTGAGGTGGCAAGTGAACTTAAGTGAGAGAGACCGGACCACTAATTGAATGAATGGCTAAGATACGAGTTGAGATCACCCTGTGATTAGGGTTTGTCCTTCACTTCAATTCAGAGCCGCCATATCTCAGCATCATTCTCTCTTGCAGATCTCAAATCCGCTTCCTCTTCGATGAGACAGATCTTCTTCGCTAACGGTCTCTTTCCCTTTTTTTCAGCTCTACTCGCCAAAACCCTAATCCCACCGCTAAGTTTTAGCCATGAAGGGAGGGAAATAGAGGGTCGACGCATCGACAGTCACACAGACCTTTAGATTTGAGACAGATCGAAGAGAATTTCCTCGGCAACGACGCCAAATCAAAGCCCGATGATCCAGATGGCAGCAGATTGAAGGCTTGATGCAAACCCAGTAAAGACTTCATGCGGACTGTCGAAGAGGCTCCGATGAAAGCTCTGCGGGCCTCGATGGAGCTTTGATCTCGAAAGCTTGTTGAAGCTTCGATGGAGCTTCAATCTCGAAGGCTTGATGCAGGCTGCGATGCTTGGATTGAAGGAAGTTCTACTAGAGACATGTTAGGGCTCTGATACCCTATTAAACCCAAAAGAGGAAAGTGGAAAACATGAATTTGGGAGTAAAGGCTTAATTTACTCATTGGGGCAAATGCCCTATATATCACTATACAAAGGATGGGGTCACCAAAGGGTGAACATACCCAAAAGAGACTAAAAGGACCTATACAAGGATTCAGAATGTATCTCCACACTCTAACATATATATATATATATATATATATATATATATATATATATATATATATATATATATATATATATATATATATAAGAGCCATAGTCTCATGGACTCATGTAATTATCATATGTATATTACTAATTTACTATATACAAATACAAAAAATGCACAAGGCGACGCCTAGGCTCTCTCTGGACGCCTAGTCTCACCTTGCCGCCTTTACAACTATGAGTTCACTATGGTTCCTTCGTATGGAAAGAGTTAACACTGAGTGAAGGCTCAAGTCTAAAAAACTCCTTCACCGATTGTACAATACAATACTGCCCAACACATTTTAATATTCATATTTTTTAGTTTCAAAATTTTAAATGTTGTGGGTGAAAATATCAAAATTTGAAATTGGATGGTTTCATCTTGTTTTTA
The DNA here is from genome assembly GCA_947650365.1 of Chamaelirium japonicum. NCBI lineage: Eukaryota > Viridiplantae > Streptophyta > Magnoliopsida > Liliales > Melanthiaceae > Chamaelirium > Chamaelirium japonicum. The sequence goes on along the minus strand of OX393555.1, from coordinate 5,629,613 downwards.
TTCAAACTTAGAACCAACGCCACTAGTGTGTTTACCCAGTTAATTGGTTTGTCAACCACTCCACTTTGTTGGCTGGGCCCTATGACTAGGGGGGGGGGGAGGGGGGCAGTAGAACTTCAATACTTCTTTAAGTAAAGCCAAAAAATTAAATACAGTGCATCAAAAAAACACCTCCCAACTCTCTCTCTCTCTCTCTCTCTCTCTCTCTCTCTCTCTCTCTCTCTCTCTCTCTCTCTCCATATTTGAGTTTCTTTATTTGTTGGACAGCCACTACGAAAGGATTCTTTTGTGCCTTGATCGGATCATGTCGAGAGATCAGAGTGAACCTCTTTGGGGTGGTTTTGATGTATCTTGGGAACAAGATATTTGGTTCACCAGCACGAGGGGAGGAATCTTGTTCTTAGGGCAGCTATCAAAAGCCTTGATCCCGAAAATAGTACAATTAAGTTTTATTCTTTATTTATGCTATATCATCTAACTAGTTTTGCTTGCCAAAATTACAGGATCAGGTCGAAGAATAATGAAGTTTCCAATACACGTTAGTCGATCACGACTTGGGTCCTGTCATCACCCAAAATGGACTTGTTAAGGAGCCTTTTCAAGAACTCGACCGTCAAAAAAAGTGTCGATCATCTTGATAAAACATACTTTCCAAAGGTAAAATGAATGATTCCTCGTAGATCCATTAGTGATTGGGCAATCAGAATCATCTTGTTACAAATCATATTGAAACAAATAATGCAATCCAAAAACAGGGAAGAAAAGAAAAGAGAAACCTGTAGGGTTCCTTTGCAGTGATTGCACTTGAAACAGGCTTTGTGATAGGCGACGCCATCGGCATTCAACTGATCCATGACGTAGACGGTCTTGTCACAAACCTTGCACTTCTGCTGTGTGCCGCTGAAAGCCATCGGACGAGGATCTGCGGGATCTCTTAGTCAACGACCTCTCCTGCTCTGTTTCGAACCTCCCCAGATCTCAGACGACCCCTTGGATTCGATCTGTGTAGAAGACGGAGCGGCGGTTGCTTCAGATTTACGATCCTTTGGGGAAGAGAAATGGAGGGGCAGGCAGAGGATAGGAATTTGGAAGAGAAAAGAGAAGAAAAGGAGGCTCTAAGAATGGAAAAGGGGAAGGGAAATGGAAATGGAAATGGAAATGGAAATGGAGGGGCAGGCAGATTGACTGGAAGAGACAAGAGAAGAAAAGAAAAAGCTCAAAGACGGATAAAGGGTCCCTCGTGATGGTCAGCACAAGGCAGGCACATCCGGATGGATATTTAACCTTAATACTATCTATTATAGCAGTGTGGATCGGTCGAACAAGGAATATATGGACAGTCTACCACCAGCCACGTCACTCCAATTTGTCAAGTCAAGAATGAATCCGACGACGTGTCCTCATCCCCCACAAAAACAATTCTACAACGCCCGCCACTCCAGCGGACTGGAATTATTCTTATTCGCTGTCTGTTTGTATTATTCACCCGGGACCCGGACGGACATAATAGGATTGGGAGGTAGTAGATACACCCCAAGAAATACCTGTGGTTGAATCAACTTACAATAAATCCTCCTATAAACCCCGTATTGCAATTGCTCCCTCCCAAAATCCCACCGAACCAAATAGAAAAAAAAAACGAACAATACGTCCTGCCCAAGTTCATTAAATTTATATGTCATGTCATCAATTTAACACGAATCGTTTCTTGCTTAAAAAACAATTAAAATCACTCTAGATTTTCGATTTAAAACCATAAACAATTTTTTTTATATATTTTCATCAAAAACAAATTTTATTATATCAACCGGCCAAATAGTTGTGTTTTTTTTTTACCTAATTGTTACTCTTTATGTGCGAGATAGAGTCAGCTTGGTTTCGCATAGTTAAATGCATTTTTTGTTACAAAGACAATCATATTGTGACTATATGAGCAAAAATGCTGCTACAATCATAGTTACCAAGTCGGAAAACGGAAAAAAAACGGCAAAGGAAAAAATCGGAAAGATACGATGAAAACGAAAAAAACGGAAAAAAAACGTGAAAACATCGGAAAAAATAAAAAAATCTTAAAAATTATACCAAGTATGTATATATGTCATTTTCCAACATTAAGTAATCAAAAGTTCAAAACATATAGCATATATGTTTATTAAGCACGAATAAAATAAAACCCGAACCCAATTTAAACTTGGACCAAACCCGATGTGTTTTATACGTGTTTTATACGCGTTTTTTCCGTTTTAAACGCGTATAAAACGCATACGGAAGTTTTTTTCAAAAAAACGAGTTTTTTTCCTGTTTAATACGTCTTCGGATCGATACGCGTTCTATACGCGTTTTTTTCAAAAAAATGCCCGATTTGGTAACTATGGCTACAATCAATCAACAATTAAGATATTTTACCATATCAAATTGTTACTCTTTGTTAACGGATTGTTACTATTTACCAATTGTTACTTTTTTGCTACGATTGTTACACTTTATATAAAGGGCTAAAATTATCATTTAAAAAATTATGACATTACATGTATGCGGTTGAAGGAATATGCGTTAGCCAAAACTAACGGATTTTTGTTCTTTATCGATTGTTACTCTTTTGCTACGATCGCTACATTTTATTTGTAAGGGTAAAATTATCATTTATAAAAATGTTATTACATGAGCACGGGAGAAGAAGCTCGTGATAGCCAAAGTCCAACTACAGGAGCTTAACGTTCAGTTCAAACTTTACATACCCTTAATGTTAAATGAAATCCTTTTTAAGGAGCTAACATTAATAACCCCATTTTTTTGGGAAATATTATTCATACCCCATAAATCTGTAATTAGCCCCCATTTCCAAGAAACTTGAATACACCCCATTTTTTTTTTTCATACCCCATTCTTTTCCCAAAAATACCCTTCCCCCTTACACCCCACCCTCAATACACCCCAGTTAAATGGCCCGCCCCAACTTGATTATACCCCAATCAAACACATACCCCCTTAAATATACCCCAATTATATGCACTCTTGAATACACCCCACTCTTAAATAAACCCCATGCAGTTGGCTGATACTTGAAGGCACAAGTAGAGCTGCAACTTGGGCGGGCCAACCTGAACCCAACCCGAGTCCAACCCGAACCCAACCCGAATTTGGGTGGGCTAATCCGAGCCCAACCTGAATCATTTCTCCTCGACCCGACACGAAGTTAGTGGGTCTAGGTCAAGGCTAAACGGGTTCGGGTCGTAAATGGGTCGACACGATAGACCCGTTTATTAAACGGGTCGGGTCCGGGTTTAGGGTCTGGACACGGTAGACCCAGGAAGACCCGTTTAGTATTCAATAGGTCATGTCGGGTCGGGTCGGGTCGGGTCTACCAACAATCCGATACTATAATATATAAAACCAGTGGGTCTTTCAGGTCAGGTCGGGTCAAGTCGGATTGGGTCGGATCGGGTCAACTGAATAGATCCGGGTGGTAAACGGGTCTTATCGGGTCTTATCGTGTCTACCTGTTTATTAGCTAGTCGGGTACGGGTTTAGGATCTAGACACGATTAGTTAAACGGGTCGGGTCCGGGTCTAGGGGTTTTGGACACGACACGAAACTAGACACAACACGAACCCGACACGACACGACTCATTGCCACCCCTAGCTGCAACTTGGGCGGGCCAACCTGAACCCAACCCGACTTTGGGCGGGTTAACCCGAACCCACCCCGCACAACCCGACGGGTTGGGCGGGGCTAAGTTTAAACGAGCATTGGGTTGGGTTGGGGTACAAAAGACGCTGAGCAGTGGCTTTGGGGTTTGGGGTATAAAAAAAAGGGCATTGTTGGTATTAAAGGATTGTTGAGTAAGTTATTGAGAAACGCTAGGGATACGGGGGCTAATTACAGATTTTTGGGGTATGAATAAAATTTCCCATTTTTTTTTCACTTATAGCCAACGGTCCCCGAAAATAAATTGCTAGTGCTTAAAGGACGAACAAAAGTACTGTTTAGTCGGCAGTCCTTAAAAATTTGAATCAATCAAACACATGCCACGACTAAAAACACCCTCAACAGCTTATACAAAGACCATAATACCCATGTTATTACAGAAATGTCTCTCATGCGTGAAAACGCATCTTTCAAACAATCAAGCGATCACTCCCCTAGTTCTAATTCAAATTACGAGAACTGCCATTACCAGTTTTAATACTATAAAATGACAAAATAGCCCAAACTAAATCATCAAATTTGCATTATTTTTACCACTTTCTAAAATTAGCCCGCGGACCACCAACTAAACCCACTCTAAACAGAAAAAAACATAGTCAGTCCATTCCTTTTCAGGCCAAATTCGAAGTGGATTTTACTATGAGATTCTGCAAAACAATCTGAACCATCATGAGTTGGAATCAATCAAAGTCGAACAACCAAAATCAAGAATCGCTCCTGAACAGGTAACCAAATGATTCACTTTTTTTGTTTTTTCCTATTATTTTCTTGCAAAAATATTGTCTAAATGCCTAAATTAATAATCTGATTTACATAGAGTAACTTTTGTTACATTTTTCGACTAGATTTTTTAAATTATAAAGCCAGAGTTCTTCTGTTCAACCCTAAAAAATGAGAAAAGTTAATATTAGTTGATATTTATCAAAATTTCTTAAAAAATCCCCAATTTCTTACTTATTTTTTTGATTTTTTGAAAGTTACTCTTTAAACAAACACATACTTCTTAAAATGTAGAGTGACAAATATAGATTGTCACGAAACATACCAAAATATTTCTGAAATTTAAAAAAGTACGAAAGTTCCTCTTCAAAGTCAAAGTAATTGCTTATATCTTTTGAAAGTTTCTCTATGTATAAGCATGTACTGTTTAAAATGTAGAGTGATAAATATAGATTGTCACTCTACATTCTAAAATATTCTTTGAATTATAAAACCTACAAAAGTTCCTCTTCAAAACCTTTGTACACTTAAAGTATTTTGAACATGGTCTACATTTAATAATGAAAATATAGGATTAGTTTCTTACCTAGATGATGATCCAAACCAATTGCCATCTTGGTACGTACCTTAGTACATATTCTTATTATAGAACAGAGAGCCATGGCTACATAGTAATCCACTTGAGTAGGAGACTCAATGGACTGGTCCAATATAACCTAAATACATTCATAGCTCTGATTAGGATTGGTCGCCCTATCAGGATAAACTGTTGGGATGACAGAGCGTGGGTGTCTGCACCACGGTCAATACCAGGCACAGTGTCTGTCGCCGAACGAAACCAACACGGTGCACAGATCGTTGAGCAGACACTGGTGTACTAAGCCGTGTTTCTGCTTAGAGTAAAATAATCTTAAACCCTAAGGAATCATGTCTAGTGGGCTAACCAGTTATGTGGTGCTTTGGCGCACCAATGTGTGAGGATCCAGTTACGTGACCTAAAATCACGGTATACTAGGTCACCCGGCTGGTGTCGCATCAGTGTGCCACTCCTGCTGGCCATCCACACACCCTAACGAGAGGTGTGTTCCTTGGTTTGACCTACGTTGTATTAAACTCTAGCTAAGTAATCATCAGTTGGACTGTTGATCAGATCCGATTACTCGACAGAGTAATCAGAGGTACGACATATGTGGTCAACCTGGAAGGAACCGAGTCATATGAGCACTCAAGTCTGATGGTATTCTCCACCGCTCGAGTTGCATCATGGCACCAAGTGGAGGGACAGCGGGTTTACCACACTAAGCGTAGAGCAGGGGTATACGAGAGAATATAGTAAGTCCAAGGAAATTGGAGTGCAGCCTGTGTCACACTTTGGATGGCTATGCAGATTAACTCGGACTCAAAGGATCGATTGTATACTCGAGCAGTGTATCGATCGAGTCTAAGTTGGAAGCCATAAACTCTGGTCCCTGAAGATTTTACCTTATCCATATTATGTACGGTCCTTGTTCCATCTTCTCGAAACACAGGACGCAGTTAGAGGAAACAAGAAGTCCAAACCTATGCTCCGTGAGTGCTTCGCATTAGTGTACGGTAGATGCGTAACTACGTGTGTACTAAAGAAAAATCCTAGGTTAGTACAGAGACACATTTAGCAATCCCTTGCTATAAGTGGACTCCGCCACATGGGTGCGATGCACCGGGACATATTGCGAGTTGATTAGTTGACTTTACTAGGGGCACCCTATGGGAACCTCAAAGAATAGTGAAATAACTAGTGCACTTCACTTATGTGTGTCTTGCGAAGTCTCGTATACGAGAGACGGCCAACTAGTGACATAGGGGCGTTTTGGTCAAACCATATGCCACTATGCACTAAAGGGGTCGGCCTAGGTGTTAGAAGACTAGTCAAGGTTGGCCCCCTTGTTTATAGAAGGTTGTTGCCTTCAATAAAAGGGCCGGTCATAAGGATAAAAAGTGTACTGGTTTTGACCATTTTCAAAACCAATGAAGAGATAGAGATAAAGAAGAGATTTGAAAGGGTCAATCCTATCCTTTTTGTATCCTTATCCAAAGGGGATAGGACGGCCCTATATAAGGGCAATGGGGGAGAGGGGGGCCGGCCATGCTATTAGGGAAAACCCTAGCCACCCCTCTTTCATCTACTCTCTCGTCTCTCTCCCTTGCTTGCACCATTGGATGGCGACTCATCTTCCTCGCATGGTGTTTCGTAGAAGGAGAAGGCTCATCCCATGGAGGCACTTAGAGATCGATCGATAAGGCGCCGTGCATTGTGCGAGATTGGGTGAAGTAGAAGACGCTTCTCATAATCTTTTGATGTCTAGATTTTACATAGAAGATCAGTAATATTTATGCGACTGTGGGAGCTACAGAACTCCAAACGATATGAAACCACTTAAAAAAGTTGCATCTTGAAATTCTCTAGCTGCAGTCCAAATTTCAGTTTAATCTGAGTTCGTAGGGAAAAGTTATGGCTATTGCACCAAACCTATATCGAGCAGATCCGAGGCTGTCTCTATCGACAAAGAAGAAATTTATCGCAGTGAAAGAATCCGCACGGAGGTGTGGCTTCTAACATATAGATATAGTGTTGAGATAGAATATGTATGCATGCTAGATTATTCTTTTCACTAGATCGACGTTAGAGGATTGCGTAGTTGTCATGCTAGATTCATACATGTACGTGTAGATTATTTCGATAAAATTTTGGTATGTAATGCACACTATCCCCGGTCTTCGGACCTAACTTTGCTTCGTTGCGGGCCTCTACTGAGGATTTATTTCTAAAAGGAGGTACACAGTTTGATATTCCCACCGGATGAGAGTTGTGTTTCCTTCCATGCTGGTTCACCTAGTGGTTTCCTTCAGGACATGGAGGACGCCAGTGCCAGTGGGTGATGGCTTTTACCTACACTGCGGGGGCCTATGAACTCCCGTGCTGATGCCACCTAGATTTATAAGAATCATTCGAAAGCTTGTGCTAAACCACCGTTGTTGTGCATGGTGGGTCACATAAAGCTGGCCAAAAAGAGACTGAGAGGTCTTTCAGTTTATCATAGGTAATTTTTATGAAGACTAGGTCGTAAACACCCCACTCGCAAAAGTGGTTGCATGCTCTCACCGAGATACTGTCTCCAATTCAAGGCTGATAGTCTTAGTGCTCGAGCCCAGAGAATTTTAATTCCTGAATGTCTCCACTGGAGGTGGTGAAGACATAACGACTGGAGTAAATATTATTTATTTTTTAAAATCCATAAAATAAATTATAGTAGACCCTAATTTTAGATTTGTACCATTGTTTACAGAAAATATGACCAAGCTCGACCCCCTTGCCTCCATCCTTAATGATAACAAACTAATAGGACCAAACTACGAGGGCTGAAAGCATAACCTGATGCTTGTCATAAGGGTTGCAAACACATGATTGCCCTAAGTACCTCTCAACTGGTTATGCCGGGACCAAGTGCTACTGAGGTCCAAATCAAGATGGAGTCAAAGACTAAGGTATGTCTGTTTGTGGGGTATCCAAAAGGGACAAAGGGTGGTCTATTTTATGATCCTGATGATAGAAAGGTTATTGTTTCAATGAATGTCATATTTCTAAAGCAGGATTATTTAATGGTCCATCAGCCCACCAATAAAGTAGTTCTTAAAGAATTACTTGGTACTAATAGGAATATGCAGACAGAAAACGTAGTGGGAGCCGATACCACTAAGATTGACAATACTATAGAATCGACTCCTATGGAACCACTACAGGGTCATCACAGTAGGAGGAGCACAAAAGCCTAAGAAGCTTATGAAGATGGGCCAAATGCAGTTGTAGGTTCCTAAGCAGGAGGTCCGATAAAGCCCAAAAGAAAATACTTTCGATACAGCAATAAGGTGCATTGGAAGGGTGACTACCGCATGGCTCCTAAGAAGGTTGAGACAGGTATATCTCAAATCCATATAGAGAATCCCTTGTTGCATCCAGTTGTTCTCTGGTCTCATGGATTGTGGATTCTGATTCCACTAACCATGATTGGAATAACTTGCAGGGGTTCAAGGAGATAAAAAAACTAGGTAAAAGGGAGATAATATTAAGCTTGGGGACCGAGGCCGTGGCAGAGGTTGTGGCAGATAAAGATATTATCCTGCAGTATTTGATAGAAGAAGTTTATTACTTAGAGACACACTTTATGTACCGTCATTGCGATAAAACTTAATTTCTGTTTCTTTATTAAATAATAAAGATTTTTTAGTTTTATTTGATGCTTATGGTGTATCAATTAAATTGAATAGTTTCTTTGTTTGTAAGGAAAAGACACAGAATGGTCTCTATGTAATTAACTCCACTCATAAGCAGGATAACATAACTAAATCTTGTATGATTAACTCATCTAAAAGGAAAAATCCCTCAGATAACCCACCCTTTGGTACCTAAAGCTTAGACACAAAACCTCAAACATGATTCACTGGTTGGTTAAGACTAGGCTTTTGAGTCTAGATATTTCAGAAAGCCTGCCAGCGTGTGAGTCTTGCCTGAAAGGCAAAATGACCAAAAGAACTTTCCGAGTCAAAGGTAGCTGATCTTAGGAGGTATTGGAGTTAGTACACACTAATGTATGCGGGCCCATAAGTGTCCATGCTATAGGAGGCTTCGAGTATTTTATAACCTTCACGGATGATCACTCGAGGTTTGGGTATATATACCTAATGCGGTGGAAGTCTGAATCTTTTGATAAGTTCAAAGAGTTCAAAGCTGAAGCAGAAAAGCAGACAAGTAAGAGTATTAAGTCCCTTCGATCAGATCGAGGAGGCGAATACCTATCGGATAAATTTATTGGGTACTTGCATAAGCATGTGATCATATTTTATTTGATTGTACCAGGGATATCACAACAAAATAGTATATAGGAGAAATCAAACTTTATTAGATATGGTTCGGACTATGATGAGTTATGCATCATTGCCATCCAGTTTTCGGGGATATGTCATTGAGAATTCCATCAAACTTAGTACCCCTGACTCCTTGGGAGCTGTGGTTAAAGCAAAAGTCAAGCCTATAGTATTTTAGGATCTATGGTTATCCAGCACATGTGCGGAAGGACAAAAGAGATAAGATGGAGTCAAAGACTAAGGTATGTCTGTTTGTGGGGTATCCAAAAGGGACAAAGGGTGGTTTATTTTATGATCCTGATGATAGAAAGGTTATTGTTTCAATGAATGTCATATTCCTAAAGCAGGATTATTTAATGGTCCATCAGCCCACCAATAAAGTAGTTCTTAAAGAATTACTTGGTACTGATAGGAATATACAGACAGAAAACGTAGTGGGAGCCGATACCACTAAGATTGACGATACTATAGAATCGACTCCTATGGAACCACTGCAGGGTCATCGCAGTAGGAGGAGCACAAAAGCTCCTGATAGATATATTGGAGAAGCCTTCTTGGTGGATCCAGAGTTTCAGAAGGATGATCATATAAACTATGATAAAGCAATGGTATCCTATGACCATACAGCATGGTAGAAAGCTATAGAGGCAGAACTGATATTGATATCCCAAAACTCAATCTGGATACCTGTAACACCGCCTCACAATATTAAACCTATTGGGTGTATAAAAGAAAAAAGGTCTGGATGGTACCATTGAGACTTTATAAGGCTTAACTTGTCGCTAAAGGTTATATCCAACGAGAAGGGATCGATAATAATGAAATCTTTTCGCTAGTGACTATGCTTAAGCCTATCTGGATCCTTTTGTCCATTATAGCCTATTATGATTGGAAGATCTGGCCAATGGACGTCAAGACCATATTCCTCAATGGGGATTTGAAAGAAAACATCTATATGTCTCAACCTCCAGGCTTTGTCACAAAGGGTCAAGAAAGTCTGGTGTGCAAGTTGCAAAGGTCCATTTATGGACTGAAGCAAGCATCCAGAAGTTGGAATATACATTTTGGTCAGGCTATCTAGTCTTATGGATTTGAACAGAACATAGATGGACCATGCATTTATAAAAGAAGTGATAAGACTATAGTACTTTTTCTGCTTATTGGAAATGATGTTGGAATATTGTCTGTAGTGAAGGTATGGTTGTTCTTTCAATTTGATATGAAAGACCTGGGTGAATCGAGTTATTTTTTGGGGATTAAGATAACTCAAGATTGTAAGAACCATATTCTCTTATTGTCACAATCAGCCTATATAGATATTATGTTGGTCTGATTCAATATGCACAACTCCAAGAAGGGACTAGTTCCATTCAAACATGGAATGAAATTATCCAAGATCAGTGTCTTAAGACTCCTGAGGAGAGGGCAGAGATACAGAAGATACCTTATGTTTTGGTTGTGGGGAGTCTAATATATGTTATGCAATGCACGAAACCAGATATATACTATGTAGTAGGCATGATAGGCAAGTATCAGTCAAATCCGGGTCCAAGGCACTAGACTATTGTAAAAAGTATATTCAAGTATCTCTATAGGACGATAGATTATAAGTTAGTTTACTCTTCATAGGAATTGATACTGATTGGATATATAGATTCTGACTTTGCAATAGATCTGGAATCTAGGAGATCGACATCGGGATTTGTGTTTTCGTTGAGAGGGGGAGCTGTCAGTTGGAGGAGCATGAAGCAGGAATGCATCACGAATTCGACGACAGAGGCTGAGTACGTTGCGGCGTGCGAGATGGCCAAGGAGCGTGATGTGGCTTAGAAAGTTCCTAATGGTCTTAGGATGTGTACCGAGAGCTTAAGACCCTATTGTTCTTTATTATGATAATAATAAAGCAGTAGCACAATCCAATGAGCCAAGATATCACCAGAAGAGTAAGCATATTGAGCGAAAATACTATATTATCCAGGACTTGCAGAAGCAAGGGGAGATTACAGTGACTTAAGTGGAGTCTGCAGATAACATGGCGAACCCTTTCACAAAGGTGTTACCAACCAAGGCTTTTGAGAAGTACGTGGATGTCATGAGAGTTAAGATTGTCATTCCTCACTAGGCTAAGTGGGAGATTATTATAGATCTTATGTCCTGAGTGTGGATTTTCTATATTAATATTAATAAAGATGACTTTGGTTATTGCTTTAATTAGAATACTCCTTTGGTATATGTTAATTCATATGTAATAAAGGACCCTAGGGAACATAGTAGGCCACTGAGGCATATGGCGGGTCCATGCTTGAGACACTGAGTGAACCGGTTCTGTGTAGACCTAGAACTAGTTCATAACTTTGGTGATGTCGGTCGCTTTACCAAGAATAAGTTGTTAGCATGTAGAGGATATGGTGAAGTACTAGTCTCCATCATAGGAATATGGGATTCCTATTCACTTGATTAAGTACGATGATCGTGTTTAACAGGAACCAAGATGGTGCACAGATCAGTAATTCAGACACTGGTGCATGAACCGTCTTACTACTATAGATAATTTGTCATAAACCCTGAGAGACCATATACGCTGAGCAAACCGGTGTGTGTGATGCTTTGATGTGCCAACGTGTGCGGACAGTCCATAGTCCAATGCCACGGTACGTTGGGTTACCCGGCTGGCGCTCGAGTATCATGCAATCCTTACAGGTTATCCAACATCCAGTATTGGATGAACGTATTTTGATAAGTCAATCTGTCTACATCATTAATCCTAGCCTGGTAGTTGTCAGTATGACTGATAATGTTCCAGATTCTAGGTATAGTACCGAAAGGTATGTGGTATTATAGATGACAAGTCATCAAATCCTAGTTAGATGATCTATCGGGTTCTGACAGTGCTCCCCACCGTCCGAGTCGAATCATGACACTAGTAATAGGAATGACTAAAGATGATCAGAGTATAATAGAGAACAGGGTTGCGAGGAAGTAATATAAGTTTAGGATCACTAGAGTTCAACTCACATCATACTTTGGGTGGCTATGCGGGTTAATTGGATTATGGTTGATTAGCGGAACTTTTGGTGTATCATCGGAATAGTTAATCAGGGATCCGGTTGGAGCTAGAGATCATGAACCCTGAAGGTTCCACCCTATCATTGCTTATAGGAATTGTTCCTCGACCTACTTGGACACATTGGATGCGAAGTAGAGCGATGGAGCGCAAGCCCAAAGCCTAAGAACCTAATTCATATATATTAAGGGACCATAGGGGTATTATGATAAATAATAAAATATGGTTCAGAACATATTGAATATGGATCTTAAAATAAGCAGAATAATTCTAGGAGCTCATAGGCGTTGACAAAACTTGATTCTGACTAGCGTACCTCAATCTATTTCTCTATCAGCCGTATCCCAACAAAAGGATGTTTTTATCCAAAGTGTCAAGGGGAAACCCTAAAACCGACCACCCCTCATCCCTATCCTTAAGGGGTCGGCCCTATAAGAGGAAAAGGGATAGAGAAGGCCGGCCCTAACTCTCCCTCTCTCCAGAAAAATCGCCCCCCTCTCATCTCTCTCTCTCTCTCTTTGTGGTTTCGTCCAAGGAAGAAAGAGAAAGAAGAAGGAGGAAGGAAGGAGAAGGAAGAAGAGAGAAAGAGAAGGAGAAGATCTCGAGGCTCGCCATCGTCTTCGCAACATGATCATCCGTCGACTCGTAGTCCTTGCACTCAGAGATAAGACTTCGAGGATTCCTCCATTCGCAAAGAACAAGGTGATATACAACAGCTTCCCTCTCGATTCACGTACGGTTCATCATCAACAATCATTTCATTCACTTTGGATCTAAGATCCACAAGGTATGATAATTATAAATACCTAACTAGATGCGTGCATATCTTTCATAGATCATAGTATGCCTCTAGGGTGTATGTACATATGCTAGGATCATAGATTTGTATATAGAATATTTTTGTGGAATTAATTATAATGAAACATATACCATGTGATCCTCGGATCTATCTTTTGCTTCTGCTACGACTCTGATAATCGGATTTAATTCAGTGACACGCCTGTCTAACCTGTAACGGTATAAAACTATATGCCCTAGATATAGGTTCGACCGAAACGGCTCTAAGCCTTAGTCAACCAATACATGGCACTACGCTGAGTACTCTGAATCTTTGGCATCGTATATGCTCCCGGGTTATATAAGAACTCATGCTCCCGTGCCTTGTCATAGTTAATCCGGTTTGCATTACAACACGACCAGCTAACTTGCAATGGTATAAAGCTATGTGCCCTAGACATAAGTTCGATCGAAACAACTCTAAGCCTAAGTCAACCGATACATGGGCACTACGTTGAGTACTCTGAATCTTTGGCGTCGTACATGCTCCCGAGTTATATAAGAATTCATGCTCCAGTGCCTCGCCATAGTTAGTATGGTTCACGTTGCGACACGACCGGCTAACCTGCAATGGTACAACACTATGTACCCTAGACATAGGTTCGATCGAAACGGCTCTATGCCTAAGTCAACCGATACACGGGCACAACGTTGAATACTCCGAACCTTAGGCGTCACACATACTCCCGAGTTATATAAGAACCTATGTTCTCGTGCCTCACCACAGTTAGTCTGTTTCGGATTGCAACACGGTCGGCTAACCTACAATAGTACAATACTACATATCCTGACATTGGCTCAACCAAAATGGCACTTCGCCTAAGTCAACCGACATTAAGGTGATACATTGAGTACTCCGAACTCTAACCCCTATCAAACAACAAGTCCAAGGCCCTACCCTTGGCACTCAATAAAAGTCTGAGGCATCCAACACTTCGACATATTCAACAAGCCCAAGGCCATATCCTTGGCACTCGATGGAAGGTCGAGGTGTCCAACGTTTTGGCACATTCAACAAGCCCAAGGCCCTACCCTTAGCACTCGACTAAAGTTCGAGGCACCCAATGTTTCGGCACATTCACTAAGCCCAAGGCCCATGCCCTTGGCACTCGACAAAAGTCCAAGGCATCCAACGCTTCGGTATATTCAACAAGCCTAAGGCCCTACCCTTGACACTCGACGAAAGTTCGAGGCGGCCAACGCTTCGGCACATTCAACAAGCCCAAGACCTTACCCTTGGCACTCGACGAAAGTCCGAAGCGTCCAATGCTTCGGCACATTCAACAAGCCCAAGGCCCTACCCTTGGCACTTGACGAAAGTCCAAGGTGCCCAATGCTTCGGTACATTCAATAAGCCCAAGGCCCTGCCCTTGGCACTCAACAAAAGTCTAAGGTGTCCAATGCTTCAGCACATTCAACAAGCCCAAGGCCCTACCCATGGCACTTGAGGAAAGTCCGAGGCGTCCAACGCTTCGACACATTCAATAAGCCCAAGGCCTTGCCCTTGGCACTCGACAAAAGTTCGAAAGCGCCCAACACTTCGACACATTCAACAAGCCCAAGGCCTTGCCCTTGGCACTCGACAAAAGTCCGAGGCATCCAACGCTTCGGCATATTCAACGAGTCCAAGGTCTACTCCTCGGTACTCAAAGACATTCTAAAGCACTTTCAAACAAGCATCTCGAGAGTTCTTAACATTCAAAGGCATCAACAACCATTCGAGACATTTAACACCATTCAATTAGAATATTCAGAGACATTTCAAGCAAGTCATCCGAGCAAAAAGGGGGATTTTATTATCAAGAAGTACTCAAAAAAAAAAAAGTACAAGTTGCCCTAAGGCTTGTCGATGCCGGACTCCTTCACCCGCGTACTTCTTCGCGAAGGCTACAACCTCGCTTGTTGTCTTCGTCAAGCTGGCGTTGTCCACCTCGAGCTGCTTGACCTTCTTCTCTAGAGAGGTGGAGGAGGTAGCTTCAACACTCAATTGAGCCTTCAGCTCCTCAACAGAAGCTCCAGCCACCTCTATCTTCGATCAACTGGCATCAAAACAGCTTTGGAGTGAGTCCATCAGGACCCGAGCCTCTACTGCCTTATGCTTTGCCGCTAGAGCCTCGTCCCGAGCAGCCGACAGCTCTATTGTCCTTTTCGAATAAGAGCTTTGATATAGCCTTAGTATCGATCTGTTGCTCAAGACGAATGCTCTTCTTAGCTATTCAGATTAGACCAAAGGACTACAACACAGAGATAACTGTCAGCAAGCTTCAAGTCAAGTTAGACCATGCAAATTGAAGATACACTTTGCCCTCTGTTTACTTGTTTAAGCACTCCTCGTTCTATTGAGAGTTACTCTACTTTCCTCAGAGTTGTGTCTATTCTGCTCCCTACTATCTACTCTATATTCTATGTTCTATAGTACCAACGTTATAGCTCAGCACACTATCGAAAGTTTTCCCTTGAACCCTGGACAGGGTGATCTGGATAGACTGGTCTCGCTACGCAAAGCTATGCAGCTACTCTGATAGAAAAAGATGTGTGAAAGACCTACCAGAGAACGCTCGTGACTCTCTTCCTTGCCCTCTCTCAGGGATCCATGCAATAAGACAAGGGTGGAAACATTCAAAACTCTATCCTATCAATGCAATCAAAAAAAAGCACACGTGAGATTTTTTACGAGGAAACCCAACTGAAAAAAACCTTGCCGAGCAAGCTCGGAGCCCTACATGAATCCACTATGATATAAAATTAAAGAAGTTCAGATATGCAACCCAACACGTCATGACCGGTACGCTCACATGATCACAACGCTCCTTCACCCTCCTGCACTTTCATGGCTTGATGCTCCCACGAACCGTTCCCTAGCAGACTCCACTCCATGCGGATGTACCCACCGCACAGACTCACGATTAACTACCAAAGGGGGTTTGGCAAATCAAAGTAGCTCCTTTTGCCTTCAATGGATATACCCACCGTTGAGCTCTCAACAAAAATTCCTAATCTAAGAGAGTTCTCTTGCAAGAGAAAGAAAAATGCTTTTAAACATTAAAAGCAAGAAAAAGAAAGGGCTTTGCAACCAAGGGCCAACTCTTATGCCTCTTAAGATTGAATCTCAAATCTACTTAGGAGAAATATGAGATCTGATGGGCCTTGAAAAAATATCAGCGGCAACAGCCATGTCGAGATGGTGGAATAGTGGCTCGACAAAAGTCGTTTTCGAGATATAGAAGAAATACGCCCCCAGGAAACGCTTTCAGAGAGCTCGCCCCAATCATCACAATCGGTTTGCGAGCAGAGGCCACCTGTGGCCGCGGTACACAGCCTGCCCAGGGCTGACCCTGACCACATGCGACCAGCTCGTACGTGGTAAAGATCACCCAGTGGCCGGTGCTCGTAGCCCGCCCGGCGCTTGCAGTAGCAAATCGCTGCGTCCCTTGGACATAGCAGCATTTTCCTCGAGGCCTCATTTGTGAGGCCGCCTGTGGCTGGTGCCAATAGCCCACCCGAAGCTAACCCCGATCACATGCGACTAGCTCGAACGCGAAGGAGGTCGCCCGTGGCTGGTGCTCACAGCCCGCCCAGCGACTAGCTCGCAAGTGAAGAATTATATCTACGAACACCCACAGCTCACTCAAGAGCTCTCAAACCCGATATCCACAGCTCGCTCAGGAGCTCACCTGATCAGTAAACAGCCGAGGAGCTCGCCCCTTCGTCTTCTGAGGTCGCCTGTGGTCGTGGCTTATAGCCCGCCCCAGGCTGACCCTGACCATATGTGACCAGCTTGCACGTGGTAGAGGTTGCCCAGTGGCCGGTGCTCGTAGCCCGCCCAGGGCCTGCAGTAGCGGATCGTTGCATCTCTTGGACAGAGGCCGCCTGTGGCCGTGGCTTACAGCCCGCCCAGGGCTGACCCTGACCATATACGACCAGCTCGCATGTGGTAGAGGTTGCCCAGTGGCCGGTGCTTGTAGCTCGCCCGGAGCTTGCAGTAGCTGATCGCTGCGTCCCTTGGGCAGCGGATCGTTGCGTCCCTTGGACAGAGCAGCATCTTCCTCGAGGCCTCATTTGTGAGGTACTGTGAGTCTAAGCTCTCTACGCTAGGCCGCCTGTGGCTGGTGCCAACAGCCCGCCTGAAGCTGACCCCGACCGTATGCGACTACCTCGCACGCTGAGGAGGTCGCCCGCGGTTGGTTCTCACAGCTCGCCCGACGACTAGCTCGCACGTGAAGAGATCACCCCTTGTGCTAATAGGAAACTTAAAATAATATCTACGAACACCCACAGCTTGCTCAGGAACTCGCCTGATCACGTCAATGGCTAAGGAGTCCGCCTGTTGATAGTAGAAGAGGTTCTGAAGGTCCCCCCCTCGACAAGGAGCTCGCCCACTTCCTCGCAAAGGTCGCCCAAAGTAAGGCGGTATTAAACCAACATATGTCATCACCCCCGTGGAGCTACATGGACGATTGCAGTCCACGAAAGCTGGCCAACAGACTAGAGCTTTTCAGAATCTCCACCTGGCAAGGACAAGTCCAGTGCATATCCCTTTACCATCACCTGGCAGTCTAAATGACAAAGGCCATGAAGAGCCCATATGGGCTGGCACATGGAGGCATAGAAGATGCTAGAAAAACCACCATGTGTCAGGCTCCGACGGGCTATAAAAGGATATAAAGGTACCACCCCCGACTCCAAAGTACAGGTTCGAAACTCGAAAACCCAAACACTTTTCGACTACTACAGCTCTCCTTTGCCCGTACCTTCACTGACTTGAGCATCGGAGGGTCTGCGCTCCTAAGGGAGCCAACCAATCTCACGCTTTCTCTGTCTTTTAGGACGACCGCTCGGATCAGCGAAAAATATCCCCCAATATTTGGTACCGTCTGTGGGATCTTTCGACTGGTTCCTGCGAGAACACCCACGACCACACGGTTGAAAGTTGTCTCACTCGAAGATACCCAGATGGCTCCGGCCACACGGGGATTGATAACTACTTCTTTATTTATCGTTGGAGTAAAGTAATTTTCAAAAATTTTCAATACCTGCATATATAACTCAGAGAACTTTAAAAGTAAAGGGCAAGTAAGGATCGAACCACAAGTAATTAGATGCCTAGAGAAAAAATCACAAGTAAAGTAATTTTGAAGATGCTTTGTGTTAAGAAGTAAAATGAAAACTAAAGATTTAAATAAAAGGATTATCAGAAGACAAATCCGCCCAGGAGAGGGGTTTGGTAGCCATGGTATGGAGTAAAGTTCTCTTGCAATGTTATTCTTTTTAGTCCACACTTGAGAGCGGAATTTTTACCGACTCAAGTGGAAAATATAGAGTGAAAGCCCCCTTTATCTAATTTTATTATATAATATTCTCACAATATTATGAATAGAACTCTTCTTATAGTGAAGAAGTAAAACTAATTCAATTGCGAAAATTTATATAATGAAAATTAGATAAAAATAATGATAAAAATCTTAGCCATCTTAGTTAATGATTTAATATTTGAGTGTTGAAGTATCACTCGAATCCCAATTGAATGGAAACACGGGTGAGCTTCGTTCTCACTTAAGAACTAAATTCAATTAATAAAGAGGCATTAACGTTAAGTACAATCAAGAATAAAATGCAAGAGACGAACTAAATATTTACCATGGCATTGAACCCCTCTCCCTGGCGGGAGGGAGTTTAGCCGGCCATGGTTTGAATACTAACAGAAAAATTAATAAAGCTAAACATTGCAGAAAGAGAAGAGTACGTGCAAGAAAATATAAATAAAAGACGATTTTATTGAATCGAAGAAAAAAATGTTACACCCACTACTTTGAAAATCCTTCTTCAGAAATTACAATACATCTATGCTCTTACTTCGCACCCGCTCTACAAACAACAATTGAAGATAGCTCAATAGAAAACTCGGATGATCATCCTCTCTTCATGCCCATGTCCCTCTATTTATAGGGGTTTTGTAGCTTGCTCCCCAAGGCACCGGATTTGGCAGGTGGTCTCTCATTGGTATGAAATAAAGGAAAAATAAAAGGGGAATGATTTGAGGGAGAATGAGAGAGAGAGAGAGCCGGGTAAAAGGGATCTCGGGTATGATGTTGCATGGCTGGATCGGGTAGGATTTTAGAGAGATATAGATGGGGAAAAAGGGATGGCTATGATCTCGGGTTGGCAAGGGTGTGAGGATCGGGTGAGAATCTCATGTAAAGGGAAGGCTGTGATCGGAAGTTAGAGAGGTAAATCAGGGATAGAGAGAAAATCAAGGGAGATTTAGAGAGAGAAAGTAGGAAACGAGAGAGAGAAATAAGGAAGGAGAGAGAGGGAAAGTTGGGCACGATCGGGGGTCTCGGCTGTGATTGGATTTCAAGAGAGAGAGAGAGGTGGGCACGAGGTTGTGAGATGGGGTAGGTGCTGGAGATCCCAATGATATCCGGAAGGGATCTGGCCTGGGTTTCGGTTTTAGAGAGAGAAAAGAAAGAAACAGAAGAGAGAGAGAGAGTGGATCCCGAGCTACAGCTGGGTTCTCGGTGCGCATGGGGCTAGGGACGGCTATGATGGTGGGAATGAAAGAGAGAGTGCTGGGTGGATCGGTGCCATGCATGCATGCATGCATGCATGGCACCGATCCACCCAGCACTCTCTCTTTCATTCCCACCCATGCATGGAAGGATGAGCAATCGGACGGCTGCAATCGGGTCGGGTTTGTGAAGGATGACTGTGATGGTTCAGTTGAGAGAAACCCGGGGTTAGAGAGAGAAATCAGGAACGGGAGAGAGAAATAGGCAAGAGAGAGGAAGAAGATCGGGAATGAGAGGAGGTGGTGTGCAGATTTTAGAGAGAGAAAATGGAAAGAGAGAGGACGGGATCTCTGCATGCATGGGCAGTAAATGGGTAGGGATGGTTATATGGTTTCCAAGTGGGGAGAGATTTAAGGAGAGAGAAATGGGGGACGCAAGATGCAAATAAGGTAAGGAAGAGAGAGGATTTTTCGAAAAGAGAGAGAGTAGATGACAGCGGTTTATATGAGAGGGGGTTCGGGTAAAGGTCTAGAGAGAGAATCTCGGGTGCGTGCATGGCTCGGGTACAGCTGGGGTTAGATAGGAGATGGGTTGAGCGGTTGTGATGTTGGTGAGATTTAGAGAGAGAAAAATGAGGAGAAGATCGGTTTTAAGGGAGAGAAATCTGGGCCGTTTTAAGGAAAGAGAGGGACGACTGTGATTGATCCGGATGGCTGCGATGGTTTTGCATGGATATGGGAGAGTGTAATGAGTTTTTTAAATGGGATAATAAAATGGAGAATTATTTAGAGAGAGAAGAGATCTGGCCGGGCCAAATGGAAACATCATGCATGGCTTGAGTTTGCAAAGGACGGCTGCGATGCATGGAGGACTGTGATGGATGCATGGTTGGGTTTACATGGCAAAGGGGTTTGTTTTGGGTGTATGCAACATATGGGTTGGCATGGACGGCTGCGATGGGGTTGGTGAGAGTGCAATGGACCGTTGAGATCGTGTTGGGTCAAATGCATATCTAAAGATTGGTTTTCGAGTGGGGATTTTAGTCGGGTTTTGGATAAGTAAGGATGGGTTTACGTCAGCCCCTAGTGAGCTGTAAGATGGCTATGAGATCGAATAAGATATAGAGAGAAAATTCGGAGAGAGAGAATCAAGAGAAATTAGAGAAGAGAGAGAGAATGGCGTTAGGGCTTTCTCCGTACCACATCTGCAAGTCACCATCATGCCTCATTTCGTAGGATGTCCGGGGGTCTTCTCTTGTTCGAATCATGCAATTCGTCCACCTGATGAAATCGATTCTCTACCAAATCTTGTACTTAGCCTTTGCTTCATCGTTCTTCAGAAAATGCCTCCAAACGCACTGTACAACTTCCATCGAATCACCGTGAGAATATCCATCGTTTGATCATAATGCTCTTGAGCTGACTGCATCAATAACCGGATCAATTCCTTGAAAAATATACATAAAATGATGCTCATTAGGTTCGAAATAAAAATGATAATTTTGACTACCGGGTTCCGTACTTCCATGTATGAGATGTATATAAATAGTGCGATATGCTGTTGTATCCGGGTGACATTGTACTGTGCAACAATTTAAAAGAAATTCATGCACTTTATATATAATATGAATGTTTTACGCGATAGAGTGATAAGATATGCATAATAAATGAAGGATAATCAACACTAAATAGACACTTAACACACCCCCAAACCTAACTTTTGCTCGTCCTTGAGCAAGAAATTAAATGAAAAAAATAAGAAAGGAGAAGGCTAGAAAACTACTAACTCACTTTCGCAGGAATCGCGGTTGCACTTAGCACGTGCAACAAGCCGTTGAATCCCTGGGTTACCCCAGTGGACGAGTTTTGTCTCGTGAGGGTTTGCAGCGAATATACCCACAAAATTCAAAATTTTTTTTTATATAAAAGAAAAACATTTCACAAAATAATTTAAAGTACTCCGAGTAAAGATGTCTAAGGCATAGAGATTGTAATTTTTATCAGCCCGACTTCTAACTTTTCAGGTATGCAGCTCGAGTTCTCGTGATTAATCCCCCGTTAGAAAATATAGAAACTTTCATGCTTGTGTGCCAGTGATGTATGGACTTACACAGAAGGGGTTCAATTCGTCAAAGTGGTGCTAACACAAATAACTTCCTAGAATTGGTCAACGACCTTAGGCACTGATTCAAAACTAAGCAGCCTATCTAGGGTAACGAGAGGTGTGGACTTTCACTTTAATGCCTCGTGGATTTTATTTGTGATGCTCCAGCTTACTCATATATATTTTTACATCGGCGGCTTTCACCCTGATTGTTTTTGAAGGTTCACACAATCTAATACATACTCAAACTTCGTGAGCCACATATCTCCACTGATTTTTTTTTTTTTTAGAATAAAACTCTGTTGCCTTTTTACTCTTGTGATGATTTTTCCATGAGCACTAGTCGACAGCTCCCACACCAGTTGGCGTAAGGTGTCAGGCATCAAGATTCCCCTACGGACCTATGCTCGAGTTTTTCATCACAAGCCCGCAAATAACCTTCACAATAGGTAGCCCTTTTCCGATGCACCTAGTCTAATCCATTGGTTCCTTTTAATGATACCCGATATATATTTTTTCTTCTCAGCGAACCAAGTGAACAAGGGAGTCATAGTTCATCAGGCCTCTAGGTTATTATTAGGTCAACAACCACTAATTTGATTCTACACCCTAACTGTGTGAGTCCAAGTGTAGTGAAAGTTCAAGATAGATATTTTTACACTCTCTAACGGGGTATTTAATAAAGAAAACTCGGTTAGACATTACCCTTGAAGTTATTCATCAGGCTTTAGAAAGATTTAAGACCATGTGCCTTATAATCCTACTTAAGTACATAAAAATTATAGTGCGAAACTTCTGAAAAAAAAAAAAAAAAAAAAAAAAAAATATATATATATATATATATATATATATTTTTTTTGTAAAAGATAAAACAGATGATAAAAAGGCTACGAAAAACACTAATATATGAAAAAGAAAATAAAAAAAATATACAAATGCGAATTCCTATAGATTTCTATACGAACGCTGTAGTTTTGGTAGGGGACTACAGACTAGACACACATACGCTGAAACGTATGTACCGAGCTGTCCCACTACAGCGTAAGTTGATGCAATAATATAAAACTTTTTTTTTTTTACTTTTTTTTTTTTATAAAACTAAAACTGGTAAATTTTGTAAAAATTAGATGTAAACAGGATTTTGTGAAAATACATCACACCGCCAAACTTAAAATAAGCATTGTCCTCAATGATGCATAAGTATGAGAAATAAGGGATGGATATAAATGATAAATGATAAGTGCAGACATCTGAATGACAAGACTTGCTAAAATGTAAATAAAACAGAGATATATGCATATGAACAAAAGCTCTAGCAGGTATAAAGATTAATCAAGTAAGGGCTTCAGTTCAAAATTAGGAGACTGAGCACTCGATGGAATATGCATACATGTTTTGACATCTTTGATGGACTTGTCAACATTGAACTTTGCGCACTGAACCAAACACGTTTCTAGGGGATCATGATAACATGATTCCTCAAAGGTACTTCCAACCAAACTATCGATCATATTGACTTCCTTGGAATTATCCATTTGATGTTGTTGGTTGCTAGTATTGAAGACATTCAATTGAACTTGCATATTACCGAACGAAAGAGTCATAACTCCATTTCGACAATGAATAACTGCATCAGCTGTTGCAAGAAATGGTCGACCTAAAATCATCGGGATTTGAGTACTTGGATTTATGACAGGTTCAGTATCGAGAATGACAAAGTCAGCAGGGAAGTAAAATTTATTGACCTTGATGATGACATCCTCGACAATTCCTTTTGGGACCTTAATAGATCGATCGGTGAGACTCAAAGTGATATTTGTGTGTTTTAATTCCCCCAGTCCTAGTTTTTTGTACACTGAATACGGTAAAAGGTTCACACTTGCGCCCAAGTCTAAAAGACACTTGTCAATGACTGTGTCTCCTATACGAATGGGAATTGTTGGAGAGCCAGGATCATTATACTTGGGAGCAATTTTTTGTTGGATGAGACCAGTGGCTTGGGCGGCCATGGCAGCTTGATGAGAAACAAAGGTTTTCCTCTTGACAGTGGTAAGGTCTTTCAGAAACTTAGAATAGGATGGAATCTGTTTGATGGCCTCTAAGAAAGGGATGTTGATCTGGACATTTTTAAAGACTTCTAACATTCCATCAAAATGATTATTTTTCCTAGTTGACTGCAATCGCTGGGGAAAGGGAGCCTTAGGCACATATGATTTCTCTTTTGTAGGAACATCTAAAACATAGCTCTTGTCCTTATGTGGGTCCTCCTGACTGACTTGAGTATCACTGGGTGGTTCAATATTGTTGTTCACTTGTTTGCTAGACCGCAAGGTGTGGATAGCGTGAACATCACTTTGGGTGGAGTCAGAGCTAGTGCCAACTTCAAATTGGTCTTTGGGTCCTTGTTAAGAAGTAGACTGCCCTTTAGGGTTAGGAATTGGCTGGCTCGGAAAGTGGCCTTTCTCTCGCCCTCCTACTGCAGCTGCTATCTGACCTAATTGCACCTCCATTTTTGCTATAGCCTGAGTGTTGGCTTGAATTAGCTGGGCATGGTTCTGGTTGGTCTGGTTTTGAGATTGCATAAATTGGTGAAACAAATCCTCCAAAGAAGGTTTTCGTTGATTGGGAGGTACATAGGGAGAAGCAGTAGGCTGGGATCCTTGATTGAATGACTGATTCGGAGGGAATGACTGATTATTGGAAGAGTAGGTACTAGGACCTTGAAAAGATACGCCACCATTTCCTTGTGGTTGCTTCCAGGCAAAATTTGGATGATTTCGCCAACCTGGATTGTACGTGCCACTATATGGATTGTTGTTCGGGTTGGGTGTATGAAATGAATTTAGAGCATTTGCTTGTTGTGCCTTAGCGATGGGGAGACCGGGGCAGTTTCCACCAGATGATCGGTGCTATCGCAGAGAATACAAATAGGGGATTTAATAAATTTGGAAGGCACATGAGCTGATGATTTGCTTCCTTTTGATATTTCTAGGGCTTCCAGTTGACGCGTTAGGGCGTTAAACTTAGCATCATGCTCAAAATTTGAATCGACTTTATGTATGCCAGCCTTGTTGGTGGGGAGTTTTCTAGTCTCGGTGCTAACCGGTTCCCATTCGAGAGTGTTTTCGGCAATTTCCTCGAGGTACTCCCAAGCATCCTCCGCTGTTTTTTCAGTGAACCCTCCATTACAGAGAGACTCGATCATGGTCTTGGTTTGGTAGTCTAGACCTTCATAGATTATTTGGATGAGACGGATTTTTTCAAAACCGTGGTGAGGGCATTCTAGGAGAAGGTCCTTAAATCTCTCAAAATACGTATACAACGTCTCACCTGCTAATTGATGAAATGCATTAAGGTTCTGACGTACGGTCATAGTTTTTTGTTTTGAATAAAATTTTCGATAGAATGCCTCAGCTAGATCAACCCATTTATTGAATGTGCCGGGTTGGATGGACTGCAGCCATGCCTTGGCCTTTTATTTCAGTGAGAATGGAAACAACCTAAGTTTAAGGGATTCTTCGGTCATTTGGTTGTATTTCATCGTCCCACAAATATCCTCAAATTCTCGGATATGTTGATATGGGTTTTCACTCGGTATACCCCGAAAAACTGGTAGCATTTGTATCATTCCTGATTTGATTTCAAAATTACCTGTGATGGCGGGAATCGATATACATGAGGGTTGGGTGGTTCGAGTGGGGTACATGTAATCCTTAAGGGTCATTGCACGTGGTAGATTTTCCTCTCCCATTGTGTCTAAAATTGAGATATTACCGACAATGGTACTGGGGATTGCTAATGGTTCAGTACGTATTAAACGGTTGTTGACACGACTCTAGTTAAGCATGCACTATATAAAAATCTCAAATTGAAAAATAACACAGCAGGTCTATTTGAATTAACTATTTTATGTGAGAAGGTATAATAATTTTATGTTTCCTAAGTTGATTAACTAAACCAGCTCCTATTCTCTCTTCGAGATTGGGCTTTAGAAGTCCAAAGGAATATTCCTTAAAAATGACGACAACCGGATCAGTTCCAGGAAGGAGGTGGAGCACTAGGCTCGCTTAAATACCAAGCTTCCTTAGGCAGCTTTGTGGCCGGTTTGTCAAGCCGATCGTTGGCGTCGTCAATAATATGGAATAAACTTTGAAAAACCTTAGCCTTTTCTAGATTGAGCTTGGGCTTACCACTTAAAAGGGTCAAGTAATTAGTAACCAGGTAAGTCCCGGGGTGTGTGGATTTCCACAATACCCGTAACAGGTTTTTAGGCTGTCATAAAACTTAACTAGACATTACTAACCACAAGACTATTCAGTGGGGTGGCCTTTCGTCGCTTCCTTTCCAAGAGCCTATTGAGCTCGAGAAACCCTAAGGCCAATGTCTAATGACTTTTAATGTTAATTAGGCTTAGGTTAAATGCAAGGTGGTTATTTTTGGGCTACGGATAGGAGATGAAATCCCAACCGTATCTTATGAGGGTGATTGCCCTTAAGATTATTTTATGAAATGATCCTAAATTAATGCACAATGCATCACATAAGAAATACAAATTGCAGAAAGTAAATAAATTTTGCTTAGCAGCTGATAAAGGACGGGTGGTCAGCTCCCGTTCTTTTCAAGCTATTCAATGCATGCCCTGTAACACCCTAGAAAATGGTTACTATCAATGCAAAAGTTGAGTGTACACCCCACACTTAAGCACACATACAACTTTAAGAGTCGTATGTGCCGAGTCGGCGACAACTTTGCAAGGTTGAATGCAATTTTTTTTTTTAAGACTAAGGTTAAAGTTTGCACATTAATCGATTTTAACTAATTACTATGATTACGAAATAAAAGAACTTTTGTAGCAAACGTACCTAACCTTCGTTGTTTTATATAGCCTTACTTGTGAATCCTCTCCACAGCCTTTACGTAGGCAACGGCGCCATTTGATAACTACTTCTTTATTTATCGTTGGAGTGAAGTAATTTTCAAAAATTTTCAATACCTGCATATATAACTCAGAGAACTTTAAAAGTAAAGGGCAAGTAAGGATCGAACCACACGTAATTAGATGCCTAGAGAAAAGATCACAAGTAAAGTAATTTTGAAGATGCTTTGTTTTAAGAAGTAAAATGAAAACTAGAGATTTAAATAAAAGGATTATCAGAAGACAAATCCGCCCAGGAGTGGGGTTTGGTAGCCATGGTATGGAGTAAAGTTCTCTTGCAATGTTATTCTTTTTAGTCCACACTTGAGAGCGGAATTTTTACCGACTCAAGTGGAAAATATAGAGTGAAAGCCCCCTTTATCTAATTTTATTATATAATATTCTCACAATATTATGAATAGAACTCTTCTTATAGTGAAGAAGTAAAACTAATTCAATTGCAAAAATTTATATAATGAAAATTAGATAAAAATAATGATAAAAATCTTAGCCATCTTAGTTAATGATTTAATATTTGAGTGTTGAAGTATCACCCGAATCCCAATTGAATGGAAACACGGGTGAGCTTCATTCTCACTTAAGAACTAAATTCAATTAATAAAGAGGCATTAACGTTAAGTACAATCAAGAATAAAATGCAAGAGACGAACTAAATATTTACCATGGCATTGAACCCCTCTCCCTGGCGGGAGGGAGTTTAGCCGGCCATGGTTTGAATGCTAACAGAAAAATTAATAAAGCTAAACATTGCAGAAAGAGAAGAGTACGTGCAAGAAAATATAAATAAAAGATGATTTTATTGAATCGAAGAAAAAAATATTACACCCACTACTTTGAAAATCCTTCTTCAGAAATTACAATACATCTATGCTCTTACTTCGCACCCGCTCTACAAACAACAATTGAAGATAGCTCAATGGAAAACTCGGATGATCATCCTCTCTTCATGCCCATGTCCCTCTATTTATAGGGGTTTTGTAGCTTGCTCCCCAAGGCACCGGATTTGGTAGGTGGTCTCTCATTGGTATGAAATAAAGGAAAAATAAAAGGGGAATGATTTGAGGGAGAATGAGAGAGAGAGAGAGAGAGCCGGGTAAAAGGGATCTCGGGTATGATGTTGCATGGCTGGATCGGGTAGGATTTTAGAGAGATATAGATGGGGAAAAAGGGATGGCTATGATCTCGGGTTGGCAAGGGTGTGAGGATCGGGTGAGAATCTCATGTAAAGGGAAGGCTGTGATCGGAAGTTAGAGAGGTAAATCAGGGATAGAGAGAAAATCAAGGGAGATTTAGAGAGAGAAAGTAGGAAACGAGAGAGAGAAATAAGGAAGGAGAGAGAGGGAAAGTTGGGCACGATCGGGGGTCTCGGCTGTGATTGGATTTCAAGAGAGAGAGAGGTGGGCACGAGGTTGTGAGATGGGGTAGGTGCTGGAGATCCCAATGATATCCGGAAGGGATTTGGCCTGGGTTTCGGTTTTAGAGAGAGAAAAGAAAGAAACGGAAGAGAGAGAGAGAGTGGATCTCGGGTTACAGCTGGGTTCTCGGTGCGCATGGGGCTAGGGACGGCTGTGATGGTGGGAATGAAAGAGAGAGTGCTGGGTGGATCGGTGCCATGCATGCATGCATGGAAGGATGAGCAATCGGACGACTGCAATCGGGTCGGGTTTGTGAAGGACGACTGTGATGGTTCGGTTGAGAGAAACCTGGGGTTAGAGAGAGAAATCAGGAACGGGAGAGAGAAATAGGCAAGAGAGAGGAAGAAGATCGGGAATGAGAGGAGGTGGTGTGCAGATTTTAGAGAGAGAAAATGGAAAGAGAGAGGACGGGATCTCTGCATGCATGGGCAGTAAATGGGTAGGGATGGTTATATGGTTTCCAAGTAGGGAGAGATTTAAGGAGAGATAAATGGGGGACGCAGGATGCAAATAAGGTAAGGAAGAGAGAGGATTTTTTGGAAAGAGAGAGAGTAGATGACAGCGGTTCATATGAGAGGGGGTTCGGGTAAAGGTCTAGAGAGAGAATCTCGGGTGCGTGCATGGCTCGGGTACAGCTGGGGTTAGATAGGAGATGGGTTGAGTGGCTGTGATGTTGGTGAGATTTAGAGAGAGAAAAATGAGGAGAAGATCGGTTTTAAGGGAGAGAAATCTGGGACATTTTAAGGAAAGAGAGGGACGGCTGTGATTGATCCGGATGGCTGCGATGGTTTTGCATGGATATAGGAGAGTGTAATTAGTTTTTTAAATGGGATAATAAAATAGAGAATTATTTAGAGAGAGAAGAGATCTGGCCGGGCCAAATGGAAACATCATGCATGGCTTGAGTTTGCAAAGGATGGCTGCGATGCATGGAGGACTGTGATGGATGCATGGCTGGGTTCACATGGCAAAGGGGTTTGTTTTGGGTGTATGCAACATATGGGTTGGCATGGACGGCTGCGATGGGGTTGGTGAGAGTGCAATGGACCGTTGAGATCGTGTTGGGTCTAATGCATATCTAAAGATTGGTTTTCGAGTGGGGATTTTAGTCGGGTTTTGGATAAGTAAGGATGGGTTTAAGTCAGCCCCTAGTGAGCTGTTAGATGGCTATGAGATCGAATGAGATATAGAGAGAAAATTCGGAGAGAGAGAATCAAGAGAAATTAGAGAAGAGAGAGAGAATGGCGTTAGGGCTTTCTCCATACCACATCTGCAAGTCACCATCATGCCTCATTTCGTAGGATGTCCGGGGGTCTTCTTTTGTTCGAATCATGCAATTCGTCCGCCTGATGAAATCGATTCTCCACCAAATCTTGTACTTAGCCTTTGCTTCATCGTTCTTCAGAAAATTCCTCCAAATGCACTGTACAACTTCCATCGAATCACCGTGAGAATATCCATCGCTTGATCATAATGCTCTTGAGCTGACTGCATCAATAACCGAATCAATTCCTTGAAAAATATACATAAAATGATGCTCATTAGGTTCGAAATAAAAATGATAATTTTGACTACCGGGTTCCGTACTTCCATGTATGAGATGTATATAAATAGTGCGATATGCTGTTGTATCCGGGTGACATTGTACTGTGCAACAATTTAAAAGAAATTCATGCACTTTATATATAATATGAATGTTTTACGCGATAGAGTGATTAGATATGTATAATAAATGAAGGATAATCAACACTAAATAGACACTTAACAGGGATAGAGATGGGCAAAAGCCTGCACAGGGTCTACAAGCAGTGGACCGCTCGCTGAAGCTTCCCAACCCCCTGTCTTGCTCAGTAACCAGCTCCTTTTGGAGATGTTGGCCACTCAGCGGGCCATGATGGACGAGCTGGTGCGAATGCGCCAGGTTCCGGTGGTGAGCCGAAGGACTGATCTCTTCCCCAGGCTTAATCCATGGACAGGAGAATCAGCGATCCCGCTCTAGTATCCAGGAGTATCGACGGGGACTACTCCTCCTGCGTGACCTTTGCCTGCCTCGGTGTCGCATCAACCTACAATGGTGCCCACGCGGCAGACATCCCAGTTGGAGCCCCCCACGAAGGACGTCGCGGTGCACAGGATGAAAGGGACCGCTCTTGAGCAGTTGCAGCGACTTGTGACTCAGTGCTCCAACAACAAGCTAACCCCACGAGTGGCCCCTCCTCGTCGATGAAGCAGAAGTGCAGACTCAGATGAGTCAAAGGTGAGGTCTCAAGGGCGGGACTGCAACCCACGCCATCGATGCGAGAAGGAGCCCGTGAAGGAGTTACCTCGCAATGAAGCTCAAGAAATGATGGCCTCTCATCAACCAAACCCGACATCAAAGCAGCTGTCAGAGAGGCGGCATAGTGGCCTCCAGGAGGTCGGTCCCGAGCACCGCCGCATCGGAGGCCTAAATCGGCCTAGAGGGAGTGTGCATAACTGCCTAGGGCCTGCGCAGCCACCTTAGGGAGGCCCCCTCGGGCGCTGGTAGCCGCCTAACTTGTCCGTCAACCTTTTGGAAGACCTCGCCACCCATGGAGGAAGCTCGCCCTTTACAAGTGAAGTTCACCAAGGGGGCTTTCCTCAGCACTAGACCCCGCCGAAGTTCGTACTGTTCGAAAGGTCCCAAGATCCCGTGGACCACCTGTTGGCTTATCGAAAGTTGCTATTCTTCCGGGACCAGGACCACGTCCTGTGCCATGCATTTCCTAGCAGTCTGACCGGTTTAGCCTTGAACTAGTTTCACAAGCTACCCTCCTGTTCCATTCCAAACTTCCCCACACTCTCTGGGCTGTTCCTGGAGCAATACTGCTACAACCGGCAACCCCCGAAGAGGATCGAGTCGTTATTCACCCTAACCATGGGGCTCGAGAGACCCTCCGATGTTTCTCGACACGGTTTTGAAGTGCCTACCTCGCCTTGGAGAACTCAGCTGGGCAAGATCACATGGTGGTGAGTGCCTTCAGGAGCGCACTTCCTGAAGGGAGCAAGCTCCACGACACGCTCGTTATCTCCAACCCCTGCACAATGGTCGAGCTCTTCATCCTTGTCCAACAACACATCAAGCTTAAAGATGTGGTGCTCGACCAAAAGGGGAAGATGATCGAGCAGCAACCTCCGCCTGCTTTGAGACCTCTTGTTGTTAAAGCCGTGGAACGGTGTGAGGTACCTCCGACGGTGCCAGTGCCCAACCCACCAGCAACGCCGGCTGTGCTACCCGCAAAGGTTCCAATCGCGGCGACCGGAAGGCCAACGAATTGGCGCCTGCCTCCTGGTCCTGGGGAGCGGGACTTTACTGTGATGACCCTTTCTCCTAGGCAAATATTACACCAAGTCCGGAGCGAGCTATTTTTCCAGTACCCCTCGCTTCTTTAGCAGGGTGAGCCCGGCTCCACCGACAACACCCGACGGTGCATGTTCCACAGAGGTGCTAGGTACTACAACAATCGATGCCGAGCTCTGAAGAACTATCTGGAAGACCTCGTCACTCTGGGTCATTTGAACCAATTCATCTCGCCACCGAGGTGATTCAAGGTGGTGCCAATGCGAGTCCCTCGAGAAGGAGATCAGCCGAGACCAGCAGAGCCCGCTCTACCGCCACCTCTCCCAACGGGCCCACGATTTGCCACACTATCATCGGGAGCTTGGGTGAGCCGCGATCCAGAAACAAAGCCCGACGGCAAGTGAGAGAGGTGGAGCGGACACAAAAGGTGCACTCAATCTCCCTAACCCTTACTTTGCTTCAAACGTCAAGATTGGAAGCTCGCGACTTCTTATGGTTCTCAGAAGACGATATGGTTGGGGTCGTTACCCCGTATAACGACCCCCTTGTCATACACCTTATGATGGCCAATATAGAAGCACAGTGTATCTTAGTAGATTCTGGGAGTGCCGTAAATATCCTCTTCTTGTCGGCTTTCTAATGAATAGGGTTGCGACAAGATGATTTGTCTCCATCGACGGGCTCCCTTAACGGCTTTACAGGTGAGGTCGCCAAAGTGGTAGGGGAGATCACCCTGACTGTGACGGAAGGCCCTGAGGTTCGACAAGCTCGCTTTGCTGTGGTCGATGGGTAGTCTGCGTTTAATATCATCCTTGGGCAACCTTGGCTGAGGCAAATGAATGCGATGTCCTCGCCCAATCACTAGGCCCTCAAATTCCCTACTCCAATAGGGGTTATGGTCATCTGGGGTGATCAAGTCGCTGCTATCAGATGCAAGCAGGATGTCCACCACCTCACTACCTCAGAGGCAAAGAGGCCGGCACCCTCCAAACAGTTAGCTGCCACTCCATGCGAGCTTCCAGACAATCCAATAATGACTCCTCAACCTTGCAAGACACCCACTTCACCCCTGCGGGTAGGCTGCCCAGGTGGAAGCGGCGTTAGTCGAGAGCATAGTGCGAAAGGTCACTCAATGGATATTGTACCGGGAAAGTCCCCTGTTGTGGAGACCCTCTAAGAGATCGATATCGAAGATGATGGGATTCCGAGGGCTATCTACTTTGGGACGTCATTGACCAAAGTCGAGGTCGCCTCCTTGTCAAAACTTCTCAAAAATTACCGCGATGTGTTCGCATGGAGCTTTGCTGACATGCCAGGGATCGACCCAGAGATTGCCTGCCACCGTCTACACACTTCACGCGACTTCCCTTCGGTCAAGTAGAAAACCCGACATATCTCTGCCTCGAAGGCCGCTGCAATCGCGATAGAGGTGGAGAAGCTAGAGCGGGTTGGCTTCATCCGAGAGGCGCACTTCCCTGAGTGGATCTCCAACATCATGGCGGCGCCAAAGAAGAGCGGAGTTGTCAGGGTGTGCGTAGATTTCTCCGACCTTAACAAAGCATGTCCGAAGGATGGATTTCCACTCCCTAGGATCGGAGCTCTAGTAAGTACGGCCGTCGGGTTTCGAGCTCTCTCCTTCATAGACGGGTATTCTGGATACAATCAGATACCTCTCCATGTCGATGATCAGGAAAAGACCACTTTCTACTCTAGAGCGGGGTACCAGAAGCTTTTTTGCTACCAGGTTATGCCTTTCGGGCTCAAGAACGCCAGAGCGACCTACCAAAGGTTAGTCACCCACATGTTTAAAGATCAGATCGGCAAAAACGTCGAGGTCTATGTAGACGACCTCTTGGTAAAGAGTCGAGAGCGGGAAGGGCATGTCGCCGACCTCAGAGAAGTCTTTGATGTCTTAAGGAAATTCCAAATGAGGTTGAACCCGGTAAAGTGCGCATTTGGAGTGACCTCTGAAAAGTTCTTGGGATACCTGGTCACCCATTGTGCGATCGATGCTGATCCTGAACAAATCAGCGCACTCATCGAGATGCCCTCGCTAAGGACGCGACAAGAAGTTTAGAGGCTGAGTGGGCGAATCACGGTGTTAAATCGCTTCATCTCAAAGTCTTCCGACAGTTGCCGGCCTTTATTCAAATTGCTTCGCAAGGGGGCCGACGTTCGCTAGGATAAGAGGTGCGAGCTTGCCTTCCAAAAGATTAAAAATTATCTAGCCAATCCCCCCATTTTGGCTGCACCCAAAGCGGGAGACAAGCTCGACGTCTATCTCTCCGTCACCAAGAATGTGGTAAGTGTTGGAAATAATATCGGAGGCGCAACGGAAGCCAGACTCAATCATAGGATCGATACGGTGTGCGGTACTTTTTTAAAGTTTTCTTAAGAATCAATCATATGCGCAAGATTGAAACGAAATGTAAACGAACCCCTATGGTCATCTATCGAAACACACCATAAATATTATACATGCAATTCAATAGATCTAAGGTTTAGTTTATTATACCTCCGTGCGGGATTTAGCACCACGATGTTAATCTTCCAAGTTAATGATGACGGAAGTATCCACGTGAGTGGCTGAAGTCTCGTTCTTCTTCGGGTACACTCGATCTCGCGAATCGACCCAGATACTTGCACTCCAATCGCTGAGTGCTTCGGAGTGCAAGCTTTATCTTCTTCTATATCACACACACTTTATGAGGAGAAGATTAGATGACGAGAATTTTCTCTTACACCTTAGGTCAAACCCAAGAGTGAGAGAGATGAATGCCCAAGAGAGAGAGGGAGGCCAAAACCGAACATACCACACACACAGGGAGAGGGGGATCGGCCTTTCTCAGATAAATCTGGAAGGCATGGTTTTCCTTGCCTAAAATGCCTTGGAAATCATGCCCTCTCTCTCTCCTTGTCCATTTGAACCATTCCCCTCTCTCTCTCTCATTAATCCTCAGAATTAAATGCCCATTTATGTATAGTTGCCATATTAGGTTTTGCAATTAAGGGTCTGTTCTTTTCGCGAGAAAATCAAGGGAAAAAGTAATTTTCCTAGGAAATTAATATTTGGCTGTGTTCTTTTGACTTTATGGACAGAAAATTTATTTCCAAAAGAAATATTTTTAATTGATTGTACGGGAAAATCTTTCCCCACCAAAATAGGTGTGACTTTAAAGAGCCAAGGCCCGTGGAAAAAGTATCGGGCTCACGATTCGAGGGTGCTCTCCCGTCTTCCAGCCTTCCAGGTGAGAGATCTCTCTCTTCTCTCTCTCTCTCTTCTCTCTCTATCTCTCTCTCTCTCCTCTGCACTTCATCCGAATGGGAGGGCTCAGTAGCCCCGTCCAGCCGTCCCCCTCCTTCTCCGGTCTCCCCGTCCAGCCGTCCCCCTCCCCTCCGGGATCTCAGATCGGGGCGGGATCTTAGGGTTTGGCGTCCAGCCGTCCCCCTCCCCTCTGGTCTCCCCGTCCAGCCGTCCCCCTCCCCTCCGGGATCTCAGACGGCGGCGGGATCTTAGGGTTTGGCGTCCAGCCGTCCCCCTCCCCTCCGGTCTCCCCGTCCAGCCGTCCCCCTCCCCTCCGGTCTCCCCGTCAAGCCGTCCCCCTCCCCTCCGGGATCTCAGACGGCGGCGTCGGCGAGGCGATCCTTGAGTTTGCGGGCCTCCCCGGCGAACACGATCGGCGGGAAGCTCTCGATTGTGTGAAGCACCGAGTCGAGCTCCTGCTGGTTCGGGTACTCCGGCAGCTGGAGCGCCTTCTTCGACCTCCAGCTGTCGACCGCCCATACGCCCGGCCTCGCGACGACCGGATACGGCGCCGCGAGCGGGGGCTTATCGGCGACGACAGGGTTCTTGGCGGGCTAGCAATTCTAAAGATCATACTTCAAGTGTTTGTGTGAACTACTAATATAGTCTTGCAATCTATTCAAGATTCACCGTTAACCTTCAGTTCAAAGTTTAAAACTTTGATCACGTTTTGGCTAGCTGTGAGTGAAACAGTTTTATTGGAACTAATGAAAACCATTTAAATCCGGTTGTAGCCGACCGTGCTGGTAGGAATTTAGGTTTATACAACCGAAACATGTATCATTCGAGTGGAAGAGCATGTTCTGCATGGCAATTATGAAGTTTCGCCTGGAACCTTGAAATTAACTGTCAAGCCACCAATCTTCCGGGTGAAAGAGCATGCTTCAAAACCTTAAAGAGTCAAATTTTATAAATCATAAGTTGACACATCTCATTCTTAGTTTTTAAATTAGGATCTTATATTTATGAAGTATTTGTTGTTCTTATCGTCCATTTAACACTTTTATCATGAATGTAACTTGCGTGCTGATAATAAATTTAGTCCGTAGAAGATGGAGAGTATTCTTTTAACTCCAACATCTCATGATCCCTCAAGCCAGCACCTTCCATCAGGCATTCATATATGTTGTTTGCTTGCATAATTCATTGAACTTGTGAGTTGTGAGAATGATCTGTTAATTGCCAAATAAAATTGTTAATCTTGAAATCAGATATTTGCCCTGTGATATGTTACAATCTGTTGCAATTATGTAAATCATCAAAGTTCTATACTGTTACAATCTGTTGCGATTATGTAACTCACTGAAACCATATATCACCTAAGAATTTATAGAAATTTTGTGTTTGGTACATCCCCATATTTACCACGAGAAATGATTCAATATGGCGTTCCATACGCAAGGTGACGGGTCTAATTCGTCACAGCCGTCCGATAGCAAGCAGGTCGACGGGTTAATACCCCTCTACCCGAACTGATGGTTGTAGATGCATCATTCCCGACACCTTACGGTACGGGACACCTTATGGAATCACTACTCATAATGCGAATGTATTACTTAGTTCCACCATTATGGCTCTCTACTATTCTCACGGTATTGATGTATAGTCCAATGCATAATGTTGCAGTACTTTTTGA
Organism: Chamaelirium japonicum; assembly: GCA_947650365.1. NCBI lineage: Eukaryota > Viridiplantae > Streptophyta > Magnoliopsida > Liliales > Melanthiaceae > Chamaelirium > Chamaelirium japonicum. Next base: position 5,593,159 of record OX393555.1, on the reverse strand, counting down.
CAAATCTCTATTGTTTGATAATATTATTGGCCAAATGTCTTCAGCTGTCATTCATTGTTTCCAAATCATCGAGCTTTTCCAATGATATCCATGTTATTTTATAAAAAGTTATCGTTAATTGTATTACCACAATGATATTCATGTTATTTATTAAAAAATTTGATATTGTGTTTTCTAGCAAGTTCATGTATAAAACCTTAGGATTTATATTTGATCTGTCATATCATATATGAACCTGATAGTAATAATGTTTCTTTCAAGATTTCTGTAGGCCATGGATAATCTTGAGAGACAACGCAAACTTTATATATATGCAGCGACTTTACTAGTCCTATTTATGGTGCATAGAGTTTATAAAAGATTAACATGCATCACATATAAAGATCGACAACCTCGACGGCCAATATACGAGCGACGACAAAGTTTTATCAAAAGTTTACTGTATGAAGATAATGAAACCACGCACGATCAATTGCGCTTGAACCAGGGAACATTCTTTGAACTTGTTGAGGCATTAAAAACGAAAGGGCTTAAGGATTCACACCATGTTGACGTAGAGGAACAAGTTGCCATGTTCTTATATATTCTTGGACATAATAAGAGGATGAGGGTTGTTAAATTCGATTTCTGTAGATCTGTGTCTACAGTCCATCGTCAATTTACTCTGGTTTTGAGGGCAGTTATCAAATTATATAGAGATGTTATCAAACAACCTAGTCCAACAACTACAACAGTGCTACCTGGACCTCCAAGGGCATGGCACCATTACTTTGAGGTAATTAGAGTCTCTTACAAAAAAATATTTATACTACACATCTTAATAAATTTTTGACTGACTATTTATATTTTTTATCCTTAGAATTGTATCGGGGCCATTGATGGTACTTATATCCCAGCAATGGTACCTCCAAAAGATCAACCTAGATATCGAACAAGAAAAGGAAGAATTTCTCAAAATGTCATGGCAGCAGTAGGGTTCGATATGAAATTCACATATGTTTTGGCTGGATGGGAAGGATCGGCAAGGGATTCAAAGATATTAAAACATGCTATCAGAGATAATCCAACAAAGTTGACAATCCCTGCAGGTAAATACATATGCAACTTTAGAATTCATTATTATAAATTACATTGAAAATTGAAATGATGTTTTCTTCATTAATATAGGTAAATACTACCTAGTAGATGCTGGTTATGGGCATTACCCAGGATTTCTTGCTCCTTATCGTGGAGTCAGATATCATAGGTCTGAGCGTAGAGGACATGCCCCTGCAAATGCACGAGAGTTATTTAACTATCGTCACTCATCACGTCGCAATGTCATTGAACGTGCATTTGGATTGATAAAAAAACGTTGGGCCGTACTGAGGACAGAACCTTTTTTTGATATTAAGGTACAGGTAAAGGTGGTATTGGCTTGTTGTATACTTCATAACTTTATCATGATTGTCGATCCGACAGATCTATTAGAAAACGAGCCTGATATTAATACCGAAGATCAAGGTCCAAACGGGCAGGTCGATGAAGTCACAAATCTGGAGCCAAATGAGGAATGGAATATGAAAAGAGATGAAATTGCTGCATTAATGTGGAATGAATATTATCACTGAAATTATGTACTCCAAAATTCTATGAAATTTCTTCTTTGTTTGAGTATTGGTTTAGTTTGTAATAAAATGGTTATGTAATGATGAACAAATATTGTTAGTTATGTAATGAATAAAATGGATATGTCAGAGTATTGGTTTATGAAATGTCTTCTTGTAGTATTGTTATAAGTTATATACTTTTATGCTTTGATATTTATTACTTTTCTAATCCTGAACAATATGCCTACTTATATGTTTATTTGAGAATTGTTTATTAGGATGAGTCAATCAAGCACACAAGCAACAAAGAAGAAGTATGCGACATGGACACAAGATATGGATCGAGTGGCAATGGATGCATTTGTTGAAGAATATCACAAGGGTAATAAGGCTGAGAATGGTTGGAAACCACAAGCTTTTCAGGCTGTCATTGATGCAATCGAGACTCGATTACAAAGTAAAATGACTAAAGATAACATCCGAAGCCGTATGAAGACTTGGAGGAAAACATACACTATAATAGCGGATCTCCTAAATCAAAGTGGCTTTGGATGGAACGACATCACTAAGATGGTAGATGCACCAGACAGTGCATGGAATGATTACCTTAAGGTATATGAAAATTTTAAATAATGCATTTTATATTCATAAAAATTATTTGAATATTTTTTCAAATGAGTTTAATTTTACAGAGTCACTCTGGGGCAGCACAATACCGTAATAAATCTATACCAAATTATGATAAACTCGCCATTATCATTGGAAATGACCAAGCAACTGGCGTTGGTGCAATGTCTGGCATTGAAGCTGAAATAGCCGAAGAACATGCAGCTGTATTGGAGGATGTGGGATTGGATGATCTAGATTCTACATTTGACTTACACAATGATGAAAGTAATACTACAAATTCATCTCCGGCACCACGAGCAGTACCTCCATCAAATCGGGGTAGTACCGGATCAAATAAGAAGAGGAAGAAAACACGTGATTCATGTGCTGAGGAAATGTCTGCTGGGATCGTCTCCACAATGAAAGTGCTTGCAGATGCTATTCAGGCCACATCGGGAAAGGTGGAAGTCAACAAGTTGATGGATGAGGTGATGAAAATTGAAGAATTAGATGAAAGTTTCAAAGTAGATGCAGCTGAGTTTCTATCGTTGGACTCCAAGAAGGCGGACTTTTTTCTGGCATTACCAGAGGGCATGCGAAGGGCGTGGCTGATAAAGCGTCTTTCGCAATGATTAACTACTTTATGATTTCAAAATAAGTTAATAATTACTTAAGCACTTATCTAGATCGAGTTACTTATTGTCAGTTATGATATATGTCGTATGTTGGATTTTGATATATGTCAGTTATGATATATGTCGTATATTGGATTTTGTCTCTTTTGTTAATTGAAGCTAATGGAATTATGATATTGTTGAGTTTGGTGGTGATTGCTGCTGCTTGCAAGTTGTGTTGGTAATGTGTTTGCGTGTCTGCACATGCAAACATATTTGAGGGTAAAAAAGTAATTTCAAAAATGGTTATTTGATACTACAGGTTGGGCAACATTTACAAATGCATGAAGACTGCAAGTTGAATCCCAAAGAAAATAAGTTGAATCCGAAATGAATGTATTGTCCCATATTTTTTACGAGACAACAAATTTTTTATACTTTAATTTTTCCAGGGTCCAAAAGAACAGTGGAAATTGATGTCTCAGGAAAAAGTGTTGCAATTTTCCAATGCAAAAGAACACCGGAAATTTTTTCCCTGGGACATCAATTGCATGTGTAATATGTTGCCTAGGAAATTTATTTTCCTAGGTGATTTTTTACTCGCGAAAAGAACAGACCCTAAAGGGAATATGTTCAAATTATTTCAAATATGAATTAATCCCTTTAAATATGGATTTGATGGCCATGCATATTTATCCTAATGAGGGGGGCGACCACTAGGGCATGCGGGATATTTTGAAATGACCAAAATGCCCCCCATATATCTAGTGGACATTCACCTTATATGGGAGCATACATGGTCCATCTCCGTGCACGATAAAGTACTCTAACACTTAGGGAACCTCATCCGCACTTATTTAACATCGTGGAGTGATAAATAGTGTTTTTACTATTTACTGGGGTACCCTCAGTAAAACATGGGGTGCCCCTATAGTAAAAATCACTAAACACACATACCGCGTTCTAGTACGACATGCACACATAGAATGAAATCCTCATGGGATTATGGCAACAACGTTTGTCCTTACACTACTCTAGGGTTGCCCCCCTAGTGAACACACTTAGTCCTGTGCAACCACCATGCTTTAGTACAATGCCCTCACGGAACACAGGACGATTAAGACATTATTTCTTAAACTAATATTGTGCTGTGAGACAAGGAGAAAGTAATGATCCATAACGAACGTGGATAAGGTGGAACCTTCAGGGACTAGGATTCATGGCTTCCAACCGGACCCGATCGACACACTACCCAAATGTCTCTATCAATCCTCTGGATCCCGGTTAACCTGCGTGGCCACCCAGAGTGCGACGCAGGCTGCACTTCAATTCTTCCAAACTTACTAAGCTCTCTTGTATACCCCTGCTCTCCGCTTAGTTTGGTAATTCGATGTCCCTTCACTCGATGCCATGTGTCAACTTGAGCGGTGGAGAGTGTTGGAAATAATCATATGGTAGAGGCTCATGGCGGAAACGATTTGGCGGTCGAAAGACCATTCATGGTGCACGTTACATGATTTAAACTTTTATTGAAACTAATTTACATGTACGTGCATATGTATGCACGCGAATCGAACACCCTAACGGTAATTTAGCGTAATGATTATCTAGCATGCATGCAAATCATAAAGCTTGCTAGATCTACGTATTAGATTATTCATACCTTCGTGCGGATCTTTTAACCGCGGAGAATTATTTTCTTTGTCGATGGAGATGGAAGATCGTTCACGAAGAAGCCGACGGTATGAATGAAGATGATGCCTTCTTGTTCACCCAATCTCACACGATTCCCGATACGTTACTCTTGGATCTCTGAGTGCCTCCGAAGAATGACCCTTCTCCTTCTACGAAACTCCACGCAAGGAAGACTAAGTCGCAAGCCGGGACATTGGGAGAGATGAGAGAGAGAACTAGGGAGACTAGAGAGATGGGGGGGGTTCGGTTTTGGAGCACCCATGGCCGGCCCCCTCATGCTCCCTTTATAGGGCCTTATCCAAGGGGATAAGATCATCCCCCAAAAATCTCCCCAAAATCTCACGTTTATCTCTCCATTTATTTATTCATTTTCTCTACTTTTAGGGCTTGTTTTGACCAATTCAAAACCCCTAGTTTATCCTTATGGACAGCCCTATTAATGGGGGATTCTCATCCCTACAATATAGGGCCATCCCTAGCATGGTCTCTCACTGCTAGGGTCGGCCACAAGTGAGGTCTGCCAGAGTGAGTTTTTCCCAAAACGCCATGACGCCTCAATTTGACCATTTCTAGTGTGCGAAACCTAGCGGCCATTCCTTAAGTGATCTTTACCAGTTACTTCACTATTAACTGAGGCCACCGGAGGGTGTCCCCTAGTAAAGTCAACTAGTCAACTCGCAATATATCCTGGTGCATCGCACCTATGCAGTGAAGTTCACTTATGGCTAGGGATAACTACCTGCACTTCTGTACTAGTCTCGGGCTTACCCTTTAGTACTCGTATGTAGTTACGTATCTACCTTGCTCTAGTGCCAAGCACATAAGAGCGTAGACTTCTTTCTTCCTCATACTGTTCATGGTGTTCCGAGGAGATGGTTCAAGAGCCATACATAATGTGGATAAGGTGGAACCATCAGGGACCGGGGTTCATGGCTTCCAACTCAAGCTCGATCGACACACTACCAGAGTGTACCATCGATCCTCTGAGCTCGAGTTAACCTGCATGGCCACCTAGAGTGCGACGCAGGCTGCACTCTAATTCACCTGGACTTACTATATTCTCTGTCATACCCCTGCTCTCCGCTTAGTAGTGGTAAACCTGTTGTCCCTCCACTTGATGCCATGATTCACTTTGAGCGGTGGAGACTATCGTCAGACTCGAATAATCATATGACTTGGTTCCTTCCAGGTTGACCTATACATCGTACCTCTGATTACCCCGTCGAGTAATCCAACCCGATCAACAGTCAAACTGATGAACACCAGGCCTGGGTTTGGTACAATATAAGTCAGACCAAGGAACGCACCTCTTGATAGGGATGTGAATGGCTTGCAGGAGTGACACGCTGATGCAACGCTAGCCGGGTAACCCAGTACACCATGGTTTTGGATCACTGCATACAGATCCTTACACATTGGTGCGCTAAAGCACCACGTAACTGGTTAGTCCATCAAACATGGTTCCTCAGGATTTAGGACCGTTTTACCCTAAGCAGAAACACAACTTAGTGTACCAGTGTCTGCTCACTGATCTGTACACCGTGTTAGTTCCATTCGGCTACAGACACTGTGCCTGGTGATGACCATAGTGAAGACTTCCCATAAACTATCATCCCTAACAGCTTATCATGATGAGGCGACCAACCTGATCATAGCTGCAAACCTATTTAGATTATATGGGACCAATCCACTCAGTGGACTACCATATAACCATGGCTCTCTGTTCTTAAAAGAACACGTAACTATATTACGCACCTATATGTATCTCATATAATAACTATCAATCTTTATTTATTAGATCAAAATATAAAGTTTTACAAGCTTATAACATATCAATCCTAACAGAGAGCACCGTCAGACTCAAGTGACCATATGACTAGGTTCCTTCCAGGTTGATTAACACATCGTACCTCTGGTCATTTGGGCTAAACAATCGGATCTGGTCTAACAACTAAACTATTAACCACTAGGCCTAGTTTTAGTATGGTGTATGTCAGACTAAAGAATGCACCTCCCAATAGGGATGTGAATAGCCTACAGGAGTGGCATGCCGATGCAACGTCAGCCCGGTAACCCAGCACACCGTGGTATTGGGTCGTGGTTAGATCCCTCACACATTGGTGAACCAAAGTTACCCAAACTAGTTAGTCCATCGGTCATGATTCCTCAGGGTTTAGGATCTATTATCCTAAGCAGAAACACGGCTATATGCACCAGTGTCTGCTCACCGATCTGTGCATCGTGTTGGTTCTGTTCAGCCACAGACACTGTACTTGGTAATGACCATGGTGGAGAAACCCATGCTTTGTTATTCCAACAGCTTTACCTGATAGGGTGACCAACCATAATCAGAGCTATGAATAATTTAGGCTAATAGTACTAATCAACTGAGTCTCCCACTCAGATGAACCACTATACAGCCATGGCTCTTTTCCGTTTAGTATATAGAATATGTATAATACACACCAATTAAGCTATTCTAATATAAATATCAACTCATTTATTAAACAACCATGGTTTTTACAAGCCTTAGACCATATTTTACTCAACAATCTCTCACTTGGTCTAGCGAGAAAAAATAGTTCTGACCTCATAGCTTCTATATGCTGCTCAAACACCTTTGTAGGAATCGCCTTTATAAAGGGATCAGTAACATTATCTGCAGATGCTATCTTGGTCACTGCTACTTGCCCTTCCTTCTGAAACTACTGGATCAAGTGGAACTTATGTTCGATATGTTTCCCCTTCTGGTGGTGCCTTGGCTCCTTGGCCTGTGCTACCGCTCCACTATTGTCATAATAAAGGACAATATGTAATTGGATTTAGAGCTTCTCTCTCTAGAACCAGAGCTTCTCTCTCTAGATTCTTGGGTGATTCGGTGGGTGGTGCCATGGGGGATCCCCATCTTGGGGGCCCCTCTCATCCCCCTCCTCCCTCCCGAGGTGGTGGACTGGATCTAGCGAGGGCTGTAGGTGGAGAAGGGCTGGAGGCTGCGGGTGCTGATCTTCCCCCTCGTTTGGCAGAGCCTTTGGATCAAGGTCTTCAGCCAGCTTTGAGAGGGAGTAGTGGTGTGGAGATCACCAGTTCTGCCGCCTCTTCTTCCTCTAGTGGTAATGATAGATCGGTGCAGAGCTCGGGTAAGTCAGGATCTCAGAAGGCTGGAGGTATCAAAGTGGATGTTGGATCTGGTGGTCCGGAAGATGCTGAGCCCCGATCTGATGGTGATGAGGTTGCTGCAGAACTGTTTGCAGTTTCCAGATTTAGTGTGAGATCCAGATCTTGTGGTCCGGAAGTAGCCATATCCCGATCTGGTGGTGATGAGGTTGCAAAGGTGCTGATCGCAGATTCCAGATCTGGTGTGAGAGCCAGATCTGGTGGACGGGAAGATGCAGTGCCCCGCTCCTATTGTGTTGTGCAGGCTGGTGATGGGGCTGCTGCATCACGAATGGGGCTGCTGCATCACGAAGGGGATGGGGCTGCTGCTTCACAGAACAGCCTTTATACTGCGGGGTCGGATGGCAATCACGAATTGGAGGGTACTTGTTTCCCCCCTCCCCTTCTTTACTCCCCGTACAGCCCTCGATCTACCTCAGTTAGTTCAGGTGATGGGGTTGGTGCACCTCAGATCAGCAAATCTTTTGCAGCAGCTGCTGCGAAACAAGTGTTTGTGGAATTGCCCAAGTCAACTGCAGATGAAACCTTTGCAGAACTGAATACAGTTATGGGGCCAGGTGCACCCCAGGTGTCTGGTGGAGTGCCTGAACCACGAAGGAATGTGGGGGTTGGGGAGAGAGCAGCGGGTAATGCTTGGAATGCTTGGAATGGTTCTCGTCCCTTGTCTGCTTTGACTCCTGACGATTATAAGCTCACCTTTATTGAACCTACAGTGATCGATGGGAAGAAAATTGCAGTTTGCCCTCAGGAAGAGCTAGCTAAATCGGAAAGCTTCTGGGCCAACGCTTTAGTGGGCTTTGTCTTGGGGAGACGGCCTTTCTTCCCTCACCTTAAGGCGTCGGTGTTGAGGCTGTGGAAACCGAAGGGGGGTATGGAGATGTTTTCCCGGGAAAATGGTATTTTCCTCTTCAAATTCATGGAGCCTGAAGACTGTTCGAGGATCTTAGCTGGCGGTCCGTGGCATTATCAAGGGAGACCTCTTGTGCTTAAGAAGTGGACGAGTGACACTCGGTATGACAGGGCGATGCTCACTCATATACCTGTCTGGGTTAGATTCCCCAGTCTCCCGGATAAATTGTGGTCGTTTGATGCCCTAAGTCGTATGGGCAGTATTTTGGGTAGACCGGTTGGTATGGACGGCCCCACAGCTGCAGCGATTGCTCATAAGGAAGGGGGTAGGATGAACTATGCGAGGATTTGTGTGGAGATTGATGTGGAGCATGACCTTAGGTTTGATGTTGAAGCTCGGAATGATGCGGGTACTTTTGCCTCTGTGCAACCTGTGTCGTATGATTGGAAACCTACTCGATGTCGAGCGTGTAAGTCTTTTGATCACAATGAAAATGAGTGTGTGTCACACCCGAAGATTTCAGACAAGTGGAAGACTGTTCAAGGGCCTAGGACTAATCCTGTTAAGAAACATTGGGTGCCAATGGCTAAATCTCCTTTGGACACCAGTGCTTGGACACAAGTAGGCCCTAAGCATAAAGCTCCGGCTAAGGCAATGGCTGCAAAATCTGGAACCGCAGATTTTGGTTCTAGTTCCAAGTTAGGAAGCGCATCTCGATTCGCAGTTTTGGCAAATCTAGAGGGGGATTTTGAAGGAGTGCCGTGTGCTGTAGTAGGTTCTCAATCAGCTAATTTTGTTGATGCTGCAACTGTATTTGGTGCAGTGGAGGTTGGAGCTCCTGATGGTATGCACGTTGTGGATGGTGTTAGTGCAGTGGCATTTGCTGGTTCAGCAGGATGCGATGCTGTAACAGTTACTTTGCAGCATGCAGTTGCAGCAGAAGGGAATGCAGTTGTAGATGTTACGCAACGCTCTGGTGGTGCTGCTATACCTATTGCAGCAGATCGCGTAACAGTGGAAGCTGCTGCTGTTACGCAAGTTACTGGTTCTGTTTCTATGGAGACAGTGATACAGAGACAGGAAGCCAATGTTACACGACCTGAGGGTGCTGCAGGGCATGAGACTGATGATGTTACGCTGGGTGATACTGCGGTAGTTGCTGGAAGAACTGCAGTTGATGGTGTTACGCAACCTGATGGTGCTGTTACACCAGTAATTGCTGATGTTACGCTAGCAACTGCAGAGGCTGCTTCTCGAACTGAGAGTGCAGCCAGCGAGGGTGAGAGACCAATTGTCTTAGCTCTTGCCAGGGGGAGTGGGGTCATAATAGGAGGCGCTTCGAGGCATCCTGGCCGGCGTTTCAATCGAGAAGGAAGTCCCAGATTATCTATTCCCTCTCTTGAACGGGCCCATCGGAAGGCTGTGGCTAAAGGTGCAGCGGGGCTATCTGGTGGGCAGATGGAAGATCTCGTGCAGAACTTCAGTGATGAGGGTGGGGTAATCCCAGGTCGAGTAGAGGAAGATTCAGATTCCTTTGCTCAATACAGGAAGCTCCCCCCCCATCTTGCCAACCGTCCTGCTGTCCTTACTATGCCAAATCCAGCGATCGAATCGACGTCCCGAGCCAAAGAATCTTGGCCTAAGGGTCAGTCAGATAGGGTTACAAGGAGTAGGGGAGCTAGTTGATGTTTCTGGGGTCTGCTGTCGCTGCTCCTTGGAGATTGTTGTTTTTTGTTGTTTATTGTCTTAGCCTTGAGTGGTATGTTTGTCCTCTAGTCCGGGGACTACCTTGTCGGTCTGCTCCCTGTGCGATGAGGTAGGGTCTTGTTGATGTTTTGGCCCTATTTGGCCTAGCTTCTGCTTACTCATACAGAGGTAAGCCGAGTCCTGTAACTGCCTTTATTTTCCAGTAATAAATTCGTTTTTTACCTCTCAAAAAAAAAAAAAAAAAAAAAAAAAAGGACAATATGTGACTGAGCCTCTGGTATGCACCCTAAGTCCAATAAGAACTTTTTGAGCCACACCGCCTCTTTTCCAGCTTTGCACGCTGCGACACTCAGCTTCAGTGGTGGAGTCTGCGATGTAACCTTGCTTCACACTCCGCCAACTTACTACTCCTCCACCTAACATGAAAACATAACCTAAAGTCAATTTTCTGGATTCCATATCTGACATAAAGTCAGCATCCGTGTATCCAATCAGTGTTAGGTCTTGTGAAATGTAAACTAACTCATAATCCCTCGTACGATGAAGGTACTTGAGTATACTCTTTACAGCAGTCCAGTGTACTAGACCCGGGTTTGACTGAAACCGATCCATCATATTTACTGAAAAACAGATATCTGGCCTCGTGCACTGTATGGCATACATTAGGCTACCCACTACTGAAGCATAGGGTATCTTATGTATCTCTGCCTTCTCCTCAGGTGTCATAGGACATCGTTCTTTAGATAATTTCAAGCCATATCTGAATAGTAAGAAACCCTTCTTGAAGTCCTATATGTTGAATCTGGCCAGTATCTTATCTATATAAGCAACTTATAAGAGCAAGAGAGTCTTGTTCTGGCGATCTCGACTTACCTTAATCCCCAAAACATAACTCGCCTCACCTAGGTCATTCATATCGAATTACGAGGATAACCAAACTTTTACCGTAGATAAAGTTCCTATGTCATTTCCAATCAGTAGTATATCATCTACATAAAGTACTAAATATACCACTGTAGTACTATCACTCCTTTTGTACACACAAGGTTCATCCTTATTTTGATCAAATCCGCATAAGCGGATTATCTAATCAAAATGGATGTTCTAACTTCTGGATGCTTATTTCAGTCCATAAATAGACCTCTGAAGTTTGCAAACTAGATCGTCCTGACCTACTGACTCAAAACCTAGAGGCTGCATCATATATATGTCTTCATATAAATCCCCATTGAGGAAAGCTGTCTTGACATCCATCTGCCAGATCTCCCAATTATAGTGGGCTGCGATGGATAAGAGGATTCGAATAGACTTAAGCATAGTTACTGGTGAGAAGGTCTCGTCATAATCGAGGCCTTCTCGTTGGTTGAAACCCTTGGCAACTAGTCTAGCTTTATAAGTCTCAACAGAACCATCGTGTCCTCTTTTCTTCTTATACACCCACTTACACCCAATATGTTTAATATTGGGTGATGGTGCAATAAGTGTCCAAACATTGTTTTGGGACATAGATGTAATTTCTGCCTCCATGGATTTTTGCCAAGCAGAACTGTCAGAAGATTTCATCGCCTCATCATAGCTCAAGGGATTATCCACTTGAATCTCTAGATCGACTAATAAAGTCTCTTCATAGTATCTTTCAGGAGCTCTGATTTGTCTCCCACTGCGACGAGGTAACGATGGTACTGAGCGATTCATTTCTACAGTCTCTAGTATACTAGTTTCAATGTCACCTCTTTCCTCTATGTAACTGGATGCGCTACATCCACCAGTACCCAGTAGCTCCTCTAGAACTACCTTACTAGTTGGCTTGTGGTCCATCATATAGTCCTGCTCTAGGTAGATGGTATTCGTAGAAACGAGTACCTTCTTATCCTTAGGATCATAGAATATACCACCTTTTGTTTCTTTAAGATAGCCTATAAACAAACATACCTTAGACTTAGTCTTCATTTTATCCCTCTTGTCCTTACGCACATGTGCAGGACATCCCCATATTATAAAATATTGCAGTGTAGGATTTCGCTTTGACCATAGTTCTCTAGGAGTTTGAGGCACTGACTTAGATGGGACATGGTTTAAGATATATGCTGCTGTTAATAGGGCATATCCCTAAAATGTGGTCGGTAAACTAGCATAACTCATCATACTATGGACCATGTTCAACAAGGTCTGATTCATTCTCTCAGAAAGTCCATTCTGTTATGGTGTACCTGGAGTAGTCAACTGGGATACAATCTCATTGTCTCTAAGATACCCAAGGAACTCGTCCGATAGGTACTCACCTCCTTGATTAGATCAAAGGGCTTTCACACGTCTACCAGTCTATTTTTCAACTTCGGCTCTAAATTCTTTGAACTTGTCAAAGGACTTAGACTTTCAATACATTAGGTAGACATAGCCATATATATCTTGAGTAATCATCAGTAAACGTGATGAAGTACTCATGGCCTCCTATCACCTGGACGCTCATGGGTCCATATACATCAGAATGAACTAACTCTAATATCTCTATGGCCCTATTCCCTTTGGCTTTAAAAGCCCTCTTGGTTATTTTACCCTCCAAACAAGACTTACAGGTTGGATGGATCTCCGAGAGATCTATTTCCAAAAGCCCGGCCTTGACCAACCTATGAATTCTATTTGAGCCAATATGCCCAAGTCTTAGATGCCACAATAGAGTTAGATTTTCTGAAGGTTTCTTACGTTTAGATGAGTTAATATTCAAAGCGGTTATATTTTCTTTCTCTAATTTAGGACTTAGAATATAGAGACTGTTCTGAACTATTCCTCTAATAATAAAGGTTCCTTTCATTCTAATAGACACACCAGATGTATCAAAAAGACTGAATAACCATCATTCACCATAAAAGAAATAGAAATTAAATTACGTCTCAAGGACGGTACATATAATACGTCTCTTAAAATCAAAGTCTTTTCATTAGAAAAAGATAAATAAATATCTTCAATTGCTTCTGCGACTGCAATAGCATAAGTCCCCATGCTCAGGACCACTTCCTCATCAAGTAGCCTTCTGCTTACATGGAGCCCCTGTAAAGAGTTACAGGCATGGTCAGTGGAATTAGAATCCACAATCCAAGATGCAAAAGAACTGCTACTTGAAAGAAGTGACTCAACTACTAGTAGCTGAGAATTACATGTCCTAGCACCCTGAGGCTTTGTGCAGTCCTTCTTCCAATGGCCCTTTTTACTACATCTGAAGCACTTCGTGCTACGTGACTTCATCTCTCTTGACCTAGAGGTCCCCACATGGCTCTGCAGAGGCCCTGCCTTCTGCTTCTTATTCTTAGGCTTCTTGCTCATAGGCTTCTTAGCCTTCAGAGCAGCCTTGCGCTTAGCACTTAATGCCTCATCTTTAACCTTGAACCCATATTCTCATGCCTGGAGAGCTCCAAGAAGCTCTACATTTATCATCTCCAACTTTTTAAGGTTGAAGTTAGTGACAAAGCCTTCAAAGGTTCCAAACAGAGACGCAAGGAAGATATCAGTCATAACCTCAATATCTAGCACAATATTCATGGTAGCCAATTCGTTCTGGAACCCAAGCATTTTCAGCATGTGTTCTCGAACAGGCACCCCTTCGGACATCTTAGTGCTAATGAGCTTTTCATTGTGAGGTAGCGCGTTACACGGCTATGCCCCTCAAACATTTCTTTGAGGTATAGCATCATGTCAGAAGCATCAGGCATTTCTTTGACTTGCTTCTGTAGAGTTGTCTGCAAAGAAGCTATGTATAGCACTTGCATATCTCATTAGAATCTCGCTAGTCGAAGAATGCCTTGGTCTCTGCCTCAATGGCATCTAGACCCAGTAGATTCGGTTCTGGAGTGGTTAGGGCCATGGTGTATTTACCGATCCTCAGAACAAGCATAAGGTTGTATTTCCAGTCCTCATAGTTAGGACCCGTAAGCTTGTTATCATTTAGGATGGCAGATAAGGGGTCTAGTTTGGTCATCTGAAAAATAAATAGGAGTATATTAGAATGCTTCATAAACTCATTTTATGGTATTTTTTAAAAAAAATGAGTCAAATTATAACCAAATGTCAAAGCTACCCTCAAAGCGGAGACATATCTATGGATCAATTTTACCATGTATATGAGATCTCGAATACGGATACACCCGCCCGAGGGAGCAGTGTGCAGCATCCTTTGCTCATAGCAGGTCTCTCGGACCCAATCCAAATCTACCACAGACGGGCTATATAGATCATGGTTTTCTTTTGACCAAGCCCCCGTGATCTCCATGCGACGCAACGGGTAGCCTCACAGGTGTTTCAAATGCTTACCCACAAGCCTAGGCAATCACAACACGGGAGTTCATACAGCCCCTGCGAGGGCGAGAAAAGCCCTTCTCTCCTGGCATTGTGACTACCATATCCCGAAGGAGACTGCTAAGCCTCCGGCATGACAGAAAATAACTCTGACCCAAGGGGGATTTTGAGCCATATTCTATCACCCAGAAATTCAGCAGTTGGCTGTGGAGGCCAGGGGTACTCACACTGAGTCCTCTTACATATCCCTTAATTATGGTGAAGGTTATTTTAATGCAAGTATTTTAGATCCTAGATTGCGACAACCTAGACCTAGACCCTGGTCATACCGTGCTCCCACTGGAGTTAAGACCTCTTATGAAGTATAGATAGACTTGGAGAGGACCATAGTCCCTATCCCGTGGATACTCAGTTGTCATCTTTCTTTCGAGAATCATATTACATACTTTCCAAGCCTTCGATACTAAATAAAATGGTCATTATCCTTTGTGCTCTAGAGTCTAGCCTATGGTCTAGACATACAAGGAAAGGTCTTCTATTAGTATGACTCCTCGTATGCAACTTGATATTTGATGTCATAGATGATCACCACATCACTATTGGTTTCGATGTCAAACCAATTAGGGACATCCGACAACCTCCGTCGGACCTCGACCTAATGGTGGCATAACCAAGTGTTATGGGATCCAACTACCATCAAACACCAACTAAACTATGGGTGTCATTAAATGGAGATCTAACCTAATGGCCACAGGGACCAAGTAGGGAATAGGCATCCCATAAACAGTAGGGAAAGAGCTTCCCACAATCTAGTACCTATAACATTAGAATATATATTTTAACCGGGGTCTTAGAAAATATCCAACCACAAAAACAAACATCCATTGATATCAAGTTCAGGGTCCGAACCCTGAACCTGACTAGCAATGCTCTGATGATCCCGTTCATGGCATCTTCCGGATATCTCTTCCTTTGGCCCACCACATCCGGTCTTCCGGTAATGGATTTTTTATTTGATCTTGTCCGCCAAGTCTTCAGCCTGTAATTGAAAAAATCTAGTATGCTTCGAGCAATCGCTAGTTCATACATATTTTCCTACGATGAAGAATAATGAAATTACAAGAATAGAAATAATTGGCTGGGAAAAACCAAGCCGTGGAATAATCTCCACGTACTTGTCCTATTAGGCCTTACAAACATCCATCACAGAAAGAACAAAAAATAACTATACAATCATTTTTCAGGGTCCGACCCCCGAAACCAATTAAACAATCATAATTATTATTTTGTAGCGGCGCATTGCAGGAAAAACATAGCATGCAACACATATGTATATATGATCTAGCGCATGCAAACCCCGGTGAATGCATTCGTTCATCAAATGCACATTTGATTCGATTCATGGAAAAAATTTTCGTGAATCGCACACCAAAAATAGCTCTGATACCATTTGTTGGAAATGATGTCTAAGGTGCAACGAAAGCCGGACTCGATCATAGGATCGATACGGTGTGCAGTATTTTTTTAAAATTTTCTTAAGAATCAATCATATGCACAAGATTGAAACGAAATGTAAACGAACCCCTATGGTCATCTATCGAAACACACCATAAATATTATGCATGCAATTTAATAGATCTAGGGTTTAGTTTATTATACCTCCGTGCGGGATTTACCACCGCGATGTTAATCTTCTAAGTTGATGATGACGGAAGTATCCATGTGAGTGGGAGAAGCCTTGTTCTTCTTCGGGTACACCCGATCTCGCAAATCGACCCGGATCCTTGCACTCCAATCTCTGAGTGCTTCGGTGTACAAGCTTTCTCTTCTTCTATATCACACACACTTTATGAGGAGAAGATGAGATGAAGAGAATTTTCTCTTCACACCTTAGGTCAAACCCAAAAGTGAGAGAGATGAGTACGCAAGAGAGAGAGGGAGGCCAAAACCGAACACACCACACATAGGGAGAGGGGGATCGGCCTTTCTCTGATAAATCTGAGAGAGGCACGGTTTTCCTTACCTAAAATGCCTTGGAAACCATGCCCCCTATCTCCTTGTCCATTTGAACCATTCCCCTCTCTCCCTCTCTCTTATTAATCCTTAGAATTAAATGCCCACTTATGTATAGTTGCCATATTAGGTTTTGCAATTAAAGGGAATAGGTTCAAATCATTTCAAATTTGAATTAATCTCTTTAAATATGGATTTGATGGCCATGCATATTTGTCCTAATGAGGGGGGCGGCCACTAGAGTATGCGGGACATTTTGAAATGATCAAAATGCCCCCCATGCATCTAGTGGCCATTCACTTTATATGGGCGCATACATGGTCCATCTCCGTGCATGATAAAGTACTCTAACACTTAGGGCACCTCATCCGTACTTATTTAACATATCGTGGAGTGATGAATAATGTTTTTACTATTTACTGGGTGCCCTTAGTAAAATATGGGGTGCCTCTATAGTAAAAATAACTAAACACACATACCGCGTTCTAGTGCGACACGCACACACAGAATGAAATACTCATGGCATTATGGCAACAACGTGTGTCCCTACACTACTCTGGGGTTGCCCCCCTAGTGAACACACTTAGTCCTGTGCAACCACCATGCTCTGGTGCAATGCACTCACGGAACACAGGACAATTAAGACATTATTTCTTCAACTCATATTGTACTGTGAGACAAGGAGAAAGTAATAATCCGTAACGAACGTGGATAAGGTAGAACCTTCAGGGACTAGGATTCATGGCTTCCAACCAGACCCGATCGACACACTACCCAAGTGTCCCTGTCAATCCTCTAGATCCCGGTTAACCTGCGTGGCCACCCAGAGTGCGACGCAGGCTGCACTCCAATTCTCCCAGACTTACTAAACTCTCTTGCATACCCCTGCACTTCGCTTAGTTTGGTAATTCGATATCCCTTCACTCGGTGCCATGTGTCAACTTGAGCGGTGGAGAGCACCGTCAGACTCAAGTGACCATATGACTAGGTTCCTTCCAGGTTGATTAACACATCGTACCTCCGGTCATTTTGGACAAATAACCGGTGTGGGGGAAAATATTCGTGCCGACCCGAAGACCTCGCCTCACCAGTCAATTGAAGTTGAAGTTGAAGAGAGTTGTTCGATCTGTCGTTTGGAGTTGGAGCTCACAAGATGCAAACAAAAAAAATTGGACACGAGAGATGTGATCTCGGAGTTCAACCGAAGCCTACGTCTCCGTGCTATAGGGAGGAACCCGAATTCACTAACACTTTGATTAAAGTGACCTCGATAGGCCGAGTGTCACTTAAGTCTCTCTGATCTCTTCGAAGACAAGAAAAAGATCGAGGAGAGTTGAAGGTTGAGAGGGTTGGAACTTCCAGATCTCTGACTTCTGAAATCAGATATCAGATGATGATGGCACTGATCTTCCTTTCTGGAATTTCTCTCTGGATTTAAAATTGGATCATTTTACATTTGAAGGCTCTGCTATTTATAGGATTCTCTGGTGGTAAATGGCGGTTTCTGCTGCAGTATCTGGGGATCCTCCAGGTAAAGCTGGCGGGCCCCGGTACTATCCCCTGGGGGATTCCACAAGCTTTTGGGCCCACCAAGCAGGGCTGGTGGGTCCCGCTGTAGTCTTCGTGGGCCCACCAGGCAGGGCCGGTGGGTCCCGTTGTAGTCTTCGTGGGCCCACCAGGCAGGGCCGGTGGGTCCCGTTGTAGTCTTCGTGGGCCCACCAGGCAGGGCCGGTGGGTCCCGCTGTAGTCTTCGGGGGCCCACCAGGCAGGGCCGGTGGGTCCCGCTGTAGTCTTCGGGGGCCCACTAGGCAGGGCCGGTGGGTCCCGCTGTTTGCAGACTTCTTGCTAGAATTTGCATCCACAGTTACCCCCTCCAAGTTAGCTAAGAGGTCTCCTTGGCTGGCTTGGACTCGTGGTGCAAAGCTAACAACCCCCTGTCACACATGCAGAGGAGCTTTTTGTCGAGTGCTAGTGTTTTTCGAAAATAAAATTTCCATCGGTCAATTTCTGACTGATCGGTCAAATTCGACCGATCGGTCGAATTAAAATTGACCGATCGGTCGAATTTGACCGATCGGTCGAATTTGACCGATCGGTTAATTTTGACCGATCGATTAAATTCAACCGGTCAAGGTTGGAGTTATCGGTCAGAAAATAGTTTTTTGACCGATCCAGTAGAAATTCGACCGATCGGTTGAATTTAACCGATCGGTCAATTTTGACCGATCGGTTAAATTCAACCGATCAAGGTTGGAGTGATCGGTCAGAAAACACAGTTTTCTGACTGATCTAGTGGAAATTCGACCGATCGGTTGAATTTGACCGATCGGTTGAATTTGACCGATCGGTTGAATTTGACCGATCGGTTGAATTTGACCGATCGGTCATGTTTGACCGATCGGTTAAAATCAGTCGGTCAAAGATTGTTGGATCGGGCAAAAAACCAAGTTTTTTGCCTGATCCAGTAGAAATTCAACCGATTGGTTGAATTTGACCGATCGGTCATGTTTGACCGATAGGTTAAAATCAGCCGGTCAAAGATTGTTTGATCGGGCAAAAAACCAAGTTTTTGCCTGATCCAGTAGAAATTTGACCAATCGGTTGAATTTGACCGATCGGTCATGTTTGACCGATCGGTTAAAATCAGCCGGTCAAAGATTTGTTGGATCCGGCAAAAAACCAAGTTTTTTACTTGATCCAGTAGAAATTAGACCGATCAGTTGAATTTGACCGATCGGTCATATTTGACCGATCGGTTAAAATCAGCCGGTCAAAGATTGTTGGATCAGGCAAAAAACCAAGTTTTTTGCCTGATCCAGTAGAAATTTGACCGATCGGTTGAATTTGACCGATCGGTCATGTTTGACCGATCGGTTAAAATCAGCCGGTCAAAGATTGTTGGATCGGGCAAAAAACCAAGTTTTTTGCCTGATCCAGTAGAAATTTGACCGATCGATTGAATTTGACCGATCGGTCATGTTTGACCGATCGGTTAAAATCAGCCGGTCAAAGATTATTGGATCGGGCAAAAAGCCAAGTTTTTTGCCTGATCCAGTAGAAATTTGACCGATCGGTTGAATTTGACCGATCGATCATGTTTGACCGATCGGTTAAAATCAGCCGGTCAAAGATTGTTGGATCGGGCAAAAAACCAAGTTTTTTGCCTGATATAGTAGAAATTTAAAACTGTGGGGGAAAATATTCGTGCCGACCCGAAGACCTCGCCTCACCAGTCAATTGAAGTTAAAGTTGAAGAGAGTTGTTCGATCTGTCGTTTGGAGTTGGAGCTCACAAGATGCAAACAGAAAAAATTGGACACGAGAGATGTGATCTCGGAGTTCAGCCGAAGCCTACGTCTCCGTGCTATAGGGAGCAACCCGAATTCACTAACTCTTTGATTAAAGTGACCTCGACAGGCCGAGTGTCACTTAAGTCTCTCTGATCTCTTCGAAGACAAGAAGAAGATCGAGGAGAGTTGAAGGTTGAGAGGGTTGGAACTTCCAGATCTCTGACTTCTGAAATCAGATATCAGATGATGATGGCACAGATCTTCCTTTCTAGAATTTCTCTCTGGATTTGAAATTGGATCCTTTTACATTCGAAGGCTCTGCTATTTATAGGATTCTCTGGTGGTAAATGGCGGTTTCTGCTGCAGTATCTGGGGATCCTCCAGGTAAAGCTGGCGGGCCCCGGTACTATCCCCTGGGGGATTCCACAGGCTTTTGGGCCCACCAGGTAGGGCTGGTGGGTCCCACTGTAGTCTTCGTGGGCCCACCAGGCAGGGCCGGTGGGTCCCGTTGTAGTCTTCGTGGGCCCACCAGGCAGGGCCGGTGGGTCCCATTGTAGTCTTCGTGGGCCCACCAGGCAGGGCCGGTGGGTCCCGCTGTAGTCTTCGTGGGCCCACCAGGCAGGGCCGGTGGGTCCCGCTGTAGTCTTCGGGGGCCCACCAGGCAGGGTCGGTGGGTCCTGCTGTTTGCAAACTTCTTGCCAGAATTTGCACCCACAACCGAATCTGGTCTAACAGCTCAATTGTTAACCATCAGGCCTGGTTTTAGTGTGGTGTATATCAAACCAAGGAACGCACCTCTCAATAGGGATGTGAATAGCCTGCAGGAGTGGAATGCCGATGCAACGCTAGCCTGGCAACCCAGCGCACCGTGGTATTGGGTCGTGGTTAGATCCTTCACACGTTGGTGAACCAAAGTTACCCAAACTAGTTAGTCCACCGGTCATGGTTCCTCTGGGTTTAGGACCTATTACCCTAAGCAGAAACATGGCTATGTGCACCGGTGTCTGCTCACCGATCTGTTCATCGTATTGGTTTTGTTCAGCCACAGACACTGTTCTTGGCAATGACCATGGTGGAGAAACCCATGCTCTGTCATTCTAACAGCTTAACCTGATAGGGCGACCAACCCTAATCAGAGCTGTGAATAATTTAGGCTAATAGTACTAATCAACTAAGTCTCTTACTCAGATGAACCACTATACAGCCATGGCTCTTTACAGTTCAGTATATAGAACACGTATAATACGCACCAATTAAGCTATTCTAATATAAATATCAACTCATTTATTAATCAACCATGGTTTTTACAAGCCCTAGACCATAGCTTACTCAATAGTAAGTGGGGTCCTTGTGGTGAAAGAAGCGAAGCTAGAAAGGCCCGTATACTTCGTGAGTCACACGATGATCCCCGCCGAGCTCCGGTACCGACCAATTGAGAAGGTCACTCTGGCCTTGGTCTTGACCGTGAGAAAGATTCATCTCTACTTCTCGTCACATTCCATTAAAGTCATCACAGAGTACCCTTTGAAGAGCGTGCTCTCAAAGCCTTCATTGGCCGAGCGGTTGTATCGGTGGTCTGCCAAGCTCGCTGCCTATGGGCTAGAATATGTCTCGTGAACTGCAGTCAAAGGGCAGATTTCCCTTTGGAAGAGCCAGTCATTTCCCAGGAGGATAAGCCAACTATGGCACACCCTGGGAAGGTGAGGTTTCTGGGCGAGCCAGGGGAGTCCTCTCAGGCTGAGCAAACATCTATGGAAGATTGGGAGCTTTTTGTTGATGGCTCGTACAACGCATCCGGAGAGGGGATCGGGGTCATACTGATCACCAAAGAGGTAATTCTTGAAAAATCCATTCGACTTAATTTTGCCGCCACCAATAACGAAGCAGAATACGAGGCACTCTTAGCGGGTTTAGAGCTCGCTAAAGAGGTTGGCGTTAGGAAGCTGAAGGTTTTCAGTGATTTCCAACTGATCGTTTGCCAAGTCAATGGTGACTATGCCTCTTGAGACACGCGAATAGCGAGCTACGTGGACTTGGTGAAAGGCAAGGCCGCAAAGTTTGAGAGGATTTTGTTCGAGCAAATCCCCCGATCCAATAACAAAAGGGCTGATGCCCTGGCCAACGCGGCCTCCTTGCTAGGAGGTCCCAAAGCTTGGTAGATAATCATCGAAGTGTAGGACTGCTCCCAGATCCAACTTGGTGAGAGGGCGGTAAATCAAACCTCGTCTGAGGTACTGCCCACCGGTTGGACCGCGTCGATCATCCGCTACCTCCAGAAAGACGAGCTTCCCGACGATAGAGAAGAAGCGCGACGGATAGAGAATCATGCAGGCCGCTATCTCATTCACTGGGACCGCCTCTTTCGAAAGTCCTTCGATGGGCCCAATCTCAGATGTGTGGAGCCCCCAGAGGTCGACGAAGTGCTAGGTCACATTCACTCCGACGAGTTCGGCAATCACGTCGGTGGGCGGTCTCTAGCCGGGAAGGTAAGGAGGCAGGGGTACCGGTGGCCCACCCTCGAGCAAGATGCCTTGAAGGTTGCCCAAAGGTGCGTCCAGTGCCAAAAGCACGCCACGATCAACCACATGCCGACGGAAGAACTGCACCCTTTGGTGAGCCCCTGGCCTTTCCAATAGTGGGGGCTCGACATAGTGGGATCGATTTTTCCTCATATCGACGCAACAAAGGAAGTTTATCTTAGTAGCCACAGACTACTTCACCAAATGGGTAGAAGTGATCCCGCTGGCCAAGATCGGCGAAAAGCAAGTAAAGGACTTCTTTTGGAAGAAATTTTTTTGTAGATTCGGTCTATCCCGGGTACCTATCACTGACAATGGTTACCAGTTCGACAATCACTTGGTTAAAAGCTTTTGCACCGAATATGGAGTCGATATGAGATTCCCCTCTCCGAGGTACCCCCAAAGCAACGAGTAAGCCGACGCCACAAATCGAGTAATCTTAGACAAGCTGAAGAAAAGGTTGGAAAGGAAGAAAAGGCTATCGGAGAAAGAGCTCGACGGGGTGCTATGGGCTTATCGGACCACTCCACATCGCTCAACAAATAAAACACCTTTCAGTCTCGCCTTCGGGTGTGAGGCCGTTTTACCTGTAGAAGCCAAGCTACCAACGGAGCGAAGGCTCGTCTCGGGCGAAGTCAATAACAATGATATGCTCATCAAGTCTCTCAATTAACTTGAAGAGCAGAGGGAGCGCGCCAACTTACACCTCGCCAGATACAGACAAGAAATGAAGCACGCCTACGATAAGATAGTTCACCATCAGGCATTCAAGCCTGGCGACCTAGTAATGCGAAAGGTGTTCGCCAACACACAGGAGCCCAATCCCGGAAAGCTCGCCACGAACTGGAAAGGCCCCTACATAGTACACAAAGCGGGAGGATCCGGGGCCTACCGGTTGATGACCGTAGATAGCGACCTCCTGGAGTGACCTTGGAATGTCATCCATCTCCGAAAGTATTATGCATAGCGCCTAGGCACCCTCTTGTAAATCGTATTTTGAAAATGAAGAATGGAGTTTGAAATGAAATACCTCTTAGTATGCTCGATGCTAAACCACGAGCTCATGGGAGAACAGTCAAGGACCAGCTCACACGTGGCGCCCTCAAAGTAGTCCACCATTGTGCGGACTTAAAGCTAGACCAGGGTTCTCAATGGCCATCTCGAACGACTTTGAGATCGCCGGGGTAGTCCGCTATCTAGGGGACTCTGAGCATAACCGGGGCCCTTTGCGTTTACATGCCATGAATCGGAAGCACCCCGGGGTGATATAGGGGAGCCTGAATGGGCGACCACCCCTTTAGGTGACCTGAATATCCCTTGGTAACCCCTTAAAGTTCAGACATAGCTTGGCAAAATCGCAGAAGGATGCGAGACTGCCAAGACGAGCTAAGGGCATGCCCAGTAGCTAGGATTTCAGAGAGTAATTAACCGGGCAGGGGGCAGCTAGCACTTTAATTTTTCAAAAATAAAGTTTTGGATCTTCGAGCTTAGGAAGTTTTCGAATTGCTCGATTCATATTTTGAATGGATTTTCGGGCTCGGAGGTCATATTGAGTTTTATCGTGCATTTCGTGTTTCTCGCTTGCATTTTTTTGAAAACCTATTAAAAAATGAATTAGTTGCCTCGCTCGGGGTACGACCCTCCAGACCGCTGAAAACAGCTTCAAAAGTGAACTCATAGACAGAAAGAGCAGAGCAAAAAAAGGCGAGCTAAAAAGGATATCATTTCATTCCTTAATATATGATTACATTGAAGCAGTATCACATAAAAAAGATAGGCGAGCTCAAGGCCTGCTAGTGTCTGCCTCGCTGTCGTCCCCACGATGCCTCTTTCTCGATATCTCGGCCTTGTACCACTCCACGGCCTCCAGCGTGCCCTTCTGGAGAAGCTCGTCAAGCTGTGCTTGGAGGTGGCTCTGTTGGGCTCGTAGATCGCAGAGGTGCGCCTCCTTCATCGCAGCGACCTCACCCCTCATAATGATTGCTTCATTTCAGAGTTGGGCTACGTCCGCTTGTGTGCCTTCTTTGCCTTTAAAGCCTCTTACAGCTCAGTGGTGGAGAGAGAGCGGGCCTCCTAGGCAGAAGCTCGCTCAGAGGCCAGGATGGTGACCTGCTGACACAGCTGGTCCACCTCAGCGGTCAGGTGGTAACATGCCGGTGCAACTGCCCACTTCAACGCTGAGCTCATCTGATCGATCCGCTTGGCGGAGTCAGAGGATGTGCTTGTCGATTTGGCGCTCTGAACCAAGGAGAGAGTCGTCACAGAGAGCGACCAGACTCCCCCTCGGTGGCGGTGACCTCATCGGCTAGAGCCCGGCTCACCCTTTCTCCCTACAAAAGCAGAAGTGAATCAAGAGATAAAGCGAGAATAAAGAGACCAAGATGTTACCTCGGCGAGCTTGTCGAAAATCGCCACGTATGGAGACTTGGTGAATATATTGTGGCTGAGGAGCTCCCGAAGGTAGTGGGGAGCCCTCTCCACCCCGCCTTCAGGAGGAGAGACCCCTGAGGCTTCTAGTACACCAGAGCCCGCCACGGGAGGAACTGGAACTGCAGGCATAGCGGGCTCTGCCGTCGTCAGGTCTAGAGTAGCTTGCAAGGACCCTCTCCTACCGCATGGTTGGAACCCTCCTGCCTCACTACCCTCGGGCGAGTCCGAGCTCGAAGCCTCAGAGCCTGAGCTCGAAGACTCCTACCCGATGGGCCCCAAAGAGGGAGCTTTATAGGTTAACCCCCCCAAGTCCTCGGGGAGGTCGACCATCTTCAAGGTCCCCCCATCGGACGGGACTGGGGACTTCGGGGGTGGCAGAGTCGGAGTCCCCCGCTAGAGCAGGCCCCTCGAAGGGCGAAGGCGGCATAGTCTCCACGGGAGTAGGAGCTGGAGCGGCGGCAGAAGCCGCTTCCCCTAGGACCCCACGGGAATCAGTGGCCTCCTGGGTGCCCGCATCAATTGGGGCCGGTGACCTCGGAGGCGAGGTAATCGGGACGCCCGTGAGAATTGACCCCCCAGAGGACGAAGGTGGTTCAACTGGGGCAGGAGCGAGCTCAGCAACGGGGACCGGTGGGGCAACCTCCTCCGAGCTAAGGTCGGCATCTGACCCTAAGCCCGCTTACCGCTGAGCGGCCCTCTTTCGCTCGGCCAGCGCCCGGACATAGGCTTCTCGAGCGAGGCGAACGGTGTCGTCCTCCCCCTTTGGAAGGCAAGGGGATTGCCGAGCTACCTTCCTCTTGATGAAGCCTTTCTCCATTTCTGGAGTCATCATTGCAACAAAAAGGGGTTCAGAGAGATTGCCGGGGAACTTGCGCATCAAAACTTCGACCATAGGGGACTCCACTTCCGCCATGCAGAGTAGGAGCTTGACGCGTGGGTCCTTAGGCTTGACCATGACAACCTGTCATCACCGCATGAAAGTCCCCGGGGCGGAGCCCGCTGTGGAAGAGGTTGTAGGACCAGTAGAGGGAGCATGGGACTGACCTGGGGCTGTGACACTGGCAGAAGGGGGTGGGGTGTACACATCCTCGCCAAACATTTCTATAGTATTGGCGTCGGCGATTCGGATGGGGGAAGCTCACTTCTTACTCATCCTCGACGACGGGCCATTGCGAAAGTCGCCCTGGGTCCCTTGGCCCGCTCCATCTCGGCGGGAGATGGTGACCTTCTTCTTTCGTGCCACCTTTTGTCTGGTGGTGATGGCTCTGGTCTTCGCATCCTTCAGTTGGAAGGCGAAGTCAGGAGCGACAATCTTCTCGAGAGTTCACCCTCCGAGGAAGTCCAGGATCGTAGCATCGAGGGATTTATCCCCCGCCTCCCCGATGCACTTCTTCTCGCCCACCCAGTATAGACCGATCTCCTTGAAGGCGGCCACAGGCGGCCTGCCCAGATGGCTCGAGACGCCCGCGTGCTGGCCTCGCCACTCTCCGTCGACCACGAACGGGTACTCCTTCGAGTACCTATCCTTGTTCTCGACGGAAGAGAAGGCCAACACCTTGACGGGGCGTCCTGTAACGTAGAAGACTTCGCAGCCAAACTCGTTGTAGGTAGGGCCTATCTTGAGGAGCCACTTCTTCAGGTGGTAGGAGAGCAGGATCCTCAAGTTCAGGGCTCTCTCGATCCGGGAGAGTCCGTAGAGGATTCCCCACGAGTTGCCAGTAAGTTGGGCAGGGCACAACCCTGCCAGCTCCAACAACTCGCCCGCTAGGTGGCTTAGAGGAAGTCTGAGCCCGGACCAAAGCAAGCCCACCGAGACAATTGTCCCAGTGGATGGTCTCCTCAAGCGCGACATGGGTACGATCAGGAGCTCTGGAGGGATGCTGGCGGCCGCACGCAGACTCACCGGAACCAGCTCACCACCACAGTCTTTAAACCAGACTACGGTGGGCTTGCTCAGGGGAGCCTCTTCTTCATGGCTCCTTGGGGGAATCACGGAAATGGGCATTGCAGCAATGGGCTCCTTCTGGGAGGTTGCCATAGTTGGAGTAGGCACGGAGGAGGACGCCATTTGGAAGGCGAGCTGGGGAGCGCGAGCTTGGAAAACAAGATGGGAAAGCAAGTAGAGAATGAGAGCTCTTTCGCAAACGGTGATCGAGGGTCCTCACCCTCCCGTACTTATAGGGTCTCAAGAGACATACGAAACCATAGGCATTTTAGGCACGACGTGATACACGAGGCAGTGCAGTGACGACCGAAGCGACATTCGCCTCTCTCCCAATCTGAATTCGACATGTGTCCCAACACGTGCTTCCCACTGGGCACTGACGGTAGCAATGCCAACGGCATCCCCCCTGGCCGATACATGATCAACCCCTTACCAGTCGGCGTGGGCCACATGGCGCGGCGTCGTACGAAGTCCTTTAATATAGCCCAATGATGAGAAATAAAGCTGGGTGCATCAGGTCTCGATCCCACGCCTCTCCCTATGCCTTATTAATAAAGAGATACACAAGGGGATTCGAAGCTTTCACGGTTTCCCAGGGACGGTGACCATCTGGCCCGTAGAGAAATCATTGGCTAGCTCCTAGATGGGCCGTAGCTCATAGACGGCCCAAAATCGGGCAATAGCGGATCGTTGTGTCCCTTGGACAGTGGCTCATAGCCCGCCCAGGGTCGACCCTGGCCAAATGCAGACATCGTGCATGAGGAAGAGACCGCCTCGCGGCTAAATCCCTTGGCCCGCCCGAGGCCTGCACCTAGTTGCATGTAGCTCGAACACCCAGAAAAATTTGAGACTCTTGACCAAGCGGAGCAATGTCTTACCACTCCCTCAGGAGGGGGTAATGATGGGCCTTGAAAAAATATCATCAGCGACAGCCATGTCGAGATGGTGGAACAGTGGGCTTGACTAAAGTCATTTTCGAGATATAGGAGAAATCCGTCCCCAGGAAACGCTTTCAGAGAGCTCACCCCAATCATCACAATCGGTTTGCGAGCAGAGGCCACCTGTGGCCGCGGCACACAGCCCGCCTAGGGCTGACCCTAACCACATGCAACCAGCTCGCACGTGGTAGAGGTCACCCAGTGGCCGGTGCTCGTAGCCCGCCTAGGGCCTGCAATAGCGGATCATTGCGTCTCTTGGACAGAGGCCGCCTGTGGCCATGGCTTATAGCCCGCCCAGGGTTGACCCTGACCATATGCGACCAGCTCGCACATGGTAGAGGTCACCCAGTGGCCGGTGCTCATAGCCCGCCCGGCGCTTGAAGTAGTGGATCGCTGCGTCCCTTGGGCAGCTGATCGCTGCGTCCCTTGGACAGAGCAACATCTTTCTCGATGCCTTATTTGTGAGGTACTATGAGTCTAAGTTCTCCACACAAGGCCACCTGTGGCTGGTGCCAACAGCCCACCCGGAGCTGACCCCGACCGCATGCGACTAGCTCGCACGCGGAGGAGGTCGCCCGCAGTTGGTGCTCACAGCCCGCCTGGTGACTAGCTCGCACGTGAAGAGATCGCCCCTTTTGCTAATAGGAAACTTAGAATAATATTTACGAACACCCACAACTCGCTCAGGAGCTCGTCAAACCCGACACCCACAGCTCGTTCAGGAGCTCGCCTGATCAGGCAAATGGTCGAAGAGCTCACCCCTTCGTCTTCCGAGACCGCCTGTGGCCGTGGCTTACAGCCCGCCCAGGGCTAACCCTGACCACATACGACCACCTCGCATGTGGTAGAGGTTGCCCAGTGGCCAGTGCTCGTAGCCCACCCAGGACCTACAGTAGTGGATCGTTGCGACTCTTGGATAGAGGCCGTCTGTGGCCGTGGCTTACAACCCTCCTAGGGCTGACCCTGACCACATACGACCAGCTCACATGTGGTAGAGGTAGCCCAGTGGCCGGTGCTCGTAGCTTACCTGGCGCTTGTAGTAGCGAATCGCTGTGTCCCTGGGGCAGCAGATCACTGTGTCCCTTGGACAGATCAGCATCTTCCTCGATGCCTCATTTGTGAGGTACTACGAGTCTAAGCTCTCTACGCGAGGCCACCTGTGGCTGGTGCCACCAGCCAGCTGTGGGTGCAAAAATTGTACCGGACCGGATCAGAGCGGCATGGGCCTGTGCAACGGCCCAAGTGGGTAAGTCTGTCCGGGCTCATGGGCCCACTCTGCAGGGCTCGCAGAACAAGCCTTCCCCTTTATAGGGCCCGAACAACGGCCCAATAAGGGCCTAGCAAGGAGGCCCAGAACCAGTGCCACGTCATCATCGCCACATCATCACTACCATATTGGGCACATGCCTATGCTATAAAAGGACCCCCAAGGCATCCAAGAAAGGGGTTGGTCATTCAATCAGAGGAAGAGAGGATCCCAGAGCAAGTGCTAGAGCTCAATTCTCTCCTTCTCATTTCTCTTCTAGTTGCTCCGTGCAACCCCACTGTATGAAGCTTCTCTTAGCCTGTCAAGAGAACGCTCACCCCTCATTTTACTCAAATTATAGTGAAGATCAGGTGGCACCTCTCGCCCGGAGACGTAGGTCGTAAGACCGAACTTCGACAACAACTCCATGTGTCATCTTTCTCCTTCTCAACTTTCTAATCTCTAACATACAAACAATCCAATTCAATCAAGGCTGTGGGACGGGATTCTCGATCAAGGTGGCTCGAAAATTTTCCCCACAATCTTTGGCGCTATCTGTGGGATATCGATAGAGGTCTTACCTACACCTCTACCGACTCCTATTCGACTTGTGCTGACGAGCCACAAGTCCTCCTCCAAATCAACCTCAACGCCTTCATCACGCCAACATCAACACGCTCGATGGTGAAGGCCAGCACCAACCCACCAAAGATGGGTGCTGAACGAACAAACGATATGCTGATCGAAGAAGAACAAGGAGTCTCAGTTGCAACCAACCGAAGAAATGTTCGGGAGCGGCTGGGGCCGCAATGCAGCCATCCAGAAGGGCACAGCGATCGGCGAGACCCATCATCCCCGAGACGTCGATCTGGCAAAGAACACGCTATTCAAGAGAGCAAGCCTCAGGCTATATACGAGATCTCGGCTGCTGACTTCCAGCTGCTAAATCTCCTCAAGAAGAATGCAGCCCTCGAACAAGAGAGAGACTCCTTGAAGAAGGCAGCTGAGAGGGCGGGGGTTATGATCCTCAACTCTCCCGCTATGACTGAAGGCCCACTGAAGACTAGCCCAGCTGCGAGTCATCACCTCGAAGAACCAAGGAAGGTTCATGCCAAAAAGCGTCAGGTATCCACACAAGCACCTAAACAAATAGTGTGGGATCGTTTTAACATCGATGGCGCTCCAAGCCACCGTCGAGAGAGGTCACCTGAATCAACGGGGTCCACTGGATGCCCCGTTCACTCGCATGCAAGAATGTCAGATGCACATGAGCTACTCAACCGACGAAGGCAAACCACCGATGTGGGACGCCGCCATCAAGATCGCAGGCTATTAATCGCCTCAGCGGGGCCTCTTCATCCCAAGGTGCTTGCAACCCCTTTCCCTGTGGGTTGGCGAACACCAAGTCTGCCCAAGTTCAACTGCATCAAGGGAGACCCAGCTCTCCACATCCTAGCTTACAAGCAGGCCCTGATGCCATACGAGTATGATAACCATGTTCTTTGCCGTATGTTTGCGGGAAGCCTCGAGGGGCCTTCCCTCGATTGGTACCATGCATTGCCCACCAGTGCGGTGGCTACTTTCGAAGAACTGGCGGAACTCTTCATGGATCATTATCGACTTTACTTGAAGCCAGAAAAGAAGTTGGATACTCTTTATCGGTTAAAGATGGGCTCCGATGAATCCCTGAGGAGCTTCACAACCAGGTTTCGCAATGAGCATTCTGAGCTCACTGGCCGTTACCAAAATGAGGAGGCCATTATGTTGGCGTTCCAAAATGCCATCCGACCGAAACTCCATATCTACACTGATTTTATCCGACATCCTCCGAGCTCCTTGGAGGCAATGTTCAAACGCGTGCAGCAGGAAATAGATATGGAGGACAACCAGCGAGCCAGAAAGTTGCGCGAGCCACGCGAACCTCAAGACTCGCGACACAGGAAGGCTGACGAAGCCCCGAGGGATGCATGCTACAAAAAGCATGCCAATGCGGCATCCGACGAGAAGAAACTAGCCAAAAGGCAAAATAAGGAACCAAAAGTCCCTCCAGCAGGGAAGAAGAGAGCTACGAGGGAGCAGAGGGTGTTCACCGAGTTGAACACCTCAATCGAATATATATTCGCCTACCTTCAGAACGAGCCATTCTGTAAACAGCCGCAACCCCTTCCTCCAAACTCAGAGTAGACCAAGGATACGACCGTCTACTACGAATTCCATCGCAGCCACGGACACCCAACTTCAACCTGCTGGCGGCTGAAGCACCACATCGAAGACTTAGTCCAGGAAGGGCGACTTGATGGCTACATCACCAATAAAGAACCAAGGCAAGAGAAAGAAAGGCAGCAGCAGAAGCAAAAGGGAGTCAACATGATACATGGGTGCAGAAGCCTCCGAGCGAATGTTGTTCATGGACACTTGCATCGACAAGCATCTTCTGGCAAAGAAGTGGAACGCCTCGAAAGGCGAATTCACAATGTCCGTCG
Source organism: Chamaelirium japonicum (assembly GCA_947650365.1). NCBI lineage: Eukaryota > Viridiplantae > Streptophyta > Magnoliopsida > Liliales > Melanthiaceae > Chamaelirium > Chamaelirium japonicum. The sequence goes on along the minus strand of OX393555.1, from coordinate 5,561,768 downwards.
GGCAGCCAACATGCAAGAAACTTGGGTCGAGCAGCCTTGGCCGGCGATTATTTTCACGCCTCGTGATCTGGAAGGAGTACTCCTACCACACTAGGACCCGCTCGTCCTGCAGCTCAAAGTCGACGGAGTATCGATCAGTCAGATTTTGATCGACACCGGTTGCTCCGTGGATATCATGTTCAGCAACTGTTTCTCAAGCCTTGGACACGGAGCCGAGAGCCTCGAGCATCTGCCTCTGATCATCACCGGCTTCGATGGGGGTGAAGGCAAAGTCCTTGGTGAGGCCAAACTTACTATTGAAATGACAGAGAAGACCCGAGTCTCCACTCAATTTGCCGTATGTGATGGTACATTGAGCTACAATATCATCCTGTGAAGGCCCTTCCTGCATCGGCTTGGGGGAGTATTCTCTTCCTACCACCAGCTCCTCAAGTTTCCCACCAATGAAGGCATCAGATGCATCAGAGGGAATCAGGCGACCAATAAATCCTATGAAGCTATCGCCACCAAACAAAAAGCACAATCTATCCTCCGATCCAAGAGGTCGGCCAACGAGGCCGGCACCTCGAAGCAATAGCAATTACTGAAAGACCCAGCTCTTCCAGTTCCACTGCTGGGAGAGTGGGATGACTCACCCTCGATCGAGCCCATCGTCAAGGTGGAGATCAGGGGAGGTGGGCAGCCGCGCGAAACATACATCGGGGCAGACTTGTCCGAGGAAGAGGCGAAGTAGATGACAACCTTTCTCTGAGCCAAAATTGACATATTTGCTTGGAGCTTCGAAGATTTGCTGGGCATCGACCCCGAGGTCGCTTGCTACCAGCTAAATGTCAAAGACAGAGTCGTCGCCATCCAACAAAAGCCAAGAACCATGAGGCTGGAACGAGTTGCTGCAATCCGGGAAGAAGTGGCCAAGCTCCTTCAGGCCAACTTCATTCGAGAAATCAAGTACCCGACTTGGATCTCCAATTTAGTCACGGTGCCAAAGAAGAATGGGAAGATTAGGGTCTGCATTGACTTCACTAATCTCAATAAGGCCTGCCCGAAAGATCCTTTCCCATTACCACGGATCGATCGACTTGTCGATTCCACAGCAGGGCATGAGCTACTGTCCTTTGTAGATGGATACTCTGGATACAATCAAATTCCACTACACAAGGACGATCAGGAGAAAACATGCTTCGTCACGGATCACGAGTTCTATTGCTACAATGTGATGCCTTCCGGCCTCAAGAATGCTGGCTCAACATATCAACGACTCGTCACAAAGATGTTCGAGAAGCAAATTGGCCGGAACGTGAAAGTCTACATAAATGACCTACTCACCAAAAGCCAAAGAAGAGAAGATCACCTCAAGGACCTGGAGGAGACATTCAACATCCTGCGATACTACCGGATGAAGCTAAACCCTGCGAAGTGCGCCTTCGGTGTGAAATCCGGAAAGTTCCTCGGATTCCTCATCACGCAAAGAGGGATCGAGGCCAATCCGGACCAGATTAGAGCCATCCAGGAGATGCCATCACCAACGAATGAACAAGAGGTCAGACGACTCACCGGTCGTCTAGCAGCACTGAATCGCTTTATATCCAAGCACTCTGACAGATGCAAACCTTTCTTTGAGAGGCTCCGGAAGGGTAGCAACTCTAAATGGGATAGCTCCTGCGAAGAAGCCTTCCAAAATATTAAGGCTTACCTTGTCCAGCCGCCGGTATTGGTAGCTCCCATGCTAGGGGAACCCCTATGGGTCTACCTATCGGTCTCTGAGCAAGCCACCGGTGCAGTGCTCGTAAGCTAAAGAGACGGGCTCGAGCACCCAATCTACTACACTAGCCATGCTCTGCTTCCAGCAGAGACAAGGTACTCAAGGGTCGAGAAGGTAGTTTTAGCTCTGCTCATGGCAACGCGAAGACTAAGGCCATACTTTGTCGCTCATCAAGTCACAGTCACCACAGAACATCCCCTCAAGGATATCCTCGATCGATCCGATCGCGCCGGGAGGATGGACAAATGGGTAACAGAGATGAGCTCATTGGGAGTGCTCTTCGAGCCCCGAGTCTCGATCAAGGGGCAGGCGCTAGTAGACTTCCTCACCGACTTCCCAGTTGAAGACCCAGTCGACCTCCGTCAAGACCCTGACCTCGAATTGGATGATGACGGGAGAGGCGAACCCGCAGAGCTTCACACGCTTCCTAGCCACCCGTTGGCCGACTGAAACCTTTACACCGACGGGGCCTCAAGCTCAGCAGGCTGTGGAATCGGAATATTACTCATCTCCCCTGACCTGCACAAGATTCAGCGATCCATCATGCTCAGTTTTGCAGCCACAAACAATGAGGCCGAGTACGAAGCAATCCTTACCGGCATGGATATAGCCTTGAGCTTATCAATCAAGCAGATAACCATTCATAGCGACTCTCAGCTCATCGTCAGGCAGATCGAGGGGCAGTATGAAGCCAAGGACAGCAAGATACAACAGTACTTGACCATGGCGCGGAGGCTATCTGAATGCTTCCTGGAGGTCGAATTCAAGGAGATCCCTCGATCCGACAATCGAATCGCTGACGCCTCGCAAATGCAGCTTCAGTTCTTGGGGATGAACAAGAGGTCAGAGAAATCAAGATCGATTTCCAAAGACACCCAAGGGTGAACCTTCAACATCAGACCGGCCTGATTGCCGATATAATGGTTGAAGCGCCCACGGGATGGTTAGTACCTATAATCAGTTATCTTCAGCAAAAGGTCCTACCTGAGGACACCGTTCAAGCAAAGAAACTTCTGAGGAAAATTCATCGCTTCCGTTTCGACGGAGAAGACCTCTACTGGCAGTCACATGGAGGTATGTACCTTCGGTGCCTATCCAAGGAACAGTCACAAAATCCTTACAGAGATACATTCAGGGGCATGCGGCAACCACGCCGGGGGTAGATCGCTAGAAGGCAAAGTTAAGCTACAAGGATACTACAGGCCGACCATGGTTAAAGATGCTCGAGAATTCATCAAAAGATGCGAGCAGTGTCAGCGACATGCAAAGCAGATTCACGTCCCTGCAGGAGATCTAAATCCCCTAACGAGCTCGTGGCCTTTTCATCAATGGGGGTTAGATTTCCTAGGGCCCTTCCCGCCGTCACCAACCCAGAAAAAGTATCTCCTCATAGCAACAGACTACTTCACCAAGTGGATCGAAGCAATGCCGTTGGCAAGGATTACCGACGCTGAAGTCATCAAGTTCGTCAGAGGCAATATCTTTTCAAGGTTCGGGTCCCCTAAGGTACTAATAGCCGATAATGGAGCCCAGTTTGATTCAGACAACTTCAGAGAATTCTGCCAAGGTTACGGGATCAAACTATTCTATTCGACGCCTAGATACCCACAGTGCAACGGGCAAGCCGAGGCATCAAACAAGGCAATCATGGATACTCTGAAGAAGAAGTTGGGACCTCGGAAAGGTCTATAGGAGAAAATTCTTTTGGAAGTATTGTGGGCATATCATACCACCCCGCAGTGATCGACTGGATTCTCCCTATTCCACCTCACGTATGGCTCCGAAGTTGTCCTACCTACTGAAGCGCTCCACTCCACGGTTAGGACCAAGGTTGTTGAGTTTGGAATGAACAATGAGCTCAGAATCAATGACCTGGACTTCGCGGAGGAATTGAGGGACTCAGCGGCTGCTCACGTTACCGACTACCAGCAGAAGATCAAGAGGGCGTACGATAGAAGAGTCAAGAAAAGAGAGTTCAGTGTGGGAGACATGGTACTCAGAGCCGTCTTCCCAAACACGAAGGAAGTTGCTAGTGGCAAGTTCGCTCCGTCTTGGGAGGGGCCATACATCATAGAGTCCAGAGGCAGCAAAGGCTCATACAGGCTGATCGACCAGGATGGAAGGTGACTACCCCGAGCCTGGAATGTAACCCATTTGAAAATCTTCTTCCCTTAACCAAACTCTGAAATTTGTAACCGCGAATTTGGTTTATCAATAAAATATCTATTTTTCTCCAAGTTGAAGTCGGTTGAAATTCTATTCAGCCTATGTGAGGCACCAAAAGGCTCCTGGCAACCCAGGTCAAATTAAGCCTTCGATTCCACCAGTTCAAGTCGGAAGCTCGAAGCAAAATCGGATATGCCCTTTCAAGGCTAAATCCTGATAAAAAGGCTCCTGGCAACCCTGGTCATATTAAGCCTTCGATTCCGCCCATTTAAGTCGGAAGCTCAAAGCAAAATCGGATATGCCCTTTCAAGGCAAAATTCTGATAAAAAGGCTCCTGGCAACCCAGGTCAAATTAAGCCTTCGATTCTGCCAATTCAAGTCGGAAGCTCGAAGCAAATTTGGCTACGCCACTTCAAGGCTAAAGTCAAATAAGAAAAACTCCTGTCAACCCAAATACTTTGATTCCGTTTATTCAAGTTGGAAACTCAAAGCAACTCAGAGTTGTCACCCTCAAATACAAAAATATGAACCATCGAATTGTCAAGCTGGAGTGCTCTCACACAAACAAAGTTAAAAACTCAAATGTAAAGAGTGCAATTTATTAAGCAAGGCACGCAACTACATCAAGATGAACGACGACAAACAAAAAAGAAGAGGAGTACAAGTCAAGAAAATGGGGCTCAAGAAGGCCGCGTAGCAGCAGGCGGAGCTAAAGTACGTGTGGACTTGATAGCTTTGAGGGTATCTAAAGACTCAAGCCATCCGGTGTAGTACTCTCCGCAGTCTTTCTCAAGCTCTGCAACACGCTCGCGAAGGTCAGTGACCTCCTGCTCCCGCGTGATGGTAGATGACTGACTACTCGCCGCCAGCTCCTCAATCTATTTTTGAAGCTCGGACTCCCACCCATGCAGACTAGCAACCTCTGCTTCCCTTGCTTCAAGCTGAATGGCACAAGTCATATCTTTCTCCTCAAGCTCGGTGACTCGGGTCCTCAGGCCAGTCACCGACTCCTCCAGCTGCTCATGCAGGGCGATCTGAGATTGCAGAGTAGCGATGATGACCGCTTGATCCTCAAGCTTCTTTGGATCAAGGGCTTTGTCCTTCTCAAAACCTTCAGCTCGGGTACGCCACATCACTGCCGAACGTTCATCCTTCTTGGACCCGACGGAGAGCTTCTTTACCATCTTCTCAGCAGACTCAGCACGCCCCAGAGCCACCTTAAGTTCCTCCTCAAGGCTCTTGACTTTTCTATAAAGGCCTCTGCGCCCACTACGGATCCTGATATCTAGAAGGGTCGACATCTGGCTCCAAGGATCAACAAATTAGTACAGTATATCAAGTAAAAAGAAAAGGAGGAAGAAACCATGAGAAGGCTCACTGCATCCTCAATACCGTCCACAACTTTTGGGTGACAAGCCTGGGGTAGTCCCAGATGTTTTCTGTAGAAGGTGGTAAGCTTTGAGGGTAAAGCAAGGGGACGAGCCAATATAGTTGGTGCAGGCCTTGAAGCCACAACTTTTCCTTTCACCCTCCGAGGCACTGAAGCAGACTTCTCTTCCCAAACTTGTGCACAACCCCTCGAGGCGGAAGGTTCACCAACGACGCCGTCGACCATGGCCTCATCCGGCTGAGCCATCGGTGCGTCCGAAATCAGAGTAGCTACCTCCTGCACTTCAGTGTCCCCAGCAGATACTACGGACAAAGCAACGAAGTCAGAATGAAAAACACAGGCTAACAACGAAGGTGGAAGAAGGCAAAAGAAGGATACTGTCAAGGGCGATCGGACAAGAAACACCAACACCCTCGACCGCAAGGAGTCCGGAAACTACTGCCTCAGTCAGGCAAATCCCTTCCTCTGGAGCATTGAGCTCAGCCATCATCGCTTTCATCTGATCAGGGCAGAGAACCATCCCCGACGATGATCCTGATCCCATGGAATTCCGCACTGGAAGAATCGAAGGACCATGTTCTGGCAAAACACAAACCTCAACCTGAGGACACTCACTCTCCTTTGCCTTCCCAACCTTAAACCGGTGTATCAGACGCCCAGGCTTGTAACTCAAAGCGGCGGGCCGGTAGTCGATAACCACCTCCTCAAGTTCCCTATCGATCTTGCGAGACCGAGTGTCGCGAGAAGGAGAAACTGTAGCAGGAGAACCTATGCAAGGACGCAGGGATCTAGCGCATCCCTCATTTTCACTGTCACCAGAAGCCATGAGAGAAGACTCGCTCGCGTCGTCCTCTTCGCCAACATTGAGGGCACCATTACCACCCTCCTTCAAAGCAGCACCGGGGAGAACCAAGTCATGCCCAACCGCAGCAGCGCACAATTTCAAACTCTTCCCTAGAAGACATGTGCTCGGAGGCCGTCGAGACATAACAATCTTCTCTCGGGCCTTTTTAGGCCTCAGTACCTTCATTTTCTTCTTCCCGCAGGAGACCACAAGTTCGGTGGGAACAATCTCTCAAGTTACCCGAGCAGGCTCGATCATCACCTCCATCATCTGGGCTCGGCTCGGCTCATCAGAACCTCGAGGAAACTCCTCCTCGTAATCAGACACCACCACCTGTGGGTGCAAATTTTGGTAAGAAGCCTTCAAACAGCGGGACCCACCGGCTCTGCCTGGTGGGCCCCTGGAGACAACAGCGGGACCCACCGGCCCTACCTGGTGGGCCCCTGGAGACAACAGCGGGACCCACCGGCCCTGCCTGGTGGGCCCTTGGAGACAACAGCGGGACCCACCGGCCCTGCTTGGTGAGCCCCTGGAGACAACAGTGGGACCCACCGGCCCTGCCTGGTGGACCCCCGAAGACAACAGCAGGACCCACCAGCCTTACCTGGAGGATCCCCAGATACGGCAGCAGAAACCGCCATTTACCCCGGAATTCCTCCCAGAGAGTCCTATAAATAGCAGAGCCTTCGAATGTAAAAGGGATCCGAAAATTCTGATTTTCCACTCTGAGATCTGACTTTCAGAACCAGAGCTCTGGAATCTCTCAACTTTCCCTCTTCCATCTCCCTTTGATCTCTCTCCTTCGAAGAGATCAGATTGTCTTGAGTGAGACTCGGCCTGTCGAGATCACTTCGATACAAGTGTTAGTGAATTCGGGTTGCTCCCAATAGCACGGAGACGTAGGCTTCGGCTGAACTCCGAGATCATATCTCTCGTGTCAAATTTCTGATTGCATCTCTCTCTCTCTGTTCGTATTTTGTGAGCTCCAACTCCAATCGATAGATCGAGCAACGCTCTCTTCGACTTCAACTTCGATTGACTGGTGAGGCGAGGTCTTCGGGTCTGCACGAAGATTTTCCCCCACAGTTTGGCGCCGTCTGTGGGATCCGAGCAAAAAGTCGAGCTCTCTCCACTACTACTTGATCGGTTGAGCATACAACCGATCTTGATAGCCAAACTTCCTCGCCCTCTCGGTTGATCAGACAACTAATCGGACGTCGGCACTCTCATTGCACCCTTCGTCCTCTGAATGGCGAGAACCAAACACCAGGGTCAACCAGAAGGAAGTAAGACTCAACAACAAGCTCGTCCTGAGACTCGTTCAATGAGTCAAAGGCTCAATTTCGGACAACCCCTTGCTGTCCCGGTCCCGGAGATGGGGGTTCGGTCAGGGAGTGGGAGATCTGTCGATCGACCGATCCCTCATCCCGCACGATAGTCAATTGGGCAAACAGCCCCAGCTCCAGCTGAAGATCCTCCATCGACCTATCAAATTTCAGCGGTCGACTTCCAACTCCTCCAATTGGCGAAGCAAAACGCCATCCTCACCGCCGAGAGGGATGCTCTCAAGAGAGCAGCTTCCGAAGCTGGGATAGCTCTAACTATCCCCTCTACAAGTGAGAGGGTCGATCTTCCTCGATATTCAATCCACTCCGAACAACGGAGGTCAATGGGTACTGCTGCCCTTGAGAGGATTCGACGTGATCCAACTCCCTCTGCTACCCCCTGGAAGTAGAGTGTTTGGGATGGTCTCGATGACGAGTCTTCTGAATCTTCTTCTGGCCGCAACTGCGACAAAAGGGAACCTTCAAAACTCAACACACCAAGGAAGCACCAAATGAAAGGCGCTCCTTCAAAGAGTAGAGTCTCTCCTTCCATTCCACCTCAGCGTAGACTTGGATCGGACCTTCGACATCGACTTCAACCGGCAAATACTTCAATACCAGAACGAGACCTTGCAATCTTGCCCCTTGACCCGCATCTAGGTCGGGGACATGGTCGTAGAGATGGGTATTCATCCGCCGGACCTCTCCATCGAAGTCTCTTCGAGACGACCTTTCCAAGGGGATGGAGAACTCCTATCCTCCCCAAATTCAACTGTATTAGAGGAGATCCAACTCTCCACATACTTGCCTTCAAGCAAGCCTTGACGCCGCACGAAGAAGAAAACAATGTACTCTGCCGCACCTTTGCGGGAAGTCTCGATGAGCCGTCGCTCGACTGGTATCACAATCTTCGAGCAGGGTCCATCACCCAGTTCGATGTTTTAGCTAAACTCTTCGTGCAGCATTATCAGCTTAATCTGAAGCCCGAGAAGAAGCTCGACTCTCTCTATCGGCTAAGAATGGGTGCTGACGAGACTCTCCGAAGTTTCACTAGGAGGTTTCGCAACGAGCATGCTGCCCTCTCTGAAAGACATTTGGATGATGAAGCCATCATGTTGGCTTTCCAGAATGCTCTCCGCTTCGATCTACACATCTACAACGACTTCATCCGCAATCCCCCTCCTTCTCTGGGTGCTATGTTCGATCGAATCCAGAGAGAGATCGAGGTCGAAGACGATCAAGTCGCTCGAAAAGGGCGAGAAACAAAACGAAGGCCTGCGGAGAGAGAAGCTCCCAAGTATGCTGCCAAGGCTCACAACGCTGAGGCAGCAGCCCCTTCAGCCAACAAACGATCAAAGAATGACGGGCGTCGATCTCCAACAAAGACCACTTTCACCGAGTGGAATATACCGGTCGAACAAATACTCGACCGCATTCAACACGAGGAATTCCTTCGAAGGCCCAATCAACTTCAGCCTAACACAAAGTTCACTGCCGACAAAACTGTTTATTGCGATTTCCATCGGAGCCATGGCCATTCCACCGATCGGTGCTATCGGCTAAAGTTTCACCTCGAAGACTTGCTGAGAGAAGGCCACCTCCATGAATTCACCAGAGATGGGCAAAATCAACGTCGATCCTCTGCAAAGGGAAAAGAGGCTTGCTGGATTCATCAAATCTCTTCCAATCCATCATCTCTCACCGTGAATGCCAATATCTTTGGCATTCATGGATCATTGCACAACCAAGCAGTGACCGGGAAAGAAGTCGATCGGCAAATTCGGCGCATCTTCCATGTTCGATCTACTGCAAATAAAGAAGATACCTGGATCGAGAAGCCCATCGAAGGTCTTGCTTGGCCGTCCATCGTCTTCAACGACACTGATCTTCAAGGAGTTCATACTCCACATCGAGACCCCCTGGTTTTGAAACTCATCATCGACGGAAGCACCGTCAATCGTATCCTCATCGACACCGGGAGTTCTATCGACATTATGTTCTCAGACTGCTTCAAATGTCTGGGACATAAATATCAAAGCCTTGACGTCGTTCCAACCGTGATCACTGGCTTCAACGGCGAACAAAGCATCACGGTGGGCGAATCGAGATTCACTCTGGACCTCAGCCGAGAGACTCGAGTCTCGGTGAGGTTTGCCATTGTCGAAGGGGTCTCCAGTTACAACGCCATCCTCGGGCGACCTTTCCTCCACCAGATCAATGCCATCTCCTCCTCTTACCACCAACAACTCAAGTTTGCAACTGGAGAAGGCATCGTCTACATTCGAGGCGATCAACAATCTGGAAGGTCTTGTGAGGCTGCTGCGGCTAAGACAGATCGGAAGATCAACATTGCTCCTCCAAAGCGGCCGCGAGATGAAGCTGGTCCCTCTTCTAAATAGCAATCAAAGGAGATTCCGCTGATAGAACCTCTACCAATCGAATGGGAAGCGTCACCTTCAATTGAAGAAATCATCCCAATCAACATCAGCAGCGGAGATCTCCCTCGACAGACTTTCATTGGTACCGGTCTTAGCGACGCAGAAGCGCAAGACATGGTATCCTTCCTCAAGTCCAATATCGACGTCTTCGCTTGGTGTTTCGAAGACATGCCTGGCATCAATCCAGATGACGCTTGTCACCGACTTGCGATCAAAGAAGAGGTGAAGCCTGTCAAGCAAAAGCCACGCACCATCCGACCAGAGCTACAAGTTGCTGTTCAAGAAGAAATCACCAAGCTACTCGCAGCAGGCTTCATCCGTGAAGTAGAGTATCCTACTTGGATCTCTAATATTGTTGCTGTTCCGAAGAAGAATGGGAAAGTCAGAGTCTGCATCGACTTCACCAACCTCAACAAGGCTTGCCCCAAAGACCCATTTCCCATGCCAAGGATCGATAGACTCGTCGATGCCACTGCTGGCCACGAGCTATTGTCTTTCATGGATGGGTATTCTGGATATAATCAAATTCCACTTCATCCAGACGATCAAGAGAAGACTTGCTTCGTGACTAGCCGAGGTCTCTACTGCTACAATGTAATGTCGTTCGGCCTCAAAAATGCTGGATCTACCTATCAAAGGCTAGTCACCAAGATGTTCGAAAACCAGATCGGTCGCAACGTCGAAGTATATGTCGATGATCTCCTCACCAAGAGTTCCGTTCGAAGCAAGCATCTTTCCGATCTGGCGGAAACCTTTCAAGTTCTTCGAAAATATCGTATGAAGCTCAATCCAGCTAAGTGCGCTTTCGGAGTTCAATCGGGCAAATTCCTGGGTCACCTTGTGACCAGGAGGGGTATCGAAGCTAATCCCGACCAAATCCGAGCAGTTCTGGATATGCCTTCACCTACAAATCGAAAAGAAGTTCAACGCCTCACTGGAAGGTTAGCAGCACTCAATCGATTCATCTCAAAATCTTCCGATAAGTGCAAACCCCTCTTCGACAAACTACGAAAGGCGGATACATCCGGCTGGAGTCCAATCTGTGAAGAAGCATTTCAAAGCATCAAGAAATATCTGGTGCAAGCTCCTATCTTGACGGCTCTACTTCCAGAAGAAGACTTATGGCTTTATCTCGCCATCACTGATCAAGCAATCAGCGCGGTCCTAGTTAGTAGGAGAAAAGGCATCGAGCATCCAGTCTATTATATCAGCCACACTCTTCTTCCGGCTGAAACTCGCTATTCAAAAACTGAGAAGGTCATACTGGCCTTACTTACTGCATCACGTCGTCTACAACCTTATTTCGTCTCCCACCAGATCACTGTCATCTCTGAACACCCACTCAAAGATATTGTTGACAAAGCTGGTAGGGCTGGTCGAATGACCAAATGGGTGATCGAAATGAGTGCTCTGGGGATTCAATTCGAATCTCGCACTTCTATCAAAGGTCAAGCAGTTGCTGACTTCCTAGCTGACTTCCCAGTTGAAGACCCCATCACTTGGGAAGAAGATGTCGACATACGCTTAGAAGATGAGGACAATACTCCGATCAACCTTGCAACAAAAATTGATCCAAGTCTCGAAGCTATTGCTGCAACTCCTCCATGGAAGCTTTATACTGATGGAGCTTCAAGTTCGATCGGTTCGGGAACTGGGATAGTCTTAGTATCCCCCGAATTTGATCATCTACAGAAGGCCACTCTCCTAGGGTTCAACGCCACCAACAACGAAGCCGAATACGAAGCACTCATTTCCGGACTCAAAATGGCAGAATCCCTGGGGGTAGACCGAATCATCGTATACAGCGACTCCCAGTTGATCATAAGGCAAATCAATGGAGAGTATACAGCTCGTGAAGAAAGAATGCAACTCTATTTGGCCTTAGTACGACGTCTTCAATAACGTTTTACTATTACTGAGTTCGTTCAAATCCCAAGAGCAGAAAACCGAGAAGCAGATGCCTTAGCCAATGCGGCCTCAGTTCTGGGAGACTCACTCGGAGGAAGGCAAATACAGATCGATTATCAAGAAATACCCAAGACCATCCCCGATCAACAGATCTGTGGGGGAAATTCTTCGTGCCGACCCGAAGACTTCGCAGCACCAGTTAATTGAAGTTGAAGTTGACGTCAAAGATCGTTGGTCGATCTGTTGATTGAAGTTGAAGCCTTTTGATATGTAAATAGAGAGATGCACTCAGAGAGAGTGTTGACACGAGAAGTGATCTCGGAGTTCAGCCGAAGCCTACGTCTCCGTGCTATAGGGAGCAACCCGAATTCACTAACACTTTTCTCGAAGTAACCTCGATAGGCCGAGTGTTACTGCAGCCTCTTCGATCTCTTCAAAGACAAGAAGAGGATCAAGGAGAGGTGAAGGGTGAGGGGATAGAAATTTCAGAGCTCTGGTTTCTGAAAATCAGAACTGGAAATCAGATTCTGGATCTGAGATCGGATCCTTTTACATTTGAAGGCTCTGCTATTTATAGGATTCTCTGGTGGTAAATAGCGGTTTTCTGCTGTCGTATTTGTGGATCCTCCAGGTAAGGCTGGTGGGCCCCGCTACCGTCTCCTGGGGGATTCCACAGGCTCCTGGGCCCATCAGGCAGAGCCGGTGGGTCCAGCTGTTTGCAGACTTCTTGCCAAAGGGAGCCCACCAGGCAGGGTCGGTGGGTCCCGCTGTGGTCTCCGGGGGCCCACCAGGCAGGGCCGGTGGGTCCCGCTGTGGTCTCCGGGGGCCCACCAGGCAGGGCCGGTGGGTCCCGCTGTTTGCAGACTTCTTGCCAAAGGGAGCCCACCAGGCAGGGCCGGTGGGTCCCGCTATGGTCTCCGGGGGCCCACCAGGCAGGGCCGGTGGGTCCCGCTGTGGTCTCCGGGGGCCCACCAGGCAGGGCCGGTGGGTCCCGCTGTTTGCAGACTTCTTGCCAAAATTTGCACCCACAGTTACCCCCTCCAAGTTAGCTAGAGGCTACTTTAGCTGGCTTGGATTCTTGGTGCAAAATTAACCCCCTGTCACGAAAAAATTCGAAGAAGCTTGTCGAGTGTTAGCGCAAAAAAGATCGGTCGGTCAATTTTGACCGATCGGTCAATTTTGACCGAACGATCAATTCTGACCGATCGGTCAATTTTGACCGAACGGTCAATTTTGACCGGTCAAGGATTGAGTGATCGGTCAAAAAACATGGTTTTTTGACCGATCCAGTGGAAATTTGGCCGTTCGGTTGATTTTGACCGATCGGTCAATTTTGACCGATCGGTCAAATTTGACCGATCGGTTAAATTTGACCGAACGGTCAATTTCAACCGGTCAAGGATTAAGTGATCGGTCAAAAAACATGGTTTTTTGACCGATCCAGTGGAAATTTGGCCGTTCGGTTGATTTTGACCGATCGGTCAATTTTGACCGATCGGTCAAATTTGACCGATCGGTTAAATTTGACCGAACGGTCAATTTCAACCGGTCAAGGATTGAGTGATCGGTCAAAAAATATGGTTTTTTGACCGATCCAGTGGAAATTTGGCCGTTCGGTTGATTTTGACCGATCGGTCAAATTTGACCGATCGGTTAAATTTGACCGAACGGTCAATTTCAACCGGTCAAGGATTGAGTGATCGGTCAAAAAGCATGGTTTTTTGACCGATCCAGTGGAAATTTGGCCGATCGGTTGATTTTGGCCGAACAGTCATATTTGACCGTTCGGCTAAAATCAGCCGGTCACGGTTTGGGTGATCGGTCAAAAAACATGGTTTTTTGACCGATCCAGTGGAAATTTGGTCGATCGGTTGATTTTGGCCGAACGGTCATATTTGACCGTTCGGCTAAAATCAGCCGGTCACAGTTTGGGTGATCGGTCAAAAAACATGGTTTTTTGACCGATCCAGTGGAAATTTGGCCGTTCGGTTGATTTTGACCGATCGGTCAAATTTGACCGATCGGTTAAATTTGACCGAACGGTCAATTTCAACTGGTCAAGGATTGAGTGATCGGTCAAAAAACATATTTTTTGACCGATCCAGTGGAAATTTGGCCGATCGGTTGATTTTGGCCGAACGGTCATATTTGACCGTTCGGCTAAAATCAGCCGGTCACGGTTTGGGTGATCGGCAAAAAACCTTCGTTTTTCGCCGGATCTAGTAGAAAATCGACCGATCGGTTGATTTTGACCGATCGGTCATATTTGACTGTTCGGCTAAAATCAGCCGGTCAAGGTTTGGGTAATCGGCAAAAAACCTTAGTTTTTCGCCGGATCTAGTAGAAAATCGACCGATCGGTTGATTTTGACCGATCGGTCATATTTGACCGTTCGGCTAAAAATCAGCCGGTCAAGGTTTGGGTGATCGGCAAAAAACCTTAGTTTTTCACCGGATCTAGTAGAAAATCGACCGATCGGTTGATTTTGGCCGAACGGTCATATTTGACCGTTCGGCTAAAATCAGCCGGTCAAGGTTTGGGTGATCGGCAAAAAACCTCAGTTTTTCGCCGGATCTAGTAGAAAATCGACCGATCGGTTGATTTTGGCCGAACGGTCATATTTGACCGTTCGGCTAAAATCAGCCGGTCAAGGTTTGAGTCTTTGAACCTGTACTTTTGAGGAAGTGGTATAGCTTGTGCTTCTTCTTTGATCTTTGGCAGTCTTGAATATCGATGGAGTTTGATTTTCTCTGCTTTGAATCTTGTGTTTGCCGAAATGTGGCTTTGAACCGGCGGTCCGGTTTACTTAGACCGGTGGCTTGCTTGAATCGTTGGTTTATGTGGACCGATGGGTCTGACGCTTCGTCTGGTCCGACTGTTCGCCTGATTTAGCGCTTGCTACGGATGGATGCCACGTGTACCTGCAAAAACACGCGATTTGATATGGTGAAGACACGTGTCTTCTCGATTCGCGTACCATTTTACCCTGGATATATAAGTCTTTCTCGCTGTCATTTTCGCCTCACGCTTTCAGAATTTTTCGAAGTCCAGACTCTTTGCTTCCTCTCCCTTGTTCTTTGTCTCCTTTCGATCGGTCAAATGGCGTCTTCGGGCAATTCGAAGAAGAGTGTTCCTTCCAAGAGGAAGGGCAAAGAAGTTGTCGAGGTCTCTTCTGTTCCGAAGGGCCGAGGCAAAGGCAGGGCAGAATTGATCGAGCTTGGCCAACTGGGCAAGAGGCACCAAGGAGTGGGATTTGCTTCTGCACCGTCAAGGCCAGAGCAGATCCCCAAGGCAAAGTTTGTCCTCTGTCCGCAGCTACCTTTGGAGGCGGAGATGGAGTTTGGGTACAACATCGGCAGCAGACTTATAGATGCCAAGAGGGAGAAGCTGCAGGAGTTGCTGTCATTTTTCACAGAGGGAAAGGCTCGACCTGCGCTCCCTGGAGTTTTATCCGCCTTCGGCGTTGATAGGCGGACAGTCTTTGTCTCGTAGGCGAGCAAGGAGCAAGTGATGGGAACCATCGTCACGATCGGCCAGCTCAACTGTGGACTGCGCCTTCCGCTGTTGCCTTTCGCCGCGAGGTTGCTGAACGCCTCCGGTCTCTATCCCGGGCAGGTCACTGGGAACTCCTGGAGGATCATCTACGCTTTCTGTCACGTAGAGTCGGACTTTCAGAAGGAGCTAAGGGAATGCTACTCCAGCCTCCCTGAAGGTGAAGAAGCCCGAATCGAGCTGGGGTATTTCTTCTATCACTACCGATGGGCCTGGAGGAAGGACAGCCCATTCTACTATCTGACGGGTGTGTCTGCTCTTCGGCCGATCGCTGACACTATCGGTTCTGATAAGCTTTACACTGACTGGCCGTTGTCGGTGTCTGGTGCCTGGACCCCGATGTCTGTTCCTGAGGTGCCCCGATACAAAGTGCATGAAGAGATTGATATGTATTGCACAGGAGGAGCTCTCTCTTGGCCTCCAGAGTGAGTAGGGGTCCTTGACAACCTCTTCTTGGAGTTGACATATGGGACTAGATCGTGGAAGCAATTCTCGAATTGCCCAGTCCGACATGGCAAGGCCAACCTCCTCCACCGATCGAAGCTTCGCTATGAAGATAATGAGGTCATCTACTCCGATTACGAGGAGGACCCTCAGTCTGGAAAAATTGTTAGAAGGCTTCGATTAGAGAAGAAGTCTTATGGAGCAAGGCGCGCACTTCCTTCAGAGGAGAAACTGGTGATTCCGAAGGGGCCAGCGAAGAAGAAAAGGAAAATCTCCATTAAGCAGGAGGAGGATGAAGAGAAAAAGAAGGAGGAAGATGAAGATGAAGAGGAAGTAGAGAGAGAGGAGGAAGGTGGAGGTGAAGATGAAGAGGATGTGGATGGTGACGATGATGAAGAGGATGGCGAAGATGATGATGAAGATGGGGGTGGTGAGGAAGAAATTCCTCCCACCCCCACTGATGGTGGCCAAAGACATGGGGATGGTGAGGAGGAAATTCCTCCCATCCCCACTGGTGGTGCTGACGAGGACTCGCAGCCTATCCTCATAGACGAGGGTAAGGCTCGGAAGATGGAGGGGGTTATGGATGCAACTAGCGATGGCCCCAAAGTGATTCCTACTTATCACTTTGGGGAATTGAAGAAGAACCCCCTGCGCTTTAAAATCAAGCTATCGGGGAGTGGTGGGGTTGGAAGCAACCCTGCACCTCTCGATCAAATACCTCACGAGGTTCCCCATCTCGAAGGGGCGACAATAAGTGGGGGTGTGGAGGTTGAACAACCCCCACCCCCTTCGCGATCTCTGGCGGAGGAAGTTGCTGCTATGGTGGCAGGGCTCACCTCCTCGAGTGGGCAAGAAGACGAAGGGGGAGCATCACCTCCTCGAGATGTTCCCTCTCCTGCTCACTTGGAGAGAGGAAGCCGGGTGGGTGATGCTACTCTTCATCCTTTGCCAGAGCCAACCCCCAGCAAGGAGAAATCGACCCCCAAGGGTAAGAGCTCCGACAGTGGGAAGGGAAAGGCTCCCCAAGTCGAGGCTTCAGGTATCTGTACTAACCTGTTTTGATTGACTTCCTCGTCTTTGAAGCTTGAAAATATACTAACACTTAGAATTGCTGCATGGATTGTAGGTACACCTGCTGGCTCGGCTAAGAAGAAGATAAAGAGTTTGGGTGATGTTGACATCAATCATCCCACTAACGCGATCCGGAAGCTTTGCAATCTTCCGGATGCTACTTTTGAAGAAGCCTTCGATCGGCTTGAAATAGTGGTATGTGCATATGCTTTGATCTATTGTTCGAATTGTATCTTCAGAATAATTCTAACTCTTTGTCCATTTGCAGAACTCAGCCTGTTTGAGAATCGCAAGCAAGCTTTCCAGGAAGGCAGGAGAACGGGAGGCCGCATCCGAGGTAACCCATTTGACGGCCGAACTGAAGGCTGTGAGCGAGGAGAGAGATAGGCTGAGGGAAATCCTGTCTTCGAAGAAAACCTCTCTCAAGGCCAAGATTGAGGATCTTTGCAAGGGGAAGCTGGAGATCAAGGGGCTGCAGGATCGTTGTGAGGCGCAGAGTCACGAGCTTGAATCCTTGAAGAATCGACTCTCCAAGGTTGAGGACGTGTCCTGCGGTCGCACCAACGAGATCAAGGAGCTGAAAGAACGTCTTGCTACTCAACATGCTGCTTTTACTGCCAGGGAAGAGACTTCCAAGAAGGCACTGGAGCATGCATTGTCTGAATGCAAGAGTTACAAAGAAACGGCCGAGAAAGCGGCAGAGGCACTCAGGGCACATGTCAGCAGTGTCCGATCTTCTAAAGCTTCGGTTGCGAGCAAGCCTCGTGGCGAATCCGAAGGAGAAAAGTCGTGTGCTCCGAGCGTAGCCAAGCCTTGATGTATTTCTACCTTTTCTTTGTTGTTTACACTTGTAAACTCTTGACATGTAGCAGCTTATCATTGTATTTGACAAATTTTGATAATCGAAAGATCATTTTGGTGTTTGAAAATTGAATCTCTTGAGTTGAATGTCTTTGAATGTCATGTTCTGGATAGCATTAGCATAGATACAATCTTTCGAATGTAAGGGGTCGAGTCGCAACTCGATTACCCAAACTTATTGTAACTTGAAAATTGAACTTGAATTCGTGTAACACTTGAATGTGAGGGGTTGAGTCGTAACTCAAGCACCCAAACCTGTTAGACGATATTGAAATTGATTGAAATTGAATATTGAAATTTGAAAGTCAGTTTAACATTTGCCAGTAAGGGGTTGAGTCGCAACTCTAACACCCAAACTTGTTAAAAAGACTTGGTAACTTGAATATGGTCAGTTTTTAACATTTGCTAGTAAGGGGTTGAGTCGTAACTCTAACACCCAAACTTGTTAAAAGACCAGGTAATTTGAATATGGATAACTTGAAACTGCTTCAGAACTTGAATTGAAAAGCTGAACACTGGCACATTTGAATACTTGAAAGAGATCTTTATTTATCACAGAATTTACATCATGGATAGAACATCTTGAGGTGCCTAGAATTCCAAGCTCGAGGCAGTCTATCTCCTTCTGGTGTGATCAGTCTGTAAGAACCTTTACCTCCTACTGATTCAACGATATATGGACCTTCCCAGTTGGGAGCAAGCTTCCCACTGCTATGTTCTTTAGTGTTGTAAAAAACTGCTCTGAGAACTAGGCTGCCCACTGGGAATTGTCTCTTATAGACTTTCTCATCGTAGGCTCTTTTGATCTTCTGCTGGTACTTGGCCACACGAAGGGAAGTTTGGTCTCGTAATTCTTCAGAGAAGTCTAGATCATTGATCCGAAGCTCTTCGTTGATTCCTTCTTCAACTGCTTTGGTCTTTAAAGTACTTGATATATTTTCTGTTGGGAGTACTGCTTCCGATCCATATGTTAGACGAAAGGGTGAGAACCCTGTTGATCTTCTCGGAGTTGTGCGATACCCCCAAAGAACTTCAGGTAGGACTTGCTCCCACAATCCTTTCTTGTCGTTGAGTTTCTTCTTGAGTATACCCAGAATAGCTCTATTTGAGGCTTCAGCTTGACCATTGCGTTGAGGATATCTTGGAGTTGAATAGAATAGCTTGATACCGTTGTTCAGACAGAACTCTCGGAATTTGTCGGAGTCAAATTGAGCTCCATTGTCAGCAACGAGAACTTGAGGTGTGCCGAACCTTGAGAAGATGTTGTGCCGAATGAATTTGATCACTTCGTCATCAGTCTCTCGGAAGAGGGGCACAGCTTCAACCCATTTGGTGAAGTAATTAGTGGCCAGCAATAGATACTTCTTCTTACTCGGAGTTGGAGGGAAAGGACCCAGGAAATCTAACCCCCACTGATGGAAAGGCCAGGGGCTTGACAATTGATGAAGTTCATCTGCAGGGAGATGGATAGCTCGAGCGTGTCGTTGGCAAGGTTCGCACCTTTGAACAACTTGTTGAGCATCCCTTGCCATTGTTGGCCAGTAGTACCCTTGTAGCTTCGTCTTGGCTTCAAGAGATCTTCCTCCTGAATGATTTCCACAAGCTCCAGAGTGGATATCAATCAGGATTGCCTGTGCTTGCTCGGAACCAAGGCACTTGAGCAACATCCCGTTGTGAGATTTGAAATATAAATCTTCTCCTTGTAGAATGTAGCATGGGAGCTTCCTTTGAACTCTTTGGGTTTGATTTGGATCTTCCGGCATTTTGCCATGCTTGAAGAAGTCGAAAATTGATAGTCTCCAGTCTTTAAGCTGATCTCCACCCCCAGATTCTTTTGTAGTAGTAAGGATCTGTTGATCGGGGGTGGTCTTGGGCACTTCTTGATAATCGATCTGTATTTGCCTTCCTCCGAGTGAGTCTCCAAGAACTGAGGCAGTATTGGCTAAGGCATCTGCTTCACGGTTCTCTGCTCTGGGGATTTGAATGAATTCAGCACCAATAAAACGTTGTTGAAGACATCGTACTAAGGCCAAGTAGAGTTGCATTCTTTCTTCGCGAGCTGTGTACTCTCCATTGATTTGCCTTATGATCAATTGGGAGTCGCTGTAGATGATGATTCGATCTACCCCCAGGGATTTCGCCATCTCGAGTCCAGAAATGAGTGCTTCGTATTCGGCTTCGTTGTTGGTGGCAGTGAATCCGAGGAGAGTGGCCTTCTGGAGATGATCAAGTTCAGGGGATATCAATACTATCCCAGTTCCCGAACCGATCGAACTTGAAGCTCCATCAGTATAAAGCTTCCATGGAGGAGTTGCAGCAGTAGCTTCGAGATTTGGATCAATTTTTATTGCAAGATTGATCGGAGTACTGTCCTCATCTTCCAAACGCATGTCGACATCTTCTTCCCAAGTGATGGGGTCTTCAACTGGAAAATCAGCTAGAAAATCAGCAATAGCTTGACCTTTGATAGAAGTGCGAGATTCGAACTGAATCCCCAGGGAGCTCATTTCGATCACCCATTTGGTCATTCGACCAGCTTTGTCAATGATATCTTTGAGCGAGTGTTCTGAAATGACAGTGATCTGGTGAGAGACGAAGTATGGTTGAAGGCGACGCGATGCAGTGAGTAAGGCTAGGATGACCTTCTCAGTTTTTGAATAGCGAGTTTCAGCCGGAAGAAGAGTGTGACTGATATAATAGACTGGATGCTCAAAGCCTTCTCTTCTACTGACTAAGACTGCACTGATTGCTTGATCAGTTACGGCGAGATAGAGCCATAAGTCTTCTTTTGGAAGTGGAGCCGTCAAGATAGGAGCTTGCACCAGATATTTCTTGATGCTTTGAAATGCTTCTTCACAAATCGGACTCCACCCTGAAGTATCCGCCTTTCGTAGTTTGTCGAAGAGAGGTTTACATTTGTCAGAAGACTTTGAGATGAAGCGATTGAGGGTAGCAAGTCTTCCAGTGAGTCGCTGCACCTCCTTTCGATTGGTAGGTGATGGCATGTCGAGGATAGCTCGAATTTGATCGGGATTGGCTTCAATACCCCTCCTGGTCACAAGATGACCCAGGAATTTGCCAGATTGAACTCCAAAAGCGTACTTGGCTGGATTGAGCTTTATACGATATTTTTGAAGAACTTAAAAGGTTTCTGCCAGATCAGAAAGATGCTTGCTTCGTACGGAGCTCTTGGTGAGGAGATCATCGACGTAGACTTCGACGTTGCGACCGATCTGATCTTCGAACATTTTTGTGACTAACCTTTGATAGGTGGAACCAGCATTTTTGAGGCCGAATGGCATTACATTGTAGCAGTAAAGACCTCGGCTAGTCACGAAGCAAGTCTTCTCTTGATCGTCTGGATGAAGTGGAATTTGATTATATCCAGAATACCCATCCATGAAAGACAATAGCTCGTGGCCAGTAGTGGCATCGACGAGTCTATCGATCCTTGGCATGGGAAATGGGTCTTTGGGGCAAGCCTTGTTGAGGTTGGTGAAGTCGATGCAGACTCGGACTTTCCCATTCTTCTTCGGAACAGCAACAATATTAGAGATCCAAGTAGGATACTCTACTTCACGTATGAAGCCTGCTGCGAGTAGCTTGGTGATTTCTTCTTGAACAGCAACTTGTAGCTCTGGTCGGATGGTACGTGGCTTTTGCTTGACAGGCTTCACCTCTTCTTTGATTGCAAGTCGGTGACAAGCGTCATCCGGATTGATACCAGGCATGTCTTCGAAACACCAAGCGAAGACATCGATATTGGATTGGAGGAAGGACACCATGTCTTGCGCTTCTGCGTCGCTAAGACTGGTACCAATGAAAGTTTGTCGAGGGAGATCTCCGCTGCCTATGTTGATTGGGATGATTTCTTCTATTGAAGGTGATGCTTCCCATTCGATTAGTGGAGGTTCGGTCAGCGGAATCTCCTTTGATTGCTATTTGGAAGAGGGACCAGCTACATCTCGTGGCCGCTTTGGAGGAGCAATGTTGATCTTTCGATCTGTCTTAGCCGCAGCAGCCTCACAAGACCTTCCAGCTTGCTGATCACCTCGAATGCAGACAATGCCTTCCCCAGTTGCAAACTTGAGTAGTTGATGATAAGAAGAGGAGATGGCATTGATCTGGTGGAGGAATGGTCGCCCGAGGATGGCGTTGTAGCTGGATACTCCTTCGACAATTGCGAACCTGACCGAGACTCGAGTCTCTCGGCTGAGGTCGAGAGTGAATCTCGACTCACCTACCGTGATGCTTTGTTCGCCGTTGAAGCCGGTGATCACGGTCGGGACGACGTCGAGGCTTTGATACTTATGTCCCAGATGTTTGAAGCAGTCTGAGAACATAATGTCGATAGAACTCCCGGTGTCGATGAGGATCCGATTGACGGTGCTTCCGTCGATGATGAGTTTCAAAACCAGGGGGTCTCGATGTGGAGTATGAACTCCTTGAAGATCAGTGTCGTTGAAGACGATGGATGGCCAAGCAAGACCTTCGATGGGTTTCCCGATCCAGGTATCTTCTTTATTTGCAGTAGATCGAACATGGAAGATGCGCCGAATCTGCCGATCGACCTCTTTCCCGGTCACTACTTGGTTGTGCAACGATCCATGAATGCCAAAGATATTGGCATTCACGGTGAGAGATGATGGGTTGGAAGAGATTTGATGTATCCAACACACTTCCTTTCCCTTGGCGGAGGTTCGACGTTGATCATGCCCGTTGTTGACGAATTCTTGAAGGTGGCCCTCTCGCAGTAAGTCTTCAAGATGGAACTTCAACCGATAGCATCGGTCGGTAGAGTGGCCGTGACTTCGATGGAATTCACAGTAGACTGTTTTGTCTGCTGTGAATTTGGAGTTTGGCTGAAGAGGATTGGGCCTTCGAAGGAATTCCTCGTGTTGAATGCGGTCGAGTATTTGTTCAACCGGCATATTCCACTCGGTGAAAGTGGTTTTTGTTGGAGATCGACGCCCGTCATTCTTTGATCTTTTGTTGGCCGGAGGGGCTGCTGCTTCAGCGTTGTGAGCCTTTGCAGCATACTTAGGAGCTTCTCTTTCAGCAGGCCTTCTCTTAATTTCTCGCCCTTTCCGAGCGACTTGATCGTCTTCAACCTTGATTTCTCTCTGGATTCGATCAAACATAGCTCCCAGAGAAGGAGGGGGATTGCGGATGAAGTCGTTGTAGGTATGTAGGTCGAAGCGGAGGGCGTTCTGGAAAGCCAGCATGATGGCTTCATCATCCAGATGTCTTCCAGAGAGAGCAGCATGCTCGTTGCGAAATCTCCTCGTGAAGCTGCAGAGACTCTCGTCAGCACCCATCTTTAGACGATAGAGGGAGTCAAGCTTCTTCTCCGGCTTTAAGTTGAGCTGGTAATGATGCACGAAAAGGTTTGCCAAAACACCGAACTGGGTGATGGACCCAGCTCGGAGATTGTGATACCAGTCGAGTGATGGCTCATCGAGACTTCCTGCGAAGGTGCGGCAGAGCACGTTGTTTTCTTCTTCGTGTGGTGTTAGAGCTTGCTTGAAGGCAAGTATATGGAGAGTTGGATCTCCTCTGATGCAGTTGAATTTGGGGAGGATTGGAGTTCTCCATCCCCTTGGAAATGTTGTCTCGAAGAGACTTCGATGGAGAGGTCCGGCGGAGGAATACCCATCTCTCCGACCGTGCCCTCGACCTGGATGTAGATCGAGAGGTAGAATCGAGAGGTCTTGTTCAGGCCTCTGAATATCAGCGGGTTGGAGTCGGTGGCGAAGGTCCGATCCGAGTCCGCGTTGGAGTGGAATGGAAGGGGAAACTCGACTCTTTGAAGGAGCTCCTTTCATTTGGTGCCTCCTTGGTATGTTGAGTTTTGAAGGTGTCCTCTTGTCGCAGTTGCGGCCAGAAGACGATTGGGAAGACTCGTCTTCGAGGCGATCCCAAACACTTTGCTTCCAGGGGGCAGCAGAAGGAGTCGGGTCGCGTCGGATCCTCTCGAGGGCAGTAGTGCCCATTGATCTCCGTTGCTCGGAGTGAATTGAATGTCGAGGAAGATCGACCCTCTCACTTGTAGAGGGGATAGGAAGAGCGATTCCCGCTTCCGAAGCTGCCCTCTTAAGTGCATCCCTTTCGGCGGTGAGGGTGGCATTTTGCTTCGCCAATTGGAGCAGCTGGAAGTCGACCGCAGAGATTTGGTAAGTTGATGGAGGGTCTTCAGCAGGAGCTGGTGTTGTTTGCCCAATCGACTGTCGCGCGGGGTGGGCGATAGGTCGATCGACAGATCTGCCACTTCCTGAACGAACTCCCATCTCGGGGACAGCAAGGGGCTGTCCGAAGTTGAGCCTTTGACTCATTGAACGAGTCTCAGGACGAGGTTGTTGTTGAGTGTTACTTCCTTCTGGTTGACCCTGGTGTTTTGTCCTTGCCATTCAGAGAGCGAAGGGTGCAACGAGAGTGCCGACGTTCGATCAGTGGTCTGATCAACCGAGGAGGCGAGGAAGTTTGGCTATCGAGATTGGTTGTATACTCAACCGATCGAGTAGTAGCGGATAGCTGGACTTTTTGCTCGGATCCCACAGACGGTGCCAAACTATGGGGGAAAATCTTCGTGCTGACCCGAAGACTTCGCAGCACCAGTCAATTGAAGTTGAAGTTGACGTCAAAGATCGTTGGTCGATCTGTTGATTGAAGTTGAAGCCTTTTGATATGTAAATAGAGAGATGCAATCAGAGAGAGTGTTGACACGAGAAGTGATCTCGGAGTTCAGCCGAAGCCTACGTCTCCGTGCTATAGGGAGCAACCCGAATTCACTAACACTTTTCTCGAAGTAACCTCGACAGGCCGAGTGTTACTGCAGCCTCTTCGATCTCTTCAAAGACAAGAAGAGGATCAAGGAGAGGTGAAGGGTGAGGGGATAGAAATTTCAGAGCTCTGGTTTCTGAAAATCAGAACTGGAAATCAGATTCTGGATCTGAGATCGGATCCTTTTACATTCGAAGGCTCTGCTATTTATAGGATTCTCTGGTGGTAAATGGTGGTTTTCTGCTGTCGTATCTGTGGATCCTCCAGGTAAGGCTGGTGGGCCCCGCTGCCGTCTCCTGGGGGATTCCACAGGCTCCTGGGCCCATCAGGCAGAGCCGGTGGGTCCAGCTATTTGCAGACTTCTTGCCAAAGGGAGCCCACCAGGCAGGGCCGGTGGGTCCCGCTGTGGTCTCCGGGGGCCCACCAGGCAGGGCCGGTGGATCCCGCTGTGGTCTCCGGGGGCCCACCAGGCAGGGCCGGTGGGTCCCGCTGTTTGCAGACTTCTTGCCAAAGGGAGCCCACCAGGCAGGGCCGGTGGGTCCCGCTGTGGTCTCCGGGGGCCCACCAGGCAGGGCCGGTGGGTCCCGCTGTGGTCTCCGGGGGCCCACCAGGCAGGGCCGGTGGGTCCCGCTGTTTGCAGACTTCTTGCCAAAATTTGCACCCACAAGATCCTTGCTACTTCTAAGAGATCTGGGGGTGGAGATCAATTGAGGTCAAGCCTTACTACAAATGAGTTTGAAGATTGACGACAGTCGATTTTTGACTTCTTCAAATATGGCAAAGTACCAGAAGATCCCAATCAAGCTCGAAGACTTCAAAGAAAACTTCCTTGCTATACTGTTCAAGGAGAAGATCTATATTTCAAATCTCACAACGGGATGTTGCTCAAGTGCCTTGGTCCCGAGCAAGCACAGGCCATCCTGATTGATATCCATTCTGGAGCTTGTGGGAATCATTCGGGAGGAAGATCTCTTGAAGCCAAGACGAAGCTGCAAGGTTACTACTGGCCTACAATGACAAGAGATGCTCGACAAGTTGTTCAAAGATGCGAGCCATGCCAAAGACATGCTCGAGCTATCCATCTCCCTGCAGATGAGCTTCATCAACTATCAAGTCCCTGGCCATTCCATCAATGGGGGTTAGATTTCTTAGGTCCTTTCCCCCCAACTCCGAGCAAGAAAAAGTATCTACTGCTCGCCACGGATTACTTCACCAAATGGGTTGAAGTTGTGCCCCTCTTCCGAGAGACTGACGACGAAGTGATCAAATTCATTCGGCACAACATCTTCTCAAGGTTCGGCACACCTCAAGTTCTTGTTGCTGACAATGGAGCTCAATTTGACTCTGACAAGTTCCGTGAGTTTTGTCTGAACAACGGAATCAAGCTCTTCTACTCAACTCCAAGGTACCCTCAATGCAATGGTCAAGCTGAAGCCTCCAATAGAGCAATTCTTGGTATACTCAAGAAAAAACTCGACAACAAGAAGGGATTATGGGAACAAATCCTACCTGAAGTTCTTTGGGGGTATCGCACAACACCGAGAAGATCAACAGGGTTCTCACCCTTTCGTCTAACATATGGATCGGAAGCAGTACTCCCAACAGAAAACATATCAAATACTCTGAAGACCAGAGCAGTTGAAGAAGGGATCAACAAAGAGCTTCGGATCAATGATCTAGACTTCTCTGAAGAACTACGAGACCAAGCTTCCCTTCGTGTGGCCAAGTACCAGCAGAAGATCAAACGAGCATACGACCAAAAGGTTTACAAGAGACAATTCCCAATCGGCAGTCTGGTTCTCAGAGCTGTTTTTTACAACACTAAGGAGCATAGCAGTGGAAAACTAGCTCCCAACTGGGAAGGACCCTACATTGTCGAATCGGTAGGAGGCAAAGGCTCTTACAGACTGATCTCACCAGAAGGAGATAGATTGCCTCGAGCTTGGAATTCTAGACATCTCAAGTTATTCTATCCATGATGTAAATACCATGATGAATAAAGTTCTCTTTCAAATGTTCAAATATGCAAGTGTTCAGTTTTTCAATTCAAGTTCTGAAGCAGTTCCAAATTATCCATATTCAAGTTACCAGGTCTTTTAACAAGTTTGGGTGTTAGAGTTGCGACTCAACCCCTTACTAGTAAATGTTAAACTGACCCTATTCAAGTTACCAAGTCTTTTAACAAGTTTGGGTGTTAGAGTTGCAACTCAACCCTTTACTGGCAAATGTTAAATTGACCTTCAAATTTCAATATTCAATTTCAATCAATTTCGATATCGTCTAACATGTTTGGGTACTTGAGTTGCGACTCAACCCCTCACATACAAGTGTTACACGAATTCCAATTCAATGTTCAAGTTACAAGTTTGGGTAATCGAGTTGCGACTCGACCCCTTACATTCAAAAGATTGTATCTATTCCATTACTATCCAGTACATGATATTAAAGACATTCAACTCAAGAGATCCCATTTTCAAACACCAAAAAGATTTCTATTATTATCAAAATGTGCCAAGTACAGGAGCGAGCTACTACATATCAAAAGTTTATAAGCACAACAACTAAAAAGAAGAAAAGTCTCAAGGCTTGGCCACACTTTGCGCGCGCGACTTCTTTCCCTCAGATCCAGCACGAGCTTTGCTCGCCACTGAAGCCTTAGAAGATCGTACGCTGGCAACATGGTCCCTGAGTGCTTCTGCTGCCTTCTCAGTTGTTTCCCTGTAGCTCTTGCACTCGCTCCGCATATGCTCCAGCTCCTTCTTATGGGTCTCCTCCTTGGCTGCTGAAGCAGCAAGTTGAGCCTCCAGCTCCTTTATTCGAGCCACACGGTCGAAGCCCAAGTTCTCAATCCTGAAGAATCGATTCTTTAATTCTTCAAGCTCGTGACCCCGGGCTTCATAACCATTTTTCCACCCCTGGCTCTCCAATTTTTCCTTACGAAGGGCCTCGATCTTGGCCTTCAATGCCTCCTTCTTTGAGGTTAGAAGCTCCCTCAGCTTATCCCTCTCCTCGCTTACAGCCTCCAGTTTAGCAGTTAAGCGGGATACTTCAGCTGAAGCTTCTTTTGCTCCCGCCTTCATGGAGAGCTTGGTCGCGACATTCAAAACTGCTGAGTTCTGCAAAAGAACAAAAGAGTTAGAATTATTCTGAAGATACAACTCAGATGATCGATCAAGCAGATGCACCTACCACCAGTTCAAGTCTGTCAAAGGCTTCATCCAGAGTAGCCCCCGGAAGGTTGCAGAGTTTCCGGATTACAGCAGTGGGGTGGTTGATGTCAACATCACCCAGGCTTTTCATTTTCGGAGTCGAGCCAACAGGCGCACCTGCAATCAACACGAGAGATCAAAGTGTTAGATTATTTCTAAGCTTCAAAGGCAAGACAATCAAGGCAAGTTAGCACAATTACCTGAGGCTTCAACCCTCGGCTCCTTACCCTTCCGGCGATCGGAGCCACCCTGAGGGGTCGATTTCTCCTGAATAGGAGTCGGCGCTGATTGAGGTTGAGGAGCCCCATCACCCACTCGACTTTCCCTCTCCAAATAAATAGGGGAGGAGGCATTCCAAGGAGGTGAGACTCTTTCTTCCTCTTGTGGCCCGCCTGGCTGGATGAGTCCCGCCACCATGGCAGCCACCTCCTCAGCCAGAGAGCGAGAGGGGGGTGGGGGTTGCTCAACCTCCATACCCCCGCTCGTTGTCGTTCCTTCAAGACGGGGAACTTCAGGAAGAACTTGATCAAGGGACGTGGGGTTGCTTCCAACCCCACCACTCCTCGACAACTTTATTTTAAAGCGCATTGGGTGCTTCATCAACTCATCGAACCGATAGGCGGGATCCACCTTGTGGCCATCGCCTTCTGTATCCATGACTCCTTCCATTTGACGGGCCTTAGCCTCGTCAATAGGGATGGGAAGCGAATCTTCCCCTTCTGCACCACCAGTGGGGGTGGGAGGAATTTCTTCCTCACCACCCCCATTCCCACCATCTCCACCAGAGGGGGTGGAAGAAAGATCATTCTCGCCATCCCCATCCTCCTCATCTTCATCATTGCCACTGTTGTCGTGGCTGCCGTTCTCGGTCTCTTCGTCTTCCTCGTCGCTCTCCTTCTTTTCTTTTTCTTCATCATCTTCTTTCTTTCCTTTATCCTCATCTTCCTTCTGCTTGGTGAGGATTTTTCTTTTCTTCTTCGCTGGGCCTCGCTGTATCACCAGCTTCTCCTCCACAGTAGGTAATCTACGCCTTGCAGTGTAAACTTTCTTCTCAGCCCGAATCTTCCGGATGATCTTACCCGAATGAGGATCCTCCTCATAGTCAGAATATAAAACTTCATTGTCCTCATATCTGTCTCGCGATCGGTGGAGGAGATTGGCCTTACCATATCTCACTGGGCAGTTTGAGAACTGCTTCCATGACCTGGTCCCGCAGGTCAACTCGAGGAATAGATTGTCGATAGCTCCAGCCCTCTCGGAGGTCCAGGCAAAAATGCCTCCCTCGCAGTACATCTTCACTGCATCGTGCACATCGCCCCGGGGGGTCTCGGGCACGGAGAGGGGAGTCCATGCACCAGAAACAGAAATGGGCCAGTCTGTGTATAATTTGTCCGAAGGGACTGTATCGGTAAGCGGGCGCAGCGGAGATACACCGGTCAAGCTGAAGAACGGACTGTCCTTCCTCCAAGCCCATCGATAATGGAAGAAAAAATATCCAAGCTCGATTCGGGCAACTTCACCTTCTGGAATACTGGAGTAGCATGCCTTCAAATCCTCCTGGAAATCCGACTCTACGCGGCAGAAAGCGTAGATAACTCTCCAAGCATTACCAGTAACCTGCCCAGGGCAAAGGCCGGAGGTGTTCAATAACCTTGCTGCGAAGGATGGCAGCGGAAGACGCAAACCGCAGTTGAGTTGGCCGACAGTCACAATGGTCCCCATGACGTGCTCTTTACTGGCAAAGTTGGTGAAGACGGTCTTCTTGTCAATACCAAACGCAGACTGAATACTTGGGAGCGAAGGCTGCACCTTCCCTTCTGTGAAGTAAGTGAGCAGTGATTGCCACTTCTTTCTCTTCGAATCTGTGAACTCACCGCCGGTATTGACACATACTCCGTTTCCTCTGTCAGAGGCATAAGCAGGCCCAAAGTAAATTTCACTTTAGGGATGTGCTCTGGCCTAGATGGCGCTGAAGCAAACCCTACTCCTTGATGCCTCTTGCCCAGTTGGCCAAGTTTGGCAAGCACGGCCTGGCCTTTGCCATGACCCTTCGGAGGGGATGGAACCTCAACAATCTCCTTCCCTTTCCTCTTCGAGGGAACCCCGCCTGACTTCTTCGAACTTCCAGAAGACGCCATCTGACCGATCGAGCAAGAGCAGAAATCGGGAGCAAAAGAGTCTGGACTTCGAAAAATTTTGGAAGCGTGAGGCGAAAATGACAGCCAGTGAAACTTATATACCCAGGGTAAAACAGGTACGCAAATCGAGAAGACACGTGTCTTCACCATATCAAATCGCGTGTTTTTGTAGGAACACGTGGCATCCATCCATAGCAAGCGCAAAATCAGGCGAACCGTCGGACCAGACGAAACGTCGGACCTACCGGTCCACGTGAACCAAAGGTCCAAGCGAGCCACCGGTCTGAGTAAACCGGACCGCCGATTCAAAGCCACATTCAAGCCACCCAAAGATTCAAAACAGGAAGGATCAAGCTCCATCAATGTTCGAAACTCTGCCAGAAGATCGAAGAACAAAACAGTTATAAAACCTTCTCTGAAGGGCAGGTTCAAAATTTTAAACTGATCGGTCAAATTTCTACTAGATCTGGCAAAAAACCAAGGTTTTTTGCCGATCACTCGAACCTTGACCGGATAATTTTTTACCGATCGGTCAAACTTGACCGATCGGCTAAAATCATTCGATCGGTCAATTTCTACTAGATCTGGCAAAAAACCAAGGTTTTTTGCCGATCACTCGAACCTTGACCGGATAATTTTTTACCGATCGGTCAAACTTGACCGATCGGCTAAAATCATTCGATCGGTCAAATTTCTACTAGATCTGGCAAAAAACCAAGGTTTTTTGCCGATCACTCGAACCTTGACCGGATAATTTTTTACCGATCGGTCAAACTTGACCGATCGGCTAAAATCATTCGATCGGTCAAATTTCTACTAGATCTGGCAAAAAACCAAGATTTTTTGCCGATCACTCGAACCTTGACCGGATAATTTTTTACCGATCGGTCAAACTTGACCGATCGGCTAAAATCATTCGATCGGTCAATTTATTACTGGATCGGTCAAAAAACCTAGGTTTTTTGCCGATCACTCGAACCTTGACCGGATAATTTTTTACCGATCGGTCAAACTTGACCGATCGGCTAAAATCATTCGATCGGACAAATTTCTACTAGATCTGGCAAAAAACCAAGGTTTTTTGCCGATCACTCGAACCTTGACCGGATAACTTTTTACCGATCGGTCAAACTTGACCGATCGGCTAAAATCATTCGATCGGTCAAATTTCTACTAGATCTGGCAAAAAACCAAGGTTTTTTGCCGATCACTCGAACCTTGACTGGATAATTTTTTACCGATCGGTCAAACTTGACCGATCGGCTGAATCATTCGATCGGTCAAATTTCTACTAGATCTGGCAAAAAACCAAGGTTTTTTGCCGATCACTCGAACCTTGACCGGATAATTTTTTACCGATCGATCAAACTTGACCGATCGGCTAAAATCATTCGATCGGTCAAATTTCTACTAGATCTGGCAAAAAACCAAGGTTTTTTGCCGATCACTCGAACCTTGACCGGATAATTTTTTACCGATCGGTCAAACTTGACCGATCGGCTAAAATCATTCGATCGGTCAATTTATTACTGGATCGGTCAAAAAACCATGTTTTTTGACTGATCACTCGATCCTTGACCGGTTGAATTTTGACCGATCGGTCAAAAATTAACCGATCGGTCAAAATCAACCGATCGGTCAAATTTTGTACTGGATCGGTCAAAAAACCATGTTTTTTGACCGATCACTCGATCCTTGACCTGTTGAATTTTGACCGATCGGTCAAATTTGACCGATCGGTCAAAAATTAATCGATCGGTCAAAATCAACCGATCGGTCAAATTTTGTACTGGATCGGTCAAAAAACCATGTTTCTTGACCGATCACTCGATCCTTGACCGGTTGAATTTTGACCGATCGATCAAAATTTGACCGATCGGTCAAATTTTGTCCGATCGGCCAAAAATTAACCGATCGGTCAAAATTGACCGGTCAGTCCTTTTTTGTGCTAACACTCGACAAGCTTTCTTCGTGCCTTTTGCGACAGGGGGTTGCTATTTTTGCACCAAATCCAAGCCAGCCAGAACGAACTCTAGCTAACTTGGAGGGGGTAACTGTGGGTGCAAATTTTGGTAAGAAGCCTTCAAACAGCGGGACCCACCGGCCCTGCCTGGTGGGCCCCTGGAGACAACAGCGGGACCCACCGGCCCTACCTGGTGGGCCCCTGGAGACAACAGCGGGACCCACCGGCCCTGCCTGGTGGGCCCTTGGAGACAACAGCGGGACCCACCGGCCCTGCCTGGTGAGCCCCTGGAGACAACAGTGGGACCCACCGGCCCTGCCTGGTGGACCCCCGAAGACAACAGCAAGACCCACCTGCCTTACCTGGAGGATCCCCAGATACGGCAGCAGAAACCGCCATTTACCCCGGAATTCCTCCCAGAGAGTCCTATAAATAGCAGAGCCTTCGAATGTAAAAGGGATCCGAAAATTCTGATTTTCCACTCTGAGATCTGACTTTCAGAACCAGAGCTCTGGAATCTCTCAACTTTCCCTCTTCCATCTCCCTTTGATCTCTCTCCTTCGAAGAGATCAGATTGTCTTGAGTGAGACTCGGCCTGTCGAGATCACTTCGATACAAGTGTTAGTGAATTCGGGTTGCTCCCAATAGCACGGAGACGTAGGCTTCGGCTGAACTCCGAGATCATATCTCTCGTGTCAAATTTCTGATTGCATCTCTCTCTCTCTCTGTTCGTATTTTGTGAGCTCCAACTCCAATCGATAGATCGAGCAACGCTCTCTTCGACTTCAACTTCGATTGACTGGTGAGGCGAGGTCTTCGGGTCGGCACGAAGATTTTCCCCCACACCACCACTTTCTCTAGCGCCCTGGTGAGTGCGTAATCTGGCAAACCGAGGCATTTAAGCCGTGCGGGGGAATAAGTAAAATCCTTCCACATATTAGTCCCAAAACTCAACCTCTTAAAGAGCTTGTCCAACTTCTAGCATCGTGCCTAAGGCCACCCCCTCTTACCGCTCCCCGAATACCTACCAACTGCGTAGCTAACCACTTTTAATGGCAATTCGGGCACGCGAACAATGGAGCACCACGCGCCAGTCATGGATAAGGGGTAGAGATGATAGAACCTGTCGGATGAACTCGGATATTTTATCGGGGGCTGATGTGACTCCGGCATAAGAGTAAAAAGTAGCTTCGACCCTGACACTCTCTGCCATCGGTAGTGGTGAAAGAAATACCCGAGCTCGACATGAGGAATTTCACCATCAGGGATCTCAGAATAGCAAGCAGCAAGTTCCTCGCGATGATCCGATTCGATTCGGCAAAAAGCATAGATCACCCTCCAAGCGTTGCCGCTAACTTGCCCTCGACAAAGATCGGAGATGGACAATAGCCTGGCAGCAAAAGGAGGCAAAGGCAAGCGTAGCTCGCTATTCATTTGGCCCATGGTCACAAGGGTCCCCAGGACCTTCTCCATGCTAGCCTCCTCGAGGAAAACAGCATCCCAGCGAGCCCCAAAGGCGGCATAAGCTCTCTCAATGGATGGGCTATCATCATTGTCCCGAAACTCGGCCATCAGTTCACCCCAAGATGTTCGCCTCTTCTCCACACTAGTGCAGTCGGTGGTGGGTTCCTCATGATCTTCGCCCGTAAAGGGCCTTAACGGCCCTAACTCACCGTCAGAGCCACTGTCCGAATCCTCAACATATGACAGAGGAGAAGCACAAACAACCTCCTTCGTTCCTCGATGGCATTTTTCCAACACAGCGGGTCCCTTGACGGATTTCATCTTGAAAAGAGAAGCCTGCAATGGAGGCACAAACGATAAGTTAAGAGCCGGGTGTGCGAAAAATCCACTGAAATGAGAAGTAAAAGGGCACTTCCTTGATCCTGGCCAAATCAACACCCTTATACGACCGTAGTACCTGGCGAACACAGTAACCAGGTGCGGTAATACATTGGGTGAAGACCGGCTAGCCATCATGCGGCGTCATCCTATATTATCTCTAAAAAGCCCCCTCAAATGTAGCGTTGTCCCTCGCCGACAATCCCGCGCACCAGTAGCTTAGGAATATAGCCGAAAAAATGTCGGTTTCAGATGGGGCTAAGATTCTAAAAATATACTATTTTTAGTACCGACACTTCTTGGCATCCTCCAGCAGCCCCAGTAATGGGGTGTCAACATCGATAAGCAGCCCACCCCTCAGTTTTGTCAGAAAACCAAGAGGGGGGGTGTGTCGGCATCAACAAGCAGCCCACCCCTCGGTTTCGTTAGAAAACCAAGAGGGGGGGTGTGTCGGCATCAACATGCACCCCACCTCTCGGTTTTGTAAGAAAACCGAGAGGGGGGGTGTCGACATCAACAAGTAGCCCACCCCTCGGTTTCGTCAGAAAACCGAGAGGGGGGGTATGCCGGCATCAACAAGCAGCCCCCCCTCGGGTTCGTCAGAAAACCGAGTAGGGAGGGGGTGTCGGCATCAACAAGCAGCCCACCCCTCAGTTTTGTCAGAAAACTGAGAGAGGGGGTGCTTGGCGTCATGTGTCGCCCACTCCTCCGTTTCGTCAGAAAACCGAGAAGGGGGATGCGTCGGCATCAACGACAGTTCACTGACGAAACCAAGAGGGGGGGAGATTGACATCACCAACAGGTGGTCAACAATGCCAAAAAAAAGAAAGAGATAGAGAAAAAGAGGAAGGGGCCTCGCAGCTCGGACCCAGTACTCTCTCCCACTCGCGTGCGGACCGGCTCCACTCACGCACAGCCCCCTTTCTACCTCTCAACGGGTACACCATAAAAAAAAAAAGTGGGGTGGTGGAGCCCGTGGACAAGGCTGCAATCCCGAAAGGGAGCTACAGCCCTTCTAAGAGAAAAGGAAAGCATCCCTCCCCATCTCCCTGGGGCTTGTTGCCCGAGACCAACTCGGAGCCCGCAGCTGGTACCTGAGACCAGCTCGGAGCCCGCGGTCAGCACCCGCGCCCGACCCGCGTGCCACCTCCAGCACGTCCCAGCACCCGAACCACCGCCACCTTCCATTGGCGCTGCTCTCCGGCACCCTATCGGCCTTCAATTGCTGTCGTCCGCACCCCGCGTCGACTGCCGCTGTTGCGGCAGTCGTCCGACCCGCAGCACAGCACAAGAGAGAAAGAGAGAGAGTGTGTGTGAGATGGAAAGAGGAAGGACCTCGCGCACGGCTCTCTCTCGTACGAACCCTCTCTCTCACCGAGGGCTCTCTCTCGCACCCGCTCTCTCTTGCGTGGATCTCCCACTCACGCGGGTCGCCAGAGCAAACGAAAGGACAGAGATAAAAAGAGACGCCGCACTCTTTCTTACTGAGGGAAAGAAAGAAAAGAAAGAGAGCAGAGAAAAGGGGCAGCCGTCCGGGTTTAAGGTTCGGTGTGCTTCACGTGTGAAGAAAGCAAAGAAGGAAACAAAGTAAAGGATAGAAAGTGAAAGCAAAGAAGGAAAGAGAGAAAGAGAGAGTGCTGCTCTCATCGAAGAAAGGAAAGAAAGGGAAACAGAAGGAGAGAGAGAGGGGTCCGAGCGTGCGATCCAGTCGAGAGGGCCGCCCGACTCGCGCCCGCAGCTCCCCTCTCCGACCCGATCGGGGCCAGTCCCTCGGCCCACGACCGACCGCCAATCGCCGACCGCACCTCACTGCCCCGCGCCAGGAGCCGCACGCCGACCGCGCCACGCGTCCCGCACCGCAGCCAGCCTGCCTGCGCCGCTCCGCCCTCCGCGATGCCTGCGCCCCGGCTTTCGTGCCACCTGCGCCCCGTGCACACCGCTGCCTCCGTTGTGGGTGCAAATTTTGGCAAGAAGTCTACAAACAGTAGGACCTACCGGCCCTGCCTGGTGGGCCCCCGAAGACAGCAGTGGGACCCACCGGCCCTGCCTGGTGGGCCCCCGAAGACAGCAGCGGGACTCACTGGCCCTGCCTGGTGGGCCCCTGAAGACAACAGCGGGACCCGCCGGCCCTGCCTGGTGGGCCCCCGAAGACTACCGCGGGACCCACCGGCCCTGCCTGGTGGGCCCCCGAAGACTACAGCGGGACCCGCCGGCCCTGCCTGGTGGGCCCCCGAAGACTACCGCCGGACCCACCGGCCCTGCCTGGTGGGCCCCCGAAGACTACAGCGGGACCCACCGGCCCTGCCTGGTGGGCCCCCGAAGACTACAGCGGGACCCACCGGCCCTGCCTGGCGGGCCCTCGAAGACTACAGCGGGACCCACCGACTCTGCCTAGTGGGCCCCCGAAGACTACAGCGGGACCCACCGGTCCTGCCTGGTGGGCCCCCGAAGACTACAGCGGGACCCACCGGCCCTGCCTGGTAGGCCCAAGAGCTTGTGGAACCCCCCAGGAGACGGTAGCGGGGCCACCAGAAAATCCTATAAATAGCAGCCCTTCGAATGTAAATAGATCCGAATTTCAGTTCTGAGATCTGATTTTCAGAAACCAGAGCTCTGGATTTCAGTTTCCATTCCTTCAACCCTCCTCAATCTTCTTCTAGTCTTCGAAGAAATCGGAGTGACTTAGGTGATACTCGGCCTGTCGAGATCACTTCGAGAAAAGAGTTAGTAAATTCGGGTTGCTCCCTATAGCACGGAGACGTAGGCTTCGGCTGAACTCCGAGATCACATCTTGTGTCAACTCTCTGATTGCATCTCTCTCTGCTTATGTATTGAGAACGTCAACTCCAATCAACAGATCGAACAACGATCTTTGACTCGAACCTCAATTGACTGGTACGACGAAGTCTTCGGGTCGGCACGAAGATTTTCCCCCACAGTTTGGCGCCGTCTGTGGGATCAAACGAGAAGCCAAGTTTGCTCTACAACAGGTCAGATCGGTTGAGCAGACAACCATTAGGACGTCAGCACTCTCGTTGCACCCTTCTCTCTCTACAAAATGGCGAGGACGAAGCATCAGGGTCAACCAGAAGGAAGTAACACTCGTCAACCTCATCCTAAGACTCGTTCAATGAGTCAAAGGCTCAATTTCGGATAGCTCCTTGCTGTCCCTGATGTGGGGGTTCACTCAGAAAGCGGGAGATCAGTCGATCGACCGATCGCCCCTCCTCCTCATCAATCAATTGGGCAGACTGCCCCTGCTCCTGCTGAGGATCCTCCATCGACCTATCAAATCTCGGCAGTCGACTTTCAACTGCTTCAATTGGCAAAGCAAAACGCCGCCCTCACTGCTGAGAGAGATGCTCTCAAGAAAGCAGCCTCTGAAGCCGGGATCGCCCTTCCCATTCCCTCAACCAACGAGAGGGTCGATCGGCCGCGACAATAAATCTACTCCGAGCAACAGAAATCAATGGGCACTGCTGCCCCTGAGAGGATTCGTCGCGACCCCACTCCTTCTGCTGCCCCGTGGAAGAAGAGTGTTTGGGATCGCATCGACGATGAGTCCTCCCAATCCTCTTCTGGTCGCAACTATGCCAAGAGGACACCTTCAAAGCCCGATGTACCAAGGAGACACCAGATGAAAGGGGCTCCCTCGAAGAGTAGAGTTTCTCCGTCCATCCCGCTTCAACGTGGACTTGGATCGGACCTTCGTCACCGACTCCAACCGGCAAATACTCAAATACCCGAGCAAGACCTTGCGATCTTACCTCTTGACCTGCTTCCAGGTCGAGGGCATAGTCGTAGGGAAGGATACTCCTCCGCAGGACCTCTCCATCGGAGCTTGTTCGAGTCAACATTTCTAAGGGGATGGAGAACTCCTACTCTCCCCAAATTCAATTGCATCAAAGGAGATCCAACTCTCCACGTACTCGCCTTCAAGAGCTCTGACGCCGCACGAAGAAGAAAACAACGTGCTCTGTCGCACCTTCGCCGGAAGCCTCGACGAGCCATCCCTCGATTGGTACCATAATCTCCGAGCTGGGTCCATCACTCAGTTCAGTGTTTTGGCCAATCTCTTTGTGCAGCATTATCAGCTGAACTTGAAGCCTGAGAAGAAACTCGATTCCCTCTACCGGCTAAGGATGGGTGCTGATGAGAGTCTCCGTAGCTTCACAAGGAGATTCCGCAACGAACACGCTGCCCTCTCGGGGAGGCATTTGGATGATGAAGCTATCATGTTGGCTTTTCAGAATGCACTCCGCTTCGACCTGCACATCTACAACGACTTCATTCGCAATCCTCCTTCTTCTCTGGGATCAATGTTCGATCGGATTCAGAGAGAAATCGAAGTTGAAGACGATCAAGTTGAAAAGGGCGAGAGACAAAGAGGCGACCCTCCGAGAGGGAAGTTCTGAAGTATGCTGCCAAAGCTCACAACACTGAGGCGGCAGCCCCCCTGCCAACAAACGATCGTGGAACGACGGACGTCGATCCCCGACGAAGACCACTTTCACCGAGTGGAATTTACCGATCGAGTAGATCCTCGACCGTATCCAACACGAAGATTTCCTTCGAAGGCCTAATCCTCTTCAGCCTGACACTAAAGTCATGGCTGACAAAACGGTCTATTGCAACTTCCACCGAAGTCATGGCCATTCCACCGATCGGTGCTATCAACTGAGATTTCATCTCGAAGACTTACTATGAGAAGGCCACCTTCAAGAGTTCGTCAAGGGTGGACAAGATCAACGCCGAACCTCTGCAAAGGGGAAAGAAGCTTGCTGGGTCCATCAAATCTCCTCCAACCGATCACCTATCACCGTGAAGGCTAATGTCTTTGGCATTCACGAAACATTGCATAATCAAGCGCTGACCGGGAAGGAAGTAGATCGGCAAGTTCGACGCATCTTTCATGTTCGTTCTGCGGCGAACAAAGAGGACATCTGGATCGAGAAGCCTATCAAGGGTTTGGCTTGGCCCTCTATCGTTTTCAATGATACTGATCTGTAAGGAGTTCACACTCCACATCGAGACCCCCTGGTCCTGAAGCTCCTCATCGACGGAAGCACCGTCAATCGAATCCTCATCGACACCGGAAGCTCCATCGATATTATGTTCTCAGACTGCTTCAAACGTCTGGGACATAAATATTCAACCCTTAACGTCGTCCCAATGGTGATTACCGGCTTCAACGGCCGACAAAGCATCACGATGGGCGAATCAAGATTCACTCTCGATCTCAGCCGAGAAACTCGAGTCTCGGTGAGATTTGCTATCGTCGAAGGAACGTTCAGCTACAACGCCATTCTCGGGTGACCATTCCTCCACCAGATTAATGTCGTCTCCTCTTTTTATCATCAACTTCTCAAATTTGCAACGGGAGAAGGCATTGTCTGCATACAAGGCGATCAATAAGCCGGGCTATCTTGTGAAGCTGCTGCGGCAAAGACAGATCGCAAGATCAATATTGCTCCTCCAAAGCAACCGCGAGATGAAGCTGGCCCTTCTTCCAAATAGCAATCAAAGGAGATTCCGCTGACCGAGACCCCACTAATCGAGTGGGAGGCTTCACCTTCAATTGAAGAAATCATTCCAGTCAATATCGGCAGTGGAGATCTCCCTTAAGAAACATTCATCGGTACCGGTCTCAGCGACGCAGAAGCGCGAGACATGGTATCCTTCCTCCAGTCCAATATCGACATCTTCGCTTGGTGCTTCGAAGATATGCCTGAGATCAATCCAGATGATGCCTGCCACCGGCTCGCGATCAAAGAAGAAGTGAAGCCTGTCAAGCAAAAGCCACGCACAATCCGACCAGAACTATAAGTTGCAGTTCAAGAAGAGATCAGTAAGCTACTCGCAGCAGGCTTCATCCGTGAAGTAGAGTATCCTACTTGGATCTCCAATATAGTTGTTGTCCCAAAGAAGAACGGGAAGGTCAGAGTGTGCATCGACTTCACCAACCTCAACAAGGCTTGTCCCAAAGATCCATTCCCCATGCCAAGAATAGATAGGCTCGTCGATGCCACTGCTGGCCACGAGCTATTATCTTTCATGGATGGATACTCTGGGTACAATCAAATTCCACTTCACTCGGACGATCAAGAAAAGGCATGCTTTGTGACTGACTGGGGGCTTTACTGCTACAACGTAATGCCCTTCGGCCTTAAGAACGCGGGATCTACCTATCAAAGGTTAGTCACAAAGATGTTCGAAGATTAGATCAGGCGTAACGTCGAAGTCTACGTCGATGACCTTCTCACCAAGAGCTCCTCCCGAAAGCGCCATCTATCTGATCTGGCAAAAACCTTTCAAGTCCTTCGAAAATATCGCATGAAGCTCAATCCATCCAAATGCACTTTCGGAGTTCAATCAGGCAAATTCCTGGGTTACCTTGTGACCAGGAGGGGCATCGAAGCCAATCCTGATCAAATTCGAGCAATCCTCGATATGCCGTCACTAACTAATCGAAAGGAAGTGCAACACCTCACTGGAAGACTTGCTGCCCTTAATCGATTCATCTCAAAGTCTTCTGACAAGTGCAAGCCGCTCTTCGACAAACTACGAAAGGCGGATACATCTGGCTGGAGTCAAACTTGCGAACAAGCCTTTCAAGACGTCAAGAGATATCTCGTGCGAGCTCCCATCCTAATAGCTCCACTTCCAAAAGAAGATCTCTGGCTCTATCTCGTCGTCCCCGATCAAGCAATCAGTGCGGTTCTAGTTAGCAAAAGAAAAGGCGTCGAACATCCAGTCTACTACATTAGCCATATACTTCTTCCTGCTGAAACTCGTTATTCAAAGACGGAGAAGGTCATACTGGCCTTGCTCACTGCATCGCGTCGTCTCCAACCTTATTTTGTTTCCCATCAGATCACAGTCATCTCAGAACACCCACTCAAAGATATCATCGACAAGGCGGGTCGTGCAGGTCGAATGACCAAATGGGTAATTGAGATGAGTGCTCTGGGATTCAATTCGAATCTCGTATTTCAATCAAGGGGCAAGCAATTGCTGATTTTCTAGCCGACTTTCCAGTTGAAGACCCCATAACTTAGGAAGAAGATGTCGACATGCGTCTTGAAGACGAAGAAGAACTTCCATCCAATACAACTTCAAAAATCGATCCAAGTCTCAAAGCTCCGACTACAACACCAACTCCATGGAAGCTTTATACTGATGGAGCTTCAAGTGCGATCGGTTCAGGAATTGGGATAGTTTTAGTATCCCCCAAACTTGAGCATCTTCAGAAGGCCACTCTCCTTGGATTCAATGCCACCAACAACGAAGCTGAATACGAAGCACTCATCTCCAGGCTCGAGATTGCTAAATCCCTGGGGGTAGATCAACTCATCATCTACAGCGACTCTCAGTTGATTGTGAGGCAGATCAACGGAGAGTATGCGGCGAAAGAAGAAATAATGCAAAACTATTTGGCTCTGGTGCGATATCTTCAACAACGTTTTGCTAACATTAAGTTCATTCAAATCCCAAGGGCAGAAAATCGAGAAGCAGATACCTTGGCTAACGCTGCCTCAGTTCTTGGAGATTCGCTCGGAGGAAGACAAATACAAATCGATTATCAAGAATCACCAAAGACCACCCCCGAGCAACAGATCGTCGCTACTACATAAAGATCTGGGGGTGGAGAACAATTGGCCTCGAACCTTACCACTTCAAATGAGCTCGATGATTGGAGACAGCCAATCTTCGACTTCTTCAAACAAGGCAAGGTGCCTGAAGATCCAAATCAAGCCCGAAGACTACAAAGGAAGATTTACGTTCTATAACATTCAAGGTGAAGATCTATATTTCAAGTCTCACAACGGGATGATGCTCAAATGTATTGGCCATGAGCAAGCAAAGGCAATTCTGGTTGACATCCACTCTGGAGCCTGCGGGAACCATTCTGGTGGACGATCTCTTGAAGCCAAGACAAAGTTGCAAGGTTATTACTGGCCAACAATGTCAAGTGATGCTCACCAAGTTGTTCAAAGATGCGAGCCTTGCCAAAGACATGCTCGGGCTATCCATCTCCCAGCAGATGAGCTCCATCAATTGACAAGCCCATGGCCCTTCCATCAATGGGGGTTGGACTTCTTAGGTCGTTTCCCACCAACTCCAAGCAAAAAGAAGTATCTGCTGCTGGCCACGGATTACTTTACCAAGTGGGTTGAAGCAGTGACACTCTTTCGAGAAACTGACGATGAAGTCATCAAGTTCATCAGACACAATATCTTCTCGAGGTTTGGCACGCCATAAGTCCTAGTTGCTGACAATGGAGCCCAATTCGACTCCGACAAGTTCCGAGACTTCTACCTGAACAACAGAATCAAGCTTTTTTACTCAACTCCAAGATACCCTCGGTGTAATAGTCAAGCTGAAGCCTCAAACAGAGCTATTCTGGGTATACTCAAGAAGAAACTTAATAACAAGAAAGAATTATGGGAGCAAGTCCTACCAGAAGTTCTATGGGGCTATCGAACAACTCCAAGAAGATCAACTGGATTCTCACCCTTTCGTCTGATATACGGGTCAGAAGCAGTACTCCCAACAGAGAACATATCGAATACTTTGAAGACCAGAGTAGTCGAAGAAGGCATCAATGAGGAGTTTCGAGTCAATGATCTAGATTTCTCCGAAGAACTACGAGATCAATCATCGCTTCGTGTGGCCAAATATCAACAGAAGATCAAACAAGCCTACGATCAAAAGGTCTACAAGTGGTAATTCCCAATTGGCAGCCTGGTCCTCAGAGCAGTCTTCTACAACACGAAGGAGCACAACAGTGGAAAACTAGCTCCCAACTGGGAAGGACCCTACATCGTCGAATCAGTAGGAGGCAAAGGGTCTTACCGGCTGATTTCACCAGAAGGAGACAGACTACCACGAGCTTGGAATGCTAGACATCTTAAAATGTACTATCCATGATGTAAATTCCATGATGAATAAAGATCTCTTTCAAATATTCAAATGATCATTTCTCAATTCAAATTCTGGAGCAGTTATCAAGATATCTACGTTCAAGTTCAAAATTATTTGCATTCAAATTACCAGGTCGTTTAACAAGTTTGGGTGCTTGAGTTGAGACTCAACCCCTTACAGGAAAATGTTAAACGGTTTCGGGTTGTGCTACAACACAACCTTCAAGTTACTACGTCTATTTAACAGGTTTGGGAGCTTGTGTTGCGACACTACCCCTTACTTACAAATGTTAAATGACCTTCAATTTCAATTTCAATATCGTCTAACAGGTTTGGGTGCTTGAGTTGCGACTCAAACCCTCACATACAAATGTTAACGATTTCTAGTTGTGCTACAACACAACCTTCAATTTTCGAGTTACTCAACAAGTTTGGGTGAACGAGTTGCGACTCGACCCCTTACATACAAGTGTTTATACACATTCAAACATTCCAATACCATTAAGAACACAACATTCAAAGAAGTCAACACAAGAGAGACAGTTTCTAACACACAAAAGACATCTTTATTTATCAAAAAGTTTCTAAGTACAAGAGCGAGCTTCTGTATGAGAAAAGTTTACAGGTACAACAACAAAGATAGAATGCATCAGGGCTTCGCCACACTAGGTGCTCGTGACCTCTCTCCTTCGGATCCGCCACGAGCCTTGCTCGCTGTAGACGCCTTCGAAGATTGGACAGCACTGGCATGAACCCGGAGTGCCTCCATTGCCTTCTCTGCTGTCGCCTTGAAGCTCTCGCATTCTGTGCGTGTGTGCTCCAGCTCTTTCTTGAAGGCCTCCTCCTTGGCAGCAAGGATAGCTTCTTTGGCAGCAAGAGCAGCGTCCCTGGCAGCAAGTTGAGTCTTCAGCTCCTTTATTTCAGTTGCGCGCTCGATGGATAGAGTCTCGATCTTATAGAAATGGTTCTTCAACTCTTCAAGCTTGTGTCCTCGAGCAACGTAACCCTCTTGCCAGCCTTTGCTTTCGAGCTTCTCCTTACGAAGAGCCTCGATCTTGGCCTTCAGGGACTCCTTCTTGGAAGTCAGAATTTCCCTCAACTTCTTCTCTTCGTTGGCAGCTTCAAGTTCAGCCGTCAAGCGAGTAACCTCAGACGAAGCTTCCCGCTCTCCGGCCTTCTTGAAGAGCTTGCTAGCGAACTTCAGGACTGCTGAGTTTTGCAAGTAAACAAAAAGAGTTAGAAACATTTCTGAAGATACAAATCGAGAATCGAGTCAAGCTGATGCACTTACGACTATTTCAAGCCTGTCGTAGGCTTCTTCCAGAGTAGCGTCCGGAAGGTTGCAGAGCTTCCGGATCACACTCGTTGGGTGGTTGATATCAACCTCACCCAAGTTTCTCAACTTCTGAGCCGTGCCAGCAGGAGTATCTACAATCAAGACAGAAGTTCAGAGAGTTAGAATATTTTCAAACTTCAAAGAATACAATCGAGAGAAGAAGTTAGTAAAGTTATCAGTATGTACCTGTGGCATCAACTCGAGGGGCTTTACCCTTTCCCCGTTCGGAGCTCTTACCCCTGGGGGTCGACCTCTCCTTGAGGGGGGTTGTCTCTGGCAGAGGTTAGGGAGTCCTATCCTCGACGCGGCTCCCTCCCTCCATGTGTGCAGGGGAAGGAACACCTCGAAGAGGAGTGATCTCCCCTTCCTCTTGCTGCCCGCCAGGCTGTTCGAGCCTGGCCATTATTGCTGCAGTCTCCTCAGCCAGACGAGCGACAGGAGTGGGCTATTCAACCTCAGCCCCACCACTCGTTAAAGCGCCTTCGAGCTGAGGGACACTTGGAGGTATCTGGTTGAGGGGTGTGGGGTTGCTTGCAACCCCATCACTCCCCGAAAATTTGATCCTAATTCTAGTCGGGCGCTTCAGCTCCTCGAAGCGATAAGTGGGTTGCACCTTCGCGCCA
Organism: Chamaelirium japonicum; assembly: GCA_947650365.1. Taxonomy (NCBI): domain Eukaryota; kingdom Viridiplantae; phylum Streptophyta; class Magnoliopsida; order Liliales; family Melanthiaceae; genus Chamaelirium; species Chamaelirium japonicum. The sequence continues at coordinate 5,517,189 of OX393555.1, read as the reverse complement.
TCTCCCACTGCATCCATCACATCCTCCATACGACGGGCCTTAGCCTCGTCTATGGGGATGGGCTGCAAATCTTCATCTCCACCAGTGGGGGTGGGAGGAATTTCTTCCTCACCATCCCCTTCTTCATCATTGCTACCAGTGGGGGTGGGAGGAATTTCTTCCTTACCACCCCCTGTTCTATCATCACCTCTGGAAGGAGTAGGAGGGATCTCCTCACCTCCACCGATCCCGACATCGCCGCCATCATCGCCTCCATCTTCGTCGTCACCATCATCACCTCCATCTTCGATTTCGTCACCATTATCATCTCCATCTTCATCTCCTTTCTCCCCCTCTTCTTCTTCTTCTTCCTCTTCTTCCTCTTCTTTCTCCTTTTCTTCTTCCTTCTTCTCCTCCTCGATAAGGACCCTCCTCTTCTTCACCTGGCCCTTGTGGGTAATCACCAGCTTCTCTTTAGTGGGGCGGAGCCTTGCTCCGTAGGCCTTCTTCTCGGCCCGGATTCTTCTAACAATCTTGCCCGATTGAGGATCCTCCTCATAATCGGAATACAAGACTTCGTTGTCCTCGTACCGAGCCTACAGTCAGTGGAGGAGATTGGCGTTGCCATACCTGACCGGGCAGTTCGAAAACTGCTTCCATGATCGAGTACCGCATGTCAACTCCAAGAACAGATTGTCGATGGCACCAACCCGCTCTGAAGGCCAGGCGTAGATACCCCCCGTGCAGTACATCTTTATCTCCTTGTGCATATCGTTCTGGGGGGTCTCGGGCACTGATAGAGGCATCCATGCACCGGAGACCAAAATCGGCCAGTCGGTGTAGAGCTTGTCAGAGGGGACGGTGTCGACGATCGGGCGCAAGGCAGATACGCCTGTCAAGTTGAAGAATGGGATGTCTTTCCTTGACGCCCATTTGTAATGATAAAAGAAGTACCCCAGCTCGATCCGGGCCACTTCACCATCAGGGATGCTGGAGTAGCACTCCCTGAGCTCATCCTGGAAGTCAGATTCTACGCGGCAGAAGGCGTAGATGATCCTCCAAGCATTCCCGGAGATCTGCCCAGGGCAAAGGCCTGAGGTGTTCAGAAGCCTCGCTGCGAACGGTGGCAATGGGAGATGCAACCCGCAGTTCAACTGGCCTACGGTGACTACTGTCCCCATCACCTGCTCCTTGCTGGCGAAGTTTGTGAAGATCATCCGCTTGTCGATGCCAAAGGCAGACTGAACTCCCGGGAGCGACGGTCGAACCTTCCCCTCTGTGAAGCAAGCCAGCAGCTTCTGCCACTTTGCCCTCTTCACATCCGTAAGCTTCCCACCAACATTATATTGAAAAGCAGGTTCCTCCGTCAGCGATATCAGAGGGCCCAATATGGGGATGTGCTCTGGCCTTGATGGAGCAGAGGCAAATCCCACCCCCTGGTGCCTCTTGCCAAGGATACCAAGTTCAGCCTTGCCCTTTCCTCTGCCTTTCTGCTGAACGGGCGAGACTTCAGCCCTCTCCTTTCCCTTCCTCTTTGAGGACGTTCTTGATCTTGATGGGGCCAAAAGAAGAGGCCATTTCGATCGATCGGGAGATTGCAAAAAACAGAGAATCGAGAGCAAAGAATTCTGGACTTCAAAAAATTTTGGAAGCACGAGGCAAAAATGAAACCCGGAGAGGTTTATATACACAGAAGAAACTGGCGCGCAAATCGAGAGGACACGTGTCATCACTATGTCAAATCCCATGTTTTTGCAGGGACACATGGCGTCAATCCATACCAAGCGCAAAACCAGGCGAACCGTCGGGCCAGATGAAGCGTCGAACCATTTTTTAACCGCCGGTCCAAACAGACTACCGGTCCAACCGAACCGCCGGTTCAAAAGACTCCCCGATCCAGCTGGACCGAAGATTCAAGCAGAAAAATCAAACTCCATCACCACTCGACAGGTTCAAAACTTAACCTCGACCGGTTGAATTTAACCGATCGGTCAGACTTGACCAATCGGCCAAATTCAACCAATCGGTCGATTTTCTACTGGATCGGGCAAAAAACTTGGCCTTTTGCCCGATCCCGCCAACCTCGACCAGTTGAATTTAACCGATCAGTCAAACTTGATCGATCGGGCAAATTCAACCGATCAGTCGATTTTCTACTGGATCGAGCAAAAAACTTGGCCTTTTGCCCGATCCCGCCAACCTCGACCGGTTGAATTTAACCGATCGGTCAATTTTCTACTGGATCGGGCAAAAAAACTTGGCCTTTTGCCCGATCCTGCCAACCTTGATCGGTTGAATTTAACTGATAGGTCAGACTTGACCGATCGACCAAATTCAACCGATCGGTCGATTTTCTTCTGGATCGGGCAAAAAACTTGGCCTTTTGCCCGATCCTGCCAACCTCGGCCGAATGAATTTAACCGATCGGTCAGACTTGATCGATCGGCCAAATTCAACCGATCGGTCGATTTTCTGCTGGATCGGGCAAAAAACTTGGCCTTCTGCCTGATCCCGCCAACCTCGACCGGTTGAATTTAACCGATCGGTCAAACTTGACCGATCGGCCAAATTCAACCGATCGGTCGATTTTCTGCTAGATCGGGCAAAAAACTTGGCCTTTTACTCGATCCCGCCAACCTTGACCGGTTGAATTTAATCGATCAGTCAGACTTGACCGATCGGCCAAATTCAACCGATCGGTCGATTTTCCACTGGATCAGGCAAAAAACTTGGCCTTTTGCCCGATCCCGCCAACCTCGATCGGTTGAATTTAACCGATCGGTCAGACTTGACCGATCGGTCAAATTCAACCGATCGGTCGATTTTCTACTGGATCAGTCTGCAACCTCTATCGGTTGAATTTGACCGATCGGTCAAATTCAACCGATCGGTCAAATTCAACCGATCGGTCAAAATTGACCGATCGGTCAATTTTGATCGATCAGTCAGAAATTGACCGATCAGTCAGAAATTGACGCTAACACTCGACAAAGCTCCTTTTGCACTTATGACAGGGGGTCGTTAGCTTTGCACTAAGAATCCAAGCCAGCCAAGGTGGCCTCTTAGCTAACTTGGAGGGGGTAACTGTGGATGCAAATTTTGGCAAGAAGTCTGCAAACAGTAGGACCTACCAGCCCTGCCTGGTGGGCCCCCGAAGACAGCAGCGGGACCCATCGGCCCTGCCTGGTGGGCCCCTGAAGACTACAGCGGGACCCGCCGGCCCTGCCTGGTGGGCCCCCGAAGACTACCGCGGGACCCGCCGGCCCTGCCTGGTGGGCCCCCGAAGACTACAGCGGGACCCGCCGGCCCTGCCTGGTGGGCCCCCGAAGACTATAGCGGGACCCGCCGGCCCTGCCTGGTGGGCCTCCGAAGACTACAGCGGGACCCACCGGCCCTGCCTGGTGGGCCCCCGAAGACTATAGCGGGACCCACCGGCCCTGCCTGGCGGGCCCCCGAAGACTACAGCGGGACCCACCGGCCCTGCCTAGTAGGCCCCCGAAGACTATAGCGGGACCCACCGGCCCTGCCTGGTGGGCCCCCGAAGACTACAGCGGGACCCACCGGCCCTGCCTGGTAGGCCCAAGAGCATGTGGAATCCCCCAGGAGACGGTAGCGGGGTCCACCAGCTTTACCTGGAGGATCCCCAGATACGACAGCAGAAACCTCCATTTGCCACCAGAAAATCCTATAAATAGCAGCCCTTCGAACGTAAATAGATCCAAATTTCAGTTCTGAGATCTGATTTTCAGAAACCAGAGCTCTGGATTTCAGTTTCCATTCCTTCAACCCTCCTCAATCTTCTTCTAGTCTTCGAAGAAATCGGAGTGACTTAGGTGATACTCGACCTGTCGAGATCACTTCGAGAAAAGAGTTAGTAAATTTGGGTTGCTCCCTATAGCACGGAGACGTAGGCTTCGGCTGAACTCCGAGATCACATCTCGTGTCAACTCTCTGATTGCATCTCTCTCTGCTTATGTATTGAGAGCGTCAACTCCAATCAACAGATCGAACAACGATCTTCGACTCGAACCTCAATTGACTGGTGCGGCGAAGTCTTCGGGTCGGCACGAAGATTTTCCCCCACATCCGTGATAACACCGACGACTCCCCGCGCGTACTTCCCTCGTCGCAACAGCTGGAGAAGAAGGGGTCCAACCCACCAGGCCACCACCCGCGTGCCACCTCCAACCGCTGCCATCCGTACCCCGCGTCGACCACCGCGGTTGCTGCAGCCGTCTGACCTGAAAATAGAGCCAAAAAAAAAAACCGATCCCCCCCTCCGGGCATCATTCCGTCGCATAGCAGAAGAAGAAGAGAGTAAGCGGGGGAGATCCGACCTCCGCGCGAGCCTTCCCGCACCCAGCGATGATGAGCAAACACATACCCCTCCTCATGGTGGGGGGACTCCTTGAATCCATTCTTCCCGTCTCTAAACCTGCTAAAAACATCAGAGGAGGCATCGCGTCGGTGCTGTCGAAGGATCCAAAAGCAAAGGGCGGTCTCATACACACCATCGAACAGATCGAAATCGCTGACGTAGACTCCGTTAAGGGTGTCTTCGATCTATTCCTCAAAATGATACACCACCCTGAGACGTTGCATCGAGTCGACGAGTTGGAGCCGAGCCACCGGCTCCCTGCATACCTCGAGCAATGACCTGACCTCGAGCTTCAATTCCTCAAGTCGGCGATCAAACGCCTCACCCGTGTAAGGGCTCCATAGGGATTCCATGAGATGGTGATCCCAAATGGTAGGGTGATAATTGGTAGATCGATGTGAAGGGCTCACCTGGTAATGAAGGCCGATCTGTGTCGCCTGACATGGTTTGCATTCGTCTTGGAAACGTGTTACCCTACAAGGGCGTCTCTGGTTGATGAAGGAGAAGGGTCTCGGTGTCCTCTCGGTCAGGAAACGTACTGAGTTTTCGAAAATGCCCCCTCGCAAAACCGAGACTTTTTTGCTCGCACCAAAAGGGTCTCGGCATCGGCAGAAGGAAAAGGGGTCTCGGCGTCCTCTCGGTCGGGAAACACACTGACTTTTCAGGAACGCCCACTTGCAAAACCAAGACCTTTTGGCTTGCACCAAAAAGGTCTCGGTGTCGGTAGAAGGAAAAGGGGTCTTGGCGTCCTCTCGGTCGGGAAACACACTGACTTTTCGGGAACGCCCACTTGCAAAACCGAGACTTTTTGGCTCGTACCAAAAAGGTCTCGGTGTCGGCAGAAGGAAAAGGGGTCTCGGCGTCTTCTCGGTCGGAAAACACACTGACTTTTTGGGAACGCCCACTTGCAAAACCGAGACTTTTTGGCTCGCACCAAAAAGGTCTCAGTGTCGGCAGAAGGAAAAGGGGTCTCGGCGTCCTCTCGGTCGGGAAACACACTGACTTTTCGGGAACGCCCACTTGCAAAACCGAGACTTTTTGGCTTGCACCAAAAAGGTCTCGGTGTCGGCAGAAGGAAAAGGGGTCTCGGCATCCTCTCGGTCAGGAAACACACTGACTTTTCGGGAACGCCCACTTGCAAAACCGAGACTTTTTGGCTTGCACCAAAAGGGTCTCGGCGTCGGCGGAAGGAGAAGGGTCTCGGTCAGGAAATGCACTAATTTCTCGAAAACACCCACATACAAAACCGAGACTTTTTGGCTTGCACCAAAAGGGTCTCGGCATCGGAGATCAGCACAAGTATCCAACACGAACACATTGGCTAGGCTCTTGACACGAGTCGGGACTCTGCTAATACGAACTGCGACACCGACGGCCCTTGCCAACCATGCCAGAATCCTAAGGCGTTTGCACCTTGGAATCCCAGCCGACCCAGGGGGTCTTGACCTTACTGGGAGGGGGTAACTGTAGGTACAAAAATTGTACCGGACCGGATCAGAGCGGCATGGGCCCGCGCAACGGCCCAAGTGGGTAAGCCCGTCCGGGTTCATGGGCCCACTCTGCAGGGCTCGCAGAACAAGCCCTTCCCCTTATTGGGCCCGAACAACGGCCCAATAAGGGCCCAGCAAGGAGGCCCAGAACCAGTGCCACATCATCACTGCCATATTGGGCACATGCCTATGCTATAAAAGGACCCCCAAGGCATCCAGGAAAGGGGTTGGTCATTCAATCAGAGGAAGAGAGGATCCCAGAACAAGTACTAGAGGTCAATTCTCTCTTTCTCGTTTCTCTTCTAGTTGCTCCACGCAACCCCACTATACGAAGCTTCTCTTGGCCTGTCAAGAGAACGCTCACCCCTCATTTTACTCAAATTATAGTGAAGATCAGGTGGCACCTCTCACCCGGAGACGTAAGTCGTAAGACCGAACTTCGACAACAACTCCATGTGTCATCTTTCTCATTCTCAACTTACTAATCTCTAACATACAAACAATCCAAATTCAATCAAGGCTGTGGGGCGGGATTCTCGATCAAGGCGGCTCGGAAATTTCCCCCATACCAGCCCAGAGCTGACCCCGACCGCATACGACTACCTCATACATGGAGGAGGTCGCCCACGGCTGGTGCTTACAGTCCGCCCGATGACTAGCTCACACATGAAGAGATCGCCCCTTGTGGTAATAGGAAACTTAGAATGATATCTACGAACACCCACAGCTCGCTCAAGAGCTCGTCAAACCTAACACCCACAGCTTGCTCAGAAGCTCACCTGATCACGCCAATGGCCAAGGAGTCCGCCTATTAATGGAAGAAGAGGTTCTGAAGGTCCCCCCCTCGACTAGGAGCTCGCCCTCTTCCTCGAAGATGTCACCCAAAGTAAGGCGATATTAAACCGACAGATGTCATCAACCCCGTGGAGCTACGTGGACGATTGCAGTCCACGAAAGCTAGCCAAAGTCGGTCTAGGACTTACCAGACTAGAGCTTTCCAGAATCTCCACCTGGAAAGGACAAGACCGGTTCATCCCCCTTTACCACTGCCTGGCAGGCTAAACGACAAAGGCCATGAAGAGCCCATGTGGGCTGGCACATAGGGGCATAGAAGATGCTAGAAAAACCGCCACGTGTCAGGCTCCGACGGGCTACAAAAGTCTATAAAGGTACCACCCCCGGCTCCAAAGTACAGGTTCAAAACTCAAAAACCCAAACACTTTCCGACTATTACAGCTCTCCTTTGTTCGTACCTTCATTGACTTGAGTGTCGGATTATCTGCGCTCCTAAAGGAGCCAGCCATTCTCATGCTTTCTCTGTCTTGCAAGACGACTGCCCGGATCAGCGAAAAATATCCCCCAACAAGATCAATCTAACGAGAATAGGTCAATAACGAGATCTACCATAACGAGGGATCAATTAACCCTAGATGGGTATATTTGTAAGATCTAAAATCTTTCTAAGAAAATTCTCTCCAAAACTAGTTTCCAAAAATTTGGGAGAGCGATAAAAAAATCAATGATATCTCTACTGAACTAAAGGCTATTTATACATGTGCCCTGGCTACTAGCGGTTCAAACGGTTATTCGAACGCTAGGCTCCGGAGAGGCAGGAAATGCCACAGTAGTTCGAACAGCTGTTTGGACGCCCAGTGCCAAATGGCTCTTAACGGTCCGGACCACCAAGAATGGTTCGACCACTGTGTCATCAATCCGAACGGTTGTTCAGTCGCCAGTGCAGTCTCTCCAACACTTAGAAAAATTCTAAGTGTGGAACCTGGTGAGTCACCAAGTGCAGCCTGTATATACGATGGTACATGCACTGGAGCTCACTAAGCCTCGAGGCTCATGCAAGAATACATACAGTAGATAGTACTCTGAAACCTAAAAGTCAAGTCTGAATTTGTGAAAAATGTGGAACATTGTGAACTCGAGAAAACCAAGGAATCATTTTGGAAAGCGTAGAAGTTTGAAATAAAAAAGTCAAGTCGTTCAATATCAAGAAATGAAAACTAACGAACTTGAAAGCATTTTGAAACTCAATTACAAGGGTGTTTGCGAATTTTGCGCTAATAGCTACAGTAGAAGCACACCCAGATTCTACTACTATTCTATTTGATTGTTGGCGAAAAACCGTACGACGATCGAAGTTTTCCCACCACAAACCACTGTGGGTGCAAATTTTGATCAACACCCCGCAGCAGGACCCACCAACCCTACCTGGGGTCCACGACGTCCGCATCAAGACCCACCAGCCCAGCCTGGGGTCCACTATGGCGACAACGGGACCCACCAGCTTTGCATCGGGGGTCCACGATGACGACAACAGGACCCATCAGCCCTGCCTGGGGGTCCATGAAGATGACAGTGGGACCCACCATCCCCCGCATGGATCAGATGACAGTTGTGAAAAACCACCTTCTACCCAGGATTCTACTCTAGAAAACTCTATAAATAGCAGACCCTACAATTGTAACGAGATCAAATCTCTGATTTCTGAATCAGACTTTCAAAAAACCCAGAGCTTTGACATCTTAACCCTTCGATCTACTTTTCGAAAAGATCAGTGATACTCGGCCTGTCGAGATCACTTTGAGTAAAAGTGTTAGTGAATTCAAGTTGCACCTTATAGCACAGAGACGTAGGCTTCGGCTGAACTCCGAGATCATACCTTGTGTCAATCTGATCTCTCTTCTCTCTCTACTAATTCAAAGTTAGTATTCGAAGACATCAACCTCTGAACCTACAGACTAGACAAATGTTCGATTAGACATTCAACTCGAATCGATCGACTGGTTGGGCGGAGTCTTCAGGTCAGCACGAAGATCATCCCCCACAGTTTGGCGCCGTCTGTGGGATCAATCAAGAAGCTCTTTTTGCTCTACGACAAATATCAGATCGGTTGAGAAGACAACTGACCTTGATAATCATACTTCCCAGCCCTATCGGTTGAGCAGACAACCGATCGGACTCTGGCAATCTGGTTGTTTCCTTCGCTGCACTAATGGCGAAGACAAGGCATCAGGATCATCCAAAGGGAAGTAACACTCGACAGAACCAACCTTGTCTGGAAACCCAATCGATGAGTCAGTGATTCAACTTCCGACTTTCTCTTAATCATCCCAAGATAGCAGCTCATTCGGGAAATAGGAGATCGATCGATCGACCAATTCCCCCGCCACTTCGATAATCGATCGGGCAAACTACACCCATGCCAACGGAAGGTCCTCCACCGACTTATCAGATCTCGGCAATCGACTTCCAACTGCTGTAGCTGGCAAAGCAGAATGCCACTTTTACTGCTAAGAAAGACGCTATAAAGAAGGCAGCCTCCGATGCGGGGTGTTTCTTCATGTCCCTTTTCTCAACGAAGGAGTCGATCTGCCTTGACAATCTGTTCACTCTGAGCCATAGAAGTCCATGAGCCAAGCAATTTGTCATGCAAACCGAGAGAGGAGCAGACGCGAGCCCACCCCCTTTGCAGTACCACGAAAGCAGAGTGTTTTGGGATCGGATTGATGATCAATCCTTATAATCATCATCGGGTCGAAACTGTGTTAGGCAGGCACAATCCAAACAAAATCTGCGAGTGAGACATCGGACAAAAGAGACCAAGTTGAAAGGCCGTTTCTCTTCATCCCTTCTCCTTCATCGAGATGTTGAACTTGATCTCTATCATCGAGCTCACCTGACGACTATTCAAGATACAGATCAAGACCTCTTGATCTTACCCCTAGTCCAGCAGCAAGGACGGGGGCTAGGTCAGAGAGAGGGATATTCTTCGGTAGGACCTCTCCACCGAAGCCTATTTCAAGCGCCCTTCCCCAAGGGAAAATAACGTGCTCTGCTGAACCTTCGCTGGAAGCCTCGACGAGCCCTCCATCGATTGGTATCACAATCTTCGAGCTAGATCGATCACCCAGTTCGGAGTCTTGGCGAACCACTTTATGCAGCACTACCAACTCAACCTCAAACCAGAGAAGAGGCTGGATTCTTTGTATTGTCTGAGGATGGGAGCCGATGAGAGCCTTCGTAACTTCATGCGAAGATTTCGCATTGAGCATGCAGCCCTCTCCGGACGATATCTCGACGATGAGGCGATTATGTTGCTATTCCAAAATGCTCTCCGATTCGATCTGTATATCTACAATGGCTTTATCCGCAACCCTCCTCTCTCTCTCTCTAGGCTCAATGTTCGATCGCATCTAGAGGGAGATTGAGGTCGAAGACGATCAGATCACCCGGAAGGGACGTGAGACCAGAAGGCAACCTGCCGATAGGGAAGCACCCAAGCATACCGCCAAGGCCCACAATGTAGAAGCACCAGCACCTCCACCATCCAAGCGACAAAGAGAAGATGGTTGTAGATCGCCACCGAAGAAAATAGTATTCACTGATTGGACTCTCCCGATCGAGCAGATTCTCGACCAGATCCAACACGAGGAATTTCTTCGACGGCCAAACCCTCTACAACCCGATACTAAACTCACCGCCGACAAATCCATCAACTGCGATTTTCATCGCAGCCACGGTCACCCAATAAGTCGGATGCTTCCGACTAAAGTATCACTTGGAAGATCTGCTGCGCAAAGGCCACTTACGGTAGTTCGTCAAGAGCGGACATGACCAATGCCCACCTTCCTCATCAAAAGGGAAGGAAGCTTGTTGGGTCCACTGCATCTTGACCAACTCGTCGCTAGTCATTGTACAAGCTAACGTCTTCGATATTCACGAGCGTTACACAATCAAATTCTGACTGGGAAAGAAGTCGATCGAAACGTTCGATGCATCTTCAATGTACGCTCTGTGGCAAGCAATGAAGATACCTAGATCGAGAAGCCAATCAAGGGCTTGGCATGGCCATCAATCATCTTCAATGACTCTGATCTCTAAGGAGTACATACTCCGCATCGGGATCCCCTAGTCTTGCGGCTCATCATTGATAGGAGTACTGTTAACCATATCCGTATCGATACCGACAGCTCGATCGATATTATATTCTCAGATTGCTTCAAGCGTCTGGGACATAAGTATTCTAATTTGGACGTCGTCCTTACAATGATTACTGGCTTCGACGGTGAGCAAAGCATGACAATGGGTGAATCTCGATTCACCCTCGATCTTAGTAATTCGCCGTTATTGAAGGTACTTCCAATTACAATATCATCCTGGGGCGACCCTTCCTTTATCAAATCAATGTCATATCTTGCTCCAACCATCAACTTCTTAAGTTCGCAACAGGGGATGGCATAATATGCATCCGATGTGATCAACAAACTGGGCGATCTTGTGAAGCCGCCTCAGCAAAGACAGATCGTCGAGCAGATCTCGTTCCGCCAAAGCGTACAAGAGAAGAAGCTAGCCTTTCCCCGAGCTAGCAACCAAAGAAGCACCCACTGGCAGAACCTCTAGCAGTCGAGTAGGAGTCTTCCCCTTCAATCGAAAAGATCACCCAAGTAAACATTGGCAACAGTGATCCCCTTCGAGAGACATTCATTGGTACCAATCTCAGCGACGTAGAAGCACGAGACATGGTATCCTTCTTTCAGTCCAACATCGACGTCTTCACTTGGTGTTTTGAAGATATGCCCGGAATTAATCCGTATGATGCATGACATCGACTCGCCATCAAATAAGGAGCAAAACCTGTCAAACAAAAGCATTGGACGATTCGACCAGAGTGCTCGACAGCTGTTCAAGAAGAGATCACCAAGTTACTCGCGGCAGGCTTCATACATGAAGTGGAGTACTCAACTTGGATCTCCAACATTGTCACTGTACCAAAGAAGAATAGTAAGATTAGGTTCTGCATCGACTTCACCAATCTCAACCAAGCTTGTCCAAAAGACCCATTCCCAATGCCAAGAATAGACAGACTCGTGGACGCCACTGCTGGCCACGAGCTTCTGTCATTCATGGATGAATACTCTGGGTATAATCAGATTCCTCTGCATCCTGATGATCAAGAGAAGACCTGCTTTGTGACAGACATAGGCCTCTATTGCTACAACGTTATGCCTTTTGGCCTCAAGAATGCTGGATCTACTTATCAGAGGTTAGTCACAAAGATGTTCAAAGAGCAAATCGGTCAAAATGTCGAAGTCTACGTCGATGATCTTCTTACCAAGACCCTCAGTCATGAGAATCATCTCTCCGATCTGGCAGAAACATTCCAAGTCCTCCGAAAGTACCGTATGAATCTTAATCCAGCCAAGTGTGCCTTCGGAGTTTAATCAGGGAAATTCCTAGGTCACCTGGTGACTAGGAGAGGTATTGAAGCAAACCCCGATCAAATTCGAGCAATTCTTGAAATGCCTTCACCCTCCAATCGGAAGGAAGTGCAACGCCTCACAGGAAGATTAGCTGCTCTCAACCGATTTATCTCTAAGTCTTCCGACAAATACAAGCCACTCTTCGATAAGTTGCGAAAGGCAGACACCTCCGGGCGGAATCCAACTTGCGAGCAAGCCTTCCAGAACGTCAAGTACTATCTCACCTAGGCTCTTATTCTAACGGCTCCATTACCGAAAGAAGATCTCTGCTTCTATCTCGCGGTTACCGATCAAGCCATTAGCGTAGTTCTCATTAGTAGAAGAGAAGATATTGAATGCCGTGTCTACTACATCAGTCATACCCTTCTCCCAGCAGAAACTCGCTACTTGAAGATTAAGAAAGTCACGTTGGCCTTGCTTACGGCATCGAGAAGACTCCGACCTTATTTCGTCTCCCATCCGATTAAGGTTGTCTCAGAGCATCCACTCAAAGACATCCTTGACAAGGTAGGACGATCTGGTCGAATGACTAAATGGGTGATTGAGATGAGTTCCCTCGGTATCCAGTTCAAACCTCGAGTTTCCGTCAAAGGGCAAGCAATTGCAGACTTTCTAGCCGACTTCCCCGTTGAGGATCTGATCACTCTAAAAAACGACGTCAAGATGCACCTCGGCAATGGCGAAGAACCTCTCTTCAATTATGGTCCTGAGACCATCAATCCGAACCCTAAGGTTCCCACAACTTTGTCAGCTAGATGGAAGCTCTATACTGACGGGGCCTCAAGCGCAATGGGTTCGGGAATTGGGATAGTCCTGATATCCCCCAAACGTGATCATCTCCAAAAGGCTACCCTTCTCGGATTCAACGCTACCAACAACGAAGCTGAGTACGAAGCACTCATTTCTGGACTGGAGATGGCCGAAACTATGGGGGTCGACCGTCTCACAGTTTATAGCGACTCTCAACTAATAATCAGGCAGATCAATGGAGTCTACGAAGCACGAGGAGAGATAATGCAGCACTATCTAACTCTGGTGCAGCAACACAAGCAACGATTCCTCGATATTGAATTCGTGCAAATTTCAAGAGCCGAAAATCGAGAAGCAGATGCTCTGGCCAACATTGCTTCAGTGCTCGAAGACTCCCTTGGTGAAAGGCGGGTTCAAATCGACTATCAAGAATTGCCTAAAATGGCCATCGAACAGCAAATCGTTGTTGTGACTAAAGATTCTGGGAGTTGGAGACAGTCAGCTTTCCCTCTTGCCTTGGCAGATGTACCGACAGATTGGGGGCAATCATTCTTCGGCTTCTTCAAACTAAGCAAAATGCCAGAAGATTTGATTCAAGCAAAGACACTTCGAAGAAAGCTCCCATTCTATAGCCTCCAAGAGGAAGATCTCTACTTCAAATCACACGGAGGGATACTTCTCAAATGTGTTGGTTCTAGACAAACATAAGAGATCCTAGCCGAAATCCATTCTGGAGCTTGTGGTAATCACTCTGGCGGAAGATCTCTCGAAGCCAAAATCAAACTTCAGGGCTATTACTGGCTGACTATGGCAAAAGAAGCAAAACAGTTCGTTCAAAGGTGTGATCCCTGCCAAAGACACGCTCGTGCTATCTATCTCCCAATGGACGAACTACATCCCTGACAAATCCCTAGCCTATCCATCAGTGGGGGTTGGACTTCCTGGGTCCATTCCCTCATGTCCAAGCAAGAAGAAGTATTTATTGTTGGCCACAGACTACTTCACCAAATGGGTTGAGGCTGTGCCACTCTTTCGAGAAATAGATGATGAGGTTATCAAATTCATCAAGTACAACATCTTCTCTAGATTTGGCACACCTCAAGTTCTTATCACCGACAATTGAGCTTAACTCGATTCAGATAAATTTCTGGAGTTCTGCCTGAACTACGAAATCAAGTTTTTCTATTCTACTCCAAGGTATCCGCAATGCAACGGACAAGCTGAAGCTTCCAACAGAGCAATCCTTGGTCTGCTCAAGAAGAAATTGGAAGACAAGAAGGGGTTATGATAAAAAGTCCTACCAGAGATCCTATGGGGCTATCGAACCACTCCATGACGATCGACTGGATTTTCGCCTTTTCGCCTAACTTACGGGTCAGAAGCAATTCTTTCAACCAAGACTCTCTCCCCAGCTGTAAAGACTTAGGCGATTGAAGAAGGAATAAACAGTAAGCTCCATATCAATGATGTCGACTTTTCAGAAGAGCTACGTAACCAGGCAGTTGTTCATGTCGCCAACTATCAACAAAAGATCAAGCAGGCCTACGATCAAAAAGTTAAAAGAAGACAGTTCTGCATTGGAGATCTAGTCCTCAGAGTGGTCTTTTCTAATACAAGGAAACGCGGCAGCGGAAAGCTTGCTCCTAATTGGGAAGGACCCTACATCATCGAATCCATCAGGGGTAAAGGATCCTATCGCCTAATATCACCAGAATAAGATAGGCCACCAAGAGCGTGGAATGTCAAGTATCTCAAAATCTACTATCCCTGATGTAAACCAAGTATTGAATGAATGTTTGTTTCAATTTCAATCTTGTCTATTTCAATTTTATTTAACTTACGTAATAACAAATAGTTTAGGTGTTTATGTTGCGACACAACCCCTTACAGGCAGAAATATATAGTTTAGGTGTTGTGAGAAAGCACAACACTTAACTGACTAATTGACTAATAGTTTGGGTGTTTGTGTAACGACACAACCCCTTACAGGCAGAAACATATAGTTTAGGTGTTGTGAGATAGCACAACACTTAACTGACTAATCGACTAATAGTTTGGGTGTTTGGGTTACGACACAACCCCTTACAGGCAGAAACATATAGTTTAGGTGTTGGGAGACAGCACAACACTTAATTGACTAATCGACTAATGGTTTGGGTCTTTGTGTTGCGATATAATCCCTTATAGACAGAAGCAAAGAAGTTGAACGTTTTGAGACAGCAGAATTTTTAACTAACAGACTGATTGATAGTTTGGGTATTTGTGTTGTGACACAACCCTTACAGGCAGAATGAATAGTTTAACATTCCATTCAATGCATTCAGAAGAGAGAGTTCATTCAAAAAGAGAAGTATTTTATTCCATACATTAATGCAAGTACAACGTAAAGATACATCAAGGCTTCTCGATGTTGGTTGCCCTAGATCTATTTTCACGAGCCTTGCTGACGACCGACGCCTTCGAAGACAATACGCCTCCGCCATGAGCAAGCCTGAGGGCTTCCACAGCCTTTTCAGCTGCTGACTTGAAACTAGCCAAGTCAATGTTGAGCTATTCTGTCTCGAGCTCATGGGCCGCCTCTTTGGCTGCGAACTCTGCCTTCAGCTTCTTATTCTCCTCAAGGCGCTGATAGGGAAGGCTCTCCACCTTCGAAGAATCTGTTCTTGAGGTCGTGGTGCTCCTTGTTCAGGCTTGAGTATGAAGCCTCCAGGTTCTTCCTCATAGACTCCTCATTGCGAGCAGACTGCTGACTCGAGGATAAAGCCTCAGCCAGCTTTTCCCTCTCATTCAGGCGCATGATCTCTGTGAAAGCTTCTCTCTCATCAGCTTTCTTGAATAACCGACTATTTAGTTTTAGCGCGGCAAATACCTGCATGACAACAAGAACAAGTTAGAAAAACCAAAGGAAAATGCTACAACACAAGGCAGAGATTGGAGATGCTCACTATCACTTCAAGCCTGGTGGAGGCTTGTTCGAGGGTCGCGTCGGGAAGATTGCAGAGCTTCCTCAACGCGTCCGTGGGGTGGTTGATGTCAACTTCACCCAACTCTCGCAACACTGGCTGCGGACTACCAGATGCACCTACAAGCAAGAAATTCAAAGTTGAGACATACCTAATATTCAATCCAGACATAAGGAAGATAAGAGATAGAACTCACCCCTGCCAGCAGAGGCTCCGTGTTGGGGTTGGGCAAGCCCCTTCCCACGATCACTTCCTTTCCCCTGGGGGTAAGGGTCTTCACAATAGGGACTGGGATAGGGGTCTGCTCAGGCACCTGCTCCTGCTCCCCATGTCCCTCATCTCCCTTTGGCTCGAGAGGAGGAACTTCAGGAGGAGACAAATCTCTCCTCTCGCCGCGAACTCCTCCAGCCCCCTGGAGGGACGATATCAAAGCAGCAACTTCTGCGGCCACCTTGGCTGTGTCATCTCGCGGCGCCAGCATTGGCTTCTCAACATCAGCCGCTCCACTCGTAGAAGCTTGTGAAGCCTCTTGATGAAGGCCTTCAGGTGGCACCTGGGTGATCGGCGTCGGGTCTTAGACCACGTCACTCCCTGAATATTTCACCCTGATGCGCGTGGGGCGCTTCAGGGTCACAAAATGATAGACGATTGGCACTTTCTTGCCGTCGTCCATCGTGTCAATATTATCCTCCATTCGACGGGCCTTAGCCTCATCGATTGGAGGAACTTGGGCAGCTCCAGGCAGGGTGGGGGGCATATCTTCTCGGCCTTTTTCCCCCTCCTCCTCGCCTCTTTCTCCATCCTCTTCTTCTTCTTCCTTATTCTCTTCTTCCTCTTCATTTTCTTCTTCATTTTCTTCTTCCTCCTCTTCCTCACTCTCCTCCCCTCCTCCTTCGTCTTCTTCTTCTTCTTCTTCTTCTTCCTCATCTTCTTCTTCTCCCTTCTTTACCTCCTCTTTCTTCTCCTCATCCTCCTTCACCACCTCCTCCTCCTTTATCACCCTCCTCTTCTTGACCTGGCCACGCTTGGTCATGACTATCTTCTCCTTACCAGGTACGACACGCTTCCTCTTGCCATATGCTTTTCTCTCGATCTGCACAAATCGCACGATCCTGCCGGTGTCGAGGCTCTTCTCGTAATCGGAGTATAAAGTATTGTTATCTTCATACCTCACCGATAGGTAATACATCAGATTGGCGTTGCCATGTCGAAATGGGCAGTTTGAAAACTGCTTCCATGACCTTGTCCCGCAAGTCAACTCCAGGAACAAGTTGTCGATCGCTCCAACACGATTGGAAGGCCAACACAGATCACCTCCCAGAGCATACCTCTCTACCTCCTTGTGCACCTAGCTTCGAGGAGTCTCGAGCACAGAGAAAGGAGTCCATGCATCAGACACGGAGATGGGCCAGTCTGTATAGAGCTTGTCGGAGGGGACTGTGTTGGTGATTGGGCGAAAGGCAGAAACGTCATGCAAGTTGAAGAAGGGATTATCTTTCCTTGATACCCACTTGTAGTGGTAGAAGAAGTACCCCAACTCGATCCGGGCTTGCTCACCCTTGGGGATGCTGGACTAGCTGGCTTTAAGCTTCTCCTGGTGATCAGACTCCACCCGGCAGAAAGCGTAGATTATCCTCTATGCATTTCCCGTCAGCTGTCTGGGACAAAGCCCAGACGTATTCAGCAATCATGCCACGAATGGCAGAAGAGGCAGATGCAGTCCATAGTTGAGCTACCCGACCATCAAAATGGTGCCCATGATCTTCTCCTTGCTGGCCACCTCCGTGTAGACAGATCGGTTGTCAATGCCAAAGGCAGCTTGCACTCCGGCGAGAGCTGGGCGATGGACACCTTCAGTAAAAAATGAGAACAGCTTCTCCCATTTAGCCCTCTTCACATCGGTGACCTTCTTGCCGATGCCATACTCGAAGACTACTTTATCGGACAATGGTTTCAGCGGCTCCAGAATGAATCCGACTTTGGGAATGTGCTCCGGTTTGGAGGGCGCGGATGCAAATCCCACACCGAGATGCCTTTTCCCCAGGACACCAAGGCTACCGGCCTTTGCCTTTGCCCGTAATCTTGGGCGACAACGGCTCATCAGTAGCCTTATCCTTCTTTGACTGCCTCATCTTCGGGGGAACGATGTTCTTGGTGCAGCTAGCAGATGCCATTGCAATTGAACAGGAGAACAAAAGAAGCAGAAAGCAAAGGATTTGGGAGCAGAAGCAGAAGACTCTGAAAATTTTTTGACAGCACGAGTAAAAAAATGGACTATGGGACGAGATTTATAAGACCCGAAAAATTTTGGTGGGAAAACCTATGTGACACGTGGCACCACCAGACTGGCTACCAGACGAAGCGTCGGACCAGGCGAAGCATCGGACCAGGCGAAGCGTCGGGCCAGGTGAAACGTCGAATCAGACAAACACTCCATCAAAAGACTTCGCCCAATCGACATGCAGACGATCGGGCGAATTTCCAAAGGATCGGGCAAAAAACTTGGTTTTTTGCCCTATCGCCGAAAGTTTCACCGGTTGAAATTGACCGATCGGATAATTTTGACCGATGGCCCAAAAGAATTTGCCCAATCGACAGGCAGACGATCGGGCGAATTTCCAAAGGATCGGGCCAAAAACTTGGTTTTTTGCCCGATCACCGAAAGTTCCACTAGTTGAAATTGACCGATTGGATAATTTTGACCGATGGCCCAAAAGACTTCGCCCAATCGATAGGCAGACGATCGGGCGAATTTCCAAAGGATCGGGCCAAAAACTTGGTTTTTTGCCCGATCACCCAAAGTCGATTGGTTGAAATTGACCGATCAGACAATTTTGACCAATAGCCCAAAAGACTTCGCCCAATCGACATACAGACGATCGGGCGAATTTCCAAAGTATCGGGCAAAAAACATGGTTTTTTGCCCAATCGCCCAAAGTTCCACCAGTTGAAATTGACCGATCGGACAATTTTGACTGATGGCCCAAAAGACTTCACCCAATCGACAAGTGACGATCGGGCGAATTTCCAAAGGATCGGGCAAAAAACTTGTTTTTTTGCCCGATCGCCCAAAGTTCCACCAGTTGAAATTGATCGATCGGATAATTTTGACCGATGGCCCAAAAGACGTCGCCCAATCGATAGGTAGACGATCAGGCGAATTTCCAAAATATCGGGCAAAAAATTTGGTTTTTTGCCCGATCGCCGAAAGTTCCACTAGTTGAAATTGACCGATCGAACAATTTTGACCAATCGGACAATTTTGACCAATGTCCCAAAAGACTTCGCCCAATCGACAGACAGACGATCGGGCGAATTTCCAAAGGATCGGGCAAAAAACTTGGTTTTTTGCCTGATCACCCAAAGTTCCACCTGTTGAAATTGACCGATCGGATAGTTTTGACCGATGGCCCAAAAGACTTCGCCCAATCGACAAGCAGACAATCGGGCGAATTTCCAAAAGATCGGGCAAAAAACATAGTTTTTTGCCCGATCGCCCAAAGTTCCACCGGTTGCAATTGACCGATCGAACAATTTTAACCGATCAGACAATTTTGACCGATGGCCCAAAAGACTTCGCCCAATCGACAGGCAGACGATCGGGCGAATTTCCAAATGATCGGGCAAAAAACTTGATTTTTTACCCGATCGCCCAAAGTTCTACCGGTTGAAATTGACCGATGGGACAATTTTGACCGATGGCCCAAAAGACTTCGCCCAATCGACAGACAGACGATTGGGCAAATTTCTAAAAGATCGGGCAAAAAGCTTAGTTTTTTGTCCGATCGCCCAAAGTTCCATTGGTTAAAATTGACCGATCAGTCAATTTTGATCGATCAGACAATTTAGTCCGATCGGACAAATTTGACTGATCGAACGAATTTGACAGATCGAACAATTTAGACCGATAGCCCTAAAAGACTTTGCCCAATCGATAGGCAGACGATTGGGTGAATTTGTTGGAAATAAATCCATGGCAGAGGTCCGCAGCGGAAGCAAAGAGAAGATCCGAAGACCGTGAGCGATGTGCGTTACATATCAAAATTTTTATCGAAGCGATCTACATATGCGTGTATGAATCTAGCATGGCAACTACGCGAACCCCTAACGATGATCTAACATGAAAGAACAATCTAGCATGTATGCATGTTCTATCTATGCTAGATCTACATGTTAGAGATCATACCTGCGTGCGGATTCTTTCATCGCGACAAGTTTCTTCTTTGTCGATGAAGACGGGCTCGGATCTGCTCAACATAGCTTTGGTGCGACGGCCATAACTTTCCTCTCCGAACTCTGATTGGGCTAAAATTTGGACTGCAGGTAGAAAACTTCGAGACACAACTTTTGCAACAAGATTCACATCGTTTGGACTTATGTATCACCCGAAATCATAGAAACCACATTGATTTTCTGTGTAGATTCTGGACAGCAAAAGGTTGCGGGAGATGCCTTCTAGTTCACCCGATCTCACACGATGCACAGCACCTCGTCGATGGATCTCTGAGTGCCTCCATACAATGAACCTTCTCCTTCTACAAAACACCACGTGAGGAAAACGAGTCACCATCCAATGGCGCAAGCGAGGAAGAGAAAGACGAGAGAGGAGAAGAGAGAAGAGGAGAAGGGGCGGCTAGGGTTCCCCATGCTTGGGCCGGCCCCCTATAGCTTGCATCATGCATGGCCGGCCCCCCTTCTCCCCTATCCCTTATATAGGGCCGGCGCTAGGCTTTTATGGATAAGCCTAGTGCGAATAGGATTGACTGATTCAAACCTCTCCCTATATATCTCTTCTTTTATCTCTATCTTTTTCTTGTTTTTGAAAACGGTCAAAACCAGCCCGTTTTTTATGCCTCGTGACCGGCCCTTTCATCGGAGGCAACAACCTTCTAAAATCAATAGGTCCGGCCTTGACCAGTCTCTCAACACTTAGGGCCGGCCCCCTTAGTACATAGTGACGCATGGTATGACCAAAACGCCCTTATGTCACTAATTGGTCGTTCCTTGTGTATGAGACTTTGCAAGGCACACATAAGTGAAGTGCACCAGTGACTTCACTATTCTCTGAGGTTCCCGTAGGGAGCCCCTAGTGAAGTCAACTAGTTAACTCGCAACATGTCTCGGTGCATCGCACCCATGTGACAAAGTCAACTTATGGCAAGGAATTGCTACATGCGTCTCTACACTAACCTAGGGTTTCCCCTTAGTGCACACACGTAGCTACGCATCTACCGTGCACTAGTGCGAAGCACTCACGGAGCGTAGACTTGGACTTCTCGCTTCCTCTAACTATGTTCTGTGTTCCGAGGAGATAATATAAGAACCGTACATAATGTCGATAAGGTGGAACCTTCAGGGACCAGGGTTCATGGCTTCCAACTTAGACTCGATCGACACACTACCCGAGTGTACCATCGATCCTCTGAGTCCGAGTTAACCTGCGTAGCCACCCAGAGTGCGACGCAGGCTGCACTCCAATTCCCCCGGACTTACTATGTTCTCCCTCATACCCCTGCTCTCCGCTTAGTATGGTAAACTCGTTGTCCCTCCATCTGGTGCCATGATGCAACTCGAGCGGTGGAGAATACCGTCAAACTTGAGTGCTGATATGACTCGGTTCCTTCCAGGTTGACCACATACATTGTACCTCCGATTACTCTTCCGAGCAACCGGATCCGTCACCAGTCCAACTGATGACCACCTGGCCAGGGTTTAATATGATGTAGGTCATTCTAAGGAACGTACCTCCCGTTAGGGGTGTGGATAGCCTGCAGGAGTGACACACTGATGCAACGCCATCCGGGTAACCCAGTACACCGTGGTTTTGGATCACTGCATCCGGATCCTCACACATTGGTGCACCAAAGCACCACACAACTGGTTAGTCCACCAGACATGGTTCCTTAGGGTTTAGGACCGTTTTACCCTAAGTTGAAACATGGTTTAGTGCACGGTGTCTGCTCACCGATCTATGCACCGTGTTGGTTTCGTTCGGCCACATACACTGTGCCTGGTAATGATCGTGGTGGAGACACCCACGCTCTGTCATCCCAACAGCTTATCCTGATAGGGCGACCAACCCTAATCAGAGCCTGCGAACGTATTTAGGTTACATGGGACCAGTGCCTTGAGTCTTCCACTCAAGAGGATTACCATGTAGCCATGGCTCTCTGTTCTGTAATCAGAACACGTACTAAGGTACGTACCAATATGCAATCCTATACTATCAACCATACATAGCAAAACTTTAGGTTTTTACGAGCTGTAAACCTCACCAATTCTAACAATCTCCCACTAGGTCTAACGAGGAATAACGGTGTTAGGCTCTGTAGCTTCTATATGTTATCCATAAGCCTTTGCAGGAATTCCCTAAAGGAATTGGCAACGTTGTCTGTAGATTCCACCTTAGTTCTGCTACTTGCATTTCCTCCTATAACTGTCAGATCAAGTGGAATTTGTACTTGATGGGTTTCCCCTCATTGTGGTACCTAGTCTCCTTGGACCTTGCTTACCGCTCTTCTATTGCAACAACAGATAACTGAGCCTCTGGTACGCGTTCCAAGTTCTCTAAGAACTTCCTGAGCCATACCACCTGATACACTACCTCGCACGCAACAACATGCTAAGGCTCTGTGGTAGAGTCTGTGATGCACTCTTGCTTCATACTCTACCAACTATCGCTTCTAATCCTAAAATAAAAACAATTCCTGAAATTAATTCTCTGGAATACATATCTGACACCAAAGTCAGACCCTGTGTGTTCAATCGATATCAGGGCCTATAAAGTACAAGCTAACTCACAATCCTCATTTGATAAGGACTTCAGAGTATACCCTTCACTTTAGTCCAGTGATCTGGACCCGGGTTCGACTGAAACTGACCCATGAATCCTGCTGCGCAATAGATATCTAGCCTCGTAAAACGAATCTGGCTAGATCTTATCTTCATGCGTAGCCTGTGATAGCAAGAGAACCTTGCTCTGGTTATCTCGAGTTACATTGATTCCTAGAACATAACTCGCCTCACTAGGGTCTTTCACATCGAATTGTGATGACTACAAATCTTTACCGTAAATAACATTCCTACGTTATTTTTAATCAGTAGAATATTGTTAACGTAAAGTACTAAATACACCCTTGTAGCTATTTCACCTTTCTTGTACCAACTTGGTTTATCCTCATTCTGATCAAATCCGTATAAGCAGATTTCCTTGATCAAAATAGACATTCCATCTTGGATGCTTGCATCAGTCCATAAATGGACCTTTGCAACTTGCATCCTATATCTTCCTGACCTACTGACACAAACCCTGGGGCTACATCATCCATATGTCCTTTCCAAATTTCCGTTAGGGAATAACTGTCTTGACATCCATCAACCAGATCTCCCAACTATAATGGGTTGTGATGGATTAAGAGGATCCGAAATAGACTTTGGCATAGCTACCAGTGAGATGGTTTCGACATAGTTAATCCATTCTCCTTTGGTAACTAATCTAGCTACTTAAGTCTTAACCGGGTGCTCTTCTTATACACCTCCTACACCCCGAAGGATGATAGTGCTATAAGTGTCAAAACTATTCCAAGGGATATTGATGCAAATTTGCCTCCATAGTCTTTTGTCAGTCAGAGCTGTCGAAAGCTCCCACTACTTCTTCGTAGCTCTAGGGATCATCCTCCTGAAACTCTGGATTAACTATCGAAGTTTCTACATAGTATCTTTCAGGAGCTCTGATGGTTCCACAACGACAAGGTGGTGGTGGTACAAAGGAAGCTCCCACTACTTCTTCGTAGCTCTAGGGGATCATCCTCCTGAAACTTTGAATTAACTATCAAAGTTTTTCCATAGTATCTATCAGGAGCTCTGATAGTCCCACAACGACGAGGTGGTGGTGGTACAAAAGTGAATCGTTTCTACAGTACCTGGTATACTAGTTTCTTGTAACATCTACTCCCACTATATTTTCAGATGTGCATTTCTACCAGTACCCAGTAGTTCACCCAGAACTACCTTATCGGTAAACTTATGGTCTATAATATAATCCTGGTCTAGGTAGATGGTATTCATAGAAACGATTACCTTCTAAACCTCAAGATCATAAAACAGTCCACCTTATGCCTCCTAAGGATAACCTACAAACAGATATACCTGGAACCACATCTTTATCTCATCCCTCTTGTCCTTTTGCACAAGTGCAGGACAACCCTATATCTCGAGACACTATAGTGTCAGCTTTCGCTTAGACCATAGCTCTTTATAGGTCTGAGGCACTGATTTAGATAAGAGATAGTTTCAGATATAAGCTACTGTTTTAAGGTACAACCCTACCAAAAGGTGGGTAGTACACTTGGCAATATTCATCATACTACGGACCATGTCAAATAGAGTCTGATTCCTTCTCTCGGAGACTTCATTCTGACGTGTCATCCTTGGAGCAATTAACTGGGAGATAATCCCATGCTCCCTCAGGATCCTATGAAACTCGTCCGATAGTGACTTATTCATTCGATTAAATCTAAGAGTCTTCTATCGTCTACACGCTCTTGGAATCATAGACATCAAAATTAACTAACTCTAATACCTTACTGGCCCTTTTAGTTATTCTGCCTTCCAGATTACATTCATAGGTTAGAAGGATCTCCGATGAATCTGTGAACAGAAACTCGGCCTTCTGTTATCTCTGAATTTATCTAAGGCAGAATATCTAAATCAGAGGGGTCACAAATGGGATAGCTTCTCCGAAGGATTTAGATGAATTTCAATTAGACGCTGCAGCTATCATGAAATATATTTCCGAATTAGGATTAAATACAAAGAGATTATTCTGATCTATTCCTCTAGTAATGAAGCTATCTTTTCAGTTTAAGATACACACCTACGGTGGTGTCTAAAACTAAAAAACTTTATTTACTAAAGAGGAAACAGAACTATATCTCTAAAAATCAAAATCTATGTTTCGAAAAAACTAAGACAATCATATCTAACAGCTTTCGCAGATGCTTATGGCATCAGTACCTATGTTAGGATTATTTCACTATAAAGTAGCCTTCTGCTTTCCTTGATTCTCTGTAGACCCGAAGTCTACATTCTAATAAGCATAAGAACTGCTACTAGATAGCGACTCAACTCCTAACATTCTGAGGCCATACATTATCTTTAAATATCCTCTATACTTGCCAAAGCAGAAACACTTCCGTCCTTAGCGTTACCAGACTTAGGAATCCACACCAGTTTCTGCACTAGAATAGTTTTCGATCTCTTATAAATTACTCCCTTAGGTTCTTCTAAAGAAGACCTAGGTTAAGCACTAAAGGCTTTACCTTTAATCTTGATCCCATCATTTGTCTCTTGGAAATCTCCTTAGAAGTTCTGCGTTTATCATCTCTAATTTGTTAAAGCTAAAGTCTCTGATAATGCCTTCGAAGGTTCCAGACAAGGATACAAGACAGACGTCTTCCACCACCTCGTCATCTGGCACCATGTCTTTGGAATCTAGTTCGATCTGGAACTCAAAGATATGTTCCCGAACAAGAATACCCACTAATATCTCGGTACCGACAAGTATCTTGGTGGATAAGCGATGAGTCTACTGACTTCGCCTAGCAGACATCTTATGCAAGTAAAACTTTATTAGAGAAGACCCGGCATATTTCTGACTCGCTTCTAAAGAGTTATCCGCAAGTCTGCTATAACATAGCACTTGCACATCTCCTTAGATTCTCGCTGGTCGTCATATGCCCTAATTAGTGCCCTAGTGATATCTGGACCTGTTAGGTCTAATATAGGGATATTTAGATTGCAAGCCAATGTATGTTTACTACCCTAAGCATAAACTAAAGATAGCACTTCCGCTCTACGTAATTAGAGACCCGATAACTAGTTCTCTTATGGGATAGCGGATAGGGGAACTATATAGTTGAATGAAAACGAATGCAAAATAACTTTCTGCTCCGAACTCCAATTGGGCTGAAATTTGGACTACAGGTAGAAAACTTCAAGACGCAACTTTTGCAACAAGTTTCACGTCATTTGGACTTCTGTAGCTCCCAAAATTATAGAAACAATGCTGATTTTCTGTGCAGATTCTGGACAGCAAAATATTGCGGGAGATGCCTTCTAGTTCACCCAATCTCACACGATGCACGGCACCTCGTCGATGGATCTCTGAGTGCCTCCATACGACGAGCTTTCTTCTTCTACGAAACACCACACGAGGAAGACGAGTCGCCATCCAATGGCGCAAGCGAGGAAGAGAGAGACGAGAGAGGAGAAGAGAGAAGAGGAGAGGGAGCGGCTAGGGTTTCCCCATGCTTGGGCCGGCCCCCTATGGCTTGCATCATGCATGGCCGGCCCCCCTTCTCCCCTCTCCCTTATATAGGGCCGGCGCTAGGCATATGGATAAGCCTAGTGCGGATAGGATTGACTGATTCAAACCTCTCCCTATATATCTCTTCTTTTATCTCTATCTTTTTCTTGTTTTTAAAAACGGTCAAAACCAGCCCGTTTTCTGTGCCTCATGAGCGGCCCTTTTGTTGAGCGTCCATTTGGTGCGAATTATCCTTTTAGTATCATGCACATAGCGCCAGTTTCTTACGTAAAACTTTCATAATACACGTAAACTGCATGAATCTCTTTGAACCACTGTATAGTAGATTTAAATACGAACACAGTGATATATTGGTTCGCTCTCATACATGGCATGCATGCAAAGTACAGAGCCCAATAGTCTAAATTATCATTTTTATCGATAATCGTATTTGAAACTGATCAATGTCATTTCATGTCTGATTTTCAGGGTTTTTGTCTAGATTTCGACATGCACAATTACAATGAAGCAAGACTATGGATTGGATAATATCTAAATTGGCTTTGGAATAGATGGAGGTCGTATGCCGATGACAAGAGAATTGACGAGAAATGAATGACAAATCGGAGAAGAAGGATTCCAAATCTATATGCTGTGATTGAACGATCGAGTACTGCACGCATACAATCGGAATGATGTGGATGAGTTGACGAGCTCAGATGGTTCGAATGGTGCAACCCGGATGACCTCCTTTTCTCCAATATCATCAATTCATTTCTATTTCCTTCTTTTATTTTCCATTGTACATACACCTCATTCTAACTACACCCAAAACCCAATCGCAGCCGTCCATGCTCTTAAACATACCTAACTCGACCTACCTACACATTCAATCCGACCCCAACCTTACATGTATTTCAGGTCGCACATCTCCTTTCTCATGCAAATCGTGGCCATCCGTGAGATAATCACATCAAAGAAGAAATAGACTCATTTCCTAGGCAAAGCCCCCATACACACAATCACTACCGTCCGATCCAACAATCCCATGCATGCATTACCCATGCACGTTCATTATATCCAATCACAACCATCCCTTGGATCAAATCGCAACCGTCCTATTTACTCCGGTGACCAATCCAACCCAACTGTACTTAGTTGATACCCATGCACGCAACCCAATATCACAGCCGTTCGATCCACACACCATGCATGCAGTCATCATCCGAAACCCAAGGCCCATATTTCTATTCAAGCCGTCCGATCAATGAACCCATTTAATCACAGTTGTTCATTCCATGCACATGCATGAATGTGCCACTTAAAAACCAGGCATTCGATCAAAGCCCTTCAATGCATCAAACACATGCATGCACCCTCTTCCTCTTTATCAAAAACCAAACTCAAAACCCATGCACAGCAATGCACTCGACTTGATCTCCATCGCCATCCAGATCCGAATCACAGCCGTCCCTTTCTTCCCTTATTCAGCCCAAGCCCATCTCAACCGAACTAGCTGTAGCCCGAGCCGTTCTCTCCCTACTTTCTCTCTCTAGTCCGCCCAGCTCTCTCTCCTCATATTTTCCTGTAGCCCACCGAACTTCTCTCTCTCGGATTCTCTTTCCGTCTCTCTCTCTCTCTCTCTCTTTCCTTTTTCTCTCTATCCATCCGAGACCCGAGCCGAATTTCTCTTTCTTTCTCTCTCTCTTCCGTTTCTTTCTCTCCTCTCTCTCTCTATCCATTCGGAACCCAGCCGATCCCATCGAACTTCTCTCTATCTCTCTAGTGTATCTCTCTATTCCCTAAAAACCTGACCTGATGGCATCCTCCCATGCGCCCATGCAAAGCATGCACGTCCACGCGACCCGATCGCGAGCCTAGCTCCGGACGTCCCTTTTCTCTCTCCGATTTCTCTCTCTATCCCGAGACCTTAACCGCGACTCTTTTCTCTCTCTAGCTTGCCTTATCTGCACCCCAAAGTCTCACGAAACCCTCACGTTTTATCTCTCTAAAACCGTGAACCCCATCTCATTCGAGGGGATCTCTCTTACCCGGCCTCTCTCTCATCTTCTATCTATATAAGGGGAGGCTGGACGAACCTAAAGGGGCATCTACCACCAAACCCATCATCACCCATCTACCACCGAACCCATCATCACCCATCTACCACCGAACCCATCATCACCCATCTTCACCACCGGCTACCCTCTACCATTCTGGATCGAAACCGAAACCCTAGCCTCCACCTCCGATAATCCTCCGCCAGTCGTTCATCACCGAGCCACGCTCCATCACCATCGAGCTTCGTCCTCGCCATCGTCAAAGCCACACCATCATCGAGCCGGAGAAGCAAAGACGGGGAAGAAGCCAAGAAGATTGCCATCATCTGGTTCCTCTGTTCTCTTTGTTATTTGTTCATTATAAAATAAACAATGATATCATATGAGATGATGTGTAGCTAAATTCCATAGCTTGGGTTAAAGGGGAAACTAGTGTTCTATGATGTTTTGGGGTTGATTATTAACTGTGTTTCAATGTTAAAAAATAGAATATTCCGCTAACGCATGTTGATATATTCTCTAGATTTTCCATGCATTAGATATAGTGAATGCTTATCTTAGATTCATTATGATCGTATGGTTAATGCTAAGAATCAATGTTACATGCAATAGTTGCCTAATGCTTATCTTTTATAAATATTCTATATATGTTTGCACCATGCCTTCTTTCATTGCTAAATCGTCCGATTAGAATTTGTCCTTACGACGATCTAATTGAGTACAATATAGTGATCAACCTTAAACTATCATAGGATGCTAGGATGAACCCTAAAGCCTAAGTTTTCCCCTAATCTAAGTACCTTTCCATAATTAAATTGCTTTAGTCTTTATCATATAATTAGTTTTTGTTAATTTAATTGCTTAGTTAATCTAATTAGACTCTCAACCATTGTTTGCTAGATTAGGTTTCAATCAACTTAGATTTATTAAGTTTCCTAGCAAAGTCCATGTGGGATCGACCTCGCTCCGCTGCACTATAATACACGATTCGTGCACTTGCGAGTACAATTAAAATATCACAACACCTTTCATCGGAGGCAACAACCTCCTAAAACCAATAGTGTCGGCCTTGACCAGTCTCTCAACACTTAGGGCCGGCCCCCTTAGTATATAGTGACGCATGGTATGACCAAAATGCCTTTATGTCACTAGTTGGTCGTTCCTTGTGTGCGAGACTTTGCAAGGCACACATAAGTGAAGTGCACCAGTGATTTCACTATTCTTTGAGGTTCTCATAGGGTGCCCCTAGTGAAGTCAACTAGTTAACTCGCAACATGTCCCGGTGCATCGCACCCATATGACAAAGGACACTTATGGCAAGGAATTGCTACATGCGTCTCTGCACTAACCTAGGGTTTCCCCTTAGTGCACACACGTAGCTACGCATATACCGTGCACTAGTGCGAAGCACTCACGGAGCGTAGGCTTGGACTTCTCGCTTTCTCTAACTACGTTCTGTGTTCTGAGGAGATGGTATAAGAACCGTACATAATGTCGATAAGGTGGAACCTTCAGGGACCAGGGTTCATGGCTTCCAACTTAGACTCAATCGACACACTACCCTAGTGTACCATCGGTCCTCTGAGTCCGAGTTAACCTGCGTAGCCACCCAGAGTGTGACGCAGGCTGCACTCCAATTCCCCCGGACTTACTATGTTCTCCCTCATACCCCTGTCTCCGCTTAGTATGGTAAACTCGCTGTCCCTCCATCTGGTGCCATGATGCAACTCGAGCGGTGGAGAATACCGTCAGACTCGAGTGCTCATATGACTTGGTTCCTTCCAGGTTGACCATATACATCGTACCTCCGATTACTCTTCCGAGCAACCGGATCCGTCACCAGTCCAACTGATGACCACCTGGCCAGGGTTTAATACAACGTAGGTCATTCCAAGGAACACACCTCTCGTTAGGGGTGTGGATAGCCTGCAGGAGTGACACGCTGATGCAACGCCAGTTGGGTAACCCAGTATACCGTGGTTTTTGATTACTGCATCCGGATCCTCACACATTGGTGCGCCAAAGCACCACACAACTGGTTAGTCCACCAGACATGGTTCCTCAGGGTTTAGGACCGTTTTACCCTAAGCAGAAACATGGTTTAGAGCACCGGTGTCTGCTCACTGATCTGTGCACCGTGTTGGTTCCGTTCGACCACATACACTGTGCCTGGTAATGACTGTGGTGGAGACACCCACAATCTATCATCCCAACAGCTTATCTTGATAGGGCGACCAACCCTAATAAGAGCTGCGAACGTATTTAGGTTACATGGGACCAGTCCCTTGAGTCTCCCACTCAAGAGGATTACCATGTAGCCATGGCTCTCTGTTCTGTAATCAGAACACGTACTAAGGTATGTACCAATATGCAATCCTATACTATCAACCATACATAGCTAAACTTTAGGTTTTTACGAGCTGTAGACCTCACCAATTCTAACAGAATTTCCAAAGGATCGGGCAAAAAACTTGGTTTTTCGCCCGATGGCCAAAAGTTCCACCCGTTGAAATTGACCGATCGGACAATTTTGACCGATGGCCCTAAAGACCTCGCCCGATTGACCGGCAGACGATCGGGCATTTTTACGAAGGATCGGACAAAAAGCGTACTGTTTTTCCCGATCGCCTCGAACTCCACCAGTTGAAATTGACCGATCGGTCAATTTTGACCGATTGGATAATTTTGTCCGATCGGACAAATTTGACCGATCGGACAATTTTGACCGATCGGACAAATTTGACCGATCGACCAATATTGATCGATCAGACAAATTTGTCCGATCGAACAAGTTGGCCGCCGGTGTTTCACCATTCAGTATTGCAAAAACTCTATGACACTAACTTATCGTAGGGGGTTTGAATTTTGCACCTGGGTTCCAAGTCATCCAGATCCGTCTCTTGCTAACTTGGAAGGGTAACTGTGGGTACAAATTTTGGTCAATATACCATAGTAGGACCCACCAGCCCTGCCTGGGGTCCACGACGTCCCATAGCAGGACCCACCAGCCCTGCCTGGGGTCCACAACGGTGACAACGGGACCCACCAGCTCTGCCTGGGGGGTCCACGACGACGACAGCAGGACCCATCAGCCCTGCCTAGGGGCCCATGAAGACAATAGAGGGACCCACCATCCCCCGCCTGGATCCAGACGACAGGTGTGGAAAACCGCCTTCTACCCCGGATTCTGCTCCAGAAAACTCTATAAATAGCAGACCCTACAACTGTAACGAGATCGAATATCTGATTTCTGAATCAGACTTTCAAAAAACCTAGAGCTCTGACATCTTAATCCTTCAATCTGCTTTTCAAAGAGATCAGTGATGCTCGGCCTGTCGAGATCACTTTGAGTAAAGTGTTAGTGAATTCAGGTTGCACCTTATAGTGCGGAGACGTAGGCTTCGGCTGAACTCTGAGATCATACCTTGTGTCAATCTGATCTATCTTTCTCTTTCTACTAATTCAAAGTTAGTATTTGAAGACATCGACCTCCGAATCTGCAGATTAGACAAACGTTCGATCAGACATTCGACTCGACTCGATTGACTGGTCGGCGGAGTCTTCGAGTCGGCACGAAGATCATCCCCCACAACCGCCGGCAGCCCACACCCGTCGTCCCTTCTCCTCCTAATTCCCTTCTTCTTCCTCCACCTTCATGCTCCATCTTCCCTAAGCATTCGACAATGGTAGACGAATGCATAGAGGCTGATTGTTCTTTTTGTGTATTGTATCGGGTGATTGAATACACAAAAAGTACATTTAAGTTAGTAGAATTGAGTGTTGCGATATCTAAATAGAGGAGAAGGAAGAAAATGAGGAGGAAGAAAAAGAGGAAAAAGGAGTAGGAGAAATAGTATTTGGGAAATTGTATGGTATCCACTTTGGTACGATACTGAAATCCATAGGGACCATCCGATAGCTGGATCTTAGGCATTAACGAATTTTCCAATTAGGTACCGTAGTGGAATCCACAATATTTTCCTAATAAAAAATGTCATATGGGCAGGGACGGAACTATGTATGGACCAAGGGGGGCCATGGCCCCCCATCAAATTTATTTTTTAAAAAATTATATAGTAAAAGGTTTGAATTTTAGTATATAAACTAGTAAGAAACCCGGGCAATGCCCGAATGTGCTTGATGCAAGCCATTTGGCAAAGACGACATCGCAACTGTTCAAAGATGTGTGAAAATCTGAAGTGAGTGTGATTCACTTGTTAGTAAGAGAGAGAGAGAGAGAGAGAGAGAGAGAGAGAGAGAGATTAACATCAAATGACCATTAAATGCCATTGAATGAAAATTTATCATCTTTATGGTAGATTTTTAAATAGATTTAAAAGAGAGCTGCGTTCACACACGGAAGAAGAATTCTAGCTTTTTAAAAGACATCCACATGTCACAACATGAGAGAGAGAGGCTTCCATTTTAGTATATAGTATAGACTAGTAAGAAACCTGGGCAATGCCCGGATGACCTTGATGCATGCCATTTGACACAGACGACATTGCAACTGTTCGAAGAAGTGTGAAATATAAAGTAAGTGTGATTCACTTGTCAAGAGAGATATTAGCATTAAATGCCATTGAATGAGTATTTATCATCTTTATGATAAGTTTTTAATAAGATTTAAAAGTGAGCCAGTTCACACACGGAAGAAGGATTCTGGTTATTTAAAAGACGTCCATGTGCCACAACACGGGAAAGAGGCTTCCATTTTAGTATTATACTATTAGATTAGATATAGATTTTTCTTTGTTTATCCTTGGCCCCCCCTTAGATGAAATTATTATGCTTTGGCCCCTCCCAATATAAAATTCTGGTTCCGTCCTTGGATGTGGGAATACACAATATCTATTGTATTTGTATTTAATGTTTAAAGGCAAGAGAGGAAAGATGATAAAAACACAGGAATTTTATTTTTTTGTTAATCTTTATCTTTCTCTCTCTTTTTCTCTTTAACAAGTGAATCACACTCATTTTAGATTTCACACTTATTTGCGATGTCGTCTTTGCCAAATGACGTGCATCAAGCACATTCGGGCATTGCCCGGGTTTCTTACAAGTTTTTCTAATAAAAAATAGGGTAAATTACACTAACACCCCCTATAGTTTCTGACATTTTCACTTACACCCCCTATAGTTTTAAAACTTACAATGACACCCCCTCCAGTTTGAAACGTTAGCACAAAATACCAGAAGAGCACGACGGCATTAATTAGACTGAGATTTGACAAAAATACCCTCATTTGTTTGTTATTTGATGTTGATGTGGAATCCCATTTTTAACATGACAAAATTACCCTCAGATGCTCCATTTAACCCGGCCTTTGGTTGAAACCCTAGATTTACTCCCTTCCTTTACATCTCGACGGAGAAGCTACACCGAGTAGCATAGCTGTAAAAAACCATAACTGCGCGGGAAGGAGAAGGCGTCGTGGCCTCTGGTTGAAACCATAACTGTAAAAAAGGTGAGCCTTCACTCTCGTTTTCTCTCTCTCTCTCTCTCTCTCTCTCTCTCTCTCTCTCTCTCTCTCTATCCCAAGTTGGGTTTTCCTTCAAAATACTATGGTTTCCTCTAAACCTGTCTCTTAATTGGGTTTTCCTTCAAAATGCTATGGTTTCCTCTAAACCTGTCTCTCAATTGGGTTTTCCTTCAAAATGCTATGGTTTCCTCTAAACCCGTCTCCCAAATTAGGGGTTGAAGTTTAAAGATTACAAATTTGTTTGTTTTTGAACACCCAATTTGGGATTGTATTGTTTTATATACTTTCATTTACATATTAAGATTTTCTTTGAGAAATAATTCCAAATTGGGGTTTGAATTTTGTGAAATTAGGTTTTGTGAAATAATTTTAAATTGATGTTTGAGCCTAGTAAAATAATCCCAGATTGGGTCGGGTTTAGACATTGTGAAATAATCCTAAATTAGATTTTGAGCTTTGTGAAATAACCCTGAATTGGGTTTTGGACACACTTAATTTAAGGTTTGTTTCTTATGATCTCAATCTGGATTATGGTTTCCTATGTTAAACATATGTATGGTCCTATTGTTGGATTTTATTGTAAATATTCTATCATTGTTATTGTGATATTTTTGTTAATATTCTATTAAATTCTGGGTTTATAGGAAAAATGGACCTAGAATATACTATAGAAGTGCACAGCAAAGGTCATTTCACTGGAGTTCCTCATAGATTATACGTTGATGGAGAGGTATCTTTCGTGATCCATGTTGATCCAGATCTCATGTCCTTCTATGAGATGCAAGCCATATCAACAGACCTGGGATTGTCAAAGGATAGTGAGTTATTCTATAAGATCCCAGATTTGGGCCTTGATGATGGACTAAAGAAACTAACAACTGATAATGAGGTGATGGAAATGTTCAGACTGTATGCTGGAAGAGGGATATTCATTCAATTGTATATTATCTCATCTGAAGCAAAAGAACAAAGACATGTAACTAAAGACATGGATATGCATGGAAATGAAGTAGAGAGCTTAAATGAAGGAAGAATACCAGCTGGTAGTGTATCTGAATCTGACTCTTCATGTGTAGGTGATGGCTTTGATTCCTCAGATGAGGAATTTGATTATTTAGTCTCTATAGCACCTTCAGTTCCTTTACCAATTGCAGCTCCATCAGGTTTATCACCAACCTCAGCCTCTTCAAGTCCTTTACCAAATGCAAGAACTTCAACAAAGACAGCTCCTTCTGGTCAAACAGAAGATAATGTGGATGCAGATTCTGAATACCTTCCTAGTGATGAGCTACACAGTATGCATGACTCGTCAGAAGATGATGGACCATACTATGAGGAGTTCAATGAAGGGAGGAACATTGAGAATCATGTTTTGAGTGTTGGTCAGATGTTCAGCTCGGTGCTTGTCTTTAGAGAAGCTTTGAAGGAGTATTGTGTGAGGCTTGGATATGACTATGTGTTTAAGAAAAATGAAGCATCAAGGGTGACAGCTGTTTGCAAGAACAATTGTGGTTGGCGCATTCATGCTTCCCCAATGGGGGAATCAGGAACATTTCAAATTAAAAGTTTCTTTGATAAGTATGAATGTAATCGTTCATATATAAATAAGCAAGTTACCTCATCATAGATTTGTCATAAATACTTGGATAAGTTTAGAGATGATCCTAATTGGAAGATTCCAGCTATCCAAAAGACAATTAGGAGAGATTTTATGTTAGATGTCTCCCCAATGCAAATCTATAGAGCAAAGAAGAAAGCAAGGGAAAAAATCGAGGGAAGTCACCGTGAGCAATATATGAAGCTTTGGAGTTACTGTGAAATTATTAGGAGGACAAATGAGGGTAGCACTGCACTATTGAAGGTGGAAAGACCAAGGATGGATGATGCAGCTATATTTCAGAGATTCTTTGTGATATTTGATGCACAAAAGAAAGGCTTTCTTGGAGGTGTTAGGCCTTTTATCGGCCTTGATGCTTGTCATCTTAAGGTAATTTTAACTTTTCAATACATATTTAGGTATTATGATTATTAAAGTTGTATTTATATATGGGTTTTTAATAAATTCAATTTTTATAGGGAGCTTATGGAGGTCAGCTAATGAGTGCAATAAGCTGTGATGGGGATGATAGGATGTACCCACTAGCCATTGCAATTGTGGAGGCTGAATGTAAGGATAGTTGGAGTTGGTTCCTTTCAAATTTGGTTTCTGTGATTGGAACAAATGATGAGAGGGGGTGGACTTTCATCTCTGATAGGCAAAAGGTAAATGTTAGGTTATTTAATTGTGTTATTACTAATTTTGTTTTCTATGTTATGTATTTATACTTGTTTTAATTCTTGAAGGGACTAGTATAGACTTTTGATGCCATCATGCCAGGAACAGATCATAGGTTTTGTATAAGACATATGTACAGTAACTTTAAGGAAAAATTTAAGGGGGGGAAACTCCTTAAAGATTTACTTTGGAAGGTGGCTGCAGCTTATACTACTCAGGAGCATGAAGTTCACATGAATACAATTAGAGCTGTCAATGAAGAAGCTTATCAATGGTTGAAAGGTGTTAGTCAAAAAGTTTGGGCTAGGTCTGCTTTTAGTCCCATGCCAAAGTGTGATTTGTTGTCCAATAATATTTCAGAGTCATTTAACAAGATGATCATGGATGCTAGAGACAAACCTATTATAACATGTGTGGAGATTATAAGAAAAAAACTGATGAAGAGGTATGCATTGAACAAAAAAAAGATGAACGATAGGTCAGGGCTTTTGTGCCCAAGGATAGAAAGCAAGTTGGAGAAGTCCAAGTATTATGCAAGGTATTGTGAGGCGACTTATTGAGGGGAGAGGTTGTTTGAGGTAGATGCTAGATCACATACTTTGGCAATGGACCTAGAGAAAAGAACATGCACTTGTAGAGAGTGGGATATGACAGGTATACCATGTTCTCATGCTGTAGCTGCCATTTATATTGACAGAGGAAAGCCTGAGGCGTATGTATCTTCTTGGTTTCACAGAGAGACCTATTTGAGGTCCTATGAACCTTTTATCAAACCAATTCCAAATTCAAGGATGTGGGCTGATACAGAATATATT
Source organism: Chamaelirium japonicum (assembly GCA_947650365.1). Classification (NCBI taxonomy): domain Eukaryota; kingdom Viridiplantae; phylum Streptophyta; class Magnoliopsida; order Liliales; family Melanthiaceae; genus Chamaelirium; species Chamaelirium japonicum. The sequence continues at coordinate 5,480,418 of OX393555.1, read as the reverse complement.
CCTATTGTGCCGCCACCATTGCGTAGGCCCCCTGGTAGACCAAAGAAGGCCAGGAAGAAGGCTGCAGATGAGCCTCAAAATCCATATAAGATGCGTCAGCTACACTAGTCACTGAGATGTAAGAAATGCATGCAATATGGTCACAATAGTCGTACTTGTAAGGGACCGGTTAAGAAAATAAAAGTTACTAAGTTTTCACAGACTCTCACTCCCACTTCTAAGGTACTTCATTACTATCAGTAATCAATCTAGTTAAACTATTACTATATTAGTATGAACTCTTATATGATGCTAATTATTCTTATCTGGAACATAGGTTGGACAAGCACCTGTTGAAGTACATACAGAAGGAAGAGAAAGAACACCGCAACTGAACCAAGATTCAGGACAAAGAGCTAGAGGAAGGGGAAAAAGACCAGAAGGACAAAGAGGTAAAGGAAGAGGTAGAGGAGGCAGAGGTAGAGGTTTAGCATCAAGCACATATTCACTAAACCTAGATGGACCAAGTACTCAATGTTCATCTTCTAGGTACTAACGACCCATTAGATTAGCTTGCAAGTTCTAAAGGTTTACAAAGTTTGAATCTGTTCTAATATTCTTTTGTAATTACTTGTCATCTAGGTTTAGTGAAAATATGTAACCGCCTGCTGATGTGGAGGACTAATTTTTTGCAATGGCTGATGATGAAGGCCCACTCTTTTTGCAATTAAGGACCTGCTGCTGTGGATGACTGATTGTGGGGGACTTAATCTTTTTGTTAGTAATGTTAATGCTGTGGAGGACTGGTTGTGGGGGACTTAATCTTTTTGTTAAATGTTAAGCCTTGTGTTGATAATGTGGATGACATGATGTGGATGACATGATGTGGATGTTTTTATGGTGAGATTAAAGTTTGTATTATGCTAATGTTAATGGATATGTTTATATTTCATCATTTTGGTGATGCCTTAAAAAGTTAGTGTATGATCAAGCTTTGTTGGAGAGTCTAGTCCCATGAAAAGACCAAGACTATTAAAGCTAGTGAATTATCAGTTTTGTGATGTAAGTGAATTTATGATGTTAAGAATGAGTTATTTTTACCTCTTCAGGTGCCTTGTGATGTTAAGAATGATGGGGATGGAGTTATATTCTCATTTCAATCTAGTTATGGTTCTATTCTTAGTGATGTAGCTATTTAGCATAAAATGAGATGAATGAATTTAAATATCCAATCTTTGCCCAACTGAATTTGTGATCTTATAAGAGAGACAACATGAGATGACATTTGACCAAAAGAGAAAAAACTTTTCTTCATTTCAAACATTACATTACATTAAGTCACAACCATCTTCACCACAACTCAACTTAACCACTTAACTTAACAACCATGAACAGACCAATTAACAAGGCTACAATGATCAGTAAGCGAGAAAAAATATTGGTTCTCCTCTCTTTAGCTTTATATTTTGCAAGTTCACTCTGCAACTCTTCATTCTTTCGCTGCAGATCTCCATTCCTTTGGATAAGCCATGTAGAAAACTGTGTACCTCAAGCACAAGTCGGGGGATCAACCCAATTGAAAAAATCACAAGAACCAGATATCTGTAATCAATACACAAATGTTAACAAATAATAAAAAGGTTATAATCATAATGCATTATACTAAGATAAATATTCTTAAATTGGCACTGTAAGAATTTGACCCTTTTCAGTTTAGAGAGAGAAGCTCTGGTTTCTAGAGAGAGAAACCGATTTGGGTGGTGGTGATCCCTCCATGGGGGGATCTCCCCCTCCTCCTCCTTTGGCTGGAGGAGGGAATGAGGCCCGCGAGGAGATAGCTAGGGCGACGGGTGCTCCGGATATACCTCTTCTCCCCCAGATCAGATCTGATTTTGAGGGTTGCCGAGGAATCCTTGGGCATGGTGGAGATCGGAACTTCAGATCTGGAGTAAGCTCCAGATCTGATTTTCAAGGACTAGGTGGAGATGGCTCTCGTGGGAGGTCTGGATTTCGAGGTAGGGCGGGAGCTAGATCTGGGTTTGTTGGGCTCAAATCTGGTTCTCGTGCTGGAGATGGTTCTCGTGGTCGAGGCAAAGCTAAGGTTCGGTCAGCACCAAAGGATCGGGCCCCATGGAGAGTAGGTAGCAAATCGGGTCATGGAAGAGGGTGGGATAGAGCTCAGTTGTTCGAGCTGGGATCGGGTGGTGTTGCTGCACTTGATCCCTCCTCTTTCCCTCCATTGATGGCTGATGGCAAAGGTAAAGCCCCTAGTTTGCAGGTTCGGACTGCAGCACACTTGACTGCAGCCAAGGTGTTTGATGGAATGCCTCTAAGAGGAGTTATGGCAGCAGAACTTCCTGAAGAGGGTCAGCTAGGTGGTCATTGTAGCTTGGATCCTAACAGATCATGGAGTTCTATTTGTGGTGATAAGACTATTCCTTCTAAGGCATGTTTTGTTGCTCCCGACGTTCATGAGGGGCACAAATGTGCAGTGATCCCCTTGGAGGAAGAGAGGGATAACCTGAATGCATGGCAACACACTTTGGTGGGCTATGTTGTCGGTAAGCGACCCTTTTATCCGCACTTCAAATCAGCTTTGTTGAGGTGTTGGAAGCCCCAAGGATTTGTGGAGTTCTTCACTCGGGAAAATGGATTTTTTCTCTTTCAATTTGGGGAGGAATCGGACTGCACCAAAGTTCTTAAGGGCGGACCTTGGAAATTTGATGGAAGATTGGTGGTGCTCAAGCGCTGGAAGCATGATGCAAAGATGGAGCGAGACATTTTTGCTAAGATGCCAATTTGGGTCAAATTACCCAACGTCCCAGTGCCTTGGTGGGGGTCTATCAATAGGATGGCCAGTGTTATTGGGGTACCTTTGGACTTGGATTTCTCTATGCTTAAGAAGGAGGGCTTTGCACGGTGCTGCATTGAGATCTCGGTGGGTGATGATCTTCCAGAGGTAGTGCCAGCATATCGAGAGGAAGAGGCTACGGGTTTCTTGCAGCCTATTATTTACGAATGGCTTCCCTCAAAATGCCAATCCTGTGGTGTTTTTGGGCATGCGGAGGTGGATTGCATTGCTCAAGAAGAGGGTCTCTCCAGGCCTAAAGTCTTTGTGAGGGCCGTTGCAACTAGGAATGGTTCAGATTCATCAGTTGATGCTGCCGTAGTTCGCCCAGCTGAGGATCCTGCTGCACCAGGCCATGTGTTACGCGAGGTCACAGATGCTCCCAGTCCAGTGTTACGCGGTGAGGATCCTGCTGCACCAGGCCCAGTGTTACATGAGGATTGTGCTGCTCCGTCTTCAGTGTTACATGAGGCTGATGCTATTGCCAGTCCTGTGTTACACAGCTCTGATGCTGCCTCTAGCCCAGTGTTACACAGGCCTGATGTTAACAGGTCTGTGTTACATGAGGCTGATGCTATTGCCAGTCCTGTGTTACGTGAGGTTCCTACTGCTCCAGGCCCAGTGTTACACAAGGATGGTGCTGCTTCTCCAGTACCTTCTCCTATGTTTCACAGGCCTGATGTTAACAGGCCAGTGTTACATGAGGCTGATGCTCTTGCCAGTCCTGTGTTACACACCACTGATGCTGCCTCCAGTTCAGTGTTACACAGGACTGCCTCAGCACCATCCTTAGTATTGCGGGAGGATGATGCACTTTCTGCAAGAGAAGCCAAGGGGGTGCCAAAGCAACATCAACCTGCTTCTGTTGCAGGACTAAGCTGTAAAGGGTCCAGGTTTGCTGTATTGCAAGATTTGGAAACAGGGGCTGCAGACGGATCAGTAAATGCGGAGCCTGAGAGTGTGGGTGGCACGTGCGACGCTGGAGCCTTGGTCACAGAGGAGGCTGAGTTGGCGGCATCGGTTGCTTCGGATGCTTCTAGTGAAGCCGAGGAGGATGATCCTTCGAAGTGGATAGGCCTTGACTTAATGGAGAAGGAATTTATTGGCTTCCCCTTGGAAGATATTGAGATAGCGAAGAAAATTCTAGCGAAGCTTCTTAAGACTGAGGCACCCTACGGAGATGAAGTAGAGGTATCTTATGATTTGGATGTTGAGCAAAGCTCTTTCTTTTCTCGCTTGGCTATCCAGCACTGGGGATGGAGTCCTTTGGCAAGGGTGGAGTACCTAACGTTTTCTCGACATTTTGTGGTCGAAAACGTAGGTAGGAGAATCAAGAGCCGGTGGCCTCTGGGGGATAGTGACAGATCTACTCGTAGTGGAGCCGGTGGTTCATTGGAGATACCTTGATTGGTCCTCTTTTGGGATGTGTAGCTCAAGTTGTGGTGCTCTAGATGAGCTTGTATGGTTGTACGTCAGTGAAGCAAGTGTTGTTATGTGCTATCCTGACGTACTTCGGGTGTCCTGTTTAGAATTGGTTCTAGGTGCCGGGTGTGGCCCTATTTGGTCTAGAGTCTGCTTACTCGTCCTGAGTTAAGCCGTGATCTGTAATCGCACTTGTTTTTATTTTAATATATTCGTTTTTTACCCGTCAAAAAAAAAAAAAGATAAATATTCTTACTCTATAGTTCGCGCATCCGTAGAAACGTCTTCCAGGATTTAAATCGGTGAATGATGTCCTCAGTGGTGCTTTTAGACCACAAAAACATTGTGGTCGTATACTTTGGTTACCATGAGAAGCATATGCATGGCTTGACCTACTGGATGCCATATCCTATGATAATGAGGTGACAAAGAAATTTTAAATTCAGTAGATAACAATAACTATATATATCTCAATAAATGAAAATTCACATTTTTGTAGCTTCCAATCATAAAGTTCAAACCCTAATTGTAATAGTTTAAAACTTTATTAATTTTTCAAGATTATTAACACTATATTTAACTAGAACCCTAATTGAAGAGTAAGATGGGTAATTGACCCTTTATAGATTCTTCCTCATAAATGGGATGGGTTCCCATTTCTTCCCCAAATTAGAGATGAGTTCTCATTTCAATCTAAACCCTAGAAAATATTAAAACCCTAGAACAAATATGCTAAAACCATACAATTCTATGCACATTGACAACCGAAATAATAGGACAAATATTTACCTGCGTTGGGAGAGAGAGAGAGAGAGAGAGAGAGAGAGAGAGAGAGAGAGAGAGAGAGAGAGAGAGAGAGAGAGAGAGAGATGAGAATGTGGGAGATCGGCAGAAGAGATCAAACCGAGAGTGGGGGAGGATAAATAGAAGAGATAAGGGTACTTTGGTCTGAAAAATAGAGTAAAGGGTAAAAGGGCCATCACCCATCTTTAGAGCAGTCACGTGACTACTTTTTAGCTGATTCTCCAACGGCGCTTGGACGGTAGGAGGCTATGTGCTAACGTTTCAAACTGGAGGGGGTGTCATTGTAAGTTTTAAAACTATAGGGGGTGTAAGTGAAAATGTCAGAAACTATAGGGGGTGTTAGTGTAATTTACCCTAAAAAATATGAGTGTGGGAATACAAAGTATGTATTGTATTTGTATTTAATATTTAAAGGAAACGGAGGAGGAAAGATGACAAAAACACGGGAATTTCATTTTTTGTTTCCTTGAACAAAAAGCACATGACGAATACGATCAGGAAATGACATGATATGAGTAGTGACGAGGATGAATGGAGGCCCAACTAACCCCAATTGCTCGCCGCTTCATTCGAATCTGGGGCGCCCCTTTTCTTTTCCTTACCCCGGACCCGGAGACGCACAGATTCCTCCCCGAACCGAATCCCACTCTACGTCTACTCCTCCTTCTACAACTGTCGCTTCCTGAATAGTAAGGTCCGATCCCTAAACGTTTCCTTCTCACCCTGCAACTCCTCCAGGCCCCCATGGCGGACCACGGCTCCAAGACCGAGATCTCCTTTGCGGGAAGCTTCGCTAGCAGCGCCATCGCTGCCTGTTTCGCGGAGGTACGGCTCCCTTCCCCACACCTCGGGCTGCAAGATATCCTCTCGAGATCATCCTTCACTATGAATTACTCACAGTCACAGCTCCATTCTATATATAATTTTTTTTTATTGGATTTATTACCTCTCATCTCTTTCCGAGCTACTGCAGAATAGCTACTACGATCTATGCACTGAAATCTTTTCATTTCAAGTGCTGCATTGTGGCTGTATCCGTTGACCTACATTTTGGGTAAACTTCACTTCCTTGGATCACATGCAACTTATTTTTATTATCGACTTAAAACTCCGAGAGAGAAGAGACAAATTTCGCACCTGCAGGCGGGCACAATGATCTTTGAGCTTTCTTTCGCTTTGACGGCATCATTTCATTCCCCTACTAGCAAATCATGATGTCGGAAACTTGCTTTTGGAAGATTTACCTCAGGATTCAGCAATCCTTGGAAATTAATCCAGCACCTTACCGCCCGCCCATACTTCCTCATGTGCTTTTTTTTTTAATGATTCAACCGGCCTAGTTGACTAATCGACCTACCCGACGCATCAAAACTTCCCCTTTTCTTGGGATGAGATTCACTTTTGTCTTTGTTGATGGAGACGATACACCAAATTTGCCTCACAATCTATTGGGAACCGGAGGCTCCGGTGATCTAGATCCGACCACCAGGACTTTTGTGGAAGCGATGCGGCAAGGGATCGAGGTCGAGATTTCGGAGATCACACACCGGAGATGATACGTACACGCACAACAAAGAATTATGCAAACAATCAAGGATTAGGATTTCACTATCAAGAGATTACAATTACCAATGGTGCGTCGTCGGTTGTTGGACCCCCGCACACCCATAGCTCTACCCTCAACAATCTCAGAAAACTCTCACAGCGAAGACAAGCACAACGGGAGATGCACAAGAAAATACCAAACACCACCGAAAGTAGAAGCACCGAAGAAACTGCTAAAGTAGATCCGTCGAGGAACCTGGAGATGGTCTGCACACAGTAACTTCTTCCTTCCTACGTCTTCTTCTTTTTCTTCTTCACTCTCTCTCTTCTCTCTCACTAGTTCTATCTCTTCTCACGATGGCTGCAAACGTGCAACCTGTAACCCTAAAGCTCCAATACATACCCTTTTATAATGAGGGGAACATATGGCTTTAGTTTTTTCAAAAACAACCCCATCAAATAACAGACCAACGTTGCCCGTGCCGATTGTGTGCACGACTTTCACATCGTGCGCACGATGTCTCCATGTTTTACCCGCCAAAATTTTCTGCCAATTCAACTGTGCGTACGATCCAAAGTCGTGCGCACGATCTGGAGAAGTCTTGTTGATGCAAAACAATGCAGGTGGACAGGAAATCAGTAGTTTAATTATACTAGCAGTGCTTCGCTATGAATTAAAAGTGTCAGGTAGGAAATTTCGTTCAAGCCATCAGCAGGGAATAATGGATTTTAAAAGAAAACTACTAGCATTGAGCAATCCTATCTTGATTCCAAGAATTAAAATAAATAATGCTTTAATTAAACGACAAGAGTCCGTCCCGCAACATCAAGAACTAATAAACTTAACAGACAGGTGGGGACGCACAACCTCGCGATGGTGGACATCAGTCGGCACAGATAAGATACTGGAGACCCGATTAGTAGAATTACCGGGAATACCCTACTGGAAAGAGACGTACCTACTGAGGATCACGCTTGACCTCAGCAACCCGAATCGAGCAGGAACTCTGAATATGGTGATCAAATATCCGGGGAGATGTTAGCCTCCTTAATCGAACTCGTGATCAGCATCCGGGTTAGCCGTCAGCGCTCTCAATCGAACCCGTGATCAGCGTCCGGGTCAGCCGTCAGCGCCCTCAATCGAACCCGTGATCAGCGTCCGGGTCAACCGAGGATGATGTAATCGGGGTCACGGATTTGGAATGAAGTGGGGTCTGGTCGGGTTGGGGTTGGTTGAGAGGCTGAGGGAGGGGTTGAGGTTGTGCGGGTCGGGTAGAGGAGAGGAGACAGGGGTCGGGTCAGGTTGGGGTCGTAGGAAGGTGGCTGGGCTGGGTGCGGATCGGCAGCACAGGGGGACAGGGCGGGGCTGGGTCAGGGCGACATCGCAGGGAGATGGGGGCGGGGCCGGGTCGGGGCGGCAGAACCGAGAGCAGGGGGCGGGGCCGGGTCGCAGGGAGGCGACGGGCTGGGCGTGGGTCGGTGCGGGTCGGCGCGGGTGGGGATGCGGGGCGGAGAGGAGGTAGCATCGGGAGCAGGGGGGGCAGCACCAAGAGTAGGGGGGCCATTCGCAGGGAGGCGGCGGGCTGGGCGCGGAGAGAGGGGGAAGGCGGGTCGGGCTGGGGATTCGGTCGGGGAAGAGGAAGGGATGAGGTAAGGGTTGGGCTAGGGTTTCACACGCCTAGTACCCACCTAGGGTTTCACACGCCTAGGGTTGGGATTGGGGTTTCACACACCTCACCCTAGTTTCTCTCAACAAGCATGTAGAGGAAAAACAAAATTTTATTTCATTATTCAGTGACTACAAAGGAACAAGGGGGGGCCATAATATAGGCTTACAATGACTAACCCAAATAGCCGACAGGCAAGGTGGGACTAAACTCAAAGCAGGAAATAAAAAAGACAAAATAAACGCAAATAACTGGGGTCGGCTCTGCTTAGCCGATCACAACCACAAGCTCAAATGACATCTCCTGTGCTGGTACAAGCGCCACAGGCTCGGCTCGATGTAGATGTCCGCATCATAGTCTTGTCCACAATCTTGTCTGGGTATTTGGCTTTTGCAAGACAAAACCCAATACGATCTTTATACAACTAGATCATAGAATCATAAATCCAAGCATTTTGATTTGGACCATCAGCTCCAAATAGAGTTTTTGTGATTCTTATAGTCTTTCTTTTCTCCTTAATAAAATTCGGAGGAAATATGTTTTGTGAAGCACTAGTACAGTCCGTACTAATCTAATGAACATTGTTGCTTATGATCCTTGTGTAATTATGTTGAGTGATTCAAGACAATATGACCCTCTTTTATGTACATCTATAAACATTGGCAACATTTGCCTTGATTGCTTATCGCTGATGGGGCATAATTTTTTTATTTTTTAGTTTTAGTTCTGTGCTATTTTTTGTCTTTCCATTTTACATAATAACTGTTAATCGATAGATATTGTACCAAGTGAATTCATGGGTTCTCATCAATAAGTATCGTCAGGGATCTTGTCCTAGGCCTGTACCTAATCAGATACGTTAGCAGACAGTTTTTATGGTATCCGGCAAAGCACAACTGATGCTTTTAACTTGTAACTCGTGAATTCATGACTTCAGAACGTGGGTATGAATCTGAGGTTCAACAGTTGTGACACTTTTTTTCTCAATGTAACAGAAAATCAATGTTTCTTTCTGGATAACCCTGAATTTGTCTAATACTGTGTTGTATGTAATCTCATGTGGTGCTTCATTCCTCTTTCATGATTTTGAATCTGATGATTTACACAGTCACAACTGTCAAATTTGATATTTCACTTGTCAAGCCAAAAGGTCTTAGTTCTGCAAAAACTCTAGGAGAAATTCATACTTGGATATAAGAAATTATCAGAAGCAATATATTTATTGGTTAATAGTGGAAACATCTTGATGAAAGGGAAATTTAGCATAAAGCTGAAAAATTATATAGACTTTAACACTCATGAATTATTCATAAAACCACACCATGTTTTTTCATAAAGAAGAAAGTTTTGACAAAGGATTCTTCAATTATATGAAGGATTTTGTTGCAACTGTTTCAAGTTAGTCAGTTTAGAATCATATAATCATTGCCCTATATGCTTTCAATTTGTATTTCATGAAGCTCTGTACTATTCCTTTGGACACTGCAAAAGTCAGGCTTCAGCTACAAAAGAAAGCAGTTGCAGGGGATGTTGTGGCTATACCTAAATACAGGGGAATGTTGGGTACGGTCGCTACGATTGCTAAGGAAGAAGGCTTGACAGCACTTTGGAAAGGCATCATACCTGGTCTGCATCGTCAATGCCTTTATGGAGGACTACGTATTGGGTTGTATGAGCCGGTAATTTTCTTCGCTACATCTGATTATATTACTAGATATTTTTTATTTTCTAATTTGTACATTGTTGGCTTTCTTGGTAGGTTAAATCCTTCTATGTTGGTGATAATTATGTTGGAGATGTTCCTTTATCTAAGAAAATACTTGCTGGGCTTACAACTGGTGGGTATTTTTAATGGAAAAGGAAAAATGTTTTATTTTTGAGTTCCAATCTTATAGACTGATATATTGATGTTGGGAACTCACTATCTACCTAATATTTTGATAGACTCCGCTCACTGTGGTCCTTATTTCTTCGTATCTGAACTGGATTCGTTGTCATTCAATTAGGTGCCCTAGCGATTGCAGTGGCAAACCCAACGGACTTGGTGAAAGTACGACTTCAGGCTGAAGGGAAGCTTCCATCGGGTGTACAAAGACGTTATTCAGGAGCAATAAATGCTTATTCCACAATATTCAGACAGGTCGTACATTGTGACTGACTAATTATCTACTTTTAAAATTTTATTGTTTTATTGATGTCTAAGTTTCAAATCTAGGAAGGACTTGGGGCTATGTGGACTGGGATTGGCCCTAATATTGCACGTAATGCTATTATAAATGCTGCTGAACTGGCCAGCTACGATCAAGTGAAAGAGGTACAACTTCCAGATCACATGTTTTTGATGGGTACTTCTCATTGATTGTTTTTTTCGTTCTTTCCTATGTTTATCATTTTATTTTGTCCATTTTCTTGTTTGTCTCCATGCAGACAATTTTGAAAATTCCAGGGTTTTCAGATAATATTTTTACTCATCTTTTAGCTGGCTTGGGGGCTGGCTTTTTTGCAGTTTGCATTGGGTCCCCTGTTGATGTGGTAAACTTTCCTCACCTCCGCTTGCTATCTTATCCTGGCTAGTTTTCTTTGTGGCAGAATTTACATTCTAGTGAGCCATTGGTGAAATGAGTTTGTGTTTCTACCGGTGTTCAAAAACCCGAAACTTGGACTTGACTCGAAAGTCCACTGAGTCGAGTAACTCGAAAAGTCGACTCAAAAGTCGACTCGGTAATTATATATATATATATATATATATATATATATATATATATATATATATATACACACACACACACACACACACTCTAGTAATGCTCGTGCCTATCGGCACTCGGATGGCCGCTTTCAGCGCCAACACAACCCATTGATAAGATTTTTAGGGCAGCAAAAGATTTAATGGCACCACAAAATATTTCGAGGTGGCAATAATATTTTTAGGGTGACAATATTTCAAGGGGGTGCCCATATTTGGTGGGAGCGCCAACATTCCGCGGGAGCATCACCCTACCCCATAAAGACATTCAAAAAATTAACAACGTGAGCCATGCTTCTAGAAAGGGTATTGATTTTCACAGAGGCTATTGATTTTCACATTTAAAAAATGCTTGCCTATGTAAGCCATGCTTGTAAAAGAGTAGCATATCCAGAAAAAAAAAGAAAAAAAAACAGCAAATAGAAAAAAGAAGAAAATTAAAAATAACCCAATATTTGATTTTCACTGACCAATCCGTATCCCATACATCAACTTGGTCATGCTACATACATCTCCTCCTGATATCTTGTTGCACTCCAGTTTAGATCGTCATGAAATATGATCATGGAATCAAATTTCGACAAATGTCGGTCGAAATCACCGACATATGTCGGTATTTGGAGGCACCGACATAAAAAATGTTTGAATTGTCGATAGTACAATTTGTCGGTTGACATTGTCGGTGGATGTCGACAAATGTCGATGATTTGTCTGTGCTGTCGGCGAAAAGAACCTGTGACTGTATAATTATTTAATTTGTCGGGCTATTTGTCGGTGACATCACCGACATTTGTCGGTTTGTCGGTGGATTTCGGTGGAAAAGCTGGGATTCCCAGCTGTTGCTCTTCCTTTGTGAATAAAATATAAATTTTTGGGTTGGTAGCATTGTATAAATTGTATGCTTGCTTGTATTAATAGTTTGCAGTTGTATGCTTGTATTTTGTATTGAACTTGAGCATTCTTGTACTATATTTGTATTTTGTACTTTGTAGTTTATACAACTATTCTACAATCGTTGTTTATTCTATGGTTATGGATTCTACTTTCAGTTTTAGACTTTGAGTGGCTTTGAGATTTTGTATGACATTCTACTTTGTAATTCATTAAGTGGTTTAAAATTTTAAATATGAATCTGAAGTCCTATATAAGTAGATATGTATATTTATGTCACAGAAAGGTTATCATGAAGTTTTGCTGAAATATTCTATCTTTTTCATATCAAACGAACAAAATTGAATTCTGACCGAAAAACGACAAATTTCTATCGTAAAACACCGAAATTTGACCGAAAAACGAAATATTTCCACCGAAATTTGTCTTTCCATTATACAATTTTTCCACCAACAAATTACCGAAAAACGAAAATTTTTCTTGTTTTGGCCGACCGACATGGACACCGAAAATGACATTTAAAACCTTGAATATGATCATGCCAGAAGAATCTCATGATGGATGAGTTTCAGTTGACTATCAGATATGAAAAAAATTTGAAACCTTTTACTATACTACAACTACTTGATCCCTTAAAAAAGAGGACCAAATAGAGAACCGAGTAGAGAAAAATAAAAATCTTCTAGGATACAAAAATTTGGAGAAGTCAGAATTGGATCATGGGATGATGAAATCCTGTGGAAACACTTCTCTGTTCCTTTGAGAAACCACAAAGAAAAACACTTCTCTGTTAGACTGTAACCGGCGACAAAAAAAAAGATACATCTTATCCAAAAAACAAAAGCAAACACCTCTCTCTCTCTCTCTCTCTCTCTCTCTTTGCACATGTGAAGACCCACCTAAAACCATTGATTATGCCATAATCAGTAAATTCCCATGATGCTTATAGTAGTATAGCACTAATTTGAATCCAAAATGAAACTTCCACAAATTCAGAAAAAAAAAAAAACTAATTTAACATTTTCGAGTTAGTAGGTCCATATTTAAAGAAATATATGCATTGATCAAAGAATCAAAAAGGAGTTGATAAAGTCTCGGGGGGTTGGTACCTGAGACCTGGGATAGATTCCCACTTGCATCGAATTAATAACTGGTAGGGGGCTGCCTTAACCCTCCCTTAGATGAGATGCTGAGGCTTCTCAAAAAAAAAAAAAAATCAAAAAGGAAAAAATTTACATAAAGCCAAAAGATACAAATATAAAGCCAAAAGATGAGAAAGGGAAGTAAACAAATTTGAGAGAAAGAGACAAAATAAGGGAAGGATAAATAATGACAATTTCAATAATATTCAAATTCCATTGGTCAAATCTATACCTACCAATCGATTCTCATTGCTTCTTAAATAATTTGTCCGACCATTCAAAATAGGATTTAAATAACTATAATGGAAAAAACAAATTAACTAATTCATAAGGGATAAGAAGAAAATAAACGGCCTAAATTCTAATTCTCATACTTATTGTCACAGTGGGCGGCAAACCCTTTTGAGCTTTGTTTTGGTTTTTTTGAGCCAAAATGAAACCCATTCGAAGCCCAATTGATGCAAAACAATGCAGGCGATGGGCTTGTCAATAACGGATTGAGCAAGCAGGGCTTCACTATTATTTACGATAACCAAGCAGGAAGATTAATTCAAATAGATAACATGGAGTATTTGTTTTGGGGCTACTAGCGCGAGGCCGATCGCCTTCAATTCCCGAAGATAAAGAAACAATGCTTAAATTACCGGCTAATGGTCCTACTCGCAATATTTAGATTAGCTATTCTATAAGGCCAGGGGAACACTCACCCTCACGAAAGTGGACAACAGTCGACAATAATAAAAGACTAGAGATTCAATTTGTTGGCGTCTACCGGAAGCACCTCATCGGGAGGGAAACATACCTACTGAGGGTCGTGGGAAGCCTCAGGGATCTCAGCTGGTGGCGGGGTCGGTGCCGATGCGGGATCCTCGGTTTGGGGTGGGGCTTGAGCGAGGGCCCGTAGCGCCAACACGTTGGGGTGCACGGGTGCGCCGGAGTGCCACTGTTGATGGTTCTCCGAGATTCCCAGCCGAGCTTTTGCGTCTTTGGCGATGAGGTAGGTGATGTGCTCCACGTACTCCTTCACGTTTTCGCCGGCGCTGAACTGGAAGTCGAGGAATGGGGAACGGATATCGAGAAACCTGTCTTCGTCGTCTATCAACTCGTGGTCGACGTCTGGGTCGGCCATGCCGACATGCCGAGCAAGGAGGGGAGGGAAGGTCGGGTCGGGGTGGTAGCACAAGGAGGAGGGATGGGATCGGGTCGGGCGGCAGCACAAGGAGGAGGAGGCAGGGCCGGGTCGGAACGGCAACACAGGGAGAAGGGGCGGGATCGGATCGGGGTGGCGGCATAGGGAGAAGGGGGCCCGGGGCCGGGTCGGGGTGGCAGCACAGGGAGAAAGGGGGGGCCGGGGCTGGATCGAGCCGACAGCACCGAGAGAAGGGGGCGGGGGCCGGGTCGGGGCAGCAGCACAGGGGAGGGGTGGGGCTTGGGGTAGGGAAAGGGGGGGTTCGGGCGGACCTGGGGTGGGGGGATCGCGAGAGGGAGAGAGGGGGTTGCGGGAAGAGAGAAAGAGGGCAGATGGGGGGCGGCGGTGTGGGCTGGGGGAAAAGAAAAGAGAAAAAAAATAAAGGTGGCTAGGGTTTCACACACTAGTCTGAACCTAGGGTTTCACATGCCTAGGGTTTGGGTTTGGGTTTCACACACCTCACCCTGGTTTCTCTCAACACACATGTGAATGAAATCAGAAGTTTATTATTCATAACATGCCCTTACATGACAAAAGGCAAGCCTATATAAAGGCTTGCAACAGCAAACAAAAGTCCCCGGAAATCGAGGTCGGACTAAACAACATAATGCGACAAAGAAAAAACAATAATGGCGGTTTTGAATGCCCGATCAGAGCCATAGGCTCAGGTGGCGCCTCCTGCGCTGGTACACGCGCCATGGGCGCTGCTCGATGTCCCCATCACCAATATCAAAATGGATTGTGTGGTGCAACTAGGTGTATCAAATAACAACTTTGTCCCAAGCTCTCTTGACTTGTTGCACATAAGAAAAAAAATAGATCAAAATACCCATCTATTACGTGCCTGCTTGGAGTTCTATTAAGGTATGCACATCTAGTCAGCCATACCATTAAATCTAAGGTTGACCATTGACCCAATTTCTCTATTTATGATTAAAACAACCTAAGAACTAAAATCTGATGGAAGGACTCAGATCAAAGTGCGGTAATTGTTGCTCCTCCTGAGACTTGGCTTCCTCTATCTATCCAAACTATCAAATGCACTCGCCCGTCTCTACGGCTTAGCGAGTCAGCCTTAGATGAGCGGGATTGCAAAAGATCGTACCTCAGCAACGGGTGACGGGCGACGAACAACTTGGCTGGTACGAACGTGCGATATGCTTAAATATCAAAAAAACAAAGATATTACATTAGTTAACAAACAAAGATTGAGAAGTAGCAAAAAAAAAAAACAAAATGAAACATTGAGAAGTAAAAAAAATAAAAAATATAAAGACAGAAACAAAGAGAATGAGACGGAGCGAGAACTCACCTCGGGCATCGGCAGGGACCATGGAGTTCGGATTGGTGAGGGAGTCAGACAAAAGAGTTTTCCTGCATATATACTTTTTTTTTTTAAAAAAAACAAAGAATTAAGAAAAATTAAAAAAACAACAGAAACAAAGAGAAAGAGAGATGGAGCGAGAACTCACATGGGATTGTCAACCAACATGGAACGATCATGATTTTTTTTCTCTTTATAGAGAAAGGAGATGGAGTTTTTTTTTTTTTTTTCTGATATACTTAAATTTGTTCTCTTAGCCACCCCCACTGAACTCGGGCTTGCCGGAATAGTTGCTCAGTACTTCAACACCATGTAATCAAGATGAATGATAGAAAATTAATAGCTTAGGAGGCCAAAGAAAAAAGAAAGGAAAAAAAAACAACAGGAGATGAAAACCAAATTTTGAAATGTGATCAGATCGAAGGAGAGGAGGGAACCCGCGAGGAGAGGTGCCGGAGGTCCGTCAGAGTGAGCGCTCACGGAGAATAGAGATCTCGCAGAGGAGGTCGCAGCAGGTGCTCATGTCGAAACCGGATGTGCAAATCTGGTCGGTCGTCAAGGA